>CM067336.1:38459500-39703500 GCA_034376525.1 Nicotiana benthamiana
TGGATATTTGCTCCATGTTCACTGTTTGACTGATTGTCTATTTGCGTACGTTTATTTTGGAACGGGCTGTACGCCTCGGCAGATTAATAGATGCATCTATAGGCACGGCGTCGACCCTCGGCAAGTGCACATTTATTTTTGTTGGTTTGGGCCATCGCCTCGGTACGATTTGCGCATACTTGTATTGCTGCCTGGACTCATTTGAGTAGTTTTATGCCACACTATGGCTCGAGATTAATATGTTAATAATAACAAGAAATCTAAGAAAATTTTTCATGAAAGAATTATATGTTTATTTGTTTCCTCTATCTGGATTATAATCATGTTTATAAAATAAATCCACTATTTAATATACTTATTTAGGATAAATAATCATTGGACTACTAGTGAGTGTTAAACTTGATCATATCGTCTCTACCCCTTCGGGATTAGGTTGGACACTCATTGGGTACACATTATTTTAGTACTCATACTACACTTGCTGTGCATTTTGTTGCACAGGTATATGTGGCTCCAGTGGTCTGCTAGGCATAGCAGCGCAGATGATTCTGGGACTAGGTGAATTGCATCATTTGAGGCGGCCGCAGCTAGAGTAGTCCTTTCCTTTGTACTGTATTTACTTTCCGTCCAATGTATTCCGGGCGGATGTTGTATCTTTATTATTTTTATCGGTAGATGCTCATGCACTTATGACAACGGGTTCTGGGATGGTTCGTAGTATTGAATTAATTATTTAAATTTTATGTTTGATTTGAAACTATATTATTTTGAATTTTCTAAACATGGAAGAAAAATCCTTGATTTTTAAAATGTTGAAAACAAGATTTGGTTTAAATAATTTGGTTGAATTGCCTGACAACGATGTCCGGTGCCACCCCAATCCTTAGTGGATTTGGATCGTGACAGTACCACCCGCTCCTATTTCATCAATAACTTTTGGTAGGCATACAACCTGCTCCCATTTTAATCCAACACAATATAACAATACAATCACGGGCAAGGGAACAAAACAACATAATAACTTCCCGGCAAGGGAACAAAATATCAAATCAAATGTTCCGGCAAAGTAGAGTCAGCTATAACCAATCTTATTCAACTTCTACTTAACACTGTTAATACCAATACTCATCATAACTAAAGTCCACAGAAGTAAACTAAATCCTTGCTTAGTATCGAAAATCATAAATTAAAGCTTTCATAGGATCAATTAAGAATACAACAATTAGAAATTTAGGACCCACGGTCATGCTCGACACCAACGTATAAATACTCATCACCATGCCTAAACGCTTTACTCAACACCAAACGCGTAGCAAATATGACTCAACAACAAATTCCTCAAGCTAAGGTTAGACCGAACACTTACCTAAACTTCCACGGCCAATTCAATCCACAATAACCGCATTCCCTCTCGAATTCGGCTCCAAATCAACCAAATCTATACAGAAATGACTTTATAACATCAATACATGCTAAAAAAATTGAATACAATGCCTAATTATAGCTTCCCAAGCATTCTTCCCAAAATCGATCCTGGGCCCTCTTGATCAAAACACGAGGTTCGAACCAAAATCAAATCACCCATTCACCCACGAGCTCGAACATATAATCTATTTTCAAAATTTGACCCTAAAACGAAGTCTAAATCAAGAAAAATAAAAAAGCCCTAACTCTACCCAATTCCCTAATTTCTACCCTTAATTGCATTTTTAGGCCTACGACTTCCTTATATGTTGAAGAAAAGGGAAGAAAACGAGGAAAGGATTACTAACCCAAGAGATTTTGGTGAAGGATTGCTTCAATAGTCACCCAAGAGCTTGGAGAAGAAAGGTTTTGTGAAAATTTGGTGAATTCCCGTAATAACATTATTTTGGAAATTTAAGTTTAACTGGGCGAAAAATGGTCTATGCGATCGCGAAGAAAGTCATGCGATCGCATAGGGGAAGGGAAGGTTGGTCTCTGCGATCGCGAACCAAATATTGCGATCACATAGAAGTAAGGGCTTCGCCTTCTCAGGTTGGTTTAATGTTATGCGATCGCATAGAAGAAAGGGCTTCGCCTTCTCAGGTTAGTTTAATGCTATGCGATCGCAGGAGAAAGGGCGCGATGCATTTAATGAATTGAGGCTAAGCTATGTGATCGTGTATGAAACTATGCGGTCGCAAAGAACAAAACGGGGCACCTAGAAGGTTACACTATGTGATCGCGATGTTGTCTATGCGATCACATAGAACTAAATATTAGAACACCAAATATGCAACTTTCTGCAATTTGTTTCTAAATCTAAACAATCCCGAAACACATCCATAACACACCCGAGCCCTCGGGGCTCCTAACCAAACACATGAACTAACTCAACAATATTATACGAACTTATCTGAGCGGTCAAATCGCCAAAATAACATCAAAAATAATGAATCAAACCTTAAAATCTATAAAATTTCCTCAAACTTCATTAAGTTTAAAATTTAGGATTTCAAGTCCGAAACACGTCAAACGACGTTCGGTTTTACCCAAACTTTACAGAAACATCTTAAATTATATATAAGACTTGTACTGAGTGCCGGAACCAAAATACAGGCCCGATGTCAACAATTCTAATCAAATTCCGTTTAAATGTTCCTTAATAATTTCAGAAAAATAATTTCCTTTAAAAATTTATTTCTCGGGCTCGGTACATCGGAATTCGATTCCGGGTATATGCCCAAGTCCCATTTTTTCCTACGGACACTTTGAAACCATCAAATCACGGAACTGGGACTGTCAAATCACAGATCCAGGTCTGTTTTCCAAAAATGTTGACCAAAGTCAAATTTATTCATTTTAACATTAAAATGTAGCATTTTCTTACAAAATTTCACATTGAAATTTTTTGGATACGTGCCCGGACTGTGCACGCAAATCAAGATGACTCTGAATGAGATTTTCAAGGCCTTAGAAGCATAGAATGGATAAGAAAAGAGGTGATGACCCTTTGGGTCGTCACACTATTATATTAATGCAAGTTTGAAATAATCCAAGAAAGTGAAAAATAAAATTATGTCCCTAGTAAATAAATAAATACATTGAATATTTTCTTCTGTATAAATAACTATATAGCTGTATACTACAATATAGGTTGATAAATCAAATTATTTTTTAAAACCTTGTTCGTATATAAGCATTCCTCAATATATGTTTCTTTTGAAAAAAATAAAGTGATGGACAGCTTATGAGCTTATTTTTGTAAATAAATAATTCTTTTAGAAATTGTGCAATCCTTTAATACGTCAAACCAAACAATGGATAAGAAATATGTCACCAAAACTAATATTAGCATAACTAATGCAAGCATAACTAATATGAGCATTACTTATACATCATAGTCCGCATTATTCTTAGACACCCTACCAAATGACCCCTTAGTTATGCTTGCATTAGTTATGTTGATATTAGTTATGCTGACATTAGTTATGCTAATATTAGTTATGCTGACATTAGGGGTCGTTTGGTACGGTGTACAAGATTAATGCGGAATAGGGTGTATTAGTAATGCTAGTATTAGTTATGCTTGCATTAGTTATGCTGACATTAGTTATATTGACATATTTCTTATGCATTGTTTGGTTTGATGTACTAAAATATTGCAGATCTTTTTTATAAAAATTTTGTTTACAAAAATACACTCATAACAAGTCCATCACTTTATATTTTTAAAAGAAACATATGTTGAGGAATGTTTTCATATGAAAAAGGATTAAAAAATTATTTGGTTTGTCTTCCTATATTGTATTAAAAAATAAATTTTTTTATAAAACAGAAAATATGCTAAGTATTTATTTATTTACTAGGAATATAATTTTGTTTCCCGTTTTATTGGATTATTTCAAATTTGCATTGATCAAATAGTATTTTTAATTAAGCATAAATTTTGAAGGAAGATTGGTCTTTAACTAAGCTAATGCATTCATTAAAACCTATTGCATTATTAATACAATGGTTTCTTACGCAATAGTTATGAATAAGATAACATCAAATAAGGTGTATAACTGATGCTTGCATAATTAATGCATAAGTTCAAAAAATATACCAAACAACGTATTATTAATACTCAAAGCTAATGCATGCATTATTTTATCTCATGCATCTTACCAAACTATCGAGCCCTAACCTTGGGAGGCGTGGCTAGCACCCGGTGCCGTACTAGACCGAGTGGACCACTCTGTAACTCATCTTTTTTCTAACTATCATGGGCCAACATGGCCACAACTTGTAATGTACAATTATAAGTGGGACACAACTTTGTATCAATAAAACATCGTTGTTAAAACATGAATATATATGGGCCATCAAGGCCTCTGACATACTGTACAAAATGAACCTCTGTCTGCAAAGCCTATAAGATTATGCGATATAAAATGGGACAGGATACCGGCCTACCCATAGTCTGTAGCGAAACTCTAACACAATGACTCATAGACTCGACTGCACTCCGAATGAGGTGGAGTCTTACCGATCCTTCAGTAAATGCCAATCTCGTATACTATGAGGGCTCGTCAAACTGTTTATATATATCTGCAAGCATGAATGCAGCGTTCCTAATAAAAGGACATCAGTACGAATAACGTACATAGTATTTAAGGCAGAATTGAATCATAACAAAAAGTCAATATTAATTAAAGACATATAAGAATCAACTTGAATCTCTAAAACGCAACCATATATGTATACTTATTATATATATATATGTATATATATATATATATATATATATATATATATATATATATATATATATATATATATATCCATATCATATAATGCATGAATGCCCAACTGATCAGTGGTAACTGTTCTTGATTGGTCGTAACGCGGTGGTAAATGCATGATTGCCCGACCGATTGTAGCTCGGTGGTAAATGCATGACTACCCGACCGACCGTAGCTCGACGGTATATGTGTCTGCCTAACCGGCCATAGCGCGGTGGTAAATTAATGACTGCGAGACTGGCCGTAGCTCAGTGGTTAATGTGTATCTACCCAACCGGTCGTAGCCCATAGCTCGGTGGTAAATGCATCACTTCACGACTGGCCGCAGCTCGATGACAAATTTATAACTGCCCAACCGGCCGTATTTTGGTGGTAAATGCATGAGGATGCATCTATCACTATATTATAAACATTATCTTCTTTATCAAATACCTCAATAGAGACTTAGGGACATACTTAGACATCACTTTACAGGAATGAATAAGATAGACAACCTTAACTGCTAAGAGTAGAATCACTTATGGAATAGCATTACGTTTACGTATCGTTAGTCAGATCATGAAAAAAGAAAGAAGGACTAGCCTTGTCACGACCCCAAAATCGGCCCGGTCGTGATGGTGCCTATTGTGAAACAAGGCCAGCCAATACATTTCTAAAATAGTCCACATTTCATTTAAAGCTTAAATAATTCCATTTTCTACTGAAATTTCATAAAAGATGTGAACTCAAAACCAAAATAAAAGCGGAAAATAAAACGCCTGGCCTCGAATGTCACTAAGTCACGAGCAATACTACATCTATTTCAAAGCATAACTAGACCAAAATAGTCTAGAAGTATCCAAAATATACTAGGGGTAGATAAAGAAAGATAAAGGCGGGAATGCGAACGTCAGGCAGCTACCTCGCTATATCTCCTACAAAATTAGCGTCTGGAATAGTCAACAGCCGCTACGGTGGCCTAAGATACCTAGATCTGCACACAAAGTCCAAGGGGTAACGTGATTACCCCAACTCAGTAAGTAACAAGTCCAAACTATGGACTGACGCGTAGTGACGAACTAAACCTCAGCAGTTATAACACATTTAGATGAAATAGTAAAGTAGGCATGTTGGTAGTTTAATTTTTCAACTCAACAATAAATCAAAACACATATCCGAACAATGTGAAGTGTAAAAAACAATAAATCTCTACATGTAAATGCCGCAAATATATGAATATGCACCATGTGCTCCCACCCTCAAGCGCTCAACCACTCCGTATCGCATATGACCATCCGACCCAGGAAAATCCATCCTGGAATATATATAACACTAACTTCAAGTCAACCGGTATCGTGGAACAAGGGTAATCCAACCCTGAAGAGAAATCCATTTCCATGTATCAATACTTTGGAAAAATCTATATCTAGTGAAATCCATCCCTCAATCATATCATTCGTGCTCACTGAGGGTGTGTAGACTCTGGAGGGGCTCGTTTTAGCCCAAGCGCTATAACAAGCCAACAAAGGCATAATCAATATTCTTCTACAACGTGCAACCCGATCCCATACTGTCACTCATAATCAGGCTCTCAGCCTCACACAGTTCTCCAATCTCACACACCGGGGCTCATAATGCCATAATACTAGCCCGAAAGTATAATTTGATGTGCCAAATGATAAGCGAGATTAAGACATAATAGTATATGCATGAACATGACTGAGTGCAGAGTATCGATGAAACTATTAATCTGACAACAAGAAACGACCACTCATGTCTCAAAAGCATCAGCGTGAAGCCCTAACATGGTGATTAGCATGATTTAAAGCTCATCAACTTAATCACATAATCATAACACAGATATCGACAAGATAGACTCACTAAGCAGTTCCGTGGAATAATCCAGGCCACAGTTCTCACGGTTCATGCCACACGCCAACCAAGTTTGGAAGCTCTCACTTACCTCAAACCAAACCAAAACTCTAGCCCGCGATTCCCTTGCCTCTCGATTTGGCCTTCAGATGCTCTGAGTCTAACCTAAATCAGTATATTATTATCAATATATGCTAATGGAATGAAACCCATAAAAAATCATCAAATTAGACCAAACATTCTGAATAAGGCTCAAACCCGCCCCCCGGGCCCAGGTCTCAGGATTTGATAAAAATCACAAAACTAGAATGCTCATTCGCGCACGAGTCTACCCATATCAAATTCACCAAAATCCTATATCAAATGGTCATCCAAATCCCTAAAATACACTCTCCAAATTTTCTTCCATTTCCCCAATTTTCACCCCAAATTCCCAAATTAAATGATAAAAATCAAAACACAATCTTGAAAATTAACCAAATTTGAGTGAAGAGCACTTACCCCAATCACTCCTCTAAAAACCGCCTTCTCCCGGGCTATCTATTGAATTTTAAAGTTATGGACTTAAACCCTCATTTTTTGAACTTAAATACTCTACCCCATATATCTTCCTCTTCGCGAACGCGGTAGTGACCTCCACATGACCGTTGACTCTACGCGAACGCGATGCCTAGGTCGCGAACGTGTAGCCTTAAACTCGTGAACCTTCGTGAATGCAGGACCTACATCACGAACATGAAGAAAAACCCAGTTGCCTCACTGAACATCCCTTCGCGAACGTGTGAGGCCTCTCATGAATGCAAAGAAGGATTTCTCTACAACAAAATACCAGAAAATCTGCCAACTTCAAAAACCAAGAATCGGTCCTTTAACCACCCGAAGCTCACCCTAGGCCCTTGGGACCGCAACCAAACATGCCAACACATCCCATAACATCATTCAAACTTAGTCGAGCATTTGAATCAATCAAAACAACACCAAAACACCAAATCACCCTCTTATTCAAGCCTATAAACTTAGAATCTTACAAATTCCACAAACAACATAGAAACCTATCAAATCACATGCGAATGACCTGAAATTTTGCACACACGTCACAAATGACCCTACAGACCTAGTCTAATTTTTGGAATTCCATTCCAACCCTGATATCAAGATTTCTACTACTGACCAAAAACTCCAAATTTCTAATTTCGCCCATTCAAACCTAATTCTACCACGGACCTCCAAATTATATTCCGAACACGCTCTTGAGTCCAAAATCACCTAAAGAAACTATATGAACTATCACAATTCACATTCGAGACCTTCGACGCATAAGTCAACATCTCGTTGACTTTTCCATCTTAAGCTACTAAATTAGAGACTACGTGTCTCATCCCACTCCAAGGCCACTCCGAAACCGAGCCAACCAACAGAATATGATGAAATATAGCTGAACTATACTTAAAGAAGTAAAAAATGAGGAAAACGGGGGTGTAACTCATAAAACGACCGGCCGAGTCATTACACTTAATTCATAAAATGGCAAAAAGATAATCTTCTTTTATAGTAAAAAAATAACTGCCATATCTAAAATAAAGAAATCTAATAAACTTTCTTATATTATGTGTATAATTTACCATATCTGAAAATATTAATAATGGCAACTACCTATGATATACATATAAAACTTTTACTAAAATACTCCACTTAAAAAAAATACCAGATCACCGAGGCCTCTTGGCCTCCCTCTCAACTCGCTCTTGGTGACGAACTAACACTATCTCTTTGGCAATGTCAACCACCTCCTCAAAAGAAGCGCCAGATACCCTCTTCCTGGTCAAAAACATTTGTAGCTGATAAGTGAGGCCATCAACGAACCTCCTTATCCTGTCCCTATCCAAGGAACTAGCCAAATAGCATGACGGGCCAACTCGAATCATCTCGTCTCATACTACCTCACGGTTATATCCCCCTGATGCAGCTGCTCGAATTCCTGCGCAGCTCCTCTCTGCGGGATTGCAGTATATACTTTTCTTGGAAAAGAATGGAGAACTGATGCCAGGTACGGGGCACTGCACCAACAAGCCTACACCTCTCAAAAGCCTCCCACCAAGTGAATGTAGCTCCAAAAAACATAAAATTAGTAAATCAGACCCCACTAGTCTCCAGAATACCCGTTGTATGTAGATTTAGGGATATGCATGGATCGAATTTAGCACATTGCATATTCAAATTTCGGATGTCAGATTCTAGAAAATGCAATCTGAATCGAATTCGAATTATATCAGATTGGATCAGATTTTAAAGTTTGGATCGGATCGGATTTCGGATGCTGCTCATCATCAGGCTAGAACTACATAATCCGGAGCAGTTGCAACCGGCGGGGCTAGTGATGCCTCCGGTGTTTGAAGTCCCTGAGCAACCTGCTCGAGTATACTAGCGGCAAGACTCTGAGTGCCTCCCCCGACTTGAGAAGTACCTGATGTAGTAGAAACTGCGACTGCCTGAGCAAGACTAGTGCATGCGGTCAAGATCTTATCCAAGGTCTCCTGAAGATCCAGAATAACAATAGGCACAGTCGGTGCCTGAGATGGTCCTGCTGGAGCATCCCCCGTTGGAACCTAATCATGAACTAGGGTGGCTGGTGGATCTGCAGGTGCTGCCCTAACTACTGTGCGGGCTATCTCCCTGCCCCTACCACAGCCTCGGCTGCGACCTCGACCTATAGCTACCCCAACTGGTGGTACTAATTGCCGTCCATCCTGACCGATAGCACGTGTCGTCACCATCTGTGTGAGAATAGAATAACAGAAGTTTAGTACCAAAATCAACATATTCGCACGACAAGAATTCAAGAATGTGAAGTTTTTCCTAAAGATTCTGCAATCTCTCGAAGATACATACAGGTGTCTCTGTACCGATCCGCGAGACTCTACTAAACCTGCTCATGACCCGTGAGACTTATGTACACTATGCTCTGATACCAACTAGTCACGATCCCACAACCTACCCGATTGTGATGGCGCCTATCGTGAAACAAAGACATCTGACACATTTCAAAAATAGTTCAATATTTCATTTAAAGATTAAATAATACCATTTTCAACTGAAATTTCATAAAATATGTAAAGTCAAAACTAAAATAAAAGCAGATAATAAAACGCCCAACTTCGGGTGTCACTATGTCATGAACAATACTACATCTTTTTCAAAACATATCTTGACCAAAATAGTCTGAAAATATCCAAAATATACTAGAGGGTAGATAAAGAAGGAGAAAAGTGGGATTGCGAATGTAAGGCAACAACCTCACTATCTCCGATAAAATCCGCGTCTGGAATAGTCAACAGTTGTTACCATGGCCTGAGATACCTGGATCTGAACACAAGGTGCAGGGGATAACATGAGCACACCAACTCAGTAAGTAACAAATCCAAATTATGGACTGACAGGTACTGACAAACTAAACCTCAGCAGTTATACCACATTTAAATGGAATAGTAAAGGAGGCATGTAGGGAGTTTAATTATTCAACTCAATAGTAAAGCAAAATACATTTCCGAACAATGTGAAGCGTAAAACTCATAAATCTCTACATGTAAATGCCAATATATATATATATATATATATATATATATATATATATATGAAAATACACCGTGTTCTCCCACTATCAAGTGCTTAACCACTCGGTACCGCATATGACCATCCGACCTAAGGAAATCCATCCCGAAATATATATAACAGTGACTTCAAGTCAACCGATACCGAGGAACAAGGGTAATCCAACCCTGAGGACAAATCCATATCCAGGTATCAATACTTCGGACAAATCCATGTCCAGTGAAATTCATCCCTCAATAATATCATCCGCGCTCACTAGGGGATGTATGGACTCCGGAGGGGCTCCTTTCAGCCCAAGCGCTATAACAAGCCAACAAAGGCATAACCAATATTTCGCTGCAGCATGCAGCCCGATCCCATATTGTCACTCATAATCAGGCTCTCGGCCTCACTCAGTCATCTCTCTCTAGTCTCACAAACATGGGCTCACAATGCCATAATACTAGCCCGAAACAATGATATGATGTGCCAAATAATAAAAACCAGAACTGAGACATAATATGCGATGCATAACAGAACTTAGTATAGAGTACCAATGAAACAAATGATATGACAGCAAGAATCGACCACTCGGGTCTCAACAGTATCAGCGTGAAGCTCTAACATGGCGATTAGCATGATTTACAGATCATTAATTTAATCACATAATCACAACACATATATTAGCACAATAAGTGGTGCCATGGAATAATCTAGGCCGCAATTCACACAGTGCACACCTACACGACTGTCACTTGGCATTTTTTCACCTCAATATTATCATAGAAACACATAGTTCGGGGTTTCAAACCATCTCAACCAAGTTTGGAAGCATTAATCACCTCAAACCAAGCCAAACTTTAGCACGCAATGCCCTTGCCTATCGATTTGGCCTCCAAATGCGCCAAATATCACCTAAATTAATATATTACCATCAATATACTAAAGGAATGAAACCCATACGAAAATCTACAAATTAGACAAAAATTCCAAATTTGGTTCAAACCGCCCTCGGGCCCACGTCTTGGAATTCGATAAAAATTACAAAACTAGAAAGCTCATTCGCTCACGAATCTACCCATATAAAATTCATCAAAATCTGACATCAAATGATCATCCAAATCCCTAATATCCACTCTTAAAATTTTCTTCTATGTTCCCCAATTTTCACCCCAAATTCCCAAATTAAATGATAAAAATCAAGACACAATCACGTAATTTTAACCAATTTTGAGTAAAGAACATTTAACCCAATCATTCCTGTGAAAATTCCCTCTAAGATCGCCTTCTCCCGAGCTCTTTATCGAATTTTGAAATTTTGGACTCAAACCCTCATTTTTTGAACTTAAACATTCTGCCCCAGATGTCTTTCTCTTCACAAACGCGGTAGTGCCTTAGAGTTCGCGAAATATAAGTTGCCTCAGAACAAAATTCCCTCATTTGCGAACGTGAGGGCCCATTCGCCAATGCGAAGACCACTCAACTCAACCCTACGCGAATGCGGAACACTCCTTGCGAACGCGTAGGCTTAATTTCCTGAGCTCCTCATGACCATTGACTCTACGCGAACGCGATGCCCAGGTCTCGAACGCGTAGCCTTTAACTAGTGAACCTTCGCGAACGCGGGACCTACATCACGAACGCGAAGAACAACCCAGCTGCCTCATTCAACTTCCCTTCACGAACGTGAGATCCCTATCATGAACGCGAAGAAGGAATTCTCTGCAACAAAATATCATAAAATCTGCCAACTTCCAGAACCAAGAATGGTCCGTTAACCACCTGAAACTCACCAGAGGCCCTCGGAACTTCAACCAAACATACCAACACATCTCATAACATCATTTAAACCTAGTAGAGTCTTCGAATCACTCAAAACAATACCAAAATACCAAATCACCCTCAGATTCGAGCCGACGAACTTAGAAACTTTCAAATTCCATAAACAACGCCGACACCTATAAAATCACCTCCAAAGGACATGAAATTTTGCACCCACGTCAAAAATGACCCTACGGACCTACTCCAATTTCCAAAATTCCATTCCTACCTCGGTTTTATGATTTCCACTACTGACCGGAAACTCCAAATTTTTAAATTTTGTCAATTCACGCCTAATTCTACCATGAACCTCCAAATTACATTCCGAACATGCTCCTAATTCCAAAATCACATAACGAAGCTATCTGGACCATCAGAATTCACATCCGAGATTTTCTACGCATAACTTAACATCAGATTAAGTTTTTCAACTTAAGCTCCTAAATTTGAGACTAAGTGTGTCATTCCACTCCAAGACCACTCCAAACCCGAACCAACCAACACGATATGATAAAATATAGATGAAAACACATAAAAATTAGAAATGGAGGAAACGAGGCTCTAACTCATGAAACGACCGTCCAGGTCATTTCACTTAATTCTTAGAATGGTAAAAAAAATTACCTTCTTTTATTGTGAATAAATAATTTCTATTTTTACAATAAAGAAAATGTCATAAACTTTGTTATATTATGTGAATAATTTACCATAGTAATAATGGCAACTATCCAAGATATACTTATAAAACTTTTACTAAAATACTCCACTTATAAAAAACCACACTAACATAATATAGAAGGGTATCAAGGTTGTAAACTTATAGGATCTCATAATAATAATGTCTTAAATGCTCTATAACCTCCTAATAGACATAATCCCTTTGTACTCATATAGATTTACTACGATACATCCTAATGCTAAGGTACGGATATAACATAAACGACCCCAGTGCCATTTAAACAGTCAAAATGACATGCTATAGCCATTTTTACGGATGGTTAAATATAATCAGGTTTGCAAAGTTATTAAAAAGTAGCAATTATTCGATGCTAAATAAAATCTGGACAAAAGTATCATAGTTGAAACACGATAAGTTCCAGCTTAATATATTTGATTATGGAATTCCCGTATATAAACATCCAGCATATTATATTGGAACTCCAGCACATTATGAATTCCAGTGCATTATGTTGGAATCTCACATGTAAAAAATTTGAGCTCCAACATATTATGCTAGAAGTTTTTTGGATTTCTAAGAGTGTTTTTGTTCAAATTTTATTTTTTGATTAATTTTAAAACTATGGCTAATTTTCAATTAGCACTTATAAATCTAGTTATTTCTGATTTTGTTTTTATATTTTATACGGGCAAAAATTGACCTTTTCAAAATCCAGTTTATATTTTGATCCCATTAAAAATTTTAGGAAAAATAATTCTGTGATAGAATTTTAAAATAAGTTTGTCAGATTGTGAAGCACCCGTCAAAATTTTGAAGCACAATCCAAACTTTTAAAGCACAAGAAATTTTGACGATCACCAGAATTTTCAGAGAAATTAAGATGATCACTAAAAAAAGTTGCTACAAAGCTGCAAAATTCTAGTGATCTGTTGGAATGTTTGGCAAAATCCTGACGATCACCATAATTATTGTGTACTTTAAAATTCTGGAGATTGAGGAAAATCCTAGAAAGCAAACTTTAAAATATTGGCGTGAGGCTTTTTCCCAAACTTTTATTAACGGGGTCAAAAAATTAATAGTGGCACCAAAGTATTCTATTTCAGTTATTCTCCCTTTATACGAAGTACAAGTTTTTGGAGTTCATATCTAATTATAGAATTTAATCTTAACAGCTAAAAAAATATAATTAAATAAAGAAGTATCTAACTATTCTAAACAATAAGAGTTCATATAAGATTGAAGAAAGTGTAGAAAACATTCTAAAAAGCTTTTAATCAAGGAAGTTGACCTGTATTCCAAATTATCAACATTGTATTTTAGATACATGGAGTTCATTCCGAGAGTAATATTGGCTTTCCATGCGAGTGACATACTTTTGAAACAAGAAAGTAGTTTATATAGTACTAATAAAACAAAACACACCATTAAAGTCGTAGCTCTCAAACAAGTAGCGTATGTTTCTTTTTTATGTTGTGTGACCAATTTTTTGTGTATAAGAAGTAAGACCCATACAGTGGAGCACTTTTTAACTGTAGCAGCAAGCTGTCTTACATCCATGCCAATCTTTCTAACTTTGAATCTATGCTTTCTATATTTGTGGTATCTAAGAGAAAGAGTTCATTTGGAATTAAACAACAAATGAAATGACCCTACAATTATTTTTGTTCGCCCGTTCCCAACGCCCTTAGTCTAATGACTAATCCCTCACACGTTAAAGAAAATAAAGAAGGCAATGAACTAGGAAATCAAGAATGTATGCGTTGGATACAAAAGATTTTAAGAAAATCAATCAAAGATAAAGGGATAAATTATAGTCAAACTTAATTAATGTCAGATCGAAAGATTGAATGATAACAGTTGAATATGAGATGAACACAATATCAAAGATCTTATTAACATGAATATTGCTTTTCCTTTCCGTAAAGAGGAAAGAATAATTACAATTTTTTAACCTTTTGGTTATGTACGAATGGAGCTCTCCCCCTTAGTAATGGAGTTTTGTTCCTCTATTTGACCTGTGAGACGGTTGGGAAAGGATCTTTCCTCTCGGAGTTTACTTGTGCTTGTATATCTAGTCAAAAATCCTCTTATCCTTGCCATGACTTGACGTGACTGGGTCGGAGGGGCTCCCTCACCGCGGAAAGGCATTACATTCGTCGTTGTGTCGAATGTCTTAAAGGAGGGATGAGGTTAACTTCATTGACTTCTTCTATCTGATGGCGGGAAAGGGGGTCGTGGCCACCCTGGTCGAGGTGGTCAGATTTTGATCAATACAGTTAGTCCCTCCATTCGTCGGGGTCGTGCCTCATCGGGCTCGATGGACGGAACATGTGTGCAACGTAGCTGAGAGGAATATGACTCCTTATTCTGTTCCTTAGTCGCGCTCTGCATGTTTTGGATGGCGTGGGGATGATGTTTTTTTAAGCTCATGTACCGTTACGATGGGTTCAGAATTGAAATGTTGGTTGGTAAATGAAGCATTACTTCGTGCAAGCCATCATTATGACGCACGTTACAAAGGAACTGAAACATTTCGTGCCCCGTCTGATTCAAATGGCGACTCTTGGGTTTCGCCCTCGGGGAATTTATGCCTCTTATAAACAGGAAAACCTTGTCATTTGCTTTTCACACTTCATTGTTCATTTTGAGAGAATTCCCTGTATATCTCTTTTTCTGATATCTTGAGTTCTTGCTTATTTCCTGCTCATTGCAACCCCCAATCTTTTACTTTTTCGGGAAAGTTTTCCTTTTTTGCCAAAAATGGATGGTAGTTCTTCTCGTGACCATCTTCTTGTTGCAGCTCCGGTAACTGAGAATCCTGTTCAGGCCATCGGTGAAGTGGATGCGGTAGAAGAGGAAGAGTTTCCCTCGGTGGACGAAATTATGCCCCGCCCAGGAAAGGACGCGAGTGACTTCACTATCTGTGGCGGAATGAAGCCGGAGGACATTGCTCCCATGATAAAGGTGAGAGGGATCGTGGAATTGAGGGACGATGGGAAATCCCTAATTTCGTTGAGATACAACTGGCGGAGAGAAGTGACCGAGTTCAATTCGACCGTCCCGGATTTTGCATGTTCTATGCCTACCTTTTTATTGCAGGGTACACGCTCCCACTTCCTATGCTAGTGGTAGATTTCTTCTGCTACTATGAGGTTTGCCCTACTCAGCTTTCTTCTTAATTATACAAGTTGTTTCTCATGATATAAAATACGCGGAGCTCGTCAGTCATGAGGTCACTCTGGGCCATGTGCTTAGCCTTTTCGCTCCCCAATGGATTCGAGTTTCGATGCTTTATGCGCATCCTCGGGGATCGAAGGGTTTGGTGGTGAAGATGGATGACAGAACCAATCGTCTCTTCTATGAGAATTTTTTCTATGTGCGGACCAAGCATATTGTGGCTGACTCGATAGGGTTCGCTAAGAGATGGAATTTTGCACGTACGTTTGCGCCATTAATTAATGGAATGGTCAATTTTTTTGTTCTGGATATTAAATTGCTTTGTTACTCTGTAGCTTACAGATTGCCCTCGCCGCCTCTTGAAGGGATTCATGAATGGGTGGAGGCCATCCTCCCCCACACGGTGAGGGAACATACTTGGTCGACATTTCACGAGAGGTTTGAACGTAGGCCTCTTATAGGTGAGATGACACCCTTATTTACTATTTTCTTTAGTCATTTTTGTTTTTCTTCTTATGCATTTGTTGTCATTTTTAGGGAGGGTGCGGAGATCCAGGGATCCTCAACTTGCCTTTTGCTGACCGTTCGCATCCGCTCGTCTTGTCGCGGTACTTGCTCGTCCTTTGTCATAGGCTGCTTTGGTTGAGTCTGCAGCCTTGGTTACTCCAGCACAGTCCGCCTCGCAGAACGAGGCCCCGTCTAGTGGCTTCCTCCTTATGAATGAATCACCATCGACTGGGGAGGAGGAAGGACCGTCAAAGAGACGAAGGGTGGAGTTTCAGATGGAGCCTCCGACAGTGATTAACTTGGATTCTCCCCCGGGAGTCCAGAGGAAGGCATTGCTGCGGTGTCTACCGCAGAGGCAGAGCGAGTTGCTGTAGTTGGCGGACAGTGCTCGAAAAATATGGCTGTCGCAATGACTCATCTCAAAGTTCTCGTTATCGGTGATGATCGATGCCCTCCCGGCGTAGAGAATCAGAGCCTTGGTGCTGCCATTGTGACCTCAAGTGCACCCTCTTTGTATGTAGTTGGTTACGTTCTTCCATCAGCAGCAAAAAGAGGAAAAGGCGTAATGGTTGATGAATATGAGTCCGAGTCAGACCTGGATCCTGATGATGTCCGGTTGTTCGAGGAGGGCTTTACTCATTTGGTGGTTCACGCGGGGGGATCGGCTCGTGTTCTCCAGATTCCCTCCGATGTTAGTCTTTTGGCGTAGGGGGATAACTTGGTGTAGCAGGTTAGCCTTCTATGTTCGGAAGCTGAGAATGATTCCCTGCGGAATATCCATGATGCCGAGTTGAGGGACGAATTGTCTGTCATGTGTTTGAGGTTACGTTACCTTTGGCTCTTGTTTAACCTTTCCCTTGGTGCAAAAAAGTATTAATTTAATTGTTTTCCAATTTTTCAAATGTATATGGTGGAGGTAGAAAGCATCTGTAGGGCTAACACCCGATCGAAGATAGGCTTGCAAATGTTGGAGAAATATCGTCACTATCGCAATAGGTGTCATGAGTTGCACGAATTGCTGAGGACGGACCCCCATAACCGGGCTTAAGGACGAGGAGCTCTAATTGGATAAGGGGGTCACTGTTGAATGCGAGTATTTGTAGGGCAAGTTGAGGTCGATGCAGTCGGAGATGGATCAGAACTTGGTTCTAGCTATGGAGAAGATTGCAGAGTAGAGAGGGAAGTTGACTCGATGGAGAGCAAGGTTGCCGGTTTATAGCACAGTGAGAGAGCATGGTCTGAGGCTTTGGCAAGGGAGGCGACTCTAGAAGATACCATTCGCGTCCTCCAGCCTAAGAAAGAATCAGAGAGGGCGATAGAAACCCTCATTGAGGCGAGGCTCGAGGAGCGGATTGGAACGATTGATCAGGAGGCTTTGATTCTGGCATATGCAGTTGCGGCCTTAGAGGCGAAGAATGAGTGACTGAAGTCTTACGCTGAATTGTCTAACGCTGCCGTTCCCCGCTAGATTTATGAGCTCTAGGTCTACACCGAAGCCCAGTGGGATATATATAAGAATTTGTGGGAAGCAGGTATCGTGACTGAGGATGCCTATGAGAAAGCACGAGCAAAATCTCGCGAGGCTCGTACCAATTGTGGATATGATGTGGGAACACGTGAAGCTAATGAGGGTGCGGATGGTGAAGATGATGAACCTTATGGTGATGGTGACAACGACGGCGACGATGACGTCGAGTGAAGAAAGTTGTAATTTGTCTTTATTTTCATTTTGTTTACTGGTTGGCATCTATTTGTTTCTTCCTTTTTTTTATATTTGTTGGTTGGTCTGGGCCGTATGTTAGTAGCGATGGCCTGCAACTATAACGTTTAATGAATAAACAGTTTTCTTCTTTGTGATTTGCCTTGTGCTTCAACTTTTGTTCTGGCTATTTGTGATCTCGCCGCAAGACGGAGGCTCGTTAGGTGAGTCCTGATTTTCCTTCTTCTTTTTGGTGAAGGCATTGGGCCTTGATAGGGCGTTATTTCGAACCGCTCGAACCTCTATTTTTCTTTGATGGCGTAGGCCCTTAGCCTTAATGGTGTTATATCAAACTTATCAAAATAATTGCCCATCAGAGTTCAAACAAGGTCGAATCTCTGTTTGTCTTTGATGGCAAAGATCCTTGGCCTTAAGGGTGTTATTTCGAACTTATCAAAAATATAGCCCCTCTGAGTTTTAACGAGATCGAACCTCTCTTTGTATTTGACGGCGAATGGCGTTAGACTTAAGGGGGTTATTTTGAACTTATCAAAATAAGAGTCCGTCTGAGTTCGAACCTCTCTTTTCTTTGATGGCGAAGGCCCTTGGCCTTAAGGGTGTTATTTCGAACTTATTGAAATAACAGCCCGTCTGAGTTCGAACGAGATCGAACCACTCTTTTCCTTTGATGGCGAAGGCCCTTGACCTTAAGGGTTATTTCGAACTTACCAAAATAACAGCCCGTCTGAGTTCGAACGAGGTCGAACCTCTCTTTTACTTTGATGGCAAAGGCCCTTAGCCTTAAGGGTGTTATTTCGAAGTTATCGAAATAACAACACATCTAAGTTCGAACGAGGTCATTTTTCCTTGATGGCGAAGGCCCTTTGCCTTAAGGGTATTATTTCAAACTTATCGAAATAACATCCCGTATGAGTTTGAACGAGGTCGAACCTCTCTTTTTCTTTGATGGCGAAGGCCCTTGGCCTTATGGGTGTATTTCTGACTTATCGAAATAACAACCCCGTCTGAGTTCAAATGAGGTCGAACCTTTCTTGTCTTTGATGGCGAAAGCCTTTGGCCTTAAGGGTGTTATTTTGAACTTATCGAAATAACAGCCCGTCTGAGTTCGAACGAGGTTGAGCCTCTTATTTGTCTTTGATGGAGAAGGCACTTGCCCTTAAGGGTGTTATTTCGAAATTATCGAAATAACACCCCGTCTGAGTTCGAACGAGGTCGAACTTCTCTTTGTCTTTGATGGCAAAGGCCCTTGGCCTTAAGGGTGTTATTTTGCACTTATCGAAATAACAACCCGTCTGACTTCGAACAAGGTCGAACCTATCTTTGTCTTTGATTGCGAAGGCCCTTGGCCTTAAGAGTGTCATTTCTAGCTTATCAAAATAATAGCCCATCTGAGTTCGAACGAGGTCGAACTTTTCTTTTCTTTATCTTTGACGGTGAAGGCCCTTGGCCTTAAAGGTGTTATTTCAAACTTATTGAAATAATAGCCCGTCTGAGTTCAAACGATGTCTAATCTCTCTTTGTCTTTTGATGGCAAAGGCCATTGGCCTTAAGGGTATTATTTTTAACTTATCGAAATAACAGCCCGTCTGAGTTCGAACGAGGTTGAACCTCTCCGTTTCTTTGATGGCGAAGGCCCTTGGCCTTAAGGGTGTCATTTAGAACATATCAAAATAACAGTCCGCATGAGTTTGAATGGGGTCGAACCTCTCTTTTTCTTTGATGGCGAAGGCCCTTAGCCTTAAGGGTATTATTTAGAACTTATCGAAATGACGACCCATCTGAGTTCGAACCTCTCTTTGTCTTTGATGGAGAAGACCCTTGTCCTTATGGGTGTTATTTCAAATTTATTAAAATAACAACCCATCTGAATTCGAACGAGGTTGAACATCTCTTGTCTTTGATGGCGAAGGCCCTTGGTCTTAAGGGTGTTATTTTGAACTTATCAAAATAAGAGCCCATCTGAGTTCGAACGAGGTCGAACCTCTCTTTGTCTTTGATTGTGAATACTTTTTTGTAGAAGTCCCAGTTTGGTCAGCATTGCTTCGCATCGGATGGTTCAACACGTGGACATGAGGCGCCAATACTTTGCACAGGCTAAAGTTGCATGCATGTTGTAGTTTTCTGGTCGATTTTTGTTGTTCGACTAGATGACTCTGCCGGCCGGGAGGGTTTTGGCTATGTCGAAATTATTTTTGGCTCCTCAATCTAGATACCCCCGCGTTGGTTCCCGGTTTGACAAAGTTGGGAGATGAGGATGAGATATTTCCTGCCTATGTCTGGCGGTTTTGAGGAAGGGGAGAGGATAGATTGCAGCACCTTTTGCCTTGTTCGGTATGTTCAAAGCATATAGGTCAAGGAATTCAAGACCTCGCTAATTCGTTTAGTTTTTCTTCCCTTAATGCGTTGTCTCTACGCCTTGCGTGAGTTGGGTTCTCATTTCGTGTTCCTCTTCTTCGATCTGGGGAAAGCTAGGAGTTTTCATTAGGAAATCCCTACGGACGGCGCCAAATTGTTTGACTCAAAAGACTTTAAACTCATTTTAAGAAAATCAATCAAAGAAGAAGGGGTAAATCATACTCAAACTTAATTAATGCTAGATCGAAAGGTTAAATGATAACAATTGAATATGATATGAACATTTGTTTTGCCCTTTTTATGTAAGAATGGAGCTCCCCCCTAGTAATGGAGTGTTGTTCCTCTATTTGACCTGTGAGATGGTTGGGAAACGAACCGCCGTCTCAAAGTTTACTTGTGCTTGTATATATAGTCGGAAAACCTTCTTACCCTTACCATGACTTGACGTGACTGGGTCGGAGGGGCTTCTTGGTCACAGAAAAGCATTGCTTTCTTCGCTATGTCGAATGTCTTAAAGGAGGGATGAGGTGTTCATTGACTTCTTCTATATGATGGCAGGAAAGGAGGTCGTGTCCGTCCTGATCAAGGTGATCAGATTTTGACCTATACAGTATGTTGTAGATACTAACAAGAAATAAACCTCGCTTTCTCTTTTTACTTTCAGCCATGATCAATTCCAGTCTGTCTATTATTATCATTTGCATTAATTGTGCATACAATATTAATCAATTCTAGGGGGTTTTTCTTTTATTTATGAAAATGATTGGTATTAGAGATTTAATCATATCCACTAAGAGGAGCTCTTTTTTCATTTAATAAGGAAAATTATGAAAAATAAAATCAAAATAATAAAGCAAATAAAGACATGACTTAATTGGCTTTTCAAAAATTATTATTCCCTTCGTCTCAGTAGTTATTAAAAATAGTTGTCTTAGATTATTTGTTATTCTAGAAGTTCAAGATAAGATTGATTATATTTTTTTCTTTTTTACTATTAATAATCAATTGCATTCATATTTAGTAAAAAAATGGATAATGCCATTGACAGAGATGACACATAAATTGAGAAAATATTTAATAAGGATAAAGTAGTCAACAATTATTCTTTGTTAGAAGTGTGCACAAAAGAATCACTATATATATTATGAGACGGAGAGAGTATTACACTCCTCAAAAAATACAATAAATATGCCCTTAGACATATTTTTGAGAAGCGAGAGCAACATAGATGTAACGACTAGGTCGTTCCGAGAGTTAAACCCCTATCTCCCATATCCCTGCTTATTTATGTGTTGTTCAGTTATGTTTAGTTGTATCGAGTTGGAAAGTTTAGGTTTGGAGTGATTTTTAAGTGAATGAACACTTAATTTCTTAGTTAGAAAGCTCAGTTAGAAAAGTCAACCTGAAGTTGACTTATGAATAAACGAATTCGGATTCAGATTTTTATAAGTTGGTTAGCTTCGTTGGGTGATCTTAGATTTAGGAGTTTTTTCTGGAATATAATTTGTAGGTCCGTGGTAGAATTAGGTTAGAATTCGCGGAAGCTAGAAATTAGTAATTTTGGTTGGCAATGGAAAATTAGGTGCCAGGATCAGAATAAAATTCCGAAAGTTGGAGTAGATTTGTAATGTCACTTGTGAAGCGTGGGCCAAAAAGTACTAAGCTCGTAGAAAATAATCTATTATAATATATAAGATAATATGCAAGATAAATAGTTAGTAGCCTAATTTATCATTACATGTGTTAATAGATAATAAAATAAGTGGGGAAACAAGTAATATTGACAAAAATGGGCTAGGGCCGTATTGTTTTCCTGATGGCCCAGGTAACGAGACTTAGACTAAAGAAACAGTAATAAAGTTTTAGGTCATTAGCTTATATGCCTCAATTGCAATTGTAAAGAAGCGGCAATAGGCGGGTCTGGTAGAGTTAACATAAACGAGAATCGAGAGCAAGAAGTTGACAGTTCTTCAATTCAAAATTTAGTGCTCAGATTTGGAGCTTTCAGATACCGAGTCATGAGACGAGGGCATTCCGGAGTAGAATTTTATGTTGTTAAGGTAAGTAACAGTTTTAACTCTGGCTTTGAGGGTATTAACCTGGAGAAAGTAATATCATGTGATTATTTGGTAGTGATACCCATGCTAGGTGACAAGCGTATGGGTTTGTACTGCGAGGGACTGAGACTTGGTCCGTCCCGTAAGACTGTGAGGTCAAATAGCTATTATCTCTAGTTATGTGTTTACTTGTTGAAATTTTCTATTGTCATGTTAGAGATCATACTTAGGCTTTGTTCATGCTCACATTATTTGTACTTAGTCATAGAAATTATTGTACATGTTACCTCAGTCACTATTATTTGGAGACATGCCCTTGAGTCTAAAGGTTTCAGGTTGAGCAGGACAAAGACGGAATACCTCGAGTGCAAATTTGGGGCTGAGCCGACGGAAGCGGGAGTGTAAGTGAGGCTTGACTCTCAAATCATCCCTAAGAATAGTAGTTTCAAATACCTTGGGTCAGTTATTCAGGGTATCGGGGAAATCGACGAGGATGTCACACACCGTATAGGGGTGGGTTGGATGAAGTTGAGGTTAGCGACGGGAGTCTTGTGTGACAAGAAAGTTCTAGCGTTACTAAAAGGTATGTTTTATAGAGCAGTGGTTAGGCTTGCAATGCTATATGGGACCGAGTGTTGGCCGGTTAAGAACTCCCACACCCAGAAGATGAAAGTAGCAGAGATGAGGATGTTGAGGTGGATGTGCGGGCATACAAGGATGGATAAGATTAGGAATGAAGATATCCGAGAGAAGTTGGGTGTGGCCCCCATAGAGGACAAGATGCGGGAATCAATACTCAGATGGTTCGGGCACATTCAGAGGAGAAGCACTGATACACCGGTGAGAAGGTGTGAGCAATTGGCTGTGATGGGCATGATGAGAGGTAGAGGTAGACCTATGAAGTATTGGGGAGAGGTGATAAGATATAACTAGCGCATCTTAGGATTACTGAGGACATGGCCCTTGAAAGAGGATTGTGGAGGTCGAGCATTAAAGTTGTAGGTTAGGTTAGGTTAGAGGAAAGTTATGGATATTTCTACAGCGTACTAGAGTGAGAATAGCTAGCTATAAAGTAATCTTAGGATGTTACTGGTCAGCTACCGATTCAGGGAGCTATTTGTTGGAAATTAGTATACCTTTCATCTATATCATATATTTCTATTTCGTATTTCGTATATTACTGCTATTTTTTTATTTTATGTTATATGGTGTATTTTATGTTATTTTTAGTATGAGTTTATTGATAGTACTAACTTACTGTCTCTTGTTGATGTCTTGAGCTAAGGGTCTCCTAGAAACAGCCTCTCTGCCCCCCGGGGTAGGGGTAAGGTCTGCGTACGTATTACCCTCCCCAGGCCCTACTTGTGGGATTTCACTGGGTTGTTGTTGTTGTTGTTACTATTATTTGCTAATATATTGTGATACTTGATATGGGCTATGTACCCTTATTTGTTGATGATGGTGAGGCTAGTGAGGTACATGATTGAGTAAGGCCAAGGGCCTGGTTGTGAGGATATTAATACCATAGCGCGTGAGTTGTCCGCGTAGCATGTGAATTGACCGTGCGGGTCCAGGTATTGATAACATAACGGGTGAGTTGTCCGTGTAGCACATGAGTTGACCGTGCGGATCAAGGTATTGATATGATGGCATGTGAGTTGTTTTTGCTTAGCGCTTCGGCTTTGGGAGCCCCTCCTGAGTCTGTACACACCCCTAGTGAACGCAGAGTATTGAGTGTATTGAGTATTGAGTGTTGAGTGATGAGTGATGGAGTGATATTTCTGTAAAGTTGCATTTACTTTTGCAGTTGCTACATTTATCTATTAAATTTCTTTGAGATATTTACTGAGATATGGAATTTAACTATTTATTCATGTTTATTTTTATAAAATTGTGAAACTAAATAATTGGACTATTCTACTAGCTCGTCATTACTGCTCAGTTCCTTAGTTATTTCTGTTACTACTGAGGTGGTTTATGTGCAGATCCAGGTGATTTAGAGTGCGGCGATCGTTGATTCCAGACCGGTTATCTGTGGAGATTGCAAGGTAGCTGCCAACATCCGCAGGACCTTGTTACTTATTTTGTCATTTCTTCTTTTGGACAGTTAGCCAGTTTATATATCTTAGTTTATAGTTTTAGATGCTCATGACTTAGTGACGCCCTGATGTTTGGAACTCATTTTCGTATTTTAATTTATTTATATTTAGAGTTGGTTTAGTTTATCAGATTAGTAGTAATATTTTGGGAATTGACTTGCCTTGTAACACGATAGGCGCCATCACGACATGGTTATATTTTGGGTCGTGACAAGTTGGTATTAGAGCCTAGGTTACATAGGTCTCACGAGTTATTAGCGAGTTTAGTAGAGTCTTGCAGATCGGTATGGAGACGTCTGTACTTATCTTCGAGAGGCTGCAGAAACATTAGGAAATTTATCATATTCTTGGATTTCTTATCGTGCGTTCTGTATATTCTAGTACCTAAAAGTTTTTTTATTTCATTATCTCACAGATGGTGAGGATTCGTGCTACCGATCAGGAGGGACAGTCATCAGCTCGGGCCGCAAGAGGCCGAGGCCACGGTAGAGGTCGTTGTAGGGGCGGAGATATCGCTGGTGTAGTAGCTGGGGAAGCACATGCAGTTCCCCCAGTTATTTGATGCTCAGGATCGAGTCCCCAAGGTGGAGGTTCCGACAGGACCAGCTCAGGCACCGCCTCTGCCTATTGTTATTCCAGGCCTTCAGGAGGCCCTGGCCTAGATTCTAGTAGTATGTACGGCCCTTGCTCAGACAGTTTCATCTACTACGACTATAGCTACTTCGCAAGCAGGGGGTGGCACTAAGACTCCTTCCGCCCGGACACTTAAGTAGGTAGTTCAGGGACTTTAGACACCGGGGGCACCTCCAGCCCAGCCGATTGCAGCTGCTCAGAACTATGTTGCTCCTGTAATGCTAGATGACGAGCAACACATATTGGAGAGGTTTGAGAAACTCCAGTCTCCGTCATTTAGAGGTGCTGAGAGTGAGGATGCACAGGGTTTCTTGGACAAGTGTCAAAGGATGCTTCGGACCGCGGGTATTCTGGAGACTAGTGGGATCTCATTCACTGCTTTCCAATTTTCTGATGCTGCACTTAATTTGTGGGAGGCTTACGAGAGACGTAGGCCGATTGGCGCAGCGCCCATTTCTTGGTAGCAATTCAGAGTTCTCTTTTTGGAGAAGTTTGTACCGTAGTCCCATAGAGAGGAGCTGGCACAGGCAATTTGAGCAGTTTCGTCAAGGTGAGATATTTGTTACACAACACGAGATGCGGTTCTCCGAGTTGGCTCGTTATGAGGTCTAGTTGGTTCCCACAGACCGAGAGAGGATTATGAGATTTGTAGATGGCCTCGGCTTTCAGCTTCGATTGCTTATGACTAGGGAGAGAGTATCTGGTTCTACCTTTGATGAGGTTGTAGACATTGCTCGACAAATTGAGATGGTTCGAGGTCAGGTGAGGGCTGAGAGGGAGGCTAAGAGGCCTCGTGGTCAGGGTGGTTATAGTGGTTCTCCTCAGGGAGGTCAGATTCAGCAAGGTCAGTTTCAGCTGAGTCAATAATCATTCAGTGTATTGCCAGTGTAAGGTTCTCATTATGCCATGCCCGCTCAGGTATCAACGGGTAATTCTTTTAGGCAAAGGGAGCAACAGTTTCGTCAGAGGAGGGTTTGTTTCGAGTGCGGGGATTTTGGTCACATTGCGAGGTATTGCGCTAGGCTGTCGGGTGAGACTCCACATCAGAGTGCCCGATCGCCGGCACCAGCACAAGTTCCTCCACCACCCGCCCAACCAGCTAGGGGTGGAGATCGGCTAACTAGGGGTGGAGAACAACCAGCTAGGGGTGGAGCCCAGTCGACTATAGGTTGCCCAAGAGGAGGAGGCATATCAGGGGGTGGTCTGGCCCGTTTTTATGCCCTTCAAGCTAGGCTTCACATTATTTCTTTAGATGCTGTGATTTTAGGTACGTCATTTAATTGGACTCGTTCGAGGAGGAACGCTTGTTTAAGAGGGGAAGGATATAACGACCCGGACGTTCGAGAGTTAAGCCCTTGTTTCCCATATTACGGCTTATTTATGTGTTGTTCAACTATGTTTAGCTGTACCGAGTTGGTAAGTTTGGGTTCAGAATAATTTTTGAGTGAAATGAACACTTAGTCTGTTAGTTAGAAAGTTGTTAGAAAAGTCAATCTGAAGTTGACTTATGAGTAAATAAATTCGGATTTGGATTTTTATGAGTCGGTTAGCTTCTTTGGGTGATCTTAGATTTAGGAGTGTGTTCGGAATATAATTTGAAGGTCCGTAGTAGAATTAGGCTTGAATTGGCGGAAGCTAGAAATTTAGTAATTTTGGTTGGCAATGAAAAATTAGGTGCCGGGACCAGAATAAAATTCCGAAAGTTGGAGTAGATTCGTAATGTCATTTGTGAAGCGTGGGCCAAAAAGTACTAAGCTCGCAGAAAATAATCTGTTATAATATATAAGATAATGTGCTAGATAAATAGTTAGTAGCCTAATTTACCATTACATGTGTGAATAGATAATAAAATAAGTGGAAAAATAAGTAATATTGACAAAAATGGGCTAGGGCCGTATTGTTTTCCTGATGGCCCAGGTAATGAGACTTAGACTAAAGAAACAGTAATAAAGTTTTAGGTCATTAACTTATACGCCTCAATTGCAATTGTAAAGAAGCGGCAATAGGCGGGTCTTTGGTAGAGTTGACATAAACGAGAATCGAGAGTAAGAAGTTGACAGTTCTTCAATTCAAACTTTAGTACTCAGATTTGGAGTTTTTGGAGATCGAATCCACATATCAGGGAGGGCATTCCGAAGTAGGATTTTACGTTGTTAAAGTAAGTAACAGTTTTAACTCTGCCTTTGAAGGTATAAATTTAGAGAAAGTAATATCATGTGATTATTTGGTGGTGATACCCATGCTAGATGACGGGCGTGTGAGTTTGCACCGCGAGGGACGGAGACTTGGTCCGTCCCGTGAGGTTGTGAGGCCTAACAGCTATTATTTGTGGTTATGTGTTTACTTGTTGTTGAATTTGTCAATCGTCATGTTAGAGATCATGCTTATGCTTTATTCATGCTCACATTATTTATACTTAGTCATAGAAATTATTGTACATATTTACCTCAATCTCTATTATTTGCTAATATGTTGTGGTACTTGTGGGTTGTGTCCTCTTATTTGTTGATGATGGTGAGGTACACGATTGAGTAAGGCTAAGGGCCTGGTTGTGAGGATATTAATACCAAGGCGCGTGAGTTGTCCGCGTAGCATGTGAGTTTGACCGTAGGGTCCAGGTATTGATACCATAGCGCGTGAGTTGCCCGCGTAGAACGTGAATCTACCGTACAGATCCAGGTAATGATATGATGGCATTGAGTTGTCCGTGCTTAGCGCTTGGGCTTTCGGAGTCCATCCGGAGTCTGTACACACCCACAATGAGCGTAGAGTATTGAGTGTTGAATATTGTGTGCTGAGTGATGGAGTGACATTGCTGTGAAGTTGCATTTACTTTTGTTGTTGTTGCATTTATCTGTTAAATTTCTTTGTGATAGTTAGTGAGTTATGGAATTTAACTGTTTATTCATATTTATTTTTATAAAAATTTTGAAAATAAATAATTGGACTATTCTACTTAGCTCGTCACTACTACTGAGTTCCTTAGTTATTTCTGTTACTACTGAGGTGGTAGTACTCATAGTACACCCTGCACTTTATGTGCATATTTAGGTGAGTTAGGCGCGGTGATTGTTGATTTCAGGCCGGCTATCTGTGGAGATTGTAAGGTAGCTGCCAGCGTCCGCAACACCTTGTTACTTCTTTTGTCATTTCTTATTTTGGACAGTTAACCAGTTTATATATTTTAGTTTATAGTTTTAGACGCTCATGACTTAGTGACACCCTGATGTTTGGGACTCGTTTCCGTATTTTATATTATTTATATTAAATTATTGAAAATATTTTATTAAATTCTTATTATCAAATTTATAGTAGTATTTTAGAAACTGACTTGTCTTGTAACACGATAGGCGCCATCACAACATTGATTATATTTTGGATCGTAATAATAGAGCACTTCTGCATC
The DNA here is from genome assembly GCA_034376525.1 of Nicotiana benthamiana. NCBI lineage: Eukaryota > Viridiplantae > Streptophyta > Magnoliopsida > Solanales > Solanaceae > Nicotiana > Nicotiana benthamiana. The sequence goes on from CM067336.1 coordinate 38,488,142, forward strand.
CATGACCTATTCAAATAGTAATTCTTAATCATAACATTGTCCTTGTCTTAAAAGGGCTTGGTTTCTTTTTTCTTTTTTGGGTGGGGGATGGGATTCGGAGATGAGCAAAGAGTGAAGAATTAATTAACCACATATCTCGAGTCTCAACAATAATTACGTTTCCAACGTTCTGTCCCTCGCATGAAAAAGAGAAAATTCCATTAGACAAAGGAGTAGTTCTTTTCCAAAGTTTTTTCTTGAGAAAGAGAAATTAGATAGATATTATAAATTATAATGAGAACTGTTAAAGTCTAATAAAAAGTTCAATTTAATTTGAACCAAGGGAGACGATAATATGTATTTTGGATCGATCTTTTCTGATTTATACACAGTAGTGGAGAGGAGATGAAGAAATTAATGCTTAGTAATTAGCAAGTAGAGTATTAAGAAAGAAAGAAAGAAAGAAGAGCAGTACAGACTAAGGCATGAAGAGTTTGTTGCGACACTTGCACCTCCAAGCTTCAGGGTAGTACTCTAAAGTAGATGTAAAACCAGGTTGAACGGAGACTCGAACCGGTTTACATGGTGAACAGCGTCCGCACTTGGATCTACACGTGGGTGGCGACGAACCCGGTCCTCTCAGTCTTTGCTCAATAAGGAGTACTCGTTCAGTCAACTCTGCTTCACAAAACATATATAGTAGTTCCATTAATTAGTAAATTAATTAATAAGTCATTAGAAAAGCAAGCTTGATATTGGTTATGAACTCACTGAGATTGCGAGTAGGGTGTAAGCCGAGAGCTGAAGAAAGCAAAAGAAGGGTTAAATTGATCAGTAGTATGGTCGCAAGAGAGAGTGAAGACGATATGTGGTGGCGGTGGCGGTGGCGGTGGCGTAAAACGCCCATCGCCAAGTTGGAGCGTCGCACCTGCTAAATTAACTAGTGGTATGAGGGGACAGTTAGAGTAGATGAAGAATGGGAGAATTAGGTGGAGGTCTCCAGCTCAGGTTGTTGCGACTCTCTATTATTGGAAGTTTTGCGTGTAAGGGCGTCAGTCCAAGCCAAAACCCCACACTCACCCCTCTTATTTTCAGAGAAATATACTGACAGACAAGTTTCAAATATTACATTTTGAACAGAGTTTAAATTTTATATATATATATATACACTATAAATAACTTTTTTATATTATCAAGTAACATTACCGATACCATCAAAAGATATTTACAGATAACTTTCATAAAAAGTAAAATTCATATATTAAAAATAAAATATATTATTTGCTACAACAGATTAAGATTATTTAAAATATAGCTTTTTCTTACTCTATCAATGTGTATATAAGCTAAATAAATAAACTCTTTAGAAAATTGGATTCGTTAATGAAGGTAAACATTCACGAGGCCTTGTTTCAAGCAGTAATTTTCTTTCGTAATATTAGTGGAAGTAAATGATCTCCTATAATCATATATGTTTGATAATAAATACTGCTAATATTTTAGTATTCGCAAAAAATAATTTGGCTATTAGTAAAGTAAAAATGGGTTGGTTTTCGTAGCCTAGTCCAACACACGTGAGCTATATATTTTAACACTCAACCCGACCTATGATTTGAAAGTCTTCAAAATGGTTGCCCAATCTAACTTTTGAAGTTATGTTTAGCGTAAAGTTATCGTATATTTTGCAAGCCTAAAAATAATCGAAATAGTTCAAGGGTCAATCATAGTAGATCGTAATAATAAAAAACTAGATGAAAATGCACGAAACAAATGTTATTTATTAGGGAGGGGAAGGAAGAGATATTTTATTGATAATATTGCTTTGGTCTGTCTCCATGGAGAGGTTCAGAGCCTTACAATCATATTCTCTCTTTTCCTGGAAAATATAATGAAGAAGAAAAGCATCCCCCTTTCTAGGGTTCCTTCTCTTTGTATTTATAAATATAAGATATGTGAGCTGACAGTGTAGCCATGACTACGATGAGGTCCCGTCCCTATGATGGTGAATGGGCCGTAGCCTTAACAAGTGAGTCAGCCGATGATCGGGTACGACGATTAACAAGTGGTCATATTATTTATTAACTCCGAATAAACTTAGGATATAATTAATTTCGTCAATTATCTCGAGGTCATATTTTGACCCATAAAGTTAGTCCCTCCGCTTATCAAGGTCGTGCCTTGACCGGGCTCGATGAGCGGACTTTTTCGGGCGTAGTTCCGTTTGAGATCAATACTAGCCTTAGCCGTTTTTATGCGGGAGATTGTGCCGTTAAGGTGGATGGCCTTGGCCTTTTTCTGCTGATGACCTTGACCATGCGAGTGATTTTGATCGTAGTCAAATTGTTTGAATGCATTTTGAAGATGGCCGTAGACAGTTATTCGTTGGGAATGGTCATAGCCTTGATACTATGGGCGGCCTCAGCCGTTTACGTACTGGAGGTAGCCGTAGCCTTAACACTGTGGACGGCCTTAGCCGTTTACATACTGGGGATGGTCGTAGCCTTAACACTATGGACGACCTTAGCCGTGTGTGTGTGTGTGGAGTGGTTACTACCATTTTAGGCCGGGGTGGGATATTCATACTAACGACCTCCGACCTTGTAATTTGTTAACCTTATCTCAGGTGGTCGATACGTATGCCGTGTGGCCGAAAAGTGTACGGACGCGCCTTGCACGTAACTTAGCGGCGTCCGAAGTTCCCAGGCTTATGGAACGTCTTTTTGATAACCTCAGGTCATTGCAACCGTTTCGAAGGTAAAGCGTCAATTTGCGAGTGAAAACCCGTTTTGTAGTGCTCATCATAATGATGCACGTTTCTGTGGAACCGAACCGTTTTGCGGTTGGCCATGCAGTTAATGATAGTTATTGGAATTCATAAAAGCCATTGGTGTTGCCTATAAATGAGGGGTTGTGTCATTTATCTCTTACGTTTCCATCTGTTGTCTAAGTGAGATTTCTAAAGAAGCTTCCTGTTTATCAGTTCATCTTCTCTTGTTCGTCGTTGTTCTTCGTTAGATACCATCTTCGCTTTCCTTTCCGTGAATCTCCTTCTGTTCCCATTTTACTATAAAAAAATTGCAAGCAGTTCTCGTGTTATCCTTCCTCCGGTGACTATTCTGGCGGCTGAAGGATCGTCTAACGTCCCGAGAGCAACTAAATCGGCAGAACGCAGGAGGGGGAGTCCCATCGGTAGCCGATATTTTATCCTTGCCCGAAGGCCCAACAACTGAATTTACCGCCGATGAGAGGGAGGAACAGGTGGATGAAGCCCCACTGATGGGTGGAGGAACAGGTGGATGAAGCCCCACTGATGGGTAAGTGGATATTAGCCAGCTACGGGTGCAGTGGTTCATTCCCCGCTTTGCCAATATATCCCTTTCTAGGCATGAGGAGAGTGTCCATACCGATCGTAGGAGGTATTGCATTTTCTACGCTTATCCTTTTAGGTTGGGGTTTAGGACCCTCCTTCCAATGTTGGTGGTGGATTTTTGCAATCACTACAGAATATGTCCTGGCCAACTTGTTCCTTCCTTTTACAAGCTTTTCGCCATGCTTATAAAATATGTTGAGCTAGCCCGGAGAGAGATCACGTTGCAGCACGTTTTGACCCTCTACGCTCCTCAGAGGGTCCGTGGTACGATGATTCAGGTCGTCCCTCATGGGGTGAGGGGCTTGACCGCGGAGTTGGATGATGTTATCGAGCCTCATACTTATGAAACTTCTTCTACATCAGGACTAAACATCTTGTGGCATATGCCACTTGATTCCCAGAGATGTGGAACCATGCACGCAAATCTTTCTCTTCGTCAATTTCTTCATTCCGTTTTTTAGTCTTGTTCTGGTAAGTGCTAACCTTGCCTCTTTTTCGTAGCCGAACGACTGCTGTTGGCTCCACTGCCCAACATTCGTGAATGGGTCGAAGCCGTGCTCCCTCAGCCAGCTGGGATTCGCACGTGGCCGTCTTTGTGGGAAAGGCACGGTAGCAGGCCTGCTTCGGGTGAGAATTCTAGCTTTGTTCTGCCTTTGCTTTATTCTTGTTTGATTCTTCTTAACTTTTATTTTTTCTCTAATTAGGAGGGCACACCGTGTGAGGGCGCCTCAATTAGCTTTTTGCAGGCCAGGCGCGACTGCGAGACTTGTAACAATGCCGGCACCTCCTCCAATGCCGAGGGCGGCTTCGGTTGAATCCTCACCAGCCCATTCCCCAACATGATCTGCACCTCGGGTCGAGGAGCCTTCAGGGATAGTACGCCGCAGGGAGGAGTTGGCTCCGGGCGAGGATGAGGAGGAGGAGGAGGAGAGGCCACTGGTCAGGCGTAGGCTTGCATTTACGCCGCCTCCTGTGGTGATAAATTTGGACTCTCCGCCATCGAACATGGATGAGAGTCCAATGGTGGTGCCTGCCCTTAAGGGCGGGCATTCAGTGAGGGTTGCCCCGGTTGGCTCAGGCCAAGGTAACACAACCGGTTCGGCGGTTCAGTTATCAGTTTCGGTTGCTTAGAGGGGAGGTGGTTCCTCTGCAACTGCATTGGTTGGAGAATCAGGCGCCGTGGTGTTAGTGGGGGTAGGAGCCTCAACTTCCGGATCGGCAAGCGGAGGGAGGGGCAGCGTGGGCGAAGGGTCAGACTCTTAATTCGACCTAGATCCTGACGACACCTGCATGCTTCAGGACGGTCACACCCGCACAACAGTGCATGTTGAAGGGGCAGACTTGCTGCTTCAAGAGGAGAATCTGGTGTCGTTTTTTGAGGTATTGTGCTCAGAGGCAGAGAGTACATCACTGCGAGGCATTTCAGACGTCGGGTTGATGGGCGAGGTGGCCGCTCAGAGCTTGAAGGTATGCGTTGTGACTTTTAGTTCATCTTTTTCTTTGCCTTAATTTGTCTATTTTTCTGTTCTCATTATTGCCTCGTTCTTATAGCTCTTTTTGTTGGAGGTGGAGAGCATCCATCGAGCCAACATCCATTCGGGGATTTTCTCGGGGGTGCTGGAAAAATACCATCGTTACCGGGACTGGTGTCGCGAGATGCGCAAGCCTATTAAGAACGACCCTCGCAACCAGGACCTTGTTGAAGAGCTAGTGAGGCGGGAACTTCATATGCATCAGGCCCTTGGTAGGGTCAACACTCTTGAGGAGCAGCTTCATCGTAAGAGGCTGAGAGGTGGGCTGCTGCTGAGAAGGTACGCCAAGATTAGGCTAGGGCGGCAGAGGCCCTTGAAGATTTGAACAGGCAGGTAGCCGCTTTGGGGATCGAGGCTGCTGCCATGAGGCTATAGGCAAAGGATACCGTATCGAGGGTCGAGATATTGGAGACGATGGACCGTGTCCGTGAACGGAAATAGGAGCTGGAGAGGGCCACTGCAGCCTTTCTAGACGGAGCACTGGAGGAACACATTAAGCTTTATGAACGTGATGCCCAGAATGCGGAGGATCGGATTACGGCCTTAGAGGTCGAAAATCAGCATTTGAGGGATCGGGCTGCCTCTTTCAGCCCGGCTCGCGATCTGTGGAAGTTTGTTGAGGCTCAGCTCGACGTGTACAAGAGACTGTGAGAGGCCGGTATTGTGCCTGAATCCTCTTATGAAGAAGCCCATCAAAAGGATCGTGAGGCCCGTGTTGATTGAGGCTTTGACCCGTCCACTCCAGGAGCTGACGATGGCGCCGAGGGCGCTGGCGGTGTTGATGGTGGCACAAGTGGCAGCGAATGAAAAAGTTTTGTAGTGTTGGTTTATTTTGTTTTTCTAGTTTTTGTTGCCGTTTGGCTATCTTTTTTCTTTTATTTACCGGCCTCGATCGGGGATGACCCATTGTGATTGAAGATGTAAATATATACGATTTTATTTTCCTTTGTTCTGCCAGGTGTTTGTTTTGTACCTTTTCCCTCTCTTTAACCGTAATGGTGGCGATGGCCTTGACCATGATAATGTTGGCTCTGGTGCCTTCGACTGTCGTCGAGTCGCTTGCTAGACTTAGTCATAGACTAGGTCGGCTATTTAGTGATAACGATCTTGACCGCGATTGAGCGCTTTTTGTTTATCGCTTCTCTTTTAGTTGGTGTAAACAAGTTGTGGCCATTATTTGGCGATAGTGGCACTTAACCTCAGTCCCAATTCGGGCGTGGTTGAACTACTGGCTGCGATGGCAAGAAATACAGCCTTGTATTTCGACCGGGGCCGAACTTTACGCGGCCCAAATTTTGACTCGAGTTAGGCGTACTTACTTAAATGGCCTAATTTGGGAGGGAGATCTAACTTGTTTCTTCACCCGTTGCTTTTTAGTTTTGAGGACGAAGGCATTCAGCTTTGTAGTTTAGACGAGATTGGGTTTGTGGTGGTGAAAGCGTATGGCCTAAGTCTCAGTTCGAGTTGTAATTGAATTTTTTGGCGAAGGTACGTAGCCTGAGTCGTTGTTCAACCATTGTTGAACGTTGCAATTTTTGTTGGCGAAGGCGCATAGCCTGAGTCCCAGTTCAACTTATTGTTAAAATTTTTGACGAAGGCACGTAGCCTGAGTCGTTGTTCTACTATAGTTGAACGTTTCAATTTTTATTAGCGAAGTCGCATAGCTTGAGTCTCAGTTCAACTTGTAGTTGAACTTTTCGGTAAAGGCACGTAGCCTGAGTCGTTATTCGACCGTAGTTGGATGTTGCAATTTATGTTGGCGAAGGCGCATAGCCTGAATCCTAGTTCAACTTGTAGTTGAACGTTTTGGCGAAGGCGCATAGCCTGAGTCCCAGTTCAATTTGTAGTTGAAATTTTTGGCGAAGACACGTAGCCTGAGTTGTTGTTCAACCGTAGTTCAATGTTGCAATTTTGGTTGGAAAGGCGCATAGCCTGAGTCCCAGTTCAACTGGTAGTTGTACTTTTAAGGTGAAGGCACGTAGCCTGAGTTGTTGTTCAACCGTAGTTGAATGTTGCACATTTTAATGGCGAATGCACATAGACTGAGTCCCTGTTCAACTTATAGTCGAAGTTTTTGGCGAAGGCACGTAGCCTGAGTTGTTGTTCTACTTTAGTTGTATGTTGCACTTTTTGTTGAACTTTCTCTCCCGCATGACCCATCGTTATGCGTATGGGGCGTTAGCGGTCAGTTCTGGTTTTAGATTTCGCGCGGTTTATGTGCTATCCTCTCGATTAGTTTGCATAGGTTACCTCGATGTGGATCTTGGTTTTGAGACGTCTCTGCGCCTTTCCCGGGGGGTTCTTGCATCGAGGACACGGGAATACCTTCGATTTGCTTTCCCTGGGGGGCGGGGGGTGGGGGGTGGGAGGGGGCTGCTATTCTTCTTGCTTGTACTATCTGAGAGGGGAGTGACAGAAGAGTTGGATCTCGACTCGATATCTTCAAGTTTCCTTTGTCCGATATACCGCTTCAGCTTGTTTTGAGCTGGGTTGTTCTTTGGTTCTTCTTTACTTTTGGTCCCAGGAAGAACTACGCGATTCTGCTGTGAAATCCCCACAGACAGCGCCAAATTGTTTAGCTCAAAGTTATCATACACTTTGCAAGCCTAAAAACAATCAAAATAGATCAAGGGCCAATCATAGCAGATCGTAATAATCAAAGACCAAATGAAAAATGCACGAGACGAATGTTATTTATTAGGAAGGAGAAGGAAGAGATATTTTATTGATAATATTGCTTTGGTCTGCCTCTCCATGGAGAGGTTCAGAGCCTTACAATCATATTCTCTCATTTCCTGAAAATTGTAATGAAGAATAAAAATAGTCCCTTTCTAGGGTTCCTTCATTTTGTATTTATAGATACAAGATGTGTGAGCTGACAGTGATAGCCATGACTACGCTCAGGTCCCGTCCCTATGATGGTAAAGGGGCCGTAGCCTTAACAAGTGAGTCAGTCGATGATCGGGCAAGACAATTAACAAGTGGTCATATTATTTATTAACTTCAAATAAACTTAGAATATAATTAATTTCGTTAATTATCTCGAGGTCATATTTTGACCGTACAGTTATCTCTTCATTTTTTCTTGGTTTAGTTATAGTACAATCTGTAACGTATAAAACTAGTCATACTTTCGTATGAGTAATTTGCACATGATAGTTCCCAGAAGTATTATAAATGAGCATTGTATCTCCATCTCCATCACATTGACTTTCATGTATATTTACTGTCAAGCATGTCAGCTTCCTATTAATACAAATTCTCCTTATTTGACGTTCATGTAATTAAAACAAAAAGCAATTCCTCTATAATTCAACTAACACGCCTTTATCTGCTTTGTATAAAACATAGAAGAAGAACAAAGGAAAAATATAAATCATAGCTTAGGATTCTTTTATTTGTTTTGTCTTTATTTAATTAATGTATAATAACATAATAACCTCTGAGGTTGTTTGACTCCTTATACTTTGCGAGGTCCTCTTTGTCTTTATATTTAAATTATACTAATAAGTACCACCTTTGAGCTGATGTGGCAACATTAAAATTTTGCATGCAATTATAGCGCGTGACGACCAAAAAACTGCTCCATATATGATTTTTTTATTTTTACATTTTATTTTGCTTTGGCTTTTCCTAGTTATTTTTCTTTTCTTCTTTCTCTTCTTCAATTAAACCTCCACTATGCAATAATTTATCAAAAGAGGCCAGACCTCCATTCTCCAAATTCCTAACATAGTCAAGCTGGAGAATCGACTATTTTGTTTGCTTTATCTCCTTTTTTTCATAAAAGCTAAAATAAACCTTTCAGGCAGAAGAATTTAAAGGAGATATTCTAGTTGTTTAATCTAAAGGTTGCGTTCAATTTGTGGAGCTTCAGATTTGATTTTGAATGGGTGCTTTACTGTGAGTCCAAGGTTATTTTTGACTGGGGATGTCTAAATTGAGGGTTTTTGAGAGAGATTAGGAGGAGAAAAAGAAAGAGCAACAGTCGCCGGAAAATATTTCTGGCTGGAGCTCTATTAGTTCATTTACTGTATGCTTTTCCGGTCATAGTTTTTGCTTCACTGATTTATGGTATTTTATGAGGGGTACAGGGAGATAAAAGGCAGAGACACGGGTTAGGAAAGAGATGGGGATCGCGGAGTAAAGTTTTACCTGTCAAGCCTGTGATTTCCGGCGGCCATAAAGCAAGTAAAACAATTGTTTTAGGCTCTATATTTGTGGGGGTCTCATTTTTAGATTATGTATAAGTTTAAAAAAAAAATTTTGTAAAGTGAAAATGTTTGATTTCTTTTTTTTAACAAATATAGAGAAAAATGATTTGTAACTGCTATGATTTCTATCAAGGAAATTGCTCTTGAAATAAATATCGAACCTGAATTTAAAAACGTGTGATATATAAAACGTAACAATTTGATGCGAATGTTGAAAATAAAATCTCAAAATCTTTCGTAGAGTTCTTTAGAGTCAATTACTTTGATACATAATAGACAAGACTATTGTTTCACTTCAAAATAAATTTTAACAATTCGAAGCATATGAAAATATATTTGATTTTTTATTTGGCAGTAAAAAACTGGAATTTTTTTATAAAAAACTAAAAAATTTTTTAAAAAAATTGCCTTAATCTAGAATGTTCCTTAAAGCATAATAATCAATTAGATATTGATGATTTAGATTTATTTTCTGAATTAAAAATATTAAGGAAAATAGTACAATTAGGAGATAACAGTTTAATTGATACACTTAATCAAATAAAAAGATTTGATTTTTTTTCAAATGCCTAAATTGCTTATGGAATAATATTCATAACTCATGTTACCGTTGCTTTAGCGGAGAGAAGTTTCCAAAATTAAAATTGATAAAATCTTACCTATGAACAACAATATCACAACTCACAAGAAAGGTTAAATGGATTAGCTATATTGACAATTGCGAATACTTATTCGGAGTTATTGATTATAAGAAAATTATTAATAACTTTGTATCTAAGAAAAGCTAAAAAAATAGACTACAAATAAATAATAAAAAAATTTAAAAGTTAAGGCCCTTCATAAAATTTGGCATTAGGCTACAAAATTCATTGGGCCGCCCCTGTCCAGTAGTCTTTTCTATAATGCTTCATTGATCGTCTCTCTAACGATGGAAGTTTTTATGAAAGATGGGTTGTTCATGATTTTCTTTTTTTTCAGGTGGTTGGATTTCTACGGTGAGATTTTTGATTGTTACAAAATTCTTCTGAGTTTACAGGTGAGAAGAACAATACTAGTTAGGAAAGAAGAAAAGTAAAAAATTCCTCTAATTTGATAAAATCAGTAATAAAAACGGAATTTATTTGACGTGATTCGGACCTTAAATGTAAATTTGATGATTAAAGAAGTTTTGAGAAATTTTGTTGATCTTGAGATTGAAAACAGTCTCTCTGCCCTTTCGGGTAGGGGTAAGGCTCGTCTACATATTACCCTCCCCAGACCCCACTTTGTGGGACTATACTTGTTGTTGTTGTTGTTGTTGTTGTTGTTGTTGTTGTTGTTGTTGTTGTTGTTGCTGTTGCTGTTGCTGTTGTTGTTGCTGCTGTTGCTGCTGTTGCTGCTGCTGTTGCTGTTGCTGTTGCTGCTGCTGCTGCTGTTGTTGCTCCTTTTTTTGCTGATGGTATTGTTGTTGTTGTTGTTGTTGTTGTTGTTGTTGTTGTTGCTTAAGAAAATGGATTTCCCAAGGATCTAACACCGTAATCCCTTTCGGGGGCCAAATACCTTTGATTGCCATAAAATATTTAAAATACGAGCGAATGGCATGCCTGCCACAAGATATATGAAATGAGAGCGGGTGTCATGCCCGCCATAAGATATATGGAACGAGATCGGGTAGCACGCCTGCCACAAGATATATAAAATGGGAAGGGGTGGTACACCTGCCACGAGATACATGAAATTGGAGCGGGTGGCACACTTGCCACAAGATAGGAGAAATGGGATCGGGTTGCACACCTACAAGAAGAAGTGAAATGAAAGTGGAATCTGCCTTTGTTGTCCTTAGCCTTGTTTGTACTTCGATTGTTGGTTCCTTTATAATTCTCTTCACATTTTGTTGTTACCTGTTATCCCCCGAAGCATGTTTCCCCCTCTCATCTTTACTTGTTTATTCTTATTTTACTTTTCACTTTATATTATAAAACTGCACATGTTTATTTGGTAGTCTGGTCCTAGCCTCGTCACAACTTCGCCGAGGTTAGGCTAGGAACTTAGCAGCACATGGGGTCGTTTGTGCTGATACTATATTCTACACTCTTTTGCGCAGACCCAGTGTTGTAGACTCTGGACTGCAGTGTGATTGCTGATTCTTGTTCATAAGGAGACCCGAGGTAGTCCCACAGGCGTCCGCAGGCCTTAGCATCTCCTTCTATCTACTTTTCCTGTTTCTCACATGTATTTCCAGAGAAAGTGTCGTATTTATATCTTTCAGACCTTTGCATGTAGTATTCTTAGATCGTCTGTGAAACTGTGACACCAGTTTTAGGTTGTCGAGACTCAAACAGTTGTATTGGATTCATATTCGGAAATGTTTATTGCTTTTCTTCCACTTTTGGTAAATTCTGCAGTTTAAAGGTCAATGCTTCACAATTGGTTACAAAATATAAAATGTATAAAAACGGTATCTGTTCAATAGTCGACTTGCCTAGCTTGCATTAGTAGGTGCCATCATGACTCTCGAGGGGTGGAAATCTGGGTCTTGACAAGTTGGTATCAGAACTTTAGGTTACATGAGTCTCACAGTTCACAGACAAGCTTAGTAAAGTCTGAGGGATCGGTACAGAGACATATGTATTTATCCTCTAGAGACTACAAAGTTAGTAAAAACTTCACATTCATTCTTTACTGTCGTGCGATTTGTTCTCTTAGTGCTAAATTGAAACCCCTACTCCTGTCCTTTCGCACATGGTGAGGTCACGTACCACTTCTTCAGCCAAAAAACAGCACAGACCGATGATAGATCAACTATGTCTTTGGAGGCTTTGTGGAGGTTGGATAGGTTTCACCAAGATCTTCACTACTTTCAGCGGTGCATCTTCTGAGGATCCCCGGGATTATCTAGATAGTGGCTATGAGGTTCTCAAGAACATTGGGATAGTTGAGAACAATGGGGTTGATTTTGCTACATTTCGCTTGTCTGGATCCGATAAGACTTGGTGGAGAGATCGCTATTTGGCTAGACCAGCCGGATTACCAGCTTTGACTTGGGAGCAGTTCATGCAGCTTTTTGTGGAGAAATTTCTCCCTATCACTCAGAGAGAGGCCTATCGGAGGTAGTTTGAGCATCTCCAACAGGGTTCTATGACTGTTACCCAATATGAGACCAGAATCGACTTGGCTTGTCATATATTGTTAAACTTCCCACGAGGAAGAGAGGGTGAGGAGGTTCATTGATGGACTTATTTAACCGATTCGTCTTCAGATGGCTTAGGAGATAGGGAATGAGATTTCTTTCCAGGAGGCAGCCAGTGTGGCCAAGAGAGTGGAGACGGTTCTGTCGCAGGGAGGAGGTCAGGCGTCTGACAAGAGACCTCGTCATTCAGGCAGATTCACTGGCACCTCATCTGGAGGTAGGGATTCATATGGTAGAGGCCATCCTTTTAGGCCATTTCAATTAGCATTTCAGGGTTCTCATAGTGCTTCAGGTGGTCGTGGTTCTTAGATGCAGTATTCTAATAAGTAATCCTACAGTGCACCACCAGCTCCTATCAGTGCACCACTGCTTCAGAGTTTCCAATGTCATCAGCCCCAACAACCGAGGACTCATTTTACTTGTGGTGATATGGATCACATTGTTATTTTTTTCCCTCGAGCATCGAGTAGCTCTCAGCATCAGGGTACCCTGTGCCATGGTTCAGGCACCAGGTGTTCTGCAGCCCGTGCAGCCAGCTAGAGATGGGGGTAGAGGTGCTAGAGGTGGAGGAAGAGGTATTAGAGGTGGATCTCAGGCCGCTAGAGGTGGAGGCCAGCTAGTAGCAGGCCATCCCAGAGATGTAGTTTAGGGTGGTGGGCCCCAGTTCCGATGTTATACTCTTCCAGCCAGGCCTGAGGCTGAGGCTTATGATGTAGTCATTACAGGTATGGTTCTGGTTTGTGATAGAGATGCTTCAGTTTTATTTGATCTAGGGTCTACGTACTCGTATGTGTCATCTTAATTTGCACCATATCTGTTTATGCCTAGTGATTCTTTGAGTGATCCTGTTTATGTGTCTACATCGCTGGGTGATTCTATTATGGTAGATCGAGTCCATCATTTGTGTATGGTTGTGATTGGAGGTCTTGAGACTCGTGTAGATTTGCTTCTTTTGGACATGGTCTATTTTGATGTCATATTAGGGATGAACTGGTCATCACCTTACCATGCTATTTTGGACTGTCATGCCAAGACTGTCACCTTAGCCTTACCGGGTTTACCTTATTTAGAGTAGAGAGGTACTTCTGGTCATTCTACCATAGTGTTATCTCTTATGTGAAGGCTCGGCGTATGGTCGAGAAGGGGTGTTTGGCCTATTTGGCATATGTTCGTGATTCTAGTGTTGAGGTTCCTTCTATTGATTTTGTGCCTGTTGTTCGTGAGTTTCCTGAGGTTTTTCTTTCAGACCTGCTGGGTATTGACTTTTGCATTGATTTGGCTCCGGGCACTCAGCCCATTTCTATCATGCCGTATCGTACGACCCCACTTGAGTTGAAAGAGTTGAAGGAGAAGCTGCAAGACTTGTTTAGGAAGGGTTTTATTTGGCCGAGTGTTTCATCTTGGGGTGTGCCGATGTTGTTTATTACGAAGAAGGACAGATCGATGAGAATATGTATTGATTACCAGTAGTTGAACAAGGTTTCTATCAAGAATATGTATCCATTGCCGAGGATTGATGATTTGTTTGATTAGCTTCAGGGTGTCAAGGTATTTACAAAGATTGACTTGAGCTCTGGATACCATCAGTTGAGGATTAGGGTATCCGATGTCCCTAAGACAGCTTTCCGTACTCGGTACATGCATTGTTAGTTCTTGGTGATGTCATTCGGGTTGACAAATGCTCCAGCAGCATTTATGGATTTGATGAACCGAGTGTTCATGCCTTATTTGTCTTCGTTTCTAATTGTCTTCATTGATAATATTCTGATTTATTCTCGCAGCCGGGATGAGCCCAAAAAGCACCTTATAGTGGTTCTTCAGACCTTAAGGATAGTCAGTTACATGCTAAGTTTTTAAAGTGTGAGTTCTGGTTGAGTTCAGTTGCATTTCTAGGTCATGTTGTATCAGCAGAGGGTATTCAGGTTGATCCGAAGAAGATTGAGGCAGTCAAGAACTGTCCTAGACCAGCATCAGCTACAGAGATTTGGAATTTCTTGGGGTTGGCAGGTTACTATCGTCGGTTCATGGAGGGGTTTTCATCTATCGCAGCCCGTTTGATCACGTTAACCTAGAAGGGTGCCCAATTCAGATGGTTAGATGAGTATGAGGCGAGCTTTCAGATGCTTAAGATAGCTCTGACTACGCCACTGTTGTTGGTTTTTCCCATAGGTTCAGGCCCTTATACAGTTTATTTTCATGCATCCCGTATTGGACTTGGTGTAGTGTTGTGTAGGATGGCAAGGTCATTTCCTATGCTTCGCTGCAGTTGACGATCCATGAGAAGTAGTATACGATTCATGATTTGGAGTTGGCAGCATTGTTTACGCGTTGAAGATTTGGAGGCATTATCTGTATGGCACGACATGCGAGGGGTTCATAGATCATAAGGGTCTTCAGTATTTGTTCAAGAAAAAGGAGTTGAATTTGAGTCAGAGGATTATGATATACTATCTTATATCATAGGGGAAAGGCCAATGTTGTGGCTGATGCGTTGAGTAGGAAGTCAGCCAGTACGAGCAGTCTTGCTTATATTCCGGTCAGTGAGAGACCGCTTGCTTTGGATGTTCAGGCTTTGGCCAATCAGTTGGTGAGGTTAGATGTTTCTGAGCCCGGCCGTGTGTTAGCTTTGAAAGTCACTCGTTCTTTAGTATTGTAGCGTATCCTAGATTGGCAGTATAATGATCCATATTTGTGTATCCTTAGAGGCACGGTGCAACACGGAGGTGCCAAGCAGGTTATCTTGGGTGATTAGAGTAGGCCCATACTTTGAGGTACTCTATTCATCGAGCGCCGCAAAGATGTATCAGGATTTGCGGCAGCATTATTAGTGGTATAGAATGAAGAAAGATATTATTGCATATGTGGCTCGGTGTTTGAATTTTCAGTAGGTTAAGTACGAGCATCAAAGGCCCGGTGGTTCATTTCAGAGGATTGAGCTTCCCGAGTGGAAGTGAGAGCGGATCACTATCGTTTTCGTTGTTGGACTCCGCAGACTTAAAGGAAGTTTGATACAGTATGGGTCTTTGTTGATAGGCTGACCAAGTCAATGCATTTCATTCCTATGGCAGTCTCCTATTCTTTTGAGAGGATAGCTGGGATCTATATCCAGGAGATTGTTTGCTTTCATGGTGTGCCTGTGTCTATCATTTCAGACCAAGGTATGCAGTTTACCTCACATTTCTGGAGAGAAGTTCAGTGAGAGTTGCGCATACGAGTTGAGTTGAGCATATCGTTTCATCCTCAGAGGGACGGGCAATTCGAGCAGATTATTCAGATTTTGGAGGATATGCTCCGAGCTTGTGTCATTGAGTTTAGAGGCTCGTAGGATAAGTTTTTACCTTTAGCATTATTTTCCTATAACAACGGCTACCAGTTGAGTATTCAGATCGCTGCTTATGAGGCTTTGTATGTTACGTGCTATCGGTCGCCGTTTGGATGGTTTGTGCCAGGAGAGGCTCGATTGTTGGATACAAATCTGGTTCAGGATGCCTCGCACAAGGTCAGGATTATTCATGATAGGCTTCGTAAAACTCAGTCCAAGAAAAAGAGTTATGCCGACCATAAGGTTCGTGATTTGGCATTCATGGTTAGTGAGCATGTATTGCTTCGAGTTCCACCTATGAAGGGCGTAATGAGATATGGGAATAAGGGCAAGCTTAGCCTTAGGTTCATTGGCCCGTTTGAGATTCTTGATCGAGTGGGAGAGATGGCTTATAGACTTGCGTTGCCACCGAGCTTGCCAGCCGTTGTGGGAGAGATTCTTGTTGTTGTAGGCAAATTATGCTAAAGTCAAAAATAATCCTACGAGCCTCCAAAGTCAATGACACAAGCTCGGAGCATATCCTCCAAAATCTGAATGGTCCGCTCGGATTTCCCGTCAATCTAAGGATGAAACGATGTTCTCAACTCAACCCATATGGCCAACTCTCATTGAACTGCTCTCCAGAAATGTGAGGTAAACTGCATACCTCGGTCTGAAATGATAGACATGGGCATACCATGAAGGCGAACAATCTCCTGGATATAGATCTTAGCTAACCTTTCATAAGAATAGGAGACTGCCACAAGAATGAAATGCGTTGACTTGGTCAGCCTATCAACGATAACCCATATTGCATCGAACTTACCCTGAATCTGCAGGAGTTCAACAACGAAATCCATAGTGATCCGCTCTCACTTCCACTCGGGAAGCTCAATCCTCAGAAATGAACCACCGGGCCTCTGATGCTCCTACGTAAACTGCTAAAAATTCAAACACATAGCCACATATGCATCAATATCCTTCTTCATTCTCCGCCATTAATAATGCTACCGTAAATCCTCATACATCTTCTCGACACTTATATGAATAGAGTACTGAGAACTAGGGGCTTCTTCTAAAATAAACTCACGAATCCCATCCACATAAGGCACACAAACTCAACCCTGCAATATCAAACTCCATCATCACCCAAGGTAACCTGCTTGGCACCTCCGTGCTACACCGTGTCATTAAGGATACACAAATATGGATCGTCATACTGCCGATCTCAGATACGCTCCAATAATGAAGAATGAGCGAATGTGCAAGCTAACACACGGATGGGCGCAGAAACATCCAACCTCACGAACTGATTGGCTAAAGCCTGAACATCCAAATGAAGTGGTCTTTCACCGACCAGAATATAAGGAAGAATGTCCGCACTGGTTGACTTCCTACTCAAAGAATTGGCCACCACTTGGCCTTTCCTGGATGATATAAGATGTTTATTACTTTTCTTCTTCTCGGCATATACAATATTAAATCTTAAGGACCAATACATTTTTTTCAAAACCTTGAAACCCATGAATCACAAGCTAAGAATATACTAAAATGCTCTCACTCAGTAATGTCTAACAAGGAAAAGAAATACAGAAAGTCTAATACTTAAAAGAGAGAACAGAAAGGGAATCCTCGGTCTGCGGATGCAACTATATACCTCGAAGTCTCTAGAATAGTCGCCTCACATCATGGGTGATAGGACTGAGTCGAAGTACCTGGATCTGCATATGAAAAATATGTGCAGAAAGGGCATGAGTACACCACATCGGTACTCAGTAAGTGCAAAGCCTAACCTCGATCGCGTAGTGATGAGTAAGGTCAGGGCATTACTGAGGCTAAATAAAAAATATAAAGTTCGACAATCCAGAATAGATCAGTATAATAGGTACAATAGTAAGAGTAACATAGATAAAAGGGACAGTAACAACTACTATAGAGAAAAAGTAAGCACAAAGGGAAAATACAGCTCATCACAAAGATAACAACGAGGGATTTTCCAGGATACCGTCATGTAGCCCCAAATATAAATATCCAGTGGATCTATCGGGATATCGTCCCGTATTCCAACTCATAATGTGGGGGGATCTCCCGGAATACCGATTCCTAGTCCCAAATATAAATACTCAGTACAGGGAGAATCTGCCGGGTGTATTCCCGTAGTTCTAATGTAAATATGCAGGGGAATATCTCTGAATATTGTTGCGTAATCCCAAAGTAAAACACGCATCAACAACACAATGAATACTCAAATAAGCTCAATCTCGAACCAAGTAAAATAAGCAATTCTAGCGTAACATGCTTAACATAATAAAATTAAGGCTGCTTCGGAAAATAAGCAATTAAGTCAACTAAACATGCTTTTCTAAGCTAACAACAGGCTTAATTTGCAAGTAGTATAATACAGGAAAACGGAACACAATTGAAATTAATTAAAGAAAACGAAAATTTCAACAATTAGCTCAAGTATGCACTCGTCACCTCATCTATAAGGCATTTCAATTATCAAGTATACCAAATCCTAAGGGGAAGATCCCCCACACAAGGTTAGGTAAGCCACATACCCCGAACCAGTTCAAATTAACCTGAAACTACGCTCTTGCCACGAGTATTCGACTCTAAATGGCCAAATCTGTTCAATTCAATTGCATAATGTAAATAATACTTCAAGTAACTGATTTTACAATTATATTCTAAGCTAATATACGAAATTAGGTAAAATAACCAAAATACCCCTCAGGCCCACATCTTGAAATCGGGTGAAATTTACATTTTCAGAATCCTCATACTCTCACGAGTTCATACATACCAAAATTATCCAAATGTAAGGTCAAATTCCCAAACAAAGTTCGAATTCTAGGTCTAAGAATTTTCTTCCAACTTTTCCCCACTTTTCATATCCAATCCAAAATTAAATGATGAAACTAACTATAAATTGATGGAATATAACTAGAAAGGGTTAAATAATTGTTACCCAATCATTTCCTCTTATATTTCCTCACAAAATCGCCCTCCCCCGATCTCTAATTTGATTTTTCCAAGTTTTGAACCAAACCCTTAAATTTTCATGTTTCTGCACAACTATTACCGCATTTACGGTCAAGGGAGCGCACTTGTGAATGAATGCATCGCGGGTGCGAAAAGTCACTTAAAAGGCTGGGTCAGCATCTGCAAACACCACATTTGCAAATACCCAAATGCACCTGCAGAATCTTGGAGCTTGGCCCAAACTCGCTTCCACGGCCACTTAGCCGCTTATGCGGCTGCACCTGCAGTCCCACACTCGCAGGTGCCATATTGACATTTTCAGCCAACTCAATTTCTCCCTACTTCTAATTCTACTTCCGTTAAGCACCCGAAACTCATCCAAGGCCCCTGTGACCTCAACCAATTATACCAACCAGTCCTAAAACATCAATAGAAATTGTTACAACCCTCGAAACACATCAAACAATGCCAAAACCACAAATCAATCTCCAATCAAAGCATAAGGATTTCAAAAACATTCAAATTACGCTTTTGATCAAAAAGTCTACCAAACCTCGTGTGAATGACCTGAAATTTTGCACATACGTCACATTCAACCTTATGGAGCTACTCAAACTTTTGAAATTATATTCCAACCCTCGGGTCAAAATTCTCACTATCAAATCAAAAACTTCAAAAAATTGACTTTCGACATTTCAAGCCTACATTATCTACGGACCTCCAAAACACAAACCGATTATGCCCGTACGCCTGAAACACTAGTAGAGCTAACGAAGCTGATAGAATTCCATTTCAAGGTCGTTTTCACACTGCTCCAACTACGGTCAAATTTCCAAAACTTAAGCTCTCATTTAGGTATTAAGTGTCTCAAAAGTCTCTGAAACTCACAATCAAACATCCCGACAAATCAAAATAGAAGAAATTAACACGGGGAAAGTAGTTAATAGGGGATCAAGACGTAAATTCTTAAAAAGACCGATCAGGTCATTTAAAGAGGTGATCTACAATAAAAGTGATTCAGCCGGGTGCTTCTTTAAGTGTGTTCAGGTGCTAACAGAGCCTTGGAGTTGATTATATTTGGGACCAAGTCATAGTGGGCGACTCTCAGCCATAATGCTAGTGGAATCAAATGGTAAAGTGTGGTACCTAAGAATTTTCATTCCATAGTATGGTTGAGTATCGATCTTGTTATAGAGGGTTATGAAAAAGGGGCTTGAAAAATGTTATCTTCGGTCTGTGGTGTAGCATTGGCGAAAATGGAAGAGAATATATTCTGGCTCATAGAGGAAGTATCAGAGTAAGTGTACCAGTTAGCAACACTTAAATTGGCATGATGGTAGTAGTGATCAGTTTCTTCAGAGTGTTAAATTATACATGTGAATTGTGGCAATGTGTAAGAGGTTTGACGGCCGCCGAAATTGATTTTATTTGGAGGCTTTCATGTATTATGGCATAGTATGTACATATGGATCCTAGAAGTGTTACGGCGGTTTAGACCACTACATGAGGTTGGTATATTTGCGGGTATGAGAATATAGTCATGTGTTGCAATAGTTCTCTTAAATGAGTTAAGTAAAAGGGTTTTATACGATGACATGTTTATCCTATCATTACACCAAAAGTTAAGATAAAATTCTTATACTCTTGCACATTGGCATGATTAAGTACAATGAACGACATGGGATTTGGGAGTTGAGGATCAAGGTTGCACTTTGGTATCGAGAAGAATGTCAAGAGCTCGGATGAGCAAGAAAGGATTTAGATGGTTAGAATAAACTAGTATTGTCTTTAGCGTCGTTGGATATCGATGTCTTGTGTAAGAGGCTTTGAATGTTAATTTCAGGTCGTGGGAGCATATCCCACGGGAAGATTGTATAAGTGTGACATGTAGTCACTTGATTGAGTGATGGATTGAATCCAATTATGGGGATTGTGGTGGTATTGTTCATGTGAGAATTTATGCCTGAAGAGCGCCTGGTTCATTTGGTTGTGGACTGTGGAAGTTTGTTCCAAATCGACAGTTGTTCTTGTGTGTCATTGGAAGAAGGGTTATTGTGGATCCTCAAAAGGTTATTGGCCCAGTACGATACGATCAAAATCAACTTGAGGATTGTGGATGGATTTGAAATATGAATATAGGCTCTATGTTAGGCCAGAAGTATTCACTCTGGCATAGCGCTCCTTATGGAGGAGTATTCGGATGTTGGATGATAGTTTGGATATAGGATGTTATTTTGTCATTGGGTATTTCATGTAATACCATATTGTTCCGTGTGAGTTGTGAAACAACATGATAAATTTCATGTGTGTTGAGGTTCTGCGTAGCGATGGTGTTATGTGATAAGGATGGCTCTCGAGATGCAGATCATATATTGCAACTTAGTATGCTTAAGTTTTGTAGTGTATGACTCTATCTATCTCCCAAGATATTTTATTATGCACTCCATGTGCTTGTGGATGATATTCGAGTAATTTATATGTATGAAGCATTTTAGCTAGGTAAGTAAGTCCTTCATAGATTATTATGTGTGTAACAGGTGGCATGCTGCTATGGGTATCATGGTTGGATGGGGCTGCACGCTGGAACAGTTTGATATTAATTAACAGTTTCCCATGTCTATTCTTGTGTGTTTTGTTTCCCATATTCTGAGGAAGGTTCATAAATCCTTTTTCATTGTCTAGTTAGTTACGCGAGTAGAGTAGTCCGTCCCAGAGTTTGTTTCCTTACGTATCACATTCGAGTTTGTATCTTGTTGGCACATTGTGGTATTATATGATATTTTTGGTAGTGTTTGAGATAGCTTATTTATTGGGCTTCTTATACTGGGTGAGACGAGATTATCAGACCAGGGATTAGTGCGATCGAATTTATATGAAATATATTAAAGATCAAATATAGTTATTTGGTTCATAATGAGGCAGTGGTTCTTGTCAAGAGAAGGAACTCAATGAATTATTGACTCAGTAGTTGGTCATCAATTTCTACCAATCTCTTCCATCGTGGCAATATTGCAAGAGTTTGAACATGACTTATATGAGGCATGAGGTGTGTGTGAGTATTAGATTCATGGAATATCAGCTATTATTATCAGAGGATGTCATTATGGTCATGTAAATTATGCGATGTATGATGTTAATTCAGCAAAGGCATGCAATCATGTTTTGGTACATCATATGGTGATTGATACGGTGTTTGTATGTTGGAAACATGACTGGTAGAGAATTCTCGGTGTTGGTATTTGGCTCTAAGGCTTATTTTAGAGTGAAAAGGGAGAATCTTCCGATTTGTTCGAGAAAATGTGCTCAACTAATATGTGATAGCATGAGTGGGTGAACGAGGTGTTAATAAGTGATTTCGGACAATACCAGAGCAATTCTTATACGTTCGAGGACGACCATATGTTTAAGTGGGAGAAAATATAATATCCCGATCAGTCATTTTGAGCTTTAGTGTGTTGTTCAGTGGTTTGAAGCCATGAGCAGCTTCACTTTAGGTATTATGACATGTACGCATGGTTGAAATTGAATTTTGGGAAGTTCGGATTTGATTTGGAAAGAGAATTCTCATTTCGGAAGCTTTAAGTTGGAAGAATTGACTAAGGTTGGATTTTTGAGTAAACGACCTCGGAATTAGATTTTGAAGGTTCCAGCATGTTCGTATGATAACAAGTGTACGAGTCATATTATAAGTGATGTAGAGTCTAAGGAGAGCCCTAAGTATAAGTCAAGTTAGAAATTACATGATAGACTAAAGTTTCAAATGAGTACACATAAAACCTAACTTTGGATGAGCATGTGTATTTATATGTGTATATATAAGGAAGTATATGGTGGAAAACTTATCAAATGAAGATCTTCGAGTCTAGTTTATAACGCTTCAAACCGTTAGTCATTTAAATATTTCTACAAGGAGTTATGGACGTTTTAGTAAAAGGTGTCCATCAGGGGAATTCTTGTAACACAAAGTACAACCTGCACAGTGCAAGGTACACCTCGCTGAATCATCTGTGCCTATATAAGGCAGTCACGATCAACAGCCATTTTTGGGGGTTTTCTTGAGCTAGGGATTGGTTAACTCATGGTGGATTAGACCTTGGGGACCTCTTAAAAATACAAGGTGAGTTTTGTTTTTTGATATTTTAAGTTAATAACATCCTATTAATACAAGTATTAACATCATTCAATCTTTGAAATCCCTAGAAATCTTCCAAGTTCAAGAACACCAAATTTCTCAAACATTGGATTTTTAAGGAAACGCTTCAAGAAGGTAATACTAATGCTTCAAGCTCATTTCTTCTGAGTCGATGAGAGTAATTCTAATATTTGTTTCAAGTTGTCATGGTTAGATAATTGATTTCATAAACCTTAGTTCATGGAATTAATAGTGTTCTTGAGAAAATGAAGGAAAGATAAATAGTTTTATTAGAAATAAAATTAAAGGATGCAATAAACTTGTGGAATCATTTTCTAGCTTAGTTGGAAGTGTTCAACTAAGTAATCACCAAATTGAATATTTCGGAAATGTTGTTTAAGGAAGATGATGAATAGTAATTTAGTGGTGCTGGAGAATTAATGTAGTATCATTGATGACATCAAATGGGTATTAAATGATAAGAGTGGAGTTGAATATGCTAGTAAGTGAACCTATTAGACAATTTGAGCTGGACTTGTAGCTGACTTGTGAGCCATAAATGGATATTGATAAATATTTTTGAGTCATATTTTGATAGTAATTGGTATTGTTATTATAGATATAAATTTGTTTGCATACAAGAATTTTACTCAATGTTACGATATCGGAGGAGGATTAAAAGCTTGTGAATACTAATTAATCGAAAGAGAGTTTTGGGGCGTTGGGCATCGGTCGAGTTGTTTGAAAGGCTTGGGAGCCGGCCATGGAACTTCGAAGCAAGGTAAATCTCCTTTCTAAACTTGTAAGAGGGAGTTAACCCTATAGGTGAACTAAATTAATATGTGCCTCTATTTTTGGGGGCTACATACGCACGAGGTGACGAGAGCTCGTATGCAGCTACTAGGTGTGCCTATGTCCGGGTAGTTTTAGGTTTACACCATGCCTTGTTGATATTGCTGTTAATTTATATTTATTGTTTGCCTTAAGAAGAAGCAAGATTGATTTTGCTTAGTAAATGTCTTGAAAAGAGTTGAAATGGAGGAATTTGGGATCTTAAAAGTTTTCATTTGAACTTCATATATTTGAAAAGAACTAAAGGAATATTATAATAGCTTAAGAAATCTATGTGTAACCGTGTCGCATGTATGTTTTGCGAAGGAGATGATTTTCTTTAAAAGCTATAAGCTGAATTTTTCTTATTTTAAAAAGAATCAAGAAAGAGATATGATTTTAATATTAAATTTATATTTGACCGCATCACAAGTATGATCCGCGAGTGGGGTGATTCCTTTATTTTATTTTTTATCGCGTTGCACGTATGATTCGCGAGCGGGGAATTTCCTTCTACTACTCATATGGGATAGGGCAGTTCACCTCAGCAGGATAATAGATGCATCTATCATTCTCGATGTTCGACCCTCGGCAGTGAACAACTTACATTAATGTTAGATCGGACCGTATGCCTCGGTATGTTTAATATATATTATCCCCATGGAATCATGCGTAATATTTGGCAAGAAGCCAGTGTCTCCGAGGTTTTTCCCTGATTTGAATTATGATAACCTCTTTGGCGAAATCAACTCTCTCTCTCTCTCTCTCTCTCTCTCTCTCTCTATATATATATATATATATATATATATATATATATATATATATATATATATATATAAAAGCTCCGGTTACGGATGAAACTTGCTGGTTGAGATCTTGAGTAAAATTGTACAGAGGGGGATTATACCACGTATTATACACATGCTTATTTCATATATTTACTCGATTTCATATTTATTTACTTCTTTATTGTACTTGATATTGTTGGACCACTAGTAAGTGTCGAAGTCGACCCCTCGTCACTACTTATTCGAGGTTAAACTGGATACTTACTGGATAAGTGTTATTTTCGTACTACATTGTTGTACAGGAAAATATACATTTAGTGGCCTTTTGAACACAGCGATGTGGTTGACACGGGGACTTAGACGAGCTACATTTTATGTGCAATCCGCTACCAGCATAGTCTCCTTCAAAGTATTGGTATTTTCCTTTCTGTCCAAATTGTATTCTAGATAGTTATTATATTTTATTTTATTACTTAGTAAATGCTCATGCCCTTGTGACACCGGATTTTGGGATGATTATGGATCATTCAGTATTGAAATTGTTAAAAATATTATTATTTATTCTGTAAAGTCCATCTTTTACTGTTAAATTGAAGAAAAATCATGGTTTCAAAAATATTAAAATGAAAACTAAATTGATTATTTAGTATTGACTTGCCTGATAGTGATGTCCGACGCCATCACGATCTTTAATGGAATTTGGATCGTGACATTATAAGCCTTTAATATTGCATTACATTAATCATTTTTAGGTTGTTGAATCGGTTATAATTCTGCATCTTCTATTTTGCTATCATCATAAGAAAGTGGTTGGTTTCATTCAGACTTATTTTTTTTCATACTTATGAGGTAGTGTGACTTTAAAAATTGTGAATTGTACCAAGAGGGTCGTAGGCTAATTTAACTTGAAGTACTGTAAGACTGTATCCTGTTAAGAGATGAGAAAGTTTGCACGCCATTTTTGATAATCTTTATTATTGTTTCTTAATTTCATAGAAGGTGCTCTAATATAAAAAATGATTGTCTTGGCTGCTTTACTGTCCAAGTGTGTGCCTGAAAGTTTTTTTATTTAGTAGTGCTAAAATTGGTCTGAATTAAAACAAGATCATATAATTGTTGTACATATTAAATATTGCAGTTGTGGCTGTTTCAGATAGCTTGATGGTGCTAACGGTATTTCACTAACAGCAGTTGTTTGTATCCTATCTTGGGAGTTTTTAATTAGCATGTGAAATGAATACCAAGAACGTGCCCAAAATACTCAATTTGAAGCCGGACGATCCGAAACTAACTAAACAAGGTATGAACTAGTCAATATAAGCTCAATAGTTCATATTTTAATTATTAAAGTAATTTCCCAACGTCAAACACAAGTTTCCTAAAATCCGACCCCTGGCCCACGTGCCCGGATTCCCAAATTTTTCAAAGAAAGTTTTTCTTTGTAACATAAGGATTAATAATATATGATTTATACTTCATTTCATAACATATTTCGTGGTTAAATCTAACTTTTATCAAAACCCTAGGTTTTGTTCTAACCCCATAATTTTTCCTTAATCTTTGTCTGTTAATCTACCCAAGACTCAAGTATTAAACTAGAAATATGTAGGATAAATTTACCTCAAGATGCTAGTGAAAGTCCTCTCTCAAGAGCTCCAAAATTTCCCAATGAGTGAGTGAAAAATGGCCAAAATGGCTTAGAGCCCGTAATAAATGAAGTTCATTGCTTCAGCGATTTCTGCATCTACAGTCAGGGGACCAAGTTTGCAGTCCCGCTTCTACGAGAGGAAGGACACATTTGCGGAATTGACCAAGCGAGTTGGGACCACTTCTGCGGAGCGGCTTCTGTGGCTTTGGCTTGTCCTGCCTTGACCGCATCTACGAGAGGACGACCGCTTCAGCAGTCTCTCACCTGCGGCTGACCAATCGCGGGTGTGGCTATGATAGCAACCTGAAGCTTCAGCTCTTCCAAAATTTTCTAACTTCAGTTGAGCCTCGCCTGATTGACGCTCGGGGCTCCCGGGACCCTCTCGAACATACTGATAAGTTTGAAATCATGAAACGAACTTGCTCGAACCTTCGAAACGCCTGAAACAATGCTAAATCTATGAATCACCCCTAAAACCATCTGAATCAAACTTATGAACTTCAACTTCTTCAATGCACTCCTAACACGCCGAAACGCGTTTATACTACTCAGATTGACACCAAATTTTGCGGGCAAGTCATAAATGTTATAGTAAACCTGTATCGGGTTCCGGAACTAACTTACGGGCCCCATACCAACATGATCAATGTTAATTTCTTTAAATCCTTAAAATCTCAGTTTAACAATTTCTAACAAAAATTCACTACTTGGGCTAGGGACCTCATAATTCAATTTCAGGCGTACGCCCAAGTCCCGTATTTTCGTATGGATCCATCGAGAATATCAAAATACAATTCCGAGTATATTTTTTAAAATGTTGACCAAGTTAAACTTAGCCTTTTAAGAAAATCTTAAGGGATCAAGTGAGCCTCTTTCAACCTAAACTCTTCCAAATCATGAACCAACCATCCCCGCAGATCATAAATTAGTAAATGTAACTACACAATCGAATGTTTTGAGCTTTAGCTCATCCTTCGACAGTTTGATGCTATGAGCAGCTTTATTTTCGGCATTATGACTTGTACGCGTTGTCGGAATTGGATTTCGGGAAGTTCAGAGTCGATTTGGAAATAGAATTCTCATTTCAGAAGATTTAAGTTGAAAGAATTAACTAGGATTGGATTTTTCAGTAAATGACCTTGGAATCGAGATTTGGGGGTTCCACCATGTTCGTATGATAATTTCAAACACGGGAGTCTTCCTGGATCGGGTTTTGGATGACCTGGGAGCGTTTTGGCGCCTATTGTGGAAGTTAACATTTTTGAAGAAATTTAATAAGTTTGGGTTGAAGTGCATTTCAGTGTTATCGATATCCGTTTGGGATTTCGAGTCTGGGAGTAGCTCACCGTGATTCTGGTGTTGGGAGCGCCAATAGAAGTGAATTCAGAGATCTGTGGATAATTTTGGAGTCACTTGGCTAAAGAAAGAAATATTTGAAGGGTTTCCAAAAGTTTGACCGAAAGTGAAATTTTTGATATTGGGGTCGGAATCCGATTCAGAAAATTGGAGTAGGGCCATAATGTCGAATATGACTTTTGTATAAATTTGAAGTCAATCAGACGTGATTTGATAGGCTTAAACATCAAAAGTAGAATTTGAAATTTTATAAGTTCATAAAGCTTGGATTGGAGGTTGATTCGTGGTTTTAGCGTTGTTTGATATGATTTGAGGCCTCAAGTAAGTCTGTAATGTATTTTGGCACTGGTTGGTATGATTGGTTGAGGTCCCAGGGGCCTCGGGTGGATTCTGGATTGTTAACGGATCAAACTGGAGTTTGGAGAAAGAGCTAAAGTTGCTGGTAGCTTGTTTAACCACACCTGCGTCCCAAGCGTCACATATGCAGAGTCGCAGAAGCAGCCTGAGAGTTGTAGGAGCGAAAAGGTGCAGTCAAGGGAAGGCCCATAGATGCGGGTATGTTGATACCCAAAATTTCCATATATATATTTTTTTGCACCCAAAATACTTTCAAAATAGTATATGTATGCATATATAAGCATGCCTGAAAATTTTGGTATTTTTTTCTTAATTTTTAAGATTTTAAAACCAGTTTACTGTCTATTTTCGACAGTATAAAGGCCAAAATTATTTATAAATTATTATTTTTGGTGAATAATATGCTTCACTCTCATATTTACAACAAGATATAATTTATGTAATTTTTTCATATTTTTACAAATTTATTTGAAATTTTAAAGCTAGTTGCATGAAATTGCAATTATTGCATACTTTTGCAATTAATTATGTTTAATAGTTATAAATTATTCTAATACTTTTAGATTAATATTTATATGTTATTAATTAGTTCTGTGCTTTCAATTATTCTGTTAAACTATTTTAGCTATTTTATAAAATAAATTTAGAGAAATTGGCTATTTAAAAGTTAGCTAGATTTCGTTTATGTTATAGCCTAAATTGAATCCCATGTCAGCCAATTTTGGAACCCAATTAGATGAGCCAATTTGAAAAATAACCCGACCCATACCCCTTTAATCAACCGACACATCCCTGATTCGATCTGAGCCATTGATCAAACAAGATCAACGACCCAGATTTAATTACCAAAATTAAAACCTAATGACCCCTACCCCTCACCCACATTTGCAAGAGAACGGTATCTCTCTCTAACCTTTCATCTCTGAGTTCTCTCTAGAATCTTTCGACTCTCTCTCTTCTCCGATGGCTTACGTCGCCATTCCAGCCACCTCCACCCTCATTCCTCTCGACCACCATTCCCCAGGGTACCTTAACTCACTATTTCTCTCTCAAACTCGAAGTCCAGAAGCTTCTACCAAGGAAGACGGTCGATTGAAGCTTGCTTGAGTCTGTGCCGACCTCTCTTTGGTGGTTTTTACACGATAATGCTCTCTATGGCGTTATTGATGAGTTTCCCGACCACGTTCCACCTTTCTTTAACTCGTCTGCAAACCTTAATTTTTCTACTCAAATCTCTTTAATTTTTATGCTTTTAAAATGATTCTTCAGTTCGATTCTTTGTTTCTACTCTAATTTTCACTCAATATCTCTGATTATCTCAAGTTTTCCGATGATTTTCTCTTTTTCAAAATTAGGATTTCTGACCCCTTTGTAAAAATCGTTTCTTCTACTTTTCTGGAGTATATTGTGTTCGTTTATGTTTGTCCGTGTTGTGAGTTATCTGGTTTCCTTGTTAATTTTGAGTTCCATGCTTTAAGTTTCTAGCTAGGGTTTCGACCCTTTGTTACATGTTTACTTGCTTAAGGTTCTCAGAATTCCATGTCTATTATGCTTTTAGGCCTAAATGTTTATTGTTCATGCAATATTTTATTGATCTTGTACATCTCTGTGAATCTTTGATTTGTATGTGATTTTTCTTAGACGTTTTATTGATTTCTTTTGAAATTACTTCCTTATTTGGGTATGCTTTCCTTACTTAGAAACAATTCCCTTTCATTTTGGTCTTGTCCGAGATTCTTTGACTAATTGTTAGAATTGGTTTGTATTTCCTTACCATATTTGTACATAAAGAGGTTTTCAAAATCTTCAGTATATTTTCCTTAATTGATTTACCATGTATGTAGCCCCTATTGCTGATAAAAAAATATGTAGGTATTAATTTAGAAATATTATAATTGATTTTGTAATTAAAATTGCTATTAAATCTATAAGTGGGCTAAAATTGTAATTTCATGCAATTTAATATACCCAATGGACTTGTAAAATCATAAAAAAGTCATGTTAACCATATTTTAATGTAAATATGAGGATAAAATAAATTATTCACCAAAAGGATAATTTTGAAAATAATTATTTGATTTTATGGTGTAAAAATAGGTAATAAATTGGTTTAAAAAATTAATAAAAATACCAAGATCCTTTGGTGTGCTTATATATGCCCATATATGCTATTTTGGAAGTATTGTGGGAAAAAATATAAATAGAAAAAAATAGGGTATCAACATCTGCGGACTCCTTGCCGCTTCTCCAAGTCCGTAAATGTGGAGCCCTCATCGCACCTATGCCACTCACCTCTTATGCCATCTTCCGCCTCGCTTCTGCACTTGCGCAGATGTGGCCAATACCTTGTCGACGCCCCCTCTCCCCCCCCCTAAAGGGCAAAATCAGGTTTACGACTTTATGGACAAAAGAATTCTTATTCCCTTTTGGGGAATTGAGTTATGGAATTTGAAGAGTCGTCACCTAATGATTATAGTGCATTAGGACACTTTAAAAAGAAAAGAAGAGTTTTTGAAAGAAAACCAGAGTTAGGGTAGGGGCTTGAAATTATCTCGAGGGAAAGGTGTTAGGCACCCCTCAAGATCCACTAATGTGGTTCCCGGCCTTGCTTAGATGTGACTTTAAGAAGCATAGAAGTACATAAGCAAAGTTTGCATACAAGCAAAAAGGGAATTTTAGAGAAAACGTTTAAACAAAGAAAAGTGAGGAGGGTGCTAGGTTTAACTACAACATGGATTATTCGATACAATATCCGCACATATTCCCAAAGAGGGGTCGCTTTATGATATTATTGCATCATCATCATCTCCATATTCTACCCTTCCCACCCGTAAAGGTTATTTAAACGTGTGGATTGGTCACGAATAATTATTGCGTGCTATTACCCCTCCCATTCTATAGATCCTAGAGGGCACTTAGGATCAATATTCCTATAAGGTCGAAACTAGGCTTACCCCTGGGTTCAAAGGTTAAAATGCTATGCGACATGCAAAAGCAAATAGGACTTGCACATAAAGGAATCATGTAAAACATATAAAGGCTTACATATCCCTCTACAAACGAACATGTAATTAGCACGTCTCAAACACATTTAAGGTCTAAGGAAGGAAGAATTTTTCAAAAAAAAAAAACTAGAGTATAAGTAAAAAAGAAGCTGGAGAATTTGCAGAAAAAGACTTGCAATAAAAATCGTTCAGAACATAAAAAAACAGTAGCAGTTTTTAGCAATCTGCAGAAGTCACTTGGAAACATTTTTGGAACATATGGTAAAACAGTTTTCGGGCAAGCAGAGTAAAAGAACAAATACGAGGGTGTTTTGAGATTGCAGAAGTGTAAAGAAAAACAATGAACCTTATTAGCTTTCGAAATTTAAAATATACAGTATTCAGATAGTTTTAAAAATAATATACAGTAGAAGCATAGATACTTTGAAAATAGGGCAGAAATTCGTATAAAAACTAAAAAGCTTCAGAAACAAACAAATTCAGACAGAGATGGATTGGTTTGAACACGACTTAAAGGTGATTAGTCAGTTTTTATCCGGCCTAAGGCTTGCTTAGGCGTTATTAAAGATGGTGAACATGCAATGTTTCCAGTTTTAATAACGAGTTGTTAAGCAACTTTTTACCCAGATTAATGAAGTGTTAAATAGTTGCAAATAAAAATCCTAAAGGCATGATATCTAATGCACAAAAGTTCCTAAAACATGGTATCTAAATGTGATCGTAATGACTTGTTGATTATTGATTAACTCGTAATTGAAGGCATGCAGAATAACAGTTAAGAGTGATAATCCTAAGAACATGGTTTCTATATGCAAAGATGCGTGTCTTAAAGCATGGTATCTATTTCAAAAATAAGTAAATAAAGGCCTATAGACATATTTTCTACCTATTCCCTTAACTAAGCATGCATAACCCTCCCAATTCACTATAACCCCCATTATTCTATCAAAATTATTGCAGCCCAGATAATTGAACCACTACAGTGGTAAAAACGAAAATAAGAAGTTGTTCTAGAGGGAGCCTTCAGCCAGGCCAAGCATCTCAAACCTCACTCCTTCCGAGTTTCACAGCCATTACCAAGGCTTGGGTGCGGCGAAGTTCCCTAAGGGTTCGTTTGAACCCTTGGCCAATACCAAGCACCCAAAATATTATTATTTGACAAGTGCAAGTGTGGAAGTGCCAGTCTTGTGCATCAAAGTTCAATGGGTTCTCAAGGGCTCCCAAGGCAATGCTTATACTAAGGGGCAGAACCTAATGTTCTAAGAATAATGAAATTGTGATAGGTTGTTGAGAGAGATTAAAACAGTTGAGAGTCAGTTTAAGAAAATAGTAGAAAGATTCGAGAGACAGTTTGAGAAAACAATGATTGAAAAAGTTGAAAGAATTCCTTTGAAATCATTTAGAACTGACCAATTTTAAACAGATCATCACACAAACAGGGGCAAAGGGGAAGAGAACAAATAAGTAAAGTGAACTAGCCAACATATTGAAGAAAAGTATTCGGACATGGTTGCAAACAGGGGTTCAGTTCTTACTGCACTAAACCCCAATACAATCAACCTCAGGAAGAGGTTTTTAGGCTAATCAAATAGCTAGACCTGGACACATGGTATTAACACACGAGGAAAAGTAAACATTCATTGCGACAAGGAATGGGGTAAGGGGAACATGATAAGCTAAAATAGTAAGTGCATGCTAGTGATAATAAGAACAGCAGAACAATAGATAAAAGCACACAAACAACAAGATGAAGTGCAGGACTAACAAAAGCATATTGTTTTGGAGACTGTATATTAGATAAGTAACATACCAATTTCGGGTAAATAGAACACAAAGAGCAATAATGCACAAGAAGAGTAGAGTGAGCAGAGAATGAGGGCAGCAGTGTGAGAATAGTAGTGTAGAGAAGCAAACAACAGGCAAAACCCAAGTAACCAATGCAGTAGAACCCCAATAGTGCACTAAAACAAACCCAAGTTTACTCAATCTTGGCTTTCAGCCGATTGAGTGTTCAAATAAGAGAGTGAGAGAGTATGAAATAGTAGAGAAAGTGAAAGAGAGTATTTAGAGAGTTGAAAATTGTGAGAGGTATGCAGTGTGTGTTGGTGTCTTTCAAGAGAATGGGGGAGGGTATTTATAGTACTATAAATGAGTACACAAACAAAGCAGCAATCCTTAATTAAGGAACCAGTATCGATCAAAATCCAATTAGGATTAGGTCTCCCCTTTAACTAAGGAGTGAAAGACAAACGGCAACAAGCATTGGTTTCAAAAGGAAAGGAATCAATTAACTGTTGTGTTTACCCTAGTGAAAGTAGCAACTGCACATATGAGACTTATATCGTAGCCTATTTTGGGCATTTTTAGCTTGGTTTCATAATAGATTAGTCAAGTTTAACATTAGCAATTAAATAAAATGGTTGTCACATCTTCTATTTCTTCAATTTCTT
The DNA here is from genome assembly GCA_034376525.1 of Nicotiana benthamiana. Taxonomy (NCBI): domain Eukaryota; kingdom Viridiplantae; phylum Streptophyta; class Magnoliopsida; order Solanales; family Solanaceae; genus Nicotiana; species Nicotiana benthamiana. Next base: position 38,521,259 of record CM067336.1, read on the forward strand.
TTTTAACTATATCTAGCTAAACCCATTAGCTAGGGTTGTGACTCAACCCTAGCATGGGTAATTAATGGGTGTTGCTTCTTAATGATAGATTGATATTGGGTGTTTGTTATTTAGGTTAATTTTATGGTTTAATTAAGGATTAATGGTTGCAAACATTGATTCTAGCTTAGTAGGTCTTGACTCATCTTGAGAAAGAAAGTCTATGACTTCAAAATTGACCCATCAAGGAATTAGGATGGACCCATGAGAAATGGTAGTCCAATTAACGGGTTAAACCTCGAGAGAATAACCACCCTACTTGAAACATAGTTGCTTGGTCTAATTGGCATACCCAATTGATTTCGAGAGAGTGAGTTGGGCAAAATCGCTCTCTCTACCGAGAGGTGTGAGAGTGGGTACAATTGTGTAACGGTTATAACATTGATCCCATATAGGTCAATATATTATTAGTAGTCTCTTCCTGTTAGTTAACCACCTAGTTGATGCCACGACCCTAGTTCCGTTCTCTATATTAATCACAACTTAGCATCATATCTCTTTAGCATAATTTAGCCTTAGCTTGTAGTTGACAATAGTAGTTATTAAACAACAAAAACCTAAAAATTTTAGAAGTACAATTAGGAGCAAACACGCATTCCTAGTCTAAACAAATATGCAACTCCATTCCAAGCTCCTTGTGGAAATTGACCCTGATATCACTATTTGTGTAAAAGTCATAGCGCCCGCTCTTCCTTCCTTCGTGTAAGGTTGAGTTTGTTGCGTTCACTGAAAATACTAAGGACAAAAAGTACAAGCCACCCACCTCTACCCTGACTGGACAGTCTGAGCATCTAGTTACAGTAGAGTCTGTTGTTGAGCCTTCTACCGAGCTTCCCTCCATTCCTACTACCACCACTGTAGATTTTCCCTCTTCGTCTACTGGTCCTAGTACTTTAGCTGTTCCAGAATTCCCTTCTTACCGGATCAATCCTTTCACGGCCTATCACTTGACCAAGACTCTAGCTAGTTTAAAAAACTGGATGTCAACTGCGACATCCAAGTTGTCTACATTGGCTACTTCAGTTGAGGCCCATTCAGCACCTCCCACTGTTCTGATTCCTCAGTATATTAAGGATACATTGCAGAAGCTCTAGAAAACCAGGAAAAGATTATAAAGACTCACGAATCCTTGACTAAGGTTGTGGATTCACATGGCAAGGCTCTGAGGGAGCTTGCCTGAGAGCACAAGAAAATGAGAAAGTCAAGGGCTTCCAAGGAATCGGTAAAGGTGTTGAGGACTAATGTCGACAAGATATTGGTAGATCAGATACCTTTAGACTTGTTATCCAAGGATCCATCCCCAGCAGGAGCACCAGCGCCAGAGCCAAAGCAAGAGTAGGGACCTAGGCACCCAAGGAAAAAGAGGAAGTTTCCCAGTTCAGAGGGTGCAGTAATTAAGCTAGCAGAGCTTCAGGAGGGTCCCTCCAGTGATGCACCTAACATCCAACCAACCCATGAGTAGGCCCTGATTCCAGCAGCTGCGCAGTAAGAGGGCGAGAACTAGTCTGAGGTTCCAGACCACATAGAGGACCAGGGAACCACTGATGATCCCATGCAGACCGGCCATGCCTAGGGAGCTTCTATATCCTTTCCTTGATTTTTATGCTTATCTGTTGAGTTGGCATTGGGGACAATGACAACTTTTATTCGTGGGGGTGTGCCCTACTTTTTATTTATCTGGATGACTGTATATATAGATTGATAGCTTTTGCTTTACTTTGATTATCTATTTTGGGATGTATATAACATTACATTTAGCTATTTTTCTCATACTTTTTATTCTATTTTGGTCTATATATAAAGTTACATTCTGTATGTATTCATCCCCCGTTGTATATTCTACCCCCCGTTGTATTCTAACCTCCCCCCCCCCCCCCAATTGTACATATCCATTCTGGTTTTCTATTTTTTGCAAAGTGCCTTATTTTAGCTTTATAGATAGGCTCGTAGCCCTTTGTTTTGTTTTTGGAGTTTTCAATAAGCACTTGGTTTTCTTAGTCTCATGGTTCTTTCCAAGGGTGGATTATTGTGTGAACCGGGTGGCTCTTCCCAATGATAGATGTCGTGACAACCTTCTTAAGTATTTGAGTCTGTTTTTTGTTTTTTCTTTTGTTTTTGATATTTCGTAGTTAAGGTTACCTCAAGCAAAGATTCACTTGGACCTAGCACATTTACCTTTTGATCCCATAAACAAAGACATGGCCTTGACACTCTTGTGTTGACCAAACAATAATTATGTGGTCTTTTTGGACCATTAAGTGCTTCAATCGTAATTAAGTTTGTTGTGGGCCCTCGACTCGATGTCTTCAGCAATCCTTGAGTGTGTGTGGTGAGAAATCAAATTGTGAGTCCATGTCCCAAGCCAATGGTCTAGAACTTGCCCAGAATATTTGTTGAGCCAAAATCCTTGGTGAAATTTGACTTGAGAGGTGATTATAGGCTCTCTTTGAATTAAATGTTATGTTGAACAATTCCATAGCCTACCCGTGAGATGATCCCTAGTTAACCCTTTTGAGCCTTAAACATTTTTCTTCCAAGAACCAATGCTACAGCTTATACCTGTTCTACATGATACCCTCCCTTGGTACCCAAATCTTCCCTTGAGTAATGACAAATGTCTAAGTTTGGGGGGAGAGATAAGAAAGGAAACAATTTGGTAAAATTTACAAAAGCAAAAGAAAATGAAGGCAATGAAAAAGAAAGAAAAGAAAAAGACAAAAAGAAAGACCAATGTGAATAAGAACAAAAAAGGGAATCAAGGAAAACAAAAGTGAAAAAGGTGTGGAAAATTATAAAAAGGAGAAATGTTTTGAATGGCATAAGAAAGAGTGACAATATGTCCTCTAACCCCTTGAAAAAAAGAGAAGTACTCAAATGAGTCGAGAAAGTGTGCCAAAATGAATCAAAAGTGTGCCAAAATGAATCAATAGAAGTTCTTAAGGGAAGATTGAACTCACTTGAACAAAAACACGTCCTACCTTTACCCAAAAGCCTTCACAATGACTCCATAAAATCCCTATATGATCTTGAGTTGAAGGAAGCCTACATTAGTGGATACTTATATAAGTGGCAAACGTATGGTACTTAAAGCCGCACTTCTGACCGTTTTCTTGAGAGAGATGAGTGAAAGTCCATCAACCTCGGTTTATGTATCAATACTCTAAAAGTAGAGGTTCGCATAGGGAGAACTGAGGACGTGTAAGTTTGGGTTCCACAATGACCAAAGTAATTAAAATAAGTTCTTTGATGAAATGTGTCAACTCTTGATGCTCTTGTGTTACACTTGATCCATAGTTTTCAAAGTTTAAATGTGTTAATGATGCATTCATATTAAGGGAAATTGTTTGTTCCAATTGATGCTTGTTGAGTTTACTTTAGGATAGCTGGAATTACTTGGATGTTCCTTTAAGGGGTGGGTCTTATTTTGTTTGCTTGAGGGCAAGCAAATGTTTAAATTTGGGGGAGTAGATAAGTAGGATTTTAACATGTTTTATGATGCTACTTGCCTATTCTTTGAGTATAAATTGCTACAAAATAGTCCCATAATGCTCCCAGGTTGTGCTTGATTGCAGGTTTGAGCGACAAAGTGACGAAATGTCAAAGATCAGCTCAAAACGGAGTGAAACCTACTACAGTATCAAAGACCAAGTGAAATGAAGGAAAGAGAACCTAGTGCGGACCGCACAAAAGTGCACATGGCCTCACTAGGAGGTTCAGAGATGGGGCCTATTTAGGACATTGACAACGCGACCTCGGTTAGATCCATGCGGTTCCTGTTCGGCTTACGCGGCCGCACTGCTTATTCATGCGGTCCGTGTCAAGAGATTCAGAGAGTTGGAAGATTGACCGTTACAATGCCATGCAGCCGCCGCCCTATTCACGCAGTTCGAGCCAGAGCCATCCGCAGTTGCACTACCCTTTTACACGTCCCATGCCACACTATTTAGAGAGAAGAAAAGTTGAAGTCAAAGAGAAAGTGTGGTCATAGTCATGTTTGTGCGGCCCAAACTGACCCCGCAGGGGTAGTTTTGTCCAGTTTTTTAGCCCACTATAAATAGAATATTTTACTATTTTTAGGTCAAGTTTTGCATCAGTGATTGAGGTGCACTCGTGGAGATCAAAATCATTGCCATTTTTGGCATTTTATCTTTAAATTCTCAATAGATTCTTGTAGTTTCATCTTAGTAATTAACTAACATGTTTGGTTCTTCTTCTATTTCTTTGTTTTCTTCTTTAATTATGTATAGCTAAACCCATTATCTAGGGTTGTGGCTTAATCCTAGTATGGGTAATTGATGAGTGTTGCCATCTAATGATGATTGATATTGGGTGTTTGCTATTAGGGTTGATTTATGTGTTTAATTAAGAATTGGTGGTTGCAAACATTAATTCAAGTTTAGTGGGTTTGACTCTTCTTGAGAAAGAGAGTATATGACTCCAAAATTGACCCAACAAGCAATTTGGATAGACCCATGAGCAATGTAAGTCTCAATTAACAGGTTAAATCTCAAGAGAGTAATCACTGAACCCTAGTTTCTTGGTCTAATTGGCCTACCCTATTGGTCTAGAGAGAACCAATTGGATAAAATCACTCTCTCTATCGAGAGGTGTGAGAGTGGCTGCAATTGTGCAATGATTATAGCATAAGCCCCAAGTATGTCAATCTATCCTTAATAGTTTCTACCCGTTAATTAACCACCTAGGTGATGCCATGACCGTAGTGCCTTTCTCTATATTAATTATAACTTAGAAATATTCCATTAGCATAATTTATCTTTACTCCTTAGTTTATAACAGCAGTTATAAATATAGAAACCCAAAAATATTTGAAGTACAATTAGAAGTGCAAACACAATTCTAGGCTAGATAGACAATACAACTCCACTACTATCTCCTTGTGGAAATCCTATCCCGAACCACTATTTGGGTAAAACATGTTGTAACCCGCTCTCCTTATCTTTTGTGTAGCATTGAGTCGGCAACGATCATACTAATCTCATTATGTACTCCGTTTGAGAACGTCTGAGGCATCTTGTTAAGGGACCACCGAACATTTTATGACAAAGATTTCCTTGCTTTAAACAATACCGAGCAGTCTTTTTTTGGAGTACATGTGCTTTTTTCTTGTCATCAGGGACGGTACCATACTGCAAAAAGCAACATTTCTGTTCCTCCAATCCTAAGTTAAGTTATTAAAATTTACCTCATTCTAATCGGGTTCTAGGACTGAATGAAATAAATGTATAGCTGAAGCATTTGCATTGCTTGCCACGTCAACTGTAGATGCTAGATTAGCTAGGACGTCTACTTCAACATTTTCATCCCTTGGTATTTGTGCAACTTTCCATGTTTGAAATTTCTTTATCAATTCCCGTACCTTTTCCAAGTATTATTGCATCCTTGCCTCTCTAGCTGTGTAAGTTCCCACCATTTGATTAACCATGAGCTGTGAATTGTTTTTTATTATAATCTAATTTATGCCAAGCTCTCGTGCCAGTTCTAAAACTGCAATCACAGCCTTATAGGCTGCCTCATTGGTAGTTACAAAGTGACATTTGATAGCTTGTCGAATGGTTTTACCCGTAGGTGGTACCAGAACAATCCCTAAACATGCACATTTTACACTAGATGAACCATTGGTGAATAAGGTCCAAGTTCCTAGGTTAGCTCCGTTGAACACCTGCAACTCTTTTTCTACTTCTAATTGCATCCCTTGACTAAAATCAGCCCCGAAATAAGATAATACTTGAAATCCATAGCAGCTCTAGGTTGGTAAGTGATATCATATTCACTTAACTCAACAGCCCACTTAGCTAACCTTCCTGACAATTCATGCTTATGTAATATATTACGTAATGGGTAAGCAGTTACTACAGCAATAGGTAACATCGAAAATATTGTCTTAACTTCCCAGATGCGATGATTAATGCAAGTCAAGTTTTTCCAATTGTGGATACTTCTGTATCTAACAAAGATTTACTAACATAGTAGATAGTGGATTGTTTACCTTGGTCTTCTCGGACTAAAACAACACTTACCGCTACCTCCGAAATACCAAGGTAAATGAGCAATATTTCCCCAGCCTTTGGTTTTGCAAGCAACAGTGAATTTGACAAGTATGTTTTCAAATTTCTAAGTGATTTATGACATTCCTCATTCCATTCAACGTGATCTTGATTTGTAAGAGATTATAAGAATTTAAAGCACTTTTTCGATGATTTAGAAATGAATCTTCCCAAGAATGCAATTCTTCCTGTTAATCTCTAAACCTCTTTTTTTGCTTGAAAGCATATCAGGGATTTCTTCGATGGCCTTAATTTGTTTAGGATTCACTTCAATACCATGGTTAGAGACAAAAAAACCTAAACTTACCTGATGCGATGCCGAATACACATTTCTTAGGATTTAACTTCATGTTAAATTTGTACAGAATTTGAAATGTATCAAATAAGTGAGAATATGAACCCTTGAATGTTGAGTTTTCACGAGCATATCATCTATATAAACATCCATGTTTTTCCCAAATGTTATTGGAATATTTTGGTGACCAGCCTTTGATATGTTGCTCCAGCATTTTTGAGACCAAAAGGCATTACTGTATAACAGTAAGTCCCCCTATATGTTATGAAAGAAGTTTTTTCCTCATCTACTGGATCCATTTTGATTTGATTGTACCCTAAATATGCATCTAAAAACTTAATAGCTCATGCCCTGCAGTACATCAATTAGTTGATCTAGTGCGGTAAAGGAAAAGAATCTTTAGGACAGGCTTTATTAAGGTCTGTGTAATCTACACAAACTTGCCACTTACCATTCTTTTTGAGAACCACAATAGTATTAGCTCACCAATTAGCACACTTTACCTCGCGGATAGACCCAATCTTTAATAATTTTTGAACATCATCTTGAATCACCTGATTTTTGAAATCTCATTGTTTTCTCTTCTTTTGTTTGACAGACGTATATGATAGATCTTCATTTAACTTATGAGTCATTACCTCCAGCGGTATTTCTGTCATATCAGAATGGGACCAAGCAAAATAGTGCACGTTAGCTTTAAGAATTCAATTAACATACCTTTCATATCTGGGCTTAGATTAGCCCTCGTGTAGACTTTCCTTTTAGGCCATTGTGCAAATAATACTACAACTTCCAACTCATCAATTGTTGTTTTGATATTTTCATTTTCCTCCGGCTCTTGAATGATATCTGGACTTGAATCCACATGTGTATGCCCTTGTTCAACGGCAGTTTGTATTATTACCTCCTCAATTGGGTTCTGTAGTTGCAATATTTCTTCATTTCTCGAATCTGCTACAGAATTGATGCTCCTTGATGTATGTTGATCTCCACAGATTTGACATATTCCCCACGGTGATAGGAATTTCTGAACTTTATGTAAGGTTGATGGGACAACATCCATTTTGTGAATCCACGGTCTCCCAAGGATCATATTATTAGCTATCTCAATATCTACGACCTGAAACTTAATATCTTTGATAACTCCTACTGCAAAAGTTATAAGTATTACCTCTCCTTTTGTTACGATGCTGGAATTGTCAAATCTAGACAGAGTATGCGCCTTTGGTACTAATTTATCTCCAGTTTGCATTTCACGAACTACCGTAAGATAATATTCACAGAACTTCCTGGATAAATTAAAACTCACTTTACAGTAGTATCATGTACAAGCAGAGATATTACCAGTGCACAGTTATGGGAAGATAATACGTCATCTGCAATTGCATCATCGAAGGTAATACTTTCTTCTTCTAAGACTTGTCGCACCCCCTTTGCGTGGGTAATGGTCACCTCAGAAACTTTATTGGATGTTGTGTGTGTCACACAGTTGATATCTTCTCCTCCACTTATGACGGTGACAGTCCTTTTAGGTGAAGGTGGTTTTGGAGGCTCCTATCTATTATTCATATACGCTTCTTTACCTTTTTCACCGAATAACTCGGTAAGGTACTCTTGTTTTAAAAGATGATCAACGTCACTTTGTTAAAACCTGCATTCTGTTATTTTGTACCCGTTATCATTATGAAACTCGCACCAATGATCGGGGTTGTGCCTGGTTGGATTCGATCTCATCTCTTTTGGCCATCCTACCTTATCACCCATGCTTCTTAGAAGAACCACGAGCTCAGAGGTGCTGAAATTGAAATTGTAACCACCAAACCTTGCCTTCAGATTTCTATCATCATCTCATGACTCATGGGTGTTTTGATCATTTCTAATTCTTGATGAAAAACCTGACTCTCTATTCCTTGATATGTGATCATACCGTTGATTGTCTTGTTTTGACCGTGAATCTTTTCTGCAGGTCCCATCTATGGATCATACCTATTTTTACCGAATCTCTTTTCGGTTTTCGCCCTTCTTGAGCTGCCCTTTTCCTCATTTTGAAATCAAGGAACAATATATTCTTCTATTCTCAGCTTTGTGCTATACCTATTGTAAACGTCATTCCATGTTGTAGCTAGGAATTCACGAAGGATTTCCTTGAGTCGCCTCGTAGCTTATGGCTATTTTCATTCAAATTGCTTGTGAAAGCTATAACGGTCCAATTATCAGGTACACGGGGCAAGATCATTCTTTTACGTGGAACATGTCTACAAAATCTCTAATAAATTCTGAGTACCCTTGCTTGATCTTGAAAATATCTTCCATCCTTTTTTCGATTTTTTGAGCTCCTGAGTGTGCTTTGATGAAAGAAACTACAAGCTCAGGAAAAGAATTTATAGAATTTTTAGGTAAAAGAGAATATCATGTTAAGGCACCCTTGGTGAGCGTTTCTCCATATTTTTTGACTAATACTGATTCAATCTCCTGCTTTGTCAAATCACTACCCTTTACGCCTATATGAATGCAGTCTCATGGTCCCGTGCATCTGTTGTTCCATCGTATTTTGGGATATCAGGCATTTTGAACTTCTTTGGATTTGGGAGGGGAGCAGCACTTGGCTCCCTAGGTTATAGTGAATACTTATTCATATCTACCCCTTTAATTACGGGCGGTACCCCAGGTATTTTCTTTATGCGGTTATTTTGCTCCTTGAGCTGTTCCTGCAATGTTAGTCCTAAATTTTGCAAATTAGAATTAACTAAATTACCTATTTCTCTCTCCTGTGATTCATTGGGATTCCACCACTTTCTGAATTAACAAGCCCGGAACGATGATTCTCCAATGTGTTGTTATCTGGAGTAGGTATGGGTGGTGCAACAGGTAACTGGTTAACCAATGTCTGAACAACTTTATTGACATGTGAGGCAATAAGTATTTGCAAAGCCTCATCCACAACTTCAACATATTCAGATTGAGACTGTCCATCTGTATGAGATCCCTCAAGAGTCCCTTCATGAGATCGCCGAGAAGAGCCTTGAGGAGAACAATTAGTGTGTTATTATCCTGTGGATCTCCCTGAAGTTGTTGGTTTGTTTGGTTTTCTTGAATGTTTTCATTGTTGTTCGACATGGTGGAAGAAACAAGGAGTCAACTAAAAGAGAATAGATTATCATATTTCCGGTAACGGAACCAATTTGTTTAACAAAAAACTAACAATTATAAATGATTATTTGTAAGAAGAGAAGTGATAATCCAAAGAAGAATGTAGGTTATTTGCTTTAGTGTGAGAAAAGATGAATATAATTTAGAAAGTTACAAGATATTATACAAATTAAAAAAAAAAGTATTTAAACTTAAAAGAATGGCAAAAAACTAGAAACAAAAAAAAAAACTTTAATCCATAAGGAATAATTTGAAAATATAAATTTATAGTGAAGATAGTTTTATCTATAAATTAATTTCTATTTCTGCTTCTGCTTTTTGGAAGAAGCTAGAATTTTCTGCTTCTACCTAAAAGCAAAAAGACTACTTCTGATGCTGGCCAAAAGTACTTTTTCTTCATGGCCAAACAACTTTAATTTTTTTAAAAAGAACTTTTTTGAGTGAAAAAAATACTTTTGACATAACAGGCTCTAACTCGAACATATTATGAGGTGAAGGAGAAACAACTTCCTCACCAATACAAATCATTTCCTCATTGGTCTCTCGGTTTCTATTTTCATTAGCGTTATATAATTTAACACAAAAGCCTACCAGCCGTATGAAGCCAATATCAAGATTGACAACAATAATCAAAGTAGGGAAGTGGAAATGGGCACGAATGAAAGAAATCAGCATTCAGACCTTCCATTTCTGTTCAAGAAATGTAAGAAGCATATATAACTAAAACTCAAGCCAAACTTGTAATTTCAGTACTTGGAACACCATATCTATGTAAACTAGTATCTGTAGTGCTTTCGCAAAGAAACAAAAAACTTTCGCCAAAAGGTTTCTTGTATGACCTACACAGTCTATTCGGCAACCTCTATCTTTTCTCCATCTGGAGCTTCTGTTTCGTCTGCAGCAGTTCGTTGTTCAGACTGCATTTGGTTTGGAGGAGGTGGCAACAGCTGCACAGTTTCCACAAACTCTTCCATTGTTTCTATAGCTTCCCCAAAACGGTTGTCATATTCCTCTATTATCTGCATATGTTAAGAGAAGAAAATATATACCAGAACCTCAAGCAAAATCAATATAACATGTAAATGAAAGAGTGACCTCAATGACATGATTTGGTTCGGAAAGCATGCTAGAGTTTTATATAAATTGTGAAGTTGGAAGAGTCGTTCATACAGTTAATCAGCATGTATTCAACATATGGTTGGCAAGTGGCAACTGGCTATCGAATGACGCCTAAAGGTGGGAGTTATCCGAATGCAACACATTAACATATAACACCATGCAGTCAATTGTACATCGAAGCTCATGAGGATACAAGGTCTCATCCTTACCCTTCAAAATCTAATCAAGTAAACCTATTTCCTTCAGCGTACCCAAGGATCCCAACAATCACCTCAATAACAAGGTCACACTCTTGGGGCTTACCATTGTAAACGACTAACCATAACCATTTTTTATTTGGTAAAATTAGATGAGTGCACCAAGGAGGTAATATATCTTCTTTCCTGCTTCCTCTCGATTGGGGAACGGTCATTTATCTATATTTTCCATTGCTTGAAAGTATGGAAAACCTGAGGCGTGCAACAATAATACAACAGCTCACAGATGTCGACAAGTTACAGTGCTGCAAGTTTAAATAGTCAATATACCAATAGCATCATCTTTCCAAACATTACCGGGTAAATTTCAACGAGCGAAGATGGCCTAATATTGATGATGTTAAGGATCTCAGCTTTCGCGAGCTTGATACTTTTACATTTTTCCAAAAATTCACCAATTGCTTCTCTTGTCTGATTGCAAGCAGCAGTTTGCTCTAAATAATCATACACCTAGAAGATTACAAACATCAGCCATTGCCAGGCCTAATGAAATACTCTCAAACAAGAAGTTGGATAATGTATCTTCCAACCTTGAACTCTGACGGTGCAACAGGAACTATGACCCGTGTAGGATCTCTTCCTGCACCTCTCGAGCGTAGAAAGTCAAGCACTTCAAAGTTTGTGAGAGCACCTGCATTTGCTTCAAGTCTGCAAAAGATATTGTACGAGAAATTGACCCAACAACAAAGACCATGAACTTAAAAGCTCACTGAAGCAATGGGCATCAATCAGGAACAAAAATCATAAAGTGTTCATACATCTTCATCACCAAAATCCAGAACTCTTCACCGCTCAAACTACTACTATTCAATTCACAAACAAGCATCCATTGCCAATGGGATGTACCTGTAATTTCACAAAAAGCAAGCGTAAGCTTTGCTTTTCCTTTTTTTTCCTACATTATTGTTAGTCAACATTTTAGGCAAGTCTAGTGTGCAACATAAAAATGTTTTTGCCATAGAAGAAAACACATATCAACAAGATGCTGCAGTTGTGGCTGCAGCAGCCTTAGAAATGCAACTTCAGCAGCAACTGAATCTTGAGATGGAACAGTGTTACAATTTACTACTCATAACAACAACACCATGCAAGAATTGGTACATGAACAGATTAATCAAGGAATATCTTGTGATCAATCAAATTGGGGTGAAATGAGCTTTCCACCATACCAAAATCAAGAAGATAATAATAACTTTCAACATGTTGCTCATGACATACAAAATGGTCATCAACAGCAAAATTTTCCCAATTCACTGCCTGAAGCTCCATATAATCTCCCAAACCCTGATCTTCTCAACATGTTTCCTTTGCACAGATCATCAATTTCCTCCGCAAATACTAATACAAATCAAGCTTCAAATTTATTAACTTCACTAGGCTTACTAGGTGACATTAATATTCCAGCAACAGCAGATGGTGCACCAAATTCAATTGCAGTCTATGATCCTTCTTTACTTCCATTAAATCTACCCCCACAACCCCCTTACTGAGAGACTTATTCCACTCTTTGCCACATGGCTATGGCTTGAGAAACTTAAGAAGTACTACTTCTTTCTTTAATGGGTTGGAGGAGAGAGATCAGTTAAGTGGCGCTTTGTATCAAGATGGAGAAGAGAAGCCTTTTGAAAATGGGATTTTTGAGTTTTCTGCTGACATGAATGATATTGCTAAAAATAGGGATATTGGTAAAGATACAAAACATTTTACTACTGAGAGACAGAGGAGGGTGCATTTGAATGACAAGTACAAAGCTTCGAGGAGTATCATACCAAATTCTAGCAAGAATGATAGAGCATCAATTGTGAACGATTCTATTGAGTACATCAATGAGCTAAAAAGGGAATTGCATGATTTAGAAATTATGGTGGAGAAGAAGAGATGTAATAGAGATAGGATTAAGAGGCAAAAGAAAGAAGAGGATGGTAATTCAATCGATGGTAATGATTCAAAGCAAATGGATGAAGTGGACCAATCTTACAATTGAAATTCATTAAGGAGTTCGTGGCTGCAGAGGAGGTCCAAGAATACTCAAGTTGATGTTCTCGTTGTAGACAATGATTTTTTTTTTCTTTTTTTATTTGCACCGGGTAGACGATGAAGTTACTATCAAACTTGTTCAGAAAAAGAGAATCAATTGCCTTCTTTTTGCATCTAAGGTTCTTGATGACCTTCAACTGGATCTTCAACATGTTGCAGGGGGACTTATTGGTGATTACTACAGTTTTTTGTTCAACTCCAAGATTTGTGAAGGATCTACAATGTATGCAAGTGCAATAGCCAAGAAGCTTACTGAGGTTGTGGACGTACAGTATGCAGCAATTGCACCAACTAATAACTATTAATTAGTCAGCTCTTTCATATGATTTTTAGAGGGACTTAGAGACATCATTAATAATGATCCAGGAGTTTCAGGTTACACAAATTGGCACGCTTATCGGCCAGTGGATGATAGTGTTAGTGTTCTTTAGGAGGAATAACTTTGTTGAATCCAAGGAATGAACTGATCAGGAATTCAGAATTAATTACTGGCTAACTCAATGTTTGACACTTCTTAATTTCTAATAAGACATAATATGCCTTGGCAACATAATGTGCTCGGTTTATCTCTGAGAATTTCGTTAGTTAGTGTAATTGTAATACGAAATACAAACTCCTACACTTACAATATCATATCTCCATTGAATTCTGTTATCTTTTGGACACAAAATATAAAATACAATTTCTGCTTGTATTTGACACATATATTTTAACGTTTCAAAAAACATTTTAGGAAAGTCTAATTAGTGGTATGCTAACACAACGTCAGAGCTTAGTGGCTTGGGCTTCTTGGAATGAGCTTTGGCTTAGCCAAGGTACTTAAAAAATGAGACACAAAGTCTTCCATGTTTATCCTACTCTCCTTCTTTTCTTCTTTTGCAATGGTGGTGGATGAGTGGGAGAACATTTGTAATGAAAAGTAATACTGTAGCATATTACAAGTGTTCTCCTAGGTTATAATATTTTTATGAAAAGGTCCATCGGTAATTTATGATGCTCTCCATGGCAATTAGAATTCAGTTTTTGCACTTGTGCCATGCTCCTATAATTGCATGGGTATTAGGTTAACTATTAGGTAAGTGCTAAGAGTATCCACTCTAGATATCGTGAAGCTAGTTGTCTTTATCCTAATTTTGGTAAAGCTTCTTCGACACAATGTGAATTACTCCAAGCTGTTTGATAAATTTGATACATCAAAACATGACAAAAATGTGGGGCACAAAGGCAAGATTAATCTCTCTATAGGCTATAGCACATCTTGGAACATGAATGGCCTCTAACTATCCATTTATTCAATGAAGTAATATAGAACCCGTATGCTAAAAGTATGATCCATGGGCAAGGATGAAGACGAGAACAATCAAAGTGCAGAAGAAAATCTCAATAAAAGACACCTTTCAAATACTGAACACCTAGAATATACTCAATACAATAACATCCGACGGGGATTAGATGAAAAATTAAACACTCCAAAAAGCAGAAACACTAAAAAAATTTAGAAGAAATTTATCTCTGGACTTCACGAAGAGCAACAAAGGAAATAAAACAAAATTACCAAACATATCTTTAGAGATTTTTACAAGAGAGGACCATAAAATAGAGGAAGGAACTTCAAAGCTTGGTTTGCTTATGCACAAAGCACAACATATATATGCATATAACTGTCTGAACTAGTTTTTGTACTGAAGCAGGAAGATTGCAGCATAAAATTAGTACAGAAGATAGTGAAATTTTAGCTAAAAGCAGTGGCGAAGCTAGAAAATTTTTCAAGGCTGTTCAAACTTGAAAAAAACAAAAAAATTCTCAACAAGTAGGTGCACCGAAAAATTTAAATCAAACAACGTGATATCGAGCTAAATTATAAAAATACAGGTAATAATACAAACAATTGGATAAATGCAAACTAATATAAAGAAGCGTCGAAAAGAGATTCTACTTATTTTGGCAGATTGATTTTGAGAAGCCGAAGTTATTTTTGGTAAAGTTTCAACAAGTTCTTGCAACTTTAATTCCCTGAATGTATAAAGTACCAATCAAGTACACCTCAATTCCATTCTAGCAGTGCATCTATATGAATATTTTGCAACCATTAAGCTCTATTTAAAATTAGGCTCATCTCATTCCAATACTAATTTTTTTTGCTTTTTATGGCAAATTAGAATTCTCTAAAGTTTCACACTTATATCTACATGAACACACAAGTCTTTTCTCAATGAACCAGTTCATGCACTTATACTAAATGGAAGCTGCTTAAAACAACTTCGAACCCGTGTTAAACATGGATTCAACAAATTTACACACAAGTCTTTTCTCAATGAACCAGTTCATGCACTTATACTAAATGGAAGCTACTTAAAACAACTTCGAACCCGTGTTAAACATGGATTCAACAAATTTACTAATTTATTTTTCCAGATGATAGGATTAGCATAGTATTCTAAAACTGTTGCACAACAATCCCTTGGGAAAGTGCCCCCACCCCTATACCAAACAAAAAAGAGATTTCAATCTATGAATCAATCAAGTACACCTAAACTAGCCGGGCGCTACATGAATATTCTATATCCATTAGTTTCTATTTAGGCTCAAATCTCTTGACTAAACCCTTTTTACCACAGTGCCAAACCAAAAATCAGAAAGAGAAAAACTAAAACTGTTGTGAATGCTGAAAACTAAAACTTTGAAGCAAAACTAAAACTTTGAAACAAAAACAGAAAAGAAAGGACAATTAGACAAGAGTTTCTAAGTTCTAACCACAAAAATGGAGTAATGGAGTTGTTGTGAATACTGAATAGCGCCGAGAGAGAGCAACCAGAACATCCAAGTTCCAAACCCCAAACTTCAGTGATTGATGCAGAGAGGCAGAGAGATTGGAGAAGATAGAGACCAAAATTTCTAGGTTTTTTCTTTGACTGCGTGAAGAATGAGCAATTGAGCGCAGAGGGATCGATTTTGACCATTTAGTGATTTAGGGATTTTGATTTGTTTAATCTAACGTCGTCGTCTAGTCTTAAAAAACAAAATTAAAACGTAACACAAGTTGTGCTGCGTGGAGATCGAACCTGCGACGGTGAGGCTTTCTAGATCAGCCTTTATCACTGGGCTACGCCTCTTCCTTGTTGCAAGGTGTTCAATATATTAAATATTCAATATTTGAATTTTAGTATAACCATTCGATGGAGGGTATTCAGTTGATCATCCTTGCTACACTGTAGCTTCGCCCCTGGCTAAAAGAATCAAAAGAAAATTACCAAAGTGTGGATACCAGTGGGAGATCTCGTGCAAAACTGAAAATTACCAATCTGTTAGGTATTTTCATAGGCAAAAAGGCAGTCTTCTTCGGCTTATATTTTGCCCTCCCTTTTATGTTAGAAGATCAAATTACCCTTAAATTTAAAAGAGACAAAGTAGTAACTGAGACTATTTATGCCCTTGCATCTATCCTGTCTGATAAAAAGCTTAAAACCTCTTTGCAGGGTTTAAGGAGCCAGCTGAGAAGAGAGACAAGATTGCAGCTAAAAATAGAGGCTCGATTTGGGGCGGAATGAATAAAGATTTCAACCACGGTTAGCTTACTTCTTCTTCATCTTTTTCTTTAACCCAAAGCTCTCACAATAAGTTTCTCATCTCTTCAAATTTCTATCATGACTCTAATTTATATTCCAGTTTTTCTCGATTTTTTATTCTACTTAATCACCTTTATCTTCTTCTTTTTCTAAATCTTCGCGTTGTTTTGGTGCCCCCATCATTTTAATTGTTTATCAAAAGAAAATGTTTATTTCATGTTTATGATTGCAGCTGAAAATTATAATTTAAGATGTTTTAATCGAGACCTGTAAAACGCTTCCCATTCTCCTCCCCTCTTTTTCTTTCTTTACTTATTTTTCCTATCGTTTGATTTTATTTTATTTTATTTTTGTCTTTTTCCCTAATTTTACTATTGAAAACATGTGCGACTTGTGAATTCAATCTACCTACATTGCTGAGAGTTAATTTTGTCCTCACTTGATGAATTCAGATAGAGGAAAACCTCCAACTGCAGAAGGTCCGCCTCGCACCATTAATGTGCACAAATTTGCTGAGTCTCGAGCTTCTGAACTTGAGTCTCTTCACTCAATTGTAAAAGAACGATTAAGTAATGATTTTAAATCTCAAAGAAGCAAGAGAAGGCGAACAACTGGACATGACAATAGATTGGCAAAGAGTAGAGTTAGAAAGATGCAGAAATCAGGAGAGGATAATGTAACTAACATAGACCATTTGGAGAAAGATACGAAGAAACTTCCACGGCATGTTCGTAGGAAACTTGAACTTACAAAGAATTCTCAGAATGGTTTCTCAACTTCAGGAAGTGGGACTAAGAGACTTAGAACTCACTTATGGCATGCTAAGCGTTTCACAATGACAAAACTTTGGGGATTCTATCTTCCCCTTGGTGTGCACGGCAGGTAATGGTAACTTGCTGCTCTTTCACAATCTGTTCAAAGTGTAGCTACAAAGTCTTAATTTTATCCAGTTGCATTGAAAAAAAAAACATTCGTTATCAAACAAGAAAAAACACACTTGTTTAACTGATTATATAAGGTTTCAATTTTTTCTATTGTTCCCCAGACCCCACCTGGTGGGAATATACTGGGTAGTTGTTGTTGTTGTATGCTTTCTATTGTGGGAAGAAGGTCCTTTCAATCTTATATTGCAGGGGGAGGGGTTCAAGAGCTCTTTTGAAGAATCTAAAAGGAGGAACACTTGTCCATGATGCAAGTTATTGCAGTGCTGTGCAGTTGGAGGGTCCAGAGGCAGGCATTTACCTACTTTTTCTTGCCAAGCTTTACTCGATATTATTTCCGTTCTGTCACCGGATTACTTTGAGACCAGTGGCATCTGATTACATGAAAATATGTGTTTCTTACAAACAAACAAAAAATAGACATTTGTGTTTATTTTCTATCAATTATCTACCCAAACCATGCAATAAAAAAGAAACAGTAGCAAGGAAACAGCGGTCTTTTGCTAACTAGAGATTGTGCTTATAATGTGGTCATTCACACATTCTTCCAGGATTTGTTGCTGTCAATCCTAGAAACTGTGCTTGTGCCTTCTCCATGTTCACATTGTGAAGATGCTCGTTCTGACATACTCTCTAGTGCTATCTACGGTAGTGCTGTGGTGGGTAGTTCATCTTAGTATTTCGTTTAGAGTGGTATCGCCTCCAAAATTGGCTTGCTTGATATTTCTGTTTCTTTGGCAGCTCCACCATGTAGGAGCCATCTTTTCTCAGACAATTGCTCCTGTAACCTATGTGTGGCAATCACAGCAGTGCAGGAATGCCGATACAAAGGTTGATCATGCCAATAGATGTGATGAACAAGAGAAAGTTGATGGGCATTCTTCTTTAAGACGGCCATGGGTTTGGATACATGCTGCTGCCTTTAGAGAAGGATATAATGCGTTGCAAAATGCTCGTGAAAGGCAGGTTGAGTAAAGAATCATATGGTGTCCATTTTTAATAGCTCATATGTACTAGTCTCCTTATTAGTGTCTTCGGTTTTACATGTTGTAGTGACATGATGATGAATGTACACATATTCCTTTCTTGATTATAAATGCACATATTGTTCACAGAACATGTAGTTTACTTGCCTGTTTCATGTTGCTGTTGTGTAGATGAGAAATATTGCTTCTTGATTTTCAGGTAGATGCAGCTGGCGCTAGAGTTAGTTGTGTTTCCCTTGAGAACCATCTCGGGAAGCTGGAAGTGATGGGATCAAGGGCATCTCAGCTTCTTCAAAAGATGTTACATCCTTCGACCTGGTGATTCTATTGAAGACACAACTTTTCTATTTTAACTGAATCAAGAGCATGTTAACTGAATATCGTTGTTGCGATGCAGTTCTTCAGTAAATACTTCCCTATTGAAGTATGCATCCTACATTGAGAATGATGATCAAATCCCATCTTCAGCAATCTTCTCTCTCTCTCTGTCAATGATATTCGGTTTTTGGATAAAGATATTACTAATTCTTCGGAAGTAAAGGTTCAAGATATACTATCTTATAAGAAAGACGAGAGTGGAAGAAATGGAACTCCAAAAAGAGATATGAAGTTACTTGCGTGTTCGTTCTTAGAACCTGAAGTGAGTCATGGCGTATCTGAGTGTATTGATCTGTGGGTTACTAAAAAGGACATAGATCCTCCAATAGAAGAGAACATCCTTTGCATGGAGAAACACATCAGCGTAAGGAGTTTTTCGCATTGGTGAAATGACAGGCAGACAACACCCTTCTATTGAGAGGCGATTTTCTAGATTCTGCCCTGTACTGCTTCTGAGAAGTGATCGCAAGAAAATTTCCATTATAAGGTGAATTTCCCAGCGTTAAGGTTTGGAAATGAGCAATATGTCTGATTTATATTTACACATGGTTACTCAATATACTTTCATGACAAAAACACACTGCATGTGCTGAACTCGAACTCTCGTGCCACAAACACCTCTTTTATGTCCAATTTCAACTTTTGTGGTGAGGTTGATTTAGTAATTCTCATATCACGTATTGCTCTGCTGACACATCTCTTCTGGTTTAGTTAGTTGGCTTAACCTTTGAGGATACATACTTATATGCATCCACCTTAAAGCTACACCATCTTATTACAAAAGAAAAATATGTGGTTATTGCACTTCCTGTATTGATAGCACGAGTGATCGTCCTATTGGTTTGTGTTAGGATTCGGAAGTGTATCACATAATGTTATGAGTTAAAACAAACATAATAAAAGTATGTTTTACTTTGTCCTTGAGAATAAAAAAATAAATGAAAATAATTCTCTTGAAGATAAGCGTGTGTGTATACATACACACGCGTGCGCGCTAATGCATGGGTATGGGTGTTGATGTGTGCCCTCTCATTTTTTTGCTTGGTAGATTTTTCAAGGAGATTAAGGAAAACCAAAGCAAATTGTTGTTGTATTTGAGTTTTAGGAAATATGTTTTAAAGAATAATTGTAAGATATGTAAAGGGTAAAAATGTCACCTCAAATATGAAATATCATATTAAATCAACTCCTAAAAGACAGTATATTTGCAATTCTAGGAAAATTGGTAATCTTTTTTATTGTTAAAATTTGGTATCTTTTTAGGGTAGAGAAGCCAAAATTAGGCTACATATAACTATTTCTGTCATAGGGCCGCTAGAAACCTCGTTATTTTGACTCAACGTTGATCACATAATACTATTGTGATCGTGTGTTAACTTGAGTGATTATGTATGCGAATTAAGTTTGATTTGATGGATAGAAACTCAAAAGCTTTCTGTAATAGCTATTCTGTGGTATCTTTATATTTCAATTTTCATATAACATGCACTCATTTTTCTATCAAACTTTTCAGTATCATGGGCTTTTATTTAAATTTCATTGTTAGGTATACATGTTATACCTTTTCCGTACTTTCTTTTAACTTCATTTCAGTAAAGTTTGCTTTTCTTTCGTAAAAAGCTATTGTTGGTCCTACTGCAACAATCTTGTCATATCTCCTTTGCTGGTATTCATAGTTCACTCACCATTGAGTCTCGTAAATCTGTTTGTATAAGAACATGTTTTGATATGGATTTCCTTGATTTGTAACGATCAAGCAATCATGTTCTTAGTAGTGAATATCTCATAACTGTTCCTTTAAATCTCTCTTCAGATGGTCTATTATTCTTCCACTGTCTTGGATCTATTATCCTAAACCTATGCGCCGAGGGTCAATTGGAAACAGCCTCCCTGCCCTTCGGGCAGGGGTAAGGCTCGTCTACATATTACCCTCCCCAGACCCCACCTGGTGGGAATACACTGGATAGTTGTTGTTGTTGTTGTTGTCTTGGATCAAGGTCTTTTGGATTGCTATTGTGGCCAATGGTGCTCAAGCGATTGTTGCGAGAGAAGCACTGGATATCTTGTGAAGCCAGTATGGATGTTCTGCTTTCGCTTTGAATTTGAGTCTGACATCACTTTTAAATCCCAATTTATGTTTTTCCTATTTGCAGCTTGGGTTGCCATGCTTTCCAAGGGAATTCCCTGATTGCAGTGCATATTCTTGTTTTATGGCCTTGGAGGAAGCTGCTTATGATAAAAAGCCAGTGCTTCGTTCTCCTCACACAAGGACTTAGAAAGTTCCAGTTCCATCTCCATGGGACAGTCTCCGCTTTGCTATAAAGCACTCAATGGGAAGCTCATGGTCGGGTACAACATGAACAACTTTTACCAGATGATATGATCAGAAACATAGCAATGAATAGTACATATCTGAGAAGTTGCAAAACAGAAAAAGAGAATAGTTGTGGTGCTCCATTCGAGGGATTTGTGGCTAGGACATGTAATGTGCTGGCTCGGTTTTTGGATGATATCAAAGGTAGCCATCTACTTTTATTTCCGAAAGTGCTTCACAGTAAGAAGTGCATCGGCAAATTTATGAAGGATGAACGGATACTCAATGAAGATGCAGATGGGGTCATTTACCAGATAAATCAGGACCAAAAATTGTGTTTGGTCAGAGTTCTTTTGCATGCCTACAGAGAAGGTTCTTTCGAAGAAGGAGCAGTTGTTTGTGCACCTCACATGGATGATGTAATGTTGTGGACAACCAGGTGACAATTGCTATCCATTTTGTATTCAGTTATTTGCTTGCCCTGTCTGTTTACTTATACTTATTTGGTGCTGATGGAGCTTTTGTCCAGCAGTTCGAGAATTTCATATGATACACAATAGAAAATGCAGACTAAGCCCACTGCTAAATGACAATGTTTTGAGAACAAACATTTTGGCAGATTATTCTTGACCTCATATGTAATGACTACGTGAACTTCACTCCAACGCTGTCCACTATATTAGAGCCTACTTTTGAGACAGAGTATTTAAAACCATTTCAACAATTCTGCCATAGTTATGCAACAATTAGTTATGCAGATAAGTAATGCACGGATATGTTGCAGGAATTAGTTATGCAGGGATAATTTCTTTGGATCATTCGTTTTTTTTAATATAGTACATTAAATAACGAGCTGAAAATAATATTATATTAGTGTTAGCAAGCAGAGTTTATATAGCAGTGCAATAAGCTGAGCATAGCTAGGAATTGAACTTGTGTTTCTCCATGTCCTTTTAAGTCTTTATACTAGAAATAGAACTGGTTTACCAAGTCATTATGCAACTTCTTTTAATTAATAATAATATTGTGCCAAGTCTCCAAAGGGTTAGGTACAGATGAATCTATCGAAAAGGAAAGCATGTGAGGAATGATAGAGTGTAATTTTGTCATTTCTGTATCTTATCCATGTATTATAAATACTTGTATTAGTTATTCCATCTTCTATCCCGCATAAAATAATATGTAAATTGATTCATAACTTATACGTGTTTTATTTATGTGGAATGTAAAATGCCAACCAAACATTGTATCTGTTGTGCTAATTTTGTACAAAGTAACTAAAGACTACCAAACATGATATGAATTATGGTACTTATAATACATGAATAAATTACTCCCTACAATCTTATTGATGCTTGCTGAATCTTCTGTTAAATAGAAGTGAAGGAAGTATTACTTGATCCCCCAAAAAAAAGAAAGTAATGGGAGCTTAAGTGTTTCTTATTCTCAAATGCACCTCTTTTGAGTTATCAACTCTGCAGATCAGAGATCTCCAAAGGAGAATTTCAAGTACCTTAGTCCTTTGTGAGATCGTGCTTCTCCCAACAATCAACTGGTAAATGGGAATTTCAACTACCTGAAGAACCTGCTGCTAAAGAATCTTGTAGATTACGGATTGGCTTTGCAACAACAGGATTTGTTCGAGGATGGTTAGTAATGCTGCAATGTAACTGTAGTATTATCTCAGATAAAGAAAATTTTAAATTGGAGGAAAAGTTGGTTTTACTAAAGTTATGTTCTGTTCTTTCATTTTGGCACTGAGTTCATCTGAATTTATCATGCAGCAAAAAGCCTGTCGCAGTGACTCTTTGCGAAGCTGTCTGTCTTGCTTGCCTGAGAGAGGAACAGTGGAAGGCTGTAGGTGTTAGGAAAAGAAAGAAGGAGATCTATGTCCTGGTTAGAAATTTAAGGTCCACAACATATAGACTTGCTCTTGCTTCTATCGTCCTGGAACAATGGGAAGATGATTTGGAGTGCATGTGGTTAGACGAGGCCATGAGGGTTAATTAAGATTACTAACAAGATTTATGCAGAAAACTCGTTGCAATCTCATGTTTGAACTCTGATATGTATTTACCTTATGATTGTATCAATATTCATCCAAATGTTCAATATCAACAGATTGAAGAGAGCTTTAGTCTAGTTGAAATTCTAGGGGAAACTTTGATATATTCTTTTGCTATTTTCTTCCTGTGCAACCCATTGCTTGATTTCGTTATTTTACTTTTTTATATTTAGTTAATATAAACGGGAACAAAACTGGATTTGTTCTTGAAATGTTATTTGCTTCTTTTCTAGAGAGAACAATGCTATGAATCAAAGAACAACAGAGAATATCAATTCTCTCCTGTTTAACCTCATAAATCCAATCAAAATCACCATATCTGGTACTTCAAAGGAGAGGTTCACAGAGAAGCTTTTTTGTTTTTTTTTTTTTCTGTTCGTGGCCCCTTTAATTCAGTTTCATCTGTTGGATATTTGTTGTAATATTTTTTTTCTCTTTTACTTTTTTTTTTAACGAGAATCTTTCACATAATTCTTAACCAGTACCAATGTTAATGATTAATAAGAACTATTGTATTCATAACCATAGTTCATTACTGGAAAATTCTGTCCAATCTGTAATAGCAAATTCTTAACGGGACAGCTGATACCACATTAAGGCAGAATAACTCTGCTTGGATGCTCAACTTGTTTCGTTCTTTTCTAATTTCTAAATCATATAAGTTACACAAGAAAATCAATATCTTGTAGCTCTACAGGTAGTGTAACATTCCCATCTCTAATAGCCATCAACTCACTTGATTTCCCTTCCAAATAAGCTTCCAAAAATGCAACCAGAATCCCTCCAACAAATATCCTCATTGCTTCTCTAGATTTCCCTTTCTTGCACAAACAATAAGTAGCCTTGCCTCTAATCCCTTTTGTTTCATCATCCAACATATCATTATGTCCATAATCCTTTGCCACAAAGTAACAAGCTGGCTTGCAACATTCACTGTAGAAATCGCGATGGTTTACCCCATTGGGAGCACAAGCTGGGAAGAGAGGGTTCTTTTTAACTTCTCCCAAACCCGAGCCAATTACCATCACTGCCATATCAAGATTGAAGGAGTGAGGAGTATAGGTGAGAACTGATGGTGGAGTTTGTTTTCCTTTGTCCATGCCATCAACAGGATCAACACCGATCAACGCTGAAAATTTCAGGTTAGTAGCAATATTAGCAAGTTTGCCAAGAGCAAGCGCGAATGCAACTTTTCCTCCACGGCTATGGCCTGCTAGTCCAAGTTTTTTCAAGTTTGGCTCAACTCCGGATGGAAGGTAATGGCGCAATCTTACAGCTAACCAATTTGTGATTTCAGCAGTGGATTTGATATCCTCAGTTGCATCTGCTCCTTCCACCAAATATAACTAGTACAAGGCAAATGTAATGTCACTTTGAGAACCACAAATGAAAATCGATTCAAGTTACATACATTGAAATTTGCATTATTAATACAGTTTAACGTGTGATAGCAGATTAGTTATCACCTGTACTCGGTTACCAAAGTAATACTTATCATAGAAATTTACTAGTAGTTATCACATGTGAAGGGGAGCCTTGACATAACTGATAAGATTATTGTCACGTGACCAGGAGGTTAGGAGTTTGAGCCGTGGAAACAGCCTCTTGCAGAAATACAAGGTAAGGCTGCGTACGATAGACTCTTATGGTTTGGCCCTTCCACGAACCCGCCCATAGAGGAAACTTAATGCATTGGGCTACCCTTTTACGACACTTCAACTCAGTGAAAATAAAATAATTGTTCACTTGCAAAATAGTATACAGACTATACTGTAATGATTGGTTGATTTATATAGGATGATTGTATAATTCTGAGTTCACAATCAATAAAGTGAAAAAGGAACAAACCTGAGGAGCCACAACAATGAAGCCGTGTGAAGAGACATGCTGAATAAGCTGAGAATAGAAAGAATTGTAAAGAAGATAGCCATGAAGAAATATCAGTATAGGGTAGCTTCCTGCTTCTGATGGGGTGGCAATCAAGAGAGCCTTCGGTGGAGAAGGATGACTGTTACTACAGGTTTGTGGCTCAATTTTCACCAGCCTAGTCTTATAATTTCCAATATCAAATACAGTAGTGGAAGTAGTAGAACAAGTAACAGAGGCGGAGTAAGTTATCACCATATCTGAGTAGATCTCTTTGTAACTCTTTAATCTATTATATTGTGTTATTTATATATATATATAAAGAGAGAGTGATTGTGCCATGATTTTAGGTTTATAGGTTTGAGATTTTAATTGTTTTAAGTTATTGGGTTCTAATTTAATAATTTATACATATTTAATAACTTTTGTTAAGATAAATACAGAATTTAAACAAAAATTATTGGGTTCGTATATATACTTTTTTTCCTTCTTTTCCTTTGGTTAGGATAAAGTTCAGTTTTGTGGTCTTCATAGAGCCACCTTAGTGTGTTTTCTAGTGTTTGGGATTTTGGCAATGGGAAAGCAGGAAACTAAAGTCTGCTAGATTTTTGTGGTATTTTTGTCTTTGGCTGAATTGACACCCTTCTTCCTCGCATAGACAGATTTAGAATTTAAATTTTATAGGTATTTCAAGGTTTTCGTATTGAATTCATTATCTATATTATATTAAAAATACGAATGTCTTTATCGAAATGTTGTTTGTCTTTTTTATCCTTAAATAATAAATTCCCCTTAGGATAAAAGTCATTTAAACTTTTCCCTAATGTTTAGGAGTTCTAAATCAATTAAATTATGTACATTAAATTTTTCCTTAGTTAAATATGGTAAAAACTTGTAATATTAAAGGGACTCAAGGAACAACCTGTTTTTAGGTATTCTCACTGTGCTTCTTGTGCGAAACTCCAAATCCTACTCTTCCTAAAGCGAGATACTTTTGCGTCGAGAAAACTTCATTTACATAAACACAAGAAGTCTTCTAAAATCTCATGTCTTTAGACTACAACATATAGCTTCCCTGGTTAAAGTTGTAGATTATTCCTTTAGTTGGTTTTGTTATAAATCAAGACCTATATATAAAATTGAAGAGAAAAAGTTTGTATATTTATACAAGTTAATTTGTTCTAATTTTCTAATTCTTTTGGTGCATGAATTGATCGGGTGACTGCTGGTATTTCTCAAATTAGATTCGAAGCACTTGTGCTAATATTTCAGTCCGTCAATAATTTAACGTTGACCATCCGCGGGTATTCTTTCTGTATCCAAAGGTCCATAATGTAATGTCTTCCATCAAGATTACATTGATAATAAGAATGCTAATAAGCTGCAACAATTGATACATCCATGTCGCTTAGATTTTTTATGTTGACGTTTCATGTTTTTACATACTTTTTGCAGCTATCATGTTATTTATATGGATTAATATTATTTTTTTTGTATAATTATTGGTTTATTACTATTATGGAATCAAAAGTGTGTAAAAAATATTCTTATAATATTTCATCTGACATTTTTATTTTTTGGTACGACAATATTCCTTTAACATAATTATTGTACAATAATATAAATATAAATTGTAATTGTAATAATAATAATAACTACTACTACTACTACTACAACAACAACAACAATAACAAAACAAGCCTTTTCTGCCCTTTAAAAATAATTTCACACTAAATAAAATAGTCTTTTAATTATTTTTCTATTATTTAAGATTTCGAAATCAATTAAATTTTTTATATTAAATCTTCCTTATTTGAGCCATATAATATAATAAATTTATAAAAAATAACAAAGAAAATCACATTAATTGTAAAATAGGAAAATCCCATTATTATATCAATTTATGAAACTTCGCGGTACACGTTAGGAATGTAGTGATAATATTGTTTTTTCTTTTTCTCCCAAGTTTTCTCTAGATGTCTAACCTTTAAACTAATTAAAAGAAGACTCTATCTCCTTGTGTAGGACGATTCTATTAAATATGATAGAAATATGTAGTGAGAGAATTTGCTTCTTCAAATTTTTACTATTTGTTTTTCCCCATTAGAGTTAATTAATTATTTTATACTAAATTAGATTATAAACAATAAATATATTAGCATAAATATACATTCGATATTGGATATACCATCAATGTTATAAATGTTGGACTTAGAATTTTTCTTCTTCAATTTAGAATGAGCTAATATGTTAAATTTTGAATTCAACTATGAGTTTTCACTTTCTGTCCTAAATTTTATGAAGTTTCTTAAGTTATATGACCTTTTTCAAATAATAAATAATTTTTTATTTTATTGTAAGATGTGTGCATAGGTTGCTTATGATGAGAATATTTGCTTCTTTAAAGTCTTTCGTAACTATTTGAATTTTTTAAATAATAAAAATAGTTTTTCTCCTTGTGGATGATTGTTGTGAGAATATATAGTATCCTTTAAAAAATTGATTTCACATTGAACAAAATTATAATTTTATTATTTTTCCAATATTAAGAAGTTGAATTTTGAATTCAACTATGTATTTTCACTTTCGCTCCTAAATTTTATGAGGTTTCTAAAATTCCTTAACCTTTTTAAATTAATAAATACAAATTTTATTTCATTGTACGATATGTGCATTGGTTGCTTATGAGAATATTTGCTTCTTCCAAGTTTTTTTGTAACTATTTGAATTTTTTAAGTAACAAAAAGAGCTTTTTTCCTTGTAGATGAATGTTGTAAGAATATATATTTTGCTTTATAAAACTGATTTTACATTGGACAAAATCATAATTTTATTATTTTCTAATATTAAGAACTTAGAAATCAACTTAAACTTTTAATTTATTAAATTTTTTTCTTATTTGAACTATATAGAAACTTCTAGACAAAATTTTTCTTGCATCAATTATTTTCTTATTTTACTTGTGTAAATAACTAAATAAATTATTTTGGATTTAAAAATGTCTTTTCTTATTTTGAATTTTTAAAGTTTATTTCAATGGGCAAAGCCGTGCTGATAAATTGCTAAAACTAACAGTTCTTCATCAATATTTTATATGCTTCAAGATTTAAAGAACAAAAGTAAAAAGTTTTGTGGGAAGTACGTCATTCAAAATATCTTGTGGGAATGTGCATATATTTTACGTTAAAATAGTAAATTAGTTCTCTAAAAAAAAATTCAATCAGAATAAAGTTACGTTGTAGTAGTTTGTAGAACTTTATTTAATACTTTGAAATTTTAAGTCAACAAATTAAGATAAAACTACAAATAAGATAAAACTACAAATAAAGTTCTTGATTTTTTGTTAGGTGACTCCTTTGAACATTTCTCAGCTCTCTCAAAATCATCAAAACTAAACACAAGGGTGCTAGCCTCCAAACATATCTTCTTTATTTCCTCATAGAAAAATAATTAATCCTTTTTTTATATGCACAATACAGTCTTACTTATCTTCTATATACAACATAATTGCATATTTTCAAAACACAAATAAAAACTGGTTTTAAGAAAATATTCTATATGACTTCCAAGTATATCAAAGAAACGAACCGTTATTGATTCTTTATAAAAGTAATTGTGAGTTTGCTCATGTAACGATTCGACCCGTCGTCTTTTGTATTTCATGTCCTGTTATCCCCGTTTTATACTTCCCCATGTGTTGCTATATGTGTTTGGTGAGTTTGAAGTGTGTTGGATTGAATTTGGTTAGAAATGAGACCAATAGTCTCTTTAAGGAAAGCTTAAGTTGGAAAAGTCAACCGCACGTTGACTTGTGAGTTAGAGGGTTCGGAACGGATTTCCGATGGGTCGACTAGTTTCGCGGGATGATTTGTGACTTGGGAGAGAAAACGGAATTGAATTTGGAGGTCCGGTTTAGAATTAGGCTTGAATTGGCTAAGTTGAATTTCGGCGAATTCCGGTTGATAGGTGAGAATTTGATCCGAGGGTCGGAATGGAATTCTGAGAGTTACATTAGCTTTGTTAGGTGAATTTGGATATGTGTGCGGAATTTCAGGTCATTCGGACTTCGTTTGGTTGGTTTCGGTATCAAATGTGATTTTAAAAAATTGTAAGTTATCTTAGGCTTTGATTTGAGGAAATGATGATTTTTGGTGTTAATGTTGGTATTTTCAGGGCTCGATCAAGTTTAAATGAGGTATTTAGTCATAATTGTGTTTTTGGTTGGGACCCCGTGGGTCTCGGGGTAATTCCGGATGGTTAAACGAGAATTTTTGAAGTTTGCTTCAGATTTGGGAGTGTGTATTCTGGTATTTCCGCATTTGCGAACAATGGACCGCATAGGCGGTGTCCGCTAAAGCGGAAGGTGGGCCGCAGAAGTGGCCAAGGGCATTTGGCTGAGACCGCAAAAACGGACAAGCGACTACACGAGCGATGGTCGAGGAAGCGGTCGTTTAGGAATTAAGTTAAACCGCGGAAGCGGTCAAATGGGCGCGAAAGCGGGAGTCGCTGAGGCGGAAAAAGGGCCGCTGGAGCGGAAATCGACCTGGTTTAATGAAACAGTAGGTTTAAATTTTTAAAAAAGAAGAACATTGGAACCTCGGGCTAAGGCGATCGTGGGCGATTTTTGGAGAGATTTGTTTGAGGGTATTCATCATGTAAGAACTCTTGGACCTAAAGTATGTCATTATAGTGTAAAATCATGGATTAAACACAAAGAATTTAAGTTTTTCAATGTCAAAAATGGCGGTTAGCGCTTGAAACCCAAGTGAGCTAAAAGTGTTGATTTGAGGGGTCAAATGGAATCCGATTCTTGTAAATTTGGTATGTATGGACGGCGAGACGAGGATTCTGAAAATGTGAATTTCGTAATTTTTCGACAAGTGGGCTCGGGGCTAGTGGCTCGGATTTTGCCAACTTCGTATTTTTGGGTGTATTTCGAGTTATTTCGATTGAGTTATGTTCCATTAGCCTATTGTGACGTATTCCTATTGGTTTTGATCAGATCTGGCATCCAGGGAGGTTGATTCTCGATGGAAAGGCATTGCGAGCTAGTTTGTGGCCGGCTTGAGGTCAGTAATAGGTGTAGATGATGACCCGAGGGTTCGAAACCCCAGTATTTCACATTGTGACGCTATTATGAGGCGGGACACACACTCCATGGTTAGTGCGGGGTCGAATATGTTGGGAATTGTAACTCGGTCCAATCCGAAGGATAAATTGTGCTATGTTGGCGATTGCTTCGCATACTATATTGATGATATATGGGCTTGATGCCATGTTTGGGGCCTTGACCCGACTTGTAGAATCCTTCAGGGCTCATTATTTCATAATTATCATGATTTGCATATTATTTGAATTCAGTCCAGGGTTTAAACACTTTTTTTTGCAAACTCAGCCATATTTATACGTTTTGAAAACTCAAATGACTCTTAAATGATATTTCGGGCTGACAATTACTATCTCACTATTTTCTGGACTGTATATTTTTCTTGGAACAGTGGTAACTATTGGCACCGTATATTCTCATGGAAACAGTGGTAACTATTGTTACTGTATGATATGGCGCTTGGGCTGTAGGAGCCCTTTCGGCGTCTGAACCCCCACAGTGAGCTAGGGTACCCTAATGGATCGGGCTGCACGTTCTGCATTGGTCATGCATTGCATTGCATCTCATGCATTTATTTCATGCTGCTTTATATGTATATCTCTGAGGCTTGTACTGTATCTTTTTTTTTGCAAATCCACTAGGCAGAGCCTAGGGCTAGTTTTATATTAATAACAAAAAAGAAAATTACAACAATTAGGAGAAATACTAATAAGGGAGACAATAACGCCGGAGTTGTTACCCATATAACAAAAACCGGGCTAACCTTACCGTACTTATACTATTGATGCTTCAAAACCTCATTACTATCAAGCATGTAAAAACTAAGAACTTGAAAGGACCAAATAAGCTATGATCATCATATAGTTTATAACATACTCTGTGATGAGATTACATATGAGGATACTAATAAAGATAATACTAATGTGATGGTAAAATTGAAATATTATGAAGCCATGAAGGTGCTCTCCTTTCTCCAAATTTGTGAGGAGTTCAAATTGTAGTTTATTGTCTTCGTCCACAATGTTTCTCAAAATGTCTTCAAAATTCATGCCTTGTTCTTCGTTCGATTGGACTTAGAGTTGTTTGAGTGACCTGTTTTTGTTTTGCAGTTCTCATTGGGAGCCTCCTTATGTTTGCGTCTTCAACCACCCTGCCGTCCCAACTTCTATCCCTTTCACGAGATTTCTTACTTGTTTTACTATGCATTGGTGACAAATCACCTTTTCTTGAAGCATCTGTCCGGCATTGCGTTAAGATATCCTCTTCCTCCCCTTCTTCATATATATGTCTTCCTTCCATCGCATTTAGGAGTTGTCTTTCCTCTGAAGACATTAGTGGAGCAGTTGATACATGCTGGTGCTGACCCGCCTGTGAATCAACAGAAGGACACTTAATTGGTGAAATTTCATTCATTTGCTGCCTCTGTCTTGTATGCAAAGGTTGCCTCATTGCGTCCATTAGTTGCCTCTCCTCCAATGGTTCTCTTGGTACAATCTGATTCTGGCCAAAAGTTGGCAGTGCTGTTTCGTTTCGATCAACAGCTACTGTTTCACCCGAGCATTGGATTACTTGTACATTATGTGCTGTTTCCATTTGGTCAATCTTTGTTGTTGCTGTATTTGAAGTACCTGCTGTTGTAGTATTTCTTGGAACAAAAACTGGAGCGTTATGGTTCAAATTGCTGTTTGGACTTGCTGCAGATGGCAGATTTGCATTACAATTGATAGTTGCAGGTTTCCCTTGAAATTTTGGCTTGACTGGAGCCTCAATGTCCTCTCCTGCACTATCGTGATCATCCTCCTGGTCGTCTTCTGCAGATGAAAAACCAGCAAGTCCTTCACCCCAGCCCTCCTCATCATCAAATTCTCGTTGGTCTTTCCACAGTTTCGATTTAACGACCATGTCCCTCATCTTAGCTTGAATTACTCGATTGTTCTTTCCATTGGAGATTGGTGGTTGCCCATAATCTTTGATAAATTTCTCCACATGTGTACTGGATAAAGGAGTGGGTGGATAACTTTGATCATTGGCCTGCCTTTGTGAATTTGGATCTTTAGATAAGCTTTATTCAATGTCGCTGCAGTCGATGAGCTATTTTGATAATAATTCTCAACCATCTGCAAATTCCCTCCACTCATCTTTTCATCCTCATTACTGACATTTGCAAGTGCAGCAAATGAGTTTGAGTTTGTTTGTAATGCTGGACTCTTTTCTGCGATCTGCTTATTATTTTTGTTTTTTGGAGTTACTTTTTTGTGGGACATCGATGACTAATTGTTCTTTGCAGTATGTTGTCAAGCTGCTCTTGTTTGTTGTGAATCATCAGAAGGATGTAGATCAAACTCACTTTGAAACAAGGCAGTATTAGAGACATCTGCAGCTGCTGTACGTATTGAGATGGATACACTACTTTGTTGAACCATCTCAGGCTTGTGGGAGGTATCTTGTCGAAATGAGTTCTGCGCAACATCATTATCTGTAGGACTTGTTGTTATTTGAAGAAGTTGACTCACAGCATCATCACTCCCAGATATAGCTCGATCAGCAAGACATTGCAAAGGAAATGAAGAACAAAATAGAAACTGCAACAGTTGCTTCATTATGTAATGTCCAGTTGGTACTCCTGTTACCCTTTGTAACAGATGCTGCAAATTCCAATTCCATAACATCACATTGATCATCCACCTTTTCATTTTGCCCAGTCATTTTAAAGCCATCCAATGCTAGAGTTGGATCTACATTAGCTGGTACATTTACCTCCCCTGCTGCTAGCTGCTGAACATTGAAACTGTATTGCTGTCCTTTGGATAGTTCAGCTGTATTGGGAGGGGTAGAATTAACCAAAGATGATGCTTTATTCAATTCATTGCTTTCTTGTTGTCCAGGTGGTATTTTTGAAGCAGCAGGTAAAGTTGTTACTGTGGACTTGTCAGCTGGTTGAATTGATAAAACTGCAGAATCCGTAACTGCTTTGAAAGTATCCACAGCCTCCAAATTTGTACTAGTTGTTTGACCAACCAGAATAGTGTTTTTGATGTTAGTATTCTGCAACATCTGCTGCTGGTCGATCAAAATATGATCATGCCTTATTGCATTGTCATGTGCTGTCACAGAAGACAAATTTGACATCTCATTTTCAGTTAAAACATTCAAAGGCAGCTTCAATGTAACAGTAGATGGCATTTTACAAGGCTGGGCAATATCAGCATTTGGGCTTAAAAGAGTTTCTG
Organism: Nicotiana benthamiana; assembly: GCA_034376525.1. Taxonomy (NCBI): domain Eukaryota; kingdom Viridiplantae; phylum Streptophyta; class Magnoliopsida; order Solanales; family Solanaceae; genus Nicotiana; species Nicotiana benthamiana. The sequence goes on from CM067336.1 coordinate 38,554,674, forward strand.
CAGCTGTAACAGCAGAAACATTTTTTTGAGCTGCATCACAAATCTCACTAGGAAGAACCTCTTCTACTCGTCGTCCTGCAATATTAGCATTCAAGTATTCCCTGGCATCACCTCCTAATTTAGCCAAACTGCCCCTCCCTTCAGATTCGCGTACATGAACTGTTCTTTTGTTAAAATCATCTCTACTCCAACGACATGATTTTATATCATAACCTTGATGATTACAACACGTGCAGTATTTAGGAAGATTATCAAACACGATCTGCTGGTCGTATTCAACTATTTTTCCAGATTTTATATCAACAATCTTTATCTTGATTTTCTTTGGATGTTTGTCCAGTAAATTAATCAATACTTTAACTTGTGTCGTACTAGGTCGCGTTCGATCTTTAGTAGCCTTATCTACTGCAAGAGTCTTTCCCACATCAGATGCGATGGACATTAAGGATTTTTTTGCGAAGAAATTTGCTGGCAGATCTGGAAATGAAATCCAAACCACAGCTTTTGACGTTTCTTCACGGGGGTTAAATCCCATTGTCCATGGGAATGTCCTAAAGAAGAACTCGTCTCGTTTTGACTGAACATAACTAGTTGTCCTTGATACCACATGATTAAAACTTCAAATAAATCGAATCTTACCAGAATATGCCGATATTCTAGCTGTCAAATATTGCAATTACCTTTGACGTCGAATTGTCTCGGCAAACTCTGCCTCAACTCCTGAAGCTCAGGCTTTCCATATGAAAATTTGATTACAACTGCTTGTTGAAGACCTTCCTCCCTGGTGAATGAATTTACTTCATCTAATGTGAATTCAACAGTCGGTATTCCATATTCAAACGTAACAAGACAAAGTTCCAGCTTCGAGCTTATTGCGGCAGATTGTTTCCCAGCTAGTTGCGATGCGTATGTTTGTTTGGTACCGAGAGAAATTAGATTTTCAGTATTGTTTTGAATAGCCTATCCCACAGCACAAGGCTGGGGAGAGGACGAAGCTTCCATGGTTGCCTTATACGTCAACCACAATCCATCACAAACAGACTGTCGAATAGCGCTGAAATTTTGAAAAAGAAAAGAATATGCTACAGTAAATTGCGAAAATTAGAATTAAGATGTAGGAAAATTGGTTATAGATTTGAGGGAAAAATCAAGTGGGGATTGTACACAAAGAGAAGGGGATCTTGTGACACCAAATTTGTTACAATCCACCACCAAATTCCGGAGATCAGCCCGATGAATAGTGACAAAATCACTATTCACCCTTCTTCCTAGAGAGAATAAAATTTTTTTTCAGTTTACCCACTTCTAGGCTTGTACTATATAGATATGCGAGATAGCTTTTTTTAGGCAATCCACTAGGCAAGCGCCTAGGTTAGTTTTCATTAATAATATGAAATTGAAAATTACAACAAATAGGAAAAATAAAATAAGGGGGGACTAGCACCGGTATTGTTACCCATATAACAAAAACCGGCATAAACCTTACCTTATTAATCCTATTGAGACCAAAAAAATCCTCAAGATCTAACAAGCATGTAAAAAGAAAGAAGTAGCAAGAACTAAGAAAATTATGATCATTACAGAGTTTATAACATGCTCTGTGATGATATTACATAGAATAATACTAATGAGATGGAAAAATAAAAAGTTTAAGAGGCCATGTTGTTGCTCTCTTTTCTCTAATTTTGTGAAAAATTCAATTTGTAGATTAATGTCCACAATTTTTCGCAATATGGCTTCAAAATTCGTGCTTTGTTCCTCGATCAATTGGACTTTGTATGAATTGTTTGAGTGATCTGTTTTTGTTTTGCATTTCTCATTGGGGGTCTCCTTATGTTTGCGTCTTCAAACACCCTGCCGTCACAACTTCTATCCCTTTCACGAGACTCCTTACTTGTTTTACTATGCATTTGTGACAAATCACCTTTTCTTGACGCATCTTCCCGGCATTGCGTTAAGATATCCTCTTCCTCCCCTTCTTCATATATATGTCTTCCTGCCCTCGCATCCAGTAATCGACTGTCCTGTAGAGTGATTTATGGAGCTGTTGATATGAGGTGGTGCTGCCCCGTCTATGAAAATGGTATTGTTTTGTTATCGGCAGAAGGAAAATTAGTCATTGCATTCGACATTTTCCTCTCCTCCAAAAGTAGTGATTGATTTTATTGGTACAATCTGATTTTGGGCAGATGATGGCAGTGTTGTTGAGTTTCGATCAGCAGCTGATGTTTCGCCTGATTTTGTAGTATTTCTTGGAACAAATACTGGAGCATTATGGTTCAAGTTGCTGTTTGTGTTTGCTGCAGGTTGCAGATTTGCAGGACAATTGACTGTCACTGATTTCCTTTGAAATTTTGGCTTGAACTGAGCATCAATGTCCTCGTACACTGTTGTCATCAAACTCTTGGCCGTCATCTGAAGATGAATAACCCGCAAGTCCTTCTCCCCAGCCCTCCTCATCATCAAAATCTCGTTGGTCTTTCCACAGTTTTGATTTAATGACCATGTCCCTCATCTTAGCTTGAATTACTTGTTTGTTATTTCCAGTGGAGGTTGATGGATCTCCATAATCTTTGATAATTGTCTCCACATGTGTACTGGAGGAATTTATGGTTGGAGAAATATGATCCTTGGCCATCTGCAAGTTCTCTCCAGTCAAGATTCCATCCTCAATATTGACATTGGTAAGTGCAACAAATGAGTTTAAATTTGTATGTATAGCTGGACTCTTATCAGCGATGTGCATTTTATTTTTGGTTTTTAGAGTTGCTTTTCTGTTGGACATCGATGACCAGTTATTTGTGGTATGTTGATCAGCTTCAATTGTTTGTTGAGTAGCATCAGTAGGCTCTAAATCCAACCCACGTTGAAATAAGGCTTCATTAGAAACTGCAGCTGCTGTACCTGTCAAAAAGATCACACTGCCTTGTTGAACCATATCAGGCTGATGAAAGATATCTTGTCGAACTGTGTTCTGCGCAACCTCATCATCTATAAGACTTGATGATATTTGAAATAATTGACTCACATCATCATGATTATCATTCCCAGATATAGCTCGAACAGCAGGACATTGCAAAGGAAGTGTATAATCCAAATCTAAGAAAACAGAAACTGCAGCATGTGATTCATTATCTAATGTCCTGTTGGTACTGTTATTACCCTTTGCAGCAACATCTTTTTTGGTATGCTGAGAATTAACTAAAGCTGATGCTTTATTCAGTTCATTACAATGTCGTTGTCCAGGATTTTTTGAAGCATCAAGTACATTTGTTACTATTGACTTCTCCCCTGGTTGAACTGATAAAACAGTATGATCTGTAATAGATCTGAAATTATCCGAGGCCTCCAAATTAGTACCATTTGCTTGACCAAACAGTGTAGTGTTTTTTATTGTTAGTATTCTGCAATATCTGCTGATGCTCGATCAGCTTCTCTTCATTGCTTTTTGCATTGTCATTTTCTGGCATAGTAGATGGATCACTAGGTTCCAAATTTGATACCATCTTTTCATTTACAACATTAAAAGGCAACTTCAATGGAACAGTAGCTTGCATTTTACAAATCTGGGCAGAATCACCCTTTGGCCTTGGAAGAGCTTCTGCAGGTGTAACATCTGTAGCGGAAACATTTGTTTGAGCTTTTAGCTGCTGCACATTTCACCTGTGATGCTGTCTATCATGATCAACCACCTGCCCAGCCTGTGCACTAGTAGTAATACGATCTGCAGTAGTCTGAATTGCCCCAGCAGTAGCCACATATGTTCGTGCATAATTAGTAGAAGCAGGTACATCTCTAGGAGGCTTAGGAGGTCCTTTATCCAACTGCAATACCTCCTCCATAGTCTCAACTGGAACTGCTGCATGTGGTGCATCTGATACACCAGCAACCACAACACTCCTAGCCATTACATGTTGATCTGCATCACCCTTATCATTCAGAGTAGGTTGTGTAGTCTTAAAATCAACAGTCTTTTTTCGTAACATCCTTTACAATACCATGTTGTGCACCTGAATCAAATCGACCAACAACATCCTTCAAGCCTGCATTATTTTCCACAGTCACTCCTTCTGCAATTTGTAAAGTCTGATGTGAGACTTTTGTTAATTCAACTCCTGAATTACCATCTGTAAATCCTTAGCACGTTGTGTTATTTTGTGTTTTCTTATCTTCGTATTTTTATACATGCTTATTACTCGCTGAGTTGGTAGACTCACCCCATACTCCCCGCACCTTGTGTGCAGATCCAGGTGCTCCAGAGATCTAGTGTTGCTGTTGTTGCTTATCCGAGCTATCACAGTATTGAGGTAGCTGCCCAGCATCCGCAGGACTGCTTACTCTGTCTTTATCGGTCTGTTTCTTTGTTGTTTTTGTCAGATATTTGTATCATTTCCATTCAGACTTGTATTCAGTAATGTTAGAGGCTTTGTACTCATGACCCCATGGTTTTGGGAGTATTGTCGGCTCATCTGTGTTTTCACTCGTACTGCTTATCCCTGGTTGGGAGTTTATATTTCTAAATTTGGTGTTTTACCTTAAATTTATATCTCTTTGGGCTGGAATGACATTCTTTGGAAGTTGTTTTGTCGGGCTTGCCCAGCCTTGCGGCCGGGCACCATCAAGACCGGGTTTGGGGTTGTGACAAGTTGGTATCAGAGCCTAGGTTGCTAGGCCTCACGTGTTATGAGCCGGTTTAGTAGAGTCTCGCAGATCGGTATGTAGACGTTCGTATCTATCCTCGGGAGGCTATAGAACCTTTAGGAAACACTTCATATTCTTGAACTCTTTTCATGCGGTTTTGCTGTTCCGAGGACTAAAATTCTATATTCTATTCTCTCGCAGATGGCGAGAAATCATGCTACTAGACGAGGTGGACGACTACTATTGCCACCATCTAGAGGCCGTGGACGCGATCGTGGCTGTGGTCGAGGTAGAGCAGCAGGGGCAGTACCAGTTGACCCACTTGTTGCCCCTATTCAGGATCAGCCCCCAGTTGTTGAGGCCCCAGCAGCACCCACTCAGGCACCGGCAGTGCCTATTGTTATTCCTGGCCTTCAGGAGGCATTGGCCCAGATCTTATCAATCTGTACTAGTTTGGCCCAGACAGTTTCAGCTACAGCTTCTGCAGCGACATCTCAGACCGGGGGTGGTCATCAGACCCCCGCAGCTCGCACACTAGAGCAGGTTTTATAGGGACATCAGACGCTAGAGGTAGCCCCAGCTCAGGCAGTTGCACCGGCTGTTCCAGTTGCGCCAGCCCCAAGGCATGTGGTTCCGGTGATTCCTGACGACGAGCAGCGTCGTTAGAGAGGTTTGGTAGACTTCAGACTCCTATATTTAGCGGTACCGAGGGCGAGGACGCCTAGGGATTTTTGGATATGTGTCATAGGATGCTTTCGTACAGCAGGGATTCTAGAGTCCAGTGGGGTATCTTTCACTACTTTCTAGTTCTCGGGGCTAGCATTCACATGGTGGGAGGAGTTTGAGCGGCGTAGGCCCACAGGAGCAACACCCCTTACCTGGCAGGAGTTTTCCACTCTCTTTTTAGAGAAGTATGTGCCGCAGTCCCGCAGAGACGAGCGGCGCTGCCAGTTTGAGTGGCTAGTCAGGGGGAGATGTCAGTGACACAATACGAGTTGAGGTTTACTCAGTTGGACAGACATGCTATTTGGATGATCCCGACAGATCGGGAGAGGATCAGGAGGTTCATTGATGGCCTTAACTATTCTATTCGTATGTTGATGACCATGGAGAGAGTGGTGCCAGCATGCTTCGATGAGGTAGTGGACATGGCTCGCCAGATTGAGGTGGATCGTCGCCGAGAGCGAGAGGAGAGAGAGGCCAAGAGAGGTTCGGGCAGTTATGGTGGTGCTCCATCTAGGGGACAGTTTCATCAGGGCGGAGGTCATTCTTTTAGACCTCCTCAGTCAGGCCGCCCAGAGCACAGTGGAGCTTCTTCCGGTCGTGGCCGTCATGGTCACCAGCAGGGCCAGTCTTCACTCAGCGCCCTCCCAGCACAGAGTTTTGCACCTGCTTCGTCAGCCCAGGGTTCATTTTCGGCGAGGGGTTCCCATCAGTCCCCTTCTCCAGCTCTAGGCAGTTGTTTCGAGTGTGGGGAGTCTGGTCATTTGAAGAGACATTGTCCTCGACTTTGTGGTGGTAGGTATCAGCAAAGGGATCGACCCTCCTCTTCTTCTCCATCATCTTCAGCACTATCCCAGTCTAGTAGGGGTGGGGGGTAGTCATCTAGAGGTCGCCCCAGGAGTGTTGAGCAGTCGAGCGATGGTCAGGCTCATTTCTATGCACTTCCAGATAGGAGAGATGATGTTGCTTCAGACGCAGTGATCACATGTATTATCTCAGTATTCCACAGGGATGCCTCAGTTTTATTTGATCCCGGATCCACATATTCTTATGTATATGCTTACTTTGCTCATCATTTTGGGGACTACCCGAGGGTGTCTAGCGTTTCCTGTGCATGTATCTACCCCGGTGGGTGATACTATCATTGTGGACCACGTGTATCGGTCCTGTCTTGTTACTATTGAGGATCTGGAGATCCAAGCTGATTTGCTGCTATTGAGCATGGTGGAATTTGATGTTATTCTAGGCATGGATTGGCTATCACCGTGCCATACTATTTTGGACTGTGACGCCAAGACAATCACTTTGGCTATGCCGGGTATCCCGAGGATTGTGTGGCGTGGTTTGACGGATTATGTACCCAGCAAGGTAATCTCTTTCTTGAAGGCCCAACAGATGGTTGGGAAGGGATGTTTATCATATCTAGCATTTGTGAGTGATGTTGGAGCCGAGGCTCCTAATCTTGATTCGGTTCCCGTGGTGAGGGAGTTTCCTGATGTATTTACAGCAGATCTACCGGGCATGCCGCCAGACAGGGATATTGGCTTCGGTATTGATTTAATGCCGGGCACTCAGCCCATTTCTATTCCTCCCTATCGTATGGCACCAGCAAAGCTAAAAGAGTTGAAGGAGCAGCTTCGGGAACTCCTAGATAAGGGGTTCATTCGTCCGAGTGTGTCACCTTGGGGCGCACCGGTGTTATTCGTTAAGAAGAAGGATGGCACAATGAGAATGTGCATTGGTTACAGACAGTTGAACAAAGTGACAGTAAAGAACAATTATCCACTGTTAGAATATACGCTTAACGCTAGAGGGGGGGGTGAAAAGAGCTATAATAAAAAACAATATAAACTTGCGGAATTAAAAAATTGCAGGATTGAAATAAGTGCGGTAAGTAAATAACAAGGAACGAACGCACCGAAATTATCCTGGTTCACCACAACCTGTGGCTAGTCCAGTCCCCGAGAGACTCTCTCGAGATTCCACTAACTTCGTTAAGCTTACGGGTGCTTAACAAACCGTTACAAACTGAGAACTTGAGTCACACAAGCCTCAACAACCTTTGCTCGAAGATACCACACTTCAAGACTTCAACCGAAGGAATGAAAACGTTCCTTCTTACAACCACAAGGGATTAACACTTCCCTTCAAGTGTATACAAACACTTAGCACTCAAGACAAGACTATCTTCAAGAGTAGATATGAGTAAAATAAATACGCTCAAGAACACAACAACTTTCCTCAAGAGTTTGGCTCTCAAAAACTTATGAAATGAATATAAAATGATGTAGATGAGAGTATGCAAGCTTTAGCAAGAATATGATCAGTTGTTGTACTTAGAAGACTGATTTTGAGTTGTATTTATAGTGTTCAAAACCCCCACAACCGTTGCCTAATTGCCAATCAAGAATTGCTGATTTTGTGCTAAGATAATCGATTATTTGATTTGCATAATCGATTATTTTCCAATCATTCAAAAATCATTCCTAGATTTTAAGCAGAATAAATCGATTATCCAAATCGTATAATCGATTACCTGACAACGTTCAAAAAATCATATTCAGATTTTACTTAGCATAATCGATTATCAGATTGTTTATAATCGATTACCTGACAACGTTCAAAAAATCATATGCAGATTTGGCTTAGCATAATCGATTATCAGATTGTGTATAATCGATTATCTTTCAGAGTTTAAAAATACTTTGGAAACGGTCATTGCATAATCGATTATGCTATAAGGATAATCGATTATCTTTTATATTTTGAAAACTTCGGACTACACTGTCTTAACATAATCGATTATCATAAAGTACATAATCGATTATTTTACAGTCTTGTAAAATTTGATAGACACTGTCTCAACACAATCGATTATCATAATGTGCATAATCGATTATTTTATTGCTTTGAAAAATCTGATGGACACTGCCTCAACATAATCGATTATCATAAGATACATAATCGATTATCTTGTAGCTTTGAAACATCTGATGGACACTGCCTCAACATAATCGATTATCATAAGGTACATAGTCGATTATCTTGTAGCTTTGAAAAATCTAATGTACACTGCCTTAACATAATCGATTATCATAAGGTACATATTCGATTATTGTTCAGCTTTGTAAATCTGGTGTAAGTCTTAACATAATCGATTATCATAAAGTACATAATCGATTATCTTTGTCCAGATTTGAGGGGCATGATTAAAAATCATTTTGGCTAAAATAAAATTAAAATCATTTTGCTTTAAATTAAATATGCATGATTTGATAGAAATGATTTTACGAGAGAAGCCAAGTCTTGAGTCAATTGTCGGATCAAGATCACAATTAAAGAACGACTCATGTATAAATTTATTTCTTTGCTTAATCAAGATCTTCGTTTGTCTTGTGCTTGAACTTCGTTGTGTATCAATTGCGCGCTTGTGCTTGGACCTTGTCATATGTCAATTGCGCGTCGTTTGTCATTTATCAAAACCTACAAATATGAACACACGTTTAGTTTACTGCCTTGAGAACGTGTTTCAACAATTTCCCCCTTTTTGATAATGGCAAACCAATATCGGGATATGCATATTAGATAATTCATAATGACGATCCAAGACAAGTATATAGATATGCAATTAGTTCCCCGTCAACATATGAATTCCCCCTCAATTTATGCCAATAAATATTAAGTGCATAGCCCTTATTCTTCCCCCTTTTGACATTAGCAAAAAAAACATTAGTAAATAACTTGTTTATTGATTAACCAAAAATCCGAGTACATAAAAAGAGACAATGAAACATTTAACAACAAGCTAGAAAAAGAAAGAAATTATTCATTATCATTATTAATTTCCGGCTCGGCATCCGGTAAATCTTCCCGAAGGACAATTTGGGCATGTGGATACTTGACATGGTCAAAGTATCCATGAAGTTCATGGGAGAGACGAGTGACATTCATATCGATACGAGTCATGGAGGTGGACAGAGATGCAATTTGCTCGGAAATGGTATTGAGGGATATATCGGACGGGGCCGGAGGACGACGTCGCTGAGTTGGAGGAGGAGGTGGATGCTCACCGATATTGGGAAATGAAGATTCTTGTATTTCCCAATGTTTCGTCGCCTTTTTGTGAGGGCCGATGGAAGTGTCGACACCGGATGCAACAAGAAGGGTCATAACGACAATGGCATAAGGGAGAGGATTATCTTCCCCAATAGCATCATACATATGAGTCTTGACGAACTTGCACCAATTGATGCGAGCTCCGGTGATGATGGCATGCATGAGTTTTGAATCCTCATGAGATATAGTTGTATGATTGAATTTCCGTGGTTTTAGAACGCGGGTGATGAAATAAAAAATTAAACGGTATTCGGGGAGCATGCTTGTGATGGTGGGACGACGATGGTCCGGAGTTGGAAAAAATTCACCGATGCCGATTTGAGTAAAAAGAAGTTGTTCATCAAACAGAGCGCCTTCTTCCCTAGTATAGCGTAAAATGTCTTCCCCATTGCGCGGAAGTTTAGTGATGGCTTGAATATTTGCCTCAGATACAGGGATGTGAATTCCATTGACGGTCGAGAAGAGTTCATCATCTTCGTCTTTCTCGAGATTTGAATAGAAGGCCTGAATTAAGGAAGGATGAATGTAAGGGGTGTGAAGGTATAGGAAATCAAGGAGTTGGCTTTGTAGGAGCATATTTGCTGTGGATGGAGGGGCGATTTGACTAAGAAATCGATTAGTGGAAAATCAAGGAGGGAGGATTTCTCGATTTTCAAACTTTTCAGCGAAGCGCATAAGTTGTTCTTCACTGTTGAATCGTAAGAAGGAGCCATCTTTATAACAATAAACTGGTGGACGAGTGGCGGAAGAGGAGGCAACATTTTTGCCGGCACGAGCACGTTTGGAGTTTCTGCCCGACATTTTGAATAAGTAGTAATAGCCTTTGAAAGAAATTTGAGAAATTTTGAGAGTTTGGGAGATAAGTTTGATGTTTGAGTGAAAAAATTGAAGACTTATAGCACCTATTTATAATGAGAAGGATGGCATTGCATTGAAGATGAAAATCTGCAGAAATTTAAGAGACAAAACGGTCAGAAACGGTAACAATTTTGAAATACTGACTGAGGATAATCGATTATTGAATTATGGTAATCGATTATTCTGACACAGAGTGCACAGTGATTTTCTGACTCGGGAAATAATCGATTATACTTTTGAGATAATCGATTATTTTAGGAAGTGCAGTAATGAATAGCCGAGACGGTAATCGATTATACAGTTTTAAAAAATCGATTATTGTCACAATTAACACCTGAAAAATAATGTCAACAAAATCGATTATAAAAATTGATAATCGACTTTTATATTTACCATCCAAAAACCTGCAAAGCAAAAACTGTTAGATAATTGATTGTAGTGTTGCATAATCGATTATATTAATTTTTCGACATAATAAACATAAAACGTAAATAATCAATTAGTGATACTTGCTAATCGATTTTCCGGCATAGTAAGCATAAGACAAAAAGAAGTGATAATCGATTATCGACTTTAGAGAAATCGATTATTCTACACCATCGCCTTATAATTCCCCCTGCCTTTAGGGCGATACCTTCAAAAGAGAATTAGGCGCCTCCGACACTCAAGTTAGTAAATTGTTTTTTAAAAGAATAATGCAATGCATGACTTGGATCAATGTGGAGTCAAGAATTAAGAATTCTTTCTCTAAGAGCTTTGTGAAGATGTTGACCAATTGAAAACGTGATCTCTTAAGAAGTGTGTCCTAAGGTGTTCTTAAGAGTGTTTCGAGTACTTACCTTTTGTTCAATGTCGCCAATTACCTTGTCGAGAGGATGGTCTTTGATTGTCCTCCACGCGTTAGGCAGTTTTGTTTCTTTCACCAGTGGTGGCGCTTCCTCCGATAATTGTTTCAAGATTTCATCTTGAATTTCCTTTGGATTTTCCTCTTGTACTTTGTCTTGAGGACTTATTGTGTTTAAGATACCTGCAAGATCAAAACCAGAATCCTTTCTCGCCAAGCGAGCATTATTTTCGGAAAACACAATATGAGTGGATTCCTCAATAGTTTCGGTTCTATTATTGAATACTCTATATGCTTTGCTACGTGATGAATAACCAAGAAAAATTCCTTCATCGGATTTGGCATCAAACTTTCCCAAATTATCTTTTCCATTGTTATGAATAAAGCTTTTACAACCGAATACTCTCAGATGGGAGATGTTAGGTTTCCTTCCCTTGTAGAGTTCATAGGGAGTTTTCATGAGTATTGGCCTTATGACTACTCTGTTTAAAACGTAGCATGCGGTACTCACGGCATCCGCCCAAAATTGTTTGGGAATCTTAGACTCATCGAGCATGGTTCTAGCCATCTCTTCAAGACACCTATTTTTCCGTTCCACCACTCCATTTTGTTGTGGTGTACGTGGAGCAGAGAAGGTGTGCTCAATACCGAGTTCGTCACAAAAGTCCGCGAAGAGATTGTGATCGAACTCTCCCCCATGATCACTTCTTATGGAAGTGACGGTTGTGTTCTTTTCATTTTGAACACGTTTAAGAAAACATTTAAAATTTTGAAAAGCCTCATTTTTGTGAGCAAGAAATAGTGTCCATGTAAATCTAGAATAATCATCAACAATAACAAAAGCATAACGATTTCTACCAAGACTTTCAATGCGAGATGGTCCAAAGAGATCCATGTGAAGAAGTTGCAAAGGTCTTGTAGTTGAAAAAATATTCTTAGATTTAAAAGATGCTTTTGTTTGCTTCCCTTTTTGACAAGAATCACAAATAGTGTCATTTTCAAATTTCAAATTTGGAAGACCAATAACTAAATTTTGTGAAACCAATTTGTTTAAAAGATGCATGTTGATATGAGCTACTCTACGATGCCATAACCACATATCATCTTCTTTACTCATAAGACAATTCACATACTCTGATGAAGAGTTTTCAAGATCAACCATATAGATGTTATCAATTCTAAAACCACGAAGAATAATTTTAAAATCACTACGGCGAAAAACAAAGCATTCTTCCGAATCAAACAAAACAAGATTTCCCTTGTCACATAATTGACTTATGCTCAAGAGATTATGTTTTAGACCTTTAACTAGCAATATATTCTTAATGGAAGAGGATTCATTCTTACCGACCGAGCCAATGCCGATAATTTTTCCCTTGTTGTTATCTCCAAAAATAACGTTTCCTCCTTCCTTGTGTTCTAGTTGAAGGAACTTGGATGCGTCTCCGGTCATGTGTTTGGAGCATCCACTATCAAGGTACCAAAGTACACTTGATCCCTTCAAACATACCTACAAGACAAATTAATGAGTTTTTGGTACCCAAGATGTTTTGGGTCCTTGAGAGTTAGGTGTAAAATGCTGTTGTGCTTGACATGCAGTTAAGTGTCTGTGTCTAGTAAAACAAGCAGGAGCAATATGTCCTATTCGACTACAATAATGACAAATGACATTAGGATTATGCATTCTTCTAGGTTGGTAGTAGTTGGAGGTACAAAAATCGTTCGCTCTATTTTTGACAATATGGCTATTGCGCAATCCTTGAAAATCATTTCTCCTACTGTTTGTTCTAGCATATGCAGCATTTCTAGAATAATTGTTTCTAGGTCGAGTATGTCTAGGTTGCGATTGTTGAAGGCCATTTCTAGGCGTTCTAAAATGTTCAAAGTTTCTTCTAGTGTTTGGTCTAGGATGCATATTGATTCTAGGATGGTTATTTCTAGGATGAATGTTTATTTTATTTATCCTAGGTTGAGCCTTGGGTTGTTGGGGGATGGCTTCAACTTTTTCTTTAGGCTCACTTTTGAAACCTATGCCATGTTTGGTCGATTTCAAATTGACAAGAACATCATTCAAATTATTATGAGAAGAATTGAACTTATCTAGGGTGCCATTAAGTCTTTCTACTTCATCTTTTAGATGCATGCAAGAAATACAGTTTTTACTAGAACTCTCGGGTTTGTCGGCGCTTCTCTTGCCGAAAAATTTGTTTTCTTCTTCCAACTTCTCATTTTCCAAAATCAATTTTCCCAAATCGTTTTCTTTCAAAGAGAGTTGTTTTTCAAAATCTTTTTCTTTCAAAGAGGAATTTTTCTTTACGTCTCTAACAGTTTGGAAGCTTTAATGAATTCACTATACAGTTCATCAAAAGCGTTTTGCATTTCCTCAAGAGAATAGAAATTTTTTGAAGAAATTTGACATACCTCTTCTTGATTGTCTTCGTGTGCCATGAGACATAGATTTGCGGTTTCGTCTTCTTCATCGTCGCTTGATTCGTCTCCGGAGTCACCTCCCCAAGATATGTATGCTCATTGTTTCTTAAAGGGTTTCTTCTCCTTTTTGACATTTGGGCAATTTGATTTAATGTGCCCGATTTCTCCACATCCATAGCACTTTACATGATCTCCTTGTTGTTTGCTTTTTCGTTCATACTCTTTTCGCATGAACTTTTGAAACCTCTTAATAACGAGTCCGAACTCGTTATCTCCGTTGTTTGAGTCCTCATCATTTTGAGGTTGAGCCGTGCTTGCCTTTAGGGCGATTCTTTATTTCCTTTGATCATTAAACGGAGGGTTAAGTATAGTAGATTCATAGGTTTTAAGATTACCTCTTAGTCCGTCGATGGTGACATTTGAAACGGCGATAGACTCTTGAATCGCGTCGGCCTTGGAGCGCCATTCCGGAGTGAGACTTCGGAGAATTTTTCGGACAAGTTCCTTATCCGTGAAGGTCTTCTTAAGAGCATGTAGGTCATTGATGATTTTTGAAAATCGTTCGAACATGTCATCGATCCTCTCGCTTTCCTTCATGTGAAACAGTTCATATGCATGGGCTAGAAAATCAATATTAGCTTCTCTTACCTGGTCCGTACCTTCGTACGTGATTTCCAGCTTATCCCACATTTGCTTAGCCGTTGTGCAACATGATATTTTTCTGTAATCATCAGCATTTACAGTACAATATAACAAGTTGATGGCTCTAGCGTTGTTCTGCACTTTTCGGATATCATCCGCATTGTATTCATCTTCGGATTTTGGAACCCATTCATTTTCAACCTTTTTTGTTGGAATTTGTTCTCCCTTCGTTATAACCTTCCATAGAGGAAAATTATTCGATTGGATGAATATTCTCATCCTCTCCTTCCAGTACGTATAGTTTGTGCCATCGAATAGTGGTGGTCTGGTGGAGATTGTCCTTCACCTATTCTGCATTAAAGTCATGAGTAGAAGCCATGGATTGTTTCTCTCAAACGGTTAAGTCTTTCAGAGAGTTGGGCTCTGATACCAATTGTTAGAATATACGCTAACGGCAGAGGTGGGGGTCAATAGTGTTATAATAAAAAACAATATAAACTTGCGGAATTAAAAAATTGCAGGATTGAAATAAGTGCGGTAAGTAAATAATAAGGAACGAACGCACCGAAATTATCCTGGTTCACCACAACCTGTGGCTAGTCCAGTCCCCGAGAGACTCTCTCGAGATTCCACTAACTTCGTTAAGCTTACGGGTGCTTAACAAACCGTTACAAACTGAAAACTTGAGTCACACAAGCCTCAACAACCTTTGCTCGAAGATACCACACTTCAAGACTTCAACCGAAGGAATGAAAACGTTCCTTCTTACAACCACAAGGGATTAACACTTCCCTTCAAGTGTATACAAACACTTAGCACTCAAGACAAGATTCTCTTCAAGAGTAGATATGAGTAAAATAAATACGCTCAAGAACACAACAACTTTCCTCAAGAGTTTGGCTCTCAAAAACTTATGAAATGAATATAAAATGATGTAGATGAGAGTATGCAAGCTTTAGTAAGAATATGATCAGTTGTTGTACTTAGAAGACTGATTTTGAGTTGTATTTATAGTGTTCAAAACCCCCCACAACCGTTGCCTAATTGCCAATCAAGAATTGCTGATTTTGTGCTAAGATAATCGATTATCTGATTTGCATAATCGATTATTTTTCAATCGTTCAAAAATCATTCCCAGATTTTAAGCAGAATAATCGATTATCCAAATCGTATAATCGATTACCTGACAACGTTCAAAAAATCATATTCAGATTTTACTTAGCATAATCGATTATCAGATTGTGTATAATCGATTACCTGACAACGTTCAAAAATTCATATGCAGATTTTGCTTAGCATAATCGATTATCAGATTGTGTATAATCGATTATCTTTCAGAGTTTAAAAATACTTTGGCAACAGTCATTTGCATAATCGATTATGCTATAAGGATAATCGATTATCTTTTATATTTTGAAAACTTCGGACTACACTGTCTTAACATAATCGATTATCATAAAGTACATAATCGATTATTTTACAGTCTTGTAAAATTTGATAGACACTGCCTCAACATAATCGATTATCATAATGTGCATAATCGATTATTTTATAGCTTTGAAAATTCTGATGGACACTGCCTCAACATAATCGATTATCATAAGGTACATAATCGATTATCTTGTAGCTTTGAAACATCTGATGGACACTGCCTCAACATAGTCGATTATCATAAGATACATAATCGATTATCTTGTAGCTTTGAAAAATCTAATGTACACTGCCTTAACATAATCGATTATCATAAGGTACATAATCGATTATTGTTCAGCTTTGTAAATCTGGTGTACATTGTCTTAACATAATCGATTATCATAAAGTACATAATCGATTATCTTTGTCCAGATTTGAGAGGCATGTTTAAAAATCATTTTGGCTAAAATAAAATGTTTGAAAATCATTTTGCTTTAAATTAAATATGCATGATTTGATAAAAATGGTTTTACGAGAGAAGCCAAGTCTTGAGTCAATTGTCGGATCAAGATCACAATTAAAGAACGACTCATGTATAAATTTATTTCTTTGCTTAATCAAGATCTTTGTTTGTCTTGTGCTTGAACTTCGTTGTGTATCAATTGCGCGCTTGTGCTTGGACCTCGTCATATGTCAATTGCGCGTCGTTTGTCATTTATCAAAACCTACAAATATGAACACACGTTTAGTTTAGTGCCTTGAGAACGTGTTTCAACAATTTCCCCCTTTTTGATAATGGCAAACCAATATCGGGATCTGCATATTAGATAATTCATAATGACGAACCAAGACAAGTATATAGATATGCAATTAGTTCCCCGTCAACATATGAATTTCCCCTCAATTTATGCCAATAAATATTAAGTGCATAGCCCTTATTCTTCCCCCTTTTGACATTAGCAAAAAAACATTAGTAAATAACTTGTTTATTGATTAACGAAAAATCCGAGTACATAAAAAGAGACAATGAAACATAGAACAACAAGCTAGAAAAAGAAAGAAATTATTCATTATCATTATTAATTTCCGGCTCGGCATCCGGTACAACTTCCAGAAGGACAATTTGGGCATATGGATAATTGACATGGTCAAAGTATCCATGAAGTTCATGGGAGAGACGAGTGACATTCATATCGATGCAAGTCATGGAGGTGGACAGAGATGCAATTTGCTCGGAAATGGTATTGAGGGATATATCGGACGGGGCCGGAGGACGACGTCGCTGAGTTGAAGGAGGAGGTGGATGCTCACCGATATTGGGAAATGAAGATTCTTGTTCCCAATGTTTCGTCGCCTTTTTGTGAGGGCCGACGGAAGTGTCGACACCGGATGCAACAAGAAGGGTCATAACGACAATAGCATAAGGGAGAGGCTTATCTTCCCCAATAGCATCATACATATGAGTCTTGACGAACTTGCACCAATTGATGCGAGCTCCGGTGATGATGGCATGCATGAGTTTTGAATCCTCATGAGATATAGTTGTATGATTGAATTTCCGCGGTTTTAGAACGCGGGTGATGAAATAAAAAATTAAACAGTATTCGGGGAGCATGTTTGTGATGGTGGGACGACGATGGTCCGGAGTTGGAAAAAATTCACCGATGCCGATTTGAGTAAAAAGAAGTTGTTCATGAAACAGAGCGCCTTCTTCCCTAGTATAGCGTAAAATGTCTTCCCCATTGCGCGGAAGTTTAGTGATGGCTTGAATATTTGCCTCAGATACAGGGATGTGAATTCCATTGACGGTCGAGAAGAGTTCATCATCTTCGTCTTTCTCGAGATTTGAATAGAAGGCCTGAATTAAGGAAGGATGAATGTAAGGGGTGTGAAGGTATAGGAAATCAAGGAGTTGGCTTTGTAGGAGCATATTTGCTGTGGATGGAGGGGCGCTTTGACTAAGAAATCGATTAGTGGAAAATCGAGGAGGGAGGATTTCTCGATTTTCAAACTTTTCAGCGAAGCGCATAAGTTGTTCTTCACTGTTGAATCGTAAGAAGGAGCCATCTTTATTACAACAAACTGGTGGACGAGTGGCGGAAGAGGAGGCAACATTTTTGCCGGCACGAGCACGTTTGGAGTTTCTGCCCGACATTTTGAATAAGTAGTAATAGCCTTTGAAAGAAATTTGAGAAATTTTGAGAGTTTGGGAGATAAGTTTGATGTTTGAGTGAAGAAATTGAAGAAATATAGCACCTATTTATAATGAGAAGGATGGCATTGCATTGAAGATGAAAATCTGCAGAAATTTAAGAGACAAAACGGTCAGAAACGGTAACAATTTTGAAATACTGACTAAGGATAATCGATTATTGAATTATGCTAATCGATTATTTTGACACAGAGTGCACAGTGATTTTCTGACTCGGGAAATAATCGATTATACTTTTGAGATAATCGATTATTTTAGGAAGTGCAGTAATGAATAGCCGAGACGGTAATCGATTATACAGTTTTAAAAAATCGATTATTGTCACAATTAACACCTGAAAAATAATGTCAACAAAATCGATTATAAAAATTGATAATCGATTTTTATATTTACCATCCAAATACCTGCAAAGCAAAAACTGTTAGATAATCGATTGTAGTGTTGCATAATCGAATATGTTAATTTTCCGGCATAATAAACACAAAACGTAAATAATCGATTAGTGATACTTGCTAATCGATTTTCCGGCATAGTAAGCATAAGACAAAAAGAAGTGATAGTCGATTATCGACTTTAGAGAAATCGATTATTCTACACCATCGCCTTATAATTCCCCCTGCCTTTAGGGCGATACCTGCAAAAGAGAACTAGGAGCCTCCGACGCTCAAGTTAGTAAATTTTTTTTTAAAAGAATAATGCAATGCATGACTTGGATCAATGTGGAGTCAAGAATTAAGAATTCTTTCTCTAAGAGCTTTGTGAAGATGTTGACCAATTGAAAACGTTATCTCTTAAGAAGTGTGTCCTAAGGTGTTCTTAAGAGTGTTTCGAGTACTTACCTTTTGTTCAATGTCGCCAATTACCTTGTCGAGAGGATGGTCTTTGATTGTCCTCCACGCGTTAGGCAGTTTCATTTCTTTCACCAGTGGTGGCGCTTCCTCCGATAATTGTTTCAAGATTTCATCTTGAATTTCCTTTGGATTTTCCTCTTGTACTTTGTCTTGAGGACTTATTGTGTTTAAAATACCTGCAAGATCAAAACCAGAATCCTTTCTCGCCAAGCGAGCATTATTTTCGGAAAACACAATATGAGGGGATTCCTCAATAGTTTTGGTTCTATTATTGAATACTCTATATGCTTTGCTACGTGATGAATAACCAAGAAAAATTCCTTCATCGGATTTGGCATCAAACTTTCCCAAATTATCTTTTCCATTGTTATGAATAAAGCATTTACAACCGAATACTCAAAGATGGGAGAGGTTAGGTTTCCTTCCCTTGTAGAGTTCATAGGGAGTTTTCATGAGTATAGGCCTTATGACTACTCTGTTTAAAACATAGCATGCGGTACTCACGGCATCCGCCCAAAATTGTTTGGGAATCTTAGCCTCATCGAGCATGGTTCTAGCCATCTCTTCAAGACACCTATTTTTCCGTTCCACCACTCCATTTTGTTGTGGTGTACGTGGAGCAGAGAAGGTGTTCTCAATACGGAGTTCGTCACAAAAGTCCGCGAAGAGATTGTGATCGAACTCTCCCCCATTATCACTTCTTATGGAAGTGACGGTTGTGTTCTTTTCATTTTGAACACGTTTAAGAAAACATTTAAAATTTTGAAAAGCCTCACTTTTGTGAGCAAGAAATAGTGTCCATGTAAATCTAGAATAATCATCAACAATAACAAAAGCATAACGATTTCTACCAAGACTTTCAATGCGAGATGGTCCAAAGAGATCCATGTGAAGAAGTTGCAAAGGTCTTGTAGTTGAAACAATATTCTTAGATTTAAAAGATGCTTTTGTTTGCTTCCCTTTTTGACAAGAATCACAAATATTGTCATTTTCAAATTTCAAATTTGGAAGACCAATAACTAAATTTTGTGAAACCAATTTGTTTAAAAGATGCATGTTGATATGAGCTACTCTACGATGCCATAACCACATATCATCTTCTTTACTCATAAGACAATTCACATACTCTGATGAAGAGTTTTTAAGATCAACCATATAGATGTTATCAATTCTAAAACCACGAAGAATAATTTTAAAATCACTACGACGAAAAACTAAGCATTCTTCCGAATCAAACAAAACAAGATTTCCCTTGTCACATAATTGACTTATGCTCAAGAGATTATGTTTTAGACCTTTAACTAGCAATATATGCTTAATGGAAGAGGATTCATTCTTACCGACCGAGCCAATGCCGATAATTTTTCCCTTGTTGTTATCTCCAAAAATCACATTTCCTCCTTCCTTGTGTTCTAGTTGAAGGAACTTGGATGCGTCTCCGGTCATGTGTTTGGAGCATCCACTATCAAGGTACCAAAGTACACTTGATCCCTTCAAACATACCTACAAGACAAATTAATGAGTTTTTGGTACCCAAGCTGTTTTGGGTCCTTGAGAGTTAGGTGTAAAATGCTGTTGTGCTTGACATGCAGTTAAGTGTCTGTGTCTAGTAAAACAAGCAGGAGCAATATGTCCTATTCGACTACAATAATGACAAATGACATTAGGATTATGCATTCTTCTAGGTTGGTAGTAGTTGGAGGTACAAAAATCGTTTGCTCTATTTTTGACAATATGGCTATTGCACAATCCTTGAAAATCATTTCTCCTACTGTTTGTTCTAGGATATGCAGCGTTTCTAGAATAATTGTTTCTAGGTCGAGTATGTCTAGGTTGCGATTGTTGAAGGCCATTTCTAGGCGTTCTAAAATGTTCAAAGTTTCTTCTAGTGTTTGGTCTAGGATGCATATTGATTCTAGGATGGTTATTTCTAGGATGAATGTTTATTTTATTTATCCTAGGTTGAGCCTTGGGTTGTTGGGGGATGGCTTCAACTTTTTCTTTAGGCTCGTTTTTGAAACCTATGCCATGTTTGGTCGATTTCAAATTGACAAGAACATCATTCAAATTTTTATGAGAAGAATTGAACTTATCTAGGGTGCCCTTAAGTCTTTCTACTTCATCGTTTAGATGCATGCAAGAAATACAATTTTTACTAGAACTCTCGGGTTTGTCGGCGCTTCTCTTGCCGAAAAATTTGTTTTCTTCTTTCAACTTCTCATTTTCCAAAATCAATTTTTCCAAATCTTTTTCTTTCAAAGAGAGTTGTTTTTCAAAATCTTTTTCTTTCAAAGAGGAATTTTTCTTTACGTCTCTAACAGTTTTGGAAGCTTTAATGAATTCACTATACAGTTCATCAAAAGCGTTTTGCATTTCCTCAAGAGAATAGAAATTTTTTGAAGAAATTTGACATACCTCTTCTTGATTGTCTTCGTGTGCCATGAGACATAGATTTGCGGTTTCGTCTTCTTCATCGTCGCTTGATTCGTCTCCGGAGTCACCTCCCCAAGATATGTATGCTCGTTGTTTCTTGAAGGGTTTCTTCTCCTTTTTGACATTTGGGCAATTTGATTTAATGTGCCCGATTTCTCCGCATCCATAGCACTTTACTTGATCTCCTTGTTGTTTGCCTTTTCGTTCATACTCTTTTCACATGAATTTTTGAAACCTCTTAATAACGAGTCCGAACTCGTTATCTCCGTTGTTTGAGTCCTCATCATTTTGAGGTTGAGCCGTGCTTGCCTTGAGGGCGATTCTTTGTTTCCTTTGATCATTAAACGGTGGGTTAAGCATAGTAGATTCATAGGTTTTAAGATTACCTCTTAGTCCGTCGATGGTGACATTTGAAACGCCAATAGACTCTTGAATCGCGTCGGCCTTGGAGCGCCATTCCGGAGTGAGACTTCGGAGAATTTTTCGGACAAGTTCCTTATCCGTGAAGGTCTTCTTAAGAGCATGTAGGTCATTGACGATTTTTGAAAATCGTTCGAACATGTCATCGATCCTCTCGCTTTCCTTCATGTGAAACAGTTCATATGCATGGGTTAGAAAATCAATTTTAGCTTCTCTTACCTGGTCCGTACCTTCGTACGTGATTTCCAGCTTATCCCACATTTGCTTAGCCGTTGTGCAACATGATATTTTTCTGTAATCATCAGCATTTACAGCACAATATAATAAGCTGATGGCTCTAGCGTTGTTCTGCACTTTTCGGATATCATCCGCATCGTATTCATCTTCGGATTTTGGAACCCATTCATTTTCAACCTTTTTGGTTGGAATTAGTTCTCCCTTTGTTATTACCTTCCATAGATGAAAATTATTCGATTGGATGAATATTCTCATCCTCTCCTTCCAGTACGTATAGTTTGTGCCATCGAATAGTGGTGGTCTGGTGGAGATTGTCCTTCACCTATTCCTGAATTAAAGTCACGAGTAGAAGCCATGGATTGTTTCTCTCAAACAGTTAAGTCTTTCAGAGAGTTGGGCTCTGATACCAATTGTTAGAATATACGCTTAACGCTAGAGGGGGGGTGAATAGCGTTATAATAAAAAACAATATAGACTTGCGGAATTAAAAAATTGCAGGATTGAAATAAGTGCGGTAAGTAAATAATAAGGAACGAACGCACCGAAATTATCCTGGTTCACCACAACCTGTTGCTAGTCCAGTCCCCGAGAGACTCTCTCGAGATTCCATTAACTTCATTAAGCTTACGGGTGCTTAACAAACCGTTACAAACTGAGAACTTGAGTCACACAAGCCTCAACAACCTTTGCTCGAAGATACCACACTTCAAGACTTCAACCGAAGGAATGAAAACATTCCTTCTTACAAACACAAGGGATTAACACTTCCCTTCAAGTGTATACAAACACTTAGCACTCAAGACAAGACTCTCTTTAAGAGTAGATATGAGTAAAATAAATACGCTCAAGAACACAACAACTTTCCTTAAGAGTTTGGCTCTCAAAACTTATGAAATGAATATAAAATGATGTATATGAGAGTATGCAAGCTTTAGCAAGAATATGATCAGTTGTTGTACTTAGAAGACTGATTTTGAGTTGTATTTATAGTGTTCAAAACCCCCACAACCGTTGCCTAATTGCCAATCAAGAATTACTGATTTTGTGCTAAGATAATCGATTATCTGATTTGCATAATCGATTATTTCCAATCGTTCAAAAATCATTCCCAGATTTTAAGCAGAATAATCGATTATCCGAATCGTATAATCGATTACCTGACAACGTTCAAAAAATCTTTATTCAGATTATACTTAGCATAATCGATTATCAGATTGTGTATAATCGATTACCTAACAACGTTCAAAAAATCATATGCAGATTTTGCTTAGCATAATCGATTATCAGATTGTGTATAATCGATTATCTTTCAGAGTTTAAAAATACTTTGGAAACGGTCATTTGCATAATCGATTATGCTATAAGGATAATCGATTATCTTTTATATTTTGAAAACTTCGGACTACACTGTCTTAACATAATCGATTATCATAAAGTACATAATCGATTATTTTACAGTCTTGTAAAATTTGATAGACACTGCCTCAACATAATCGATTATCATAATGTGCATAATCGATTATTTTATTGCTTTGAAAAATTTGATGGACATTGCCTCAACATAATCGATTATCATAAGGTACATAATCGATTATCTTGTAGCTTTGAAACATCTGATGGACACTGCCTCAACATAATCGATTGTCATAAGGTATATAATCGATTATCTTGTAGCTTTGAAAAATCTAATGTACACTACCTTAACATAATCGATTATCATAAGGTACAGAACCGATTATTGTTCAGCTTTGTAAATCTGGTGTACATTGTCTTAACATAATCGATTATCATAAAGTACATAATCGATTATCTTTGTCCAGATTTGAGAGGCATGTTTAAAAATCATTTTGGCTAAAATAAAATGTTTGAAAATCATTTTGCTTTAAATTAAATATGCATGATTTGATAAAAATGGTTTTACGAGAGAAGCCAAGTCTTGAGTCAATTGTCGGATCAAGATCACAATTAAAGAACGACTCATGTATAAATTTATTTCTTTGCTTAATCAAGATCTTCGTTTGTCTTGTGCTTGAACTTCGTTGTGTATCAATTGCGCGCTTGTGCTTGGACCTCGTCATATGTCAATTGCGCGTCGTTTGTCATTTATCAAAACCTACAAATATGAACACACGTTTAGTTTAGTGCCTTGAGAACGTGTTTCAACATCCACTTCCCCGTATCGAGGATTTGTTTGACCAGCTTCAGGGAGCAAAGGTATTCTCCAAGATTGATCTCCGTTCATGCTATCACCAGCTGAAGATTAGCAATTCTGACATCATGAAGACATCTTTCAGGACGATAATTGGGCATTATGAGTTTCTGGTTATGTCATTTGGGCTGACTAATGCCCCAGATCATGCACTTGATGAATAGTGTATTTTGGCCGTATCTGGAATCTTTTGTGATTGTGTTTATTGATGATATTCTTGTTTACTCACATGGCCAGGAGGAGCACGCCCAGATTTGAGGGTGGTATTGGAGAGGTTGAGAGAGGAGAAGTTGTATGCAAAGTTCTCCAAGTCTGAGTCCTGGCTCAGTTCCGTGGCTTTTACGGGACACGTGGTGTCCAGTGATGGTATTCAAGTTGACCCAAAGAAGATCGAGCTAGTGTAGAGTTGGCCCAGACCGTCCTCAGCTTCTGAGATTCGGAGTTTCCTCGATTGGGCGGGTTATTACCGCAGGTTCGTTTAGGGTTTTTCCTCTATTGCTTCGCCTTTGACGAAGTTGACGCATAAGAATGCACCATTTGTGTGGTCTGATGAGTGCGAGGAGAGCTCAAGTCATTGTTGACTACGGCTCCAGTGTTAGTATTGCCAGCAGCTTCAAGTTCTTATACGGTATATTGTGATGCTTCGAGGATTGGTATTGGATGTGTTCTAATGCAGGAGGGTAGAGTGATTGCATATGCTTCCCGGCAGTTGAAGCCCTATGAGAAAAACTACTCTGTTCATGACTTGGAGTTGGCTGCTATAGTTCATGCCTTGAAAAAATTGGAGGCACTATCTTTATGGAGTATCTTGTGAGGTGTATACAGATCATCGCAACCTTCAGCACTTGTTCAAGCATAAAGATCTAAATTTGAGGCAGCGGAGATGACTTGAGTTACTCAAGGATTATGATACTGAATTTGGAGGTCTGGTATAGAATTAGGCTTGAATTAGATAAGTTGAATTGAGGTAGCTGCCCAGCGTCCGCAGGACCGCTTACTTTGTCTTTATCAGTCTGTTTCTTTGTTGTTTTTGTCAGACATTTGTATCATTTCCGTTCAGACTTGTATTCAGTATTGTTAGAGGCTCTGTACTCGTGACCCCATGGTATTGGGAGTATTGTTGGCTCATCTGTATTTTCACCTGTACTGCTTATCCCTGGTTGGGAGTTTATATTTCTAATTTGCTGTTTTACCTTAAATTTGTATCTTCTTGGGCTGGAATGTCGTTCTTTGGAAGTGGTTTGGTCGGGCTTTCCCAACCTTGCGGCCGGGCGCCATCACGACCGGATTTGGGGTCGTGACAACTCCTAAAAGAATCAAATATAAATTTATTATCTTGTATATAATTCTGTCTAAAGCTTTAATTCACAAGATGATTTCATTTATTAGAAAGTATAAAAGAATTTCTCTTTAAAATTTGGCACATATATCTTTCAACATTTTACTTTTAACTCTTATAATAACACAAAATGCATTGCAATGTACGTGCGTTAAGACTGTAAATTATAGTTTTAAGGTATTTATATGTATATTTATCTTTCTATATTATTAGATATAAATTGATAGACTAAAATAATTAATTTCAAGAATGTTGTATTTATCTCGATGTCAATTGCTATTATATAATCCATCCTTATTCTAAATTTTGTATGTTTTTATTGATTGACGTAAAAAATACGTACAACGCACGTACACTAAAATTAGTATTTTTAAAAATATGGGTTCATATATACTATTTTTTGTAATTTTAAAAAAAATTATATATAAATTTGTACTCCACATCGATAATTATGGGTTCAATAGAACCTGTGGATTCAACACCTACAATCGCCCATGTTCTTTGGGACCTTCTGTATTAGCAATTTAGCCTGATTAGTTCTAACTGATGGCAAAATTCCATGTCTTACGATATTATTTAACTTAGATATTAACTTTTTCTTCGTGTCTGTATGTCTGGTGGACGCCTGCGGTAATATTTTAAAATTTTTTTTTGTTAAACAAACAATTTGTTTCAACAACTCTGAATTATGTGTACTTAGATTATTCGATCAACAGTTTTTAGAAAGAAGAAAATGTTTAATAATCACTATAACAAGATATTTGGAAATCCAATTGCAAGTACTATCTTTAGTGAAGAAAATAGGGTTTGTAGTAGATATAACCTGCCGCCTAATTTCTCCCAGTTAATAGAAGTGTCATGTTATTAATAATTAGTTCTCATAATTCAAAATTACATTACTATTTTGATTTCTTCCTTGAGATTAAGAAGATGTGAAAAATTATTTCAACAAATTGAGTTGTTTTGACATTTACTTACTATATAAAATAATTACTTATTATATAAAATAATACAACAACATGAATGGTCTAAATAAATTGACTTAATATACATTGTCTTAACTAGCCGGTTAATCTTCGTTAATCAAGGACAAACCTATGAATTTCCCCCCACCTTTTGATACGTTTTCCTCTCCACAAACCCTCCTAAAATTAATTCAAACCTCAAAATTAACTAGCCGTGACACAAGGTCTATAAATATTGATGAACACGATCCAACTACATTAATACGTTGCATTTAAACAATATAATCACTTAATTCTGTCGCACAAACAAATTCAAAAACAAAACTCTTATTCATTTAAAGATGGCTTCAAACAAGGTAATTGTTGTGCTTTTCATCGCCATGGTTACAATGTTTGTTGCTACAAACGTTGTGGCAGACAGTGAAGATGATCTGGCATATCAGGAGTGTTACGAAAATGGCATCAAACTTGGTGCCACCGAGGAAAGTGTCAAAAGAGAATGCAAAAGCATCGTCTACGAGAATTCTATACGTACCTAGGACATGATTAAGGAAGTGATGATATATTTCACTTCTAATTTTCCTGCAATATTTTTGGCGATGCTTTTATTTAAACGAAAAAATATGAATGTAACTATATTTCCAACTCTTTCTTTTCCATGATCCTCATGATTAGATTATGAATACAAGAATTTCATAAGAGCTAACTTATATTTTCAGAAAGGACGAGCTCTTTTCATAGAGTCAACTAATTCCATCCAAAGATAAGAGGAAGAAGAAGAGGAAGAACAACAAGAATTAACCTAAATAATCTTTCACCTAACTGCTTAAACTAAAAGGATTATATAAAAAAGTTATATATAATATGTCTATAACAGTGAAAAATCAGTATATAATCTATATATATACCGGCCGATAAAAATATTGGTTATGTGTGTAAAGAATCATTCACTAAATATTGGCCAGTCTCTCTCTGTCTAAAAGTCACTGCATGTTAATTATGTGTCTTACTACAACCCAACTTTGGAAGAAATGATCAAGACCATTATTGGAGAAAAAAAAGTAAAAAAAAATGATAATCTCTAATTTGTAATAATTAGCATAATAATAAGAGTATCGTGAAACTGGGGATATTGAAAGTTTTGGAAGAGGGCTACAGGATAGTATGACCAAGAACAATATCAAACGTTAAAAATGGTGATTGTTTATAGTACCTAGTGGGAGGAAAACGAAACACATCTCATGGACATAGTTATTTGAGGAAAATTACTTGTTATGTCAGCCCAATAGTAAGTTAGTACAAAATTAGCCAATTCATAAAATATTATAAATATTAGTCAATTAACTAGTTGTAGCAAAAACAAAGAAAAATGTAATTTTTTCTTTGTTTAGAGCGAGTGTTGTTGGAACATATTGGATACATCTTAAGGAGTTTAAATCTCAATTTTGGGATGATTTGATAGAGTTTCGAGGTGGTTATAACTGAAAATTCGAAGTAGAAGATGGACATGAAAAATTATGATATGTGTATCACACTGTGTGTCATTTGTGTATCACATATATATCATATCCGTATCAAATGTGTATCACATGTATAACATGTATAAATATGTGTGAGATACATGTATCGCAGAAGAATTTTTTAAACTCGATTTTTGGGACGGCCCAAAGGGTCATCACCGTAATTCTCCATTTTTTCGTGCCTCTGAGGCCTTAAAAACCTCACTTTTAGTCGCCTCGATTTGCATGTGTAGTCCGAGCGCGTAGCTGGAAAGCTTTTATGTTGAAATATGTGAATTATGTAAAACATATGAAGAATTTTGTTATTAAAATTGTTAAAGTTGCCTTTGGTCCATATTTTAGGAAAACGGACTCAGACACGTGATGTGACGGTCCCGGGGGGTCCATAAAAATATGGGACTCGAGCGTATTTCCGAAATCGAAATCCGAGGTCCCGAGCCCGAGTAAAGAAGTTTTGAAAGAAATTATTTTTCTGAAAATGATATAACAATTTGAAATAAAAATGAGTTAGAAAATATAGGTATCGAGCTCGTATTTTTGTTCCGGCGCCCGGTACATGTCTTAAATATGCATTAAGCATTTTTTGTGAAATTTGATCAAAATCGGACGTCGTTTGACGTGTTTTGGACCTAAATATATAAAGTTGGAAGTTTATGAACTTAGAAATGAAAATGATGAATTTGAGGTTCGATTCTTTAAATTTAATATTATTTTGGCGATTTGATCGCTCGAGTAAGTTCGTTGGGTGTTATCGAGTTAGTGTGTGTGTTTGGGTAGGAGCCCCGAGGGCTTGAGAGTGATTCGGAAGTGGTTCAAGGTTGTTTTGGTCTTAGGATTGTTGCAAAAAATGTTGTATGTTATTACCTAGTTCTTTGTTCTATGCGATCGCATAACATTCCTTGCGATCACACAGTGTAAAAATTCAAGACCCAGTTTTGTTCTATGCGAATGCAAAGCCCTTCCGCGTTCACACTGTATATACCTCATATACCCAAAAAATGTTTCTCTATGCAATCTCTTTTGCCTCTTCCGCGATCGTATTGGTCAATCTGCCTCTTCTATGCGTTCGCACAGAACTCACGCGATCGCACACCACTGCCCCTTTACTCTATGTGATCCCACTCCTTGCCCTGCGATCGCATAGAGCATTTAGCCCAGTGATTTAAATTGCTCAAAACAGAATCCATTACGGGAGTTTTCATATGTTTCACACGAGCTCCTCCCCATATCACTCCATAGACGAATTTTGAAGGTCTTTACCTCCATAGCTTTTTAGGTAACTATTCTTAACTTCATTCTCCCCAAATTTCTTCATCTAATCACTAATTTCCTATCCCTAAATCATGAAATCAAAGTAGAAATTAAGGGTTTTAGGTAGAGTTAGGGTTTTGGGGATTTTGGGCGATTCAATCTCAATTTGGGGTCGAATCTTGAAACAAATTATATATTTGAACTCGTGGGGTTATGGGTGAACGGATTTTGGTCTGAGCCTCGAGTTTGGAGCATGTGGCCCGGGGTCGGATTTTGGTATTTTTGAAAAAATGCTAGGAATTTTATTTCTAAGCTACGGGATTATATTTTTTAGCCCTTAATGATATTATTGAACTACATTCTGCCTAGATATCATTGTTTCTGAGTTGGATTCTAGAGGAAAGGTGGTGTTAGAGAGTTGATTGCTATTTTTGGATCGAGGTAAGTGTTTGATATAACTTTGGCTTGAGTAAATAAGATTAGAGTGTTTAATTTCTAATTGCTAAATGATCGAGTATGTATAGGCATGGTGACGAGTATCTATACACCAGTGTCTAGCATGATCGTGGGTCTTTGTTTGCACTTATTTGATATTTTGGGACTCTTCCATGATAACTGATAAATTCTACATGACGTGAAAAGTACGAGGATTAGTTATGAATTTCGAATTCTTTGGAGCGTTGGCTCTAACAATATAAATACTATTGAATAAGTAGTAAAAGGAAAGAGAAGTGATAGATCACTTGCCGAGATGTGTAGGTCATTGTGGTTGCTTCCTTTCCGGGAGACTTTATTGGAACATATATCGCACAACCAAAGATCATAAGATGAGAAATATTTGGCTCCTGACCAAAAGCCAATTGCGATGGGGAGACTTTATGATAACTTATGGGCCTT
This sequence comes from Nicotiana benthamiana, assembly GCA_034376525.1. NCBI lineage: Eukaryota > Viridiplantae > Streptophyta > Magnoliopsida > Solanales > Solanaceae > Nicotiana > Nicotiana benthamiana. The sequence continues at coordinate 38,584,675 of CM067336.1, forward strand.
ATCCGCACAAGTGATGTTGCATGCAAAATAGCATGACCCCATACTGAAATGAGAAGTTTTGTTCTCATAAGTATTGGTCTAGCATTTAATTGGAGGCATTTGATCAATGATTCTGCTAGACCATTTTGTGTATAAACATGAGCAACTAGATGCTCAATTGTTATCCCAGTTGAAATACAATAATCATTAAAGGCTTGGGATGTAAACTCACCATCATTATCAAGACGATTTGTCTTAATTGCATAATCTGGAAATTGTGCTCTTAACTTTATTATTTAAGCCAACAATCTCGCAAATGCCATATTGCTAGTTGATAGTAAGCACACATGTGACCATCTTGTAGATGCATCTATCAAAACCATACAATATTTGAATGGTCCACATGAAGGGTGAATCGACCCACATATATCACCTTGTATACGTTCCAGAAATACAGGGGATTCCATCCTAACTTTAATAGTTGATGGTCTAATAATTAATTTTCCTTGAGAACATGCAGCACAAGAGAATTCCTTAAATTGAAGAATCTTCTGATTCTTCGTTGCATGTCCATGTGAATTCTCAATTATTTTACACATCATATTAGAACCAGGATGGCCCAATCGATAATGCCAAATAATAAAATTATCTTGATTAGTAAACTTCTTGTTTACTATGGCATGTGTTTCAATCCTGCTAATTCTTGTGTAGTATAAACCGGATGAAAGAGCGGGTAAAATTTCAAGAACATATTTCTTACCGGACATTATTGTAGTAATATAAAGATATTCAATCTTTTCATCATTTGTAGTCTCAATATGACAGCCATTTTTGCGAATATCTTTGAAACTTAATAAGTTTCTTTGAGATTTACGATAATATAGTGCTTCATCAATAGCCAAATTTGTTCCTCCTGCTAGTAATAAATTGCCCCTTCCAGAACCTTCAATTAATCTTGTAATACCGGATATTGTATTAACATTTGCTTCTTTCATTATCAAATAAGAGAAATATCTCTTATCTTTTAAAATAGTATGTGTTGTAGCACTATCCAGAAGACATATATCATCTTTATTAATCTTGAGTTCAATTGAAGACTGGGAAATTGTTATATTCTTCATAAAAAAACAAATAACACATCATAAGGATTATGAAAGACAAGCAGAAAAACAATATATTAAGAAATACATCAGTAAAGTAAAAACTAGTAACACATGATGCATTAAAAAAATACACTCAAGAAAAATAAACTAGTTGTATACATAAAAATAATAACTTTTATAGCTTCATTCCCCAGTAAGATGATTAGTTCTTCAATCAATATCCTCAAAGAAGTCTCCAGCTTCTAAATGAGTAATATTTGTTAGGCCTTCAAAATCATCATCTTTATATGCAGGATCTGCCTTAGAATCAAATTTGTTTGAGGGACCTGCTTCATCATCATTATTTTGAAAGGTTAAGTGTGCCTCCACATTATTTTCCCTTTTATTGAGGGAGACTTGATAAAGTTTGACAAAATATTCTGGCGTACGACAAGTACGTGCCCAATGACCTCTCATACCACATCGGTGACATATACTAGTTTTACCTTTTGAATGATTAATTTGAGAACTGTTATTGTTCTCTAATTTATTTTCACCATAATGACTATAAGTTTTCCGCCCCTGCCATGTTCACGTTTACGACCATGTCCACGACCACGGTAATTATTTTGTTTTCATTCAAACTTATCATGTGCTGCTACATCATTCACTTCCGGAAATGGAGCTGACCCAGTGGGACGGGCTTCATGATTTTTTATTAATAGAGTATTATTCTGCTCTGCCACAAGTAGGCATGTGATTAATTCAGAATATTTCTTAAAATTCTTTTTAAGGTATTGTTGTTGTAGCACCACATTTGAAGCGTGAAAAGTAGAAAATACTTTTTTCAATAAGTCCTCATCCGTGATAGTGTCTCCACATAATTTTAATAGAGAACTTACCTTAACGATAGCAGAATTATACTCACTTACGGTTTTAAAATCTTGCAACCTTAAATGTATCCACTTATACCGAGCTTTCGGTAATACCGTAAGTTTTAGGTGATCATATCGATCCTTCAAATTAATCCATAATTCAAGTGGATCTTTTATGGTCAAATATTCAACTTTTAATCCTTCATGTAGATGATGACGAAGAAAAATCATGGCCTTCGGTTTATTCTGATTTGATGCTTCATTTCCTTGTATAATAGTATTTCCAAGACCTTTAGCGTCAAGGTGAATTTCAGCATCAAGGACCCATGATAAATAATTCTTCCCAGTGATGTCAAGTGCCACAAATTCAAGTTTTGACAAATTTGACATAGTGAAAATTTGATAAAAATATGGCTCAACCTAGCGGGGGTTAAGGATAAAATTAGAGCTTCGTGCTGATAACGTGTTATAAAATAAAAGCAATGCAGTAAAATGTAAATAAGAAGAGATAGAAAGAGGGGAAAAGAGTTTTCTTCTTTCACTTTGGTGTACATTTCCATTGTAATTACATGGCCATAGACATAAAAAGTAAAGATAATGAACATAAAATAAGAGATTTAATCTTTAAAATATTCACAACATAAATATTCAATATAATATTCAATATAGTATCCAATGTTCAGATTATTCATAACAAGTTTTATATTTTTATAAAGCAAAGTGTTAAAAAGATTCCACTATTCTAATAAGGTTTAGGTCACTGTGATTTTAAATCCCAAGGCCAACTAATATAATAATGCCATAAGAGAAAGAAAGAGGCACAGTCCATCAACCGTACTGGTATAGCGTGCTAATTCTTAACGCGATAGCTATAGCATATTAATTCTGTACGCTAAACTTGGAGTCAGTCCGAGGGGTATATCGTAATTATTTCTTTACGCTTTTCAATTTTGACGTTATACATACAAATGTATCTTCTTCTTCTTTTTTTACGCTTTTTAATATTATATTTGTCAAAAAAGACAATGAAAAGGTTCCGGACTCATTAATTTATCTGATACCCTACATCGCTACACACAACACAATTTGCTAGCATTCTTAATTTTAGCCTTAAAAATTACATGTTAAATTTAATCTACATCAATTCTGAACCACAGTACAAACATTATTTCTTTTGAGAAAAGTATTTCTCTGGGTCCCAAATACGCTCGGTGATCGTAATTTCACCTAACATTCAAGAGGTGCATTCTTAATAATTTCACTTAATATATATCTACTTGTTACAAAACTTAGCTCAAAGTAATAAACAAAAAGATAGACAACAAAGTAGAGAGAAATAAAGAAGAGAATATATTCTTCTATGTATCCAAGTGTATTACAAAATGTAGGGGTGTGCATTCGATTTATCGATTCGATTCTGACCCTTATCGATAATTACTTATCGATTATCGATTCTTACATATGCTTATCGTTATCGTTTCAATAAGGTTTCGATTTTTTCGATTTCGATTTATCGATTTTGGGGGCTTATCGATTCGATTTATCGATAACACCAATAAGACAAGAGGCGGGCTGCACACTTTGATTATCACGGCTGAAACTATTGAGATAGTACAACATAGTACTTTGATTCTCTAATTTTTAAGCTAACATATGACAATGTTCTGGGCAATTTGAAATGATACAAATCCCTTTCCAAATGTTTACAACAAGCACACACACAATCCTAATAGTTCAAATGCTCAAACACAAAAGCTTAGTAATTCGTCTGTCCAATTATTACAATAAAACTGTAATGAAAGCTGTAGAACTGGAATTTTCAACAAAAAATAGTATTCCACTTCATTCATTCTCAGCTGGAGACCTACATATGTATCAAGTTTCAGAATGTCAGTTCAAGTGTAAGACAGCAGCAGCAGTATTCAGCAATATTCAGGTCGCACCCTGGAATATATTACTCAAGTGTAAGATCAGTTCAAGTGTAAGACAGCAGCAGCAGTATTCAGCAATATTCAGCAGACAACAATACAGTAGCAGTATTCAGCAGCAGACAGCAGCAGAAAGATACAACAACAACAGCAGACAACAATACAACAACAGCAGAAAACAATGTGTGAAAGCAACAGCAGACAGCAGCATTCTGCTTAACAAAAACAAGTAAGATCAACAGCTTAACAAAAAGAAGAAAGAATAAGAAAGAGTGCATATCAACAGCAGCATTCAGCAGACAGCAAAGTAGCAATACATCCAGCCAATCTGGAGTTACAGAGTGCATATCAACAGCTTACTCATTATAATTTATCAGCAGCAGCAGTATTCAGCAGCAGACAGCAGCAGAAAGATCAGCACACAGCAGCAGAAAGATCAGCAGCAGCAGTCAGCAATACAACAACAACAGCAGACAACAATACAACAACAACAACAGACAACAATGTGTGAAAGCAACAGCAGACAGCAGCATTCTGCTTAACAAAAACAAGTAAGATCAACAGCTTAACAAAAAGAAGAAAGAAGAAGAAAGAGTGCATATCAACAGCAGCATTCAGCAGACAGCAAAGTAGCAATAGCAGCAGCAGTGCATATCAACAGCAGCATTCAGCAGCAGCAGTGCATATCAACAGCAGCATTCAGCAGACAGCAGCAGAAAGAAGAAGAAAGAGTTACAGAGTGCATATCAATAGCTTACCCATTGTAATTTATCAGCAGCAGCAGTATTCATCAGCAGCAGTATTCAGCACACAGCAGCAGAAAGATCAGCAGCAGCAATCAGCAATACAACAACAACAGCAGACAACAATACAACAACAACAGCAGACAACAATGTGTGAAAGCAACAGCAGACAGCAGCATTCTGCTTAACAAAAACAAGTAAGATCAACAGCTTAACAAAAAGAAGAAAGAAGAAGAAAGAGTGCATATCAACAGCAGCATTCAGCAGACAGCAAAGTAGCAATAGCAGCAGCAGTGCATATCAACAGCAGCATTCAGCAGCAGCAGTGCATATCAACAGCAGCATTCAGCAGACAGCAGCAGAAAGAAGAAGAAAGAGTTACAGAGTGCATATCAACAGCTTACCCATTGTAATTTATCAGCAGCAGCAGTATTCATCAGCAGCAGTATTCAGCAGACAGCAGCAGAAAGATCAGACAACAATACAACAACTGCAAGTTATTAAAGAGAAAAATATTAAGAACTTTGTAATACATCACATTCTTGTACAAAGTATATTATTTAAAAAAGAGAACTTACATAGCAAATAGCAACTAACAAACTCTAGCAAACATCGTCAGTTGAAGCTTCTTTGTCAAGATTAGTAAAATCTAATAAGAAAATATATTAACAAGACAAGCAATTAATATATTATTTAACTATCTTAAGCAATACAATAAATTTTATTAAAATATACATACCTTCCTCAAGTGTCTCAAGAAAATCTAATTCTTCCTCAATATTTACAGGAAGTGATTCACTCCGAAGCCAATCTTGAAGGCACACTAGAGTTTCAACCAATTTAGGAGTTAATGAACTCCTAAATTGGTCAAGAATACGCCCTCCAGTACTAAATGCACTTTCAGATGCCACACTTGAAATAGGAATAGCAAGCACATCTCGAACCATCTTAGCAAGAATAGGAAATCTAGGTGAGTTCACCTTCCACCAAACCAAGATATCAAAGTCCGATCTTTCCGTTTCAGGAGCTTCTGCAAGATACTTCTCCAATTCTGTTTTAGAATCTTCAACGCCACATTCAGCTTTATGTTTCCTTATTTCATCTAAAAGTTCACCTAAACCAGGTGTTGAAGAGCTTGGCAAAGATGTAGAAACTTCACCACCAATATCTTTTGAGACCGAATTAGAGGCATACTCATTAAACAATGAACTCATATAAGTATGAACCTCTTTTTCAATAATTGTCCCACTATCTCCGAACATCCTCTTAAGTACAAAACTAACAGTACTAAACTTGTGGCGAGGATCCAAAACACAAGCAATGAAAATCATTTTGTTCATTTTTGTTGGTTCACCCCAATACTTCTCAAATTTTTTCCACATACTTGATGCCATTTCACCCAAAAGTTTATCTTCAGTTGTTATTAATCGATTTAAGTAAACAGCAACTTGACCGATTGCAATAAAATGGACATTTGATGTTACATAAAGTGATCCAGACACCTTCAAAGTGAGATTATAAAATATTTCAAGAAATTGTGCAATTCTCTTTACATCATCCCAATCGGTTCTTGTAAGCAAACCTACAGGCTTTCCATCTGAAATAGCATCAAACATAAGATAACTCGACAAGCCAATATCACGATCAGAATATTCTTTAATTGCACGCTCATATTCTATAGCCCTGCTCAACATCAAGTAGGTGGAATTCCACCTTGTAGGAACATCTAAGAATAAAGACTTCATGACAATATTTTCACTTTCACAACATTCCTGAAACTTCCTCAACCTAGCAGGAGACTGTCTAATGTATCTGACTGCACATCTAACACGAGCAATAGAAATACTTGACTCTTTTAAACCATCTTTCACAATAAGATTTACAATATGAGCCACGCATCTCATGTGAAGGTGTTGACCATTCATGGAATTGGTTCCCCAATCATTTAATTTGTCAGACAACTTCTCTACGGTCACATCATTTGAACTAGCATTGTCAAATGTGACAGTGAAAATCTTTTGCAAACCCCACTCACGCAAATAATCAATAATACACCTTGCCATATCTTCACCTTTATGACTAGTAATTGGAGAAAAGTTAATAATTCTTTTATGCATAATCCATTCACTATCAATCCAATGGGCTGTGATGCACATATAGTTAATTTTTTGAATAGAAGTCCATGTATCAGTGGTAAGACTTACTCTTTGACTTGTTCCTTTAAGAAACTTCATTAATTTATTTTTTTCCACATTTACAAGAGCAAAACAATCCCGTGTAATGGTAGTACGGGAAGGAATATGAAAACAAGGTTGTGCCACTTTCATAAATTTCCTAAATCCTTCCTTCTCAACAAAACTAAACAGAAGTTCATCAACAATCACCATACGACACAAAGCCATCCTACACTCTTCTTGATCAAATTTCCATGGAATAAGATCACCTTTATTACCCCCCGGTAATTTGTGAAATTGTAATAGTTTTTGACCTTTTTCAACTTTATAAGGATTCTTTGGACATTTATCAATATGACCATTCATTTGTGTCGTACTTTTGCCTTTTGTCTCAAAATATTCTTGTCCACAAAATTTACATGCATATTTATTATTTCCTTTAGCATCAACTTTTTCTTCAAAAAAATCCCATGCCCGAGATCGTTTTCTCCTTTGTTTTGAAACTGTCGAGTGAGTAGTTGCTGTTGTGGACTCAGAATCTTTACTTTCAACGGCTTCTTTACCAATATTATCATTTTCAGCCATGTTTAGTGAATTAAGAATGCAACTTACAGTTTATTTCCTGCTTTGTATTCCTCTGCTTCTTCAATTATTTCCCTTACAATTTCCTTCTCTCTTTTCTCCTTCTCCTCAAGCAGTATCGCACGCAATCTGGAAAATGAAACAAATATCAAACCTCTCACATAAGGAATGAGCAAGGACATGTAATCAATCGACATAAAAACCTTCATAACAGCCATGAAATTGGAGCGAGAATTAGACCGATTAAGAACGACATCAGCCATCCCATTATATTCAGTCGTCAAAATTTAAAAGTCTAAATAGAACCGAAGGGAGAAACTGAGGAAGACGATGAAAATAAAGCTGAGGAAGACTTCCTATTCTTGCTAAGATGGTTCATATGAAGCTTCATCACCTGAAACAAATTGGGGAAAAAAGAAATTGGCGAAAAAATAAAAATAAAGCTGACCTGATCACCTGAAGACTGAAGGGTAACTGAGGAAGACGATTAACCGAGAAGATCGAAGAAGCAAGAAGATGAAGAAGCTGCGCAGCCAAGGCAGTGTTCGTGTTTTAGGGTATGTGATTAGGGGTTACTAATTGTATTATGTATAGCAGTATATATATATATGCAAGGGTTAGGTTAGGGCAATTGGGTAAAGACCGATCAGGGCATCAGCGTGAGAGATGGAATGGTGACTGTAGTCTGTACTATGTATTAATGTATTACTATGTAAGGATAGGGTAGTCATATTATTATAAAATAAGGGTATATTTGTCTTTTTAATATATCTTATCGATTTATCGATAAACCGATAAACCGAATGGCCAAAATCGAAATCGAATCGATAAACCGATAAGGAATTTTTTTGAAATCGAAATCGAATCGATTAACCGATAAACCGATATCAATAAACCGATAACAAATAATCGATTCGATTTATCGATAAACCGATTCGAATGCACACCCCTAACAAAATGATTTCTCATCCTCTATTTATAGTACTACATAGAGGTATACTAAAAGGATTCCATAAATATGTCATTAAGCTTTTGAGATCATGGAGGAAGATCATGGGGGAGATCATGGAGATATGGGAGTTCCAACCATAAGTATTGGAGTAGTGGGAGTTATGAAGATAATGGATAAAAGCAGTGGGTGTTATAGGAGTTATGGACATCCACCATAATCTAATATTTCATAACACTCCCCCTTGGATGTCCAAAGATAATGTGCCTCGTTAAAACCTTAACTAAAATAAAACCCAATGGGAAAAAAAATTCTAGAAAAGGAAAAAGAGTACACATATCTAACAAAATGCATTTTTTGTTGCCTCGTTAAAAACCTTGCAAGGAAAACCCAGTGGGATCAAACCTTGTAAGGAAAAAAGAGTGCAACGCACATTAACTCCCCCTGAAAAGAGCATCAATTCACATCCTTGAGCCTTCGCATTCCAATCTTGTGTACCAGCTTCTTGAAGGTTGACGTTGGTAGAGATTTTGTGAACAAATCAGCCATATTATCACTTGAACAAATCTGTTGCACATTGATATCACCATTCTTTTGAAGATCATGAGTGAAAAATAACTTTGGTGAAATATGCTTTGTTCTATCTCCTTTTATGAATCCTCCCTTCAATTGTGCTATGCATGCTGCATTGTCTTCATACAAAATCATGGGTAGTTTGTCACATTTCAAACCACGTTTGTCTCGAATATGATGTATTATAGACCTCAACCACACACACTCTCGACTTGCTTCATGAATAGCGATTATCTCAGCATGATTAGATGAAGTAGCCACAATTGATTGCTTAGTCGATCGCCAAGATATGGCAGTGCCTCCACAGATAAACACATAACCTGTTTGAGATCGAGCCTTGTGTGGGTCAGATAAATATCCAGCATCAGCATAACCAACAAGGTCAGGACTGCAATTTTTGCTATAGAATAAGCCCATATCGGTAGTCCCTTTTAGATACCGCAATATATGTTTGATTTCATTCCAATGTCATTGTGAGAGCAGAGCTATATCTTGCTAAGACATTAACTGAAAAAGTTATATCAGGCCTTGTAGTATTTGCAAGATACATTAGTGCGCCAATTGCACTAAGATATGGTACTTCAGGACCAAGTAGCTCTTCATTCTTTTCTTGCGGTCGGAATGGATCCTTATTCACATCAAGTGATCGAACAACCATCGGAGTACTTAAAGGATATGCTCCATCCACGTAAAACAGTTTCAATACCTTTTCTATATAGGCAGATTGATGAACAAAAATTCCGTTTGCCAAATATTCAATTTGCAAACCAAGATATAATTTTGTCTTTCCGAGATCTTTCATCTTGAATTCCTTCTTTAAATAATCAATTGCCTTTTGGAGTTCTATGGGAGTTCCAATAAGGTTTATGTCATCGACATATACGGCAAGTACAACAAATTCCGATGTTGTTTTCTTTATAAAAACACATGGGCAAATGGCATCATTTATATAGCCTTCCTTTAATAAATACTCACTAAGACGATTATACCACATTCGTCCTGATTGCTTTAGACCATACAAAGATCTTTGCAATTTGATTGAAAATATTTCCCGGGACTTTAATTTATGAGTGTTTGGCATTTTGAATCCATCGGAAATTTTCATGTATATCTCATTATCAAGTGAGCCATAAAGATAGGCAGTAACCATATCCATTAAATGCATGTCAAGCTTTTCAAGGACAGCAAAGCTAATGAGATAACGGAAAGTTATAGCATCCATTACGGGTGAATATGTCTCTTCATAATCGACACCAGGCCTTTGAGAAAATCCTTGTGCAACAAGGCGTGCCTTATATCTTTGTACAAAAGTAATTGATCCAGGATGTCCCAATCGATCATGCCGAAGTACAAAAGTATTGGAATCAGTAACCTTTTGGTTTACTATGGAATGTGCCTCAATTGCACTAATTTTTGTCCAATACAGGCCACAAGATAAAGATGGGAACTTCTCAATAACCCTCTTTGTTGGAACATATGTATATGTTCATATTTATATGTTTTGATAATTGACAAACCGATTTAAATGGAAAATAATATATGCCAAATAAATGTGAGTTATTATTGAATACACTTTAATTGATATTTAACTAAAGTGTATTTATTTTGTAGATATGCAAAAGTATACAAGGGGGAAGATAAAGAATTGATATGCAAATTTACAACGCGCATAGAGGAAGAAAAGGATATGCGACATTATTTTAAGTGGACAAGAATTGGAGTCCAAGAAGTTCAAGACAAGATCAAGAGAAGATATGAAGCAATGAAAATAAATGAAGACCTTTTGTTGAGTCTTATTTATATTGTCTTTATTGTGATCTTGATTCGACTTTAAGTTTGAGTCTTGGCTTCTCTTATAAAATGATTTTACAATGCATATCATAAAATGATTTTTACAATATATGCATATCACAAATGGTTTTACAATATATGCGTATCATAAATATTTTTATTGCATTTAAAACAAATCGGTTTTAAATGTTATATAATAAATAGTTTCAATACATTTAAAACAAAATGATTTTAAATGTTTTTTATTGATCCGGAATGGTCATTACAATTATTTTTCATGTTTAAGATATTTATAATATTTAATATCTTCAAACAAAGCTTTGAAAAATATTTTATAACTTATTTTCAATAAGTTAGTTTTTTTAAAAACGGACCATTTCCGCAAGGCAAGATAGTCGAATATCTAATATTGGATAGTCGACTATCCTGATGACCATTGCCAAGATAGTCGACTATCCATATCAGATAGTCGACTATCCTGATGACCGTTGCCTAGATAGTCGAATATCCTCAAGATAGTCGACTATCTAACAGATTTTCAGAATCTGACTTTATGACTTTTGCAAAGGCTAGGAGTGATTTTGGAGCTATAGATACACCCCAAAATCACTCATTAAAAACACAACTTCTGATCTAAACATTCATAAGCTTTCAAATACTTTCAATATCATTTTTGATCATCTTTATCACATTTTGAGAGCCAATTCTTTGAATTTATTGTTGTGTTCTTGAGCGTACTTGTTTACTCATATCTACTCTATTAAGAGAGTCTTGTTTAAGTGAGTGTTAAGTGTTTTTATACACTTGAAGGGAAGTTTATAATCCCTTGTTGTAAGAAGGAATATTTTATTCCTTCGTGTGAAGTCTTGGAGTGTTGTATCTTCGAGCAAGGTTGTTTGAGACATGTGTGACTCAAGCTCTCAAGTTGTAACGGTTTGTTAGGCACCCGTAAGCTTAACAGTGAAGTCTTGGGGTGAGGTATCCTCGAGCAAGTGAAGTCTTAAGGTGCGGTATCCTTGAGCAAGTGTAACGGTTTGTTGAGCACCCGTAAGCTTAACGAAGTTAGTGGAAATCTCGAGAGAGTCTCTCGGGGACTGGACTAGCCACGGGTTGTGGTGAACCAGGATACATCGGTGCGTTCGTTCTTATTTATTTACTTATCGCACTTATTTATTTCCTGCAATTTTTAAATTCCGCAAGTTTACGCTAATTTTTATTATAACGCTATTCATCCCCCCCCCCCCTTCTAGCTCTAAGCGTATTTTCTAACACTCTTTTGGCCAGAGACATTCTTTGTAATGATGAGGTATTCAAGATTATTCTCATCTAATATCCATTTTGACGGATATCTTTAAAACTCAACAAGTTCCTCTTGGACTTGGAAGAGAACATTGCATTCTCTATGATAAATATTGTCCCTTTAGGCAGAGTTATAGTTACTCTTCCGGAGCCTTCAATCAATTTACTACTACCAGAAATTGTAGTAACATCTGCCTTACACATACTTAAATGAGAGAAATATTTCTTCTCTTTGAATATCGTATGTGTGGTACATGAATCAATTAAACAAATATTTTTACAATTGGACGTTGATCCAAGTTTGCTTTGTGATATATCCATATTTGCTTCCCATGGTTTGACATACAAAAGAAATATACAAAAAATATTAGTTTTTTTTATAGATATGAGAATAAACAAATTTAAGTCTGTGATTCAACATAATAGTTTCAGTGCGGTTATTATGAAAAAAAATATATCTTTTATCATAGTTATTCTCCTTTTAATACTCTTGTATCCGTTGCTTAATAATTAAACAATATTTTCAAAAATCTGCTGAGGTTAGTCGATTAACTAAATCGGATAGTCGACTAACATGCCTTGCGGAAAAGGTCCAGTTTAATAGAATATATTGGTTAATCGATTATCTGTTATGTTAATCGATTAACTTACTAAAAATCATTACAAATAAAGCATAAGATGAATGTGTAATCTAAAGTTATATATTTTAAAACCATAATACAAAACTTAGCTTTACTAGCTTAAAGCAGAAAATATAAAATTTGAACCATATCACAATAATAGATAACTTATGTAAACTATAATAATTGTTTATTCATTAACTACTACGAATAATGAAAATAAAAATATCAAACTGCTCAATCTTCTTTAACCATGGATCCATCACCGATCAAGTGATCTATTTTCCCCTCAGGGTGCTCAAAGAAGTCTGACACATCCAAGTGGGTGATGTCAAAATTATTGTCAGAGACAAAATTGGTTTCAGGGCCTTTACTCTTTAGAGATGCTTGATAAAGCTCAACCAAATGTCTTGGTACACGGCAAATTTTTGCCCAATGCCAATTACCACCGCAACGATAACATATAGTTTCTGAACTATTTACTTTTGGATTCTCATAATTCCATTTCCGCTTTTGGTGGTTATATATCTTTGGGGGGTGACTAACACCAGGAAAATTTCATCTTTGTCCACGTCCACGGCCATGACCCCTACCACGACCACGACCATGATTAAAGCCATAGCCTTTTCCATGCTTAGCATAACGGGAATACACCTTATCTACTTCAGGCAATGGTGTAGACCCAGTGGGTCGATTTTCGTGATTTCTCATGAGCAGGTCATTGTTTCGCTCAGCCACAAGGAGAAGAGAAATCAGCTCAGAGTACTTTTTGAAACCTTTCTCTCTGTTCTGTTGTTGCAGAACCATATTGGAGGCATGAAACGTTGTAAATGTTTTTTCAAGCATATCATAATCAGTTATAGTATCTCCACAGAGTTTCAATTTAGAAGTAATTCTACGCATTGCAGAATTATATTCAGAAACAGACTTAAAGTCTTGGAGCCTCAGATGAGCCCAATCATATCGTGCTTGTGGCAGAGTGACCAACTTTAAGTTGTCATATCTCTCCTTTAAGCCATTCCACAAGATAAGTGGATCTTTGACTGTGAGATATTCAATTTTCAAACCTTCATCAAGGTGATGGCGCAAGAAAATCAAGGCCTTAGGACAGTCTTGGGTGGATGCATTATTTATGTCTTTAATGGCGTCTCCAAGACCCATTGCATCCAAATGGATTTCAGCATCCAACACCCATGTCATGTAGTTCTTGCCCGAAATTTCAAGGGCAACAAACTTTCTTTTCATAATGTCAGACATAACTAAAACAAAATTAGGAGGAGAAAAAAAATACCTTAATTTTCTCAAAGAGATTCTTGAGATAGTAGAGCTTCGTGCTGATAACGTGTTACAAAACTTAGCTCAAAGTAATAAACAAAAAGATAGACAACAAAGTAGAGAGAAATAGAGAAGAGAATATATTTCTTCTATATATCCAAGTGTATTACAAAATGATTTCTCATCCTCTATTTATAGTACTACATGGAGGTATACTAAAAGAATTCCATAAATATGTCATTAAGCTTTTGAGATCATGGAGGAAGATCATGGGGGAGATCATGGAGGTGTGGGAGTTACAACCATAAGTATTGGAGTAGTGGGAGTTATGGAGATAATGGATAAAAGTAGTGGGTGTTATAGGAGTTATGGACATCCACCATAATCTAATATTTCATAACACTACTCCTCTTTTAAAGATTATACTATTCTTTTTTGACAATTCAGAATTCTCATTTTACCAACATAATTACATACCTTTTTTTGTCTATTTTATGTGAAGGCAAAATGAAAAAAGTTATGATACTTCTATACCTATATAATTCTTTCATTAAAAAATAAAACGAGAATATTAAAGTTAAATTATTTCTAAACATAATTTTTCTGGGAATAGACTAAAATTGGACAAGAAAAAAGAAAAAGAAATAGTTGAACAGTTCCTCTAGTGGGGGAGAGAGTAGTTTGTACTTTATTGTCTTCAAGTTCTCTTACTTTGTTGTTTCTGACAACTAGGCTTTGTTGTCTTACTTCCTTTTCTTCTCCTACTATATACTCCAATGTGTTGTATACTGCAATGTGTGCATAAATTCTACTATAAAGTAATTTCAGATTAGGGATTTTGCCAAAAAAGAAATATGTTTAGCTCAAGTAATCACATACTTTGCAAGCATAAAACAATAAAATTAAAATGAGGGCCAATCATAGCAGATCATAATAACCAAAAGATCAAAAGAAAGATAAAAGAGACAAATGTTATTGGTGAAGGAGAGAGGGTAGAGATCTTTTATTGATAATATTGGTGTGGTATGCTCCTCCATGGAGAGGTTCAGAGCCTTACAATGGTTTTCCCTTTTCTCGAGGAGTAGAGGTAAAGAAGAAGAAGAAGAAGAAGTAGTTCCCTCCTTTTAGAGTTCTTTCTCATTTATAGCTGCGAATCTTGCCAGCTGGCGTTTGATGGCCATGATCATATCGAGGGGACGCCCGCCAACAGTGAACAGACCGTGGTCTCGTTGGTTAAGCTGAGAGATCTTCGAGTGCTTATTGTTAACGAATAGCGGTGCCATTTGTTAGCCCGAATATACGTAAGAGCATATTAATCTCATTAATTATTACGAGTCAAGTTTTGACCCATACAGTTAGTTCCTCCTCTTATCGAGGTTGGGAATTGATTGAATTCGATGAGCGGACTTTATCGAGTGCGACTCAAAAAGATTCGGAAGGGGGGATTGGATGTCATTTCGGCCGTGACCTAGGAGGGCCGTAGTTGTTCATGATTCGGAGATGGTTGTAGCCGTTAAAACTCAAAATATGACCGTAGCCAGCTTTACTTATTTGAGATCAGTCGCAGTCGTTCTGTGCTTTGAAAATTCCCGTAGTCGCTTATATTTAGGAGATGGCCGTAGCCGTCTGCACACCTGGAGAATGGCCATAACCATTTTACATTTCGGGATTATCCATAGCCGTTTGCACACTTAGAGAATGGCCGTAACCATTTTATATTTGGGGATTGGCCGTAGCCATTTGTACTCAGAGGAGGGCCGTAGCTGGTCATACTTAGGAGATGGTCGTAGATGTTTGTACTTGGGGGAGGCCATTTGATGTTTTCATCCTGGGCCATATGTTTCCATAGGCGGCCGCTGGGGACGTGGGCGTTCCTAATGTACACTGCAATGATGCTCGGTGTATGGGGGCATACTGGATGCCTTTCCATCATACCCAGGTCGATAAACCCGCTTCCAAGATGAAGCGTCGATTGACGGTTGCAAAACTGTTTCGTGATATCTCTCATAATGACACCCGTTACTATGGATTCGAACTGTTTTGCTGTTGGTTGTGTAGTTAATGGTGTCTTTTAGAATTCGTGAAAGCCACTTTTGCAGTATAAATAATGAGTTATGCTATTTGTTTCTCACTTTTCAGTATCTGTCTAAGTAAGATTTATGAAGAAGCAACTTCTCTTACTCTTTTTCTTCATCAATTTATGTTTTTCTTTGTCTTCTTTCACTAAATCTCCATTTACTCCTTCTTCGGTGAATCTCGTTCGCTCATTGTCCAGTAATCAGTAATGGCAAGCAGTTCTCACACAGCTTTCTCCAGCGACTCTTCCGGCATTTAATGGGTCTTTTGCACTGGCGTGGGCCACCGAATCGGCGAAGATCGATAGGATCCAATCAGCAATTGATATTCTTTCTCTTCCCAGAGGTTTGGCAACCGACTTCACCGCGGATGAGGGGGAGAATCAGGTCAATGAGGCCCCATTAAAGGGTGAGGTGGGCCCGCCCAATTAAGGGAGCAGTGGGGTATTCCTCGTTCTGCCGACATCTCCCTTTCCAGGAGCAAGGAGATGGTTCATATCGATCACCCAGGATGATGCGTTTTCTAGGCTTACCCTTTCAGATTAGGGTTCAAGCTTCCCCTTCCGGTGCTGGTAGCGTATTTTTGCTGTTATTATGAAGTGTGCCTTGGGAAACTCGTCCCTTCCTTTTACAAGCTCTTTGCCATGCTCACCAAGTATGCAGAATTGGCGCGAAGAGATATAATGTTGCGGCACGTGCTGACTCTGTACGCTCCTCAAAGGGTCCGTGGTACAATGATTCGAATGGTCCCTCGTGGGGTCAAGGGTTTGTCTGTTGATCTAGACGATATGGTCGACTCTCATTCTTACGAGAACTTTTTCTACATCACGACTGAGCATTTGGTGGGGAATGTCAGGGAATTCCAAGAGACTTGGAACCATATACGTGAGTTTCCTATTCGTCGGGTTCTGCCTTCCGTTCTTTCTTATTCTTTGTTCTAATGGGTGTTAATATTTTATCTTGTGTTTGTAGCTGAGAGGGCACCCCCGGTCCCTCTGTCTAGCATTGGCGAATGGGTCGAGGCCGTACTCCCTCAGACAGTGGGGATCCGCACATGACCGTCCTTCTGGGAAAGACATAGGTGTAGGCCCGCTTCCGGTGAGTTTCCGAGTTATTGCATTGTTCTTGTTCAATCGTGCTAAATTTTTCTCCTTTTAATTCTTTTCTTTTGTTGATCAAGGGCGGTGCGCTGTCTGAGGGTTCCTCGGCTTGCTTTCTGCAGGCCAGGTGCGACTCCTCAGCTGGCTATGGCGCCGATACCACGTCCAGTTCAAAGGGCGATTTAAGTTGAGTCGTCGGCGGCCCAGTCCCTAGCACGGTCTACAACTCGAGTCGAGGCGTCTTCGGGGGTTGTTCACCCCAGGGCGGAACCATCATTGGATGAGGAGGAGGAGGAGGAGGATGAGAGACTGTTGGTTAGGCAAAGGGTCGCCTTCACGCCTATTGCGGAGGTGGTACATTTGAACTCTCCTTCGTCGGGTACGTAGGGGAATGAGGCGCCTGTGCCTGCCCTTGAGGGCGAAAACACGATGGGGGTTGCCTCGGTCGGCTTAGGCCATAATGAAATCGTTGCTTCGGCGGCCCAGTCATCAATCCTAGCTGTTGAGAGGGAAGTTGGTTCCTCAGCAACTCCTTTGGTCAGGGAAGCAAGTGTCAACCCGTTGGCGGGAGGAGAAGCCTCGACCTCTCGGCCGGTTGAGGAAGGAAGGGACATTGCGGGAGGGCAGTTTGACTCTGAATCCGACCCGGAGTCCGACGACGTCTGCATGCTCCAGGAAGGCTTCATCAACGCGACGGCGCAATCAAAGGGGACGTATCATTATGCCAATATTCCTACCGACCAGAACCTGCAGCTCGAGAAGGACAATTTGATACCGATGTTTATGCCCTTGTGCTCGGAGAAGGAGAGCAGGTCACTGAGGGAAGTCTCGGACGCCGGATTGATGATCGAGGTGGTTGTGATGGGTTTTAGTGTATGTGTGGTGATATTCTTTCATTTCTTTTCTTTCCTTGGTTTTCTTACTAACTTAACCGATTTTTTGTCTTGCAGACCTTTCTTTTAGAGGTAGAGAGCATGCACCGGGCCAATGTTCGCTCGAGACTCTTCTTGCAGGCGCTGGATAAGTATCGCCACTACCGGGATACATGTTGCGTGATGCGCGAGCACCTAAGGAATGACCCCCGCAGCCGGGAGTTGGTTGAGGAGTTGGCGAGGCAGGAGCTTCTAGTGCAGCAGGCTCAAAACATGGTAAACGCTCTCGAGGAGAAACTTCATCACAGAGACAAGGAGTTGGAGGCCGAGAGGAGTACTACAGCTGAGAAGGAGCACCGAAGTCAGGTGGCTTTGGCGGAGGCCTCTGAAGCCCTGATCAGGCAGGTGGTCAAGTTGGACGAGGAGCTCACTGCTTCGAGGCGGCAAGCCAGGGATGCTTCGACTAAGGCTGGGGTGTTGGAGGCGGCGGTCCGTGTTTGCGAGAGGGAATTGGAGCTGGAGAGGTCTGCTACAGCTTTCAGAGTGGCGGGGCTGGAGGAACGCATCGGCATTCATAAGGGGGATGGCCAAGTTGCAACAGATCGGATTACGGCCTTGGAGGCCGAGAATCAGCGCCTGAGGGATCAGGCAGCTTCTTACGGCCCGCTTGTGAACTTTGGTCTTTTGTTGAGGCCCAACTTGATGTGTACAAGAAATTATGGCAGGCCGGCGTCGTGCCCGAGGCTGTTTATGAGGGGGCCCGCCAAAAGGCTCGTGAAGAACGTCTTGGCTGTGGCTTCGACCCAGCAACTCCAGGGGCTGATGATAGCGCTGAGGGCGCTGATGATGGTGTGGGTGGTCGTGAGGGTGGCACGGGTGGCGCTGAGTAAAAGAGGTTTTTATAGAGTTAGCTTTTATTCTGTTTTGTTGTTTTTTTGTTGCCATTTGGCTTTTTTCTTTGTTCGCCAGCCTTGGCTATATGTAAGCGGCGCTGGCCCGTTGTAAATGAAAAATTAGACACATATAATGCAATTTTATGTTCTTTTCTTTGTTTCCAAGTTCTCTTTTGCACTCATTCAAGAGGTTTCGCCTTTAGAGTTTTCAGGGGGCGTTTTGATCTCCCTACGACTTTAGTCGTGATAAGGTCGGTGGCCTTGGTCACGATGACGTTGATGGTCTTGGTCAGTTCGGTGACTTCGACTGCTGTCAGGTCGTTGCTAGCCCTAGTCAAAAACTAGGTAGGCTGCTAGCGTCGATGGCCTCAGCTGTGATTGACCACTTTTCGCTTACCGTTTTCCTTTTCTCGGTATGAGTAAATTGTAGCCATTATTTGGTGGGGTGGCATATAGCCTTAGTCCCAGTTTGGGCGTGGTCGAATTGTTGGTCGTGGCCTTGTAATTCGACTGGGACCGAACTTATCGCGACTTGGACCTTAGTTAGAGTTAGGAGTACTTACTTGATTGGCGAGGGTGCTCAACTTGTCCCTTTGCTCATGGAAGAACATCTGTCCAATGGTGAGGGCGCTAGGCGTGAGTCTCGATTTATTATATAGTTGAATTTTTGTGCGAGGTCACATGGCCTGAGTTGTTGTTCAAATGTAGGTTAACCTTTGCGACTTTTTTATGTCGAAGGCACAGAGCCTGGGTCCCAGTTCAACTAGTAGTTGAACCTTTGGGCGAGGGCATGTAGCCTGAGCTATTGTTCGACCTTGGTTGAATCTTTGCAATTTTTCGATGTCAAAGGCACATAGCCTGAGTCCTAGTTTAACTCATGGTTGAACATTTTGGGCGAGGGCACGTAGCCTGAGCTGTTGTTCAATCGTGGTTGAACCTTTGCAGTTTTTTGATGTCGAAGGCACATAGCCTGAGTCCCAGTTCAACTCGTAGTTGAACCTTTGGGCGAGGGCACGTAGCCTGAGCTGTTGTTCAACCGTGGTTGAACCTTTGCAATTTTTGATGTCGAAGGCACATAGCTGAGTCCCAGTTCAACTCGTAGTTGAATCTTTTGGCGAGGGCACGTACCCTGAGCTGTTGTTCAAGCATAGTTGAACCTTTGCAATTTTTTGATGTCGAAGGCACATAGCCTGAGTCCCAGTTCAACTCGTAGTTGAACTTTTTGGGCGAGGGCACGTAGCATGAGCTTTTGTTCAACCGTGGTTGAACCTTTGCAAATTTTTGATGTCGAAGGCACATAGCCCGAGTCCCAGTTCAACTCATAGTTAAACCTTTGGGCTAGGGCACGTAGCCTGAGCCATTGTTCAACCGTGGTTGAACCTTTGCAATTTTTCGAAGGCACATGGCCTGAGTCCCAGTTCAACTCGTAGTTGAACCTTTAGGCAAAGGCACGTAGCCTGAGCTATCTATCGTGGTTGGACCTTCGCAATTTTTTTATATCGAAGGCACATATCTTGAGTCCCGTTTCAACTCGTAGTTGAACCTTTGGGCGAGGGCACGTAGCCTGAGCTATTGTTCAATCGTGGTTGAGCCTTTGCAACTTTTTGATGTCGAAGGCACATAGCCTGAGTCCCAGTTCAACTCGTAGTTGAACTTTTTGGGCGAGGACACGTAGCCTGAGCTGTTGTTCAACCGTGGTTGAACCTTTGCAATTTTTCGATGTCGAAGGCACATAGCCTAAGTCCTAGTTCAACACGTAGTTGAACCTTTCAGCGAGGGCATGTAGCCTGAGTTGTTGTTCAACCGTGGTTGAACCTTTGCAATTTTTTGATGTCGCGGGCATATAGCCTGAGCTGTCATTCAACCGTGGTTGAACCCTTGCAATTTTTTGATGTCAAAGGCACATAGCCTGAGTCCCAGTTCAACTCGTAGTTGAACCTTTGGGCGAGGGCACGTAGCTTGAGCTGTTTTTCAACCGAGGTTGAACCTTTGCAATTCTTTTATGTCGAAGGCACATAGCCTGAGTCCTAGTTCAACTCGTAGTTGAACCTTTGGGTGAGGGCACGTAGCCTGAGCTATTGTTCAACCGTGGTTGAACCTTTGCAATTTTTTTATGTCGAAGGCACGTAGCCTAAGTCCCAGTTCAACTCGTAGTTGAACCTTTTTGCTTTCCGCACAACCATTTATGAGCAGGGCGTCGGGTGTTTGGTTTTTGTTTGAGATCTTGTCTGATTTGAGTGTAGCCTTCTTGGCTAGTTTGTAGAGCTCATTCGATTATGGATCTTAGTTCGAGATGCGTTCATGCCGCTTTCCGGGAAGGTCTCGTTTTGAGGGAGTGGGGGTATCTCGCCCGTGTTCTCCCCATAGGGAGAGGGGATATCTGCTTTCTCTTCTTCTTTCATTTTCTTGAGAATGGGGGGAGTCGGGGTTTTGGACTCTTGCCGGAGCTTTCGAGTTCCCTTAACCCGTTGTGCTACTTTGGCTCATTCGAGCTGGGTTGCTTCCCCTTTTGGGTGTCTTCTTTCCTTTTCGGTCTGAGGATGAACTACGTGATTCTGCTATGAAATCCCCACAAACGCGGCCAAATTTTTTAGCTCAAAGTTATCACATACTTTGCAAGCATAAAACAATTAAATTAAAATGAGAGCCCATAATAGCAGATCGTAATAACCAAAAGACCAAATGGAAGATGCAAGAGGCAAATGTTATTGGTTAAGGAGAGGGGGGGTAGAGATCTTTTATTGATAATATTGGTTTGGTCTGCCCCTCCATGGAGAGGTTCAGAGCCTTATAATGGTTTTCCCTTTTCTCGAGGAGTAGAGGTGAATAAGAAGAAGCAGTTCCCCCCTTTTAGGGTTCTTTTTCTTGGTATTTATAGCTGTGAATCTTGCCAGCTAGCGTTGGACGGCCATGATCATATCGAGGGGACGCCCGCCAACAGTGAATAGACCGTGGTCTCGTTGGTTAAGCTGAGAGATCTTCGAGTGCTTATGTTAACGAATAGTAGTGCCATTTGCTAGCCCGAATGTACTTAAGAGCATATTAATCTCGTTAATTAATACGAGTCAAGTTTTGACCCATACAAAATAATCTTTGAAGAGTGCTCATTCTCAAGTTGCTATATCATTTTAGTTTTTGGTTCATTTACAACACTACACTATTAAACAGTCTGAATATATGTTATTCAGAATTATTTGGAAGGGAAGACATAGTGAGAAAGAAAAATGAGGGATGAATATTTCAACAAATTAGGTCCGCCCCTGATAAAAAATATTCAAAGTTGTGATAGAGTGGTAGATATTCTTTTATCTTTGAGAATTTAGAGGTTTGGATTCGAGTCCTAAATCTAAAGTCGCCTTCAGCTGAAAAATACTTTAGAGTCTGTTTCGAAAGTCACTATGTACTTGAAATTGGCCTAATTACTAGGGTAGTAATTGCACAGCCTAGTAATTACTCAGTTATGTAATTATGACGACCTGTTTGTTTGTCATAGTGTAATTACAAGTTTACTGTTTGGTTGCACAAGTGTAATTACACGGTTAGATTAAATTTTAAATTAAGTAATTATCAAAACTTAAAATTTAATATAATAAATATATGGCTATAAATTTTATAAGTATAAATGATATTATATTTGGTATTTAAGATGTATATTTTTCGTGAATATACATTAATAAGTAATCACATATTTATAACTAATATTGTAAAAATAATTTTTGTGTATATTTTAAGTTAATAATATTTAGATTAGCTACTTACAAAAATTAAAAAAATATTTTTTTCTTGTAAGAACATCATGGAATTCATATTTGATAAAATAAATAAACATATTATAAATATAATGCCATAACATTATATAAATATTTGACAAAATTGATCTATCAATTCTAACTAAAAAATGAACAACATGTGACGTGAGCCAATACTACTAAACAAGTAAATTGGAACCATGAATATAACAAATTTCAAAATTCAAAAAATATTATTTAGCATATGTCAATTTCCAATATAATAATAGTAAGTTCCACTATAACTTTAGATTAAAGCTATTTGGTGTCCCGGTTCCGAACCGGGACAGGACCGGGACCGCGTGTCTGGCAGGCCTACCGGTTCTGCTGGGCCGGTCCCGGCGGTCCCGTTCTACCGGTCCTAAATACCCGTGACGGGCCAGTCCCTTACGTCGAACCGTTAGGACCGGGACCGCCAGACCGGGGACTGGCTGGCGGGCCTGTATCGGTTCTGGCGGGCCTGAGCCGGTTCTGGCGGGTCCAACGGCTATTTTTTTAAAAGAAATTTTTTTTTAAAAAATTCAGTAACGGCTCTTTGCAAAAAGTAGCCGTTTGGAAGTTTAAAAAATAGCTATTTGGCCCCCAAACTTTATATAATTACACTTTTTCCCATTTCTCAACTATAAATACCCCTCATTCTTTCATTTTTATTCACCAATTCATCAATATTTCTCAATATCTCTCAAGCGCTCTTTCAATCTTTCTAGTACAAGTGCTTAATTTATTGTTGAAAAATCGTGAAAAATTGTGAAGTTGTTGAATTGAAGTTTTCAAGTGTTCAAGTTCAACGATTTTCAATTTTCAAGAAGTTGTTTGGCAATCCGGTAAACTTGTTTCAACTCTTACGTGCTAATACTATATTTTTGTGTTTGTAGTTTGCATAATTCTAATTAGTATGGCATTTTCTTTGAAAAAAATATTCGGTAAAGGAAAAGGTAAAATCGGTGAAAGTAGTGGCCATAATACTACCCTTCCCCCGGCTCCCCGGCCTAAAAAAGATAAGCAAGTTGAAAGTAGTAGCTAACCTAGACGTCCTAATCCGCCTCCCGTAATCCTTGATAGTGATCACCCTTGTTTTCAATTAACCGATAGTGAATTTCTACATGATGTTGCAGTAGGTGATAGATTAGATGATGATATTATGAATGCTCTTTATCCTAATGAACCTATCTTAGAGGAAAATGAGGATGATGATGATGATGATGATGATGAAACCCAAGCACCAGATTTAGATGACACACCTACTAGTCCTGCTCATAACTTAGGTAATGAACCGGCCAACCCACCTATACAAACTCCCACTTTTAGTAGACAACCTGCTAAACGTCAAGAAACATCATTAGTTTGGCATTTTTTACTCAAGTAAGAGAACAAAATAAGGCTAAGTGTAAAACTTGTAGGAAATTACTTGTTCATAGGTATACTGGAGACCGTAGCGGCACAGGTAGTTTGACTAAGCATATAAAATTACACTTTAGAGATAAGGCTAGATTTTTGCAAATGAAAGCGCAACAAGGGGGGGGGGGGGACAAGTGTAGATTCTCAAGTTAACCTAAGTACTGGTTCAAATCTAGTTCAACCAGGAATAAACACTGTCACTGGAGGTATTTTATATTATGATGCAAATAAGGATCGTGAAGAATTAGCGAAAATGATTACTGTTATGTGCTTGCCTTATACTTTTGCTTCTAATCCTAATTGGATTCATTATATTAGAAGAGTCTTTAATCCTACTTATAAAGGTTGGCCTCACGCAACAGTTAAGGCCGATATTTATAAATTCAAGCATGAATACGAATAATATTTACGCTATTTATTTACTCATATACCTAATCGTATTTCTATTACAACTGATATTGGTAGAAGTAATAATGACTGTGATTATCTAACTGTAACAAGTCATTGGATAGATGAAGACTGGACAATGCAAAAACGCATAATTGCATATAGAAATAATTAATTCACGGCACACGGGTAGGTTTATAGCTAATACTGTTTCAGATATATGTAGAAATTTTTGCTTTAGTGATAAAATAATGACAATTTCTATGGATAGTGCTTCTAGCAACACTAGTGCTATAGGCATGCTAACACAAACCCTTAATCCTGTATTTAGTAATATTTTTCATGTTAGATGTATTTTTCATATTTATCATTTAATTGTTAGTGATGGTATGCGAATATTAAACATAGAAATTGAAAAGGTGAGAATGGCTCTTAATTGGCTATTTTATTCAAACCGTAGAACTAGACTTGGAGAATATTTTAAAAAATGTGACGAATATGGACTTAGAGAAAGAAAGGTTCCTAAATCTTGCCCGACTAGGTGGAATTACATGTACGGAAGTTTAGTAGTAGTGTATGAATATAGAAACCCAATTAATGCTACGTTTAATTCTCGGGTAGGTGGTGAGGATGATGACGAAATGCTAACTACCCAAGATTGGACTAATGTTAAAATTCTTTTAGATTTTTTAGAACATTTTCAAGTGGCTACAAATGCTTTTTCTGGACAATATTATCCGACTATTTCTAACTGTTTAGTTTATATTGCCTCACTAGCTGATTTGTTTGTTGAATTTAGCGAGGGTGGGGATATTTATGAACTTGCAATAAATGAAATGAAACAAAAGTTTAAAAAATATTTTTTTGCAATCCCTCCTATTTTTGGTGTAGCTGCTATATTAAATCCAATAATGAAATTAGGAGGTCCTCACTTTTGGTATTCTAATATTTATAAAGCTTTAGATCTTTCAGAAGACGAAATTGCTACACTAGCTGATGCGAAAGCATCAATTAAAATTAATGCTCAAACTGCTTATAATGCTTATAAACAGGCGTTAGAGCATGCCAGGCCAAATATTCCAACCCCTACTTCGTCTACATCACAATCGTCTAAAAGAGCTGCTGGCTTAATATCTCTTAAATCGTGGACGGAGTTCAGGGGTTCTCAAGGTGATAATTTTGATGAAATTTTTCATCTAAATGAGCTTCAAGTTTACTTGTCACATGGACTAGAAAAGGAGAATCTAGACGGCTCTTTCGACCTTTTGGAATGGTGGAAGTCAAGCGAAAAGCATTTTCCTGTTCTTGCAAGGATGGCTCGGGATGTTCTATCAATTCAAGCGTCAACTGTTGCATCGGAGAGCGCTTTCAGTCAAGCAAGACTACAAATCGGTGATCACAGAGCGTCGATGCGGGAGAGCTTGGAAAAATCAGTTCTTTTTAGAGATTGGATCCGCGTAAAAAGAAGGAACTTTGGCATAGCAGAATCACAACCGGCAATAGATGATGCATATGAAGAAATGATAGCAGAACTTGCCGAGGAAGCGACTTCACCCGGAAGTGGTGATGAACAAGCTTCATTTCCACCACCGCCAACACAACCTCCTCCCAACCTTGACGGATTTATGAAATTTGTTAGAAATACAACATAAATTATGATGTAACTTGTACATTGACACATCTTCTTTTAGTTTTTTTTCCTTTTAATAGTGGTATTAATACCTTGTTGTGCTCATTCCATTGGGGGAAGGAATACTAAGAAAGATATGCCATTTTGGTCAATAAATATGCTCTTTATCATATCCTTAAATATCCTTTTTCTCAATATTTCTTTGTCGTTTCTTCGATATCAATTCTTGAATATTTATATAACATACAATATATAACATACAACACAATATACTAATTACAACATTCTTTTATATACATTATATACAATATATACTACTTACAACACACTATATACATAATATACAATATATACTAATTACTACAACACAATATTATACATAACATACAATATATACTAATTACTAATTTACTACAACACATTATATACATAACATATATCCATATATACATAACATACAATATATACTAATTACTACAACACAATATATACATAATATACAATATATACTAATTACTACAACACAATATATACTATACTAATAACTTAGTACACCATATAAAATATATTCTACACTATACTAATGACTACTATACAAGATATTGACTTTTAAAAAAATCCGTCAGGCTCATTAGGCCCGCCAGACCCGCCAGACCCGGCCCACCAGACCCAGGACCGCATGGTGCTTAGGCCCGTCACGGGCCGGTCCCAACCTGGAGGACCGTCAGACTTGGGACCGCCAGACCCGCCAGCCACGCCAGGCCCGGCACGCCAGAACCAGGACCGTGAGACCCGGCCCGTCAGGCACAAATAGGCCCAGAACCAGGGCACTTTACAGCCTTACTTTAGATTAGGAAATATAATAAGTTTATAACCACATTCAATAATGAAATTCCACTTTAATTACATCACTTATTATATGATAAGTTTGTAAATGACTCAGAATTTATAATATTAGGAGGTGTAGTTTAAAAAAATAGAATATTAAAATAAATAAGTAATAAAAATAAGCAATTACATGAAATAACAAAAGTAAAGGAAGAGAATAAAAGATAAATAATGAACAAAGAAAAATATATTTTAAAATTTAATAAGAAATTAAAAAGTAAAAATAAAATTTAAAAATTTAAAATAATAGAAATAAAAAGTTATAAAGAAAATAAATAAAAATAATAATAAAAACGAAAAAATAAAAAAATAGCCTTGTAATTACACAGTGTAATTACCACCAATTCTCACCACCCTTTAGAATTGAAGAGTGTAATTGCACCCGTCCAATTACACCCAATTCCATACTTAGCCAAACAAGTATACTAAATTATATAATTATATTCAAGTACACTCAAATCTAATTTTTGAATGGCTTTTCAAACAAGCTCTTAGTATCACTGGAATGAAAAGCAAACAAAAAAAATCAGCCAACTTGAACAATGTAAAATAATTTCATTGATTCCTATAAAAATGGGAGACTTATGCTACTTATATCTTATTCACAAATTCATTTTTCATTATGCTCTAGCTCTCAAATAGGTCCCACTTTTAGTTTATTTATTTAATAAATGGGAGGAGGATTGCAGAAAAGTACCATCCTAACATTCGCACCTTTTTGCAATTACTTTGTTTTTAAGGGTTTGGTATAATGAAAAATATTTTTTTGAAAAATAATTTTTCGGTGTTTAGTATGCAAATTAACAAAAATTACTTCTCAAGAGTATTCATAAATAATTTAGATATAATAAATATGAAGCCATAAACTGTAAAAGTAACAACCTTCTGGACGCACAAATTTCATAAACTTTGAACCGCTAAACATTCAAAACCGCAAAATTTCGAACCCCTAAACTTTATAATTTTTAAACCGTAAACTTTCAAACACATAAACTTCTGAACTCATGATTTTGAAATTGTAAAATTTTAAGCATTTAATCCGATAAATAATAAAATTAAAACTGAAAAATATATTTAAATTTTTTTTTCGGGGAGGAGTGGGGTGGGGGACTTGGGTGAAGTAAAACAAAAAAAAGTAGAAAATTAAATTACATAAAAAGAAGAAGTTAAAATTTTTTTTGGTGGGGGGAGGGGGAGTTGGGGGTGGAGAAAAAACAATTAAGGTAAAAAAATATTTTTTTTGCGGGGGGACGGGAGGAGTGGGGTGGAGGGGTAGTAGGGTGGGTATTTATAGTAAAAACTAAAATTTAAAAAAGAATATCTTTTTTTTGGAAGGGGGTGGGATAGACTAGCGAACCTGGAAAAGGTTGAGAAGGAAGTTTAAAAAATATTTTTTCTTAGAAAATATTTTACTCCAATGAGAATAAAATAAATAAACAAGAAAAGTATTTCTCAAAATATTTAAGCAAAACACTACTGCTCTACTCTTCTCTCCTCGTCACGCACTTCGTCTTCACTTCACTCTACTACTAACTCCGTTCATCAGAGTATGGCTTTATCAAATTCTAAGCTTTGAATTACTAGCAAACTGTAATTATCTGAAAGAATGATAATTTTACTAGGAAAATATATCGTTCTCTCTTAACTTTCAGCATTTGGTAAGAGACATTTCACAATTTCTGATATCAAGTTTAAAACCCTTCTAGAGACCAAAATTGAGGTGGATTTTCCTTCATTTTACTCTGTTTTATTTGATCTGCATTTTCACTTTTCTGCCCTATTAGCTCGTTTGTGATTGTGGGTTTTCACTTTTCACACATCGGTCATGTTGTCTCAGTTTGTCACCCTGGTACCACATGATTTTATTTGTCTATTTTGTTGAATTTCACGGTTATCTTTGAAATTTCTGATTTTTTATTTGTCTATTTGTCCTAATTTTTATTTGTCTATTTGTCCTAATTTTTATTTGTTAGACAAGAGGGGTTGCTGTTGGAGGAAAGGATGCTGGGGTCTATTTGGAAACAAAGGGTAGGCTAACGTATGCGTACACACTACCCTCCCCAGACCCCACTAAGTGGGATTATACTGGGTTGTTGTTGTTGTTTCTTCCTCTTGGCATGAATATCCAACAAAACCCTGATGTATACTTGATATTCAATGTTTTATATAGTTAACATCATTTTCTCCTCCTTTTTTGGTGACGAGAAATCCATCTGTGGCCAACCCTCGGGACCCACTGCAGCCTTTGAAACTCAGGCATAGGGGCCGCCACTTAGTTCGCATTTTGCAAGGCTCAAACCTATGACTTAAGTCATAAGTCCCTGAACCTTTGCCCGGACTAAGCCCTGGGGGCTAACATCATTTGGTTTTTACTACTTGTTTTTTGTTATTCTGTTTCTATATGAATCGTCTGAAGTTTTTGTTGATAAATAAATGAAGGAAAAACTAATTGTGAAGTCCATTAGCCGTTGTGCTACCATCACCTGTTTATTTTTGAGGTTGACTTATTTTGGAACCTTAGGCTGGGTGATTAAAAAAGTTGATTAGGCTTATATATACTTTCAGAGTATCTAAAAAACTGAATGCATATTTAACAGTTAAACCACCTAAAGTATCAAAAAGGAGAAGTTACAATGAACAACCATGTGCTTTCATAACAATGTTAAATACATAAGAATAATCCATGAATACTAAATTGGTATGCTGGATTTATGATTACTTTCTTTGAAAAAAATTATCTGCATCTACGACCTATTAACCTGAATAATGTGTAAAGGATGGAAGAAATAACAGCCTGTGTATCAATAGGTATGTCCTCTATAGTGCATTAGCATTTCCAAAAGAAAACTACATTCATATTAACGTTCTCTTTCATAAAAGATTTTGGACTGAGAGTCCTGGATTTTCCTTAGATTTATTTGAAACATCAGATTATTTGTGTAAAAGCAATTTGGTTTACGTGTTATGGAAGGGTTACTTTGTTGCAGTAAGTCATGTTACTTTAGTTGAAAGCTGCAGGTTCTTCTTGAAATTCTCTCAAGTACTCATGGGCTCAGTTGCTGATAAGTCGGATGATGAATATTCAATCATTACTGATAAAGGATGCCGAAGGTCTATTTGGAAACAGTCTCTCTACCCAAGGGTAGGGGTAAGGTCTGCGTACATACTACCCTCCTCAGACTCCACTAAGTGGGATTATACTGGGTTATTGTTGTTGTTGTTGTACTGATAAAGGAGACATTAGATTCGTTGACTTTGACAGATATAAATCAGCTTGTAGCTACAATCCAAATGGAGAGAGCGAGACAGTTGTTATATCTGTTCCATTTCGACTGATAGGGGGAAACCTAAATCAAGAATTGTTGGTGAAACTATTGTCGATTCAATCACAATAGAGAATACCACAAATGATTCGCTGGAACTCTGGTCAATTAAGATTTATGACTCGAAACCTGAGGATTCGTTCACTCTATCTCTGATGAAACCTCCAACTCCATGTTCCGACATGCAATATGTTCAAGAATTCATGGAGTCCTTTAGTTTAGAGGATAGAATGCTACGAACAGCTCAGACACTAACAGTGTGGTTGGCTTGTAAACCGAAAGAAATTGGGTTGCACACATCAGCCGTGCATATCAATGTTGGCTATGAGACCATAGAAAGGTTGGTTTTTGTCCTGGCTGAGGATAAGGTCTCGCAGTCACTGGCTTCAAGCAGGCCATACTACAGAGACAGAAAGAAAAAAGCACCAGCAGTAGATGTCTTTGCTCCTAATGCATTCGTTGTGGGTTCTCGTCCTACAAGGGCTCGAAATCAAGGATTCAGATACAGACTTCCTTCATATCCCATTCCTGGGGATATAAGGGAAATGATAGAGAAGGAACAGTTTCCTGATGTTATTGGGGAAGGTTTAAGAAGAGATAATTACATTGTTTATTTTAGAATTTTACTAAATATTGAAGAAATCAAGATGGAGGTTTGTTTTCAAATTTTGATTTGAAGTACTGAAATACATCATTTTGGGTAGTACAACAGTCTTATGGTTTTTTTTTTGGCATCAGGAAGACATGAGGGACTATGATATGGAGTCCGCCACCATGAAGCGAAGGGGACCTCAATTTTTGTCCCTTGATGTCCCAGGGCTAGCTGAGAGGAGGCCGTCACTTGCTTATGGGGATTATATCTTTGCAAGGCTAGCTAATGCAGATGGAAGTGAGACCACCCCTTATCAGGTGCTTTCATATATTTGCTTTCATATATTTGATTTGTGTATTTGATTGTGTCTCCCTCATGGTAGTTAGTTATGATAGTTACTGTCTGATATTATTGCATGCTATTTTATTTATGGTTCTTATGTTTAAATAATTAGTTACGCTATTTCTGCTGGAGTTACTAATGCTCTTTTGTTTTTGTTTTTCCTTTCCTTCACTGAGCCGAGGGTCGATTGGAAACAGCCTCTCTGCCCTTTCGGGTAGGGGTAAGGCCCGTCTACATATTACCCTCCCCAGACCCCACTTTGTGGGACTATACTGGGTAGTTGTTGTTTTATATCATAACTTGCTACTTAATAATTTTAAGATCTCTTTACTGCATAATTTATTGAAAATAATTATAAATCCATGGTACCTATAGCTTTTCCAAGTTGAAAGAATGTTGGCCATTACCTATAGCTCAGCATTTTTGCTATTGATTATCTTCCTCGAGTCTTTCCTTGCTTTGTTTCTATTTTTAATATCATTTTTTCATGAAGGGGAGACTTGGCCCGGGAGAAACGGTAAAGTTGTCTCTATCTGACCTGTAGGTCACGGGTTCGAGTTATGCAATCAACCGCTGATACTTGCGTCAGGATAGGCTGCCTGCATTACACCCCCTTGAGGTGTGGCCCTTTTCCGGATCCTGCATGAATGCGGGATGATTTGTGCGCTGTGCTGCCCTTTTCTTTGTTTCATTTTCAATTATTTTATTGGAAAGCGCACCTACCTTGTCCAATGACACTTGCATTGCAACTTTCTCAGATACATGTTAAAAGTTCCACTCTGTCTAAGATATGCATAGAAGATGTTTAAGAACAGATAAAAGAGAAATAATCATATATCTGTGAGATATTATACTTGAACTTGAGAGATTAAAAGAAGTAATTTATTTACATGAACTTGGTGATTTTTGGTGGTTCTTGCACAGGGTTATATCCACCGAGTTGAGGCGGAAACAGTGTACTTGAAGTTTGATAAAGAATTCCACATCAACCATGTTGCAGGAAATCTTTATAATGTGCAGTTTGCATTCAATCGTATGAATGTGCGGAGGTTACACCAAGCCATTGAAGCTACAGAAAGCTTAAATGGAGAAATTCTCTTTTCCATCAGGCATATCCAGAGCGGAGAAATATACAAGCTTATAGGAGCGGGGTGGTCAAAGTGGAGGCTTGCATCAGGAGTCCTGTGTGACAAGAAAGTTCCACACAAACTCAAGGGGAAATTCTATAGAGCCGTGGTTAGACCTGCGATGTTGTATGGGGTGGAGTGCTGGCCCGTGAAGAACTCTCATGTTCAGAGAATGAAGGTTGCGGAGATGAGGATGCTTAGGTGGATGTGCAGTCACACCAGGCTAGATAAGATTAAGAATGAAGTTATTCGAGAGAAGGTGGGGGTGGCCCCGGTGGATGAGAAGATGCGAGAAGCGAGGCTGAGGTGGTTCGGGCATGTGCGGAGGAGAAGTCCCGATGCCCCGGTGAGGAGCTGCAAGCGGCTGGAGGTTATTGGCGGTCGGCGAGGCAGAGGGAGGCCTAAGAAGTATTGGGGAGAGGTGATTAGGCAGGACATGACTAGAATGCAGGTTTCCGAGGACATGACCCTTGATAGGAAAGTCTGGAGGTCTAGAATCAGGGTTGTAGGATAGGGGCTCCTAGAGTTTTTCGTACGGCTCATCCGGGGTTGGGTGTGGGTCAGCAGGGTTACCCATAGATGATTTGTGTTTTAGCTTATGTCCCCCCTATGGCTGTTAATTATGGTAGTTACTGTATGATATTATTGCATGCGATTGTATTTATGTTTCGTATGTTTAGATAATTATTTACGCTATTTAGGCTATTTCTGCTGGAGTTACTAATGCTCTATTGTTTGTGTTTTTGTCTTTGTTTTTGTTTTACTGCTGTTTTTCCTTTTATCCTATGAGCCGGGGGTCGATTGGAAACAGTCTCTCTGCCCTTTCGGGTAGGGGTAAGGCTTGTCTACATATTACCCTCCCCAGACCCCACCTGGTGGGAGTATACTGGGTAGTTATTGTTGTTGTAGAAATATACAAGCTTCCAGACTGGCACCTATTTCATGTATGCTTAACAAGGAGCAGACGACTGCAGTTGAAAAGATCCTTGGGTGCAAAGGCGGAGCTCCATACGTTATCCATGGGCCTCCTGGTACAGGCAAAACAAGGACTCTTATAGAAGCTATTCTCCAGTTACACGTTACGAGGAAAGATGCTCGTGTTCTCGTCTGCGCACCTTCGAGTAGTGCTGCAGACCATATACTTGAGAAACTTGTCAGTCAGCAGAATGTTGAAGTGAAGGACCATGAGATTTTTAGGCTGAATGCACTCACACGTCCTCTAGACGACGTGAATCCTAGTCACATTCGCTTTTGCAATGTTGAAGTTGATGCCTTCAAGTGTCCTCTTCTCAGGGACCTTAAAAGATATAGGATTATTATATCTACATATGCTAGTGCATCTCTTCTTTATGCTGAAGGTATTAAACGGGACATTTCTCTCACGTTTTCTTGGATGAGGCAGGACAGGCATCGAAGCCTGAAACCATGGTTCCTCTGTCGCATCTTTTAAGGAACGAGACAGTAGTTGTACTTGCTGGTGATCCGCTGCAACTTGGTCCCATAGTTTTTTCAAAAGATGCTGAAATTTTGGGTTGGGGACGTCATATATGGAAAGGTTATTTGAATGCCAGTTATATGGCGATCTCAACGAAAATTATGCTACCAGACTAGTAAGAAACTATCGGTGTCATCCAGCAATTCTGCAGCTTCCCTCAGAAATGTTTTATGGAGGAGAGTTGATCGCATGTAAAGAAGATGATAAAGCTTCTGCTCAGACTTGGGTGGACCTGCTTCCAAACAAGGAATTTCCGTTGCTTTTTATCGGTATCCAAGGTTGTGATGAAAGGGAAGGAAACAACCCATCAT
This sequence comes from Nicotiana benthamiana, assembly GCA_034376525.1. Classification (NCBI taxonomy): domain Eukaryota; kingdom Viridiplantae; phylum Streptophyta; class Magnoliopsida; order Solanales; family Solanaceae; genus Nicotiana; species Nicotiana benthamiana. Next base: position 38,618,766 of record CM067336.1, read on the forward strand.
GGTTCAATAGGATTGAGGCAAGCAAGGTAGTAGAGATCATAAGGGATCTGATAGAGAACAAAGGTCTGAAAGAGGAAGATATTGGGGTGATAACACCTTACAGACAACAAGTACTGAAAATACGAAAAGCCCTTGAGAGTTTCGATTGGGCTAATGTAAAGGTCGGTAGTGTTGAGCAATTCCAATGTCAGGAGAGAGAAGTTATTATTATCTCGACCGTCCGATCAACTGTAACACACAATGATTTTGTTAGAATCCACTATTTAGTATTTTTATGCAATCCGAGAAGGTTTAATGTTGCTGCTACAAGAGCGAGATCGTTGCTTGTAGTTATTGGGAATCCACATATCATCTGCAAGGTAATTCTGTATTAATTTCTGCTATTGCAACTTGTAGTATCAATCTAGATTTGATATGCCACAGTAAAGCTGAAGTTTCTGTCTATCCTTTTTGTTTAATTTCCTGATCCTGGTAATATCTATTGTTGGCAACTGAGGAGTTGAATATTCTCAGGGAGCTAAATGTTACAGTCATTCATAATAGTTGAATTGTTGTGGGCATGTGTGGAGCTTAAACTTATGAATCATGAGGCTAAATTTGCCAAAATTGCTGTTTATGAGTGAGAAATGCAAATATTTACTGACGTGTACAATATGTCAGGACCCCTGCTGGAACAAGCTTTTATGGTATTGTGCAGACAATGGCTCCTATAAGGGCTGCTTCTTACCTGAAAGACTGGAGATCCTTGAAGAGGATTCTGGACGAGCAAATAATTGGTGTGATGACTTTGCTCAAGCAAAAAGTTGGGACTGCGAAGGAGCTCAAGCTAATAATTGGGATTATGACCAAGCCAAGAATTGGAATGACGCAGGCACCTGTGAAAACGAAGGGAAACAGAATCTTCAATCATCTCCTGAGGTTCAATGTGGTACAGTTCACCAGTCAGAATACATCCCAGACCCTGTTATGGATGAAGCTGAATGGTCTGATGGTTGGAAATAACTGCAGTAATAGCTAAGAGGCTTTTAACTTTTGGAGGTTGTACTAACTAATAGATTTCACTCAGATTCTGTACTAGGACATGCAGTTTTTGCACTTCGAAATATTCAAGCTCCAAAATGCCTTGTCAAATTTACATAAAATGGTAAGGTGAAAAATTCAAGCTCCACATATACGTCAAGACTGACATCTCGAAACCTCATATTTCATTATATTCCATGAAACTTGACCACAATGGACATTATCAAAACAGTGCAAAACTCATGTATACACATCTCCAAAGAATGATTACAAACTACAAGCAAGCTCTCTAATTCTTTTCTTTTCTTTTTTTTTGGGAAAACGTAAAAAAAAAAAAAGACAAATTGGGTTTAGTAGAACTTCAAAGCCATTGTTCCACAAGCTGCTCGAACAAATGTCGAAAGTCTATAAGAAGATGGGGCCCTTGATGGTGTCAAATCAGGCTGGAATCCTGAATTATCATCAGGGTTTCCGAAGCTGTCTGTTGGAGAAGGTGGTGTTAACCTTGTATTAGGATTACCTGGTGTTGTATCAGCCACTGGTCCAATAGAAGGTGTGAATGGCTGAGGAACATTGGCAGCTGCCGTATGCAACCACCCATAAGCCATATTAGACCTCAAAATTCAGCAAGTTCAGTTAAATTCACCAGAAAAATCAAAGTTTTACTTACCTTCAGGACTAGGAGATGGGGGTGACTGTTGAGCTACAACATTATTTAGCTTCAAATCCCATACACATACATTGAGTTTCTGATGTATATCTAATGTATATTACTTGTATATGACGTATATCTTGTAGTTGGGCTAGTTTGTATGTTTCAGCCCATTTTATTTGATTTTAGTTCTGGTTTTAGTTTGGCCCGATTTGGCCCATTTATGTATTATATACACCGACCCCTTTTAGATCAAGGGGTCAGTCGGATATTTTTTCATTGAGAAGCTCTTTCTCTTTCTATGAAACTCTCTCTAGAAGCTTCTACCTAACCGACTCCTCTTCATCTTGTTCTTCAATTTTTGTCTGGATTTCTTGATGTTTTCATGGTATCAGAGCTGGACGATGCGACGATACTTTCCTGTATCTTGTTATCTCAGTCGAAATCTCGTTGGAAAATTTTGGGTGTTTCTGACATATTTGGTCAATGATGATTCCGATCTAAATCGGGTGTTGATCTGAGACTTTTATCACGATAACTGGTTGCATCTTCACTACTCGAACGTTTTGGGTTGCTTTTCCGACGTTCTCGAGTCGATTCCAGTAGGGTTTCTGCTGTTAAGAACTGGCATTTTTCTGTTAATCGAAGGCCGATCTTCTCCGGTCGCGAAGAAGGAGGGTAAATCTGTTCCTATTTTAGGTGTTATATGATTTGCATGAAGTTTTTGATATAACTTTAGTTTTTCAAAATACTTGCAGAGATTATATTTTGACTTTGAACTCATTGTTCTTCACGACTGCTAACATGAGTACTAGTGCGACTCCTGTTGATCCTACCAGTCCCTTATTTATTTACTCCTTTGATGTTCCTGGTGTTTCTCTTGTGTCCACTCCCTTCTCGGGTAGTGGTTATGGGGGTTGGAGAAGGAAAATGATTGTAGCGTTGTCTGCTAAAAATAAAATTGGCTTTGTTGATGGTACACGTCCCAAACCAGACACTAATGTGGCTGAACAAAAGTTATGGGATAGATGCAATAATATGGTGATATCCTGGTTGACTGCTTCCTTATCCCCTCAAATAGCTGAGAGTGTGCAGTATTCTGATACTGCACAGAGCATATGGGCACAGCTCGCAGCTAGATATGGTACTGCTAACATAACCAAAATTTTTGAACTAAAAAGAGAACTCTCTCATACCTGTCAAGGATCTCTAGATATAGCTTCATATTTTAACAAACTTAAAGGACTGTGGGATGAATTAGGAACAATGGGTGCAAACCATGGACAAAGATGCATTTGTCCTGCCAGAAATGGCATCATACAGGAAGATGATGAGAACAAGGTGTTTCAGTTCCTTATGGGCCTTAATGAAACATACATGGGGGTAAGGAGTAACCTATTGATGATGCAGCCTCCTCCTACCCTTGACAGTGTCTACAATATGGTCCTCAATGATGAGAAGCAGAGACAAGTCCAGTCCCTTTCTTAGTTTAATCCAGACTCTATGTCTTTCAATGGCCACACAAACAAAATTCAACTGGATTCAATAAGGCCACAGTACCTAATTCTTCTCATTTCAGACATAGAGTTAACTTTGACCAAGCTAGAGGCTCTTTGTTCTATAGATACTGTAAGAAATCTGGGCACTTAATTGATAAGTGTTACAAGATTCATGGGTATCCACAAAGTACAATATTTAACAAGGGGAGGAGACCTGCTGCTGCTCATCTAACTGCTGGTGTGGATTTCTCTTCTTCTGAAAGAAACATGTATGTTCCCCATGGAAATCCTCCTGAAAGTCATCAACATGTTCCACACATTAATGGCCAGAGTTCTGTGATACCTGTTAGATAATACGCTTAACGCTAGAGGGGGGGGGTGAATAGCGTTATAATAAAATTTAGCGTAAAACTTGCGGAAATTAAAATTTGTAGGAAATAATTAAGTGCGTTAAATAAACAAAAGGAAAGAACGCACCGAAGTATTCTGGTTCACCACAACACGTGGCTAGTCCAGTCCCCGAGAGACTCTCTCGAGATTTTCCACTAACTTGTCAAGCTTACGGGTGCTCAACAAACCTTTACAACTTAAGGACACAAGCCTTAACACCTTTGCTCGGAGATACAACACTCCAAGACTTCAACCAAGGAAACACAAGTTCCTTACAACAAGAGAATCACAATTCTCTTACAAGTGTACAAAACACTAAACACTCAAACAAAACACTCCTTAATGAGTAGGTATGAGTAAAAGAAGTAAGCTCAAGATCACAACAACTATGGACAAGACTTTGGCTCTCAAAAGCTTTATGAAATGAATATAAAATGATAAACAATAGTATGCAAGCTTATAGCAATAGAATGATCAGTTGTTGTGTGTTGTTATTTTTAAAACACTGAAATGAAGTTGTATTTATAGTTGAAAAACTGGGCATTACCGTTGCCTAATTGCCAATTAAGAGTTGCTGATTTTACTCTGTGACAATCGATTGTCAGGAAGCCACAATCGATTGTTTGCCAATCGTTCCAAAAATCAATCCCAGATTTTACGCTTAACAATCGATTGTCCAAGATCAACAATCGATTATTGGCAACGTTCAAAAAAAAATTTCCAGATTTTACGTAAAACAATCGATTATACCAAATCAATAATCGATTATTCAGCAACGTTCAAAAAATCTTTTCCAGATTTTAATATCAACGATCGATTGAACAAAATAAACAATCGATTACCTGACGGTATTTGAAAATTTTACGACAACGGTCAGCTTCACAGTCGATTGTGCAATGTAAAAAATCGATTATTTATCAGATTTTGAAAATCATTTTAGACACTGCCTCGTGACAATCGATTTTTATATACTCACAATCGATTATTTAATAACTTTGAAAAAGTCTGAAAGACACTGCCTCAACACAATCGATTGTCATATATTCACAATCGATTATTTTGTGACTTTTAAAAATCTGATAGACAACTGTCTCTTCACAATCGATTGTCATTAGCTTCACAATCGATTATTCTGAGTTTTGAAAAACTTTGATGTACACTGCCTCATCACAATCGATTGTCATTAGCTTCACAATCGATTGTCATGCAGGTTTGAAAAACCTGATGCTCACTGCCTTAACACAATCGATTGTCATTAGTTCACAATCGATTGTCATGCAGTCTTGGCTTAACATAATCGATTATCATAAGTACATAATCGATTATCTTAGTCCAGATTTTAGAGGCATGTTTAAAAATTATTTTGACTAGTGAAAATATGCATGATTTAAAATCATTTAGCATTAAATTAAATATGCATGATTTTGTAAAAATAATTTACGAGAGAAGCCATGTCATGAGTCAAGTTGTCGGATCAAGATCACAATTAAGAACGACTCATTTAAACTATAAAACTTTGTCTTGTGCTTGAATCTCGTTATCCACCAATTGTGCGCTTTTACTTGAACTTCGCATATATCAATTTGCGCTTGTTTGTCATTCATCAAAACCTACACATAAGAACACACGTTTTAGTATAAAGCCTTGAGAACGTGTTTCCAACAATTTCTCCCTTTTTGATAATGGCAAACTTTAAGCGGGTTATGCAAATTAAACAATTTATAATGACGATTCAAGACAAGTATAAGTATGCAATTTGTTCCCCCTCAATATATGAATTCCCCCTCAATTTAAGCTTATAAATATTGAGAGTGCATACCCGTTATCTTCCCCCTTTTGCCATTAGCAAAAATAATATAAGAAGATGCCAAAGATGTAAATAAAACTTGTTTATTTATTGGAAAGAAGATTACAGTAATCGGGAAGACAATGCAACATAAAAACAAACTTAAAAACAACAAACAAAGAAATTATTCATTTCCATCATCTCCCGCCTCATCATCTGGCGCTGCTTCATATGGAACAAGACCCGCATAAGGATAATGAACATGGTCAAAATATCCATGGATCTCATGAGTTAATTGACCAAGAGAAGAGGTCAATGAAGCAATTTGGTCGGAAATTGATTGGAGGGTAGGCTCTTGAGCTGGACGAGTTCGACGGGTTGGAGGAGGAGCAGGCGCTGTATGGTCACCGTCATGATGAAAGGAGGATTCTGAAATTTCCCACTTCTTGGTACTCTTTTTGAGGGGACCGTTGGAAGTGATGAATCCGGAGGCTTCAAGAAAGTTCATGATGAGGAGAGCATAAGGAAGAGGCCTATCATCTCCGATAGCGTCACGCATGTGAATCTTGACGAACCGACACCAATTGATGTTAGCTCCGGTTATTATGGCATGCATGAGCTTGGTGTCCTCTTGGGAAATGGTAGTATGGTTATGCTTACGAGGCTTGAGGACTCGGGTGATGAAATAGAAAATCAACCGATAATTGGGATCCATTCCCGTAATTGTAGGACGACGGGAAGAAAGATTTGGATCATAAGAAGTAAGACCGGTTTGATGTAGGAGGGCTGTTTCATCAAAAAGGGCTCCGGCCTCTCCGGTGTACCGAAAAATGTCTTCACCATTACGAGGAAGATGGGCAATGGTATGGAGGTTTTCATCGGAGATAAGAATTTGAACACCGTTTATATTTGTCACAAGATCACCGTCATCATCCTCATGAAGGTTGGAGTAAAATGCTCGAATTAAAGTAGTATTGATGTAAGGATGGGTAAGAAGTAAGAAGTCAAGAAGTTGACAATTTTTGAGTATATTTGCAGCAGGGCCATAAGATTCAAGATACTTGTTGGTTGAAAAACGGGGAGGAAGAATGTCACGCTTTTCAAATTTTGTTAAAAATCGAGTAAGCTCGATGTCAGAATTAAAATAAAGAACGGAACCATCTTGGTAAGGATAGTTTGGAGCAGCAGAGGAGGATGCACCATGCCTAGCAGAACGGGAACGTTTGGAGTGACGGCCCGACATTTTTACTAAGTATTGCTGGAATTTGCAAGAGTCTTGAAAGAGTTTTGATAGTTTGAGAGCTAAAATTGATGCTTGAGTGAATAAAAATGAACATATATGGAGCCTATTTATAGAGGGGAGAAAGGCATTTCATTAATGGAAGAAATCTGCAGAAATTGAAAGCTGAAACAGTCAGAAACGGTAAAAATAACTCTTACTGACCGTTAGACAATCGATTGTTGGGATGAGATAATCGATTGTCATTAAGATTTGACTGAATCTCGGAACTGACACAAATCGATTGCAGAACCAAACGGTAACAATTTTGAATTTCTGACATGAAATAATCGATTGTCAAAATATGGTAATCGATTGTTATGCTCCAGTGAGCACAGTGATTTTCTGACTCGGAAAATAATCGATTATATATATGGAACAATCGCTTGTTGTAGAAAAGCAGTACTGAATGGCTGAGACGGTAATCGATTAAACAGCTAAAAAATCGATTGTTAAACAAAACTTCATAATAAGCATAAACTATTAATGATCGATTAGTGATACTTGCTAATCGATTTTCTGCACAGTAAAATAATCGATTATTTGCTGTAACAATCGATTGTTTTATGCCATTTCTTTATTGTTCCCCCTACCTTTAGGGCGATACCTGCAAAATAGAATTAGATGTCTCCGACGCTCAAGTCAGTAATTTGTAAAGAAATAGTAACTTAAACTAGTGTGGCCGAGTGAGAGCGTGATCTCTTAAAAAGTGTGTCCTAGGGTGTTCTTAAGAGTGTTTCGGGTACTTACCTTTTCTCCGATGTCGCCAATTACCTGTTCGAGAGGGTGATCTTTGATTGTCCTCCACTCGTTAGGCGTTTTCGTTTCCAATTGTGGCGCTTCCTCCGTTGGTTGTTTCAAAGATTCGTCTTGATTTTCTTTAGGCGTTTCCTCTTGTATTTTGTCTTTCAAGCTATCTAAGATACCTGCAAGATCAAAACCAGTATCCTTTCTCGCCGAGCGAGCATTATTTTCGGCAAATACAACATGAGGGGATTCCTCCACAGTTTCGGTTCTTTTATTAAAGACCCTATATGCTTTGCTACGTGAAGAATAACCAATGAAAATTCCCTCATCAGACTTAGCATCAAATTTTCCCAATTGATCTTTGCCATTGTTATGAATAAAACATTTACAACCGAATACTCTAAGATGGGAGATATTTGGTTTCCTTCCCTTATAGAGTTCATAGGGAGTTTTCATGAGTATAGGCCTTATGACTACTCTATTTAAGATGTAGTATGCGGTACTCATGGCATCCGCCCTAAAATGTTTGGGAATCTTAGCCTCTTCGAGCATGGTTCTAGCCATCTCTTCGAGACACCTATTTTTCCTTTCCACCACCCCATTTTGTTGTGGTGTTCGTGGAGCGAAAAAGGTATGCTCGATACCGAGTTCGTCACAAAAGTCCGCAAAGAGATTGTGATCAAACTCTCCCCCATGATCACTTCTAATTGAAGTGACGGTTGTTTCCTTCTCGTTTTGAACACGCTTAAGAAAATATTTAAAATTCTGAAAAGCATCACTTTTATTGGCAAGAAATAAAGTCCAAGTAAATCTAGAATAATCATCAACAATCACAAAAGCATAACGATTTCTTCCTAGACTTTCAATGCGAGATGGTCCAAATAATTCCATGTGAAGCAATTGCAATGGTCTAGAAGTTGAAACAAAATCTTTGGATTTGAAAGATGCTTTTGTTTGCTTCCTTTTTTGACAAGAATCACAAATAGAGTCATTTTCAAATTTCAAATTGGGAAGACCAATAACTAAGTTTAGTGAAATCAATTTGTTCAAAAGATGCATGTTTATATGAGCAACTCTACGATGCCATAGCCAAGTATCATCCTCTTTGCTCATAAGACAATCAACATATTCGGGTGAGGAATTAGCAAGATCAACCATATAAATATTATCCACTCTAAAACCACGAAGGATAATTTTAAAATCACTACGTCTAAACACTAAGCATTCATCCGAATCAAATAGGGCAAGATTTCCCTTGTCACATAATTGACTTATGCTCAAGAGATTATGCTTTAATCCTTTAACAAGTAATATATGCTTAATAGAGGAATTTTCATCCTTACCGACCGATCCGATGCCAATAATCTTTCATTTATTGTTATCCCCAAAAATCACACTTCCTCCTTCTTTGTGTTCTAGTTGAAGGAATTTGGATTCGTCTCCCGTCATATGTTTGGAGCATCCACTATCAAGGTACCATAGTACACTTGATCCCTTCAAACACACCTACAAAACAAATTAACGCGTTTTAGGTACCCATGCCATTTTGGGTCCTTGAGGGTTAGGCATATCAAAATGATGCGATTGAGTGATATGTCTATGTCGTGTAAAACATGCAGGGGCAATATGACCAATGCGTCTATAATAATGACAAGTCACGTTGGGGTTATGCATCCTTCTAGGTTCATAGTAACTTGACGGACGAAAATGGTTTACTCTATTTTCAGCATTATGACTATTGCGTGCTTTATGAACATCATTTCTCCTACTATGAGCAGCATTTCTAGAATAAATATTTCTACGTTGGAAATCATTTCTAGGTGCTCTGAAGGGTTTAAAATTCCTTCTAGTATTTGGCCTATAATATGCATCATTTCTAGGGTAGTTATTTCTAGGTGGTAAGTCATTGCTAGGTCTTCTAAAATGTTCAACATTTGGTCTAGCATGCATATTTGTTCTAGGATTGCTATTTCTAGGATAAGTATTTGTTTTATTAATCCTAGGTTGAGCCTTAGGTGGTTGGGGTTTGGCTTCAACCTTTTCTTTAGGCTCATTCTTAAAGCCTATGCCATGCTTGGTTGACTTCAAATTATCAAGAACATCATTCAAATTTTTGTGCGAAGAATTAAACTTATCTAATGTGCCTTTAAGCCTTTCTACTTCATTTTTGAGATGCAAGCAAGTCGTACACTTTCTAATAGAGCTTTCGGGCTTATTGGCGCTTCTTTTTCCGAAAAACTTGTTTTCCTCTTTCAACTTCTCATTTTCTAAAACCAGTTTTTCAAAATCTTTTTCTTTTCGAGAGAGTTGTTTTTGAAAATCTTTTTCTTGCAACGACAGAGTTTTCTGCAAATCTTTAATAGTCTTGGAAGCATCAACAAACTCACTATGTAATTTATTATAAGCATTTTGCATTTCTTCAAGCGAGTGAGAGTTGGACGTACTTACCTCTTCTTCTTCGTTTGCCATGAGACATTGGCCAGTTGATTCATCATATGAGCTGTCCGCTTTTTGAGGCATGATTTCATACATTTCCTCCAGCTTATCCCACATCTCTTTGGCGGTTTTGTAGTGGGAAATTTTCTGATAGTCTTCCTGATTCAAGGCGCTATACAACATATTTATTGCATTAGTGTTGTATTCACATACCTTGGCTTTCCCAACTTTTGTTGTCATTTGATCACCATGCTTGATGATTTGCCATAGATAAAAGTTGTTGGTTGTGATGAAAATTCTCATCCGATCTTTCCAATATAAGTAATTATTTCCATCAAATATTGGGGGCAACATGTTAAAATCACCTTCACCTTTTCCTGCAAAAGAGTCACGAGTAGAAGCCATGGATGGTTCTCTCAAACTGTTAAGTCTTCAGAGAGTTGCGCTCTGATACCAATTGTTAGATAATACGCTTAACGCTAGAGGGGGGGTGAATAGCGTTATAATAAAATTTAGCGTAAAACTTACGGAAATTAAAATTTGCAGGAAATAATTAAGTGCGTTAAATAAACGAAAGGAAAGAACGCACCGATGTATTCTGGTTCACCACAACACGTGGCTAGTCCAGTCCCCGAGAGACTCTCTCGACATTTTCCACTAACTTGTCAAGCTTACTGGTGCTCAACAAACCTTTACAACTTAAGGACACAAGCCTTAACACCTTTGCTCGGAGATACAACACTCCAAGACTTCAACCAAGAAAACACAAGTTCCTTACAACAAGAGAATCACAATTCTCTTACAAGTGTACAAAACACTAAACACTCAAACAAAACACTCCTTAATGAGTAGGTATGAGTAAAAGAAGTAAGCTCAAGATCATAACAACTACGGACAAGACTTTGGCTCTCAAAAGCTTTATGAAATGAATATAAAATGATAAACAATAGTATGCAAGCTTATAGCAATAGAATGATCAATTGTTGTGTGTTGTTGTTTTTAAAACACTGAAATGAAGCTGTATTTATAGTTGAAAAACCTGGCATTACCGTTGCCTAATTGCCAATTAAGAGTTGCTGATTTTACTCTGTGACAATCGATTGTCAGGAAGCCACAATCGATTGTTTGCCAATCGTTCCAAAAGTCAATCATAGAGTTTACGCTTAACAATCGATTGTCCAAGATCAACAATCGATTATTGGCAACGTTCAAAAAATCATTTCCAGATTTTACGTAAAACAATCGATTATACCAAATCAATAATCGATTATTCAGCAACGTTCAAAAAATCTTTTCCAGATTTTAATATCAACAATCGATTGTACAAAATCAACAATCGATTACCTGACGGTATTTGAAAACTTTACGACAACGGTCAGCTTCACAATCGATTGTGCAATGTTAACAATCGATTATTTATCAGATTTTGAAAATCATTTTAGACACTGCCTCGTGACAATCGATTGTTATATACTCACAATCGATTATTTAATAACTTTGAAAAAGTCTGGAAGATACTGCCTCAACACAATCGATTGTCATATGTTCACAATCGATTGTTTTGTGACTTTTAAAAATCTGATAGACACTGTCTCTTCACAATCGATGTTCATTAGCTTCACAATCGATTATTCTAAGTTTTGAAAAACTTTGATGTACACTGCCTCATCACAATCGATTGTCATTAGCTTCACAATCGATTGTCATGCAGGTTTGAAAAACCTGATGCTCACTGCCTTAACACAATCGATTGTCATTAGTTCACAATCGATTGTCATGCAGTCTTGGCTTAACATAATCGATTATCATAAGTACATAATCGATTATCTTAGTCCAGATTTTAGAGGCATGTTTAAAAATCATTTTGACTAATGAAAATATGCATGATTTAAAATCATTTAGCATTAAATTAAATATGCATGATTTTGTAAAAATAATTTTACGAGAGAAGCCATGTTATGAGTCAAGTTGTCGGATCAAGATGACAATTAAGAACGACTCATTTAAACTATCAAACTTTGTCTTGTGCTTGAATCTCGTTATCCACCAATTGTGCGCTTGTACTTGAACTTCGCATATATCAATTTGCGCTTGTTTGTCATTAATCAAAACCTACACATAAGAACACACGTTTTAGTATAAAGCCTTGAGAACGTGTTTCCAACAATACCTGGGTTGAGCAGACAACATTATGAACAATTGATGGCCCTGCTGCAACAAACTCAGTTAGGGGACTCCACTGCCCAGTCTCCTCCTCCCATGTATGCTGCCAATTTTGCTGGTACTATGCTAACTGCGAGCCCTATTTCTGATTCCAAAATTTTGCATGTTAACTCATATTAATTCTGCCACCTGGATAATAGATTCAGGGGCATCTAACCATATGACCTTTAATAAAGATTTACTCTTCAATCTCACACCTTTAACTATACCCTATCTTGTCACTCTTCCTAATGGATATAAAGTGAAAGTGACATGCACATGATCTTTTGCATTAAATCCATTCATCACTCTTCATGATGTCCTACTTGTTCCTTCTTTCAAACACAACTTGATTTCTGTCCACAAGTTAGTAAAACAGTTGCATTGCATAGTATTGTTCACTGCAACTTCCTGTTTCCTTGACTTGTTACAGGCCCCTTCTCTGAGGATGCCTCTAGATCTTGGTAAAGAGGAGGCTGGTCTGTACAAGCTTGCTTGGGTGCTACCTTCATCTTCTTCTAATTGTTGTTCTTCTGTTTCTGTATGTTCTTCTTCTTCTAATTCTTGTAAACATGACTGTTCTAGTCATCAAGTTGTTAGTTTACCTTTGAATGTAAACAGTTCCATGTGTAATAATACTGTTGCCACTGACATGAATTACATTTGGCATTTGAGGTTGGGTCATATCCCTTTTGCAAACATGAAACACATTTCTGCTTTATCTTTTCCATTTGCTTCTAAACAGCCTTTTCAGTGTTTTACCTGTCCTATGGCCAGGCAAACTAGGCTTCCCTTTCCTGAAAGCACAACTAGTACATCTAGACCTTTTCAATTGATTCATGTAGATACTTGGGGCCCTTAACACACTCCCACCTCTTCTGGCTCTAGATATTTTCTCACAATAGTTGATGATTTTTCTAGAGCAACCTGGACACATTTGTTGGGGTCTAAAAGCAATGTTTTCTGCATGCTTCAATCTTTTCTCTGTATGGTTAAGACCCAGTATAATGCAAATGTTCAACTATTAGGAGTGACAATACTTTAGAATTGGGATCTAGTATTGCTGGTGCATCCTTTTTTAGCCAACATGGTATCATACACCAAACCACTTGCCCACATACTCCTCAACAGAATGGTGCTGTTGAGAGGAAACATAGAGCTCTTCTTGAAATCTGTAGAGCTTTACTTTTCCAATCTGGTTTACCTATTTCTTTCTGGGGAGATTGCCTATTAACTGCTACCTATCTTATTAACAGAATACCCTCCAGACTTCTTCATGGTAAGTCCCCTTATGAAATCTTGCATGGTAAGGCACCCACTTACTCCCATTTAAAGGCTTTTGGCTGCCTTGCCTATGCTACTATCCCAATTCCTCAAAGGGACAAGTTGAAACCTAGGGCCATTTCATGTGTTTTCCTGGGGTATCCTTTTGCTAAAAATGGTTATAGACTGTATGATCTCAGTTCCAAAAAGTACTTTGTGTCCAGGGATGTTATCTTTCATGAAACTTCTTTTCCTTTCAAATCTGTTTCTTCTGTCACCTCTGCTCCTACTGTTTTTCCTTCTTCTTTTCCTTCTGTTCCTCCTCTTGAGCATTCCCTTTCTGAGCCAGATTTCTCTATTCCCATCACTTCCTCTCCACCTTCACCTTCTGTTTCAAATTCTCCTTCTTCATATCCAATTTTCAGTCCTCCTTTCAACCCTAACATTTCACCTCCTGCTTTACCTTTGAGATGATCTAGGAGATTTTGTTGGTGCTAAGGCAGCTGGACCTGTCAGCCAGAAGCTTTTATTAATCCCAGTATTTTGGCAATTGAAGATTTTAATCTTCTTTTTATTTTGTTGTGTTACTAAAATCAGGAAATGCTAGTGCGAAATTAAAGAAGCAGAGTTACTTTTGGTACCTGGAGCTGGAATTGGGGAAGCAGATGCTGCAATGTAGTAATACAAGTCAGAGTTAGTGCCCAAATCAATTTGCTCAACATTCAATAACCACACTCACAAAAATGTTCAGCCAATAAGAATTTGGTTGATAAAACAAAGAAGGGTTACCTTTGCACAGAAGGGGGACACCAGCCATGTTACAAGCTTTGGGAAGGGAAACTGCTAATGGGTACGCGAAAACGAACATTTCCAGTAACAATAAGGCAGAGGCAATCTGAAGTTGGTGAAGAATTGCTCCCACCATTTGTAATAAAGTTTATGCAAGGGCTAAAGCTACGTAACATTGCACCGCTACACGCTCTACTAACCTGCCCTGAAACCAATTGACTGCTTAAAATAATAGCCAAAATTGATACTAATAGTTGAAACTTGTTTAACAATTTTAACACTAACATTTTTGTTTGAATTTAAAAGACTTGGAGAAGTTAAAAGGGAACAAAGATGATTGTATAGAACTTGATGTTGGATGTGGAAGATTTTGATGACAAGTGATTTATAGACGATCAATTGGGATATAAGACTTGGAAATCTTACCTCATGAATTAATCTTTATTAGTTAGCCAGTGTATTCCCTTGAAGACAAATAATCACCCCTAGAAGCTAAGAACGTACATATAAATCTCCAGTCCCCTACTCCACCAAATTAATTATAATCATATCTGTCGCAAGGCCAAAAGATGGGATCGAGAGGGATTCAAATTCGCATGGCTTTAGTTGCAATAGTGAGCATGATTTGAAGCGGAGCAATGGCTCAATCCAACTGCATGAACGCATTCTTTAGCATGTATTCATGCCTTAGCTATGTTACTGGCTGTTCCGCCCTGTCTGGCGTGCTGCAGTCGCAGCCCAGGTGCTAATGGAGGTGGTTCGTCGTTGGGCGTCCAAATTAATCAAACTCTTGCACTTGCACTGCCTGGTGCATGCAAGCTGCAAACTCCTCCTGTTAGTATATGTTATGGTAAGTGATTTACGAAATATATATTATCACTTCACTAAGTTTCTAACCATTAGTATTAGGCTGTTAGCTAGTACTCCGTCTATTTCATTTTATATAGCACTTTGATCTTTATTTTTTAGTGTATTACAACAAAAAGAATGACACATTTTCAACTTTTAACTTCTCACCTCACTCTTAGTGACCTGCTCCTATATAGGCATAAAAATGTCATGGCATTTATGAGACCATGAATTTTTAGGATACTTTTGATACGAGTCAAAAGTCTTTCCTTCTTAACTTTATGTTCAATCAACACTGGCGTAATATAAATGAAGCGAAGAGAGTAAATTTAACGTGATTTTGAGGCATGGACTATCCAAATTATAAGTCGGTATGCATATTGCACTTGTACTACAAGTGTTTATAGATTATCTTTATTCAATATTTTCTCTGATTCTGTATTGATGCATAATTTCTCTGCTAATAATATTCGATACAGCTGGTAATGGATCGGCAATGTCTCCAATGCCAATGGGTTCGCCAGAGGGTTCAGTACTTCCAACTCATCGTTTTCAGGTAACTAAGTCATGAACATTGCACTTACGTAAGTACTAACACCAATTCATTTACCTAAGTCTACAAAGTTGAAGCAATTTACAACAACTCAGGTTGAAAGATTTATGTAACCCTTTTAGCATAGTTCATGTTCTAATAATTCACGAAGCATCCACATTAATTTGATTGTATATTTGTGAGATCATATTACTAAACTACTAATTATCTATGATTGTCACATTTTACTTATCGATGAATTGAGCAGGCTCGAAGACAAGAGGGACCAGCAGTACCTATGGTGGAAGCCCCTTAAATCTCCCTCTTCTCTCATTGCATGGTTTAATTTCTATGCTGAAGTTTCTGAGTTTCATTTAGGAGTTCCAAAGAAGTAATGTATTTATGTAATGTCATGTTATGTTGTGAAGTGATTTTATATCATAGTGTATTGTGCTTGCCAGTTCTCTCTATATTGTACTGTCCTAGCAATGAACTCCAAAACATTTGTAAACTTTCAGTTTGACCTTCAGCTTTATGCCTGCGAGCAAGAAGCACATTCACGAATTTACTCTCAGGGAACTCCTCGCCGCAATTCTCAGGTTGCTGCACGCAGCTTAACACCGTGGTTGACAAGAAACCAGAATGCTTGTGTCAGGTCCTCAATGGGGGTGACTCCAACCTGGGACTCAACATTAACCAGACTCAGGCTTCGGCCCTCACTACTGCTTGCAAAGTTCAGACTCCACCTGCTAGCCGCTGCAATGGTAAGAAGAAGCTTCATTCTAAAATCCCCATATTTAACTTATTAACAACAGTTGGTTCACCAATTGGCTCTCCTGCTAGACCACCAAATTCTCTATGCACTAGCTACTCCAATTTTTTTTCTTTCTTTTTTTAATTTCAAGAAAGTCAACTTTTGATTTTACAAAATGCTTAACATAATGCCATAAACTATGTTGACAGGACGCGGTTCTAATTCAGTACCGTCATCACAAGGTGGTTCCAACGACGCAACTTCAACCAATATGACAGCTGCTCTTTCTTTATGCTTTCTCTTGATTGCTTCTTATGCTTCAATTATCAACATGGCCTGACTATTGTTTCCAAT
This sequence comes from Nicotiana benthamiana, assembly GCA_034376525.1. Taxonomy (NCBI): domain Eukaryota; kingdom Viridiplantae; phylum Streptophyta; class Magnoliopsida; order Solanales; family Solanaceae; genus Nicotiana; species Nicotiana benthamiana. The sequence continues at coordinate 38,635,318 of CM067336.1, forward strand.
GTATTTTATCTATTGTATTCTTGATGGTTAGCTAACATGTCTGATACAGAAGAGTGCTTTTACTTTTTAAATATTAGCTCATATCAGCAATCAGCTTTCCACCAGGCTAATTCGCCATTGTATTGCATATTCTTTCGTCCAGCAATATTGCTAATAATATTCTATAATCTTTGGTGCGCATTAGTTGGATCCACTCAGGTGAATAGTCTCCTGTTTAACTAATCATTCGAAAATAAATAAATTGCAAACACCCAAAAAATAGCCTCACATTCAAAGAAATTAATAAATTTACAGAAAAAACTAGTAAAATAATATTTGTTGGCCTACAAAAAAGGTATGCCTACACAGGATTCACACGTCTAGAAGACTAGAACAAAGGGTGTGTATACCCCAATAGAAGACCTCGTCAAACCTACAAAGGAGGATATTCATCTGCCGAAACTGTATTTCCATTATAGGCTCACAAGTCTAACGGATTTTGTCGAGTCTTCACTGTCCAGTTTTGCAGGCCACTTGTCATCTAATTTCACCTGGTGCAACCAAGATCAAGATATCATGTTACTTGAAGCATTCTAGTGTTACAAAATATACGTAACCTTTAAATTGTTGTACTACAAAAGAAAAACAAAAAAAATAACTATGAATCAGCTTAACTCTGCATTACTCTTACACACAGGAAAAGTCGCACGAATTCCTGTAACAATCTACTTTTACAGATTAAACTTTGGCACTAATGTCACAACTCACTCCTCTGCGCTGGAACTAGTAGCAGAGTGACGTGACAGAATCTTTTTGTTGGGTGACTAACAGGGGTAAAACGGTGGACTCAGACGAAAAGATGTCCCATCTTATTCAATCTCTTATTGGAAATGGTAGGGGAAACAGGAAAATTAGACTTTCATGATTCTTCCGTCACCTATAACCATGGTTATGACCAATTATCCATATATGGGACTCCCTATCCTTGCTGGACATTTACCGTACTAACCAGAAAAATAAACCACATTCCATGACACATTCCTTCACAAAAAAATAAAAAACGAGAAAATGAATTATATCCATGTTTTATTCATGCAATAAATCAAACAAATTGCATCCTCACCCCTTTTTCTGATAAATATCCCTGGCCCCATCATATCATCCACCAGGTAAGTTTTCCTTCACTTAAGTAGACAAAAAGTAGCTTATTCCAAACTAAACCTACTACGGTTTAAACAAAACTTAAATGACAGTATAAAGGCACTATCAGAACTCGCCAAATAAGCAAAGATTCATCTAAAGCCAGTAAAACTGATTCTTACTTGGTTCATATGTAAAAATGACATTTTTTTCAAGCGTATATTCTTTTTATATGTTTGAGAATTTACAGGAAGTAGAGCATAAAACCATAAAGTACACAATGAGGAGAGCTAAGAAAGAACATTTCACTTCACACAAAATATCAAGAGTAACTTGCAACAGAACCTCCAATTTCTGAATGAGAAATGGCATAAATCAAAGAAGAGAATAACTGGAGCTATAGCACCATGACTGTCCTTTTTTACCCCAGAAAAACAGTACTACTCATGGCAACAATGGGTGGAACGTACACTAACCTACTCACATACAGGCGGAGGAAAGGGAATATGCAAGTTTGACGAAAGAAAGCCATATTTCTACAGCTCTGACGTAATATTTGTTATTCTCGCGACCTCAACCTTAAAGATCTAGGCTAAGGCCTCATTAGCATGTTCCCTCTCGGTGGTGCCAAATTGTAGTAATTCACCAATCAAGTCTCACCCATTAAAGACTTAGAATGCAATGTAACAATAAATCAAAATGATGTCCAGGTGAGACCACTCTTTTACATGCCGGAAACTACTACGACCAATTCTCAATCCCAAACTAGTAAACGTCTGTCTACAGGAATACTCTAAATCCATCATGCTCCATTTAAAAAGTAACTCTTATATTTATCTCTGTTGATTAGGAAACAAAAATCGTTTCAGATGACAAAGAGGCCAATGATACATTGGGACCTGAATGAAATCAGCACATGCCGCAAGGTAAATATGGCCTACCATAAATCAGATAGTTAATTTCCTACTGTATGGAAATGACTGAGAAAAAAATACAAAGTCCCAAACAACTTTAATTTGGAGATACTAATACTAATAAAACACAGTCAGCTATCCAAAACCAGCATAACTATTTGAAAGAGTTTAATAGCATTTTAGAGCATCAAAACCTCCTTAGACTCAAATTGTCAACTGGATAAATATAACCGCAATATTCAAAGGCAGCAAAATACCAAACAGTTAGCTTCTCAAATTTGAAAAAATTAGGTTAATCAAGTTAATGTTGCAATAATAAAAAGGGAGCCATAAAAGGGAATGCAGCATACAGTAAGTTATCTACCTAGAGCCTCAACATGCATCAATGTGAGCGAGACCTCATAAATTCTTCAAGTTTCTCCCACACCTCAAGTGCTGCAGCTCTGTCCTGGTGGCGTTTGTTTTTACTTATCTGCAAATTCAATTGGCAATACTGGTAAGACATAATAATATTTGGCCATAATTATATATTTTTAGTGCGTTACTTACCTTGCATTTAGGTGCTTTAACAGTAAACTATACTATAATTGTGCTTAATTGAGTCTATTTTATGTATAGGTACTTTGGAGATGAAATTGGGAGCGAACTAAAGATTTTATGTGTATTTTATACACTACAAAAATGGTTTATGATTTAATTATGGGACCATGATTGAAGTTAAGTAATATAAAAGAAGACAAAGAAAGACAACTGACAAAAGAAGAATTTGAAAAGTAAGAAACGAGAAAGGATAAAGAAGGCAGAAGTTAGACAGCAACTTGGTAAGTGAAGCAGCGGCAGGCGACGCAAGGGTACAAGCTCGCATAAGAGCAGGTGAAGCAAGACCATTTCCCGGCGTTTTGCCTCGCGACGCGAGGGGTGCAGCGAGGTTTGCAGCGCTTTTTGCCTCGCGACGCGCGGTGTGTTGGGAGGGCGTTACGGGTTTCAGGGCTATTTTGTCTCCTATTTAGTTTTGGACTTGGTTATTTTGTCTAGGCCTTTTCCCTACACATATAAATAGTCATTAAACACGTGTTGCAAGATTAATAGTATGTGTAGGCCTTTCCCTACACATACTACGTGTTTATTTTTGTGGATTAAATGGCCATCAATTGATTGTGTCTATTTAGTATGTATTGCTTGGAAAAGGGTACATATTTAGGTAGTTGTTGAACAACATCACTCCTGACATATGTGAGGAATCAATACGAAGGGTTTAAAGGCGGGATTAAGAATAACGAAACTTTGGTGCTATCTTAGTGAGCGGTGAATTAGTGTCACCTAGTGTAGTTCGGAAGAATATATCTAGTAAATTGTGGTCGTTGCTCGGAAGAGAATTATGATAACCGAAGTACTCACGATTGGTAGATAATACTTAGGAAAACTTATAGAACGAATAGCGGGAAGGATTCCGACAATTGAAAAAATCATAACTCTAGACCTCCTTAATCTTGTCTCCAACCCTTAGTATCTTTAGTTGTTAATTTTTTATTTTAATTTGTTAGTTAATTAGTTATACATAAGAATCTTAATATTTATAGGAATTGTTCAAGCTTGTCTTCTTGGCAATACTGAACATCAGCAGCTAAGCCTTATATGATCAACGGGATCAGTCGGCTAGAGAGCGGGGCTATTCTTCTTCCGTGGAGACAAAGTCGTCCCTTCTACTGACCGAACCGAGAGTTCTCTGTGGGATTCGACTACGAACTTGTAAATCGGATTATATTTGCAACGAGCGCTTAGTCCTTTTTATAAGGCATAGTTGCGCGTGATCACATAACAACCATACGAAATAAATGCAAATTGTCGCCATAACATATAATTGTTTTGAGGATAAGGACTAAATGAACAATCATTAATGTGCTAACCGAAATAATCTTGACATTCCACTGCTTTGCGGTCTTAGCTGACTCCACGCTATCATCCTCAAAACGCAAGAAAAATCCTACAACTGCAATAAAGGCAAGGAAATGGATATTGCATTAAGTATAAAGTTTAACTTCAGATTCTAAGTGAAAATTAACCCCAAATAATCACTAATTTTTAGTATTAGGACAAACAAGATTACTCTGATCCATTTCAGAACTACTGTTGCAAGAATCTATCATCATTTCGCAAACAATTTGGCAATAATTCAGCTGCACATAATCATTCAAAACTTACTCTTGTTGAAGATCTCAACATGATTCTTAAAGGGCCAATCTTTGAACTGCCATTCTTTCCCCAACACAAAAACAGCAACCACACGATCCCAATCCTCCGCCTTCAATGCAGAAGGCTTATCCCTCACCTCATAGGCTGTAACTATCCTATCCCTACTAAACTTCTTCTGCACCGTTATACAATCCGGTTTCGTCCCCTTCATCTGCTTCAATTTCACATCAGTTGGTATAAAGACCCCATCCTCCAAAAACTCCTTCACATTATAAATAGTAATCAAAGTCGAAAACGCACTGGGAACCAAAATAATCGGAACACCCTCCCCTATCTTGCTTCCCTTCAAATGCATTTTTGCCTTCGGCCCACCATCATACCCTAATTCATCACCACCGCCAAACCCCCCTCTCTCTATCCGATTCTTCGCTACCAAACCGTCTTTCCTCTGCAAAGACTCTGCCCGCTGCCGCTCCTCATCTCTACGCAACGCCGCCGTAAAAACACTGTAAAAATCCCGGTTCTTACACATCAAAATCGACTCTCTATCCTTCAAAGGCTTCTCTACAGCTCTAATAAGCTCAATCGGGTTTCGATTTTCCAAAACCCTAACGCCGGTTAAAACATTCTCATCGTTACCAACACCAGCAGCAGAAACAGAAATAGGAACTGTAGTTTCATTGGGCTGAGGGAATTTGAGGAATTCAATGGAGTCGGACGAGGCAGTTTTTCCGGTGAGATAATCGAGGAGAGGTTTACGATCAGGGAGAGTGACGGCGGGGATACGAAGGGAGCGTGATTGCTGGATGTAATCGGTGTGTTTGAGGTTGTGATTGGTGATGAAGTTGATTAGGGTTTCGAGAGTGTAGCGATTGGCTTGGACGTGCTTAGAGCGGTAAGCAGTTTCTATTGTACAGGGGAAAGAGTAGTCGTTGCCGAAACGGTAATCGTCGCCGATGCGGACGATTTTGGGGAGCTCGTTTCGGATGGTGTACTCCCGGAGGAGGGTGAGGGGATCCATTGGAGTGCTTGTCTGAAGCTTTGCTACACTTGTTGTTGACTCAACTTATGAGAAGAGTGTTCAAAATAGATCCGAAATCGAAAATCAGCCGAAATTCAAATTTAATTACTTACCGATAACGGCTTAATAATTTAAGGGACGAGATTTATTTTTATTAATAGCTTATCGGATTTGAAATAGATTATTTAATTTTCTTAACGGGTAACCCGTTAACTCGTTAAGAATATAAATATATATTAAAATTTATTTTTATTTATATATATTAAATATTAAAAAAATTAATACCATTGAAAGTTAAAAATGAATAACAAAATTAAACAAAGTTATAAATTACATTATTAGTTTATTAGAATTTAGCAAAGCCTATTATGGTATGACTTGCCAAAAAATGGATATCTAGATTCTAAATATAGCAAAGCAGAACTGTAAATGAAAACTACTACTACACATTTGTTTTCTTTGTCTTAGCAGTTAAGTATAAAGGCAGCCAATAGCACTAGCAAGTTAAACCATTTTTCTTCTTCTTTTCAGCGTGTTGAAGTTGATTGTTGAGCGTCCCCTGATTCAAGTAAAATGGAACTGGACAATGTAATTGAAGTATGAGTTGTGTTCCTCCTATTACAGCGAGTATGAGACTGTATTTCTTTTGTGTTTTTCATGTAATTGAAATAGGAGAAGAAGTAGAAATGGAACTGGACAATGTAGCGCTGACAGAAAATGTGTATAATTTGCAAATGTGTTCTGCTTTTTAGACTTTTAATATTGTACAAGTATTGTAATTCGATATAACATTGCAGCAACATTTTACAGCAGTAAGAAAAGTATAAGCTTTTCAATAACCCCCATAGGTATTAAACCGATAAACCGTCCGGTAACCGCCCGATAAGAACTAACTCGATATCAATCCACCCGATAATTTATCGGATGGCTAACGGATTAATATATTTAAAAGCCGATAACCGTTAAGCTAATACGTTAAGAGTAAAAAATCGTTTAATTCGCCCAATAAGCACCCTACTTATCAGGCTTATTTGAGTTGACTTTCTGAATTACCTACAAAGGATAATTTGGGTAAATTGAATATCTATAATCATTACAGTTTTAAATGCAAAAGTAGAGCATGGAGCCAGTATTAAAGAATTAATACTTGAAATTAATTTACAACCATGAGGTTTGCACATTTTAACTACCATCCTATATGAATTATCTCTTCTCACTCATAAATATAAACTTAAATTAAAAGAGTTTGAAATTATATTTCTAGAGGCACATAAATCTCTTATACGACAACAATTCATTATAATCCCACTTAGTGGGGTGTGGAGAGGATAGTATGAACGCAGATCTTACCCCTACCCTGGGTTAGAGAGGCTGTTTACAAATAGACCCCGGGCATACTTCCCTCCAAGAACTTCCCACCTTACTCTTGGGGAGACTCAAACTCACAACCTCTCGGTTGGAAGTGGGGGTTGCTTACCATTAGATCAACACCTCTTGTCTCTACATAAATCTCTTATACGATTAAAAGAATTCGACCTAAAATAAAGGTACTCGTGCAACTGAAACTTAATCTCAGCTAATTGGTATTGTCTTCCTAAATCTTTTCCGTCTGATGTGCCCTTTTAATTGCTAACTCTATAACTTCTGTCAGATCTTATTTTCTTATGCCAAACCTATAGTCTAAAGAGTGTATAGTATAGAAAACTATACAGAGACAAGTAGAGCTTTTTATATATGTTAAAATAATAGTACAAGGTATAAAGTTGTAGTATTAAAGTTATTCATAAATTCGATAAAACACAATAGTTTGGACCTATGAGGTCGGTATTCATCAGCTTTTTTGAAGAACATAGAAAGCTGAATATCACCATGTCTCTTGATCGCCCCTTTAACGTCTTAAACACCTTCTCTCAAGAACCCTGCTTTGTGATCCTTTATTGTCTCAAGGCTCTCCAGATTTTACCACTCTGAAAATATTCAACCATGGATGGGGAATAGCATTGTTCTTGATATAATCCAAAGCTTGGTCTTTGCAAGTGTAAGTATCCCAGATGCAAAAACGGCTGACTTTTTCATCTGTTGCCCACTCCATGAAATCATCCACATCAGACAGTTCAATTTGCCTTAGAGTCATTTCATATTCCCTTTCTTTTCCTTCTGCTTTGCTATCCATATTCTTATTGCTCTTCTCCAGGAACTCTATGTAAAAATGACTACAAGTATCACTTCATAATTTGAGCCAAGGGGTCAATTTTGGTGGGCTTTGTTGGAATATTCTATACTTGGAGTGAAAGGCAAGAGATGTGTATAGAACATAGAATTTCCAATAAAAGTTAACCAAGATGGGGCTATGATATGATCTGCGATTTTTAGAACTAATCTCCGAGATATAGGGACGAGAGAGCTAGCATGTTCGACTATGACTGATTATCAAAAATTAAATAGGACAAAAAAAAATCATAAAATTTGATCACTGTATGGGGTCAAATTTGACCCTGGACGTCTTTACGCTGATGGGTACGTTTTTGAGCATACGTCGACTAAAGCGAGGACATTACCTGGACGTGGTGACAAAGGCGACGTCGCTTAATGACTCACCAGCTTCACTCAAAGGATGCTACCTACTTTTGTACCTTTTTTATTGTTTCGAGGAAAGTCTCCTGCTATATAACAGAGACATTAACATTGTAAAGGGGCATCATCATCACTCTCGAATAATACAAAACTTCTCTCTCTCTTTATCTCTGTCTCTATCTCTAACGATTACTTCTTTCTTAAATTCATATTATCTTTTTATCTTTCAGATCTATAATAACAATATCGTCCTTCTAATTTTTAGGTCATATTATATTTGATTACGATTTACTCTAATTTATTTTTGATTGTTTTTAAGCTTGCAAAGTATATCAATAACTTTTGAGCCAACACTTTGGCGCCGTCTGTGGGGATTTCGAGAATCAAAATCATAGCTTGCACCTAGAGAACAACTGATAACCATTCTCTACACCACACAAAAACAAAAGATAGTCGAAAATAACACGAGAATGAAAACTATAGTGGGTGTTACAGCCAATCTCTTGGGTTCTCTCAACAAGGCCGATGACGAAGGAATCTTGAATGCAAACCCTAGCACCACCCCAGGTGCAGAGATCTTGCCTTCCCCATCCGAGGATCTAATGATCTTGCATGAAAAAGGAGCTTCAACATCCGCTACTAAGGAAGCACCCTCGGTGGTCAAGAAGCTACTGGAAGAATGGCTAACAAGTACCCTAAGTGGCTTGGTTGAGAAGTCACCGCAAAGTAACCTCAGGCGTACACTAACAGTAGGCATCGCTGCTGCCATAGGTGAACCTGAAGTTGTACGAGAAAATGACGAGCCCATAAATGTGCGAACCAACGATGGCACACTCATAGCCATCCTTAAGAAAATGGAAGAAATGGAAAATGAAAACAAAGCACTCCACGACCAAATGAAGGAACATCAGGAGAGGGTAGACAAAACCCCCGGTGCTCCCAAGTTGCTACCAAAACGCAACATGGGGAGGTTCGTTGAACAACCATATACCGAAGGAGATGCCCGCACTCCATTCCTAAAACCTTCAAAATGCCGCTCTATTTGAGGGTATACGATGGAAACACTAATCCCGAGGACCATCTGGTCCACTATGTCAGCGCCATGAAGGGCAACGACCTATCAAAAGAATGGGTACCATCGCTGTTACTGAAGAAGTTCGGCGAGACATTAACAGGAGGGGCCCTAACGTGGTACTCTCAGCTACCAGCTACGGCAATATCAATGTTCGAATAAATGGCGGATAAGTTCGTCACCGCTCATGCAGGTGCAAAGAAAGCGGAAGCAAGGGTCAACGACATCTTCGCCGTCAGGCAAACCAGAAAAGAGGGACTCAGGGACTTCCTGGCCAGGTTTAATAGGGTAAGGATGAGTCTACCAAATGTATCGGAAGGTATGGCAGTCGCCGCTTTCCAGAACATGCTAAATAGGGACGGTTCGAGGGCAACTAAGAAACTGCTGAGTTCCCTTATGAAATATCCCCCTACCACATGGGAGGAAATCTATAAAGCCTATTGTGCGAAGGTACGAGCGGACAAGGATGATCTTAGTGGGCCAACCCAATGTCTAACAATGATACACTCAGAAATAAGGAGGCATCGACGAAATAAGGGTCGGCGAGAACAACTCCCACACTTCAACAAAGATTGACACCAGCCTTACATCGGATCCTCCCATCCGCCTCCACCCAGGCATACAGACGCACTATAACGACACGCCGCCCCGCTCTGAAACGAAAGAGGTACGTCCCCTTTATTATTCGCCCATAACTTTTGTATGTCTCTTTCAGAAATAGTGCACGCACTAGAGAAGCTGGGCACCAAAGTATAGTGGCCACAGAAAATATAATCAGACGCCGCCACAAGGAAATCAAACGTCCTTTGCGAGTTCCATCAGGAACAGGGACACAAGACCGAAGATTACATAGGCCTATGGAAAGCCGTAGTCAGAATGCTGAACCAGAGATACCTAAGGGAGTTTCTTAGTGACAAAGGAAAACCCAACTTTGCACGCAGACGGGAACAACCCCATGGGCCGCCGAAGCCACCTTCTCCTGCACGCACGATAAATATGATCGTCAGAGGCGGCGATGACTCGACAATTAATCACGTCAAGTTCACCACCACGCACAAGCTAAAACAAACCATCGCCCATAAATGGTATGACGACTTCGAAGATAGTATCACCTTCGATAAGTCTGATGTTAACGGTTTGTCTTTCCCTCATTATGACGCTTTCTTATCATTGTACGTATCACCGATACAGATGTTAAAAGAATCATGGTTGACGATGGAAGTGGCGCCTGTATTATCCATCCGAGAGTCCTCGTACAAATAGGACTCGAGGATAAGATAATATCGTGATGCGTAACACTAACTGGTTTTAACAATGCAGTGGAACGGACATTCGGAGAAATACCACTGCCAGTTTTGGCAGGAGGAGTCACGCTGGAAACAACTTTCCACGTGATGAACCAGGAAACGGCGTACAACGCCATCATAGGACGCCCATGGATACATGCCATGCGAGCGATATCCTTAAGCTTTTACCAAGTGATCAAATTCCCTACACCGTGGGGAGTATTCAACATTCGAGGCGAGGCGCGTACCGCACAGAAATGCTACAAAATAGCCTAAGACTGCGCCCACACCAAACAGCTAAATGGGGCGAGTGCATAGGCATAGCAATCAGCCGTGTCGGGGACTAAGGTCAATCTAATAACAGATGCCATTAGAGATCCCGACATCACGGAGGCCTGTAGAGCAACAATCAAAAATCTCAACCCAATCCAATTGGACGACACCAAAACTACAAAGAGGGCCTATATCGGCACGGCCTCACTAACCCAAGTAAGTACCATGAATTCTTAACTAACCATGCAGATTTATTTGCTTTTTACCATTCAGTATGCCGGGAATCCCGCGAGACATCGCCACCCACAGGCTAAATGTCAATCCGTTACACCCGCCTGTGCGACAGATAAGAAAAAAGTTCAACGCCACAATCATTAAAGTGGCCAGCGAGGAAGTAGATAAGTTACTGGCCAACGAATCCATCAAAGAATTGACGTACCCCCAGTGGGCCACCAATGTCGTCATGGTCAAAAAGAAAAATGAGAAGTGGAGAATGTGTGTGGATTTTACTAATCCAAACAAGGCATGCCCTAAGGATTCCTTTCCACTGCCCCACATCGACCAGTTGATCGACTCCACCGTGGGACACAAACTGTTGAGTTTCCTAGATGCCTACTCCAGCTACAATCAAATCATGATGGCTGAGGAGGAACAGAAGAAACCTACTTTCATCACACACCAGGGAACATATTGCTACAAAGTAATGCCCTTCGGGCTAAAAAATGCAGGGGCTATGTACCAAAGTCTGGTCACTAAAATGTTCAAATAACATATTGGTAAAACCATGGAAGTCTATATCGATGATATGCTGGTGAAGTCGACAAGGAAAGAGGACCACATCGACCATCTGAAAGAAGCCTTCGAGATATTGAGAAGGTACGGAATGAAGCTGAACCCCGAGAAATGCGCCTTCGGCGTAGCCTTAGGAAAATTCTTAGGATTTCTTGTATCACAAAGAGGCATCGAGGTCAACCCAGATCAGATCAAGGCAATAGACGCCATACCTGAGTTTTTGAACAGCAAAAAATAGATACAAAAGCCGAGGGGGTGAATAGCCGCCCAGTCCAGGTTCATATCACGATCCTCTGACAGGTGCCATAAATTTTTCAATAAGTTGAAAAAGGACAGTGGGTTACAATGGAACGAAGAATGCTTCGAAGCCTTGAGAAAATTGAAAGCCTATATATCTTAACCACCACTACTGGCTAAGGCGAATCCAGATGAACCCTTGCTAGTGTATCTGGTCGTATTCGAGGTCGTCGTCAGTGTACGCAATATCTTATTTACTATATCAGCAAAACCTTAGTGGACGCTGAAATGCGGTATCCAAACCTTGAAAAATTAGCGCTGGCTTTGGTCGTAGCTTCACGGAAGCTATGACCCTACTTTAAGCATCATCCCATAAAAGTAGTAACGGCCTTCTTCCATAGAAGTGTCCTACATAAGCCTGAATTATCAGGTAGGCTCACCAGATGGGACATAGAGCTCAGCGAGCATGACATTTCATATCACCCAGGAAACGCCATCAAGTCGCAATGATCTCTCTACACTAATAATGCCGCTAATGCCTCGGGATCGGGACTCGTTCTCGAGGTCCCTATAGGCGAAGCTATTAGTCAGTCCATATGATGTTCCGAAATGACTAATAATGAGGCCGAGTATGAGGCTGTTATTGCAGGAATAAAGCTAGCCATCAAATATGGGGCTCGGCAACTCATTATCCATTGTGATTCCCAACTCGTAGTGAACCTGGTCATTCGTACTTACCAAATCAAGGACCAGAGTTTGCAAAAATACTAGTCAGAAATCCACAAATTAATGGTTGAATTTGATGAGTGACACTTCGAACAAATTACAAGGGCACGGAACGTCGAAGCATACGGCTTAGAAAAACTGTCCACAGCCATCAAAAACTTCAACAAAGAAAGCGTGGTCACCCTCCTTCATTCGGTCATTGATCACACTGAGGTACTCTCTTTAAATTTGACTTGGGACTGGCACAACCAATTTGTGTCCTATTTGCAGGATGGGACACTCTAACTCGACCAAAAAGAAGCAAAAAGCTCCGCATACAGGCCACCCAATATTGCCTGATAAATCACGAGTTCAATAAAAGAACATTTGGCGGACCCATGGGCAAGTGCCTAGGGCCTCACCAAACAAAACCAGTACTCGAAGAGGTACACGAAGGTCACTGCGGTGCCCACACAAGTAACTGCGCCCTCGTATGCTGCATTATACGAGCCGGCTATTACTGGCCCACTATGAAGAAGAAGGTTGCATAATACATTCGTCGATGCGAACAATGCAAAAAAGTATGCCCCCATGATACATCAACCAGAAGAACCCCTCACTTAGTCATTTCCCCATGGCTTTTCATTAAATAGGGAACAGACATAGTCGATCCCCTACCAGCGGGACGAGGAAAGGTACGATTTCTGTTAGTTTTAACTAACTATTTCTCCAAGTGGGTGGAAGCAGATGTGTATGCCCAAATACACGAATAGGAAGTCATCGCCTTCATATGGAAGAATATTATCTGTCGGTTTGGCATTCCCAAAGAGATCAGCTGCGAGAATGGGCGACAGTTCATCGGCTAGAAGACGATATAGTTCTTCGACAAATAGCATATCAAGCAAATACTCTCCATGCCATATCACCTCGCCGCCAACGGCCAAGCAAAATCTTCCAATAAAATAATACTGAACATACTGAAAAAGAAACTCAAGGAAACATAGGGCTATAGCCCGAGCTACTACCAGAAGTGTTGTGGGCACATCAGACCACACCTAAATCCAGCACAGAAGAAACACCATATTCACTGGTCTACGGAACCGACGCGGTCATACCGGTCAATGTCAGCGAGCCGAGCTTAAGGTATTCACATACCAGCGGAGCAGAGAACGACATGAACTGACTTCAAGATCTCGATAAGGCCGAGGAAAGAAGAGAAATGGCTCACATAAAAATGGTAGCTCAGAAACAATAGGTTGAAAGATACTACAACAAAAGATCCAAAATAAGACCACTCAAAGTGGGAGATTACATACTCAAAGCCAAGATATTGGCATCGAAAGACTCGAGCAAAGGAAAATTTGGCACCAACTGGGACGGTCCTTACAAAATCATAGCAGCAACGGATAAAGGAGCATTCCAATTAGAAACAATGGAGGGAAAATGCTCCAAAACAATTGGAACATCGCCCATCTCAATTATTTCAATTTTTAAAAGGCATCTCCCCAGTCGTACTCTTTTTCCCTCACCTGAGTTTTGTCCTAATTGGGTTTTCTCGGGAAGGTTTTTAACGAGGCGGCAAAGGGGACACCTGGATATAATTGCAGAATGAATTTATCATACCAGCCTCTCTGTCCACTCCCTAGTCTGGCATGATAAAGGGACTGTACTAGCATAATCTCTAGTGTATCAAAGGGTTACGACCATCTCTAATGTATCAAACGGCTACGTCCATTTCCAATGTATCAAACGGCTACAGCCATCTCTAGTGTATCAAACGGCTACGGCCATCTCCAGTGTATCAAACGGCTAAGGCCATCTCCATCAATCGTCGACCCAGTTCGACTATGGAAAGCGAGTGATTCGACGACAGTCGAAGTCACTTACATGGCTAAGGCCATTGACATTATTTTGGCCAAGGCCACCACCATCAACCGTCGATCCCGTTCGACTACGGCAAGCAAGTGACTTAATGACAGTCGAAGTCACTTATATGGCTAAGGCCATCGACGTTATTTTGTCCAAGGCCACCGCCGTTAACCATCGACCAAGTTCGACTACGGCAAGCAAATGATTCGACAACAGTCGAAGTCACTTATATGGCTAAGGCCATTGACATTATTTTGGCTATGTCCATCGCCGTCAACCGTCGACCCAGTTCGACTATAGCAAGCAAGTGACTCGACCACAGCCGAAGTCACTTATATGGCTAAGGCCATCGACATTATTTTGGCCAAGGCCATAGCCTTCAATCGTCGACCCAGTTTGACTATGGCAAGCGAGTGATTTGACGACAGTCGAAGTCACTTACATGGCTCAGGCCATCGACATTATTTTGGCCAAGGCCACCACTGTCAACCGTCGACCCCATTCGACTACGGCAAGCAAGTGACTCAATGATAGTCGAAGTCACTTATATGGCTAAGGCCATCGACCTTATTTTGGCCAAGGCCACCGCCATCAACCGTCGACCCAATTCGACTACAGCAAGCAAGTGATTCGACGACACTCAAAGTCACTTATATGGCTAAGGCCATCGCCATTATTTTGGCTAAGGCCATCGCCGTCAACCGTTGACCAAGTTCGACTACGGAAAGCAAGTGACTCGACCACAACCAAAGTTACTAATATGGCTAAGGCCATCGACATTGTTTTGGCCAAGGCCACCGCCTTCAACCGTTGACGCAGTTCGACTATGGTAAGCAAGTGACTCGACGACAGTCGAAGTCACTTATATGGCTAAGACCAGTGACATTATTTTGGCCAAGGCCACCGCCGTCAATCGTCGACCCAGTTCGACTACGGCAAGCAAGTGATTTGACGACATTCGAAGTCACTTATATGGCTAAGGACATAACATTATTTTGGCTAAGACCATCGCCGTCAACCGCTGAACCAGTTCAACTACGGCAACCAATGGATGCAACTTATCAAATCGACTCATAGTTCATGACATATGCTAATCAACCACAGAAAAATTTGGGACAAGAAAAAGGTTCAGAAGAGTAGAAGAAGATAATCGACAAAAATAATGAAAAGTCAAACAAAACACCACTATCATAAAACAAATAAACAATGACAAAATAGAACATAAAATGAAAGGAAAAAATACCTCAAAGTCATAAACCAAACGAACTCCGATTAGTCAAAGATTTGACTCGAGCTTTTGAGGCCAAAATAGACCTTAATCGAGTGTTCTCGATTGAGAATACTCGATTAAGTTTGATTAAAACCTCAAGTTTAAACCCCACCTTGGACCGACTCAGTTTGGTTTGCAGGGTTCGCTCTTTAGATTTGGTATTCGACAAATTCTAACGTGATTCAAACGGAGCCGGGGTTGGATTTGAGAGGAGGGTGGTCTAGTGGTTGGCTGGTGTGATTTTGGGAGAGATAGGGTGAACTAGCGTTTGGGGTCGATGCCTTCGATATAATATTCTAGGCATTTGGTGATGATTCTAAGCAAGAGGATTGTGGATTCGTGGAGGGATGGTTTGGTGGTCGTAGGGTGTTAATTTCGTGGTCGTCGGCGGCGAAGCCGTCGGGTTTTATGGTGAAGGGAACTCATTGCGGCTAGGGTTTGGGCTTGGGTCCGTCTCTGAACGAGAGAGACGTTGAATAGTGAGGAAGGGGGTTTTATTTGGGGGGCTGGGGTAGGAGATAAGATTATATAGTTAGGGGTAGAATGAATCTCGCGCGTTCGATCTGATGAGATAAACGGTTTGGATCACTTCACTTATATGAAACGGGGTTGTTTGGTTAAGTGGGGGACTGGGTCGACCCGGGTCTAAAGGGATCGGGTTGTAGGGAAGGGTTGAGGCCGTTGGATTAACTAAAACAGACGGCTCAGATCTGAGACGTCTATACAGCGTCGTTTGGTTGGTCCTGGAGACAGACCAAATTGGACCGGACCTGGGGGTCATTTGGGCCTGATTTTGGGTCCAACAAGAGTGACCCAATTCCGATTTTCATTCCTTTCTTCCCTTTCTTTCATTTTCCTTTTAATTCCTAAATTCCTAAAAATGTAAAAATCAAATAACTTAGGAAATACTAAATGGATCCCTAATAATTAGCCCACAATATTAAATACTGATTAAATCAATAATCAAATAATTATACGTTGAATTACAACAAATAGATATTTTTGTGATTTTCAATCTTTTAAAAGAAGACATGGTTTAATTAATTCCCAAAAATGCAAAAAATTAAATCCTACATATGCATGCAACGCGTATTTTTATATTTTTTAATTAATTAAACATGATAAACATTCACAGATAAAAATACAAATAATTATCCAAAAATTCCACGCAAATTCTAAAAATTGTAGACCAAAGAAATTTATTTTATTTTTGATTTCTTTTGGATCAATTTTCATGGAGCAAAAATTACATTTTCACAAGCACGATCGGAAGTGAATTCGAAAGTCCGTAGGTTATTTTAGAGCCATTTAGCTAAAGATAGAAATTTGAAGGTTTTTGAGAAGTTTGTCCGGAAGTTTACTTTTTGATATCGGGGTCGGATTCCAATTCTGCAAGTTGGAGTAGTTCGTAATGTCGAATGTGACTTGTGTGCAAAATTTGTGATCAATCAGACATGATTTGATAGGTTTCGGCATCGAATGTAGAAGTTTGAAGTTCTAAAGTTCATTAAGCTTGAATTGGGGTGCGATTCATAATTTTGATATTTTTTTATATGATTTGAGGCCTCGAACAGGTCCGTGTTATGTTATGGGGCTAGTTTGTGGGATTGGACGGGGCCACGTGGGCCTCGGGAGTGTTTCGGGGTGGTTTCGGATCATTTCGGGATGTTTTTAAATAGCTTATGCCGGTATCTGGTGTTGTTCTTTGCGTTGGCGAGGACCCTCTCGTGTTCACAAAGAAGGAACTGGCTTCAGGGACTCTGTTCTTCGCGTTCGCGAAGAGGTTCTCGCATTCACAAAGAAGAAAATCTCTACTGCACGGGTCTGATTTCGTAGGCTCATATCTCGCAATCTATAAGGAGTTTGGAGACGATCCAAAAAAAAATTGTAGCTCTTTGTGTCGGTTTTTAGAAAAGTAAACCATTTAGCAGTTGGATTTGTGTACAAAAAGTTATGGCTGGTACACTACAAGCTGTCTGGGAAGATTAAACCATTTGTTATTTGGAGTTTTATTCGAAAAGTTATGGCTATTAAACTAGAGGCTATCTGAGGAGAGTTTCGAAAATTATTTTTGAAAATTTTCTTATTCGCGAACGCAATGGGGGTCTCGCGAACACGAAGATGGGTCGTATGGGCAGTCTATAAGTGTAAAGAAATGGTTTTGGCTCATTTCATCTCATTTCCTCCATGGGAATCGACCTTGGAGAAATTTTGGAGCTCCATTTTCTTCATCAATGTCAAGGTAAGTGATTCCCACCTATTGCAAGTTAATTAGTTGGATTATATCTTGATTTTAACATGGAAAATCATGTAAATTAGTAGAAATTTTGGAATTTTGAAGAAAACCTAGGAAATTTATATTCTTGAATTTTGACCACGATTTTGGTATGTAATTAAGAGAAATTAATATTTGAGTTCGTAAGTTCATGGGTAAACTTTATCTTCAAAAAATTTAGGAATCCGGGCATGTGGGCCCTAGAGAAATTTTGTTAACTTTTCGATCGGGGGTTAGGAATTGCTATGAATTGGATCATTAGGAGTAATTGAATATATATTAATGGATTTTTATTATTATTGGCTAGCGTTGGAGCTTTGTGCATCAATTGGAGTCTTCGGAAGAGCGTGGAATGCCAGTTATGGATCTTCGGAGCGAGGTGAGTCTCCTTTCTAACCTTGTAAGAGGGAATTGTCCCCATAGGCGAGTTAATTGATTATGTGCTCCTATTTGGGGGGGGGGGGGGGCTACGTACGCACGAGGTGATGAGAGTCCATGCGTAGCTATTATTATGCTATTGTCCGAGTAGTTTAGGACCCAAAGCATGCTATACTTGGATTATTTGTGGACTTATTGACGGCTTGAATTGCTTAAATCACATCGAATTAGTAAATGAATTTCTAAATAGATAAAATATTATTTTTCTTAAATGGCTAAAAGAGGATTTGCTAGTTTGGATAATTGCTCCGTGTGAACTTCTTGATTGATTGTTTGTGTATGTTTATTTTTGGAATGGGCCGAATGCGTCGGCAGATTAAATAGATGCATCTATGGTTCGCGTCGTTCGACCCTCGGTAGTGCACGGTTTATTTTCTGTTGGAGCGGGTCGTACGTCCTCGGCATGGTTTGCACATGATTGTATTGCTTGCCTTGAGATTATTTGGGATTGATATTCGCTCTCCCAACTTGAGATACTCGGAAACTATTGGATTATGAATCTTGAGACTTTCAATATAAAAATAAACTTTTACCTA
Source organism: Nicotiana benthamiana (assembly GCA_034376525.1). Classification (NCBI taxonomy): domain Eukaryota; kingdom Viridiplantae; phylum Streptophyta; class Magnoliopsida; order Solanales; family Solanaceae; genus Nicotiana; species Nicotiana benthamiana. Next base: position 38,653,892 of record CM067336.1, read on the forward strand.
TTCATGATTTACTTGAAATTACTGTCATTCTTAATAAATCCTTGCTTATTCGCATTAATAATGTATCATTATCGGACTAGTAGTAAGTGTTGAAGTCGAACATATCGTCTCTGCTTCTTCGAGATTAGACGGGATACTCATTGGGTACACGTTGTTTTCGTACTCATACTACATTTCTGTGCATTTTTATTGCACATGCATATGCATCTCTAGTGACCTACTAAGCGTAGCAACATGGTTGATACAGAGACTTAGGTGAGCTGCACTTCTCGAGGCGACCCGCAGCCAGTAGAGTCTCTTTTAGTTTTCTGTATTTATTTTCTGTCCAATATAGTATTTCGGACAATTGTATTATATTATTTCCTAAAAATTACTCATGCACTTGTAAAACCGGGTTCTGGGAGAGTTGTAGGATTGTTCAATATCGAATTTGTTAAAGATATTTTTCTTATTTCAATGAATTTTATTACTTATTGTTTAAATGTATAAAAGGAACGATTTCCATAAGTTTTAAAACAATAAGTTTCTAGTTATTGGCTGCTGGCTTGCCTAGCAATGATGTCCGGCGTCATCACGACCCTTAGTGGATTCTGGATCGTAACAATATTTGGTAACTTTATTCACCAAAGTATTGACAAATATTAACAATCATTTAAGATACTTTTTTTGTATGTTTTCATTATCAAATGATCTCAATTTTGTATTACTAAGTAGATGTTAAAATATTTTCATATATTTGGAATAGTTCAAGTATATTTGGAATTGAAAAAGTAGCCTTGATCTATTCTTTATAAGAAATTATCAACTCTAAAAATACTATAAGAGACTTATTTTATTTTTTACTATGAATATCGTCTATCATCTTTTTCACATTTGATGGTTTTTCTTTTTTATAAATTTCAAGTATTTATCTAAATAGCATTCCTTTTAACTAACCTTTATCACAATGCAAACGGAAGCATGAATTTAGTAATTTTAATAATAACAATAACAATAATAATATTATTATTATTATTATTATTATTATTATTATTGTTGTTGTTGTTGTTGTTGTTGTTGTTGTTGTTGTTGTTGTTGTTGTTGTTGTTGTTGTTGTTGTTGTTGTTACTGTACAATCGATACAATACTAAATAAGATAAATTTGGGACCTTTAATTTAGCGGCCTAAAGCAATTGTCTTATAGTCTGTTTGACCAAGCCGTAAAAGAAATATTTTTTCTCAAAAATACTTTTCTCAAAAGTACTTTTAACAAGAAGTAGTTTGTTTTTGACTAACTAATTTGAAAAATATTTCTGAGCAACAATTAATATTTGACCAACTTTTAAAAACTGTTTCTAAGTGTATTTTTGTCAAAAGTGCTTTTCAAAAAAAATAAATTTAAAGAGAAATTACTTTTTTCTGTTTTTCCTCAAAATTACTTTTCTAAAAGTTTGCCCCAACACTTCAACCCTAAAAAAAAGTGCTTCTAAAATTAGAGAAACAGGGCCAAACAAGCTATTAGACACATTTACCTAGAGCCAGCACTTGTTTGACTTTTGGATCATTCACATCCTTTCTGTTAGCAAATCGTCTCGTTTGCCTAACTATTAAAGGAGCTCTTACGTGAAATAGGTCAACTCTATAGGAGTGACAAACAGGCCGGTGCGGATATGGTTAAAGTCGGAAATGAATAATAAATAAATAAATAAATTATTCGATCCGATTCATATTTAATACGAATAAAAAATAAATTAATCGGTGAATAATATAAGTAATCATATTATCCATGACTTCTTGTAATTGATCACTTTTGGGAGAATTCTTAGTCTCCCTAACTCGAGGAACCCCAATTTGAGGGTTTTAGAGATGTAAAAGTTAGATCCATTGGTTATCCATTTTTTAAATGGATAATATGGTTCTTATCCATAATTAACCTGTTCCTAAAAAGTTCATTATCCAATCAACTTTTTAATACATAATATGTGTAGTTGATTATTTTCTTTTAACCATTTTGCCACCCCTAACTCAATATAGTCAAATTGGAAATATTCAAATTTTCTCAACTTTATCTAGCTTAAAATTATCCTCAGGATGCCATTCTATTAGTATGGGTGAGCGTTCGGGCAGTTCAGATCGCATTTAAAATTTCAGTTTGGATTTTTGGTTTCGGATTGAAGAAATGACAATCCAAATCCAATCCAAATAAGCTCGGATTGGATCAAATTTTTTAAGTTCGGTTTCGGATTAATCAGTTTGGATATTTTGAATTTTCGGTTTTAAGCTTATAAATTAAGATGTTTCTTCTTTTTACAAAAACCGAATATCCAAATGAAGTACTCATGTTAAATTGCCCGAAAAGTTACTCATTCTCACTGCAATCATCCAAATAAAGTATTCAAGTAATGAAATTGTTATAAAGGGAATGCAACAGAGACATTAATACGCCAGATAAAAAGTAGCAATAATACCATATCCAAATAGAAAATACTCGGATAATAACTTAATATTGAATATATAAGATGATATCTAATGGGTAGGGTATCGAACTCATTACTGCTGACATATGAATGATGGACTAAATATAAAGTATAAAAATTTTGGATTCGGATATCCAAAAATCCAAAAATCCGAAGTACCAAATCCAATATCCAATCCGAAATCCAAAATTTTAAAAAATGAAATCTTTAATCCAAAAATCCAAATCAAAAATTAAAAAATTCGAATTTCGGATTGGATTTTGGGTTTGCCCAAATTATGCCCATCCCTATCTATTAGGGATTAAGAACCAAAAAGGAAAATTTTATCTTACTGAATTTAAATTTATAGAAAAGGTCTAAAGTGTCCTTGTATTATACAAATAGAATAACTTATAGTTATACCCTCCTTTTTCCTTCATTTTATTTTTACAGAAAAATAGTGTTAGTTGTCGATCACCGGACTCTTGTTCTGCAAAAGGATATATGATTCGGGGCACAGCTGAATAATGGCGGCGGAAGTTCTTTTGGAACTGCAAGAAATTCTCACCTCCAGAAAGGTGGTGGAGTAGGGTTTTTTTCTTTTTCAGCTGTACATTACCACTACTTTCAAATGGGCTTTCTTCTTTACCCTAAATTTTACATTTGATCCTTTTTCCTTCCCTCTGTTTAATTTATTTACCATACTCTTATTCTATTTTCTCTTTCAATTTTCGGAACTTTTATTTCCGTTAATGAGGGTGCATTTTCATTTCAAATTTATTGCGTTTTGATTCTTTATTTGCTGGTGTATTTACCTTTTGTGTAATGATAAATATTTGTAGGAGCCTCTGACAAGAGAAGAAGCTAAACTAGTTAATTCATTACAGCAAGATGCTGTGAGAAATTTTGGAATTGGTGCCACCGGTGCTTCCATTGTCACTTGGTTTGGTACATTTCCTCACAGACTTGTATTACATTTTCAATATGATGGTGTTTGATTGGATAATAGTGTTTTGGTCAAATTTAGTTTCATAGAGAAAATATAACATTAAAGTTTATAATGAACAGCTAAATGAATCTTGAATGCTATTAGAGGAGTGTTGTCAAACATTTCGGACGTGCCGAAATAAAATGACATTATACAAAATGGGATGACAAGAGTATTATGGGAGTTTCACTGAAGCTTTTCTGTGAACTTAGTTTTGAAGGAGAAGGTTCCCTCTTCTACATGTCATGCTTCCTGAAATTCACAAGGTGCATACTGTGAGTAGGAAATGGAATTAATGCAATGGATTCCAAAGTATCCAACTTCTCTTGTCTGAAAAGATGAAGCACATTGAAAACAGTATTGGCCTTATTAAATAATAGAAAGGTTTAGCAGAAATATGTAAAATATCCTCCCAGAAAGATCATTGTACAATAAGCGGGCAATGGTTAGAAGAGGCGCTCCAGCGGCTAGAGGAAATAAGGTTATTAGTTAAACCAGAAAACCGGCCATATCCAGACATGCGTGAAGCGGTAAAGGTGGTGTTCTGTATTGCATCCATTCTGCTTGCATAAATTATATGTTTTGTTTCTTTTTTCTTGTTTACGTCGATATTTAATTGAACATCTAATAAAGGTCTCTCAATCTGTTTCTTTGCAGTCACCAAAAGGCTGAATAACCTAATGCGCATCAACCTCACAGCAGGTAAGGTCAAACTGCAATTTCCTTGTAAATCTTTTTTGAAATTGACTGGGATTATTATTCATGTTTTACCTTTTCCACCTATATGTTAGTCACCCTTGAATCCCTACTGGTTTCGGTCCACGTAATTAGTGGATCTGGTCGATAGTGATATATCTTAGGATGCCTTTCGATGGCTCGAGTTCAAGTTCAACGTAAGTTTGTTCTTAAACATTTATGATAAGGGAGTAAAAACTGAACGGAGTCAATTTCAAGTGCCTAAACATTAAGGTCATTTAAAATTTCTCTGTTGCCTCACATTATCTTGTAGTTTGAATGAGGGATGTTGATAAAATTATACAGTAAATTGTATGATGACAAATTTAAATTGACAGTTTCATATTTGCCCTTTTCTCGAAAGTTGTTAATTATTGGATTTTAATGGTGAAAAAGCTATTTTGGTGTTTCAAGCTAATATGCACGTGCCTGTCACGTGCTCAATTGCTTGATATTCAGTAAGTCACTGCTGTTTAGGAGACTTGTAATCTCTCTTCAGCTGTATATTACCATTCTTGTTATGATGCACAATGTTCAAAATTCTTAGCTGGAGCTCAAAGTTTTTATAGAAGTAATATCAAATTTTATACCAAAACAGAGAACATTTTGGTTTACTTTTGATAACTCTATTACTTTAGTCTTTTGAACTTTCCTCCTTCCAGGTGTTGGTTTCTTTTATGGTGTCAGAAGAGTTGGCAAGTTTTTGGATTCAAGAGCTGAACAAATGCTCTCTCAGCATGGGACTCGTCTGCAGAGCGAGTTGGCAGAAATGTAGGTTATTGACCACATTAAACTTTTTGATTTTTGCAAAATACATTAGTTGAGTTGTTACTCCTTAGAGTTAAGGCACTACACAGGCACATGTACATTAGTCTGAAGAAAAATAACCTTGGGCTCTTGTATTCTCGTACTCCATCTTATATTAATTGCTCTACTTCCCTCTTTTGAAAAAGATTTGGGAACTTATCTAAACTGAAAATATACCATTCATTATTTAATTTCCTTTAATATCTTTTTTTTTCATTGGCACCGGGTGTCCGAGTCTCTTCGAGCCCCGACTAATCTCGGGGGTGCACAGGCTGTCGGCAAGGAGTTTCCCGCAAGTGCACCACGGTTAATTTAGGTTTTACCCAGTCCGATGGCCCTCAGAAATTGTTTGCACCCAGTGGGTTTCGAACTTGAGACCTTGAAAGGGAGCAAATATCTTATTCTTAAGAAGTTAATAAATGACCCACTTTTTGCACAAAAATGTCCTTCAAAGAATTTATCCTACTCCCAGTTTTGGACCCAATTCTAGTTTAACGCACAAAGTTCAACCCTTGTCTGATTGCACAACAAAGTATGGTATCTAAGTTACGCTGAGGGTGTTGAAGAATTTGTAAGAAAAAAATGCTTTTCTTTTGGATATAGGTTCTATTCCATGTTCAATAATTTATGAATTAGTTCTACCAAAGCACTAGTGTTTTTTGCTCAGTATACATGCTAAGTTTGTAACCTAAGAAAACAAAACAATTTGTTTCCTTACTTTCTGCAATGCATCATACTGAGAATCTCTTCTCTTGATTTTTGTTCAACTTGCATGAACTCAAGAGTAGACAATTGTTAACTTGAAACCTGTTCGCTAACATTGAGGGAATACGTCTTGATGAGAATTAAAGAAAAAAAAAATAGAAGGAAGGAGGCTGTGATCTTGCTCAACAATTGTTAAATTGAAGATAGTTAGATTAAATAATTATTTTGGAACGATTTGGGCCCGATTTAAGTAGAGTGTAACAGAGAACTCATATTACCGGTTTGATTGTCAATGAGGCATAATTGATTGACTGATTAATTGTTGGGGGTTCTTCTATCCTACACTTTGCATGCTTTTGACTTGTGAAAGTGTCAGAGAGACCAAGCAAATTCCGGGAAACTACTGATATCATCGTAACAAAGACAAGTTTCATAGTTTTGTGGTTCTGGAAAAAAATATTGCAAACAAAGATTCACTTATAGAAGGATATACTCGACCTGTGTAAAGGTTGTAGAAACTTTCTTTGAAGAAAACTCCTAAGTGCTAACATTTTATTTAACTGATCATTTTGCTTCCTTTACTAAAGTGTTAATGTGGTAATTTTTTCTGTTTTCTTCCCCAACATTAACCACGTACTGATGTATATTTGTGCATAGTAGAATGTTGAAGAAGTATCAGCAACATCCACAGGTATTGCGACGCGTGTCCAAATATTTTTTCTGTGAAAATGTATATGACGATGATTCAACAGACCGGCCAAAACCAAGGTGGCGCTTTCGGAATCTCTACAAGGAAGATTTAGCCTCTGCTCATATGAAAAGTGATGACGACTCTTACAGTAAGAAGATCAATTCAGAGAAAACTGATCTGAGGAAGACTGATATACAGAGCAAGCAAATTAATGTGAGTATGCAACTCTGCCTTCAAATAAATTTGAATAAGAATCAGAAAACACTGGGGATGAGGGAAATCTGTTATCCAAAGATGTACTCACTATGCTGAGATGATCAAATTTCATTCCCACGACAGTACAAATAATTAAAAAGTATAATATAGTGATAATATCCTGTAATCGTGCAAGCTGCCCACTTCAGAGCAGTGTGTAGTGTTCATTGGAGTTTTCTTCTGCCTAAATGAGAAGGGAGGAAGCAAACTCCTTTTGCGTCGTTGCTGTGTTATAGCTGAATATGCAACTTTCTTAAAGTTATATGTTAACTAGACTGTTTGCTTATAAATGTAGATAAGTGCAGCTGCTGTTATTCTGGAGGCGAGTGAAGACCCATTTGACTGCATATTCGGGCCTCCAAAAAGTGTCGAAAATACTAATCACCCTGATGCATTTAGCACACCACCTAGAAGGCGTAGCCATAACCAGAAAAGGTCTCATCGCAGGCGCAGGATGCGCCACAAGGAGAACATGGATGCTTGACCTTTATTTGAAGTAGCTCTCACAGATGACCCTCACACGTAGTAAATTTACTAGCTATTTCAAAAAGTATTACTACTATTCGGGTGCCTTCCTTTGATGTTGCTCTCTCCTTGAGACATACAATCTTACATCTCTAGATGGAACTGACGTTACCTCCAAGCTGCTTGTATAAATTGTAGGAAAATATGAAGAACACTATAGCTTAGCCTTGAAACACGTTTGAAATGCTTAACGAAAGCGATATTTGCTCCCTCACCTTCGTGAAATTACCGTGGGATTATGACAAACACTAAGCAAATAGTGGAGAAATTCTATTCTATTAAAAAAACCTCTCTATAAAAGCCTTGTTTGTTACGAATATTTTTGGATGTTATAGCGAAGTGCTATTACAGATAACACATTCTATAACATAACATGAAAATTGGTTCCGGAAAAGCTTAGCTTTTATAGTAAAGTGTTGTTATATGGGGATGGTGTTATAGAGAGGTCCGACTGTATATATAAATACATTGTCTACGTAAACACAGCAATATAATTGATTTTGTTCAGAAGACAAAAGATGACAAGGTTTTTACTATCTTTTTGCTCTTAAAATGTCTCATCCTTCTAAGATGTATTTACTTTGTGTAATATTTACTACAAATCCCTTGGCAAGAGGACAGATCACGTATGTCAATTCACTATCTCAATGATGTCCTGTTCCTGTTGTATATAATTCAAGTGGCCATCTTAAACCACCAATGAAGTAAATATATGCTACTATATAGCCAAATTATTCTCGATATGGTAAATAAAAGCTTAATCCCGGAGATACTCTCAACTCTCAACGTAACCAAGATTTGGTTAAATTACAATTGAAATAACAATTTCACAAGGGATGTTGAAGACATAATTTAAGTGAAGAAAAGCATGCTCTGTTTAATAGCTTATGCTTTTAGATAATATAGTCACACATTTAAACATGATATTATAGCAGACAAAGGTATTGATGAGGTATTATATTATTTTTGTCTTTCCTTTCCTTCACTGAGCCGGGGGTCGATTGGAAACAGTCTCTCTGCCCTTTCATGTAGGGGTAAGGCTCGTCTACATATTACCCTCCCCAGACCCCATTTTGTGGGACTATACTGGGTAGTAGTTGTTGTTGTTGTAAAGGTGGGCATTGAGAAGGTGATGTGGCATCCTTCTATGTCCATCAATTATATTTATCTTTTTCCTCCTTTTTTTGACATTTTTACCTTTTTTATTCATATTCAATAAACCGTTTGTTGGAAGGAACTGTTATCAATCTTTTAACTGATGACCCTAAAGAGACGTAACAACTTATTGTAATCAATCGGTTACAACTCCTCACTTCTCATTCTAGGAGTATCATCAAAGCATTATATATATATATATTTACACCAACAACACTTTGGAAAAAAGCAAAGTGACAAGGTTCTTCTCTTTGGTTTATCCAAGCAACCACTACTAGAAATCCGGCAAAAAACGACAAAAGTTGGTCGCTTATAGGCTTAAAAGCGACCAAAAAGCGACCAAAGAGGCTTGGTAGCTATATTGATGGTCCCATTATTTTAGGGACCGAAGTTGGTCACTAATTAGCGATCAACTTTGGTCTCTAAGCTAAAAGGACCAAATATTCTGGATAAAGACTATAGGACCAACTTTGGTTGCTTTTATTATTTTAATAATATAATTTTGAAGACCAAAGTTGGTCTCTAAATAAAAAAATATTATTTATTTATTTATTTATTATTAATCATTAAAAAGCGACCAACTGTGGTCTCTAATCTAAAAATTATATTTTAAAATATGGTAACTAGAGACAAATATTGATCGCTATTTTATTCAATTATTTATTTATTTTATTAATTTAGCGACAAACTTTGGTCCCTAAATACATGAATTTAATTTAATTTTTAAACAATATCGACCAACTTTGGTCTCTATATTAGCAGATTTTTTAATGAGATAGCGACCAACGTTGGTCGCTTTTTGAAGAAATCTGGGAAAATATCGACTAAAGTTGGTCGCTTTTCTCCAGAAATTTTTTTAAACTTGAAAAGCGACCAAATAGAGACCAACTTTGGTCGCTTTTCTGTGTATTATTTGACAGAAACTGCCTGTTTTGGCAGCTACACCACCAGCCAGTCATACCAATTTCCTAAATAGGCATTTTATGCCAACAACAACAACAACAATAAAAAGCAATTAAAAGCAATAAAGAATAAACTTCAATAGAACTAATATGTTAAGCTAACAAAATTAAGTTAATGCTTATTACAAGCTCATTCGAACTAAAGAGAACTAACACAATACTAAATTGGTATGTAAATTAGTTCTAAAAGAACTAACACAATATAAATTAGTTCTAACATAATAGCAAAATTAGTTCTAACACATTAGAACTAACAAAATAGTATATAAAGTACTGAAGGAGTGTTCTTTCAGCATCCTCGTCTGAAAGTTGGATTGCATCGCTCAGTTAATTAGTGTCACGACTCCAATCTCGGTCGTGATGGCGCCCCGCCGTGAGGCTGGGCAAGCCCGACTAAACCACAACAAAGAACGACATTCCATCCAAAAGAAATAATTTAAGATAACACAGCAAATTTAATATCATACTCCCAACCAGGGATAGGTAATACCAAAGAAAACACAACTGAACAAGAACAATTATCCTCCCAAAACCGAGGAGTCACGAGTACAGAGCCTTTGATAAAACAAGATACAAGTCTGAATGGAAATGATACAAAGTCTGACAACATAGCAAAAAGGAACATGACTGATAGAGACAGAGTAAGTGGTCCTGCGAACGCTGGGCAGCGACCTCAATACCCTGACGGCCCGGATAAAACAGCAGCAGCAACACTAGATCTCTGAAGCACCTGGATCTGCACACAAGGTGCAGGGAGTATGGGGTGAGTCTACCAACTCAGTGAGTAATAAGCATGTATAAAAATCTTAAGATAAGAAAACACGAAATAACACAAAATGAAGCTATCTAACAGTTCCATACAGTACAAGCCTCAGAGATATACAGATAAAGCAACAGTAAATAAATGCATGATATGCAATGCAATATATGAACACTGCGGAACGTCCAACCCGATCCATATGGGTACTCGCGCTCACTGTGGGGGTTCAGACTCCGGAGGGGATCCTACAGCCCAAGCGCCATATCATACAGTGCCAATAGTTACCACTGTTTCTATTTCAATACACGATGTCATTAATTACCACCGTTTCCATTACAATACACGATGTCCTTAGTTACCACCGTTTCCATTACAGTTAACGGTGTCCTTAGTTACCATCGTTTCTATTTAAAATACAAGGTGTCCATTGTTACCATCATTTCTATACACGGTATCCATAGTTACCACCGTTTCCATTTAAGATAATATAAAGTCCAAAAATAGCGAGATACTACTCGTCAGCCCAAAATATCATTTAAAAGTCATTTGAGTTCTCAAAACGTATAAATATGGCTGAGTTTGAAAAAATAGTATTTATACTGGACTGAATTTAAGTAATATTCAAATCATGAAAATTTTGAGATAACGATCCCTGAAGGATTCCACAAGTCGGCACAAGGCTCCAAACATGGCATTAAGCCCAGATATCATCAATATAGTATGCGAACTATTCGCCAACATAGTACAATCTATCCCTCGGATTGGACCGAGTCACAATATCCAACATATACGACCCCGCACTAACTATGGAGTGCGTGTCCAGCCTCATAATACCGTCACCATGTGATATACCGGGGTTTCAAACCCTCGGGTCATCATCTACACCCACTACACACCTCAAGCAGGCCGCAAACTAGCTCGCAATTCCTTTCCCTTGATAATCAATCTCCACGGATGCGAAATCTAATCAAAACCAATAGGAATACGTCAAAATAGGCTAATGGAACATAGCCCAATCGAAATAACTCGAAATACACCCAAAAAATACGAAGTTGGAAAAACCAGAGCTACGGGCCCACTTCTCAAAAAATTACGAAACTTACATTTTTGGAATCCTCGTCTCTCCACGAGTCCGTACATATAAAATTCATCAAAATCGGAGTCCAATTGCTCCTCCGAATCCCCAATTTTCAATTGAAACTTCAAGCCCTAGCTCTTCAATTTTTTATGCCCAAATTCAGAGAATTAATGGATGATTCTTCGATAAAATGACGTATTAAGACCATGAGACTTACCTCCAATCACTTCCCATCGGAATCCCCTTCAAAATCCGTCAACAAGCTCTCAAGGTAGTGCAAAAATGGAGGAAATATGAGATAGCTCGCGGGTGAAAAGTGACTTAAATCCATTATGCCCAGGTGCCAAATTACCCTACGCGGACGTGATCCAAGACCCACACGTTCGCGATGAAAAAATTATACTGACACCAATTTTCCCTTACGCGAACGCGACTAACTGCCCGCGATCGCGATGCTCCAGAAATTCCTACTACGCGAACGCGACCTTGAGCTACGCGAACGCTATGCTTTACTTCCCACCACTACGTGAACGCGACCCTGAGCTACGCGAACGCGATGACTAATTTCCAGGCCTTCCAAATTTACTCTACGCGTTTGCGACACTCTCCACGCGAATGCGATGAACAAAACTTCTGCAATTAAACAACTGAAAAACCTGCAACACTATAAGTCAAAAAATTATCCGATTGACCACCCGAAACCACCCCAAGGCCCCCCAGGACCTCAACCAAAGACACCAACGTACTCCGAAACATCATACGAACTTGTTCCAATCACAAAAACATGTCCTCTGACACAAAAATCATCAAATCACGACGGATTCAAGCTTAGATTTTCCTTAAACATCCGAAACTCATATTTGATAAAAAACACGACCAAACGACATCCGAATGACGTAAAATACCCAAAATCACCTAACGAAGCTATTACAACTCTCGAAATTCCATTTCGACCCACGGATCAAAATCTCACCTATCAACCGGAATCCGTCAAAATTCAAACTTCGCCAATTCAAGCCTAATTCTATACCGGGCCTCCAAATTCAATTCTGATCACTCTCCTAAGTCACAGATCATCTCCCAAAACTATTTGAACCATCGAAAATCCATTTCGAGCCCTCTAACTCACAAGTCAACGTTCGGTTAACTTTTCCAACTTAAACGTTCCTTAAAGAGACTATTGGTCTCATTTCTAACCAAATTCAACCCAACACACTTCAAACTCACCAAACACATATATCAACACACGGGGAAGCGTAATACGAGAATAACGGGGCTGAAATACAAAAGACGACGAGTCGGGTCGTCACATCCTCCCCAACTTAAACAAACGCTCGTCCTCGAGCGTACTCAGAGTTGTACTAGAAGCAACCCAATAACTGAGTTACCTTACCAAGCATATACCTGGGGTGATCCCACGTCACCCTAACTCACATAGGTACCAATAACACAACACAGCTGAAATTTCACACTCCATCTGGCCCATAAACCGCAGAACCACACTGCACTTCCCGAAATCATACACAAGATCAGACCCTCACATTTATACTCCAAATTAACCTGAACCAGCTTTAATAACCCACACCTGCAACCTCGGTGAATTCATACAATATATCACACATTCCAACACTCTCGTATACTGTCAATGATAACTAAAACATGCAACAAATTGTAGCAGTTCTTTAGATCAACCATTCATGATGTCACTTCCAGGTTGACTATTACCACAACAGATTTTCGAGCCACACCTCGATATTATCTGTCTAACCAGCTGAAACCAAATTTGTTCATATTGATTAATGACCCCAATGCTCACCTCGAATCTAACACACCACCTCTGGTGACATGATACCTCAATACAGGCCTAAGCCACAATTGCATAATATACGTGCCATCAAGAAACAGTCTACACATACCCAAATCAGGGCAAAAGACTCAACCGAGAGAGTTATACCTCAAGCTCATCTATGCCTTTACGAAACCAAGCTGAGACCCCGTCTCACATCATAGGAATAGAGTATTTGAATCCTCCTCGAGAGGTCATAACTTCATGTGGCCTCGCCACAATGCGTGATCCTATCCCAATACTGTTACACATGAAGCACCTCATGTTACCATGCTCAAAGTAGACAGCCATGCACAGATCGATGCCTGAAACCGAAACCACCCATCACACTCACGGTGAAACAAGTAATATACACCATTCAGTCTTGAAAGGACACAACCAAAGCATTGTTCGCCAAGCGATTCTCAATACGGACTTCCCTCAGAAGCCAGGAATACAAGCAACACATGGAAAGCTATTCTCGACATCACACTGTTGCGGCGCGCAACCAGACCCAGATGACATACTCGTGGCTGCTTACCACCCGATCTGCACAACATACTCATGGCGGCATGCCACCCGATCCGCACAACGTACTTGTGGGGGCGTGATCCACACAACTACCTCACATAGGGAGGTGAACATCGAGCCAAATTTTCTCATAGTAACAAAATATCAACATCAGTCGTAAGCAAATTGAGTGCATAAAGATATCTATTAAGCGTTGTAAGCTACAAGATTCCACTTCCACTACTATGACTCATGAGGGAGCCGCGTGATCAGCACCAAATAATTACCAAAATCCCCAGTCTCGGCCGGTGACATGCCCGACCACAATGACGCATCTGAAAAGACCCTCAATACCAGAACCGAAACAATGGTAGAATCCTCTATACTGACATCCACCTCGAAGGCCCAGTCAAGGAACGCAATCCCTCCCAACCATCCGCTGGTCTTTGGAACACAACTAGTCACCTAGAACATGGTCTGATACACTTAGCCACGCAACCTGCAGCATTTCCCAACATGACTCGTAGCACAATCATTTAGAATAATCCAACACAGAGACAATAACTCTACATTCCAATGTCGTATCCAGAATTTAATATACTAAGCAAGGAAAGATCCACCTAGATTCCAAACTCCCAATAGTCGCTGACAGTACCAACACAACACACACGATCCATAACCACTACATAGACTACACCAGAGAACTCCCAGTCTCTAACTAACCATAGCACACAAATCACTGAACCTGAACCTAAATACGAATACAGATTACACCTCGAGTATCCAATTATCCCATGAGAGATATTCAAAACTCCCTTGTACCGTCACACAACTCGGGCATCAGCAATCATTCTCATAAGAAAGTGATGTAACACTATTGATGTATCATTTGTGGGATTAACCTTTTTCTGAGACATATGCTATCGCCAAATCAGTTCAAATTAACAGTACCATTTCCTTGATTACCTGAAGCTACTCGCTATTTAGGACATAGCCAAATCCACCATACCTTTCAGAACTAAACTGAAACCTCGCACACGCCCATCTCGGTCCTTTACAACATACTGCATATACCATTTCCTCCATGGATAACACAAGAACCTTCATCTTCCTTTTGCACTGCAGACATCGATGCACTCAACTAGTCTAGAACTTTTATTGATCCCATTTATAGGAAGAAGAATTATCATACACTCCATGCTCCGCATGTTCATAGAAAACATACATCTCTAACCAATGATGAACTCAACAAGAATTCTCTCCCAATTCTATTTGCACAAGTTAACTGCCAAGGGCAGAATCCCTCTACCTGAACCAAGATAAGAAGACTTTCAGTACTTAGGAGCTTCGCTGCCCCACGCTTATAAGAGCCCATTACCTCGAACACAGACCAACGAATGATCATATCTTTACCATACTGATTCTGTCCCCTAACAAGTTACTTTATTTGTCTAGATCCCCACCTGATTCATTTTCAGCTTGATATGCCCTCTTGTTGTAGCACCACAATGCCTCAACCCAAGCTCATTATACGAAACCCAAACACCAGACCACACTGTCTGAGACCCATAGGCCACTAAATACTTCCTCAAACGTCCTCAAAAATACCACATCCTAGAGTACCTTACCCAAAGAACTTCTTGCGACTCTGAATTAGTTGCCATTACTACCCCAAATATTGATACATAAAATTCTCATAATCAACATAAAATACCACAAGTCTTGACCTGTTCTAATGAAACCACTGACTTGGTCACCTACTCACCTCAACACCGGAGTGATATATATAGTCTCTTGAACACATCAAAACCATTCTCAAAAGTCATCCACTCATATACACACTGCAAATCACTTGACTTAATGAATCAAACAACTCGTGCCTTATCAGCACTCTGACACCACAGGACGCGATCTCATTTCGATACAACCAAAAAACTTCC
Source organism: Nicotiana benthamiana (assembly GCA_034376525.1). Classification (NCBI taxonomy): domain Eukaryota; kingdom Viridiplantae; phylum Streptophyta; class Magnoliopsida; order Solanales; family Solanaceae; genus Nicotiana; species Nicotiana benthamiana. The sequence goes on from CM067336.1 coordinate 38,669,263, forward strand.
CTTCTCTTAATACTAAGCATCCCTTATTGTCAACTCAAGACATTATCTTATTTTCCAACATATACGAAGCACCATGTAACCTTTGGCAAAACTTTGCTTCACTTGTGCTACCCTCGGCTCACTTTTCTGCAGCCAGAAATGTTTCACTCACATACATCAAATCAGAACTAACATAGAACTAAACCGTACCACCAGCTTATCAACAGCAACCTCCCCAACTTAGCTCGAAGCCATATACATCACAACACATATACTCTATAGCCATCGCAATATCATGGCGAGATTAAACTCACTCCTTCATAAGCTTGTGGAAAAACGAATCATCAAAAATTCTAACCCTTCTGCATTTGCTTTCATTCACACAATCGCTAAGCCCACTCTTCTAGGCGGAAAGATTTTTACTAAGTCCCAAATATTTCAAAATTTTCGGCAGAGTTTCCTTTGTAATTAAGTCTATCCACCTGCTAGAGAGCTACCAAAACCATTATAACAACACGTCCAAAACTTGACAAGACATCACAATGTATACCAATGACACAAGTCCCAAGTCTACACGTATTATATTATCAAAATTGGCACATGAGCATGTGTTGCACCTGTTCGAATCATAACATATAAAAAAATAACTTTTAATTACACAATAGATCTTCTAACATACACATAATGATCATACCACTTCAGAATAATCTGCATGAGATACCCACCTGCTTGCTTCAATATAATATTTCGGTACATCATCCAACGTCATAATCCTCACGCAATCAATTGGTCTTCCTAAGTCTGGACTCATACCACAACACACACACACCCAGCTAGGAGACTCGAAGAGGTTCTCCATGCGCCCATAACTTGGGCCACATCTCCATTTCACAATGAGAATCAAACATGTAATGGTTCGTCTACCACCTAGCAGACCATCTTCAACACTTCCAGTTCATATGGACACATTACACGGCACCAACATACACACCACATAGCTATCCAACCGCCATCACCACAATTAGGGACAATACTGAACTTATAAGCTCATAACACTAGCTCGCTCAATCAGCACCTTGGTGCTCCAGCTATAGACAATATCTGGTCTCAAGTCCTCCAGACTAGCCCAACATCATCCTCACGAAGATTGCATCTCACCCCTCGATCGGGGAATCGCATGCCATCGTGGCACATATAATACCGAGCGCTCATACGTGCATGCGAACACGTGGAAGGAATTTCAAGAGTTACTCTTTCAAGCTAAATCAAGGACGCACGAAAAGATTTCAAGAAAGTAGAGTGTTTCCAAAAGGTTCAGTAGCCTCCTGATTATAAGAGTGGTGCACGACACACCCATTAACAAGACTCTACTAAACCGGCTCATGACTCGTGAGGCCTAGTAACCTAGGCTCTGATACCAACTTTTCACGACCCCAATCCCGGTCGTGATGGCGCCCGGTCGGGAGGCTGGGCAAGCCCCACCAAACCCTAACCAAGAACGACATTCCAGCCAAAAGAAGCCATTTAAGATAACACAACGAATTTAATGTCATACCCCCAACCATGGATAGGTAATACAAATGAAAACACAGCTGAACAAGAACAATAATCCTGCCAAAACTTAGGAGTCACGAGTACAGATCCTCTAATAAAACAAGATACAAGTTTGAACGGAAATGATACAAAGTTTGACGACATAGCAAAAAAGAACATGACTGATTGAGACAGAGTAAGTGGTCCTGCAGACGCTGGGCAGCGACCTCAATACCCTGACGGCCCGGATAAAACAACAGCAGCATCACTAGATCTCTAAAGCACCTGGATCTGCACAAAAGGTGTAGGGAGTATGGGGTGAGTCTATTAACTCAGTGAGTAATAAGCATGTATAAAAACCCGAAGATAAGAAAACACGAAATAATACAAAATGAAGCCATCTAGTAGTTCCATACAGTACAAGCCTAAGAGATATATAGATAAAGCAACAGTAAATAAATGCATGATATGCAATGCAATGTATGAACACTGCGGAACGTGCACCCCGGTCCATATGGGTACCCGTGCTCACTGTGGGGTTCAGACTCCGGAGGGGCTCCTACAGCCCAAACGCCATATCATATAGTGCCAAATAATTACCACTGTTTCCATCTCAATACACGGTGTCCTTAGTTACCACCGTTTCTATTACAATACACGATGTCCTTAGTTACCACCGTTTCCATTACAATACACTGTGTCCTTAGTTACCACCATTTCTATTTAAATACATGGCGTCCATAGTTACCACCGTTTCTATTTAAAATACAGGGTGTCCATAGTTACCACCGTTTCCATTTAAAAATACATGGTGCCCATAGTTACCACCGTTTCCATTTAAGATAATATACAGTCCAAAAATAGCGCGATAGTACTCGTCAGCCCGAAATATCATTTAAAAATCATTTGAGTTCTCAAAATGTATAAATATAACTGAGTTTGCAAAAATAGTATTTAAACTGGACTGAATTCAAGTAATATGAAAATCATGAAAATTCTGAGATAACGATCCCTGAAGGATTCCACAAGTCGGCACAAGGCCCCAAACATGGCATCAAGCCTGTATATCATCAATATAGTATGTGAACCATTCGCCAACATAATACAATCTATCCCTCGGATTGGACCAAGTCATATTATCCAACATATACGACCCCGCACTAACTATGGAGTGCATGTCCAGCCTCATAATAGCGTCACCATGTGATATACCGGGGTTTCAAACCCTCGGGTCATCATCTACACCCATTACTCACCTCAAGCCGGCTGCAAACTAGCTCGCAATGCCTTTCCCTTGAGAATCAACCTCTGCGGATGCCAAATCTGATCAAAACCAATAGGAATACGTCAAAATACGCTAATGGAACATAGCCCAATCAAAATAACTTGAAATACACCTAAAAACACGAAGTTGGAAAAACCCCGAGCCCCGGGCCCACTTCTCGAAAAATTACAAAACTTCCATTTTCGGAATCCTCACCGCCACGAGTCCGTACATATAAACTTCATCAAAATCGGAGTCCAATTGCTCCTCCAAATACCCAATTTTCAATTGAGACTTCAAGCCCTAGTTCTTCAAATTTTTATGCCCAATTTCAGAGAATTAATGGATGATTCTTCGATAAAATGACGTATACATCCAATCACTTCCCGTCGGAATCCCCTTCAAAATCCGTCAACAAGCTCTCAAGGTGGTGCAAAAATGGAGAAAATATGAGATAGCTCGCGGATGAAAAGTGACTTAAATCCATTCTGCCCAGGTGCCAAATTAGCCTACGCGAACGCGGTCCAAGACCCACGCGTTCGCGATGACAAAATTATGCTGACCCCAATTTTCCATTACGCGAACGCGACTAACTGCATGCGATCGCGATGCTCCAGAAATTCCTACTAAGCGAACGCGACCTTAAGTTACGCGAACGCGATGATTAATTTCTACGCCTCCCAAATTTACTCTATGCATTCGCGACACTTCCAATGCGAATGCAATGAACAAAACTTCTGCAATAAAACAGCTGAGAAACCTGCAATACTACAAGTCAAAAAATGGTTCGATTGACCACTCGAAACCATCCCGAGGCCCCCCAGGACCTCAACCAAAGACACCAACATACTCCGAAAAATCATACGAACTTGTTCCAATCACTAAAACACGTCCTCTAACACAAAAATCATCAAATCACTTCAAGTTTAGATTTTCCTTAAACTTCCGAAACTCATATTTGATCAAAAACCCGACCAAACGATATCCGAATGACCTGAAAATTTGCAGACATACCCAAAATCACCTAACAAAGCTACTTCAACTATTGGAATTATATTCCGACCCTTGGATCAAAATCTCACCTATCAACCGGAATCTGCCAAAATTCAAACTTCGCCAATTCAAGCCTAATTCTACACCGGACCTCCAAATTCAATTCCGATCGCTCTACTAAGTCACAAATCATCTCTAAAACTAGTCAATTCTTCAAAAATCTATTTCAAGCCCTCTAACTCACAAGTCAACGTCCGGTTGACTTTTCCAACTTAAACTTTCCTTAAAGAGACTGTTGGTCTCATTTCTAACCAAATTCAACCCAACACACTTCAAACTCACCAAACACATATACCAACACACGGGGAAGCATAATACGAGAATAACGAGGCTGAAATACAAAAGACGACGAGTCGGGTCATCACAATTAGGTGGTTGACTGCGTATGAATTCCCACACGTCAGCTGTGAAGCGAATTGAACCTATATGAAAAATTATATTGAATTAGTATTTCAAAATCTATATAAAAGCAAATCAAAATATTTAATTAAAAGTAAAAAACTTACATGTATGTAGTCAAGGCTCGACCCTCCTTTCTGAATCCGTCTCTTTCTTCTTCTTTACAATACGAGTTTCATTGAATAGCTCATCTTGCTTCATTGGCATCATAAAGTTGTCTGGTGGCTTTGGTGATTATCCTCGTGTTACTATTACTCGGGATGAACTTTGATACAGAGAATAACTTGGATATGGTACATGACAGAGTGTGTCTTTGATCAATTGTTTATCTCATTAGCTACAATGATAATAAGAAGGCAATGACATGTGTTTCAAAAAACGTGATGGTGTAGGTAGGATTTAACATTTCCTAAGTATATAAAAGCGGTTATAGAGAAATTCTCTACTTCACTTTCCAAGAGGAAAAGAAGTTTGATTGATAGTGACAACGTTGATGAAGACGGAATGTTTTCCGTCGGTCGTGTCAGTTCCTATAAAGCGGGGATCATAAGACTTTATGATGACAAAGATAATAGGAAGTTTTGTTCTAATTTTTCTTTCAAGTCTGATCCACCAAGTTTAATGTGATAATTGTGATATTTCTTCAGGTTCAGAGACTGATTTGACCAACAAAAGTATGGAAATGCCCTTAAAACTTTTTTTAAGAGCATTTCCATACTTTTGTCGGTCAAATCAGTGTCTGAATCCGAAAAAATATCACAATTATCACATTAAACTTGTTGTATCAGACTTAAAAGAAAATTTGGAACAAAACTTCCTATAATCTCTGTCATCATAGAGTCTTATGATCCCCATTTTATGGGAACTGCCAAGACCAATGGAACACATTCCGTCTTCATCAACCTTGTCACTCTCAATCAAACTTCTTTTCCTCATGGAAAATGAAGTACAGAATTGCTCTATAAGCTCTTCTTTTATCTACTTAGGAAATACTAAATTCCTACATAAACCATCACTATTTGAAACACATGTCATTGCCTTCCCATCATCATTGTCGCTATAATGAGAAGAACAATTAAAGGCACATTCCACCAGGTACTGTATCTTAGTTATTCTTGGTGAAAGTTCCATTGCATGTCTAATAACGTCGTCATCCTCTTCGGAGTATTCTTACTTAGGATGAGCTTGAATACGGAGAATAACTTGGATACAGTACCTGATAGGATGTGTTTTTGATCAATTGTTGATCTTATTAGCTACAATGATAATGAGAAGCCAATGACATGTATTTCAAAAAAGTGATGGTGAAGGTAGGATTTAACATTTCCTAAGTAGATAAAAGAGGTTATAGAGAAATTCTGTACTTCATTTTCCAAGAGGAAAAAAAGTTTGATTAATAGCGACAAGGTTGATAAAGATGGAATATTTTCCGTCGGTCGTGCCAGTTCCCATAAAACGTTGATCATAAAACTCTATTATGACAAAGATTTTGGAACCTTTGTACTCTACTTTCTTCCAAGGTTAATAAATACAAGCTTAATGTGATCTTGTTGATAGATTGTCGGATTCAGACGACGATTTGACAGACAGAAGTATGGAAATTTTGATAAAAAGAATTAGAGATAAAAACATTCAACCTCTAATTATTTTTATCAAAATTTCCATACTTCTATCCATCAAATCATCGTCTGAATCCAACAAACCATCAGAAATATCACATTAAGCTTGTATTTATTAACCTTGAAAGAAAGTCGAGTACAAAGATTCCTAAAATCTTTGTCATCATACAGTCTTATGATCCCTTTTTATGGGACCGTCATGACTTACGAAACATATTCCATTTGTATTAACCTCATCACTCTCAATTAAACTTCTTTTCCTCATGGAAAATGAAGTAGAGAATTACTCTATAAGCTCTTCTTTTATCTACATAGAAAATACTAAATTACTACCTACACCATCACTTCGTGCAACACATGCCATTGCCTTCTCATCATCAATGTCGCTAATTAGAACAACAATTAAATGCACATTCTGCCAGGTACTTTATCTTAGTTATTCTTAGTGAAAGTTTCATTGCATGTCTAATAATTTCACCAACCTCTTCTGACCGTTTACCTCTTGCAATCTAAAATACCAAAACATAAATCAAAATTTCAATTAATATCCTAAAGGTTCAATTCATTGATAAATGCTTCAATTTATATCCTAAAGCTTCAACTCATACCTAGAAGGCTCAAGTCATATCCTAAAAGCTCAACTCATATCCTAAAAGCTTCAAGTCATATCCTAAAATTTCAAGGTTCAATTTATATCCTAAAAGTTATATTCATATCCTTCAAGTTTAAACTTAAACTAAAAAGTCCAATTTATATCCTAAAAGCTTCAACTCATACCTAAAGGTTCAATTCATATCCACAAAAGTTCAAGTCATATCCTAAAGGTTCAACTCATTGTTAAATGCTTCAATTTATATCATAAAGCTTAAACTCATACCTAAAAGGTTCAAGTCATATCCTAAAAGCTCAACTCATATCCTAAAAGGTTCAAGTCATATCCTAAAATTTCTATTTATAACTAAACTATCAAGACAATACAAAGATTCAAGGTTCAATTTATATCCTAAAAGTTATATTCATATCCTACGAGTTTAAACTTAAACTAAAAAGTTCAATTTATATCCTAAAAGCTTCAACTCATAAATAAATGCTTCAATTTATATCCTAAAGCTTCAACTCATACCTAGAAGGATCAAGTCATATCCTAAAAGTTCAACTCATATCCTAAAAGCTTCAAGTCATATCCTAAAATTTCAAGGTTCAATTTACATCCTAAAAGTTATATTCATATCCTACGAGTTTAACCTTAAAACTAAAAGTCCAATTTATATCCTAAAAGCTTCAACTCATACCTAAAAGGTTCAATTCATATCCATAGAAGTTCAAGTCATATCCTAAAGGTTCAACTCATTGTTAAATGCTTCAATTTATATCCTAAAGCTTCAACTCATATCTAAAACGCTCAAGTCATATCCTAAAAGTTCAACTCATATCCTAAAAGCTTCAAGTCATATCCTAAAGTTAGTTATCCTCTATGTGGGTGACTCGTTGTACTCAAACAAGAGCCACACAACGATTCACTTAAGGCCTTAAACATTAAAATGTCTTGAACTTTAAGAAAAAACCCAAATATATATACTATCACATGTTTATATTAGATATCTACCTATAAACTAATCAAGATTAAACTAAAAGTTCAATTTATACCCTAAAAGTTTGATTCACAAGAAACAAATCATAAACCCTAAAACTTTAGGGTTTCTTCTCTTCGAACCATTTCTTGCCCAAATTAATATGTAAAACCAAATATTTTAGCTGCTAACAATTATCATAGATTTAATTTAGCTAAGAACAATTAATTTTTAGGGTTCAAACTAGAAGAAATTAAACAAATTAAAATATATAAGTCTATTTCAAAAAAAAAAATAAAGGAGAGAGAAACCTACCAGCTGGGCAGTGGAGGACACCGACGGAGCTGCTGCTTGTCACACCTCCTTTTTGCTATACACCCCACGCAAAAGGGCGTAAATGAGTTTTTCCAATTAAAGGAAAATCGAAACGGGATTTATTATTATTTATTCAGTGTCGCCACTTGGGAGATTAATGGTTTCCCAAGTCACCGGTTGAATCCCGAACCGAGGAAAAAGATGACTCTGTTCATAGTCTGCGAACCAGAAATCCGGATGAGGAATTCTGTTAACTCGGGAGAAAGTTCTAGGCATTCCCAGGTTCTGTGGTTCTAGCACAGGTGCTCAACTGTTGCTTTTAGCTTTTAACTGATTTTATTACATGAAGAACCTATGTGCCAATTTTTAATTTTTTATTGCTTTTATTTAATATTTATTTCAGAAAGTGAACGTTGTTTAAAATGTGTTTTCGGATTGCACCGCATCAAATGAACCCGCAATCCTAGACACACTCTATTCAACGTTTTAGGATTTGGATTTGGGCCGCATAAAAATGCCCACCCGTAGTTAGGAATGTAATTTATTAAAGCCGCACCTAATAGAGTCTAGCGCGTTATAATATTTTGGAAGGGTCGTGAAATTCGCTAAACGACCCTTCTCGATTTTCTAATATTTTTAAACCTTTATTGAGGGCCCCGCAATTTTGCACTTTTATTGGGAGAGGCTCATCTCGTTTTATTTTAAAAGGGTAACTATATTTTCTATTTTTTTATTATTGTCTCTGAAAGAAAAGAAGACGGTCCTAATCAATTACATTTTAAAATTCGAGCTTTGAGTTCAAGTTCGGGTCCAAACAAAAGGATGAACCTTTTAGTTTAGGACCCGCTACCTAACTCAAAGCCCCCAGCTAAAGGGGTCAGCAAGATGCGAGACCCTGGCCCCCGTAACAGCATACATCCAAGTCCACGACACACGAAGCAAATGAAAAGTCAAGCTCATCTAATACGAGACCTAATATCACATAACACTATAGCTAAGCATAACAGAAGGACTAGAAAACTAAAGCAGCCAACTCAAATTAAGTTCACAAAAGAACACTAGGACAAAGGATTAAGCTCTGGCTTGAGAAAATAATTTAAGCAAACAATCATGGCTAATATTTCCACTTCACATGATTAACACCAAAGAAAGTAACCCAGGAATCAGATAACCATGGTGACATATAGAAATTTAATGTCCAGCAGTAGCGGAAACTTGGCAGAGACGATGATATTCAGGCCATAAATACTCGGCGAAAGTTAACTATCTCACTAACACTTAGGCTTTACCAGGAATAGGATGCATGCTCAAACTAAAATCTCGAACTTAACAGGGATTCAAATATGCCTACGACTTCAATGAGTTTCCAGGAAACCAAGATTCGACCCACACTTGAGCTGTAAGTGTTTTCAACTTCTATCAACTACTTGCATACAATCACGACAAAAGCAAATAAAAGACACCAAACATCCCTTTAATGAGAGCGAACAATCATAAACCAACAAGACACTCAAATTCAGTCTCTATGCTCCTCATTTCGATCAAACAATCAGATAACAAATTGCTAATAACAACCAACTTGGTAGCAGATTAAGCTTCAACATTCTATGTCACGTAGGCCAACTTTCCAATACAGAACTAAATCGCAAGAATCTCAATTAATCCTAAAGTTCTTTTAACTTTCTTGAAGCAGAATCAGTCAACTAGAACCCCCAAATCTGAAACGAAATTCCTCAGTTCAATGCGAACATGAGTCACTCAAAGCAAAACAGTGAATTTCAGAGGCCAAAACAAACGAGATTTTTGGATTCAAATTTGAGTGAAATGGGATAGTAATGCTTCACAACTGCCACTGGAATGGAAACATGTGATTCTCTGATTAATCAACTTTCATAAACAGCTATTTCAGATGCCCAGATACTCATATGTTCCTAACGCTACGGCATGAATGAAAACTATGCATAACTCGACTGACTTGCGACCAATACACAAACCAACATGAAAACTTCGCGAGCACACGAGCCATTTAAGCTCAGTCAACCAGCAAACAAACCAATTTTGACGGCCTATATAATGATTATTGCAAGAGTTTTGTTGAAAACGAGTTAACAGAATCGAACATTGACTTCATCCAACCATACAAAGAAGATCATGCACAAACAGTCACAGCTTATGAAAATATTGCATAGTCAGGCAGTAGTTTAAGCTTCGATTATGAAACAATACACGGCTTAATGACATCATCTTAGTAGCTGACAGCCTTCTGAACTTCCGCCATAAGCTTCACGTAAGCTAGTACTCTTATTTGTCGATTTGGGAAGAAGATAAAAAAAACTCAAAGCACAACTAACGTGAAATCAACATTTCAACCAATGACTAAGTAGAAATGAAGGAGATCCGACGAAATCAGATGCCATATAACTGATCTTTAGCTAAATCAGTAGCATAACTCAACAGAACCTAAGACTGAAAAGAAGAAGCCAGAGAAGGATTCCCAACATTTCAGATTCAGACCACAAATAAGACTCGCTATGGTATGAACTGAAATAGTTTTAAAATATGACTCGACTGAAGCTTAGCAAAGAGTTGTAACAGTTCTAATGCTCGGCAAATCCTTGAAATCCCAGAAAACATCGACAAAACCTGTTGGAATTCGAAAATAGTTTCTGCACTTTCGAGTTCACACAGACATTCACATTTTCATAAAAAAACATTCAAACGGATAATGAAACTCAGAATACTAAGTCAAAGTTCAACCAAGCATCCTAACCATCGTTCAGTGATGTTTTGCTTCTCAAGTTTCTAGGAATCGATTCAGACAACCAAGCATTTCAACTCACGTAAAAATAGCAAAATCAGAGAGTTTGGAAGTGAACCTAAAAATAAACTTTCGATTAATGCTATTGAAGGATTACAAGGATTCTCAGAAGAAACAAGTCCAAACAGAGATCGCAGTGAACTCGCGAATCAGTAGCTAAGCGTAGCAACTTGGAGCAACTCGAAACCAACAGCTTTCAGTCGACTTCCATTAACTCAACATAGAATTCAGAACAACGAACTCACACTTCAAGTTCAAACCAGGTTCACCATGTAAGGAATGAATTTTCTTTGAATTACCAGAAATAGATAACAAAGAGACTCGGATTAAAACCAAAACCCAAAACAGATTTTTTTTGTATCTTTTCTTTATATCTGGAATTAAGCTAAGATCAATAATAGAAAAGAAGCAGAAGGGCAATTGTTTTTTACCCTCAGTTCTCTGCTAAAAATTTCTTCTTCCAGAAAAATCCCCCTTCAAAAATCAGATCAAGTCCTTTTATGAGACGAACCCCTAATGAATGTGGGGCTCGTATTGAAGGAAATCAATCCAATGCCTCACATTCATCCAACGAATCGTCTCTGGGACCTTCCAATCGCGTGACTTCTCTCAAAATCGAGCGAGTGAACGGAAAGAGAATCTTTGGTGAGAAAATTGGTTATCTGGGGTAGGAGGAGGGATAGATGAACGCGTAGGTTAGGGATTGAAGTTCATTCTCTTGGAATTTGGATGGAATTTGAGGCTGGTTTCGGGTGGAGAAGAGAAGCAGAAGAACAGTCGCGTTGCTGGGTCTGAGATTTAGGGATTTGGGTTGTTTTTTCTTTTAATTAAATGTTATTTGGGGAACGGGTCGGGTTTGGTCCGGTTAGCAGGTGGGTTGGGGCCATTCGTTTGGGCCTTGATAATTAAAATTAAATCAGCCCAACAATCTGATCCACTTCTTTTCTTTTCTTTTTTTATAAATTAAAATGTAAAACCTAAATTAATCCCTAAATCAAATTATCTTACAAACAAAATGTTTCACTCTAAATAATAAAACTATATTTAATTAAAACCCAAAATTAAAGGAACAACTACAAAAATTAAAAATTAAAAAAAAGAGTACAAAGTAAACTATTTTTGTGGTTTTTCCATTTTTATAAAACAAATAATTTGTTAATCAATCCTAAAATGTAGAATTAATTCCTAAATGCAAATGTAACATATTTTTTGTATTTTTCATGAATTAAATAAAAATAACAAAAATACTACCAAAATCTACGAAATTGCAAACAAATGAAAAGAGTTATTTTATTTTGAGTTGTGGGAATAATACATATAGGGAAAAAATCACATGCTCACACTGCTGCCGTCGGCGGGCGTTTGTGGCGACCAACTTTGGTCGCTATTTTTTATACCAAATATGTTTTGGCTATTTTGACCAAAATAGCGACCATAGTTGGTTGCTAAATTCAAAAAAAATTCAAAAATAATTTTGACAGTATATCGAGAATAGCGACCAACATTGCTCGCTATATCAAAAAAAATAATATTATAATTAAATTTTAAATTTATATTTATTCAATTCAATTAATTTTAATTCAATTTAAAAAAACAATTAATTTTAAGTAAATATAATATCTCTCTCTCTCTCTCTCTCTCTCTCTCTCTCTCTCTCTCTCTCTCTATATATATATATATATATATATATATATATATATATATATATATATATATATATATATAATTTATATTCGATACGACAATGTTAGAAACACGTTCTCAATGCAATATACTAAACGTGTACTCTTTTGTATGTTTTGATGAATGACAAACGAAGCAAAAATTGATATATGACGGAATTCAAGTACAAGCGCACAATGGTTGCGAATAAGATTGAAGTTCAAGATATAGCTTTTAATTGTTATTGAGTTGTTCTAAATTGTAATCTCGATCCTATAACTTGACTCATAGTATGGCCTCTCTCATAAAACTATTTTCCAAAATCATGCATATTTAATTCTGTGTCAAAAAGATTTTAAATCATGCATATTTACATTAGACAAAATATTTTCTAAACATGCCTCAAAAATCTGGGCTAAAATAATCGATTATGTACTTATGATAATCGATTGTTTCTGAGCCAAGACTGCATGACAATCGATTATGAATTAATGGTAATCGATTGTGAGTAAGACAGTGAACATCAGGTTTTTCCAAATCTGCATGATAATCGATTGTGAACAAATGACAATCGATTGTTGTTGAGGTAAAGTTTTTCAATACTCAAAATAATCGATTATGAACTAATGGTGATCGATTGTGTTGAGTTGACGTCTTCCAGTGATTTTAAATTTAATTAAGTAATCGATTATGTCTTTAGATAATCGATTATCACTGAGACAGTAAGTTTTATGATTTTCAGAAAATAACAAGTAATCGATTGTTGCAAAGGACAATCGATTGTTGAAGCTGGCCGTTGTCAAATGATTTTCAAATACCATAAGGTAATCGATTACTGATTCTAGATAATCGATGTTCTGCTTAAAATCTGGAAATGATTTTTAGAACGTTGCTGAAGTAATCGATTATTGATTTTATATAATCGATGTTCTGCTTAAAATCTGGAAATGATTTTTAGAACGTTGCTGAAGTAATCGATTATTGATTTTATATAATCGATGTTTTGCTTAAAATCTGGAAATGATTTTTAGAACCTTGCTAAAGTAATCGATTATGAACTTAGTGTAATCGATTATCTGATTTTGAATATTGCCAGTAATCGATTATAGATTATGTATAATCGATTGTGAAGCGTTAAATCCGGGATTGATTTTTAAACTGACTGGCAGATAATCGATTGTTTGGTCTTAATAATCGATTATCACTGAGTAATTTCAGCAACTCTTAATTGGCAATTAGACAACGGTTGAACCAACTTTTTCAACTATAAATACAGCTTCATTACAGTGTTTTAACAACAACAACATACACAAACTGATCATTACATTGCTATAAGCTTTCATTCAATTGTTCTTCATTTTCTACTCATTTCATAAAGCTTTTGAGAGCCATATTATTGCTTAAAGTTGTTGTGATCTTGAACATATTCTTTTACTCATATCTACTCAATAAGGAGTACTTTAGTTAAGTGAGTGTCCAAGTTTTTGATATACTTGTAAGAGAATTGCGATTCTCTTGTTTCAAGGAACTTGCGTTTCCTTGGGTGAAGTCTTTGAGATTGCGATCTCCGAGCAACTGTTTGAGGCTTGTGTCCTCAAGTGTGTAACGGTTTGTTGAGCACCCTTAAGCTTAACAAGATAGTGAAAAATCTCGAGAGAGTCTCTCGGGGACTGGACTAACCACGTTGGTGGCCAACCAGTATACATCTTTGTGTAAGTTTATTTTTCTGCATTTATTTTACTTCCTGCAAAGTTTAAATTCCGCAAGAAAACGCTAAATTCTATTAATACGCTATTCACCCCCCCTCTAGTGTAAAGCATAGTTTCTAACAGACAATACCTGATATACTTATACTTAGTGCATAGTATAGCAAAAGTACATATATTGTATATGTATAAGCTGTATTCGATGCGGTAATACCTCATACACTTATACTTAGTGCATAGTATAGCGTAAGTACATATATTGTATATGTATAAGCTGTATTCGATGCGGTATTACCTCATACGCTTATACTTAGTCCATAGTATAGCGTAAATACATATATTGTGTATGTATAAGTTGTATTCGATATGGTATTACCCCATACCCTTATACTTAGTACATAGTATAGCGCAAGTACATATATTGTATAAGCTGTATTCGATACGGTATTATCTCATACACTTATACTTAGTGCATAGTATAGCGTAAACACATGTATTGTATATATATAAGCTGTATTCGATATAGTATTACCTCATGCACCTATACTTAGTGCATAGTATAGCGTAAGTACATATATTGTATATGTATAAGCTGTATTCGATACAATATTACCTCATACACTTATACTTAGTGCATAGTATAACGTAAGTACATATATTGTATATGTATAAGCTGTGTTCGATACGGCAATACCTCATACACTTATACTTAGTGCATAGTATAGCATAAATACATATATTGTATATATATATAAGCTATATTCGATACGGTATTACCCCATACACTTATACTTAGTGTATAGTATAGCGTAAGTACATATATTGTATATGTATAAGCTGTATTCGATATGGTATTATCTCATACACGTACACTTAGTGCATAATATAGCATAAGTACATATGTATAAGCTATATTCGATATGGTTTCACCTCATACACTTATACTTAGTGCATAGTATAGCGTAAGTACATATATTGTATATGTATAAGCTGTATTCGATACGGTATTCCCTCATACACTTATACTTAGTGCATAGTATAGCGTAAGTACATATATTGTATGTATATAAGCTGTATTCGATACGGTATTACCTCATATACACTTATACTTAGTGCATAGTATAACATAAGTACTTATACTATATATGTAGACACACACGCCCGCTTCGTAGTACTATTCATCCCTTGTATTACAAAAGTATTAACTACTTAAAAGTACAACCCAGTATAATCCCACTTAATGGAGTCTGGGGAAGGTAGTATGTACGCAGACCTTACCCTACCCTGGGGTAGAGAGGCTGTTTCCAAATAGACCCCCGGCATTCTTCCCTCCAAGAACTTCCCACCTTTGCTCTTGGGGAGACTCGAACTCACAACCTCTCGGTTGGAAGTGGGGGTTGCTTACCATCAGAGCAAGCCCCTCTTGTCAAAAGTATTAACTACTTACATTTATATTATTTACATAGTAAATACAAAAGTGATTTTTAATTTTGACCATATAGAGACCAACTTTGGTAACTAACTTTAAATTAATTTAATTTAGCGATCAAAGTTGGTCACTAACTATACATGAATTTAATTTAGGGACCAAATTTGGTCACTAAAATTTAATCAAATTTATTTATATTTTATATAATATTTAAAAAATTGTTAAACGTTAGAATTGGGTCCCACATTGGCAACAGACATTGGTCTCTATTTCCTTATGCGACCAACTTTGGTCGCTAACTTTGAATTATATTTATTTATATTTCATAAATTTATTAAATAAATATATATTTATTAAAATATTTTTATTGGGTCCCGCTTTAGCGGCCAAACTTGGACGCTAACTTCTTATCCTTCAGTTAGCGACCATCTTTGATCACAAGTTTTAAATTATATATATTTATATTTTATAATTTTTATAAAATAACAATAAAATTATTTAAAAAAACTTTGTGGGTCCCACTTTTGCGACCAATTTTGGTCGCTAAACTCAGAAAATCTTTGACCAAGCTAGTCTGACCAGTCCAGTCAACAATTTGACTAAATTTGCGTCCAAATAGCGACCAATTATGGTCGCTAAAGTATTTCAAATGTTTTTTTTAAATTATTTTCGTAAGTTTGGCGACCAATTTTAGTCGCTTTTCTTGACATACCAAATTTGATCGCCATTTTTAGTCGCTTTTTGACTGAAATCTAGTAGTGAACATCGATAGCCTATGCAGCCTCTTAAACAATTCGAGGTAATTCTTACTTTAGTATTGACTGTCTTTGCTTTGCTACTCTTACTATCCCTCTAAGCTTATATATGTTTCACCTTGCAACGTTTCTTTTGAGAGCAATACTAACATATAGAAATGGGTTGTGCCTTCTTGAAAAAGTAACTTTTAATTTTGTGTTAAATAAACTATTTTTATTTTTTTTGTGACTAAAATTATCTATATGTCTGATATGAGGATTTTAACGGTATTCCTGCAGGGACTATTTTAAAGAGTGCAATATCAGCAAAGCAATCGAAAATCTATAAGCATCTATTGTAATTCTCTCGCTTTCTTCTCATAAATTTGTGCTCACTGTTTATGTGGTCGTGTATATGTATGCGATCATTTTTTGTTACAACTTACATATATGTATACCACTTTTTGTTCTTGCAAAGGAGTAAAACTATGCTTTAATGTGTATAAAATTAGAGAAAGCAAGTCTAGAAGATTGTAGAAAGAAGTAATCAACTTTGGAAATACAATTATATCACAATTGATAATGTTATGACTGAAGAATAGAGAAGAGAATTAAATAGTCAAGATTGTTTTTAAAATTATAAGAAATTTAAAAACAAATTTTCATTCATATTTTATTTATAAGATCACGCGAAGCGCGAGCAAATTAACTAGTTAAAGAAATAAATGTGAATTCTTGGTATCTCAGTATCACCTGCTATCTTTGTGCTTTCGGATTTTCAGTTTCAAAGATTCCATAATATTTCTAACTGAAATTAATGGGTTAATTAGGTTCAATTGAAGATTTCTCTTAGTGTACTAAGGCGAAAGCCTTGACGTATGTCCACCACCGCCTGCATGCATGAGCAGCTAATTGGTAGCATAAAACAACACGCAGAAAATCATAATAATTACAATCAAAATTTAACTAATGTATTGATATTAAAAAAAATTTATACACCAACCATAATTTAATTTTTTCTCATCGGCTTGTAAATATCCTTATTTTGCTAGTCTTAGGAAGAAAGAAAACGTGATGTGGGGAATTATTCATGAGAACTGTAACCATTCATTTCGACAGCCATTTCAAAACCCATGACTTAAATTAAAAAGAATAAAATATACTCCATGGTGTTTGACAAGGCACGAATTTAAAAAAAAAAATCAAATTGTAATCTAAAATAAGTTGCATATACTTGTCTAATTATAAATTATCTTATTAAAAAACATAAACTTTTGAAACAAAATAAAAGGAAAAAAAATTAACGTATAGAACTGAGGGAGTAAATGAATTGTGTGGTATTTGTCTGTGATGAATGGCTTCGCGTTGGTCACTATTTATAGCATATAGACGCATATAGTTTTTAATACGCCTTTCGCGCAAGTTGCATTTTTTGTAGTCGGATGTAAAATGTTCTTGTATTAAATTGGTAAAATAATGCTACTAACCACGTTAAAATAATAGACTGGCTAAAAGGTTCTTGTTTAACCAGGTGCATGCGTATACCTTTTTTTGGTTTTTTTTTTTTTCATCACTTGCATGCGTAGACAGTAAATTTTAACCGTGAGAGAAATAAACGATCTAATAGCCTGTTTGAGGGGTTGCTCTGATGGTAAGCAACCCCCACTTCTAACCGAGAGGTTGTGAGTTCGAGTCTCTCCAAGAGCAAGGTGAGAAGTTCTTAGAGGGAAGGGTGCCAGGGGTCTATTTGGAAACAGCCTCTCTATCCGAGGGTAGGGGTAAGGTCTGCGTACACACTACTCTCCCCAGACCCCACTAAGTGAGATTATACTGGGTTGTTGTTTTTGTTGTTGTTGTTGTTATATAGCCTGTTTGACCAAATCGTTTTTGTTCAAAGTAATTTTTTTGGGGTTAAAAGCATTTTTTCAAAATTAAGTGTTTAGTCAAATTTTTAGAAGAAAAGAATAATTGCTTTGATCAGTAAAAACAAAAGCAGTTTTTGAGAAGCAAAAAAAAATCTTCCTCCCAAAAAGTATTTTTGAAAAGCGGTTTTAAAAAAATGCATTTAGAAGTACTTTCTAAAAGTTTGACCAAATATTAATTGATGCTCAAAAGTTCTTTTCAAAATTAGTCTACATACATTGCTTATCACCAAATATATTTCTTGAAAAATACTGTTAAAAAAATAATTTTTAAAATAAATTAATTTTTAAAAGTTTGATCAAACATACTATAAATACATAACCATGTGGCCTTCTTATGCATTATTCGCGTGGCTAGCTGTCTTTTCACGCGAATCTCCCTTTTGTAAACCATTGATCACCACTCCAAATATTAAATATCGAGAAAACAATCTAATCAAAATGGACTCATCTTGTTTAGAGTCTTAAAATACATCAAAAGTTAAGGTTTCCTCAATAGTACTTCGCAAGTTTCTTAGTTTCTTCGCACAGGAAAACAAAGATATGATATTATTATACTCAACTACTCGTATTGTATGACTAGCTAGATTCTTCTACATTCTCTCTCTATTATTATATACTCGATTTGGTTCAATTTTCTGATTATTTTTTGCTAAAGTTAAAGACCAAGCCAAGTTTTAGAATTCAAAACCAAATCAAATTTAAAAAGTGCATAGGGTTAAATTTGGCTCATAGTGCCCCCATGCCCAGTGGGCACGCCCCTTATAATAACGGCAACACAAGTAAGGACACGACCCAAGTTGGTGAAGAAGAAGTGACGTCGTTTAGTGCCTTACCTTTTTACTGAGTGGAAGCCACCAACTTTTGTACTTTTTGATTATTTCTAGGAATGTCTCCTACTATACAAAGGAGACCTTCATATTGTAATAGGCATCATTGTTATTCCCAGATAATACAACTTTTCTCTCTATCTCTATCTCTTTCTTGGTTTTCCAACCATTGCTTCTCTCTTGAGCAAAGTCCATTTTTCTACATACTTTCGAATCTACTAACATTTTGAAGCGATAATCATCTCTTGGGCTTATTATATTTGATTACGATTTACCCTTATATATTTTCAATTATTTTTTAGCTTAATAAGTACGGGTATAATTTTTGAGCTAAACAATTTGGCGCCGTTTGTGGGGATTTCGAGAATCAAAACCATAGTTTGCACCTAGAGAATTATCGAAAACCCTTCTCTACAACACAAACAAAAAATGGCTGACAACAACGCAAGAATGAAAATAATAGCAGATGTTGCAACCAATCTCATCGGTCATCTCAACGAAGTCGACAAAGAGGGATTTTTGATTGCAGCCCCGAACACCACCACAAGCAGAGAAATCCCACCTCCACCACCCGAAGATCTCACGATATTGTGGGAAAAAGGCGCTTCTACATCAGCAACTGAAGAAGCACCCTTAGAGGTCAGGAAACTACTGGAAGAGTGGTTAGCAAGCACTCTAAGTGACTTAGTAAAAAGTCACCTCAAAACAATATCATATGCACGGCGACAACAGATCTTGCTGCAGTCGAAGAAGAACCCGAGATTGCACGAGCAAACAATACGCTCATCAATACACGGGCCAACAGTGGCACGCTCACAGCCATCCTCAAGAAGATGGAGAAAATGAAAAATGAAAATAGGTCACTCCGTGACCAGATGAAAGAACACCAGGAGAGGGTGGACAAGATCCCTGGTGCTCCCAAACTGCTGCCAAAGCGTGATGTGGGTAGGTTTGTTGAACAACGCTACACGGAAGAGGCTGCACCATGCTCCATCCCAAAACCTTCAAAATGCCTCCTTATTTGAGAGTGTACGACGGAACTACAGATCCCGAAGACCACTTGATCCACTATGTCACTGCCATAAAAGGTAACGACTTATCGAAAGAACAGGTACCGTCTGTGCTGCTGAAGAAGTTCGGCGAAACACTGACAAGAGGAGCACTGACTTGGTATTCCCAGCTATCGGCCAAAATCATTTGTACTTTCGAAGAAATGGTGGACAAGTTTGTCACCGCCCATGCAGGAGCAAAGAAAGAAGAACCGAGGGTCAACGACATCTCCGTCATTCGGCAAACCGCAGGAGAATGACTCAAAGAATTTCTAGCCAGGTTTAACAGAGTAAGGATGATCCTACCAAACGTGTCGAAGGCATGGCGATCGTTGCCTTCCAGAACAGGTTAAGTAGGGACGGCTCGAGGGTAACCAAAAAACTACTATGTCGTCTCACGAAGTACCCGTCCACCACATGGGAAGAGATTTACAACGCCTATTGTGCTGAGGTACGGGAAGATGATGACGACCTTAACGGGCCGACCCAACGTCTTACAACAATACACCTAGAGATCAAGAGGGACCGACTTAATGAAGGAAGGCGGGAACAAGCCCCACGTCCCAATAGGGAAAGACACCAACCCTACACCAGATCCTCTCACCTACTGCCACCCAGGCACGCGGACGCACTATAACAACATGTCACTCCACTAAGAAACGACAGAGGTATGCCCCCTTTATTATCTGCCCATAATTTTTGTGTGTCCCCTTCAGAGATAATGTATGCACTTGTGAAGCAGGGCAACAAGGTGCAATGGCCGGCAAAGATGAAGTCGGACCCCGTCACCAGAAAATCAAACGCCTTGTGTGTCACACCTCCTTTTGGCGCCCTGCGAAGGGTGAAGGAGCTTTTTCCAATTAAAGGACAATCGAACGGGATATGTTTAGTTATTTCAGAATCGTCACTTGGGAGAATTAGGGTGTTCCAAGTCACCGGTTTTAATCCCAAATCGAGGAAAAGAATGATTCTATATTACAGTCTACGTACCAGAAATCCGGATAAGGAATTCTGTTAACCCGGGAGAAGGTGTTAGGCATTCCCGAATTCCGTGGTTCTAGCACGGTCGCTCAACTGTTATATTCGGCGTATTTATCTGATTTTAATTCATGTTGAACCTATGTGCAAATTTTTGTTAGGATTTATGCCCGTCACTAGAGGGGGGGGGGGGGTGAATAGTGCGGCACGAGAATATTGATAAATATTGCGGAATTAAAATTGCAGGAATAAAATAAATTCGGTAATTAAAATAGTAAGGAAAGAACACACCAAATTTATCCTGGTTCACCACAACTTGTGGTTAGTCCAGTCCCCGAGAGACTCTCTCGAGATTCCACTAACTCCGTTAAGCTCACGGGTGCCTAACAAACCGTTACACTTGCTCGTAGATGTACACTCTACAAGACTTCAACTTGCTCGAGGATACCGCACCTCAAGACTTCACCTTGCTCGTGGATACCGCACCACAAGACTTCAACCACTAAGATTGAGGGTACTTAGCAAACCCGACAATCAATGAGAAGATATGGTCTTCTCAAACACCTTTTGTTAGAAACACGTTCTCAATGCAATATACTAAACGTGTTCTCTTTTGTAGGTTTTGATGAATGACAAACGAAGCAAAAATTGATATATGACGGAATTCAAGTACAAGCGCACAATGGTTGCGAATAAGATTGAAGTTCAAGATATAGCTTTTAATTGTTATTGAGTTGTTCTAAATTGTAATCTCGATCCTATAACTTGACTCATAGTATGGCCTCTCTCATAAAACTATTTTCCAAAATCATGCATATTTAATTCTGTGTCAAAAAGATTTTAAATCATGCATATTTACATTAGACAAAATGTTTTCTAAACATGCCTCAAAAATCTGGGCTAAAATAATCGATTATGTACTTATGATAATCGATTGTTTCTGAGCCAAGACTGCATGACAATCGATTATGAATTAATGGTAATCGATTGTGAGTAAGACAGTGAACATCAGGTTTTTCCAAATCTGCATGATAATCGATTGTGAACAAATGACAATCGATTGTTGTTGAGGTAACGTTTTTCAATACTCAAAATAATCGATTATGAACTAATGGTGATCGATTGTGTTGAGTTGACGTCTTCCAGTGATTTTAAATTTAATTAAGTAATCGATTATGTCTTTAGATAATCGATTATCACTGAGACAGTAAGTTTTATGATTTTCAGAAAATAACAAGTAATCGATTGTTGCAAAGGACAATCGATTGTTGAAGCTGGCCGTTGTCAAATGATTTTCAAATACCATAAGGTAATCGATTATTGATTCTAGATAATCGATGTTCTGCTTAAAATCTGGAAATGATTTTTAGAACGTTGCTGAAGTAATCGATTATTGATTTTATATAATCGATGTTTTGCTTAAAATCTGGAAATGATTTTTAGAACCTTGCTAAAGTAATCGATTATGAACTTAGTGTAATCGATTATCTGATTTTGAATATTGCCAGTAATCGATTATAGATTATGTATAATCGATTGTGAAGCGTTAAATCCGGGATTGATTTTTAAACTGACTGGCAGATAATCGATTGTTTGGTCTTAATAATCGATTATCACTGAGTAATTTCAGCAACTCTTAATTGGCAATTAGACAACGGTTGAACCAACTTTTTCAACTATAAATACAGCTTCATTTCAGTGTTTTAAAAACAACAACATACACAAAACTGATCATTACATTGCTATAAGCTTTCATTCAATTGTTCTTCGTTTTCTACTCATTTCATAAAGCTTTTGAGAGCCATATTATTGCTTAAAGTTGTTGTGATCTTGAACATATTCTTTTACTCATATCTACTCAATAAGGAGTACTTTAGTTAAGTGAGTGTCCAAGTATTTGATATACTTGTAAGAGAATTGCGATTCTCTTGTTTCAAGGAACTTGCGTTTCCTTGGGTGAAGTCTTTGAGATTGCGATCTCCGAGCAACTGTTTGAGGCTTGTGTCCTCAAGTGTGTAATGGTTTGTTGAGCACCCTTAAGCTTAACAAGATAGTGAAAAATCTCGAGAGAGTCTCTCGGGGACTGGACTAACCACGTTGGTGGCCAACCAGTATACATCTTTGTGTAAGTTTATTTTTCTGCATTTATTTTACTTCCTGCAAAGTTTAAATTCCGCAAGAAAACGCTAAATTCTATTAATACGCTATTCACCCCCCCTCTAGCGTAAAGCGTAGTTTCTAACAATTGGTATCAGAGCCCAACTCTCTGAAAACTTAACCGTTTGAGAGAACCATCCATGGCTTCTACTCTTGACTCTTTTGCAGGAATTGAAGAAGGACAATGCTCTACACGACCTCCTCTATTCAACGGCACAATCTACTCATACTGGAAGGAGAGGATGCAAATCTTTGTGCAATCAAATAGCTTTCATTTGTGGAAAGTATTCACCAATGGAAACCAAATCCCAACCAAGAAGGTGGAAGACGAATGGGTTCCAAAGACCGAAGAGGAATATATCGCGGAGGATATTCGTAAGGTTCAAAATAATGCCAAAGCTATAAATTTATTATATTGTGCTGTTAATGCTAACGACTACAGGAAGATATCATGTTGCAAAACAGCAAAAGAAATGTGGGATAAGCTTGAAGTGACATACGAAGGAACCGACCAGGTACGAGAAGCTAAAATTGATTTCTTAACTCACTCTTATGAACTATTCCACATGAAGGAAGGAGAGAAAGTAGACGAAATGTTTGAGCGATTCTCAATGATCGTGAATGATCTACACGCCCTCAAAAAGACGTTTACGGATAGAGAACTTGTCCGGAAGATCCTCAGAAGTCTCACTCCGGCATGGCGATCAAAGGCCGATGCAATCCAAGAATCCATTGGCATCACAAATGTCACAATTGACGCATTAAGAGGTAATCTCAAAACCTATGAATCAACTATACTTAACCCGTTTGTTGATGATCAAAGAAGGCAAAGGATTGCTCTAAAGGCTAGCCAACCACAAATTGATGAGGAAGGTGACAACGAGTTTGGACTCGTTATCAAAAGGTTTCAAAAATTCATGCGCAAAGAGTATGAACGCAAGAACAAAAAGCAAGGTGATCAACTAAAATGCTATGAATGCGGAGAAACCGGGCACATAAAATCAAATTGCCCTAACATCAAAAAGGAGAAGAAACCCTTCAAAAAGCAACGTGCATACATCTCTTGGGGAGGAGATTCCGGAGATGAAGCAAGCGAAGAAGAAGACGATGAAGCAGCAAATTTATGTCTCATGGCTCAAGAAGACGGCAAAGACGAGGTAAGTCAAATCTCTTCTCAAAATTTCTTTACTCTTGATGAAATGAGAAATGCTTTTGATGAACTATATGCTGAATTTATCAAAGCTTCAAAAACTGTCAAAAGTGTTAAAGAAAGCGCTTCTCTAAAAGAAAAAGATTTTCAAACACAGCTTTCATTAAAAGAAAAAGAATTAGAGAAACTGGTTTTCGAAAATGAGAAGCTAAAAGAGGAAAACAAGTTTTATGGAAAAAGAAGTGCTGATAAACCTGAAGGTTCTACTAGAAACTGTTCTTCTTGTGTGCTTCTTAAGAATGAAGTAGCTAGACTTAAAGGCACATTAGATAAGTTTAATTCTTCGCATAAAAACTTGAATGATGTGCTTGTTAATCTAAAATCAACTAAACATGGAATAGGATTCAAGAATGAAGAAAAGGTTGGTGCTAAACCACAACAACCTAGAGCTCAACCTAGGACTAATAACCAAAATGCTTATCCTAGAAGTAGAAATCCTAGAAATAACTTGCATGTTAGACCAAATAGTGAAAATGCTAGAAGACCTAGAAATGATGCATATTTTAGGCCAAACCTTGAACAATTTAGAAGACCAAGAAATGACCCTCCACCTAGAAATAGATATTCTAGAAATGATGCATATTTTAGACAAACTTGTGAACCTCCTAGAGCTCATAATAGGAGAAACAATGGTGTTCAAAGTAGAGTAAGCAACCTTCATTCATCTAGTTACTATGTACCTAGAAAAATGCATAATCCCAACGTGACTTGTCATTATTGTAGACGTATTGGTCATATTGCTCCCGCTTGCTTTACTCGTCATAGACATATAAATCAATTGCATCATTATAACATGCCTAACCCTCAAGGACCCAAGATGGCATGGGTACCTAAAGAACATTAATTTGTTTTGTAGGTGTGCTTGAAGGGATCAAGTGTACTATGGTACCTTGATAGTGGATGCTCCAAACACATGACGGGAGATGAATCCAAATTCCTTCAACTAGAGCACAAAGAAGGAGGAAGTGTCACATTTGGTGATAACAATAAAGGAAAAATCATTGCATTGGTTCGGTCGGTAAGGACGAAAACTCCTCTATTAAACATATACTACTTGTGAAAGGTTTGAAGCATAATCTCTTGAGCATAAGCCAATTATGTGACAAGGGAAATCTTGCTCTATTTAATTCGGATGAATGTCTTGTATTTAGACGTAGTGATTTCAAGATCATACTTCGTGGTTTTAGAATTGATAATATCTATATGGTTGATCTTGCAAACTCCTCACCCGAATATGTTGATTGTTTAGTAAGCAAAGAGGATAACTCTTGGCTATGGCATCGTAGAGTAGCACACATGAACATGCATCTTTTGAACAAGCTTCTTTCTCAAAACTTAGTAGTTGGTCTTCCCAGTTTAAAGTTTGAAAATGATTCTATTTGCGATTCTTGTCAAAAAGGGAAGCAAACCAAAGCATCTTTTAAATCCAAGAATATTGTTTCAACGTCTAGACCTTTGCAATTACTTCACATGGATTTATTTGGTCCCTCTCGTATTGAAAGTCTTGGTAAAAATAAATATGTTTTTGTAATTGTTGATGACTTTTCTAGATTTACTTGGACTCTATTTCTTGCAAATAAAAGTGATGCTTTTCAAAATTTCAAGTATTTCCTTAAGCGTGTTCAAAACGAAAAGGAATCGACCGTCACTTCGATTAGAAGTGATCATGGGGGAGAGTTTGATCACAATCTCTTTGCGGATTTTTGTGACGAACTCGGAATCGAACACACTTTTTCCGCTCCACGGACACCACAACAAAATGGGGTGGTGGAAAGGAAAAATAGGTGTCTCGAAGAGATGGCAAGAACCATGCTCGACGAAGCTAAGATTCCCAAATATTTTTGGGCGGACGCCGTGAGTACCGCTTGCTATGTTTTAAATAGAGCAGCAATTCGGCCGATACTCATGAAAACCCCATATGAACTTTATAAGGGTAGAAAACCCAACATTTCTCATTTACGTGTTTTTGGTTGTAAATGTTTTGTTCATAATAATGGCAAGGACCAATTGGGTAAGTTTGATGCTAAATCGGATAAAGGTATTTTCATTGGTTATTCCTCACGTAGCAAAGCATATAGGATCTTTAACAAAAGAACCCAAATTGTGGAGGAATCCCCTCATGTTGTGTTTTCCGAAGATAATACTCTCTTGGCGAGAATGGAATCCGGTTTTGATCTTGCAGGTATCTTGGATAGCTTGAAAGATAAAATCCAAGAAGAACCTTCAAAGGAAAACAAAAATGAAATTGGGGAACAACCAACGGAAGAAGCGCCACAATTAGAAAAAGGAATAAATACGCCTAACGAGTGGAGAATGATCAAGGATCATCCTCTCGAACAGGTAATTGGCGATGTTGGAGAAAAGGTAAGTACCCGAAACTCTCTTAAGAACACTCTAGGACACAATTCTTAAGAGTTCACGGTATTACTTGTTAACACTAGTGTAATTTATTAATTTCGCTATAAATTACTAACTTGAGCGTCGGAGACGTTTAAATCTATTTTGCAGGTACCACCCCAAAGGTAGGGGGAATTATGAAGTTTTAGCACAAAATAATCGACTATTTCAAGCCACTAATCGATTATTTTCTGTGCAGTACATCGATTATCAGTATCAATAATCGATTGTTTATGACTGATTATTACTATTATGCATCTGTGTTTAATTTTTTACTTCCTAAATTGCATAATCGATTTCCGCCTCAGTCATTTAGCAATGCTTTCTACAACAATCGATTATTTTTTCATACAATCGATTATTTGACAAATTTTGATATTCTCCAAGTTCACTGTATCAAATTAGTTCCCTAAATAATCGATTACCAAGAATTGACAATCGATTACTTCATATTAATTTTTTGTTACCGTTTGGCTCCTCAATCGATTCCTGTCAGGTCTTAAATGCTCCATAATCGATTACCAAAATTTAACAATCGATTATTTCATTCAAATTTTTTACCGTTTGACTCAAGAATCGATTTGTCAGATTCAAAATCTCAATCAAACAGTAAATACAATCGATTATTTCAGTTCAATAATCGATTATCTAACGGTCAGTAATTTTAATTCTTACCGTTTTCTGACTGCTCCTAAACCAAAATCTCAGCAAATGTCTCCATTCAATGCTTGATAATCCTTTCCTCTATAAATAGGCATCATATGAGCTCACATTCACCCACTCAAGCACTATCTCTAGTATTCAAAAGCTAAATCTCTTCTATTTTCTTTGCCAAATTCCAGCAGTCTTTCTCCTAACATGTCTGGACGATCTTCAAAACGTTCCCGATCCAAACATGGCGCATCAGCCTCAACCGCCCCTCCTCCTTTAAATTTTCCATACCAAGACGGTTCCGTCTTGTTCTTTGAAACTGAAAATAAACTCACAAGGTTCCTATCAAAATTTGAGAAACGCACCATTCTTCCTCCTCGGTTCTCAAATAGTAAACTCCTTGAGCCTTTCACCCCTGCCGCAAATATGTTAAAGGAGTGTCAACTATATGACTTCTTGCTTCTCACTCATCCTCACATAAACACAACTCTCGTTCAAGCTTTTTACTCAAACCTCCATAAAGATGAAGATGGCGAACTTGTCACCTCCATTAATGGGGTTCAAATTCTTCTCTCTGAAGAGAATCTCCACACCATTGCCCGCCTTCCAAATGAAGGTGAAGACCTTTACCGGTATATTGATAAGGCCGGGGCTCTCTTTGATGAAACCATCCTTCTCCACCAAGCCGGTATAACCTCCTATGATCCATCTATCTCTACCCGTCGTCCTACCATAACGGGAATGGATCCAAACTGCCGGTTGATTCTTTACTTCATCACCCGAGTCCTCAAGCCTAGACGGCACAATCACACCACCATCTCCCAGGAGGATACCAAACTTCTGCATGCCATTGTCACCGGAGCCAAAATAAATTGGTGTCGGCTCATCAAAATTCATATGCTCGATGCCATCGGTGATGACATGCCTCTTCCTTATGCCCTCCTCATTATGAACTTCCTTGAAGCATCCGGATTTGTCACGGAAAATGGTCCTCTCAAAAGGAGTACCAAAATTTGGGAAATCTCGGAGTCTTCTTTCCATCATGATGGTGATCATGCTCCAGCTCCTTCTTCAAGTCGTCCACCCCGTCGTGGTCGTTCGTCCCAAGAACCTACTCTCCAAGCCTTATCCGACCAGCTTGCTCAACTCACTCATGAGATCCATGGATACTTTGATCATGTCAATTATCCATATGCAGCTCTCGTTCCTTTTGAAGCAGCGCCGGATAACGAGGCGGACAACGACGGAAATGAATAAATTTTTTTTGTGTTTTGTGTGGTTTTTGCTGTTGTTCTCTTTGGTTCCCATTGATGTACCCTCTTTTTTTTTCCAATAAATAAACCTTGTTTATTTCATCTTTTTGCATCTTTCCTTACTATTTTTTTTGCTAATGGCAAAAGGGGGAAGAAAACGGGATATCGGGTATGCACCACCTCTTAATTCATTGATTGCTTATAAGCTAAAATTGAATTAAGAGGTGGTGCATACCCGATATCCCGTTTTCTTCCCCCTTTTGCCATTAGCAAAAAAAATAGTAAGGAAAGATGCAAAAAGATGAAATAAACAAGGTTTATTTATTGGAAAAAAAAAGAGGGTACATCAATGGGAACCAAAGAGAACAACAGCAAAAACCACACAAAACACAAGAACAAGCTAAATTGCAAGCTAAACATAAGCTAAAATTGAGGGGGAACTCTTAAATTGAGGGGGAACAAGAACAAAATTGCATAATTGTAACTTGTCTTGAATTGTCAATATCTTTTGCCTAAATTGCATATCCCGCTTAATGTTTGCCATTATCAAAAAGGGGGAAATTGTTAGAAACACGTTCTCAATGCAATATACTAAACGTGTACTCTTTTGTAGGTTTTGATGAATGACAAACGAAGCAAAAATTGATATATGACGGAATTCAAGTACAAGCGCACAATGGTTGCGAATAAGATTGAAGTTCAAGATATAGCTTTTAATTGTTATTGAGTTGTTCTAAATTGTAATCTCGATCCTATAACTTGACTCATAGTATGGCCTCTCTCATAAAACTATTTTCCAAAATCATGCATATTTAATTCTGTGTCAAAAAGATTTTAAATCATGCATATTTACATTAGACAAAATGTTTTCTAAACATGCCTCAAAAATCTGGGCTAAAATAATCGATTATGTACTTATGATAATCGATTGTTTCTGAGCCAAGACTGCATGACAATCGATTATGAATTAATGGTAATCGATTGTGAGTAAGACAGTGAACATCAGGTTTTTCCAAATCTGCATGATAATCGATTGTGAACAAATGACAATCGATTGTTGTTGAGGTAAAGTTTTTCAATACTCAAAATAATCGATTATGAACTAATGGTGATCGATTGTGTTGAGTTGACGTCTTCCAGTGATTTTAAATTTAATTAAGTAATCGATTATGTCTTTAGATAATCGATTATCACTGAGACAGTAAGTTTTATGATTTTCAGAAAATAACAAGTAATCGATTGTTGCAAAGGACAATCGATTGTTGAAGCTGGCCGTTGTCAAATGATTTTCAAATACCATAAGGTAATCGATTACTGATTCTAGATAATCGATGTTCTGCTTAAAATCTGGAAATGATTTTTAGAACATTGCTGAAGTAATCGATTATTGATTTTATATAATCGATGTTCTGCTTAAAATCTGGAAATTATTTTTAGAACGTTGCTGAAGTAATCGATTATTGATTTTATATAATCGATGTTTTGCTTAAAATCTGGAAATGATTTTTAGAACCTTGCTAAAGTAATCGATTATGAACTTAGTGTAATCGATTATCTGATTTTGAATATTGCCAGTAATCGATTATATATTATGTATAATCGATTGTGAAGCGTTAAATCCGGGATTGATTTTTAAACTGACTGGCAGATAATCGATTGTTTGGTCTTAATAATCGATTATCACTCAGTAATTTCAGCAACTCTTAATTGGCAATTAGACAACGGTTGAACCAACTTTTTCAACTATAAATACAGCTTCATTTCAGTGTTTTAACAATAACAACATACACAAACTGATCATTACATTGCTATAAGCTTTCATTCAATTGTTCTTCATTTTCTACTCATTTCATAAAACTTTTGAGAGCCATATCATTGCTTAAAGTTGTTGTGATCTTGAACATATTCTTTTACTCATATCTACTCAATAAGGAGTACTTTAGTTAAGTGAGTGTCCAAGTATTTGATATACTTGTAAGAGAATTGCGATTCTCTTGTTTCAAGGAACTTGCGTTTCCTTGGGTGAAGTCTTTGAGATTGCGATCTCCGAGCAACTGTTTGAGGCTTGTGTCCTCAAGTGTGTAACGGTTTGTTGAGCACCCTTAAGCTTAACAAGATAGTGAAAAATCTCGAGAGAGTCTCTCGGGGACTGGACTAACCACGTTGGTGGCCAACCAGTATACATCTTTGTGTAAGTTTATTTTTCTGCATTTATTTTACTTCCTGCAATATTAGCTCTATGAACAACTCAAAGTTGTCTCTCAAATGGCTCAACAAAAGCTCTATAATGATGCACAAATGATATCAATATGTATATGAATAATGAGAGGGGTTGTGTGTTTCAATTCAGCTCAAAAGACCTCTATTTATAGGTGTTAGAGGGTGTATGTTCGTTGCTTAATTGACAATCAATTATGCTGATTTTATGCAAGGATAATCGATTATTGGATTTAGATAATCGATTATCAGCTTACTGTTACAAAATCGGAAGCTGATTTTATGCAGAATAATCGATTATTGGAAATGCATAATCGATTATGTTGTTACAGTGTTCAAAAACTGGCAACGGATAGTGAAATAATCAATTATTCCTATCACATAATCGATTATGTTGCCTTGCGGAATTTCCAGCAAAGCTGGAATATACCAGAGTATACCAGAATCAAAGCTGGAGTATACCAGAATATACCAGAATCGAAAACTTACTTCAAAAACCATTTTGGTTAAAATGAAAACGTTAAAATCATTTTGTTTGAAGTATTTGAAATATGTTTATGATAAATATGATTTGATAAAATGATTTTATGCATATTTATGATGACCTATGTTGAGCCAAAAGACGAGATAACTTAAACGTCGCTCTTACATTGGTTCTACCTAACGACCTACGCCTTGGGTCTTCGGTCTAGAACTTTTGAGCTTGTCTTTGGCTTGTCTATGCAATCCATTCATCAATATGCTTCTCGGCATTCAATCTTGATTGTTTGTCATATGATAACGTTGTTTGACACTTGACTTCATTGTTTGTCATTCATCGACTTCGTTGTTTGTCATTCATCAAAACCTATACCTGAAAATCATGCTAATACAACCAAAGCACACATATCATGTGTAGAATGATTTTCTACAATTTCCCCCTTTTTGATAATGGCAAACATCAGGAGATATGCATATCGGATTCCCCCTAAATTCATGCTATATCTCAACATACAATTCATGCAAACAATTCCCCTCAATGATAATTCCCCCTCAATTAAGGCATGCTATAATGTCGATTCATTCCCCCTTATTTGATGCATATCGCCTAATTTCTTCCCCCTTTTGGCATTAGCAAAATGAAGAGTATACAAAGGCTACTTTCCCCTTTCGACACTTCCCCCTTTTGGGTATAGCAATTGTTAGTGTCAAGAATAAAAATAAAAAATATAATGAGGAATATATATTGACGATTAAGAATCATACCAACATAAAATAATACCAAATGTTAGTATAAACATACCAACCATAATAATGGTTACTTTTAGCAAATCATATATCAACTATTAATTTTTAACACACCAATAGTTGAAAAAAAAACATGAGTCATTTATTTTTCAGAATATACCAACTGTTAATTAAATTAAAAATAATATTCATCAAAACATGAATCAATCATTAATTTTGATACCAATTGTTATTCAAAATAAAAGTTATCAAAACATGAATCAACAAAAATAATTAATACCAATTGTTAATTAAAAAAAAACATTCATCAAAACATGAATCAATCATTAATAGTGATACCAATTGTTATTCAAAATAAAAGTTATCAAAACATGAACAAAAATAATTAATACCAATTGTTAACACAGATATATTAATCGTTAACACATATCAACTATTTCGTTTTTATCAAAAATGTGATAACTAACCGAAGTTCCCCCTCGATGCAATAAGGTTTCGTGCTTGGTGCATCTACTACGATATTGTAGTCTTCAAGCACACCTGCAAACGTACCTCAAAATAGGTTTTCGGTACCCAACTGCTTTGGGGCCTTGGGGGTTAGGTAAATAATAATCATAGCCAAATGATAAATCTCTATGTTTTGCAAAACATACGGGTGCTATGTGTCCTACCCGGTTGCAATAATGACATAACATTCGGGTTGTGCATATGTCTTGGTTGAGCCAAAAACGTTCTAGGTGATCTAAAGTCGTTATTCCTAGACGTATTGCGATTCCTAGAGTTATTTCTAGGTGGTCTAAAATGATTAATTCTAGACTCATTAACAAAATTCCTAGAATCATTTCTAGGTGGTCTAAAATCATTTCTATCATCCTTTCTGATATTCTTCTTAATTTCTTCAATTGTTTTAGGATCATCAACACTACGTTTTTCTAGTGTGTTCCTAAGTTCTATGTTCTCTATTTTCAAAGACTTACAAGAAGAACAATTTGAACTTTGATCAATTGAAGAGGATTCATTTATCTCGTTAATTTTATTTCTAAGATCAATATTGTCATTTTCCAAAAAATTATTTTTCTCTTCTAAAACTTTAATTTTAGCCTTGGCCTCTTCAGAGATTTTTGAAGTCTTTTTCAATTCACCATATAAGTCATGAAAAGCTTCTTGTAATTCTTCAAAAGAATAAGAGTTAGAATTACTTACCTCTTCTTCCTCGTTGGCCATGAGGCATAATGCGGCAGTTTCATCGCCCGAGCTGTCCGAATCCCATGTCACACGCCTTTGGTGTTTGTTCTTCTTCTTGTCCTTGGATTTTGGACAATGTGACTTGGTGTGGCCAAGTTTTCCACAGTTTTGGCATGAAGGACTTGGTTCTTCCTTCTTTATTTCCTTTTTCATAAACTTATAGAACTTTTCGATCAAGGCATTGGAAATATTATCATCATCGCTATCCGAATCACTTACCTCTTCTCTTTTAGAGGACGAGGCTTTGAAGGCAATATTCGAATTTTTCTTGTTTGCAAAAGAAGGATTAAGAATCGTACTTTCATAAGTTTTGAGGTTACCTCGTAGTCCATCAATTGTGACGTCCGTGATTCCTATCGACTCTTGGATGGCATTGGCTTTGGATCGCCATTCGGGAGTGAGACTCCGCAAGATTTTTCGAACTAGATCTTTGTTCGAATATACTTTTCAGAGAGCATGGAGATCGTTGATGATCATTGAGAACCGTTCGAACATAATATCGATGCTTTCATTCTCCCTCATTCTAAAGAGTTCATATTCATGTGTTAGAAAATCAACTTTAGATTCTCGGACTTGAGGCGTACCTTCATAAGCGATCTCGAGTTTATCCCACATCTCCTTGGCGGTTGTGCAGCAAGAAATCTTCTGATAGTCATCCGGGTTTACCGCACAATATAACACGTTGATGGCTTTTGCATTTCTTTCAACCTTCTTGATGTCCTCGGCATCATATTCATTTTCCTCCTTTGGAACCATGATTTCCCCAACTTTCTTTGTTGGCATTTGTTCACCGTTCTTGATGATTTGCCATAATCAAAAGTTATTTGATTGGATGAAGATTCTCATCCGCTCTTTCCAATATGTATTATTTGTTCCGTCAAATAGTGGAGGCCTATAGGGGGAGTGTCTTTCGCTCATCATTCCTGCGTTGAATATTCTCAACAAAAAAGATATATATCGTTCTCTCAACCGGTTAAGGCTTTCAGAGAGTTAGGCTCTGATACCAATTGTTAGGATTTATGCCCGTCACTAGAGGGGGGGGGGTGAAAAGTGCGGCACGAGAATATTGATAAATATTGCGGAATTAAAATTGTAGGAATAAAATAAATTCGGTAATTAAAATAGTAAGGAAAGAACACACCGAATGTATCCTGGTTCACCACAACTTGTGGTTAGTCCAGTCCCCGAGAGACTCTCTCGAGATTCCACTAACTCCGTTAAGCTTACGGGTGCCTAACAAATCGTTACACTTGCTCGTAGATGTACACTCTACAAGACATAAACTAGCTCGAGGATACCGCACCTCAAGACTTCACCTTACTCGTGGATACCGCACCACAAGACTTCAACCACTAAGATTGAGGGTACTTAGCAAACCCGACAATCAATGAGAAGATATGGTCTTCTCAAACACCTTTCTCTTTTACAACAATAACTCTCTCAAAAGAGTAGATAAAGAGATACAATATTAGCTCTATGAACAACTCAAAGTTGTCTCTCAAATGGCTCAACAAAAGCTCTATAATGATGCACAAATGATATCAATATGTATATGAATAATGAGAGGGGTTGTGTGTTTCAATTCAGCTCAAAAGACCTCTATTTATAGGTGTTAGAGGGTGTATGTCCGTTGCTTAATTGACAATCAATTATGCTGATTTTATGCAAGGATAATCGATTATTGGATTTAGATAATCGATTATCAGCTTACCGTTACAAAATCGGAAGCTGATTTTATGCAGAATAATCGATTATTGGAAATGCATAATCGATTATGTTGTTACAGTGTTCAAAAACTGGCAACGGATAGTGAAATAATCGATTATTCCAATCACATAATCGATTATGTTGCCTTGCGGAATTTCCAGCAAAGCTGGAATATACCAGAGTATACCAGAATCAAAGCTGGAGTATACCAGAATATACCAGAATCGAAAACTTACTTCAAAAACCATTTTGGTTAAAATGAAAACGTTAAAATCATTTTGTTTGAAGTATTTGAAATATGTTTATGATAAATATGATTTGATTAAATGATTTTATGCATATTTATGATGACCTATGTTGAGCCAAAAGACGTAACTTAAACGTTGCTCTTACGTTGGTTCTACCTAACGACCTACGCCTTGGGTCTTTGGTCTTGAACTTTTGAGCTCGTCTTTGGCTTGTCTATGCAATCCATTCATCAATATGCTTCTCGGCATTCAATCTTGATTGTTTGTCATATGATAACGTTGTTTGACACTTGACTTTATTGTTTGTCATTCATCGACTTTGTTGTTTGTCATTCATCAAAACCTATACTTGAAAATCATGCTAATACAACCAAAGTACACATATCATGTGTAGAATGATTTTCTACAATTTTAACTTTTAACCGCTTTTATTATTATTATTATTACTATTATTATTATTATTAACAAAGAATTATAACGTTGTGAAAACGTATCTCAAACCATGTCACAGTCAATGTACGTGTGGTTATCGACACATTTCAACTTCGTCGAGATTTAAATTTGGGTCACATAAATGTGCACCCGAGTTTAGGGAGATACTATTATTAAAGTACGCGCCTATAGAGTCTAACGCGTTATTATTTTGGGGAAGGTCGTGCAATTAGCTAAACGGCCCTTCCCGATTTTTTAAAATATTTTTTTTGTATCTTTATTGAGGGGCCCGCAATTTGCCTTTCTTATTGGGTCATTTATTTTAAGGATATCCTATAGTGACTACTTTTTTTATTAAATTCATCTCTAATATAAAAGAAAAAAATCCTAATTAATTACATGCTTGAAAAAAAGGGTAACATATTAATTGTTAGATTAAGACAAATAATAACGGAAAGGGATATTACTAAAATTAAAATTATAAATAAATACGCAATCGACAAATAATATACTCAAAATAAACTAATTATCCTATAACTAGATTAAACTCGCATTGTTAGATGACTTGAACCATTGGAATTAATTATTTACAACTATTTGAAACTAGAATCAATCTTAATTACTAATGCATATTCGAAAGTTTATTAAACTTGAACTCAAATCATGCCATAATGCCTATTTCAGGAAATTAATTTAAATTCATGCTTTAACCAAATTTAGCTACATCTTCACAATTAACCTATTGTTGACAATATTAAAACCTTTATAGCTAGTGAACTAACCAATTTTCCAATCCGATTTACTAAAGCCAACTTATGTTACTTTTCTCTTATTCCAATTATTAAATAGTTTAACGGTAATGAGCATGCTCAAACATATACTACCTAATAACCAAACTAAAGCGAAGTATTACTTAATGCATCACTACAAGATGCCTAGTTATGCAAAGAGACAAAAAATTGTAGAATAATAATACACAAAATAGCCTAAATACGATCAGTAAAAGAAACAAAGAAAAAACTAAATTAAAACTTCAAAGTTCCATTCTTCATATGTATTCATGCTTTCACATTTCAATTTACAATATCGACAAAAGTTATCGCCATGTACCTGGTATTGGAAACAAGAAATGAGGAAGGTGAGAAATCAACAAGGCAGTAATCAACACAGCAAAACAACAACAACAGTAGCTAAACCCAGCAACAGAATTTGACAAAAACTCGGTAAAATCAAACCAACAAATACCAACAGAAATGCACTTCAACCCACAACAATATCAACACTAGCCAAATGAACTCAATGACACACTAGAGTTACTTAAGACCAGTCTTAGTGTATTTGAATCAAGAGAAATGAAAAATATGAAGCAAAAGGAGAAGCTTCAAATAGACCGTGGGGTTTTCAGCTCTCCAATTTTTCAACTCTCAGTTCTTTTGTAATTATCTATTTTTCTTCTCCTCTTAAGTTCTGAAATTTTTATCTCCAATATTCCTCCCCTCCAAGTGTCAAATGAGTCATGTTTTATTTCCCAAGCAAGACTCTTTCTTCTACCCTTTAACTATTAACTTTTACTTTTAAACTATTATTACTAACCCTTTTACCTCTTTTTACTTTCCAGCCAAATATTCTTCTACTATGTGTATCTTTTAACTTTTATTATTATCTATAATATTGCTGATTTCCAATTAAGTAAAAGCAGTCAACACGGACCCCAAAGTTCCCCATTTTCAGTGGTCAAAGAAGACCTTTTATTATTACCCCTTCTATAATATTGTTGATTTACATCATTATGTCTTATCCTCCGCTAACCCTTGTCCCCTCTTATTTTAATTAAAATTATGGGCCCGCATTTAATCAATTCCTAAAATACCCCCGAAATTACTAAAAAATATTATTCTACCCCATCAGCTATAACCAATTCACTTAATCAATTAACCAAGATACAACAGCTATAACCAATTCCTAATCAAATTCAATCAATAAATTCAAACCACATGATAAACAACAAAGAACCAAGTGAAATTATTTTGGCGGAACAACATTTTTAACAAACATACTTTCAGATTCAACAACAATAACAAACAAGTAGATTCAAATCACTAAACTCAATAATCAATTGAACCTCAAACTAAATCCAACAATACTATTATCAAGATGAAGGATTCAAGTGATTAAACCAATACACTTCTATATTAAACTAAACAAGGACAAATGAATAAAAACAAACTAAAGAAATAATCAAGAAATGATAAACAACAAACAAGAAAGAATCAAACACATACTGATTTCAGATCCGAGAATATCAAACAAAATACGGATAGAAATAAAACTTAAACCAACTAACCAGACCGGAATAATGACGAACTCGAACGGAAAAAAATCTTCCCGAAAAAACTTTAACACCCAAACAAAACAGACACATTTGAACATATACACATAAAATGACTTTAGACAATCAGAGGGACCTACCTCTTATTCACCATTTTTGTTGACCGTGAATGGACACTTAGAGCTGAACGGAGAACATGAGTGGAGATGGAGTGGTCGACGATGTAGGTGTAAACGAACGTGGAGGTTCATCGTCGTACATGGTTGCCTGGCTGTGACTGGAGCTGTGGCGACGTGGAAGAGAGTGGTTTGACAACGTAGGGGAATAACTATTGCCGCAGGTGCATGACTATGGAGGGACGGAGGCGACGAACGGAGATGGCTGAAGGTTGGTGACTGCTGTAGGTCGACGGGCTGGTTGATGATGCTTGTTGGTTGAATGACGATGGGGCTGCTGTTATGGTCGTCCAAGCTAGAGGGAGTGGAGTCGTTTGGGGATGGAGATGGGGACGAATGGAGGGTCGTTTTATGGGGGTATGCTGGCCGCCAACGAAGATGGCGATGGGGACTGGTGGGGCTATGGGTGGTCAGAGATGGCAGCGGGATTGATGAGGAAGAAGATGGGAAGGGCAGCAATGGTTGGAGGGGTTTTGAGCTTGTTGGTTTAGGGTTTGAGGGTGTGTTTGGAGAATATGAAGAGAGGGGGGGGGTGATGTTTAGGTTAGGGTTTTCAAAAATGAAAAATGAAATAAGTGGAGGGGTTATTTAGGTTATGGGGCAGATCGGGTCGGGTTGACTAGAATTGGTTTGGACCTGGGGATTAATTCAAGAATTGGCCCAATTCCGATTTTCTTTCTATTTTCGCTCTCTTTCTTTTACTTAAAAACTAAAATACTAAATTAAATTATAAACTAAATTAAATTATTAAAAATACTAATTAATTCCCAACGATAATTATCATACACAATTAAACACCAATTAAAATAAAATTGCAAAATTTGATATTACATGCTAAAATATACAAAGTGCGTTATTTTTTGTGATTTTTCCATTTTTGTACGAAAAGTTGGTTACTCCTAAATGTAGAATTAAATCATAAATGCAAATGCGGTATATTTTTGTATTTTCTATTAATTTAACAAATAAACATGCACAGACAAATGCAAATAATACAAAATTCACAACAATTGCAACCAAATTAAAAATTGTTTATTTTGAATTTTTTGGAAGTAATTCATATATAGGGAAAAAATTATGTGCTCACAGTTACCCCTCTTTGTCTGAAAACACAAATAGTTTTCGTGCTAAGATAAAGTGAGCGGATACGAGCGATTTTTGCCCGTTCTAGTACTCCGTGCAAAGCATATTTTTAAAAGATTTGACCGGACCTTCGCTTCAAAGGTTTCCTACATTCCCTGGCTAAAAGGGAATCAAGTCAATGTAGTTCGGGAAGTTTTGGTAGCTGGGACTACCATGAGACTGTGATTTTGCTGTTACTGTTGTTGCATGTTGTTACCATTACTTTACCAATATCCTTATTACATCGTGCTAAAATAAAACAAGAAGCAAGGCTAGACTAAGGATTACAAGATCTTCTCTATCTTCAACTTGTTCTTGCTGCCTTGCTTTCTTTACGGCTTATGTTTCTTCCGGTTCTTCTTTCTTCCGAAAACTGTTGGGGATACGGCTTCGTGCTTTTCTGAACACAAGTTTCATCATTTTGTTCCGTTTGCTGAGGATATGACTTCCTTCCTTATGCTGGGGAATTTTTGTTGTAACCTTCCGCCTTCTGGTGGGTTGCTAATTTCAAGACATAAAATGCAAAACCGAAATGTATTCCCTAGTTATACAGGTGGGCACCTAAATTCAAAACATGAGATGTATTCCCTAATTATACAGGTGGACGCCTAAATTCAAAATATGAAATGTATTCCCTAGTTATACAGGTGGGCGCCCAATTGCAAAGACATGAAATGTCTTCCCTAGTTATACAGGTAGACGCCTAACTTCAACAACAACTTTGAAAATAAAATGCATTTGGCAATGATTTATGAAATATGTATTTTGGCAATGTTCATACAAGCAGGACCGCTCGGGTCGAAATAAATTAAATGTCCTTTTGAGTAACAATTAACTTCAATATCTTATTTGAGGGTGGATAATCCCAAAATATCCTATTTGAGGGCGGATAGACCCGATATATCCTATTTGAGGGTGGATAGAACCAATGTATCCTATTTGAGGGCGGATAGACCCGATATATCCTATTTAAGGACAGATAGAGCCAAGTATATCCTATTTGAGGGTGGATAGATCCAGGTATATCCTATTATAGGGCAGATAGAGCCAGGTATATCCTATTTGAGGGCGGATAGAGCCAGGTATATCCTATTTGAGGGCGGATAGAACCAGATATATCATATTTAAGGATGGATAGAACCAACTATATCCTATTTGAGGACGGATAGAACCAAGTATATCATATTTGAGGGCGGATAGAACCAAGTATATCCTATTTCAGGGCGGATAGAACCAGGTATATCCTATTTGAGGGCGGGTAAAGCCAAATATATCCTATTTGAGGGCAGATAGAACCAAGTGTATCCTATTTGAGGGCGGATAGAACCAAGTGTATCCTATTTGAGGGCAGCTAGAGCCAAGTATATCCTATTTGAGGGCGGATAGAGCCAAGTATATCCTATTTGAGGGGGATAGAGCCAAGTGTGGATAGAGCCAAGTACATCCTATTTGAGGGCGGATAGAGCCAAATATATCCTATTTGAGGGCGGATAGAGCCAAGTATATCCTATTTGAGGGAGGATAGAGCCAATTATATCCTATTTATGGGCGGATAGAGCCAAGTATATCCTATTTGAGAGCGGATAGAACCAAGTATATCCTATTTGAGGGCGGATAGAGCCAAGTATATCCTATTTGAGGGCGGGTAATGCCAAGTATATCCTATTTGAGGGCGGATAGAGCCAAGTATATCCTATTTGAGGGTGGATAGAGCCAAGTATATCCTATTTGAGGGTGGATAGAGCCAAGTATATCCTATTTGAAGGTGGACAAACCTAACATGTGGTGCTCGAATTGGTAATTACAAAGATTGATGTAGCGCAAAAAGCTTGATATGATGTAGAGATCTTGATATGGGAATAACTTTCATCATTGTCTTAAATCAAATGAAATTTTGTTAGTTTAAAGTGCGCTGAGTGGTCGTGCCACTTCTGCTGGGGATTATTTTTTCCTTATAACTTGAATTGATTTTCTCGTTCCTCCGAGAAAATTTTCAACAATGGCAAAAAATTTTCTGCCCCAGTTTGGGTGATCTTCCTTGTGGCATGTCTTTCCGCTATCAATAACATTTTCTTTCCCTGCTTCAAACCAAATAAAAATTTGTTAGTTTAAAATGTGGTTAGTGTTCATGCCACTCCTGCTGGGTATGGTTTCTCCCTTTCCCTTTCCCTTTCCCTTTCCCTGCTCTGCGTTCCCAAAACTTGTTGGGGAATGATGTTATTTGCCGGGGATAATATTCCTGCTGGGGATAGTTTTTCTTTTCCTTCCTTCCCTGCTCTGTGTTTTCCGACCCTACTGGAGCTTGGTCAAAAATCTGTCGGGGATGCTCCTGCATCTCGACGATCCTTATCCACAAATTTCTGAACTGTTATTTTTTTCCATATGTTCCCTGAAATTCATCATCTGGTCTTGCAACAAACTCCTTTTTCATTTTATTACCTTATCTTTGGCATGTCCTATTCATGTTCTGCTTTACACCATTTCGGAAACTGGTAGTAAGCTCTGAAAAATCCTTCTCAAAAACAAATTGGTGGAGAAAAAGATTTTAAACAAACAAATGAAAAGTGATGACCACAAAAGATAGAAAAAGAAAAAGTCTCTCCGAACAAATGCTGGGGAAAAGAAAAGAAAAGAGCTTATCTGAATGGTATGACCGATCCCAACGATCAGGTCGCGCATTCAGGATTAATCGACCCACTCTATTTGTATCGATCAATCTTTCTGATGGCCTCATTTTGCTTGAGATTAATAGGCAACCAACTCTTTGCCAAATGCGGATCCTTTTCGCCAATCTTATCTTGTCACCTCATAGTGCCCTTCGAGAGGTTTTCACTAATAAGACTCTCTCATTTCTTCAACGCTCGTCGCCTTATAGTGCCTATGAAGGTTTTCACCATATGACTGTCTTATTTTTGTTTCTCTCAGCTTTCCTCGCCTTATGAT
Organism: Nicotiana benthamiana; assembly: GCA_034376525.1. Classification (NCBI taxonomy): domain Eukaryota; kingdom Viridiplantae; phylum Streptophyta; class Magnoliopsida; order Solanales; family Solanaceae; genus Nicotiana; species Nicotiana benthamiana. The sequence goes on from CM067336.1 coordinate 38,711,438, forward strand.
GCATGTGAAGGTTTTCATTGATAAGACTCTCTCATTTTATTTTTCTCTCTCAGCTTGGGATTGGAGTATTTCCAATAAGATTCTCTCTACTGGGGATTTTTTTGGCTATCAATTCCTTCAGCTCATGATCCTCTTTCATTCGGGGATTAGTGTGTTATTCTCGGCTTTCATTTGCTTGACTTGGCACCTCTCGGATACTGATCGGGAGGTCTTTTTGGACATCAAATATGGGTATTTGTGTGGGGCTAAAAGAAAAGGATATCAAAGATTCAAAATAACTTAATGGGTAAAATACTACAACTCTCATAATCAAACTTCCTTTTCAAAACTCAGAAACATAACTTCTGCTCCAGTTTTCTTGCTTGGGGATCTTTTGACTTTTATTACACTATGGCCGAGCCGTGAGGCGCCTACATATCCTTTTTGAGGAATCATGTCAAACGTAGTTCCCACTATTCCTTTGTTTTTCTTGTGATTTTTCTTTTGTTTTTGTTATTAATATGATTATATTTTTTCTTCTCTTCTATTCTTCTTTTTTTTTTTTCCTCTTTTTTTTTATTATCGCTTTTTCATTTTCAATAACGATTCCAGGATAGGGGTATGAAAGAATAAATAAGGCTCAAGGGGGAAGCAATAGTTAAAGTGTTTGGATAGAAGAAAGAATTGCCTCCGTCATTTCATTCTCCGGTCAACACCCAGTACAAACAAACAAACAATCATTGTGAGCACGTGATTTTTTCTTCACGAAAATTACTCCAATAGAAATCAAAAATAAAATAAATTTCTTTGGTCTACAATTTTTTATAATTTTGCGTGACTTTGTGGATAATTATTTTGTTTGAGAATATTTACCTAGCCTAAATTAATGAAATAAATACAAAAAATACGCGTTGCATGCATATTTACGATTTAATTATGCAGTTGAGGATTAACTAATTCTTATTTGGTTTTAAAATAAGAAATTCGAAAAATATGCATTTTTCTTCTATTGTATCATTTAAATATACATTTGTGTGATTTTGTTTTTGTTGTTAATTGTGGTTAAGGATTAATTGATATTTTGTAGTTTAATTGTGATGTCACAATTTAATTTAGAATTTTTTGTTAATTAGAAATTAAAAAAAAAAGAAAAGAGTGGAAAAATGAAGAAAAATCGGATTGGGCCAATCCAAATCAGGCCCAAAAACATTAAATGACCCAGTCCATATCCAGGCCATCTATGAGACAGTCCAAACGACGTCGTTTCTGAGTCTCAAATCTGCGCCGATGATCTGTTTCAATCAAACGGTCCAATTCAGCACTTGCATAATTGAAACGACGGTGTTTCATGTGATCCCATCTGTACCGTTCATTCCATTTTGATCCAACGGCCCTTGTCCCATCTCCCTTACCCACTCCCCAACCCAACCCGTTACCACCCCTCTGCCCAATCCTGTTAACCCCAAAACGGTATCATTTTCTTTTAATGAAATGATCTAAACCGTTGATCTTGATTGATCCAACGGCTTGGATCAAATCCCCTAGCTACTATATATTCCTAAAACAAACCCCACCCCCTATAGCCAAACCCCACCCTTCGTCTCCCTCAGAGACTCAAACGAGTCCCTTGTAACACTGCCGTCGACCACTGTCATCCGCCCACCGGAAATCGCCTCACGCCTGTTCTGGTGGTCCAATGACCCTTATTTTTACACCATAAAAGCACCTCGACCTCCCCGTTCCAGCCTTGGCCACGGTTTCCCTCCAATCTTGACCGAGTTCTTCGAATCTTTAATCGAAGAACGGCCAGAAAACCTCACCTCTCCGATGACCCCTATTTTCACACCATAGCTTCCCCAAGACCCCTTCACTTAACTCCCATGACCAGTTCCCCTTGAATCATACAGATTTGTTTCTAATCTTATATTCTTCTTAAGAACCCTAGCCGCCGCCACAAGATTCCTAGTGGCAGAGCCACATCCAGTCCTTCCCAAATCAACACCAATTGACCACCCTAAATCTCTCTTCCTTAATCCCTAACCAGTTTCCCTCGAACGCTATGGGTGAGTCTCGAACAAGTCCCTTTGAGTAATGTTCTGAGGCTGCTTCAGAGACCGAGGTCAAAATAGAACTTAGTTGAGTGCTCTCGTTCGAGGACACTCGACTAGGGTCCATATTGGCCCTAGGTCCGAAGGCTCGAATCAAGGTTCGAACCTGAGTTCATCTAGTTTCTAATTTTGAGGTATTTTTCCTTTCCTTTTTCTGTTTCTATTTTTATTATAATTATTTGTTTGTTTTTGCATAAGGTTCATTTGGTCTTCATCTGTTGGATTTCTTTTTTTTTTGTGATTAGTAATCTCCTCCTCTTCTGGACCTTTTATTCGGTCAATCTTTTCTTCTGATTGATTAGCCCATTCAAATCATTATTAATATGCTTGTATGTTAATTTGGTTCAATTCTAAATTTTTCTTTTTTGTTTGGTCAAGTTCGATGTGATCTGTCACCTCTACTTGTGTTATTTAAATGTTCACATGTCAATGTAACTAAATTCAAATCAATAAGTTGGTAGTTCAACCGGATTTTGTGGTAATTCTTATTCAACTTATATATGTCTGGTATTCCTCTGATATAAAATAGTTTGATAGTTTGAGTTCTTCAGGTTTTTGGTGGTTTAGTTTCTCTTGTAATTTGATTTTATGTGTGTCAAATATGTATTTGCATAGAAGGTATTAAAATGATAAGTTGTTCAGAATTAGCTAAACCGTAGTCTTAGAGGTCATTAATGCACAGTTTATTTCAGAAAACCTTTGTCTGTTTTAACTAGGAATCAACTAGTGTTAGTAAGTTTTGTATAAATTCATTCAATCCCGTAATTGTCCGACATTGTTATTAGTTCAAGGTATGTCACCTATCTTATGTGTAATTTGTGCTTATGTCTGTTGTAATTCAGTATGCTTACAGTATCCAAATTGTTTTGTTTAGGTTTAATTTAGAAAGTATAATTGGTTTCAAATTTGAATAATATGCATCAGTGTCAGTCAGTTTTGTTCCCAGTAGTTCATAGCATCTTTGTTCTAATTATGTCATTTTGTTAATAAGAATTTAATTTCATAGTTTTAGTGATCAATTTGATAGGTTTTAAGTGGATTATAGCTTATATTGTTCTTAATTTAGATACAGTTCTTAATATTTTGGTGTTTAACTAAGAATTAATTTAGGATAATCTGTCATTAAATTTTGTGTTAGATCAATTATTCATTGTTGATGGGCTACATGGGTGAGGTAGAACAGTAAGGGAGTTATAGGGTAAAGCACAGAGGAATTCCAGGGGTGTTTTAGGAATAAAAAGAATAAGGAAATCTGGTTTGACTGAATAGTCTATCCTGTAAGACCCTATAATTTGATTTAATTGGTAGTGGGAGACCACTAAGTAATGAGAGTATGGGCTTAATTGAAATTAGGAATAGTACGAGTAACGATAAAAGTGTAGAAAAATAGACATAGAAGGGAATATTTGTGGGGCTGAAAATTAAAAGAAAGGAGAGGGTAATTGAAAGAGTAATAATAAAAAGATGGTAGTAAGAATAATTAAAGGGGAAGGGAAGAGAGTCTTGTTTTAGATATAAATAAGAGCCATTTGATATTTAGAAGGGGAGAGAACAATCTGTTAAGAAAAATTTTAGAGAAAGATTTTGGAGAGATCAAAAAATTTTAGAACTTAAAAGATTAAGAACAGAAATCATATTTCTTTAAGTTCTTCTTTGAAAGTCTAAGGCTTAAGCTTACACAAAGAAGAATTTCAGCTTGTGCATATTTTGAGTGTTATTAGAACTTTGCTACTGTTTTATTGGTTTTCTGCTGGGTTTTTCCTCTGGTTTCAAATCTGCACTGATTATCTGTTTGATTACACTGGTTGGTGCTGTTTTTTGGTGCATTTAGGTGTTGCTGTTTGGAGTTTTTTTTCGAAAATTGCTACTGGATTTTTAATCTGTCACTGGGCTGTTGCTGAACCTGCTATATTGTTGCTGCTATGTTTGTACTGGTGCATTACAGATTCGTCCTATCTTCTTTGTGTCAAAAATATCAGGTACACAACTACTATACAGGTACATAGTGTAAGTTGGAATATTTGAAGCATGAATAAAAAAGGGCAGCCTTAAGGCTTGAAGTCATGTAGTTGTAATTTATATTCTGAGTTGTATACATGTTAGTTATTAATTCATTGGAAGTATGTGAATAGTTGTAATGTATAAATAAGTATTGATCTGTAGTAGTTTAAGTTTTGTCGCAAACTCTTTCCTATGAATGTTAGTTAGAAAAGAACCAACGATGTAGTGTGAACATCATTCCATATCCAATTCATTTCAGCCATAGCATATTCAAGTGTATCAGGTTTCAAGTTAATTGATCAGTATTCCAGTTGTTCTAGTTAATAACTAGTATAATAGGATTCATAAAAAACAAGCGGGCTGAGTTCGAACAAGGCGGGTTAGAGATTCTTTAATTATAATAGATTTTTCCAAGTGTAGATTAAGTTTTTTTTTAAAACCTTTTGCAAGCTTTGGTAATTAAGGTTGGTTTTTATTTCTAATAGTTATAGACAAGTATTTCCAACGGTTCAATTCTTATAACCATGTGGGTTTGATTTAATTAAATGACAATTAGTTTATTTGATTAATATTATTTTTAATCCCTTAATCTATCTATTTCAAATCTTAGTAATATTGGGTTATAGAATAAGGCATGAAATAATTTCTCTTTGCGCAAGTTCAATTGCAAATATTTTGTTAGCATTTGTTGTAAGCTAGTAGCCAATAATTGATGGCCTTTTCAAGCATGTAATTAACAAGGATTTCTCTTTTTTTATTTTATTTTTTAGAGACAAACTAAAATAGACAATGTAGCCACTTAAGGATTATCCTTTAAATAAAAATGAGGTGTGCCTCGCCAAATAATAATACGTAAATGCGGGGCCCTCAATAAGGGTTTAAAAATACATAGAAAATCGGGAAGGACAATTTAGCGAATTTCACGACCCTCCCAAAGGATTACAATGCGCTAGACTCTATTAGGCGTGGCTTTAATAAATTGCATCCTATGCACGGGTGGGAATTTTATGCGGCCAAAATCCAAATCGAAAAACGTTGAATAGAGTGTGTGTAGGATTATGGGTTTATTTCATGTGTCGCAATCCGAAAATACATTTTAAACGACGTTCACTTTCTTAAATAAATACATATTAAATAAAAGCGATAAAAAAGTAATAATGGGCATATTGGTTCTTCATGTAATAAAATCAGATAAAAAGCTAAATGCAATAGTTGAGCGACCGTGCTAGAACCACAGAACCCGGGAACGCCTAACACTTTCTCCCGAGTTAATAGAATTCCTTATCCGAATTTCTAGTTCGTAGACTTTGAACAGAGTCATCTTTTTCCTCGGTTCGGGATTCAATCGGTGACTTGGTACACCTTTAATCTCTCCCAAGTGGCGACTTTAAATAGTTAATAACCCAATCCCGTTCCGATTGTCCTTTAATTGGAAAAACTCCCATGCGCCCCCGCGGGGCAGAAAAAGGAGGTGCGAGAGCTCTCGCGACTCTGCTGGGGATAGGCAACCCAGAACGTCTTGTTTAGGGTTCAGAATTTGAGCTTAAAATAATTGTTGCGTTTGACTTTATCTGATTTTGTTACATGATATGTGCTTAATGTACTAGTTGAATGCTTTTACCTCTTTGCTATTATGTGAACTATATATAAATTGTGCCGAAACCCATCTTCCCTCTGAGTCTTCTAATAGGTAGTTGTGTTGTGTTTGCCTACCAGCATCACAAAATTTCTGTATTGAGATAAAGCAAGTTAGCCTACCAACTTCTGGTGAAATAATCACACGTGTTTAGGCGGGAGAGCCGTTAGCTAGCCATTGTTTTTCTACTACTGGTGATGCTTAATGCTCCTCGGCTCGGGTTGTCCGCCTGGGTAAGCAAGGTCTAGATGCCATCTTCTCCAGAATTTGAAAGCCTAGAAAAAAACGTGACTTCATGTCGGATCCCTAATAGGAGCACTTATTTGCATCATGTTTCATTTGACTTAGGGGAATCAACACAGAAGTTGGGTTTGTCTAGGAATAGCAACCCGAAACAGAAAGGACCTCTTGATGCATCTTACTTGTGCTCTATGCATTTATTTGCTCAGACTCGCATGTTGACCGGCTTCTAAATCTCGGGAATGTTAGAAAATTTTTGAAATTTGAGAAAAAAAGAAAAATTGCAGTGTAGAGTGTTAACTACATGTTTTTAGAAAATCAATTTCCAAATGTTGTCGGAACTTTGCCGAAATTTTGAGAGAAAAAAATAGGAAAAAGAGTCTTTTATTTTTGCAAAATTATTTATTGAAAAAGAGTTTTTAATTTAGTTTGAAAAAATATGTTGTTTTATTGTTTGTTGAAAATGAAGAAAAAAAAAGTCGTTATTTTGTCTTGTTTTGTCTTACATAAAAATGAAAATTAAAAATAGTCTTGTTTTTTAAAATAGTTTTTCTATGAAATGCCAAAAATGAAAATGAAAAAGAGTCTTATTTTTTAAAATAGTATTTGCTTTTGAAATACCAAAAATGAAATGAAAAAAAGAGAGTCTTGTTTTAAAAATAGTTCGTGTAATTGCCCGAACTACGTTGGTTTGATTCTCACATGGTGTGAGATACGTAGGCAACCCTTCATCGGGTCCAACCTCCCCTTTGCAAAAAATAACAAAAAAAGTGTCAAAAATTGTAGTTTTCGTCATAAATAAGTTAGGTGACGCCCTTTGTTAAAATAGCCAAATGTTCCTGAAAGGGACGCCGGAATGCTGATTTGCATTAACGGCCACCTTTGGGTCATTTTTTAGATTTTGGCCAGTTGACCCGCATAGCCTTAAAATCTTCGTCCCCTAGGCGGTGAAAGGCCGTGTTTGCAATACCGGGTCTTTTTATTAAAAAAAGAAGAAGAGGGAATCGTAACTAAGATAGGATGTTGCATACGGTTGGAGAAAAAACATGTTAGAAATGGTTAACTGCCTAAGAGCATTGCATCCCCCAACGTGCAATTGCAATATCTGTTAAAACTCTAATGCTGACAAGTTTGTTATTTTTCCAAATTCTATCAGTTAGTTTGTTAGAGCATATTAGCACCATGCCATTATCAGACAAGATCTAAGGGGCCTATACCCAAAAGCATGACCAATTCTGAGAAACAGCGTTGAGGAAGAGAGGCCCGAGGCACAGTTGCTAAATGAAGCCCTGGAAAAGATAGAGAAAATGGGGTTGGAGATGAATGCAATGCAGTTGGCCTTGGATAAGTGACAAAGGGGCCTGAATTACCCGTTACTCTTAATCCTCCACCTGGTCACACGCCAGAATACCCTCACCCCGTCAACAAGCTTCCCGAGTCATCACTACTTCCAGGGAAGAAACCCCTATGACTCACAAGTTCCACCACCCAACCAGAATCAGCCACCTCCAAATATGCCCGTTTTCATGGGACCCACACCATCCACGCTGCAAAGATCTACTAGTGAGCCGTTGTTTCAAGCTCACGAGGTACAATATTATCCCCCAGAACCCGCATTTAAAACACATACCCAAAATCCCCAATTTGAGGTCCCGGCGGAAAGTGAAAAGCCAGCCAGGAATCCGGAATAGGACAAGGTAATGCACGAAGTTAGAAGCCTTGAGCAAACCTTCAGGAACATGCATGGATTAGGCAACCAAGACAGCGTAGCCTACAAGGATTTATGCCCTTTTCCTAATGTCCAGTTGTCGTTAGGGTTCAAGATGCCCAAGTTCGATCTATATGAAGGGCATGGAAATACTATGGCACATTTATGGGGTTTCTGTAGCAAAATGAGAGGATCGGGCGGCAAAGATGAGCTACTGATAGCTTACTTTGGCCATAGCTTAAGTGGATCGGCACTGGAATTGTATACCAGATAGGATCCCAGCAGGTGGTACACCTGGGATGATCTAGCGCAGGCTTTCGCATGTCACTTCCAATACTATCTCGAGATAGTACCTGGCCATCTCACATTACTGAGAACTAGGAAGAAGCCCGGAGAAAGCTTCCGTGAATTCAGGTTCCGCTGGAGAGAACAGGCAGCCAGGGTTGATCCTCCCATGAGAGAGGGGAAAATTGTGGACTACTTCTTGCAAATGATGGATCCAACTTACTTTGGTCACTTGGTGACGACTGTTTGAAAATCCTTCAATGAAGTAGTAAAGATAGGGGTTATGATAGAGTAGGGACTAAAGTCCGATAAAATCCTAAATTACGCAATGCTTAAGGCAACGACTCAGGCTATTCAAAGCGGCATAGGATGTGCGCTTGGGAAGAAAAGGAAAGAAGAAGTGGCCACGGTCGAATTGGTCCAGATCCGGCAAGAACTATTATAACCAACCTAGTCCCCACCAGCCAAATTGTCCACATTCCCGATATAGCCCACCATAGTACCATTATCCACCACCAGAACCACACTTCGTCGTATACCAAGCTCGAACATACACTCAACCCCCGGCTCGTCCACAATGGCACATGTCGGTTCCCTGAAACACATATACACCTCAACAAAACACATTCCCGCCTCCACAAAACACCTATCCACTACCCAGGGCCAACAGGAACCCTCGAGGGGCAGGTTTCCGGGTAAATCCGGCATACAGAAATGAAAGAACACATAACAAAAGAACCTACACCGAGTAAGGAGAGACCTATACTATTTTATTTCACAAGTTAAAGCGGTTAGGTTTGTTGAGTGCTGTGGAGAATAGGTTGCCAAATCCTCCACCAAATGTGGACCAATCGCTAAGCTACGAGTACTATTCGGAATGCCGGGGCATGATACGGAAAAATATTGGAAGCTGAAGTGGGCGATAAAAGATCTTATCGATGCTAAAAAATTGAGGTTCAGGCACCGGAGGCGCCTAACATTAACCAGAACCCATTGCCTGCACCCATATGATCGAGCTGGTGCACGAAGGAGGGGAGCCAAAGACGTTCAGCGACGTTAATGTATTAGAAGTTGGAGAAGGTTCCAGCAGGGATGATATACAGTTTGTGGGTCCTAGGCCAACCTCAACAACCGGACAACAATTCCACGCCCTACCCATAGGGAGTCTGGTAGTAGGCCTTGATTTTTCTTTCCCCTTTTCTGGATTATTCCAGGGTGTAATCCAAATTTTGTTTTATTTTTAGCAAAAGTGTGAACCCTGTTATCCCCTGTTTTATTAAAGTAAAAGTTTTTCTTATTTTTTAAAATTGTGTTTCTCCTTCTTTCGCTTTCTGAACAGTACTCTTTTTACTGGTTCTAATGATATGGCATGTACGAAGGATCTTCGGCCCAGTCTTAAACGATTAATCTTATTCCGAGCTAATAATATAAGAGATCGACTGTGATAGTGAATCGGAATATGATGAGAATGACGTCTTTGAAGAGGTTAACAGGGAACTAAGCCAGTACGAAGAAAAACCCAAGCTCAACTTAAATGACACTGAAGCCGGCAATTAGGGGAATGCCGACAGAGTGAGGGAAACCAAAATCAGCATCCGTACTTAAACGGGTTCTCCCACATCAGGAAATTTGAAGTAGGGCAGCAAGTATTGAAATGGATTCTCCCGCATCAGGTTCAAGGAAAAGGGCAAGTTCGCCCCACACTGGCAAGGACCATTTGTTGTGACCAGGGTGTTATCCAATGGCGCTTTATGTTTCACGGATGTCGAAGGGAGATGCATTGACATGACTATCAATTCTGATGCAATCAAGAGATACTACGTGTAAATTCCTTGATTGTATTTATCATTAATTTTGTTTGTTTGTACTTGGTGTTCATCGGATAATGAAATGACAGAGGCAATTCTTTCTTCTACCTAAACACTGCCAAAATTTGTTTCCCCCTTTGAGCCGTATTTGTTCTTTCATACCCATATCTTGGAATCGTTAAAGAAAACAAAAAAAATGAAAAAAAGAGAAAAATGATAAGAAAAAAAATATTTGGGAACTACGTTTGACCTGATTCCTCAAGAAAGGATACATAGGCGCCTCACGGCTCGGTCATAGTGTAACGAAATGTCGCGAAAAATCAAGGATCCCCAAACAGAAAACTGGGGCAGAAGTTAGGTTGTTAGAATATTTTTGATTCCAAGAGTTGTAGTCTCACACCCATCAAAGTCACTTCGAATTTTGATAACCCTTTTTCATTCAAGCCCACAAAACCCACATGTTATAACCAAAAAAGACCGCCGATTAGTATCTGAAAGATGCCGAGTCAAGCAAGTGGAAGCCAGGAATAATACACTAATCCCCGGACGAGGGAAGATAGGGAACTGCTAGCAGGAATCTGCTGCAGAATTACTAGCAGGAATCCCTAACAAAATTGCTAGCCAAAGGAATCCCCGGTAGAGTTGATAGCCAAATAATTCCCTAGTAGAGAGAATCTTATTGGTAACGCTCCCATTCCCAGCTGAGAAAATAAAATGAGAGAGTCTTATCGGTGAAAACCTTCACACGCACCATAAGGCGACGAAATATGAGAGAAAACAAGATGAGAGAGTCTTGTGGTGAAAACCTTCACAAGCGCCATAAGGCGACGAGAGCCGATAGAAATGATAGTCTTATTAGTGAAAACCCGTCGAAGGGCACTATGAGGCGACAAGATAAGATTGGCAGAAAGGATCCGCATTTGGACAAAAGTTGGGCACCTGTTTATCCCCACCAAATGAAACTATCAGAAATTGATTAATACCAATAGACTAGGTCGATTATTCCAGAATATATGACATGATCATCGGGGCCAATACACCACCCAGATAAGTCTTTTCTTTTATTTCTTTTTCCCACCGTTTGTTCAGAAAGATTTTCTCCCTTTTTCTATCATTTCTTTCGACTTTCCCCCAGCAGTTTATTTTTGAGAAAGGTTTTTCAAGGCTTGCTACCAGTTGCCAAATGGTACAAGGCAAAATACAAACAAGTCAAGCGGAAGACAAGGCAACAAAGCGAAAGAGCATTATTTCAAGACCCTCTTGAATAGAACGACCTTGTTTGAATTGGTGTGGAGTGGGCTAGGTTTGGTTTACCAATGTGACCAACTCACTCCACCGGATGGGTCTAGAATGTCAGGAGAAGTATAGGAAAAGCCGGAAAGGCAATAGTTGGGAAAACGTGGACCAAGTTCCAAGAGAATCCCCAGCAGAAGATACAAAAATACGCCCGAGTGAATCGAGACATAGAAAGGGGAAACTCATCCCTCAACAAAAACAATCCCCAGCCAGTCCGGACCAACGAGTGGGGAAGGAACGGGGAAATTCACTCACAACAAAACCAATCCCCAGCAAGTTCATACAACACAGAGCGGGGAAGGAAAAGGGAAGAATCATCCCCCAACAGAAATAACTCCCCAGCCAGTCGAAACACAGAGTAGGGAGGGAAAAAGGGAAAAGCCATCCCCAACAAAACAACCCCCATCAGTCTTATCCTTAACAACACTATCCCCAGCTGATAACATTTTATCCCCGTAAGAGTTGAGGGAAAGTGAAAATGTTGAAGGAAGAAGCTTTAAAGACCTCCCCAGAAAGTTTTGAATACATAACGGAGAAGGGAGACATGGGAAACCGTCACCATCAGAAGTATCATCCCTAGCAAGCAACGTCATCCCCAGTAACTTTGGGAACACAGAGCAGGGAAAAGGGAAAGGGAAAACCATCCCCCGCAGGAGTGGCACAACCACTCACCATGTTTTGAACTAATAAAGTTTTCTTTGATTTGAAGCAGAAAAAGAAATGCTGATAAGGGCAGAAGGGCATAGCATAAGGGAGAGCGCCATAACTGGGGCAGAAAATTTTTCTGCCTTTGTCAAAAATTTCCTCGGAAAGGGGAGGGGGGGGGGGGAAACCGAATTCAAGTTATGACTTCATCCCATATGACTACGTGTCATATAGCTTTGCATCCTACATCTCATGTGACTACGCATCATAATAGCCTTGCATCTATATCTCATGTGACTACACATCATAATAGCTTTGCATCTGCATCTTATGTGACTACGTGTCATAATAGCTTTGCATCTATATCTCATGTGACTACGCGTCATAATAGCCTTGCATCTACATCTCATGTGACTACACGTCAAGTTAGCCTTGCATCTGCATGTCATATGACTACGTGTCATAATAGATTTGCATCTACATCTCATATAACTGCATCGCATATAACTCCAGTCATATAGCTTTTCAATTATGACTTGAAATCGGTAACCCCCTGGAAGGAAGAAGGTTACAACAAAAGCCTCAGCATAACAAATGCTAATGAAGAAGGCCATAGCTCCAGTGGAATTGCCAAAGAGCGGGAAAACATCCCCAGTGGAATCGCCAAGAAGCCATATCCCCAGCAAACCAAACAAAATAATGAAAACTACTGTTTATAAAGGTAAATGCCACTGTCATCCCCAAGCTCTCGGAAGAAAGAAGCACCGGAAGAAACACAAGCAGACAAGAAAGCAAGGTAGCAAAAAAACAAATTGAATATAGACACGATCTTGTGATCTGTAGGATAGCCTAGCTTCTTGTTTTCCCTTTTGACACGGTGTAATAAGGAGATTAGTAAAGCAGTGGTAACAGCACACAACCGCTGTAACAATAAAACCGCAGTTCCACAGTAGCCCCAACAACCAAAATTTCCCGAACTACATTAACCTGATTTTATTTTAGCCAGGGATATGTAGGAAACCTTTGAAGCAAAGGTTCAATTAAAATCTTTTTCGAAATATGATTCACACGGAGTAATCCAATGGGAAAAAATCGCTCGTATCTGCTCACTTTATCTTTACACGAAAACTCTTCATATTTTCGAACAAAGAGGGGCAGCTGTGAGCACGTGATTTTTGCTTCACGAAAATTACTACAAAAGAAATCAAAAATAAAATAATTTCTTTGGTCTACAATTTTTTAGAATTTTGCGTGACTTTGTAGATAATTATTTAAGAATATTTACCTTGCCTAAACTAATGAAAAATTACAAAATACGCATTGCATGCATAATTAGGATTTAATTATGCAGTCGAGGATTAATTAAACCTTATTTGGTTTTAAAAGAAGAAAATCAAAGATATGCATTTTTGTTCTATTTTAGCATTTAAATGTACATTTGTGTGATTTTGTTTTTGTGTGTTAATTGTGGTTAAGGATTACTTGATATTTTATAGTTTAATTGTGATGATACAATTTAATTTAGAATTTTTTTGTTAATTAGAAATTAAAATAAGAAAAAGAAAAGAGTAGAAAAATGAAGAAAAATTAGACAGGGCCAGTCCAAATCAGACCCAAAAACATTAAATGATCCAGTCCATATCCAGGCCATCTCTGAGACAGTCCAAACGACGCCGTTTCTGAGTCTCAAATCTGGGTCGTTGATTTGTTTCAATCATATGGTCCAATTCAGCCCTTGCATAATTGAAACCAGGACGTTTCATATGATCCCATCTGTACCGTTCATTCCATTTTGATCCAACGGCCCTTGTTCTATCTCCCTTACCCACTACCCAACCTAACCCGTTACCACACCTGCCCGATCATGTTAACCCCCAAACGACATCATTTTCTTTTAATGAAATGATCCAAATCGTTGATATTGTTTGATCCAACGGATTGGATCAAATCCCCTGGCTACTATATATTCCTAAAACAAACCCCACCCCCTACAGCCAAACCCCACCCTTTGACTCTCTCAGGGACTCAAACAAGTCTACTGTAACGCCACCGTAGACCACCGTCAACCATCCAACGGAAATCGCCTCACGGCGGTTTCGGTGGTCTAATGACCCTCATGTTTACACCATAAAAGCACCTCGACCCCCTTTCCAGCCATGGCCATGGCTTCCCTTGAATCTTGACCGTGTTTTTCGAATCTTTAATAAAAGAACAGCCAAAAACCTCACCTCTCCGATGACCCCCATTTTCACACCATAGCTTCCCCAAGACCCCCTCACTCCACTCCCATGCCCAGTTCCCCTCGAATCATACAGATTCGTTTCAAATCTTAAATTCTGCTCAAGAACCTGCCACAAGATTCCTAATGACGACTCCACCTCCAAACCTTACCAATTCAACACCAATTGATCGCCCTGACTCTCTCTTCCTTAATCCCTGACTAGTTTCCCTCGAACGCTAAGGGTGAGTCTCGAACAAGTACCTTTGAGTAATGGTCTGAGGCTGCTTCAGAGACTGAGGTCAAAATAGACCTTAATTTAGTGCTCTCGTTCGAGGACACTCGACTAGGGTCCATATTGGCCCCAGGTTCAAAGGCTCGAATCAAGGTTCAAACCTGAGTTCATCTAGTTTCTGATTTTGAGGTATTTTTCCTTTCCTTTTTCTGTTTCTATTTTTACTATGATTATTTGTTTGTTTTTGCATAAGTTGCATTGGGTCTTCATATGTTGGATTTCTTTTTCTTTTGTGACTATTAATCACCTCCTCTTCTGGACCTTTTATTCGGTCAATCTTTTCTTCTGATTGATTAGCCCGTTTAAATCATTATTAATATGTTTGTATGTTAATTTGGTTCAATTATAAATATTTCTTTTTAGTTTGGTCAAGTTCTATATGATCGGTCACATCCACTTCTGTTATTTAAATGTTCACATGTCAATGTAACTAAATTCAAAGCAATAAGTTGGTAGTTCAACCGGATTTTGTGGTAATTCTGATTCAAATTATATATGTCTGGTATTCCTCTGATATAGAATAGTTTGATTGTTTGAGTTCTTCAGGTTTTAGCTGGGTTAGTTTCTCTTGTAATTTGATTTTATGTGTGTCAAATTTGTATTTGCGTAGAGGGTATTAAAATGATAAATTGTTCAGAATTAGCTAAACCATAGTCTTACTGTTCTTTAATGCATTGTGTAATTAGGAATCAACGAGTGTTAGTAAGTTTTGTATAAATTCATTCAATCCCGTAATTGTCCGACATTGTTATTAGTTCAAGGTATATCACCTATAATTATGTGTAATTTGTGCTTATGTCTGTTGTAATTCAGTATGCTTACAGTATCCAAATTGTTTTTTTAGGTTTCATTTAGAAAGTATAATTGGTTTCAAATTTGAATAATATGCATCAGTGTCAGTGAGTTTTGTTCCCAGTAGTTCATTGCAACTTTGTTCTAATTATGTCATTTGGTTAATAAGAATTTAATTTAATAGTTTTAGTGATCAATTTGATAGGTTTTAAGTGGATTATAGTTGATATTGTTCTTAATTTAGATACAGTTCTTAATATTTCAGTGTTTAACTAAGAATTGATTTCGGATAATCTGTCATTAGATTTTGTGTTAGATCAATTATTCATAGTTGATGGGCTACAAGGGTGAGGCAGAACAGCAAGGGAGTTATAGGGTAAAGCAAAGAGGAGTTCCAGGGGTGTTTTAGGAACAAAAATAATAAGGAAATCTGGTTTGGCTAAATAGTCTATCCTGTAGGACCCCAACATTACTAATTTGATTTAATTGGTAGTGGGAGACCACTAATGTCATGACCTAACCCCGATCGTGA
Source organism: Nicotiana benthamiana (assembly GCA_034376525.1). Lineage (NCBI taxonomy): Eukaryota > Viridiplantae > Streptophyta > Magnoliopsida > Solanales > Solanaceae > Nicotiana > Nicotiana benthamiana. Next base: position 38,726,981 of record CM067336.1, read on the forward strand.
CGGCATCCAACCCTAAAGCTAGGTAAGCCTGACCAACAATCGCTTCCAACGAAAACTTTTAAGTCTTAAACCGAGAAAATTAACAAAATAATAATCCAAAAATATTAATTATATGGTATAAGTAGAGAACGAAATTTAAAAGCACGCCCATATGATCTGGGGGTCACGAGTCTAGATCCTCTAAACAAAAATGAGTGATAATAACAGAATCTGAATATTCAAACCAAAAAATCTGGGAAAGTATATAATAATAATCAAATGGAGAAATAATGAAGAGCAGCCAGGTCCTGCGAACGTCATACAGCTACCTCAACGATTCTGATATATCTCTGGAGACAACAAGAATCAGCTAAGCCTCAGGTGTACCTGTATCTGCAGACAAGGTGCAGGGAGTAGGGGTGAGTACTACCGATCAGTGAATAATAAGTATAGAAAATGACTGAAAGTAAGAAATCCAAAAGTACCGCAATGTAAAGCTATAAGTAATAATTCTATAACTTAGATACAGGCTAACACCATAACAGTATCACAACAACAACCAAGTATCAGATAAAGATGCAATGCAATGCACATGAATTCGCTGCGGAAAGTGCAGCCTGATCCATTTCACGTCGATGGCGCTCACTGGGGGTGTGTACAGACTCCGGAGGGGATATATATATATATATATATATATATATATATATATATATATATATATATATATATATATATATATGCTGCGGATCTTGCAACCCGCCCCAAGCTCAGTCCACAATATGTATATGAGTCACATAACCAGATTCAATTTAAATTCCCGTTTTTCCAATTATTATGGTGAATAGAATTTACTTAATCCATTTCAGGAATAAGAAGACTTAGCATTTCATTTCGGTGATTAAACACAGGACTGAGATCAATGTTTATGCAATCATGTTATCACACAGATATTCACCCTAGACGGGTACTACAGATCGGCACAAGGCCCCAAACATGGCATTAAGCCCAATTATCAACAACACAATGTGCGTATCAGACGCCAATAATTTATTCAGCTCACGGAAAGGACCATGTCACAATCCCCAATCATTTACAACCCCTTACCTTCCATGGGGTGCGAATCATTCCCTAACATAGCGTCACGATGTGATAAGCCGGGGTTTCAAACCCTTAGGCAATCATCTATACTAACTACTCACCTCTAACCGGTCGTAGCCTGGTCTGCAATACCCTTTCCTTTCAAATATTCTCCTATGAGTGTTGAATCTATTCAAAACCACAACGAATAAGTTATTATAGGCTACATAAACATAACCCAATTTAAATTATTCGACGAACATTAAAAATCGCAAAGTTTTTAAATCTCGAGCCCCGGGCCAACTTCTCAAAAAATTAAGAAAGTTACATTTTTGGATTCCTCGTCTCGCCACGAGTCCGTACATATAAGGTTTATGAAAAACGGAGTTCTTTTATCCTCTCAAATCACCATTTCACCCTCTCTTAGGCTTCAAGCCCTAACCACCATTTTGACCTTAAAAACCTTAAATTTTATTGTTTAATCTACTGTTTTACACCACATAGACATAATCCGAGGTCAAGAATCATTACCTGAAACAAACCCTCGAAACCTCTTCAAAGTCGCCTACAATTATCTCTTCCCGAAGTCTAAAAGTGTTTTCTTAACTTATGAAATTTGTAAACACTGTTTTATTAATCCCTGCGATTTCCGCTTCCGCTATACAATGACCGCTTCCGCGGTGGTCGCTTCCGCGGTCAATAGACCGCTTTTGCTGTCTCTCTTGAGTCGACTGGGACTGCTTCTGCGGTCCTTAACCTCTTTCACGGTCTCTGCCTACGTGGTCAACTTGGCCACTTCTGCGGTCGTCCAGCTGGACCAAGACCGCTTTTGTGGTCGATTACCGCTTCTGCGGTGGCCGCTTCTAGGGGGCCACTTTTGCGGTAATTCTTCCATTTTCGCGGAAATACCAGAAGCTTGTGCATCAGACCGGTTGCATCTTCAAAAATCTTCGATTTCATCATCCGATTTCACCCCGAGGCCCTCGGGACCCAAACCAAAAGCACAAATATGTCCCATTACTTCATTCAAACTTGCTTGCAACATAAAAATGCTATCATAAATATCAAAATCATCCAATTTCCACGGATTCAAGCCTAAGTTAAACTAAAACTTTCAAAACTTGCATTTGCTCCAAAGCCCGACCTAAACACCTCTGAATGATTTGAAAGTTTGCACGCATATCAAAAATCATCTAATGGAGCTACTGCAACTGTTGGAATTTCATTCCAACTCCCATATCAAAATACCACTATCAACCGGACTTCGCCAAATTTCTAACTTAGCCAATTCAAGCCTAATTCTACATTGGACCTCCCAATTCAGTTCTGATTTCACTCCTAAGTCACAAATCACCATCCGAAACTAGTCAAACCATCGAAAATTCATTCCGAGCCCTCTAACTCATATGTCAACGTTTGGTTGACTTTTCAAAAATAGCTTTCTCTTAAAGAAACTAATTGTTCATTTCTATCCAAACTCCATCCGAACTCCTCCAAACTCTCAACATATATATATCAAAACATATAACAACAATAAAAGGGGAAAATGGGTCAGGTTGTTACACTCTCCCCAACTTAAACAAACGCTCGTCCTCGAGCGGGTCAAGAACGTACCTGGAGTATCAAAAAAGTGAGGATATTCTCTGCATCTCCTGCTCGGTCTCCCAAGTGGCTTCCTCCATGGACCGACCTTTCCACTGCACCTGCACCGAAGCTATCTCCTTTGATCTCAACTTTCGAATCTGATGACCCAAGATAGCCACCGGCTCCACATCATAGGTCAAATCTTCATCTAACTGGATCGTGCTGAAGTCTAACACATGAGACGGGTCCCCAACATATTTCCAGAGCATAGAAACATGAAACACCGGGTGAACTCCCGATAAGCTAGGTGGCAGGGCAAGCATATAGGCCACCTCCCCAATTCTCCTAAGTATTTCAAAAGGTTCAATGAACCTTGGACTTAGCTTCCCCTTCTTTCCAAAACTTATAACGCCCTTCATAGGCGAAACCTTCAACAAGACCTTCTCGCCCACGGCATAAGGTACATCTCGAACCTTCCGGTCCGCATAACTCTTTCGACGCGACTGAGCTGTACGAAGTCTCTCGTGAATTACTTTCACCTTCTCTAAGGCATCCTGAACTAACTCTGTCCCCAATAATCTAGCCTCGCCGGGCTCAAACCAACCAACCAGAGATCTACACCGTCTCTCATATAAGGCCTCATATGGCGTCATCTGAATTCTGGACTGATAGCTGTTATTATACGCAAACTCCGCAAGTGGCAAGAATTCAGCCCAAGAAGCTCTAAAATCAATAGCACAGGCACACAACATATATTCCAATATCTGGATCGTACGTTCGGACTGTCCGTCCGCTTGTGGATGAAATGATGTGCTCAACTATACCTGCGTGCCCAACTCTAGATGAAAAGTCCTCTAGAACTGGGAAGTAAACACGGTACCCCTATCTGATACAATGGAAACCAGGACCCCATACAACCGCACAATCTCCCGAATGAAATTCTCTTCTAACTTCTCCCCCGAATAGGTAGTACATACTGGAATGAAGTGCACGGACTTAGTCAGCCTATCCACAATCACTCGAACCGAATCAAACTTCTTCGAGGCACGAGGAAGACCGCTCATGAAATCCATAGTAATTTTTTCCCATTTCCACTCCGAAATATCCATCCGCTGGAATACACCACCGGGTCTCTGGTGCTTGTATTTGACTTGCAGGCAGTTGAGTCACCGAGGCACGGAATTCACAATGTCCTTTTTCATGCTCCTCCACAAGTAATGATGTCTCAAATCCTGGTACATCTTCGCGGTACCTGAATGAATAGAAACCGCGAGCTATGAGCCTCCTCTAAAATCAAATCCCGGATACCATCCACATTGACCATACAAGGGTGGCTCTGCATCCGCAATACGCCATCATCTCCAATGGTAACATCTCTGTCATCATCATGCTTGACCCTGTCCTTCAGGACAAGCAAATGCGGGTCATCATACTGCCTCTCTCTGATGCGGTCACACAAAGAAGACCGTGAAATCACACTCGCCAACATCTGACTGGGCTCAGAAATATCTAACCTCACCATCTTATTGGCCAAGGCCTGAACATCAACCGCAAGGGGCCTCTCCCCAACTGGAATGTACTCCAGACTACCCATGCTGATAGTCTTCTGGCTCAAAGCATCGACCACCACATTGTCCTACCCGGGATGATACAAAATGGTGATGTCATAGTTTTGAGTAACTCCACCCACCTCCGCTGTCTCAAATTAAGATCTTTCTGTTTAAACAAATGTTGAAGACTGCGATGGTCCGTATATACCTCACAAGATACACCATAAAGATAATGCATGAACGCGGCTGGGGCATTAGTCAGCCCGAAAGACATCACTAGGAACTCATAGTGCCCATATCTTGTCCTGAAAGCCGTCTTCATAATGTCTGACTCCCTAATCTTTAGCTGGTCATAGCCTGATCCAAGGTCAATCTTAGAGAATACCCTCGCTCCCTGGAGCTGATCAAACAAATCCTGAATACAGGGTAGAGGGTACTTGTTCTTCACTGTCACCTTATTCAGTTGCTTGTAGTCAATGCACATTCTCATCGTGCCATCTTTCTTCTTTACAAATAACACCGGCGCACCCCAAGGTGACACAGTCGGGCGAATGAACCCCTTATCCAGGAGTTCCTGAAGTTGTTATTTCAACTTTTTCGACTTTGCTGGTCCCATACGATAGGGAGGAATAAAGATAGGCTGAGTGCCCGGCACCAGATCAATACCTAAATCAATGTACCTGTCCGGCGGCATGCCCGACAAGTTCCGCTGGAAATACGTCAGGAAAATCCCTAACAATGGGAACCGAACCAAGGCTAGGAGCCTCGGCTTCCACATCTCTCACGAAATCCAAATATGATAAACACCCCTTTCCAACCATCCATTGGGCATTTAAGAAAGAAATCACCCTGCTAGGTACATAGTCAGTTACGCCTCGCCACTCGATCCTCGGAATACCCGAAATAGCTAGTGTAACTGTCTTAGCATGACAGTCCAGAAAAGCATGATACGGAGATAGCCAATCCATGCCCAAAATTACATCAAATTCCACCATTCCCAATAATAATAGATCAATTTGGGTCTACAGACCCCAATAGTTACCAAGCAGGATCAATAGACGTGATCCACAATAATAGTATCACCCACTGGGGTAGATACATGCACAGGAAACGCAAGACAACCATGGGTCGTACCCAAAAGATGATCAAAATAAGAGAATACATATGAATAGGCGGGATCAAATAAAACAGAAGCATTCCTGTGGCAGACTGAGATAATACATGTGATAACTGCATCCGAGGCAATAGCGTCCCTCTGACTGGGAAGGGCATAGAAATTGGCCTGACCATCGCCAGTACGGTCCTCACCCCTAGGATGACCTATGGCTGTCTGGCCTCCAGCCCTGGGTGTTTGAGTGGAAACTGAAGCAACCTGTGTAGAAGACGAGGGTTTTTCCCTCTGCTGAGGCTGCCTATTGCAGGGTCGAGGGCACTGCCTCCTTACATGACCCAACTCGCCACAATTATAGCAACGAACTGAAGTCAGAGAAGGGGACTGATGATAACCCCTCGCTGCGGATGAACCCTGAAGTGAAGGAGCAGGAGCAGAGTTCTGAGCTAGAAGAGCACTCAATGCAGGCTGACTCTGTTGATGACCCTGATGGCCCCGGTCTGAAGAGGCACCACTGGACTCTGGGCGTTCGGACTGAGGAGGCCTGAAGAACTGACCTCTACCCTTCTGGAAATGGCCTCTAGATGGAGCACCGCAGAAATTACCTGAACCTCAAGACCTCTTATCCTCTCTTTCCACACGCTCCCGGCGACGATCTGTCTCAATCAGACGAGCCGCATCAACAACCTCCTCAAAAGTAGCTGTTATAGCCCTCTTTCTAGTCATCAATATACGGATCGGATAGTTGAGGCTATCTATAAACCTCCTGATCCTCTCTATATCTGTCGTGATCATCCACATAGCGTGCCTAGCCAACTGAGTAAAATGTAACTCATACTGAGTCATTGACATATCACCCTAAGTCAACCACTCAAACTGACGACGCAGCTCCTCCTTGTAAGACTAGGGCACATACTTCTCGAAAAATACCGTGGAGAACTACTGCCAAGTGAGGGGTGCTGCCCCAATAGACCTTCGCCTCTCAAACTCTTCCCACCAAGTAAATGCAGCTCCTGTGAACTGAAAAGTGGTAAAAGTCACTCCATTAGACTCCAGAATACCCGCTGTGCGAAGCATACGCTGGCACTTATCCAGAAAACCCTGGGCATCCTCGCCCTCAGCACCACTAAAAGTCGGAGGCTGGAGCCTGCCAAACCTCTCCAACCACTGGTGCTCATCATCTGGAATAACTGGGACGACATGAGCTAGAACTGGTGCAACCGGGGCAACTGGAATAGCCGGTGCAACTGGCTGAACTAGAGCAACTGGCTGAAGTGGCTGAACTGGAGCAACTGGCTGAACTGGAGTTACCCAGGTGTCTGCAAGCCCTGAACAACCTGCTCGGGAGTGCGAGCATTAGGGGTCTGATGACCACCCCCGGTCTGAGAAGTAGCCGCTATTATAGTGGCTGAAACCGCCTGAGCTAGGCCAGTACAGACGGACAATATATGGGCCAAAGCCTCCTGGAGACCAGGAATCACGATGGGCACTGCCGGTGCCTGAATAGGTGAAGCTGCAGCATCAATAGCTGGAGGCTGATCCTGGACCTAGGCAGCTGGTGGGTCTGCTGGTGCTGCCCCTGCTGGTCCGCCTAGCCCAGCACCACGACCGCATCCACAGCCTCTAGTAGGTGGTACTGGTGTTCTTCCTCCACGTCCGTTAGTGCGAGTTCTCGCCATCTGTGAGAGAATAGAATATATAATTTTAGCTTTCACGTTATCAAGCGGCACAATATGAATTTCAAGAAAAGTGAGATGTTTCCTAAACGTTCTGTAGCCTCCTGCTTGTGTGGTGCATGACACACCCATAAACAAGACTCTACTAAACCGGCTAATGACTTGTGAGGCCTAGTAACCTAGGCTCTGTACCAACTTGTCACGACCCAACCCCGATCGTGATGGCACCCAGCCCTAAAGCTAGGTGAGCCTGACCAATAATCGCTTCCAACGAAAACATTTAAGTCTCAAACCGAGAAAATTAACAAAATAATAATCCAAAAATATTAATAATATGGTATAAGTAGAGAACAAAATTTAAAAGCACACCCATATGATATGGGGGTCACGAGTCTAGAGCTTATAAACAAAACTGAGATAATAATAGAATCTGAATACTCAAACCAAAATATCTCGGAAAGTATATAATAATAATAAAATGGAGAAATAATGAAGAGCAGCCAGGTCCTGCGAATGTCATGCAGCTACCTCAACGACTCTGAAATATCTCTAGAGACAACGAGAATCAGCTAAGCCTCCGATGTACCTGTATCTGCACACAAGTTGCAGGGAGTAGGGGTGAGTACTACCGACTCAGTTAATAATAAGTATAGAAAATGACTGAAAGTAAAAAATCCACAAAGTACCACAACGTAAAACTATAACTAACAATCCTATAACTTAGCCACAAGCTAAAAGCATAATAGTATCACAACAACAACCAAGTATTAGATAAAGATGCAATCCAATGCACATGAATTTGCTGCGGAACGTGCAGCCAGATCCGCTTAATGTCGACGACACTCACTGGGGTGTGTACAGACTCCGGAGGGGCTCCTTCAGCCTAAGCATATATATATATATATATATATATATATATATATATATATATATATATATATATATGCTGCGGATTGTGCAGCCTAACCCAAGCTCAGTCCACAATATGCATATGAGTCACATAACCAAATTCAATTTAAATTCCCGTTTTTCCAATTATTACGGTGACTATAATTTAATTAATCAATTTCATGAATAAGGTGACTTTGCATTTCATTTCGGTGATTAAACACAAGACTGAGATCAATGATTATGCAATCATGTTATCGCACATATATTCACCATAGACGAGTACTGGAGATCGGCACAAGGACCCAAACATGGCATTAAGCCCAATTATCAACAACACAATGTGCGTATCAGACGCCAATAATGTATTCAGGTCACGGGACGGACCAAGTCACAATCCCCAATCATTTACAACCCTGCACCTGCCATGGGGTGCGAGTCACTCCCTAACATACCGTTACGATGTGATAAGCCGGGGTTTCAAACCCTCAGGCCATCATCTATACTAACTACTCACCTATAACCGGTCGTAGCCAGGTCTGCAATGCCCTTTCCCTTCAAATCTTCTCCTACATGCGTTGAAACTATTCAAACCACAACGAATAAGTTATTATAGGCTACATATACATAACCCAATTAAAATTATTCGAAAACATTAAAAATTGCGAAGTTGGTAAAACTCGAGCCCCGGACCCACTTCTCAAAAAATTTAAAAAGTTACACCTTTGGATTCCTCATCTCGCCACTAGTCCGTATATATAAGGTTTATGAAAAACGGAGTTCTTTTACCCTCTCAAATCAACATTTTACTCTCTCTTAGGCTTCAATCCCTAACCACCATTTTTGACCTAAAAAACCTTGAATTTCATTGTTTAATCTACTGTTTTACACCATATAGACATAATCCGAGTTCAAGAATCATTACCTGAAAGAAACCCTCGAAGTCCTCTTCAAAGTAGCCTACAATCATCTCTTCCCGAAGTCCAAAAGTATTTTCTTAACTTATGAAATTTGTAAACATTGTTTTATTAATTCCCTGCAATTTCCGCTTCCGCGATCCAATGACCGCTTCTGTGGTGGTCGCTTTCGCGGTCAATAGACCATAGTTGCAGTGTCCCTTGAGTCGACTGGGACCGCTTTTGCGGTCCTTAATCGCTTTCGCCGTCTCCGCCTACGCGGTCGACTTGGCCGTTTCTGCGGCCGCCCAGCTGGACCAAGACTGCTTCTAAGGTCAATTACAACTTGTGCGGTGGACGCTTTTGCGGTAATTCTTCCGCTTTCGCGGAAATACCAGAAGCTTGTGCAACAGACCTGTTGCATCTTCAAAAATCTTCGCTTTCATCATCCGGTTACACCCTGAGGCCCTTGGGACCCCAACCAAAAGCTCAAATATGTCCCATTACTTCATTCAAACTTGCTTGCAACATAAAAATGCTATCATAAACATCAAAATCACCTAATATCCACAGATTCAAGCCTAAGCTAAACTAAAACTTCTGAAACTTGCATTTGCTCCAAAACCCGACCTAAACACATCTGAATGATATGAAAATGCACGTATATCAAAAATCATCTAACGGAGCTACTCCAACTGTCGGAATTTCATTCCGACTCCTGGATCAAAATACCACTTATCAATCGGACTTCGCTAAATTTCTAACTTAGCCAAATCAAGCCTAATTCTACACCGTACCTCCAAATTCAGTTCCGATTTTGCTCCTAAGTTACAAATAACCATCCGAAACTACTCGAATCATCGAAAATCCATTCTGAGCCCTCTAACTCATAAGTCAACGTTTGATTGAATTTTTCAAACTAGCTTTCTTTTAAAGAGACTAATTGTTTCATTTCTATCCAAACTCCATCCGAACTCCTACAAACTCTCCAAATATATATTGAAACATATAACTACATAAAAAGGGGAAAACGGGGTAGAAATACACAGGACGACAGGTCAGGTCGTTGCAACTAAGTAATGAGAGTGTTGGCTTAATTGAAATTAGGAATAGTAAGAGTAATGATAAACGTGTAGAAAAATAGACATAGAAGGGAATATTTGTGGGGCTGAAAATTAAAAGAAAGGAGAGGGTAATTGGAAGGGTAATAATAAAAAGAGGGTAGTACTAATAATTAAAGGGGAAGGAAAGAGAGACTTGTTTTAGATATAAATAAGAGTCATTTGACACTTAGAAGGGGAGAGAACAATATGTTAAGAAAAGTTTTAGAGAAAGAATTTGGAGAGATCAAAAATTTTCAGAACTTAAAAGATTAAGAACAGAAATCATTTTTCTTTTAGTTCTTCTTTGAAAGTCTAAGGCTTAAGCTTACACAAAGAAGAGCTTCAACTTGGGCATCTTTTGAGTGTAATTAGAACTTTGCTACTGTTTTGTTGGTTTTCTGCTGGGTTTTTTCTCTGGTTTCAAATCTGCAGTGGTTATCTGTTTGATTACACTAGTTGGTGCTATTTTTTTGGTGCATTTGGGTGTTGCTGTTTGGAGTTTTTTCTTCAAAAATTGCTACTGGACTTTAATTTATGACTGGGCTGTTGTTGAACCTGCTATACTGTTGTTGCTGTGTTTGTACTACTGCATTACTGATTCTTCCTCTCTTCTTTATGTCAAAAATACCAGGTACACAACTACTATACTGGTACACAATATAAGTTGGAATATTTGAAGCATGAATAAAAAAGAGCAGCCTTGAGGCTTGAAGTCATTAGTTGTAATTTATATTCTGAGTTGTATACATGTTAGTTATTAATTCATTAGACGCATGTGAATAATTGTAATGTATAAATAAGTATTGATCTGTAGTAGTTTAAGTTTTGTTGCAAACTCGTTTTTATGAATGGTAGTTAAAAGAGAACAAACGATAGAGTATGCACATCATGCCATCTCTAATTCATTTCAGTCACAGCATATTCAAATGTATCAGGTTTCAAGTTAATTAATCAGTAGTTGAGTTACTCTAGTTAATAACTGGTATATTAGGACTCATAAAAAACAGACGGGCTGTGTTCGAACAAGGAGGGTCAGAGATCCTTTGATTATAATAGATTTTTTCAAGAGTCGATTAAGTTTTTTTTAACAAACTTTTGCAAGCTTTGGTAATTAAGGTTGGTTTTTATTTCCAACTGTTCAATTCTTATAAACATGTTGGTTTGATTTAATTAAATGACAATTAGTTTATTCTGATTAATATTATTTTTTAATCCCTTGATCTATTAATTTTCAAATCTTAGTAATATTGGGTATAAAATAAGGCATGAAATAATTTCTCTTTGCGTAAGTTCAATTGTAAATATTTTGTTTGCATTTGTCGTAATCTAGTAGCCAATAATTGATGGACTTAGCAAGCATGTAATTAACTAGGATTTCTCTTCTTTTTATTTTATTTTATTTTTTAGAGACAAACAAAAATAGACAATGTAGCCACTTTAGGATTATCTTTTAAATAAAAATTAGGTGTGCCTCGCCAAATAACAATACATAAAATGTGGGGCCCTCACTAAAGGCTTAAAAATACATAAAAAATTGGGAAGGACCGTTTAGCGAATTTCACGACCCTCCCAAAAGGATTACAATGCGCTAGACTCTATTAGGCGCGACTTTAATAAATTGCATTCCTAAGTACAGGTGGAGCATTTTATGCGGCCCAAATCCAAATCCAAAAATGTTGAATAGAGTGTGCCTAGGATTGCGTGTTCATTTCATGCGGCGCAATTCGAAAATATATTTTAAACCACGTTCACTTTCTTAAATAAATACATATTAAATAAAAGCGGTAAAAAAGTAAAAAATGGACATATAGGTTCTTCATGTAATAAAATCGGATAAAAAGGTAAATGCAACAGTTGAGCGACTGTGCTAGAACCACGAAACCCGGGAATGCCTAACACCTGTTCTTGAGTGAATAGAATTCCTCGCTGATTGTGAACAGAGTCATTTTTTTCCTCGATTCGGGATTCAGTCGGTGACTTGGAACACCTTTAATCTACCAAGTGGAGACTCTAAATAGTTAATAACCCAGTCCTATTCCGATTGTCCTTTAATTGGAAAAACTCCCTTGCGCCCCCGCAGGGTGGATAAAAGAGGTGCGGCAATCATAATCAAAGAAATCATACAAAATATCTCTTGACTGCGTAAGAATTGATAGACTTGTCGATACATCGTCCCTCAACATCTGTCAAACATAAAGCGCTATTGGATGACATTTGGTCACAATGAATGGTCTTTGCCAAATTGGGGCGAACTTGTCCTTTAATTCGGGCTGATATAGCGGGATTCGTTTTGACACTAGCTACCCCACTTCAAATTTCCCAGGATGCACATTCATATTGTATGCTCTTTGCATTCTCTTTTGACGCAATGCTGCCAATCTCTTTTCATCAATTAAGCTCAACTGCTCCAAATCGGGCTTTGACTCGTCCATCATTATCAATCTGCCTCTTGTATTGTTAGTTCATAATCAGATTGATTTTTTTAGACTGGGTTGAAGATCCAACGTGCATGCCATGTCATTAGAGTCAGTATAGAGAGAACTGTTCAGAAAGAAAAAAAGAAGAAAACAAAGTTAAACTAACGTAAAAAAAATATTTCATTGAATTGTGGGAAACAAGGTTTCGCACTTAGACGAATGCAAAAATAAAAGAAACTGGATTACAACCCTGTAATAATCCAGAAAACGAGAAGGAAAATCAGAGCCCACTACCAAGACTCCCTCTGGATAGGACGAGGAGTAGCGATTCGATTGTTGATTTTTTTGCTTTTAGTCCTATAAACTATACCTCCGCCTTGCTAGACCCTTCCCCTTATCACCATGACTGGCTTGTCATCTACCCTTTCCAACTGTACCACCGCTTTTCCACTGGCCGACTTTTCATTCGGACTGGCATGGATCATCATTACTGTTTGATGAGGGCTTCTTGAGTTCCCCTTCTTCATGCACTAGTTCGATCATTTGGGCTTCGTGGTGTGCCGGCAACGGGTTCTAATTGATGTTGGGTGCCTCTGGTGTCTTAACCTCGATTCTACTGGTGTCAATAAGATCTTGCACTGCATGTTTTAACTTCCAACACTTCTCCGTATCATGTCCGGGAGCCCTTGAGAAATATTCACAACTTACTGAGTGGTCTATATTTTTTGAAGGTGGATTTGGCAGTATGGTCTCAACAAGACTTAACAAACCTAACTGCCTTAATTTATGGAATAAAGCAGTATATGTTTCTCCCAACTCAGTGAAGGTTCTCTGATTCCCCCGAAAACCCAGCCTGGAAGGATTCCTGTATGACCTTGGTGGTGGATATATGTTTCGCGAAGGAGGATACATATTCTGTAGAGGCAGGTAGGTATTTTAGGGAGCCGACACGTGCCATTGTGGGCGAGCCGAAGGCTGAGTATATATCTGGGCCTTATGGATGGAGAACTGTGGTTATTGTGGTGGGTAGTAGGGTTGTGGGGAGTAATTTGGGTGATGGGGTCTGGATTAGTAGCGAGGGGAAGTACCTCTCGATCTGGACCCATTACCTGCCTCTACTGTTGCGACTTCTTCTCTTTTCTTCTTCCCGAGTGCACCTCCCATGCCGCTCTGGATGGCCTGGATGGTTGCTTCAATTGCCAAATAGCTTAGGATCTTGTTGGACTTAAGTCCTTCTTCAATCATACCACCCATTTTCACTACCTCATTGAAAGATTTGCCAACCGAAGTTACCAAGTGACAAAAGTAAGTTTGTGTTGATATCCAATTTTTTTCCTATACATTTTATACTCAAAATATTCTCAAAATAGCATATATAAGCATCCACAAAGGTTTTGGTGTTGTTCTACATTTTTAAGGATTTTTTAAATCAACTTATGGCCTATTGTTGCACTATAAAATCCATTAATTATTCCCAAAATATTTATTTTGGTGAATAATCTATTTTATTCTCTCATTCGCACAAAATATATTTGACATGATATTTACATTATTTTACAAGTCCATTTAGTATTTCTAAATTAAAATTGCATAAAATTACAATTTTAGCCTATTTCTCGATCTAATAGCATTTTTAATCATAAAATCATTCCTAATATTTTTGAATTCTATTTATGCTTTATTTATTAACTCAGTATTTTTAATTGAATTTCTAAACATCGTTTGCTATTTTACAAAATTCAAATTATGAGAAAATTGGCTATTTAAATTATAGCCCTTTTAATTTCATTTGTAGCCTAATTCCCAACTCAATTACACTACCCAATTTATCAAATAACCTGACCCACGCCCCATTTAAAAACCTACCTCGGTACCCCTTTTAAATCGTGACTGTTGATCATTTAGATCAACGGCGCATAATAACCCTTCCTTAATTAAACCCCAATACACCCCAACCCTAAATCATTTTACCAAACCCGCCGCCCTTGTATCCCCTTCGTTCCTAAATGCTCTCAACCCCATCCTAAAACCCTAGCCTAAATATAAGCAATAAAAGAAACAAAGAAAATGCTAAGTTAAAACTTCAAAGTTCCATCTCATATGTATTCATGCTTTCACATTTCAATTTACAATATCGACAAAGTTACAGCCATGTACCTGGTATTGCAAAAACAAGAGAAGAGGAAGGTGAGAAATCAGCAAGGCAGTAATTAACACTGCAAACCAGCAACAACAGTAGCTAAATCCAGCAACAGATAAGACTGTATCCGGTTCCGGTTCTGGGTCTATTTGGGTCTTCGGTTCCGATTCTGGCGGTTCCGGTTCTGGCGGTTCCTGTTCTGACGGTTCCGAAGCCGGAACCGCTACCATACGGTTTCGGGTACCATCCAGTTCCGGTTCCGGCGGTTCTGAAATTTTTTTTTTTGTAAATCAATATCTTGTATAGTAGTCATTAGTATATTGTAGAATATATTTTTTATGGTATACTATGTTATTAGTATAGTATATATTGTGTTTGGTAATTAGTATATATTGTGTATAAGTAGTGTATATTTTGTATATCAGTAGTATATATTGTATGTAAGTAGTATTGTATATAAGTAGTGTATATTGTGTTGTAGTTAGTAATTAGTAGGATTTAACATAGTAGGATTTAACATAGCAGACACACCAAATATAGGAGGGATTGGAAAAAAATATTTTTTAAACTTCTTTTTCATTTCAGTTATTGCAATTTCATAAATTTCCCCTCCCTCGTTAAAATCAACAAACAAATTAGCAAGTGCGGCAATATAAACTAAACAGTTAGAAATAGTTGGATAATATTGGCCAGATAAAGCATTTGTAGCCACATGAAAATGTTCTAAAAAATCTAAAAGAATTTTAATGTTAGTCCAATCTTGTGTAGTTAGCATGTCATTATCTTCCTCCCCACAATCCCGAGAATTATACGTAGTGTTAATTGGGTTTCTATATTCGTACGCTACTACTAAACTTTCGTACATGTAGTTCCACCTAGTCGGGCAAGATTTAGGAACCTTTCTTTCTTTAAGGCCATATTCGTCACACATTTTAAAATATTCTCTAAGTCTACTTCTACGGTTTGAATAAAAAAGTCAATTGAGAGCCATTTTAACCTTTTCAATTTCTAAGTTTAATATTCTCATATCATCACGAACAATTAAATGATAAATATGACATATACATCTAACATGGAAAATATTAGTAAAAGCAGGATTAAGTGTTCTAGTTGGCATACCTATGGCACTAGTGTTGCTAGAAGCGTTATCCATGGAAATTGACATTATTTTATCACTAAAACAAAAATATCTGCATACATCTGAAACAGTGTTAGCAATAAACCTACCCGTGTGCCGTGAACTAATTATCCTATATGCAATAATGTGTTTTTGCATTGTCCAGTCTCCAATGACTGGTTACGGTTAGATAATCACAATCATTATTACTTCTACCAATATCAGTTGTAATAGACATACGATTAGTTATATGGGTAAATAAATAGCGCAAGTATTGTTCATATTCATGCTTGTATTTATAAATATCGGCCTTAACTGTGGCGCGCCAACCTTTATACGTAGGATTAAATACTCTTCTAATATAATGAATCCATGCAGGATTAGAAGCAAAAGAATAAGGCAAACACATAACAGTAATCATTTTAGCTAATTCTTCACGATCCTTATTTGGATCGTAATATAATATACCTCCGGTGATTGTGTTTATTCCTGGTTGAACTAGATTTGAACCATTACTTGGGTTAACTGTAGTATCAGGACCTGTCCTCCCCTCTTGTTGCGCTTTCAATTGCAAAAATCTAGCCTTATCGCTAGGGTGTATTTTTATATGCTTAACTAAACTACCTGTGCCACTACGATCTCCAGTATACCTATGCACAAGTAATTTCCCACAAGATATACACTTAGCCTTATTTTGTTCTCTTAGTTGAATAAAAAATTGCCAAACTAATGATGTTTCTGAACGTTTAGGAGGTGATCTACTAAAAGTGGAGTTTGTATGGGTGGGTGTTCCGGTTCATCACCTAAGTTATGAGCAGGACTAGTAGGTGTATCATCTAAATCTACTGGAGCTTGGATTTCGTCATCATCATCATCCTCATTTCCCTCTAAGATAGGTGCATTAGGATAAAGAGCATTCATAATATCATCGTCTATTCTATCACCAACTGCTACATCATGTAAAAAATCAATATCTCTAAATTGAAAACACGGGTGATCACTATCAAGGATTCCGAAGGGTTCATTAGGATTTCTAGGTTGGCTACTACTTTGAACTTGCTTATCGTTTCTAGGTCGGGGAGCCGGGGGAGGGGTAGTATTTTGGCGACTACTTTCACATGTTTTAGATTTTCCTTTACCGAACATATTTTTCAACGAAAATGCCATAATAATTATAATTAAGCAAAATAACAACACATAAAAATATTCTTAGCACGTAAGAGTTGAAACGAGTTTACCGGATTGACGAACAACTTCTTGAAAATTGAAAATCGTTGAAATTGAACACTTGAAAACTTCAATTCAACAACTTCACAATGTTTCACAAATTTGCAACAATAAATTAAGCACTTGCACTAGAAATATTGAAAGAGAGCTTGAGAGATATTGATGAATTGGTGAATAAAAATGAAAGAATGAGGGGGTATTTATAGTTAAGAAATGGGAAATAGTGTAATTATATAAGGTTTGGGGTTAAATTAAAGTTTGGGGGCCAAATGACTATTTTTTAAACTTCCAAACGGCTACTTTTGAAAAAGAGCCGTTTGGAAATTATTTTTAAAAAAAAAATTTAAAAACAATTACCGTTACAGAATCGCCTGAACCGTTTGGAACCGCCAGAACCGGTCCGGTTCCGGTTCCAGTTCCAGTTCTGGCGGTTCTTGTTCTGGCGGTTCCAACGGGTAGAACCGCCCCGCCACGGTTCCCGGGAACCGCCAGAACCGGAACTGCCGGAACCGGCAGAACCGCCAGGGCCGCGGTTCCGGTCTGGTTCCGGTTCGGAACCGCGAAAAATACAGCCTTAGCAACAGATTATGACAAAAACTCAGTAAAATCAAACCAACAAATACCAACAGAAATGGACTTCAACCCAAAACAATATCAACACTAGCCAAATGAACTAAAAGATACACTAGAGTTACTTAAGATCAGTCTTAGTGTATTTGAATAAAGAGAAATGAAAAATATGAAGCAAAAGGAGAAGCTTCAAATAAACCGTGGGTTCTCAACTCTCCAATTTTTCAACTCTTAGTTCTTTTCTAATTCTCTATTGTTCTTCTCCTCTTAAGTTCTGAAATTATATCTCTAAAATTCCTCCCCTCTAAGTATCAAATGAGTCCTATTTTATATTCCAAGCAAGAATCTTTCTTCTACCCTTTAACTATTAATTTTTACTTTTAAACTATTATTACTAACCCTTTTACCTCTTTTTACTTTCCAGCCCAATATTCTTCTACTATGCGTATATTTTAACTTTTATTATAACTTATACTATCTGATTTCCAATTAAGTAAAAGCAGTTAACACCGACCCCACAATTCCCCCTTTTCAGTGGTCAAAGAAGACCTTTTATTATTACCTCCCCCCCATTTTACTGTACATCATTATGTTTTGTCCCCCACTGACCCTTGTCCCCTTTTATTTTAACTAAAAGTTATGGGCCCACATTTAATCAATTCCCATAATACCCCGAAGTTACTGAAAATTACTGTTCTACCCTCATCATCTATAACCAATTCACCTAATCAATTAACTAAGATACACCATCTATAACCAATTTCTAATCAAATTAATCAACAAATTCAAACTACATGATGAACAACAAAGAACCAAGTGCAATTATTTTGACTGAACAATATTTTTAACAAACATACTTTCAGATTCAACAACAATAACAAACAAATAGATTCAAATCACTAAACTCAATAATCAATTGAAACTCAAACTAAATCTAACAATATTATAACCAAGATGAAGGATTCAACTGATTAAACCAACACACTTCTATATTAAAACTAAACAAGGACAAATGAATAGAACAAACTAAAGAAATAATCAAGAAATGATAAACAACAAACAAGAAAGAATCAAACACATACTAATTTCAAATTCGTGAATATCAAACAAAATACAGACAGAAATGAAACTTAAACCAACTAACCGAATCGAAATAACAACGAACTCTAACGGAAACAAATCTGCCAGAAAAACGTTAACACCAAATAAAACAGACACATTTGAATATATACACATAAAAAGACTTTAGACAATCAAAGGGACTTACCTCTTATTTACCATTTTTGTTGACCGGAACGGACACTTAGAGCTGAACGGAGAACATGAGTGGAGATGGATTAGTCGACGACATAGGTGTAGACGAGCGTGGAGGTTCATCGTCGTTCATGGCTGCCTAGGTGTGACTGGAGCATTGTCAACGTGGGGGAGTGGTTTGACGACGTGGGGGGAATGACTGTTGCTGCTAGTGCATGACGATGGAGGGACGGAGGCGACGAACAGAGATGGCTGAAGGTTGGTGACTGTTGTAGGTCGACGGACTGGTTGACGATGCTTGTTGGTTGAACGACGATGGGGCTGCTGTTATGGTCATTCAAGCTAGATGGAGTGGGGTCGTCTGGGGCTGGAGATGGGGACGAACAGAGGGTCATTTTCTGGGGGGGCTGCTGGTCACCGGCGAAGATGGTGACGGGGACTGGTGGGACTGTGGGTGGTTGGATATGGTAGCGGGGTTGATGAGGAAGAAGACGTTAAGGGGAGCCATGGTTGGAGGGGTTTGGAGCTTGTTGGTTTATGGTTTGAGGGTGTGTTTGGAGAAGATGAAGAGAGGGGGGACTGGTGTTTAGGTTAGGGTTTTCAAAAATGAAAAATGAAATGAGTAGAGGGGTTATTTGGGTTATGGGTAGACCGGGTCGAGTTGACTAGAATTGGTTTGGGCCTGGGGATTTATTCAAGAATTGGCCAATTCTGGTTTTCTTTCTATTTTTCTCTCTCTTTCTTTTACTTAAAAACTAAAATCCTAAATAAATTATAAACTAAATTAGCTTATAAAAATACTAATTAATTCCCAACAACAATTATCATACACAGTTAAACACCACAAAATTGCACAATTTGATATTAAATGCTAAAAAAGAGAAAGTACGTTAGTTTTTGTGATTTTTCCATTTTTTTGTAAGACAAACTTAGTTACTCTTGTTCAACGAGATGATCTACGCATGAAGAAGGCGGTCTTAGGGTGTGAGGAGATGGGTACTCATGCCTACCCAAATATTGGAGGAATTACTTTTATGGCCTGACTACCGGAGAGATTACTTTCAATGCGGTCCGACTACCAGAGAGATTACTCTTAATATGGCCTGACTACCAGAGAGATTACTCTTAATATGGCCTGACTACCAGAGAGATTACTCTCAATGTGGCCTAATTCTTGGAGAGATTACTCTCAAAATGGCCCGACTATCAGAAAGATTACTGTCAATGTGTCCTAATTACCGGAGAGACACTCTCAAAATGGTCCGACTACCGGAGAGATTACTCTCATTGTGGCCCGATTCTTGGAGATATTACTCTCAAAATGGCACGACTATCGAAGAGATTACACTCAATATGGCCCAATTCTTGGAGAGATTACTCTCAAAATGGCCCGACTACCGGAGAGATTACTCTCAATGTGGCCTAATTACCGGAGAGATTACTCTCAAAATGGCCCAACTACTTGAGAGATTACTCTCAATGTGGTCGTCAACAAGTCAACTTCTAAAATGGGTCTGATTGTAATTCTCATCTTACATCGTCAGTAATTTGCAACAGCCCTCTTTCGCCACTAATATATATACTCTTGCTCTCCAATTGCACGCATCCATACGTAGTAATTGCATGTTATATTGGGTCTAGCTTTGCGTACTCGAAAGCATTGACGCGAAGGTATTCTTTTTCTCTTGTGCTTTCTTTCCTGTTTTACTTGTTGTCTATTTTTTTGGTAGGTCAAGTAAGAAAGATATCTTGTTCAACGAGATGATCTACGCATGAAGAAGGCGGTCTTAGGGTGTGAGGGGATGGGTACTCATCCCTGCCCAAATATTGGAGGAATTACTTTTATGACCTGACTACCGGAGAGATTACTCTCAATGTGGTTCGACTACCGGAGAGATTACTCTTAATATGACCTGACTAATTGAGAGATTACTCTCGATCAAGGATTTGCTCATTTCGCTGCTGTCAACAAGTCGACTTCGAAAAGCGGTCTGATTATAATTCTCATCCTACATCGTCAGTAATTTGCAATAGACCTCTTTTGCCACTAATATAAATACTCTTTCTCTCCAATTGCACGCATCCATTCGTAGTAATTGCATGTTATATTGAGTTTAGCTTTGCGGACTCAAAAGCATTGACACGAAGGTATTCTTTTTCTCTTGTGCTTTCTTTCATGTTGTACTTGTCGGTAGGTCAAGTAAGAAAGATATGCTCTTGTTCAACGAGATGATCTACGCATGAAGAAGACGGTCTTAGGGTGTGAGGGGATGGTACTCATCCCTACCCAAATATCGGAGGAATTACTTTTACGACCCGACTACCGGAGAGATTACTCTCAATGTGGTGCGACTACCGGAGAGATTACTCTCAATGTGGTGCGACTACCGGAGAGATTACTCTTAATATGACCTGACTATCGGAGAGATTACTATTAATGTGGCCTAATTATTGGAGATATTACTCTCAGAATGGCCCGGTTACCGGAGATATTACTCTCAATTGGCCTAGTTACCGGAGAGACACTCTCAAAAAATTGTCTGACTATCGGAGAGATTACTCTCATTGAGGCACAATTCTTGGGGATATTACTCTCAAAATGGGACGACTATCGAAGAGAACTCTCAATGTGGCCCAATTGCCAGAGAGATTACTCTCAAAATGGCTCGACTACTTGAGAGATTACTCTCAATGTGGCCCAAACTATCGGCGAGGCCACCTTAAGGTGCAAAGGGACTCATATGTCCATCTTAAGATTGGAAATTCATAGTTCCTTTTAAGGACAAACCCACGAAGAGGCCAACTTATGGTATAAAGGAACTTATATATGTCCACCTTAAGATTGGAAAGTTATAGTTCCTTTTAAGGACAAACCCACGAAGAGGCCAACTTAAAGTGCAAAGGGACTTATATGTCCACCTTAAGAGTGGAAACTTATAAAGCTTCAACTTAAAGATGACATCGACTTGAACACTAGGAAAACTTTGAAGATATGGCAGACTTTGCAGACTTCAACTCGAAGATTCAGAGGGCTTAAACAATTCAACATTAAGATCGGCGAATTTGAAGAATGAAGCTTGAAGATCTACGAACTTGAAGACTTCAACTTGGGGGCTTAAATATATAAACCTTGTGACCGGCGAATTTGAAGACTTCAACTTGAAGACTGAATGACTTGAAGACTTCAACTTTGAGACTTTGAGGGCTTAAATATTTCAACTTGAAGATCGGCAAATTTGAAGAATTCAACTGGAAGAACGATGGGCTAGAAGATTTAAACTCGGGGACTTCAACTTAAGTGCTGACGAACTTAAAGATATCAATTTACATGGAGGGTTGCCCCTTTTAAATCAAATGAGATCAAAGTTTCACATAAGGATGGCATATATGCTTCATTTTGCATTCCTCCAAACTTCACTTGGACAACAATTGGGGTAATATGTATCTTTTGAACTTATGCGACTGAACATAGAATGAAACTCTAAGCGGCCTACGTACCTTTGTGAAGAGGATCAAATCATACCGTAGTTCAGACTTGGTAGATTTTTTTTTACGTACTAAATTTTCCCTAGGCCGCCTCTTTTGAGATTTTTAACCTAGCGGACATTGTTTTTTGGCTGTACACAGTTCATACTCTTGCGGGCCAGGAGTGTAGCAACATGCAGTTTAGGCTCGTGTATTAAGGAGTGTCATGACTTGCAGTTTAGGATCGTATGTCAAGGAACATCATGACTTGCAGTTTAGGCTCGTACATCGAGGAGCGTTGCAACTTCATGGATAATACTTCTTTAAAAGCTTTCCATTGATAGGGCCGATTCTCAAGCCATCTACATTAACCAGCTTGTAAGCCTCACTTGAAAGCTTCTCGTACGACATATGGCCCACCCCATTTTGAATTGAACTTCCCTACAAGTTTATGTGAAGTAATTATGGGTCTTCGTGCGGTAAAGACTTGATCTCCTACTTGAAATGATCTTGAGCGAACTCTTTTATTAAAGGCACGAGATAATCGAGCTTGATAACATTCAAGACTCTGTTGAGATTCCAATCTCTTTTCATCAAGAGCTTCCAAATCTGCTGACTGAAGTCGGTCATTTTCATTATCACTGCTCCCTTCTTTAATAGCCAGTCGTAACAAAGGTATTTGACGCTCAAGTGCCTGGATGGCTTCGACTCCATAAACGAGTGAATAAGGAGTCGCATGTGTTGGCGTGAAATAAGACGTCCTATATGCCCATAGAGCTTCTTCCATTCGGTCATTCCAATCTCGTTTGGATTTGGAGATGACTTTCTTTAACAAGTTTCATAGAGTCTTGTTAAATGCCTCAGCTAGACCATTGGCGGCAGCATTGTACAATGAATAGTTACGTTACTTGAAGCCAAAAAGATCACAAATCTTGTTCATCAACCTATTATCGAATGGCTTTTCATTATCCGTTATTATGTAACATAGAATGCCAAAGCGATAAATAATGTTTACTCGGATGAAACTTGCAATATTTTCCTTCTTTACTTCCTTAAGAACAACAGCTTCAGCCCATTTTGAGTAGTTAGTTGCAGCCAAGATGTATAGATGCCCACCAGAGGAATTTGGTAGTGGTCCAACAACATCCAATCCCCAAGCGTCAAACGGCTAGGATGCAACAGTCGGGTGCAATACTTTAGGAGGTTGATATATTAAATTCACATGGAATTGACAAGCCTTGAATCTTCGAGCATAGTCCAAGCAATATTTTACCATCATTGGCCAATAGTATCCCATCCTTTTTACATGGAAGTGGAGCTTTTGTCCAGACTGGTGTGACCCACATACCCCAGAATGTTCCTCTTGCAAAGATTAGAGAGCTTCTTCTTCTCCTAGGCATTGCAAGAGCACTCCATCGAACGACCTTCTGTATAGAGTAACCTTGTAGTAAAGGAAGCGAGGTGCATAAAGGCAGATTTTAGTCCTTCTCCTAAGATTTCCTAGAAGTGTTCCATAGCATAAGTAATCAATAATGGGTTGTCACCATTCTTCTTTCTCTTCTTCAGAAACAACAACTAGATGATTGAGTTTGTTTTCTTCACTCTCAGCCTCATTTGATGGCGGTACTACCCATTTTTGGCAAACGGTAACTTGTGCTAGGTCAGGCAGGGCTAATGATGAAGCTAGAGCAGCTAAAGCATCAGCCTTCTTATTTTCTTTCCTTGGCACATGTTGAATAGCCACATTACCGAGCCATCCCATCAACTTTTTTGCGTAATCATGATAAATATAGAATTAATTCCTAAATGCAAATACTGTATATTTTTGTATTTTCTATTAATTTAACAAATAAACATGCATAGACAAATGAAAATAATATAATAAAAATAACACAAAATTCACAACAGTTACAACCAAACTAAAATTATTTTATATTGAATTTTTTGGGAGTAATCCATATATAGAAAAAAATCACGTGCTCACATTGTGCGAGTTCCACCAGGAGCGATGGCAAAAAACCGAAGATGTATAGGCCTGTTGCAAGAGGTAGTCAGGATGTTGAACCAAGGGTTCCTGAGAGAGTTGCTCAGTGACAAAGGAAAATTCAACTTTGCACGTGGACGGGAGAAACATCAAGGGCCACCAAAGTTGCTTTTGCCAACACGCACGATCAACATGATCATTGGAAACGGCGACGACTCGGCAATCAATCACGCCAAGTTCACCACTACGCATAAGCTGAAGCGAACTATCGCCTATGAATGGTATGAAGACTTCGAAGATAGTATCACCTTCGATAAGTCTGATGCTGAGGGTTTGTCTTTCCCTCATTACAATGCATTAGTTATTATTTTACGTATCGCAGATATGGATGTTAAAAGAATTATGGTCGATGACGGTAGCAACGCCTGTATTATCAGCCCGAGGGTCCTCATACTAATGGGACTCAAGAATAAGATTATACCACGCTGCAAAACATTAACTGGTTTCAATAATGCAGTAGAAGGAACCTCCGGTGAGATATCACTACCCGTCCTAGTAGGAGGGGTCACACTGGAAACAACTTTCCATGTGATGAATCAGGAAATGGCATACAACGCCATCATCGGACGACCGTGGATACACGCCATGATAGCAATCCCATCGAGCTTTTACCAAATGATCAAATTTCTCACCCCGAGGGAGTATTTAGCATTTAAGGCGAACCTCGCACCGCTCAGGAATGCTATAAAATAGCTCAAAACTACGCCCACACCAAACAGCTCAAAGGGGTGAGTGCAGATGCATAGCAATCAGCTATGTCGGGAATTAAAGCTTACATCGGGCACGGTCTCTCAAATCCAAGTAAGTACCGTAAATTTTCATCTAACCATGCAGACCTATTTGCCTTTTCCCATTCAGATATGCCGGGTATCCCGCGAGAAATCTCTACTCACAAGCTGAACATCGACCCGCTAAACCCGCCCGTGCGGCAAATGAGAAGAAAATTCAACGCTGCTATCAACAAGGCGGTTAGTGAGGAAGTGGACAAACTTCTGGCTAACGACTCCATCAGGGAATCGAAGTACCCCAACGGGTCGCTAATGTCATCATGGTTAAGAAGAAGAATCGAATGTGGAGAATGTGTGTAGACTTCACCGACTTGAACAAGGCATGCCCAAAGGACTCCTTCCCAGTGCCCCACATCGACCAGCTATAGACGCGATCGCAGGGCATGAGCTGCTAGTTTCCTAGATGCGTACTCTGGCTACAACCAAATCATGATGGCCATAGAGGACCAGGAAAAACAAATTTCATCACCCACCAGGGGATATTTTGCTACAAGGTAATGCCCTTCGGGCTCAAAAATGTGGGAGCCACATACCAAAGGCTAGTCACCAAAATATTCAAAGAGAAACTCGATAAGACCATAGAAGTCTCTATCGATGATATGCTGGTACAATCGGCAAAGAAAGAAGACCATATTGACCACCTAAAAGAGGACTCCGAGATACTGAGGAGGTACGAGATGAAGTTGAACCCTGAGAAATGCGCTTTCGGCATAGCCTCAGGAAAATTCTTAGGATTCCTCGTATCGCAATGAGGCATCGAGTTCAACCCAGACCAGATCAAGGCGATAGATGCAATACCTGAGGTGCTGAGTAGCAAGAAATAGGTACAGAAGCTGACTGGGCGCATAGCCGCCCTATCCAAATTCATCTTACGGTCATCCGATAGGTGCTATAAGTTTTTCAACGTGGTGAAAAAAGACCAAGGGCTACAGAGGAATAAGGAATGCATAGAAGCCTTGAGAAAGCTGAAAGCGTACTTGTCTTCGCCACCCTTGCTGATCAAAGCGAGCCCAGGGAACCCCTGCTGGTGTATCTGGCTGTATCTGAGATCGCTGTCATCGCCATCCTAGTTCACGAAATCAAAGGTACATAATCCTCTATATATTACATTAGCAAAACCTTAATGGACGTCGAAACTCGGTACCCACACCTCGAGAGATTGGCATTGGCACTGGTTGTAGCTTCACGAAAGCTAAGACCCTATTTTCAGTGCCACCCCATAAAGCTGCTAACGACCTTCCCATTAAGAAGCGTCTTACAGAAGCCTAAATTATCGGGCTGGCTCGCAAGATGGGCCATTGAGCTCAGCGAGCACGACATCTTGTATCTTCCAAGAACCGCCATGAAGTCAAAGTTCTGGCCGATTTTATAGCCGACTTTAGCGCAGAAATCCTACCAAAAGCAGAACTTGAGGCACAACATGCCTCTACCAACAACGACTTGTGGGTCCTTTACACTGAGGGCGCCGCCAATGCATCAGGATCGGGACTGGGAATCGTTCTCGAGGCCCCCACGAGCAAAAAAATTTGCCAGTCCATATGATGCCCTGAAATGACTAACAACGAGGCCGGGTATGAGGCCGTTATTGCAGGCATGAAACTGGCCATCAAATATGGGGCTCACAGACTCATCCTCCACTGCAATTCCCAACTCGTGGTAAACCAAGTCGCTGGGACTTACTAGCTCAAAAAACATAGATTGCAAAAGTACAAGTTAGATATCTGCAGGTTAATAGCCGAGTTCGATGAATGCTGCTTGGAATAGATCCCAAGGAAAGGGAATATCGAAGCAGATGGTTTAGAAAAACTGGCTATGGTCACTAAAAACTTCAACAAAGAAAGCTTGGTCAGCCTTCTCCACTCCGCCATCGATCACACCGAGGTATTCTCTTTAAATCTGATTTGGGACTGGCGCAACCAGTTTGTATCCTATCTGCAAGACAGAACGTTTCCACCTGACAAAAAAAAGGCAAAGAAACTCAATACACAAGCCTCTTGGTATTGCTTAATAAATAATAACCTCTACAAAAGAACGTTTGGCGGACCCTTGGCCAAGTTCCTAGGGCCGCACAAAATGAGGTCGGTACTCGAAGAAGTACACGAGGGTCACTGCGGTGCTCACACAGGCAACCCCGACCTCGTGCAATGCATCATACGGGTTGGCTACTACTGGCCTATCATGAAGAAGGAGGCAACAGAATACGTCTGCCGATGCAAACAATGCCAAAAATACGCCCCCATGATATACCAATTAGGAGAGCCCCTCCATTCAGTCACCTCCCCATGGCCTTTCATCAAATGGGGAATGGACATAGTCGGCCCCCTAACTGCAGGACGAGGAAAGATACGATTTTGACTAGTTTTAACTGACTATTTTTCTAAGACGGTAGAAGCAGGTGCATATGCACAAATACGCTAACAGGAAGTGATCGCCTTCACATGGAAAAATATTATATGCCGCTTCGGCATCCTCAAAGAAATCAATTGTTACAACGGACGACAGTTCATTGGTCAAACAATGACCGAATTCTTCGACAAATGGCGCATCAAGAGGATACTTTCCACGCCATATCACCCCACGGCCAACAGCCCAGCAAAATCTTCCAACAAAATAATATTAAACATACTGAAGAAGAAGCTCGAGGAAGCCAAAGCGCTATGGCCCAAGAAGCTACCCGAAGTGTTGTGGGCACACAAGACCACACCCAAATCTATCACGGAGGAAACATTGTACTCGCTGGTCTACCAAACCGATGCGGTCACACCCGTCGAGATCGGAGAACCAAGCCTAAGATATTCACATACCAGTGGAACATAAAATGACACAAACAGGCTCCAAGACCTCGACGAAGCTGAGGAAAGGAGAGAAATTGCCCATATCAGAATGGTGGCCCAAAAAACAACAAGTCGAAAGATACTACAACAAGAGGGCCAAAATTAGACCACTCAAGGTGGGAGACTATATCCTCAAAGCCAAGACATTGTCATCCAAAGACCCAAGTGAAGGAAAACTGGATACCAACTGGGAAGGACCTTACAAAGTCACAGCAGTAGCCAGCAAAGAGGCATTCCAGTTGGAAACAATGGAAGGGAAAATGCTCTAAAACAATTGGAACGTTGCCCATCTCAAGTATTTCCACTTATGAAAGGCGTCCCCCGAGTCGTACTCTTTTGTCTGTGCCCGAGTTTTGTCCCAATTGGGTTTTCTCGAGGAGGATTTTAACGAGGCGGCGGAGGGGACATCTGGAGATATTTGCGAAACAAGTTTATCATATCAACCTCTCTTTACGACCTCCAGGCCGACATGTTAAAGGGGCTGGACTAGCTTGATCTCCAATGTATGAAAGGCTACGACCATCTCTAATGTATGAATGGCTATGACCATCTCCAATGTATTAAAGGCTACGGCTATCTCCAATGTATGAAAGGCTATGGTCATCTCCAATATATGAAAGGCTATGGCCATCTCCAATGTGTGAAAGGCTACGGCCATCTCTAGTGAATGAGGCCAAGGCCATCACCGCCAGCGGCGAGTAAACAACTCGACGACAGTCGAAGTCGCCTACATGGCTAAGGCCATTAGTTCTATTATGGCTAAGTCCATCACCGCCAACGGTGAGTAAACGACTTGACGACAGTTGAAGTCGCCTACATGGCTAAGGCCATCAGTTCTATTATGGATAAGGCCATCACCGCCAATGGTTAGTAAACGACTCGACGAAAGCAAAGTCGCATGTATGGCTAAGGATATTAGTTCTATTATGGCTAAGGCCATCACCGCCAACGGTGAGTAAACGACTCGACAACAGTCGAAGTCGCCTACATGGCTAAGGCCATCAGTTCTATTACGGCTAAGGCCATCACCACCAACAGTGAGTAAACGACTCAATGACAGTCGAAGTCGCATACATGGCTAAGGCCATCAGTTCTACAATGGCTAAGGCCATCACCGACAACAGTGAGTAAACGACACGACGATAGTCGAAGTCGCCTACATGGATAAGTCCATCAGTTCTTTTATGCCTAGGGCCATCACTGCCAACAGTGAGTAAACGACTCGATAACAGCCGAAGTCGCCTACATGGCTAAGGCCATCAGTTCTATTATGGCTAAGGCCATCGCAGCCAACGGTCGAACTAAATTCGACTACGGTAAGTAAACAACTCGATGACAGTCAAAGTCACCTTTATGGCTAGGGCCATCAATTCCATCATGACTAAAGTCGTCAATCTAAGTTCGACCACGGCCACAAACGCCAACAAAAAGCGCAAAAAAGGCTCAAAAGAAGGAAAGAAAAATAGCGACAAAAAAAGAGAAAAGTCATATTTCATTATCTCCAAACAGTATACATACATCTGGCCTTAGAAAATGCCACATATAAACAAATAATATATACATGAAAGCCTTCAGAGCCTTCACCGCTCCTCCCATCACGACCTGCCTGGCTGTCGTCCGGTCCATTACTGTCCGGTCCATTGCCGTATCCATGCTGATAAGCCTTACAAAATCCACGAACTGGAGTCCAGGCGGTTGAGATCCTTAGAGCTACAGCCATCCCTACATGGCGAGTCGGAGCTATAACCGGCCGCTTCACGGGCAACACGGGTTAAGTGTTGTTGCCTTTCAGCTTCCGCCTCGGAAGCTCAACCTGCCTCCAAAAACTACTCAAAAATGACCAACCTAGCGTCATGATACACCCACATCTTATGCGTATCACGATACGTAGCAACTTGAGGGGCAGTTCGTCTAAGAACTTCAACTTCGGACGTCTTAGCATCAAGCTCAGCCGTAAGGGTCGTGATCTGGGCCCACAATTTTACAACCTCCGCCGCCACCCCGCGGCTAACCTCCAAGTCATTCTCTTTTGAAAGGAGGGGGGTCTCAAGCTCGATGTTTCGAGCCAAAGCGGCCATCAGCTGCTCATCAATCTCCTACAGCTCTACAGCTCGGCCGTTCTCTTCTTCAAAAGAGCCCTGGTTCCTTAAGGCCCTCACGGAACGTCTGCAACTGGGGGTCCTGCTTAAGTACGTCCGCCAACGCCTGATACTTGGCACAGACCTCTTTATATTTTTTCGCTATTTATTGAAGGTGGCCGCCTTCTTTTGTTCATGCCACCTCCTCGACGAGGGTCTGAAAAGAATAAAAGAAATGCATCAGTACGTACCAAAATTACTTTCAAGACTCAAAACAAACAAACAAAACTGAAAGCTACCGGCAATGCTGAACCGGCTATCCGCTTCAATAGATCCCTGTTGCTAACACTTCTCGGTGTCTCGTGCTCCGCAGACGCACATAACAAGGTCATGTCTGCTGCGGCTTGCTCACTGTCTTCAAACAAATTATACCGACCAGCAATCACGATACGGAAGGTATACCTGCCCTCCCTCATCTCCATGTGGGCCGAGCTGCTCGGTGCTTCTCCAGGAGCGACTTCAGAGCCCGTCTTCTAGATCTCCACGACCGCTCCCCTAACAGCTAAAGATGACCCGCCTCTTGAATCACGTGCCGAGAGGACAATGACATCTATTATCTGAGGAGCCATTATCCTAGAACGGATGGCCTCAGCCATAAAAACTGGTCTCTACTCCCGGCAGGGCTCACTAGGCCTCGCGCCCTCACTTGCAATTCCCTTAATGGTGATCAATCGCTGCCTCTTTCGCTCTGGTGGCTCTTTTCCTTCGGAAGCGACCTCCGCTAGAGCGACTTCAGGTACCGGCAAAGGAATGGTTTCAGGAAGCGTTATTGGTATGGCCTCGGGTATCTTTACGGAGTAGCCTCAGGTACCGCCTCAAATACAGTCACCGGTGTAGCCTCCTGCCGAGGGGTCGAAAGAGGGTTGTCTCTAAGTGAGCCTCCCACAAATATATCTCCCCCATCAGAGTCAGACTCTACCCTAGACGGGCCCCCATCGATTTTCTTCTTCTTCGCCTTTGAAGAAACACCTCAACCTGCCAAACAAAAGCACATTAGGTAAAAAAATCTCCAAGCCAAAACGGAGCAAAGAAAAATAGAAAGGTTGTTATCAGTTGGGCTGTATAACCTACGAAATTTAGCCCAAGTGCGGCATCTTTCCGCATGCGGTATCAACCCCTCCCCCCACGACCAGATGTCGTCAACAAGACAAGGTGAGCGAGCCACCACTACAAAAAGAAGGAAAGTAAGTCAGAATGACTAATCAGACAAAACAATGCATCATGAAATTATACCCAGAGATACTTACATCATGCATTCCATACCTCGGGAAACCATTCTGGATTGGGCACCTGGCTCGTCCTAATGTAAAAGAACTTACGCCAGAAGTTGCGGTTAGTTTTATTGTCAGCCCTCACCATAGAGCTCTTCTTACCACGACTCCTCACTTGGAGCATGGTACCTCTCATATTACTAGGTTGAACATCTGCAGCAAGTGGTGGATGAAAACGATGGTCCCGGCCTCGCCCACAAGCGTAGTAAGAATTCGATACACCTTCACGGTGTAGGGTGTAAGTTGGGTTAGAAATGCATGATAAAAGCGGCAAAGTTTTTCCGCTAGAGGTTTAAGTGGAAAGCTATATCTGATCTTAAGCGTGTATTCATAGAACTTACAGAACTCGGGCCTATGCACATTGGCATAGTCCGTCCCAGCCGGAGCCATTTCAACATGGGCGGGAATGTTGTACTTTGTTCTAATAGCGTCCAGGTGAGACTGAAGTAACTCGCTATGCTCCCAGGGATAAGAGGGGCATGTCGAACTGAAGTCTTCGAACACTCAAATCCTTCGGTAAAACGTTATCCACCGTTAAAGGAACGAGGGTTTTCTCCACTTCTTCCCATTCACCATCGGAAGAAGGCGAAATCCTAGGAGGAGCGTTGTCCTTAGTCCTTTTGCTTTCTTGACGGTGTTTTACCATGATAAGATTTATAAGAATGAAGTGTTAATAATAAGAGATACGATCCTCAGAAATGGTATTTCTCTGAAAGCGATGCAACTATTACAAGAAAGAAACAAAGGGAAACTCTCTACTAGTTCGAAACATGAATCTCTTTGAACCACTCCTCTATTTATAGGAATAAGGCACACGAAAGTCGAAGAGGAATAACTCTGAAACTGACGCGGGAAACCAGAACGTCACGTCATGTTCTGAACAGTTTTGGGAACAAAAATAATGATGACGCATGTGACCGATAACGTCACCTTAAAAAAAGGGGGTCGCATGTCAACGTCCCAACAAATATTATCTATGCTCATACTCTTTGGAAGAGGCGCCAAATTTCCGTAAAAAGCAAATCGTGCAGGTCCGTCCATTGAAGACGGTCATCGAGTCCGTCTCCAACAAACGAGGGACTAACTGTATAGGGTTGAATTTGGCTCATAACGGCCCCATGCCCAGTGGGCACGTCCCTTATAATAAGGGTGATCCAAGCAAGGACACGACCCAAGTTGGTGAAGAAGAAGTGACTCGTGTAGTGCCTGACCTTTTTACCGAGTGGAAGCCACCAACTTTTGTATTTTTTGATTATTTCGAGGAAGGTCTCCTGCAATATAAATGAGACATTCACATTGTAATAGGCATAATTGTTATTCCCGGATAATACAACTTCTCTCTCAATCTCTATCTCTTTCTTGATTTTCCAATCATTGCTTCTCTCTTGAGCTAAGTCCATTTTTCTACATACTTTCGGATCTACTAACATTTTGAAGCAATAATCATCTCTTGGGCTTATTATATTTGATTATGATTTACCCTTACATATTTTCGATTATTTTTTTAGCTTAACAAGTACGAGTATAATTTTTGAGCTAAACAAAAAGTATCGACTATTTATCAAATGAGTTTAACTATTTTACGTATTGATAATATAAATATTGTTTACTCCCACCCTAAATTAAAAAAATACATTTTTGTCTAGATGTTTCTTGAAAATGTTATAGTATTTTTTATTCATTTACCAAGCAAACAGCAGAGTTCCATCGATTTCTCCGCCTTTGCATGGCTCCATGAGATACAGTGTTTAGGTATGTCTTATTCTGATTCTTCGTACACCTCCTCGTGTATTCTAATTATTCATTAAAGGAAAATCTGTTACTCTAAGTAGGCGTAGACAAAAAAATATTGAAATGAAAAGAAGTTAAACTCAGATATATTGAAAGAAGACCCTTAAATTCAGGATTCAACTTTATTTGACTTCCCTTGATTTTGCAATGAAATTAAATACTAAGACACATTTTTTTGTTTGGTTGTAAATACTAAAACACAATGGCAGAATTATTTATTCAACTTTTAATTTCATTATTTTATATTTTACTTTGTATAAAATATTACATATATTATCGGATAATTTAATGCATGTGTCATATTTAATACCGCAAACTAAATATTAAATTAGTTTGTGCGGTGATTATTTTCATCAATTTAATAATGCATGTCTTACTTTCTCCTGAGATTGTTTTTCCTAATCCTTTTTTCCAAAGGACCCCTTAATAATAATGTTAAAGGAAAAAAAATTGTGCTTTGAAGATGTGATATTGCATTAATCTACTTTTGAACGTTAATTATTAAATTCTCAACGTTTTGAGGCTAAGGAAATAAATATTTATTGCTAAAGCGTAACTGCGTTAGTTTTAGTTATTGGGATAGAAGTCAAAATTTTGGTTCCTTTGGTTCATCAATTGAAAAGGAAAGAGATTATTTTCCCCCTCCTCGTCCTTGTCATCGGGTATTCACAGTACGATTACGTTGGTTTTTCTGTTAATATGAAGAACAAACCAATATAGTTAGTTCTTTAACTATTAAATCAAATAAACTAATAAGAGTGCAAAAGTTACCGAATTGATTAATGTTGTTTTGTCGATATTTTTTATTTTGATCAATTTGTATTTACTAAGCAAATACAAATTTGTATTTTGACAAGAGGTGTTGTTGCTCTGATGGTAAGCAACCCCCACTTCCAATCGAGAGGTTGTGAGTTCGAGTCTCCCCAAGAGCAAGGTGGGAAGTTCTTGGAAGCAAGGATGCCGGGGGTCTATTTGGAAACAGCCTCTCTACCCAAGGGTAGGGGTAAGATCTGCGTACACACTACCCTCCCCATAACTCACTAAGTGGAATTATTCTGGTTATGGTTGTTGTTCTATTTACTAACTTAAAAATCTGATCGACTATAAGAAATCTGATAACAATTGAGACAAGAACCTAATTTATTACTACAAGATATAATATGAATGGTCTCGTTTGAATGAAGGTATTGGAGATAAACAAAGTAAAGTCCGAAAGTCTTCATTAACAGTGCATGATAAAGTAATTTATATACCTGGAAAAAGCTGATCAATAATTAGGTATTAGAAATCGAGTCTGAGAGATGGAAAGTGACTTAGGGTAATAGAGTTGAGTACTTACTTGAGTGTTTCTATTTCTATTTTTAAGAAATAGCAATTGGACCATTAGCGTATTTTGCATCTTCCGTAAATGAGAAAAAGTATATAAAATATTTAAAATTATCTATAAATTTTTTATATATAAATTGTTGATTTAACAGTAAAACAAGTTGTAGGCGAAGAAGTACCCAATATAGAGGAAGATAAAAAATAAAAATAAAAATAAAAAAAGATAACAATGTAATCTCGTATTTTTGCATATTAAAGTTTCGTCGTAAGTTAATCGACGGGAATAGGATTATTTTGAGATTATAAGCATCGTGCTATTTCAAATAAGTGGTGTGAATTTGTGATTGTGAGAATTAGGCAAATCGAAGAAAATAAATTTCGTCAAAATTGGTCATTTTAGGATAAAATACGATCCGAGCTAAAATACTCGGTATTTATGGACTAGTACCATACAAGATACCACATGACCATGATAGTAAAGTGTATAGGTGTGTTAAAAGCAAGAGTATTTTAAATAATTTGAGATAATTCTTAATTATGTGGGTAATTGGGTAATTATTAGTTTAATGGAAAATTAACCATGTAATTAAGAATTTGTGGATAATTAATAGATGGGGGGAAACGGTTAAAATATCACGGTATAGCCAGTTTTCGGACGTGGTCATTCAAAAATAACCACCATTTACGAAGTCAATAAAAAATGGCCGTTATTTTGCTGCAACAGAGACCGGTTCACATAATATACAAGAGTTCGGTGCATCTGTGTACGAACTCTAGCATATTATGTTGGACCGGTATACTTTGCTGACTCCTGTATAATATACGGGAGACTGGAGCACCGGTGCTTCAAACTCCAGTATATTATACTGAATATTTATACTGGCTGGAACTCCAGTATATTATGCTGGAGTTCTAGTGTACTTATGTTGGAACTCCAATGTTATGCTGGAGTTCCATCATAGTTATGCTGGAACTTCCGTATAATATGTTAGAGTTATGCTTGAACTCCAGTATAATATACTGACATATTTTTCAGATTTTAAACAGTATTTTCGCTACAATTTATCTTTACGTCAAAAGTAACTAAAACTCAATTATTTTTAAAATTAAGCTATTTTTAAATAACCAATTGTAAATCTAACCATTTTTAAATTTCTCACGAAAAAGTCTCACACATGGCACCCCATAAAGTGATTAAATGGGGCCACTAAGTGAGTCATATGATATGTATCAAGGTGTCATAATATTAGAACACCTAACAAGGAATTCATTATAATAATATTTAAGGCGGCCCTTAAATAAACTATTAAACCTCTCTTTGTACTAACTATTTGATTGAAAAACAGAAGGTGGACGTGAAATTCATTACTACTAGAAAGTCTAGAATCATTCTTCTATCAAAGCAACAACTCTCTTTCTGGAAAAATTCAACTCTTGACATACAGGAGAGTGAAAAAAATGACTGAATTCCACTGCTCCAATTATCTAAGTCACCTAGGATTGTCAACGTTTCTTCCTCCATGGGAAGGCTAAAGAGAGATTTCATACGTGATTTTCAGTGGTTGGAGCTATAATGTGAGATTTTGCAATTTAGAGGGAATACGGTGTAATTTTTATGAAGAATATCATACGGTTTTTTTCTCTACTTCAATTCGCCGTAACGTGTTTTGTCACAATTGGCAGGGATTTTCAAAAGAATCGGCTCAAATATTTTAAGGCTAAGTCCTTCTTTCATTTTTGCATGATATCATAATTACTCGAGTTTGATAACCACGCATAAAGAGAAATTCATATTCCTGAATTTATATACATTTCTTAGTCTCATAAGTTACAGTATTTTCCCTTATCGGGATCTCATATTCAATTGAGTATTGTCTTATTCCATTCAAGAGAGCAGGGAGCTTATATATACAATATTACGGGTAAGCATAGAACGTGCAGAACCCAGGACGGTCAATTTGGACCTTGTTGTCTCTCTCTGCCGGTATAATCTCGACATAATTGGGAATGCCACATCGTTCCCGTAAATCTGCTATTCCGATCTCCCCTATGAGGGGAGGAATATCTACCTGCTCCTCGCCGCCATCGACGCTGAAATCTACTACTACCCTCTTCGGGCGGGATAAAATTTCCTCTACTGAAGGAACATCTTCGCATTTCATCGGTTCTGTATCTCCTGCTACCGGAGCAGGGTTCTTCGCTGCCGGGAGGTAGCCGAGAGATTATCACGGGAGGAAGTACCTACCATCTTTAACCCACAAAAAAGAGGAGAAAAAACTTTGCTGGAGAAGTGAGAGAATTGAAGATTGTTGCGAGCAAGAGAGTAAGGAAGAGCTTAAATTAACAGAAAGTGAGATATCCTGGGAATTCTATCGAAGATGAACTATGAAGTGTGCAAAGCAAATGAAGATTCCTTCAATTTATAAGACATAAATTCTCTAGCACGAAACCCAATAGTCGCCATTAGAGCCTGATCGGGCGCAAAACGATTCAGCTTCTCGGAAACGTATGCCATTATGATTTCCTGCACGAAGTGACGTTTCGTTTATCAACCGGAACTTCAGTTTCAAACCCATCATAACGGTACACGAGTATTAGAAAGACTTCCCCGGACAATTTTGAAATACGTAACGCGACTAAGGAACAAATGCGAATCTGACTCCCCCCAACTACATCGCACGCATGATCCGTCTGCCAAGGTCGGCAAGGCACAACCCCGACGAACAGAGGGACTAACTGTATTGGTCAAAATCTGACCACACGACCACGACGGCGATGACCCCGTCCCAACCATCCTACAAAAGTAGTCAACGAACTCGAATTCATCTCATCATTGTTACTTTCGATATAAGCGACGAGGTAAAAGTTTATCCATGACGGGAAAAACCTTCCCGAACTGACCACGATAACTCATGATAAGTTCTCGACTATAAATACAAGGCAAAAAAGCTAAGAAAGGGCTCCGGCCCTAGGTTTCTTCTCCACTGCTCAGATAGCCCAAAACGGGTGACAGAGCTCTAAGAACCAGATCCTTAACCTAGGGAAAGGATAGAAATTCTATTTTTAATTGCCCAACGATGGGCAATATTGTAATTTCTTGACCCTCTTTATGGAGAGGCAGGGCAAATTCCTATTGAAATTCTCTGATATTATTCCTGTCCAATATTTTTATTTTTGGTTCTGTCTTTCGATCCAGTATTAATTATGATTTGACTATGATTTACCCCTTCATCTCTTTTGATTGATTTGCTTAAAAAGTATTTAACAACTTTTGAGTCAAATAATATATATATATATATATATATATATATATATATATATATATATATATATAGGGCCGGACAACTATTTTACTTACTATATGGAGAGAGTTGAGTTAATATCAGCAGGTAAGCATATCTTCAAATTATTTTTGACTTCCAGCTACTTGCAGTTATTATATTAAATTAAACAAAATCAAAACTAATAGGAGTACAAAATTTACAGAATTGATTATTGTTGTTTTGTCGGTATTTTTTATTTTGATCAATTTGTATTTACTAACTTAAAAATCTGATTGACTATAAGAAATTTGATAACAATTGAGACAACCTAATTTATTACAAGATATAATATTACTGGTCTCGTTTGAATGAAGGTATTAGAGATAAATAAAGTTTTATGGGTCAAAATATGGCCTCAAGTAATTAACGAGATTAATTATATCCAAAGCTAATCGTAATTAATAAATGGTATGACCACTTATTAACTACGATACCCGATCATCAGTCGACTCGATCATTAAGGCTACGGCCTATCCGCCATCATAAAGACGGAACCTCAGCATAGTCATGGTCGTCATTGCAAGCTCATACATTTTACATCTATAAATACTAATAGAAGGAACCCTAGAAAGAGCTGGAAAGGGGGGCTGTTTTCTTCTTCTTCATGACTATTCCCAAGAAAAGGGGAACACTGTTGTAAGGCTCTGAACCTCTCCAGGGAGAGGCAGACTAAATCAATATTATCAATAACAGCTCTTTACACATTTTCCCTTAATGCTTGCCTTTTATTTCTTTCTCTTGGTCCCTTGATTTATTACGATCTGCTATGATTGGCCCTTGATTTGCTTCGGTTGTTTTATGCTTATAAAGTGTATGATAATTTTGAGCTAAACAAATTAGTACCGTCTGTGGGAATTTCATAGCAGAAACGCGTAGTTCTTCCTTGGACCAAAGAACAATCCAGCTCGAATAAGCTAAAGCGGTATATCAGACAAAGGGAACTCGAAGATCTCGAATCAAGATCCAACTCCTCTGTCACTCCTCTCTCGGATAGTGCAAGCAAGAAGAAGAATAAGTCCCCCTCCCCCCCCTCCTGAGGGAGGATCTCTGTAAGGCACCTCCAGCATCCGTGGTGCGAGATCCAGCCAGAAATCAGCATGAAGATATCTCGAACCAAAAATCACCACAAGCCAGCCTGCATACCCCAATCGGGAAGATAGCGCGTGCGCTGCTCCAGATCTCGAATCAAAACCGAGCTTCAGCTCTCAAACACCGACATAACACGACTCAGGCTACGTGCCTTCACCGAAAAGTTCAACTACAAGTTGAACTGGGACTCAGACCATGCGCCTTCGCCAACAAAAAAATACTGGATTCAATTACGGTTGAAGAGCGACTCAGGCTATGTGCCTTCAACAAAAAGTTCAACTACAAGTTGAACCGGAACTCAGGCCAGGCACCTTCGTCAACAAAAATTACAAAATTCAACTACGTTCGAATAGCGACTCAGGCTACGTGCCTTCACCAAAACGTTCAACTTCAAGTGGAACTGGGACTCAGGCCATGCGCCTTCGCGAACAAAAAATTACTGGATTCAACTACGGTTGAATAGCGACTCAGGCTACGTGCCTTCACCAAAAAGGTCAACTACAAGTTGAACCGGAACTCAGGCCATGCACCTTCGCCACAAAAATTATCAAGGTTCAACTACGGTTGAACTGGGACTTAGGCTATGCGCCTTCGCCATAAAAAAGGTTACAAGATTCAACTACGGTTGAAATGCGACTCAGGCTACGTTCCTTCACCAAAACGTTCAACAACAAGTTGAACCGGAACTCAGGCTATACGCCTTCGCCATCAAAAAAGTTGCAAGATTCAACTACGGTTGAACAGCGACTCAGGCTACATGCCTTCACCAAAAAATTCAGCTACAAGTTAAACCGGACCTCAGGCCATGCGCCTTCACCACAAAAATTATCAAGGATCAACTACGGTTGAACTAGGACTTAGGCTATGCGTCTTCGCCATCAAAAAAGTTACAAGATTCAACTACGGTTGAACAGCGACTGAGGCTACGTGCCTTCACCAAAAAGTTCAACTACAAGTTAAACCGGACCTTAGGCTATGCGCCTTCGCTGCAAAAACTATCAAGGTTCAACTATGGTTGAATTGGGACTCAGGCTATGTGCCTTCGCCACTAAAAGAAGTTACAAGATTCAACTACGGTTGAACAGCGACTCAAGCTGCGTGTCTTTACCAAAAAGTTCAACTACAAGTTGGACCGGGACTCAGGCCATGCACCTTCGCCATTAAAAATCGAAAGACTCAACTACGGTGGAATAACGACTTAGGCCATGTGCCTTCTCCCAAAAAGTTCAACTACAAGTCGAACTAGGACTCAGGCCATATGCCTTCACCATTACGATCCTAATCTTGCTCAAACAACAAGGTCGAACGCATTCGTCCTCAAGCCTAAAGAGACACGGACGGAGAAACAAGTTAAGCTCCCTCGCCATTCAAGTAAGTACACCCAACTCGAACTAAAATTCGGGCCACCGTAAAGTTCGACCCCAATCGAAGTACAAGGTCGTGTTTTCTACCATCACGGCCAAGAGTTCGACCACGCTTGAACTGGGACTGAGGCTAAGTGACACTATCGCCCAATAATGGCAAGAACTTGTTTACACCAAGTAAAAGATAAGTGATAAACAAAAAGTGCTTAATCATGGCCAAGGTTGTCACCGTTAAACAACCGACCTAGTCTCTGACTAAGGCAAGCAAACAACTCGACGACAGTCAAAGGCACTTACCTATCCAAGGCCACCAACATGATCATGGTCAAGGCTATCGGCAACATTACGGTCAAAGACATGGGGAAAGATACAAAATAAACACCAGGCAGAATAGAGGAAAATAAAATTGCATATATTTACATCTTTAATTACAACTGGTCATCCACGCTTACACCCAACCACGGCAAATGAGAAAGAAATAAAAGAAAACAAAAAAAGTTAGCCAAAAGGCAACGAAAACAAGAAAAGTATAACAAATCCTTTTCACTCGGTGCCATCCGCGCCACCACCAACATCACTAATGCCCTCAGCGCCATCATCAACACTTGGCGTAGCTGGATCAAAGACGCAGTTGACACGGGCCTCACGAGCCTTTTGATGGGCCTCTTCATAAGAGGCTTCAAGCACAATGTCGGCCTCCCACAGTCTCTTGTACACATCAAGTTGAGCCACGGCAAATGTCCAAAGATCACGAGCCGGGCCGAAAGAGGTAACTTGATATCTCAAGCGCTGGTTCTCGGCCTCTAAGGCCGTAATTCGATCAGCCGCAGTCTCGACGTCCCATTCATAGACACTAATGCGGGCCTCCAGCGCTCCTTCCCAAAGGGCCGCTGCAGCCCTCTCCGGCTCCCTTTCCCGTTTGCGAACGCGATCCGCCAAATCTCACGTCCCAACCCTCGACACGGCGTCCCTCGCTTTCAGCCTCAAGGCAACGGCCTCCGTCTCCAAAGCGACCACCTGCCTGGTCAAAGTCTCAGAGGCCTCTGCCGCCCTGTCCCGATCCTGGCACTCGCTCTCAGCAGCAGCCCTCCTCTCATCCTCCATCTCCCCGTCTTTACGACAAAGCAGCTCCTCAAGAATGTTAACCCTGCCAAGGGTCTGCTGCGCTTGAAGTACTCGCCTCGCTAGCTCTTCAGCGAGGTCCCGATTCTGGGGGTCATTCCTCATGCGCTCACGCATCTCACAGCATCGGTCCCGGTAGTGACGGTACTTCTCCAGCGCCCGTGAGCAAATCCCCGAACGGACGTTCGCCCGGCGGATGCTCTCCACCTCCAACAAAAATAGTTACAAGAACAAAGAAATAACCAGAAAAGACAAATAAGCCAAGTGAAGCAAAGAGAAAGATAAACTAAAAGTCACTACACGTACCTTTAGGCCCTGCACGGCCGCCTCACCCATCAGCCCGACGTCTGAGATGCCCCTCAGCGACGTGCTCTCCGCCTCCGAGCACAACACCTCAAACAACAGATCCAGATTCTCCTCTTGAAGCAGCAAGTTCTGCTCCGTAGGGATCTCAACATAACAGGATTGCCCTCCGCATGCACCGTTGTGCGGGCGTGGCCGTTCTAAAGCATGCAGACGTCATCAGGGTCCAGGTCAGACTCTGAGTCAGACCCTTCGCCTACGGCGCCCCTCCCTCCGTCCGCCGATCGGGAAGTCGAGGCTCCCGCCCTCGCCAACACAATGGCGCCTAATTCTCCAACCAAAGCAGTTGCTGAGGAACTATTTCCCTCTCAGCAACTGGAACTGATAATTGAACCGCCAAA
Organism: Nicotiana benthamiana; assembly: GCA_034376525.1. Taxonomy (NCBI): domain Eukaryota; kingdom Viridiplantae; phylum Streptophyta; class Magnoliopsida; order Solanales; family Solanaceae; genus Nicotiana; species Nicotiana benthamiana. Next base: position 38,768,829 of record CM067336.1, read on the forward strand.
GCAATAGTGTCAACTTGACCTGAGCCAACTGGGGCAACCCCCACTGAGTGCCCGCCCTCAAGGGCAGGCACCTCCGCTGTATTCTCCTCCACGTCCGATGGCGGGGAATCCAAGTTTATCACCATTGGAGCTGGCGTAAATGCGACCCTACGCCTGACCAGCGGTCTCTCCTCGCCCTCCTCATCCTCACTCGAAGGAAACTCCGCCTTGGACTACGATCCCTGAAGGCTCTTCGGCTCGAGGTGCAGATCGTGTTAGGAAATGGGACGTCGAGGATTCAACCAAAGTCTCCCTCAAAACTGAATTCGGCGCCGGCATTATCACGAGTCGTGCGGTCGCGCCTGGTCTGCAAAAGCCAGTTGAGGGGCCCTCACGTGGCGTGCCCTCCTTGATCAAAGAAAGGACCAAGTTAAGAAGAGGCGAAAAGGAATAAAATAGAGACAAAAGGGAACTAAAATTCTCACCAGAAGCAGGTCTACGACCATGCCTTTCCTAGAAAGACGGCCACGTGCGAATCCCCGCTGTGTGAGGGAGCACGGCCTATACCCATTCGCAAATGCCAGGCAGTGGGGCCAGCGACGGCCGTTCAGCTACAAACAGGAGGCAAAGTTCACTTATCAGAACAGGATAAAAAATAGACGGAATAGAGAATCTGGCGAATAAAAGGACTTACATGCGTGGTTCCAAGTCTTCGGGAACTCAGTAGCACACGCTACCAAGTGTTCAGTTCTGATGTAGAAGAAGTTCTCATAAGTTTGAGGCTCGACCGCATCATCTAATTTCGAAAACAAGCCCCTTGCCCCACGAGGAATGGCCCGAATCATCATACCACGAACCCTCTGACGGGCGTAGAGAGTCAGCACGTGCTGCAACGTGATCTCCCTTCGGGACAGCTCCACATATTTTAAGGAGCATCGCAAAAAGCTTGTAGATGGAGGGAACGAGCTGGCCAGGACACACTCTGTAATGACGGCAAAAGTCCACTACTAGCATCGGAAGAGGGATCTTGAATCCCAATCTAAAAGGATAAGCGTAGAAACCGCAATAACCCCTACGGTCGATGTGGACCCTCTCATCACGCCTGGCGAGGGAAATATCAGCAAAGCGAGGAATGCCCCACTGCCCCCGTACTGATCAATACCCACTTCCCCCATCACTGGGGCTTCATTCACCTGAACTTCCCCTTCATCGACGGTAAAATTGGTCGCCGGACCTCCGGGTAGAGACAGGATATCAGTCATCGATGGAACCACATCGGCATCCACTGATTCACCTCTCGCTATCGGAGAATGCTCTTCCGCCACCATGAGGTTGGCCGGAATACTTGCCTGAGCAACATTTCGGGAGGAACTACTCACCATCTTTGACTAAAAAATCGAAAAGGAGTAAGAATCGACGAAGAAAGGTGAAGATTACGACAATCGGAGAGGTAAAGATGAACTGACTAAGCAAGAAAAATTCTTCAGAGATCTCTCTTAAACAAACTACGAAAAGTGAGAGAAAAGTGCCTCAACCCCTTATTTATAAGCAACACAAGTGGCTCTCACAAATTCCAATAGTCATCACTAACTGCTTGACCAACAGCAAAACGGCTCGGTTCTACAGAAACGTGCATCATAATGACAAAACTCCATGAAGCGGCTTTTCAGTCACCAACCATCGCTTTGCCTTTGAAACGGTTATAGTGACTCGAGAACGTTTCAAGAACGTCCTGCGTACCTCCTAAATTTTGGACGTCGCCGAAACGCATGACAAGTATGTCCGTTATTTCCCTGGCTGCGACGTTTAAACAATATCGGCACCATACAAGGGTAAAGATCGTCGACAAAATAATCACGTCCATCTCCAAAGTATAAAAGCCTACGGCCACCCCCAAGGTATAAACGGTTACGACCATCCCCCCATATACAGAAACGGCTACGGTCGTTCCTAACGCACACACGGCTACGTCCCTCTCCCAAGAATGAACATTTAAGACCTTCAACAACATGCAACCAAGATCACCAACTTGACTCCATTGCGGCTAAGGCCGGTTACAATTGTAAGGCTATGGCCATCTCCAGTATATAAACGAGTAAGGTCGTCCACAGCATTAAGGCTATGGCCATCTCCAATGAATAAATGGCTATGGTTATCCCCAAAATGTATCCAAGTGACTCGACTATAGTCGAAGTCACCCGCATGGCCAAGGCCATCAATACGAAACGGTTAAGGCCATTATTGACCTCAACCGAAACTGCGTCCGGAGAAGTCCGCTCATCGAGCTCGGTCAAGGCACGACCTTAATAAGGGGAGGGACTAACTATATGGGTCAAAATATGGCCTCGAGATAATTAGCGAGATTAATTATATCGTAAGTTAATTCGTAGTTAATAAATGGTATGACCACTTATTAACTACGATACCCAATCATCAGCTGACTCGATCATTAAAGCTACGGCCTATCCGCCATCATAAAGACGGAACTCAGCATAGTCAGGACCGTCATTGCCAGCTCATACATTTTACATCTATAAATACTAAGAGAAGGAACCCTAGAAAGGGGTGGCTGTTTTCTTCTTCTTCATGACTATTCCCAAGAAAAGGGGAACTCCATTGTAAGGCTCTGAACCTCTCCATGGATAGCCATACCAAATTAATATTATCAATAACAGCTCTTTACACATTTCCCCTTAACACAAAAACTCTTGCCTTTCATTTCTTTGTCTTGGTCCCTTGATTATATTACGATATGTTATGATTGGCCCTTGATTTACTTCGATTATTTAATGCTTATAAAGTATATGATAACTTTGAGCTAAACAAAAGTAAAGTCCAAAAGTCTTCATTAACAGTGCATGATAAAGTAATTTATATTCCTGGAGAAAGCTGATCAATAATTAGGAAATTAGAAATCGAGTCTGAGAGATGGAAAGTGACTTATAGCCTGTTTGGCCAAGCTTATTTTTGCCAAAAGTGTCTTTTTTTGCCAAAAGCACTTATGGCAAAAAATTGAGGTGTTTGGCCAAGCTTCTGGAAGGAAAAAAGTACTTTTAAGGAGAAGCAGAAGCAGTTTTGGAGAAACAGAAAAAATAGCTTCTTTCCAAAAACACTTTTTTGAGAAGCACTTTTGAGAAAAATACACTTAGAAGTAGTTTTTTAAAGCTTGGCCAAACACTAATTGCTGCTCAGAAGTGCTTTTCAAACTAATTAGTCAAACACAAATTGCTTCTCACCAAAAGTACTTTTCAAAAAAGCATTTTAAAAAAGTACTTCTCAAATAATAAATCAAATATTCTTAACTTCTAAAGATTTAAATAAAATCAAACCAAAAAGCATATCAGTTTATTTAAAGGATTTGGTTCAATTCCGATTTGAATTTTTCAGCAAAATTTGAAGAGAAAATGATTAAAATGGCCCTTAATAATGTATGCGCTTTGGATCCATTTGGTCCATCACTTAATGGAAAAGGTCCTTAATTTATACAAAAAGTGCAATGTTTTGGTGCTAAAACCTATAACAATAACAATTCAGTAAAATTTTATAAATGGTGTCTAAAAAAATAATATTTACGCAAATTTTACCCCTATCCGAATAAATAGAGAGATTATTTCCTAAAACCTATAACTACAGTTAAAGTAAAAACTTTCCGTTAAACTTAATTAACCAGCAGCATCTTCATCCATCGAACAGCCACCAATGCCGCCACCAATTGCCGCATATCTCTATTATTAACAGTAAAAGAAGTAGGCGAAGAAGTACCCAATATAGAGGAAGATAAAAATAAAAAATAAATAAAAGATAACAAAGTGGCTTTTTTGTACTTACACACGAAGAAGCTTCCGTTCATTTTGACATATTAGTACTGGGCGCCGTCACGTTTTAGGACAAAAACCTAAGTGATAAGCTTTTATTATACATTAACGACCTTTTCTATTAGGTGTCAGGGACCAAATGAATCCAAAGCACATACGTCAGGGACCTATTTTGATCATTTTCTCAACTTTGAACCCCAACAGTCCCTCCCCGCCGCTATTTTCTCCTTTTAATTTATTTTCTTCCCCACCAAGAAATCTACACCATCTCAATCCTAATCCCTGCTTGCAGAGGTACCCATATACATGGATGAACATTCAATTACATTTCCATTCATTTGTATCTCTCCCTTTTTTTGGATTCACCACCCAAACTATTTTCGTTTCTAAGTACCTCTCTTACAACCCTAAAAAACAGTCACAAAATCTAATGCAATTATCAATTTTCTCATCTGGGGTTAATAACAGGAACTTGACCCCATCTCGTCCCATTGCAATTGTGAACCTTTTCAAGATTTGTGTGCTTCTAATCTTTTCAACCTTACAGATTCAGGGCATACGAGTCCATCCTCTGTCCTTGAAACGAAACATTGCCCTCCGTGAAGAAATTGATTCGAATTTTTCCCTAATGGAAGGAAATTTCGCCGGAAACTGCCTCGCGTATTTAACGTCGTCTTGGAATTGCCGTTCCGTTCTGACACGGATGTGAGGGTAGAAGAGGCCGAAAAATTCTTCCTTTTTGTGGCGGAAATCGACTTGTAAGGAGCAGGCGATGGACGGGTGAGGGCACAGGCCGTGGAGATTCATCCTGGGGTGACTAAGATTGTCGTAAGAAAGGGCAATGGAGATGGTGAAATGGAGCTATTATTGGAACAATTGAATGTGGATACGTGGAGGTATAGGTTGCCTGTTTCAACAATGCCGAAGCTGGCCACGGCGGCGTTCGTGGACCGGGCGCTTGTCGTGACGGTGCCAAAGGGTGGCCGTGAAAGTGCACAGTTTGGTGATGGATCCAGGGGTGTTTGGTGTCACGACCTCGTTTTGTGTCACTCTAAAACGGCCCGCGCGGCAGCCAAGCACCGGCTTGCTTCAGCCTGCTCCAACACTCGGCCAAAATTTCAGCAAATTTTGATTAATTTCGGCATTCTTTCAACGTAGTAAACTTTAGACTGATTTAGGCAACGAAAATATAGTGAAGGGATAGAAATAAAACGTGAACAAAAAACACACAATATATAGGAACTCTTTCCCAACTTTGTATTTAACTCGAGAATACAAAGAAAACTCAAACTCAAAGTACACTCCGCGTACAAAAATGAAGATCACTCTTGACCCTTACAAGACTACTCTTAGCCTTAGTGTTTTCACTCTTGAAAACAAGACTTAAGACTCTTCCTAAATCAGAAAAGATGCACTCTACACGTTTTCACTCTTTAAGTGTGCTCCCACACGTTTTTCTCTATCTTAGGACTTAGGACTCTTCCTAAATCAGAAAACATGCCCTCGTCACGTTTTCCACTCTATTGTGAGCTCTCTCACGTTTTTCTCCTTAAGTCACAAAAGAGAAGGGTGCTGCCCATTTATAACACATGAAAACAGCCCCATTACACAATAGTTGCCTAGTTTTAGGCTTGCACTTGCCCACTACTTGATCCTAAGTGTGGTTGACACCCCCAACTACTAGGAACATGTTTAGATCATGTGATCATGGCCTCAATTTGTGCTAACTCCTGCCAGCATGATAGACAAAGCTCAACCGCTGCCCATATGCACAGCATGTGCCGGTAACCGACGTTTGACTTGGTCCATTCTCATGTTGCTGCCCAATTTCGTGTGTTGGCTTGGACCAAGCGTCAATGCCATTTTGTCTCCAGCTAAATTGTGCCCCAATTTACCTTAAATTTGCCCACGAACTTGGCCCGTTTGCCGCAACTCGAACCCACGCCAAATCTGCCCACACATTGCCTTTTCATTGCACATTTGCTTGTCTTTGCCCATCCGTTTCTGCCATGCCTTGGCATCAATGCCTCATGCCTTGATGCTATAATCAAGATCAAGTGTCATCCGTAGCCCGTAACTCGTCAAGCCCCTGCCAAGCTGCCTCGCATCCGTTCAAAGCCTTAGCCATCGCTTGCTCGTTTCCCTTTTTGACTTTTGGCGACACTCTTGCACCAATTTTGCAACACTCTTACTGCCTCATGACAACACTCTTGTTGTCTCGCCGAGTTCAATTGTTGGTGGTCTAACAAATCACCCATACTCTTTGAACTCGACGTCCCCGTTGAGGTTAACTCAATTTATGAGCCCCAAGGGACAAGCAACGCCCCTTTCCGACCTCTCTCTCTCTTCGTGTCTTCACATCTGCGTTCACTCGCCTCCTTGCCATTTCTGTCTCAAGAAATGCAATTCTACTCATAAGAGGCTTAAGTTCTTCGTCTTCAACAGCAATTCTCTCCAATGCTTCCAGTTTCGTTAGCCTTTCCCGCAGTTCATTGTAACCACTAGTCATGTTCTCGAACAAGACCACGAAATCTGCCAATGCCTATCTTGTCTCTGACACGAACACGATTTGCTCTGATACCAGTTGTCACGGGCTCGTTTTGTGTCACTCTAAAACGGCCCGCGCAGCAGCCAAGCACCGGCTTGATTTTAGCCTGCTCCAACACTCTGTCAAAATTTCAGCAACTTTGGACTTTGATTAATTTCGGTAGTCTTTCAACGTAGTAAACTTTAGACTAATTTAGGCAACGAAAATATAGTGAAGGGATAGAAATAAAATGTGAACACAAAACACACAACATACAGGAACTTTTTCCCAACTTTGTATTTAACTCGAGAATACAAAGAAAACTCAAAGTACACTCCGCGTACAAAAATGAAGATCACTCTTGACCCTCACAAGACTACTATTAGCCTTAGTATTTTCACTCTTGAAAACAAGACTTGGGACTCTTCCTAAATCAGAAAACATGCACTCTACACGTTTTCACTCTTTAAGTGTGCTCCCACACGTTTTTCTCTATCTTAGGACTTAGAACTCTTCCTAAGTCAGAAAACATGCCCTCGTCACGTTTTCCACTCTATTGTGAGCTCTCTCACGTATTTCTCCTTAAGTCACAAAAGAGAAAGGTGTTGCCCATTTATAACACATGAAAACATCCCCATTACACAATAATTGCCTTGTTTGTAGGCTTGCACTTGCCCACTACTTTATCCCAAGTGTAGTTGACACCCCCAACTACTAGGAACATGTTTAGATCATGGGATCATGGCCTCAATTCGTGCTAACTCCTGCCAACATGATAGACAAAGCTCAACTGCTGCCTATGTGCACAGCATGTGCCGGTAACCGTCGTTTCACTTGGTCCATTCTCATGTTGCTGCCCAATTTCGTGTGTTGGCTTAGACCAGGCGCCAATGTCATTGTCTCCAGCTAAATTGTGCCCCAATTTACCTTAAATTTGCTCACGAACTCGGCCCGTTTTCCGCAAATCGAACCCACGCCAAATCTGCCCGCACATTGCCTTTCTGTTGCACATTTGCTTGTCTTTGCCCATCCGTTTCTGCCATGCCTTGGCATCAATGCCTCATGCCTTGATGTTATAATCAAGATCAAGTGCCATCTGTAGCTCGCAACTCATTGTCAAGCCCTTGCCAAGCTATCTCGCATCCGTTCAAAGCCTTAGCTATCGCTTGCCCGTTTCCCTTTTTGACTTTTGGCGCCACTCTTGCACCAATTTTGCAACACTCTTGTTGCCTCATGACAACACTCTTGTTGTCTCGCCGAGTTCAATTATTGGAGGTCTAACATTTGGGGAGGCGGTGGCCGCCTTGTTCTTGTACAATAGTCACCAATGCAAATTAACTTCTTCACATTCTATGTTTAATCAAACAAATTAGTAATACGATATTCTGTTCCCTATACATTGTTATGTGTTAAATTATACACTAGTCATTCTGTTTGATAACATGGTGATAAAGGATGTAAATTGATTCACATGGCAATGTACCGGATTACAGCTCTATTTATCCAGAAAGCAGCTCCGCGGAAACCGCTGTCCAACATTTAATGAATCAAAAGAATCCTACACAACATTAGAAACAATACTAGAAAAATACTAAAGACAGAACAAGTTAAATGAAACTTATGGACAATGTCATTAAAAAAATTGGCAGCATTTCATCCCCAGCACTAGGAATCATAAGCATAGTGGCGGCAATATCTAGCAGTTCCTAACAGGATACATTCCAGAATAATCTGAGCAGTAGAGCTACAAGCAGAGAACTAACATATAATAATATGGTGAGGCAGAACATGGATGTGAGATTCAGTTCCATGTCGTAGGACAGAACTCTTCACACTACCACCAACAACAACAACAAACCCTGTATAATCACACAAGTGGGGTATGGGGAGGATAGTGTGTACACAGACCTTACCCTACCTTCAGGGTAGAGAGGCTGTTTCCGATAGACTCCTGGCTCAAGGAAAAATGAAAAGAAAGTAGCAGACAAAACTCTTTACACCAGAAGATGTTATTGCTGCAATAACCAAAACAGCGCCACACAAAAGATCCTTAAGTGATTGATGCATTTCTCTTAAGGATGCAATTCATCTTTCCTTTGGTTAGGAGCAGTTGAATAGAGAATTTAACTGATGCACTGGTTGTACGCCAAATAATTCCTCTTCCTTACTCTTTCCAGGGCTCTCCAATTCTATTTTCTTGTACAACAGTCCAAGTTGATCATTTTCTGTTCATATTGTGCTTTAGTTGCAAGGTACTTGAGAACAATGGGAAGCACTGATATAGACAAACTCATATACAATGCACAGATGTACATATTTGTTCAAGCCCAGGAATAGATAATAGTTCAAACACGAGAATGTGCATGTGCACATACAGAAATATCTTGCTCAGATACAGATATTCAAGTCAAAGGTGAGAGATTAAACTCAAACAAGAATACGAGAGGGCAGAGAGTTACCAGTGCTATCCACGGAGCTTTCTTTTTTAAATACATCTTCAATGCAGGCCCCATCCATAAGCTGATACGATTATCAGATTGGTCATTCTGGTATCTTGTAAACCTCAAAAGTAGGTAAAAAAGGTAATATCATCAGGAGACAAAGAACCAGTCATCAATCAGCTATACCTTTGCCATGATTGATTCAATATGATGCAACAACTGTTTTGCACTCCTTTTTTGTGAGCCGCGCAAAATACAAATGCCAACATTCAAAATCTTCTCAATGTCAGCAGAAGTAGCAACAGATGTGCAGATGTTTAGAAGCTTCAAAGCATGTGAAACCAAATCCGTCCTTGAATCACAGTATCAACAGAAATACTCTGCATCCAAATCGATGCTTCCCCCGACTGTCCCAGCCATGTAAGCTCGTAGAGCACAGTCTACATGGGCAATGTGTCCGCAAATGTAGCCATCTACTACTGTTGCTTCACATCGAATGTAACTGTACCCATTATAATCCGAACTGATAGTTTTACAACAAAGGATACAGCAACAGTCTCGGCAAAAACCAGGCTCGGTGCAACAGACATCACAAAACATAGTCTCCGGTAAAATATTTTCTGCTGTTAGACTGTTACAGATTCTGTTACCAGCCTTACAAGTAATGGTTCCTAAAGGAGAATCAAACGGTGAAGGCTCCATTTTCGTCCCTGAAGACGTAAGCTTCTGTTTCATATCTGAGCCACATTTGATATTTACACAAAAGGAAAACATATTAAACATCAAGTCAACAAATTGCTCCTCGTAAGCACGAGAAAGAGACATAAGAACACATGCTATCCACCAACAGTGTACAAACTTTATGATCATTGACGAAATTCACTTAAAAAGTAAAAGATTCACTGACACGGAATGACAAAATAAAAATCTGTATGGACTGAGTAGCTATTTGTAATGAATAGGAAATGAAATTAAGATACTAGCATCACATGAGTATTTAGTGTGGATGAAGCTGTTCAAATGTCACACGTGAATTTAAGGTTAGGTTTCACCTTAGTGGGATCTTCGAGTGGGTTATCAAAAAGTGCACCAAGGATGTCTCAAGGGCTCATTTGGTTATAAGAAAAGATGCATTTGTTAATACCCCCCTTAAAGTATTACTTAATTAGATATAATTTTGGGTCTTTAAGAAACAGCCTCTCTACCCCTCCGGGGTAGGTGTAAGGTTTGTGTACACTCTACCCTTCCCAGCCCCTACTTGTGGAATTTTACTGGGTTGTTGTTGTTGTTTGTTGTTTAATTAGATATAATTTTATTAAAGATAAAAATCATGAAACTGTTATATAGTAAAACTTCTTTATAAATTTTAATTAATAAAACTAAACTTAAACGTTATAGAGCTATGCCAATTAGTAAAACTAATTATTCACTTTAGTGTCATAATCTTTGCAAAAGACAGAACAAACGCTGCATTACTATTCAGTGTCCATGTATCACTATTCAACACATAACAACTATGTGAACCAACTGAAGATCCAGACTATACCTAATAATTAGAAGATCAATTATTACTTTTTGAACATTAACATTATTCATCTTTAGATAATTAAACATTAATAAAATGGTAAAAGATCTCTATTTACAATGATCATTCCAAAGATGCTTACATTTTTTATATATTTTGTTTCCTACAGTACATAATTCGACCTAACATGGGTGGCAGCTCTACTAATGACTCTAAAGGAAAATTAGCAACCTCAAATTTTAACCGGATCCATATTACCTATATGTAGAGTTATAATTAGCTAATGAGCTACACCTAATTCATCTCTGAAGTAATTAATGGTCACAATGGATCTTTGAAGATACTTTGCCAGATGGGTTCAGATATATTAAATACTCCTATTAATTATGAGATACACAACAAAGTTTGCTCCTAGCAGCACTCTACAAATTTTCACATTTGATAGAAAAGGAATCAAATAAAGAACCGGTGAAAGAGGAACAGCGAAGATTAGAGATGGATAGTTCCTTCGGAGATCTAATTTTTTATTTATTTAAAAAGATTAGAGGTGGAACAGAGTCCAGGCGGAGGATACATATGTAGAGGCCAGAGGGTGAAACAGGTGATCTCAGCATGCTAAATACCGAAGAGCCTTATCGAAAGCTAACCTTTTGAGCTTGCTGACTCTTTTGCAGGAATCATCCAACTGAACGAGGCAAAGAAACCGTTGATATCTACATTAGGAAAGTCAGATTGGAGATATTGTTCGATCGAAGGCCTACTTCGAAAAGTATATCCCCTTCTTTGAGAGCCCGAAGACGCTTTGGAAGATACAGATATCTATCCTTAATGTAGCCTGAAACTGAAACTCTTTTCCCCGCCTTCCAGCACCACTTATCACCAGCATTTGGCCAATCTACAGGAGCATATGGTAAACCTTCGCCTGAGTCGTTGATGGAGACCGGATAAAGATCAAGTCCAGTTCCACTTATCCTAGATGTACTTCCATTACTTGCAACAAGTGTGTTGATCTCCCCAGCCTCCTTCTTGCCTGACATGTAGCTAGCAATCTCTTAACTCTGTTGATAGTAATAAAAGCTTAGAAAAATAAAGAAGAAACATAAGAAGTACACATCAGAAAGCAAACCGATTTCGGGTGATTAAAATATGCTTTGGAGAAAAAAGCAGTTTAAGGAGAAAAGCCAAAAAGCACAAACACTCTCACTCTCTAGAAAATGGATTTAGCTTTTGGAATCATTTTTTGTAGAAATCAAATCCTAGGGAAAAACTTAACTTAGTAGTATTAGCGGGCAAATTAGAAGTCCATACTCTGTCAAAAAGCATACACCAGATTGCTGTTTCCTCCTACTAATGCTGTCTTTTTTACTTTACTTCACACCTAAATTTAGAAGAAAACAACCAACTCAGCTATCTATTTTATTAAACTTAGTATTTATTGGAAAGAGTTCCATTCAGAATAGGCAGTTAGCACTGTTATTGGGTCTGAGAGTCCTGTTTAAACTATCTACCAACTCCAGAATCCAGATTAGCTGTTTACAAATAGCAAGGGGAACTTGCTACAATCTTCCATGTGGGACCCAGTAACCTGCACCTTTCTAACCTACATCAACATATATAGTGATGTCATAGGAATGTCCAACTCAGAGGAAGCTCAGGTCGAATTTAGGAATGTACCTGAGGAGAGATTGTGGACTTGGATAGACTAGAAGGGAGTACAGAAGAAGGCGTACAGTCTCCTGCTGACTAAATGAAGACGAAAAGCAAGAACCAGAGAAGATTCTTAAGCAAAGGAAAATGGAAATTAGAAACCCTAAACCCTCGAGAAATGCAGGAGAAGTAATGCATTTTCAAAATGACGATACTGCCCGTTCGGTTTGGCCAGTTATTTTTAAAAATTTATATTATATTAATTTTTTAACTTAAAATATTCACCTACTCCTATTACTCCCTCCATTTTAATTTAGACAAGGTTTGACTCAGCATGTAATTAAATATAAAAAAAAGAGTTTGGTCTTAGAAACTTAAATGGTAAAAACTTTGTGGGGCGTTAAAAGCTTTTCTTAAGTGTAAAATAAATAAAATAAAGAGTTTAAAGTTAATTTTCCAATTATGAATTATACATAAAATGGAGAAGAGTCAGATATACCCCTGAACTATACGCTTTGTATCAATAATGCCCTCCATGACCTATTGCGCCGAATATATCTTCCATTAATGTTTTTGGCTCACAAATGTCATTTGAATTAACGGAGGGACACGTGTCGTCGTCTGTTGGTCCATTCTAAATATTTCGTGATTAATTAAAAAGACACATTATTCATACCCAAAATATAATTCTCGAAAGCTATTCTTCTAAAACTTTTTTTTACTAAAAACTGAAGAAAAAAAGGATTTTTTCCCCGTTTTTACAAAAAAAGAGATTTTTTTTACTAAAACAATATTTTTGTAAAAACAAAAATAAAATCTAAAAAGCAATATTTTTTTAAAAAACTGAAAAAAAAGGGTAGATGTTTTTTTGCTAAATATTAGATTTTTTCAGTTTTTACAAAAGACCCATTTTTTATTCTAGATTTTTGTTTTCTAATTTTTTTGCTAAACTGGAAAACAATTGGAAAAAAAAAAGCTAGAAAAATATGATGTGATGGTGTAAAAATTTTATGGAACGTATCTAACTAAAACTCTATATTATAATACAATAATACACATATATCATCGTTGTAAAAATGGAAAAAAAAAACTAGATTTAGCAAAAACTAGAAAATTTGCTTTGATGTGACTAATTTTTTTGCTAAACTGGAAAAAATTTAAAAAAAGAGTTAGAATAGAAAATGGGCCTTTTGTAAAAACTGGAAAAAGCTAGAAATTTTAGCAAAAAACATCTACTTTTTTTTTAGTTTTTACAAAAATATTGCTTTTTAGATTTTATATTTGTTTTTACAAAAATATTGTTTTAGTAAAAAAATCTCTTTTTTGTAAAAACTGGAAAAAAAAAAATCTTCAGTTTTTAGTAAAAAAAGGTTTTAGAAGAATTGCTTTTGAAAATTATTTTTTGGGTATAAATAATGTGTCTTTTTAATTAATTACGAAATATTTAGAATGGACCAACAGGACGATGGCACATGTCCCTCCGTTAACCCAAATGGCATTTATGAGCCAAAAACATTAATGAAATGACATATTTGGCCCAATAGGTGGATTGAATGGCATTATTGATCCAAAACGTATAGTTCAGGGGCATATCTGACCCTTTTCCGTACATAAAATGCATCCTATACTTGTTCGAAAAAGTAAGTTTCATGCTTAATCTTTGCGGGCATCCTATTGCCACACTATCCTTTAGACCATCTCAAAAGCCTATGTGGAAAAAATAAAAAATAAACAAAAAGGGAGGCGCTTATTATCAAATTTAAAGCAGAAAAATACTTTTTTGGGGGCAAAAGCAGATTTTCTTACCCTTCCCCCTTCCTTCATCTTCACCCCCCTCCCCCATCCTTTTTATCTTCTCCATCTCAGCACCCACTTCCTTCTTCTTCATCTTTTCAATCATTTCATCATATAATTTTATCCAAAAATCCTCACAGTTAAGACACGCCTTGTTAATAACCATGAAACATTCCTAAAGTTTAAGAATGCCCTGACTTATCCAAGAATTGCTTGAACAAGTGCAGAGAAAAATTTTTGAGTTTAAACTTTACCATAACTAGATTATTATCAATTATTCTGCCTAAAAACTCATACTCCAACGATAAAGTTGGTGGTGGCGTTTTAGTTGCTCATCTTGAAATACATTTTTGCGGTGAGAGATTTTGTCCAAATATCAATAATACTAAATTTGTTGTTAATTTCATAATAACTGAACTTGTAAACCAGAAGAAATTAAAACAAAAGAAAGAAGCAGCAAGCCACAAGAAGCCCGTTGGTATGGAGGGTTTGGTGATAGCTATGGAAGAAAAAAGGGAAAATATGTGATTGACAAAGGAAAGGAAAGAGAAAAAATAATAATTACTATTATTATTTCTTGTTGTCACGATCTGAATTTTTCACCCTCGAAAAATATGATGGCGCCTACTAATAAAAGCTAGGCAAGCCAACCTTAACTACATACTACCTTTTCATATTGCATCTTTTAACAAACATAATGTGACAATACAATAAAAGCGAAATTTTAAGAAATAAAGCGTAAGTCATCAATTATATAATTAAATTGCGTCTATTACAACTTTAAAACTCAATACTCCAAAACTGGTGTCACAGACTATCTAAGAGCTACTAAATACAAGGTCTGAAGAAAATAGATATTACTGTTTCTGAACAAAGATAAGGAAACATGAAATGGGATAGAGAGGGACGCCAAGGCCTACGGATCAGGTCTACCTTGGGTCTCCGAGTGGACTGAAGGAAGCCCTCCAACTAATGTCTGAAAGCTGCTTCGGGATCTGCACACAGTGCAAAGTGTAGTATCAGCACAACCGACCCCATGTGCTGGTAAGTGTCTAGCCTAACCTCGGCGAAGTAGTGACAAGTCTAGGACCAGACCGGCAAATAAACATGTGCAGTTTAAATATATACAGCGAAAAAAATACAGAAAATAGCCAATCAATGTGGGAAAGAGAACATACTGTGGGGAGATAACAGTTTGAGTAAAAAGCAACAAGTAACGAAAGAAACAACATAACTCGGATACCAATAATGAAATAGTAAATCAATAACTGCATGGCATCACCCGTGCTTTCACTCTCGTTCTCACCAAAATAATTGTCATCAAATGTGCACGGCATCACCCTTCGTGCTTTTACTCTTTTTCCTCACCATATAATCAATAGAATCGACACGGAATAGTACTTCGCGCTTTACATTTTCTCATCATAACCATACACGGCATCACCCTTCGTTCTTTACACTCTTTCCTCACAAACAACAATGCACGGCATAACGCTTCGTGCTTTGTCACTCTTCCTCACCCAAACAACAATCACAAACAATGGGGCGAGGAAATAGCCAAGATTAAAACAGAAAATCCCGGCAAGGGAACAACAATTTAATAATTAAATCCCGACAAGGGAACAACATTAATAATATCAACTTTCCGGCAAGGGAATAATGCATACATCTTTCTCTTTCTTTCACTTTCATTTCATATTTCACTCTACTTGTAACGATCCGACCGATCGTTTTGAGCTCTAACGCATCGTTCAGCAGTCTGAGGCCATGCGCAGGTTCATTTAAGGTATATGGACTTGTACGCATGGTCGGAATTGAATTTCGGTAAGTTCATAGTGGAATTGGAAGGATAATTCTCATTTTGAAAGCTTAAAGTTGAAGAAATGAACTAGGATTGAAATTTTGAGTAAATGACCTCGAAATTAGGATCCGAAGGTTCTATCAAGTTCGTATGACGATTTCGGACTTGGGCGTATGCCCGAATCGGGTTTTGGATGATCCGGGAGTATTTTGGCGCCTATAATGAAAGTTAGCATTTTAGAAGAAATTTCATCAGTTTGGCTTAAAGTGCATTTCAGTGTTATTGATGTTCGTTTGGGATTCCGAGACTGGAGTAGCTCCGTATGGTGATTCTGGAGTGGGAGCGCGATCGGAAGTGAATCCGGAGGTCCGTAGGTTATTTTGAAGTCGTTTGGCTAAAGATAGAAATTTGAAGGTTTTGGAGAAGTTTGATCGAAAGTGGAATTTTTGATATCGGGGTCAATCCAATTTCGAAAGCTGTAGTAGGTCCGTAATATCAAATATGACTTGTGTGCAAAATTTGAGGTCAATCGGACATGATTTGATAGATTTAAGTATCAAGACTATAAGTTGGAAGTTCTAAAGTTCATAAAGCTTAGATGGGAGATTGATTCAAGATTTTAGCACTGTTTGATGTGATTTGAGGCCTCGATCAAGTCCGTAATGTATTTTGGGACTGGTTGGTGTTATTGGTCGGGGTCCCGGGGGCCTCGGGTGTGTTTCAAGTTGTGTTTCGCTCTTATTTGATGTTTCAACGCCATTTATTTGGACGTAAAGGGGTACCATATTAAGCAAATGAGCTCCAAATTAAGTTTTTATTGAACCATTAGATCTGTATCGTAATTTCATAGCCATAGCAAAAAGAACCGTTGAATTTGGAGATCGTATGAGGGAGTTATGCTCGTTTCCGTATTGAGAAGAGCTGGTTGCTGTCAAAACCGCAAAAGCAAAAATTTTCCGCTGAAGCGAAACCGCAAAAGCGGAAAAATTTTTCGCATAAGCGGAAATTTTTGGAGGCAGAGGGGTTTCTTTAAAAATCGAAGTTTGGCTCATTTTCACTTCATTTCTTTCATGGCAGCCGACTTTGGAGCAACTTTGGAGAGCCATTTTTATCACCAAGCATGAGGTAAGTGATCTCTACTAGTTTTGAGTATATACATTAATTTTGTATGTATTTTAGCATGAAAATGGGTAGAAATTTGAGGGTTAGAGGAAGACCTAGAAATATTTTATTATTAGATTTTTACCACGAATTTGAGCATGGAATTAAGAGAACTTTATATATTTGAGTTTCTAAGGTCCTGGGTAAACATTATCTTCGAGAAATTTTGGATTATGGGCACGTGGGCCCGAGGGCATTTTGGTCATTTCACAAAGTGGAGTTGGAAAATTGTATAATTTGAATTGTTAGCTAGTATTTGAGTATATCTCATTAGTTTGCCGTTATTTGGCTAATTTTGGAGCTTTGTGCATTGGTTCGAGCTTTCGAAAAGATGTAGAATGCATTATGAGTATTCGGGGCGAGGTGAGTCCCCTTTCTAATCTTGTGAGGGGAAATTTACCCCATAGGTGAATTAAATTGGTTATGTACCCCTATTTGTGGGGGTTACGCATGTACAAGGTGACGAGAGTACGTGCATAGCCACTTTTATGCTATTGTCGTGGAATAATTGCAAACTCGTCGACATCCCGAACTTGCTTAAATCACATAGAATTTTTAAATGAATTTCTAAAGGGACTAAAACTCTGTTTTTATAAAATTTATGAAAAGGGGAATTTATTTAATTGGATAATTATTCCCGGATAAAATCTTAATTGGCTATTACGCATGATTTTGATGTGTACCTGCATCGCATGCGTGATTCGCGAGCAGGGTATGTATTTATTTTCGGAATGGGTCGAATGCATCGGCAGATTAAATAGATGCATCTATGGTACGGGCCGCTCGACCCTCGGCAGTGAACACTTTACATTTCTGTTGGAGCGGGCCGTCGACCTCGGCATGATTTGCGCATGTTTGTGATGTTGTCTTGAATTTATTTGAGTTGTTTCATGCCTCACTATGGCTCGAGTTCATATTGTTAATAATAACCAAAAGTCTAAGGAAATTTTCCATGAAAGAATTATATGTTTACTTGTTTCCTCTATCTGGATTAGAACCATGTTTATAAAATAAATTCACTGTTTAATATATTTATTACGGATAAGTAATCATTGGACTACTAGTGAGTGTCAAGGTTGATCATCTCGTCTCTACCCCTTCGGGATTAGGCGGGACACTCCTTGGGTACACGCTGTTTTTTTTACTCATACTACACTTGCTGTGTATTTTATTGCACATGTTTATTGTGTGGCTCGTGGCTTAGCAGCATAGCGACATGATGGGCGCAGAGACTAGGTGAGCTGTATTTCTTCGAGGCGATTCCGCAGCTGGTATAGTCTCTTTCAGAATTTTATTTACTTTCTGTCCAATTGTATTTCGCGTAGTTGTTGTACCTATTTGGTTTCTTTAGAAAATTGCTCATGTACTTGTGACTCCGGGTTCAGGGGATGTATTTGGATTTATTCAGAAATTTTAAAAGTTGATGTAATATTTTCTTATTTAATTGGAGGAACATACTAAGTATTGCTTTAATCATAATAAAGAAGTATTTTTGAAATTATTAAAATAATAATTTAATTAAGTATTTTAGTTGGCTGGCCTGACAGCAGTGTCCGACACCATCACGATTCTTAGTAGATTTTGGGTCGTGACAACATGGTATCAGAGCACTAGGTTCCCGTTGGTCTCACGAGTCATGAGCAAGTCTAGTAGAGTCTCGCGGATTGGTACGTAGACGTCTGTACTTATCCTCGGGAGGCTACAGGACTGTTAGGAGTACTTTCCTTCTTGATTTCCTTATCGTGCAGTTCGATTTCTTTGAGGCTTATGCCTTTGATTCCTTCCTCCTCAGTCTTACGTGACGCAAGTGCTTGCTAGAAATTGAGAATTTGAAGAATTGAAATGGCACTACAAAGGTGGTGCGGGATGATTTTCCCGGTATAGTTGATTGTACTATTATAGTCACTTTATGGGAGGATATTCTATTGTTCAGCTCAGTAACAGGACTGCTAAGAGCCTTGAGGCTAGGCACAGATTGCCTTGATGCTTATGAGCGATTATTTCCGCAGTGATGTTGTGATAGTAGGATGTTTGCCCACGTGTTGGGGTGGTGGATGAATTGAAGGGAGGTTTACTCAGTGTGTAATCAAGGGATTCAGTATTTTATTTCTGGTAGAGGAAAAAGGCAATCAGATTAAGAGTGGTCAAATGCAGGCTAGTGAAAGTAATGAGACTTGGTAATTGCAAGTGTGCTGGAACTTTCTTCTATGATGGGGTGTCTGGTCCTATTGGAATGTACCGAGTTCGTTGATGTTATAATCTGCTACAATTTGCCTTTATGGCAGGATATTGTGAATTAGTATTGGAGATACGATTGTCAGTTGTTCCATGGTGTGATGGTTAAAGATCGAATTAGATTTACTAATGTTGACGGATCGATAAAGATGGCCTTCGGAAAGGCTTAAAGATTAGCAGCTATTGTGGGTTCAAGTGCCACGAAGATAAGTTTAATTTGAGGCCACAATTGAGCAGCAAAGTATGAGGAAGGACATGTGGGAGGCGTCCGGCGGCGTTCAAAATTTTCTAAAAAGTCGAGTATGAGAAGCAAGGTCGAGTGACCGATTAAGGATACGAGTTCCGCCAAAGTGGGAGAGTGGCGGGGGTTGCATACAGGCTTGGTAGTAAGAAGACTACGCGCCTTACGGAGAGTTTGGATCGAATTGGGGATTTTAAGGATTTGTTATTGAAGCCTGCGGGTATGATATGAAGTATGGGCTATTGGTTTCATAGTGAATGTACCCCGTGCAGCGGCATGGGAAGATGTTGAGAGGCGATTCCCCTAGGTGGTGTCATAGTGAATGTTCCACTTACTTTCACAAATTCATAACATAACTCTAGCCATTGCTCCTCGGTATTACAGAACCACAATTACTTTATTAACTTCCCACCACAAGTAGAAATCTGTTTTAAAGCATAGATTATTCAACAAAATCATGAAATTCACATTATAAGACTCACGGTCATGCTAGACACCAATGTATAGATACTCGTTACCGTGCCTATGCGTCGTACTCACAATTAGCACATAGAAAATAGGACTCAACTCCTAATCCCTCAAGCTAAGGTTAGACCAAACACTTACCTCGATGCCTTGAACACCACTCAAGTATCAATTATAGCTTTACCCATTGATTCTACCACCAATCCGCTCGAATCTAGTCACAAATTACATAATTACATCAATACATGCTAAATGAACCCCAATGCATGAAAATAAGTTTTCTAAAATTTTACCCAAAAAAGGTCAAAAATGCCCCGGGCCTATGTTGTCGAAACTTAAGGTTCGGACCAAAATCCGATTACCCATTCCCCCACGAATCCAAATATATAATTTTCTTTGAAATCGGACCTCAAAATTAGGTCTAACTCCCCCAAATTTAGAAAAATCTAGGTTCTACCCAGAACACCCAATTGTTTCCATAAAAATCTTTGATTTGAAGTTGAAATCATGTTAAAACATGATAAAGAGTGAAGAAAACGAGTTAGAAATCACATAACCATATTTTGGAGAAGAAAGGTTGTTTGGATAATCGCCTCTTATGTTTTTGGGGTTTTAAAAAGTGAAAAATGAAATTATCGTGTATTTATACCCCTCCATCTGAAACCCCTTGTGCGGACGCACAAAAAGTATCGCGGCCGTACAGGCTTACCTGAAGGCTTGCAGTTCAGGACCTTGTTCGTACTACACAAAGCTATTTGCGGCCGCACAGCTACCACCGCACCCCGCTCAAAGACGAGTGCGGCCGCGATGGCCCCTCCGTGGTCACACTCGTTTTCTTGCGGACCGCACTAAAGGGTTCAGAGAACTGCTAACTTCTGAAACTACAACATCTAACATTCTAAGCCTAAGGCATCCCAGACCCTACTCGATACTCACCCGAACCCTCGAAACTCTAACCCAAGTATACACACAACGTCAAAAACATCTTACGAACATATTCGTGTGATCAAATCACCAATATAACATCATGAACATCGAATTAAACCTCAAGATCAATGAAATTTCCCAAAACTCCTTTTAATATCAAATTTCCCAATTAGGGTTCAGATCACGTCAAACGTTGTTTGTTTTTAACCAAACTTCACATGAATGACTCAAATCATATATAAAATCTGTACCGGACACCTGAACTATAATACGAGCACGATATTATTGCTTTCAAATCAGATTTCATTTCAATTTTCCTTAAACATTTTCAAAAAATAATTACACTTACAAATTCATTTCTCGGGCTTGGGATCTCGGAATTAGATTACGGGCATACATGATCGGTGCGGACTTAATCCTAAGAAAGTGTGGGCCCGAATACTTAAAACCCAATAGTGTATCGGCGTCGATAATTCCACATAGAGCTTCAAATTGGAGTTGATGTATTTGCTAGCTTAGAAATGTGTTTTGGCTTCTAATTGATCTTCTATCATTTTTTTGCTTTGTTTCTTTTGTTAACAACTAAAGTTATCACTACTAGTGTAAACTAAATTATGCTAAGTTATGATGCTAGTTGTATGAAATAAGAGAAAGGCACTAGGGTCGTGACACTCACCTAGGTGGCTAATTAACGGGTATAAAATTTTAACACAAGGATGATAATTATGGGGAATATGGATAACCGTTGCATTTTAGCACTTACTCTCACACCTCTCGGTAGAGTGAGTGATTTTTCCCAATTGACTCTCTCAATACCAATTGGGTAGGCTAATTTTCCCAAGCAACTTAAGGTTCAAGTTGGGTGTTTACTCTCTCGGGATTTAACCCATTGTTTGGATAATCGCCTCTTATGTTTTTGGGGTTTTGAAAAGTGAAAAAAACGGAAATTACAATGTATTTGTACCCTCTGAGACCCCCCTGTGCGGACCGCACGAAAAGGACCGCGGCAGCACAGGATTACCTGAAGGCCTGCAGTTCAGGACCTTGTGTGGACCGCACAAAGTTGACTGCGGCTGCACAGCTACCACCGCGCCCTACTCAAAGACGACCGCATCCGCGCTGGCCCCTCTGTGGTCGCACTCCTTTTCACGCGGACCGCACTAAAGGGTTCATAGACCTTCTAACTTCTTAACCTGCAACATCTGACTTTCTAAGCCTAAGGCATCCCGGAACCTACTCGAAACTCACCCGAGCCCTCGAAACTCTAACCCAAGTATAAGCACAACCTCAAAAATATCTTACGAACATATTCGTTTGATCAAATCACCAATATAACATCATGAACATCGAATTAAACCTCTAGATCAATAAATTTTCCCAAAACTCCTTTAAACATCAAATTTTCCAATTAGGTTCCGGATCACGTCAAACGGTATTTGTTTTTAACCAAACTTCACATGAATGACTCAAATCATATATAATATCTGTACCGGGTGTCACAACTATAATACGGGCCCGATATTATTTGCTTTCAAAATAAATTTCATATCAATTTTCCTTAAACATTTTGAAAAATTAATTACACTTACTAATTTATTTCTCGGGCTTGGGATCTTGAAATTTGATTATGGGCATATGCCCAAGTCCCATATTTTCTTACGGATCCTCCGAGACCGTCAAATTATGGTCCGGGTCCGTTTACCCAAAATATTGACCGAAGTCAAATTTATTTATTTTAACATTCAAACTTAGCCATTTTCCAAAATTTTCACATTTAAGCTTTTCGGCTATGCGTCCAGACTACGCACTCTATTCGAGACAACTTTAAATGAGGTTTTCAAGGCCTCGGAGACACAGAATTCAATTAAAACAGGTGATGACCCTTTGGGTTGTCATATTCTTCACCTCTAAAATAATTGTTCGTCCTCGAACGGACAGAAGAAGGAAGTACCTGAGTCCAAGAAAAGATGAGGATTATGGTCCCGCATATCGGACTCGAACTCCCAGGTCAACGCTTCAGGAGGCTGACCTTTCCACTGAACATGAACCAAAGAAAAAATCTTCGACCTCAGGTAACGAACCTGCTGGTCTAGAATAGCCACTGGCTCCTCCTCATAAGACAAGTCCTTGTCCAACTGGACAGTGCTGAAATATAACACGTGGGATGGATCGCCGTGATACTTCTGAAGCATGGACACATGGAACAGTGGATGCACGACTAACAATATAGGCGGCATTACAAGTCTATAAGCCACCTCTCCCACTCAATCAAGGATCTTAAATGGGCCAATGAACCTTGGGCTAAGCTTGCCCTTCTTCCCGAATCTCATCACGCCCTTCATAGGCGACACTCGGAGCAATACTCGCTCATCACACCATACAAAGCCTATCCTGAATAATCCCGGCCTTTTCCAAGGCCTCCTAAACCAGATCTATTCACAACCACCGAGCCTTCCCCGGCTAAAACCATGCAACGAGATCGTCATCGCCTACCATACAACTCCTCATAAGGGGCCATCTGGATGCTCGACTGGTAGCTATTGTTGTAGGCAAACTCTGCTAAAGGGAAAAACTGATCCCGCGAACCTCCAAAGTCAATGACACAGGCTCGAAGCATATCCTCCAAAATCTATATAGTCCGCTCAGATTGCCCGTCTGTTTGAGGATGAAACGATGTACTCAACTCAATCTAAGTGCCCAACTCTCGCTGAACTGCTCTCAAAAATCGCGAGGTAAACTAGGTACCTCGATCTGAAATGATAGATGCAGGCACAACATGAAGATAAAAAATCTCCTGAATATATATATATCTCAGCTAACCTCTCGGACGAATAGGAGACTACCACATGAATGAAATGCGCTGACTTGGTCAACCTATCAACAATGACCCATATTGCGTCGATTTTCTTTCGAGTCTGCGGGATCCCGACAACGAAATCCATAGTGATCCGCTCCCACTTCTAATCGGGAAGCTCAATTTTCTAAAATAATCCACTATGCCTCTAATGCTCATACTTAACCTGCTAACAGTTCAGACATCGAGCCACATACACAACGATATCCTTCTTTATTCTACGCGACCAATAATGCTGTCGCAAATCCTGATACATCTTTGTGACACCCGGATGAATAGAGTAACGGGACTTGTGGGCCTCCTTTAAGATCAAATCTCGAAGCCAATCCATATTAGGCACACAAACACTCCCCTGCAATCCCAAATATCCATCATCATCTAAGGTAACCTGCTTAGCACCTTCACGCTGCAGTGTTTCTCTAAGGACACACAAATGGATCATCAAATTGCTGATCATGGATACACTCCAATAATGAACAACGAGCGACCATGAAAGCTAATACCCCACTAGGCTTAGAAATATCCAAGCTCACAAACCGATTGGGTAAATCCTGAACATCCAAAGCAAATGGCCTCTCATCGACCGGAATATAAGCAAGACTGTCATGCTTGCTGACTTCCTACTCAAGGCATCGGCCACTATATTAGACTTTCCCGAGTATTATAAGATAGTAATATCCTTCAACAACTCTATCCACCTCCTCTGCCTCAAATTCAATGTTTTTTGCTTGAACAGATACTGAAGACTCGTGTGATCAATGAACACCTCACATGCCACGCCGTACAGATAGTGCCTCCAAATCTTCAATGCATGAACAATTGCTGCCAAATCTAAATCATGAAATCGATAATTATTCTCATGAATATTTTCAACTGCCTCGAAGCATAGGCAATGACCTTGCCATCTTGCATCAACACTACACTAAGCCTAATATGGGAAGCATCACAATAAACTGTATAAGGCCCTGATCCTAAGGATAAAACTAATACATGTGTTGTGGTCAGAGCTGTCTTGAGCTACTGAAAGCTCGCCATACACTCGTTTGACCATCTGAATGGGGCACCCTTATGGGTCAACCTGGTCATCGTGGTTGTAATAGATGAAAACCCCTCACGAACCGCCGATAGTAGCCTGCCAATCCCAAGAAGCTCCGAATCTCTACAGTCGTTGCTGGTCTAGGCTAGTTCTTAGCTGCCTCAATCTTCTTCGGGTCCATATGAATACCCTTTGATGATACAACGTGACCTAGGAATGCAACTGAACTCAACCAGAACTCGCACTTCAAGAAGTTAGCATATAACTGACTATCCTTCAGAGTCTAAAGAACCACTTTGAGATGCTGCTCGTGCTCCTCCTGGCTGCAGGAATATATCATAATATCATCAATGAAGACTATCATGAACAAATCCAAATAAGGCCTGAACACTCGGTTCATCAACTCCATAAAGGCTATTAGGGAATTGGTCAACTCGAATGACATAACCAAGAACTCATAATGCTCGTACCGAGTGTGGAATGCTGTCTTAAGGACATCAGATGCCCTAATCCCTAACTGATGGTAGCCATATCTCAAGTTAATCTTTGGAAATACCTTGGCACTCTGAAGTTGATCAAACAAATCATCAATCCTTGGCAGTGGATACTTATTCTTGATTATGACCTTGTTCAATTGCTGGAAATCAATGCACATTCTCATCGAACCATCCTTTTTCTTGACGAACAATACCGGCGCACCCCAAGGCAATATGTTGGGTCTAATGAAACCCTTCTCAAGCAAGTTTTGCAACTGCTCCTTCAACTCTGGCGGGGCCATGCGATACAGCGGAAAAGAAATGGGCTAAGTGCCCGGAGCTAAGTTAATGCAAAAGTCAATATTCTTATCGGGTGGCATACTTGACAAGTCTGTAGGGAAAACCTCAAGGAACTCACGGACAACGGGCACAGAATCAATGGAGGGAACCTCAGCACTAGAATCACGAACATAAGCAAAATAAGCCAAACATCCTTTCTCGACCATACGCCGAGCCTTCATATAGGAGATAACGCTACAGGTAGCATGACCTAGAGTCCTTCTCCACTCTAAACGAGGCATTCGCGGTAAAGCTAAGTTCATAGTCTTGGCATGACAGTCCAAGATAGCATGGTAAGGTGATAACCAGTCTATCCCCAATATAACATCGAAATCAACCATGTCTAAAAGCGATAAATCAACACGGGTTTCAAGATCCCCTATCAAAACAATACAAGAACAATGGACTCGATCAACCACAATAGAATTACCCACCGGTATAGACACATAAGTAGAAACACTCAATTAATCACAAGGCATGACCAGGTACGGTGCAAAATAAGATGACACATACGAATACGTAGACCCAGAGTCAAATAATACTGAAGCATCTCTATCAAAAACCAGAACCATACCTGTAATAACTGCATCTGAAGACTCCACCTCGGGAATGGTTGGAAGGGCATAACATCGGGGTTGTGCCCCACCACCCTGAACCACCTCTCTGGGACAGCCTGCTGCTAGCTGGCCTCCACCTATGGCTGCTAGAGATGCACCTTTAGGACCTTTACCTCCACCTCTAGAACCTCTACCCCCACCTCTAGCTGGCTCGGCAACAACTAGTACCTGTACCATGGCTCGGGAACCCTTATGCTGAGAACTACTTGGTGCTCGAGGGCAAAACTAGCAATGTGAACTAGATCACCACAAGTGTAACAAGGCCTCGGTTGTTGAGACTGTTGACCCTGTCGACCTAAGTGAACATCTCGAAAACTATAAAGCGGTGGTCCACTAAATAATTACTGATTGGAAAACTGCATCTGGGGACCACGACTACCTGAAGCATCGTGAGAAACCTGAAGAGCTGACTGAAAGGGCCTTGGAGAATGGACTCTACCATATGAATCTCTACCTCCAGATGAGATACCACTGAATCGGCCTGAATGACGGGGTCCCTTGTCTGACCCGTGACCACCACTCTGCGACAAAACCATCCCAACTCTACGGGCCACATTGGCCGCCTCCTAAAAAGTGATCTCACTCCCAGTCTCCTTGGCCATCTCAACACGGATCGGCTATATAATACTGTTGATAAACCTCCTCACCCCCTCTCTCTCTCTCTCTATAGGAAGTATGACAAGAGCTTGGCGAGCTAAGTCGATGAACCTGGTCTCATATTGGGTGACCGTCATGGGACCCTGTTGTAGGTGATCGAACTGCTTCTGATAGGCCTCTCTTTGAGTAACGGGGAGAAACTTCTCCAGAAACAACACTGAAAACTGCTCTTAGGTCAAAGCTGGCGATCCGTCTAGTCTAGCCAAGCAATAATGTCTCCACCAAGTCTTGGCAGATCCAAACTAGAAAAATGCAACAAAATCGACCCCATGTTTCTGAGAACCTCGTTGCAACTGTATAGAATATCTTGGGGATCTTCAGAAGAAGCACCGCTGAAGGTGGTAGTGAAGAGCTTGGTGAATCTGTCCAGTCTCCACAAACCATCGGCGGACATAGCCGCTCCATCACCGATCTGAGCTATGACACCCAGTTGAACTGCTCCAACTGGCTGAATCGTTGGAGTCTAGGATTTACCTTCTCTAGAGTACGAGTAGTAGGAATCTAAGCCCGTGCTCCAGTCTGAGAAGTGGCTGGTGCTACAGGAAGAAGGTCTGCCCGGGTGACACTCTCCATGAGGCCAACTAATCGAACCAGAGCATCGTCAAGAATTGGGGTAGCAATAAACCCCTCTAGGACCTGATTTGGGCCCACCGGAACTGCTGGGGCCGAAACCTCCTCGTCAAAATCAACTTGAGGCTCCGCCACTGGGGATGCTCCGCATGGCTGAGCTCTGCCCCTACCTCGCCCTCTACCCCTCGTGGGAGTTGTTGTTGGGGGCTCGGGTTGCTGAGTGTTAGACGAGGAAGCATGTGTTCTCGCCATCTGCGAAAGAACAGAGTAGAAATTCAATTAGTATTGGGAAACAGAATCGCACGATGAGAAAGAACAAATGTGAAGTTTTCCTAACTCTGTAGCCTTTGGGGGATAAATACAGACATCTCCGTAGCGATCCCTCAGACTCTACTAAGTTTGTGTGTGAACTGTGAGACCCATGTAACCTAGAGCTCTGATACTAACTTGTCACGATCCAGATTTTCCACCCTCGGGAGTCGTGATGACGCCTACTAATTGGAGCTAGGCAAGCCAACCATAACTACATATTACCTTTTCACATTGCATCTTTTAACAAACATAATGTGACAATATAATAAAAGCGAAGTTTTAAAAAATAAAGTTGAAGTCATCAATTATAGAATCAAACTGCGTCTATTAAACCATTAAAACTCAATACCCCAAAATATGGTGTCACAGACTATTTAAGAGCTACTAAATACAAGGTCTAAAGAAAATACATATAACTGTTTCTGAACAAAGATAAGGAAATAGGAAATGGGATACAGGGGGACGCCAGGGCATGCGAACGCCTGCAGGTCTACCTTGGGTCTTCGAGTGGACTGAAGAAAATCCTCCAACTAATGTCCGAAAGCTGCTCCGGGATCTGCACACAGTGCAGAGTGTAGTATCAGTGCAACCGACCCCATGTGCTGCTAAGTGTCTAGCCTAACCTGGGCGAAGTAGTGACAAGTCTAGGACCAGACCAGCAAATAAACCTATGTAGTTTAAATATGTACAACGGAAAAGAAAATACAGAAAATAGCCAATCAATGTGGGAAAGGGAACATACTGTAGGGAGTTAACAATTTGAGTAAAAGTAACAAGTAAGGAAAGAAATAACATAACTCGGATACCAATAATGAAACAGTAAATCAATAACTACACGGAATCACACTTCGTGCTTCCACTCTCGTTCTCACCAAAACAATTGTCATCAAATGTGAACTGTATTAGCCTTCGTGCTTTTACTCTCTTTCCTCACCATATAATAAATAGAATCAGCACGGAATGATATATCGTATGGCACGGCATCACCCTTCGTGCTTTATGTTTTCTCATCATACCATACACGGCATCACCCTTCGTGCTTTACACTCTTTCCTCACAAACAACAATGCAAGTCATCACCCTTCGTGCTTTGTTACTCTTCCTCGCCCAAAAACCTTTCACAAACTATGGTGCGAGGGAATAGACAACATTAAAATAGGAAATGTCGAGAAGTGAACAACAATTGAACTATTAAATCCCGGAAAGGGAACAACATTAATCATAACAACTTCCCAAAGGCAACAATGTATACATCTTTCTCTTTCTTTCACTTTCCTTTCATATTTCACTATGCCACTTGAGCCAATGCTCCAAAGTATACAATCATCTCATAAACGTATACAATTCGTAATATAACTCGAGCCAATGCTCCAAGTGTTCAATCAACCCATTTACTTTCACAAATTCATAATATAACTCGATCTGTTGCTCCTCGATGTTCCAGAACCACAATTACTTCATTAATTTTCCACCACAAGTAGAAATCTTCTTTAAAGCATAGATTATTCAACAAAATCATGAATTTCACATTATAAGACTCACGGTCACGCTAGGCACCAATGTATATATACTCGTCACCATGCCTATACGTCGTACTCACAATTAACACATATAAAATAGGACTCAACTCCTAATCCCTTAAGCTACGGTTAAACCAAACACTTACCTCGATGCCTTGAACACCACTCAAGTCTCAATTATAGCATTACCCCATGATTCTACCACCAATCCACTCAAATCTAGTCACAAATTACTAATTACATCAATACATGCTAAATGAATCAACCCCAATGCATGAAAATAAATTTTCCAAAGTTTTACCCAAAAAGGTCAGAAATTCCCCCGGGCCTACATGGTCGAAACTCGAGGTTCGGACGAAAACGCGATTACCCATTCCCCCACGAGTCCAAATATAGAATTTGTTTTGAAATGGGACTCAAATCGAGGTACAACTCCCCCAATTTTAGAAAAACCTAGGTTCTACCAAAAACACCCAATTTCTTCCATTAAAATCTTTGCTTTGAAGTTGAATTCATGTTAAAAGATGATAAAGGAGTGAAGAAAATGAGTTAGACATCACTTATCAATATTTTGGAGAAGAAAGGTTGTTTGGATAATCGCCTATTATGTTTTTGGGGTTTTGAAAAGTGAAAAATAATTGAAATTATCGTGTACTTATACCCCTCCATCTGAACCCTATGTGCGGACTGCACAAAAAGTATCGCGGCCGTACAGGCTTACCTGAAGGCATGCAGTTCAGGACCTTGTTCGGACTACACAAAGCTGACTGCGACCGCAAAGCTACCACCGCGCCTCGCTCAAAGACGATCGAGGTCGCGCTGGCCCCTACGTGGTCACACTCATTTTCTCATAGACCACACAAAAGGGTTCAGAGAATTGCTAACTTGTGAACCTGCAACATCTGACTTTCTAAGCCTAAGGCATCCCGGAACCTACACGATACTCACCCGAGCCCTCGAAACTCTAACCCAAGAATGCACACAACCTCAAAAACATCTTACGAACATATTCGTGTTATCAAATAACCAATATAACATCATGAGCATCGAATTAAATATCAAGATCAGTGAAATTTCCCAAAACTCCTTTAAATATCAAATTTCCAATTAGGGTCCAGATCACGTCAAACGGTGTTTGTTTTTTACCAAACTTCCCAAGAATGACTCAAATCATATATAATGTCTGTACCAGACGCCGGAACTATAATACGAGCACGATATTATTGCATTCAAATCAGATTTCATTTCAATTTTCCTTAAACATTTTCAAAAAATAATTACACTTAAAAATTTATTTCTCGGGCTTGGGATCTCGAAATTAGATTACAGGCATACATGATTGGTGCGGACTCAATCCTAAGAAAGAGTAGGCGCGACTACTTAAAACCCAATAGTGCATCGGGGTCGACAATTCTACAGAGAGCTTCAAATTGGAGTTGATGTATTTTCTAGCTTAGAAATGCGTTTTGGCTTCTAATTGATCTTCTATTATTTTTGGTTTTTTTCCTTTTGTTAACCGCTAAAGTTATCACTACTAGTGTAAACTAAATTATGCTAAGTTATGATGCTAGTTGTACGAAATAAGATAAAGGCACTAGGGTCGTGACACTTACCTAGGTGGCTAATTAACAGGTGTAAAATTTTAACACAAGGATGATAATTATGGGGAATATGGATAACAGTTGCACTTTAACACTCACTCTCACACTCTCGGTAGAGAGAGTGATTTTTTCCAATTGAGTCTCTCGAGACCAATTGGATAGGCTAATTTTCCCAAGCAACTTAAGTTCAAGTTGGGTGTTCACTCTCTCGAGGTTTAACCCGTTACTTGGGACTACCATTCTCATGGGTCCATCCCAAATCCTTGTAAGGTTGAATGTGAGGTCATAGACTCTCTTTCTCAAGAAGAATCAAAACCCACTAAGCTGGACTTAGTATTTGCAACCACCAAATCTAAGGGAAAACATACAAACAACCCAAATACCAAACACCCAATATTATCCAAGCATTAATCAAGAACACCCATTAATTACCCACACTAGGGTTATTACAAGAGAAAATTGCCTAAAGTGTGCTAATATAGAGAGTCACGAGCTCAGCTGCTACAAACAATGATAAAACTTAACCTAAAAAAATAAAGTGTTCTATTTATATTACACAAGAAAAATCGGACAAAAATGCCCCTCAAGGTCTGTTGCCGGCCGCATAGAAATGTCATGCGGCCGCGTAAGGCATGTGGTCTTCAGATCTGTCTTCTTGACTTGAGGACGTGGACCGCGTAGGAATGACATACGGCCGCATAAGTCAAGACATGCGGACCGCGTGGAAATGTTGCGCGGCTGCACATCTACAGTGATGCGGACCACGTGGAAATGGTGCGCGGCCGCACAGAAGGTTTTCCCAATTTGCTGGTTCTCTGAACTTCTCCCACGCGGACCGCACTACTTTGGTATGCGGCCATGTGGGCATTTTGCCTTGAGTTTCTGAACCTCTGATCTCTTGTCAGTCGGACCGCGTGGAAATGGATGCATTCCGCATGGGATTTCCTCAGTTTTGGTCACTCCTTGAACTATCCTGCGCGGCCACGTGGTAAAACAGGGCGGTCCGCGCAGGTTAGGCTGGACTTGGCTTCTTGCAAAACTCTTCTTCGCGGCCGCACGTCAGAACAGTGCGGTCCGCGCAAGAGACCTTTTTCCCACTTTGAGTTATCTTTTGGCTCTTGGCAGGTTTCACTCCTCTTTTGAGCCAATTTGTGATATATATTATCTCGTCGCTCAAACCTGCAATCAAACGAACCTTGTACGAAATTTAGGACTAATTTGAAGCAATTTATGCAGAAAGCTCAGGTAATAAGGGGTATAAAACATGTATAATTCACAGATATCAACTCCCCCAAACTTAAACCTTTGCTTTTCCTCATGCAAATAAAAATGAGACCTATCCCTCAATGAAAAACACCCCAGTAATTCTTGTTCTTCCTAAGGTAACCTCAAGGAGCCTCAGTTGGGACTAATAATTGCCCTTAATGCATATGTATCATTAACACATTTAAAACTTTGAACACTTGTGGATTAAGTGCGACACAAGAGCATCAAGGGTTGACACAACTCATCAAGGCACCTTTCTCAAGCACTTCGGTCATTGTGGAACCTAGACTCACGTAACCTCGACTTTCCCTGAGTGAACCTCACCTTTTAGAATAGCTACACGCAAATCGAGGTGAATGAACTCTCTCTCATCTCTCACAAAGAAATTTCCCTAAGTCCATATTTAAGCACCATATGCTTGCCCTTCGTGTAAGTATCCACTAATGTAGGCTTCTCTCAACTCAAGATCACATAGGGCTTTTTCGGAGTCATTGTGAAGGCTTTTGGGTAAAGGTAGGATATGATGTTGTTCCAATGGTTTTAATCTTCCCTTTGGCACTTCATTTTTTTTTTTGGCACTCTTTCTTGACTCAATTGAGTAATTCACTTCTTTAGGGGGCTAGAGGGATACAATATCGCTCTTTCTTTTGCATTTCAAAACCTTTCTCCTTTTGTATACTTTTCCATACCTTTTTCACTTTTTGTTGTCCTTTTGATTCCCTTTTTAATAGTTATTCTCTTTTTGTCTTTTTGTCTTTTTCATTCCTTCCTTTTCTTTTTGCTTTTGTGCCTTTCCACCACATTGATACCATTCTTGTTTCCCTCCCCCAAACTTAGTCATTTGCCACTACTCAAGGGAAGATTTGGGTATCAAGAGAAGGTCTAATTGAGAATGGGTATAGGCTTGTAATTTGGCTCATGAAAGAATAAGGTTCAAGGCTCAAAAGGGGCTGAACAAGGGATCATTTGATTGGTAGGTCATGGAATTGTTTAATTTTGCACTTTTGGATCAAGGAGAACCTAAGATCATTTCCCAAGTCAAGTTCCACCTATTATTTCGCCTCAACAAATATTCGGGTCAAGTTCTAGGCCATCGCACGGTACTTGAGCTTAAGAATTCGAATTCTCACCGCACGCACCCAAGGCTTGCCAAAAAAGAAGTCGAGAGCCCACAACAACCTTAGATACGATTCAAGCGCACAATGGCCCAACATGACCACATGATGATTGTTTGGTCAACACAAGAGTCTCAAGGTCGCGACTTTCACCATCCTCAACACAACTTAATGTCTTTGACCATAGGATCAAAGGCAAATGTGCTAGGCCCAAGTGAAGCTTTGCCTGAGGTACCCTTAACAACAAAAACTTGAAAATCAAAAATAAAAATAAAAAATTGACTCAACCCTTAAGAAAGTTGTCACGCTATCTATCATTGGGAAGATCCATCCGGTTCGCACAATATTCTATCCTTGGAAAGAACTGTGGCATTAAGAAAACCAAGGGCTTATTGCCAACGCCAAAACAAAACCAAAAAGAGGCTACGAGCCGAACTTTGCAACTAAAACGAAACATTTTAACGAAAATAACGGAAATACAAAGAAATCTCAAATGAAAGCCAAATGAATATGTACACAGGGGAAGTAGAATATACAGCAAAGGGAGTTCAGAATCAAAATTTATATACAAATCAACTATAACTACGAATATACTAAAAGTAGTGAATATATACAATCATCCAAATAAAAGTCAAAAATAGGGTCACAACCCTACGAATAAGAGCTAGCATATTCCCCAATGCTAACTGCCAAATAAAGCATCAAAATAAAGGCAAAGGATATATAAGTGGCCCGTCAAGCCTTATTAGCTACTCTCTGCTGCTCAATGGCTCTCGTGTCCTCTGTACTGGCTGGGACCTCAGATCGGTTCTTATCCTCCTGCTGTGCTACTGGGACATCCGCTGCCTTCTCTTGAGCTGGCTCAACTATTGCTGGGGTTGTAGGAGGCTCAATATCTGCAGTTCTAGACGGACCCTCCTGAACTGAAGCCACTGTTATCACTACTCCCTCAGTGTTGGGGAATTTTCTCTTCTTCCTCGGCCTACCCTTCTCCACCAGTGGCTGCACATCCGATGGCTCTACGGACGACTCTACAAATAATAAGTCAATTGGCAGCTGATCCGCCACCAACTTGTCCACCTGCACCTGCAAACAATGAGTCAATTGGAGCTCCCTGAGCTTGAACGGCTGTGGTTAATGTAGACAACTTGGATGTTGTAGCCAAAATCAAGTTTTTCAAACTAGCAAGTGAGTGAGTGAGATGGTTGGTGGTGAATCTGTGAGTCTTTGACACCGGAATCACCGAGTCATTTGTGACTGTAGGGGGAGCTGTGAATGGGCCTGGAGGCACTGTCTCAGTAGTGGGCTGCTCAATGGCAGCTGGCTCTTCAGACTGGCCAGCTGCGGAGGAAGTAGAAGTCTGACTCTTCTTGGAGCCCTTAGGGTTGTCCGGACCCTTTTGATCATACCAAGAAAGGGCTCACCGGAGGCACCATGATATCATACTTCTTCTTTTTCACTTTCATCTGCCGGAAGTATAGGGTCAGTGTGTTGAGGAAGGGGTAGTTAGTCTTTGTCTCGTTCACAAAATGAGCGATCACCTGAGACATGATGTTGCTAGCATTCATCAGAAAACCCGCCATGATTGAAGCAACAAGAACAACACGATCAATGGGAATAGAGTGATCATGTGTGGTCGGGTCAAGCCGATTGCACACGAAGGTCAACCACCCTTTGGCTTCAAAATCGAGGGTGTTTCTGTTCATTTTCTCATCTGCCTTCAACCACACAGGGACTGTACCTGGAGCACCTAAAATCCCGGCTAACCACGGGCAAATTCTTCTGTCATCGCCAGATTCTCCAAGTTCCAAGACTCATCTTCTTCCCCAAACCCCAAAAAATCATTTAAGGATTGCCCAGCAAAAACCATCGTCTCGTCCCTCACTGTCGTCACTATTATATCCCGAACCACATGGTGAAAATTGCTGTAGAATTATTTCACAATGTGTTTGTTTGCATTGTCAACTTTTTCTTTAAAGAATCCCCAACCCTCTGTCGTACGGAATTGAGCTTGTACGCGAGGGAGCAAGTCAGCATCAATGAATGACCACTCTGGAATAAGCTTCCTCTTGGTCTGCCACTCCCTATACCGGTGGAAAGCAACCGTAGTGATAAATTTGTCCTCCCAAGCCTCCGGCTTCCTAGTTCTGCCTATCCCCCCGACTTTAGGTTCTCCTCCCTCGGCATACCTCGCACTCTCCCTTAATACTAAAGCTGTGGGAGAGGTGGAGTATTGGATTCCCTCTTCGTCATCAGTACCGAACTCATCAGACGAGCTCGAGACCACATTTACTAGCTTTTTGGAAGTGTCCATGGATGCATCATCCGGAGAGAAAGCCTCATGTATGGGGACCTCTATTGACATATGGTCGGGGATGGACTCTAAAGTGATATCCCGGGAGGGTTCATACTTACTCCCTGTTGAATGAGAAGCCGCCCTGTCGGCTGCTCGAACGATCTTTCTATTTTTTTTTAGTGTCTCCTTATCTTTGGGAGTGAGTTTCACCACTCGTCGCTCAGTTTTCCCTCGGGAAGAACCACCCTTATTGGGTTGTTTGTCCGTGCCCCCACGTTGTATTTTCTTTCCACCCCGCTTTTGCACCATTGTCTGCAAAACATAAATGTCTAGTATTGTTAGTAGATGCACAGAATGAGAAATAGACAGTTATAGTGTCAATTTAGAGTTGCAAAATATATGTTGCAGATAGGGTCACGCGGACTGCACATAAAAGTCACGCGGTCCACACAGGCAAAATTATTTCACATTCAGTTCTCAAAAAGTACCTACGCGGACTGCAATGTTTTGGATTGCGGCCGTGTAGGCTTGACGCAGACCGCCCAAAAATGGATGTGGTCCGCACAGGTTGAGCATCAAAATTTCACCCTCTCTGATCCTTGGCCATGCGGTCCGCACTGATTTGGACCGCGGCCGCATAGCTACGGTGACGTGGACTGCACAAAAGTGGAGGCGGTCTGCTCAAGTCAAACTTCTAAAATGCACCCTCTCTGAACTTCTGGGTATGCGGTCCGCACTGATTTGGACAGCGGCCGCGCTGGTCTCATACGGACCGTACAGAAGTGGTCACGCGGGCGCGTAGAGAGGGTTTCACAAATTGTCTAACAAGACACATGCAGACTGCATAAAAACGTTGTGCGGCCGCGTAGGGAAAATTGACTGGTAGGGATCATACGTTCTTTTCAGTTCAAAATTTCAACATTAAGGAGCCTAAGTGTCCCTACTCAATTGTTATCAGAAGATTATATGCCCAATGTTCAACAAAATTAACCAAATCCTAATCTGACTAAGAAGAAGAAGAAAGAAAATAAGAAGTTATGCTAATGGGATTTAACAAAAATTAAACTAAGAATTTAATTGAATGATGAAATGTTACCAGGGAATTAATGAGAATGATGATTTGTGCACAAATGGATTGAATGAACAGTAGATGAGTGAGTTCAGATAAAAATTTGCGAAAAGGATTAAAGGGGACCCTAGGTGTCTATTTATAGACAACCGTGGGCCCAGTTGTGCGGCCGCACAAAAATGGCACGCGGTCCCCGCAGGGTTTTTTGCCCTTCTGGTCATGAGCACAACCCACACGGACCGCAATGATTTGGTACGCGGCCGCGTGGGAAACTTCAGAGACTTGATTAAATTTGCCATTCCCACGCGGACCGCACTGCTTTGGACCGCGACCGCGTGGGAATTTTATAATAGGAGTTGCCATTTCTGATTCTTTCTATGCGGACAGGACAAAAATGCTATGCGGCCCTGTAGGGTCTTCTGAGTTTAGACCTTCAATTTATCAAGCCCATGTGGATCGCACTGTTTTGGGGTGCGAACGAATGGGCACTGTTTAGAGACTGTTCATTTCTTTCATTTTACCCTGCACTGGTTCAACAGTATCCCTACAACACTTCACAAACTATCAGCTCAAAAATTCTATTCTACAATAGAAAAATAAAGAAAAACAAAACACATGGGTTGCCTCCCAAGAAGCGCCTGATTTAATGTCGTGGAACGACGCATGTTACCATCATAGTCACTTCAAATGAATCAGCGCCACCACGTGGCTATCATCAAACTTGCCCAAATAATGCTTGACTCGATTCCCATTGACCTGGAATACCTCACCATTCTTATTTTTGAGATCAATGGCACCAAAAGGAGTAACACCAACCACTTCAAAATGACCGCTCCACTTGGACTTAGGCTTTCTCGGAAACAACCTTAACCGGGAATTGAAGAGAAGAACCATATCACCAATCTTTAATTCTTTCCCCCGGGCATACTTGACATGGAGATACTTCATCTTATCCTTGTACAAGGACGAGCTGGAGTATGCATGAAACCGGAACTCATCAAGTTCATTCAATTGTTCAACTTGGAGATTGGCTGCAACATCCCACTCTAAATTCAACTTTTTCAAAGCCCACATCGCCTTGTGCTCTAATTCCACCGAAAGATGACATACTTTTCCAAAAAATAACCGATATAGCAACATGCCAATCAGAGTCTTGAATGATGTACGGCAAGCCCAAAGAGCATCATCCAATTTTTTGGACCAATTGGTCCTATTTTTATTGACAGTCTTGGATAGAATACTCTTTATTTCCCGGTTTGAGACCTCAACTTGGCCACTCGCTTGAGGATGATAAGGAGTGGTCACTTTGTGGTTTAACCCATACTTGGTAAGCACAG
This sequence comes from Nicotiana benthamiana, assembly GCA_034376525.1. Taxonomy (NCBI): domain Eukaryota; kingdom Viridiplantae; phylum Streptophyta; class Magnoliopsida; order Solanales; family Solanaceae; genus Nicotiana; species Nicotiana benthamiana. Next base: position 38,806,452 of record CM067336.1, read on the forward strand.
AATCGAAAGCCTTGTTGTAAAAATGAGAGCCACCGTCACTAATTATGGCACGAGGTGTGCCAAACCAAGAGAAAATTCTCTTCTTCAAGAAAGCCACCACACTACGAGCTTCATTGTTGGGTAAGGCGATGGCCTCAACCAATTTTGACATGTAATCCATATCTACCAAAATGTAAGTGTTGCCACTAGAACTCATGAATGGTCCCATAAAGTCGATCCCTTAAACATTAAAAATGTCAACCTCAAGAATCATGTTAAGGGGCATCTCATCTTTCTTTGAAATCCCTCCGGCATGTTGACACTCATCACATCTTTTCACATAATCATGGCATCCTTTAACAATGAAGGCCAATAGAACCCACAACTCAACACTTTAGACACCGTCCTCGCCCCGCCATGATGGCCACCATTGGCGAAGAGTGACAAGCTTCTATAATACTCAATTGCTCTTCTTCGGGAACACACCTGCGAATCACACCATCGGTGCAACTTTTGAAAAGGTATGGCTCATCCCAATAGAAGTCCAAAGCATCCCGCTTAAGCTTCTTCCTTTGGTTAGAAAAGAGCTCATATGGGACCATACCGGTAACCAAATAATTAGCAGTGTCGGAAAACCACGCATGTCAAGCATAGAAATTTGGAGGAGTTATTCATTCGGAAAAGAATAATTTATCTCAAGACCATCCGAATACCTCCCTTCCTCCTCCAATCTAGATAAGTGGTCCGCCACTTGGTTCTCACCTCCTTTTATATCAACGATCTCCAAATCAAATGCTTGTTGAAGAAGCACCCATCTCATCAATCTTGCTTTTGAATCCTTCTTAGTCATCAAGTACCTAAGGGCAGAGTGATCGGTATAGGTAATCACTTTGGCCCCCATAAGGTACGAGCGAAACTTCTCCATGGCAAATACAATGGCAAGAAATTCCTTCTCGGTGGCCGTGTAATTTCTTTGCGCCTCATTCATCGTCTTGCTAGCATAATACACTGGATGGAATAATTTATTGATTTTCTAGACCAAGACCGCCCCCACCGCAACATCGCTAGCGTCGCACATGAGCTCAAAGGGTAAGCTCTAATTGGGTGCTGTTATGATGGGGGTAGTTGTCAAATTTTGTTTTAGAAGCTCGAAGGCCTCCATACACTTGTCATCAAACACATATTTTGCATCATTTTCCAACAACTTACACAACGGGTCACTACCTTAGAAAAATCCTTAATGAATCTCCAGTAGAAGCCCGTGTGTCCAAAAAAACTCCTCACCTCTTTGACAGAGTTAGGGGGAGGAAGCCTTGAGATCACCTCAATTTTGGCTTTGTCGACATCGATCCCCCTTTTCGAAATTTTATGACCCAACACAATTCCTTCTTCCACCATAAAGAGGCATTTCTCCCAATTGAGCACCAAATTTGTGTCTTCACAACGGGCCAACACACGATCAAGATTTTGCAAACATTCACCAAATGAATCCTCGACCACACTAAAGTCATCCATGAAGACCTCCAATATGTCTTCCACCATATCGGTGAAGATTGCCATCATACATCTTTGGGAAGTCGTTGGAGCATTACATAGTCCAAATGGAATACGCGAGAATGCGAATGTGCCATACGGACATGTGAAGGTTGTCTTTTCCTGGTCCTCTGGGGCAATGAGAATCTGGTTATAGCCGGAATACCCATCTAGAAAACAATAGAATGCTCGGCCCGCTAGACGGTCAAGCATCTGATCCAAGAATGGCAAGGGAAAATGGTTTTTTCTTATAGCCTTGTTCAGTTTTTGGTAGTCCATGCATACCCTCCAACCCGTCACAGTACGAGTCAGAATCAGCTCATTATTGTCATTGGTCACTACTGTCATTCCTCCCTTCTTTGGCACACATTGAACTGGAGAGGTCCACGAACTATCAGAAATTGGATATACCACAACGGCGTCAAGCCACTTGATCCCTTCTTAACCACCTCTTGCATGGCCTCATTGAGTCTCCTTTGATGCTCAATAGACGGTATCGCATCCTCCTCCAATATTATCTTGTGCATGCAAAACGCAGGGCTAATGCCCCGAATATCCGCCAAGGTCCATCCAATCGCCCGCTAGTGATTTTGAAGAACTGCCAAAGTGGTGTCCACCTGCACGTTAGTCAAGCAAGAAGAAAGAATAACCGGCAAAGTGAAATTAGGACCAAGAAACTCATATATGAGGTGAGGAGGAAGTGGTTTCAACTCAAACACCGGTGGCTCCTCAATGGATGGTTTGGTGGGTGGAGTTTTGCGATTTTTCAAGATCAAGAGATAGCTTCCTCAACTCATAGGAATATGAGCCCATGCTATGAAGTGCATTCACACACTCCACCCTTTTCGGAATATCATCAACCTCCATGTTCAAGATCACGACCTCGAGTGGGTTCTCAACATTTTCCATTGTGCTTGTGTCATCCACTATCACCACCGTGACAATGTCAATAAACGAACACACTTCGGTGCTATTTTGTTGGTGCATGGACTTGCATACATGGAAAATCACTTTTTTATCACCAACGCGGAAGGGCAACTCTCCCGCCTCTACATCAACCAAGGCCTTACCCGTAGCTAGTAAAGGCCTTCCAAGAATGATAGGCACCTCGAAATCCACCTCGCAATCCAAGATCATGAATTCCACCGGTAATATAAACTTGTCAACACGAACGAGGACATCATCAATAATTGCCAAAGTCTGCTTCATAGATCGGTCCACCATTTGAAGCTTCACGGAAGTCGGGCGAGGTTGCCCGATCCCCAAAGTTTTGAACACCGAATAAGGCATAAGATTGATACTTTCCCCCATGTCACATAGGGCCTTTGCAAAATCTGCGCTTCCAAAAGTGCATGGTATTTTGAATGCACCGGGATCCTCTAGCTTTGGATCCATGGAGTGCATAATGAAACTCACTTGATGTGTCATCTTGATGGTCTCTCACTCTATAGATCTCTTCTTAGTAACCAAGTCCTTCATGAACTTTGCATATCCGGGCATTTGTTCAAGCGGCTCCACCAAAGGCACATTGATGGTCAAACTCTTCATCATCTCAATAAAATTTTTAAACTGATTGTCGCCCTTTTGCTTGGCCAATCTTTGAGGATATGGCGGAGGAGGCCTAGGTAAATGTGCCTTGACTTTTGGCTGTTAGAATAAGTGCCCAACGCTAGAGGGGGGTGAATAGCGTTTAACAAAAATCGCAGGAATAAAATCGAAGTAAATGCGAAAATAAAAAGAGTAAGGAGGGAGCACACCAAATTTATACTAGTTCGCCACAACGTGTGGTTACGTCCAGTCTCCCGAGAGACTCTCTCGAGCTGCAACTAACTCCGTTAAGCTTATAGGTGCTCAACAAACCAATACAACTTGAGAACTCGAGTCACACGAGCCTCAACAACATTTGCTCGGAGATACCGCACTCCAAGACTTCAACCGAAGGAATGAAACCTTCCTTCTTACAACAACAAGGGATTAGACTTCCCTTCAAGTGTATACAAACACTTAGTACTCAAGAACAGGACTCTCTTATAGAGTAGATATGAGTAGACTTAAGAAACGCTCAAGAACACAACAATTTCTTCAAGATTTTGGCTCTCAAAAGCTATGAAATATGACTGAATTGAATGCAATGAACGTATATTAGATTGTCGAAGAATTGTTGTTGAAATGAGAGGTTTTGGGGTCTATTTATAGCCCTCAAGGATCAAGTGACCGTTGCTCAATAGTTGGACAAGAATTTTGAGTTAAAGACAGAATAATCGATTATCTTAAGTGCATAATCGATTATCTTACTTCAAAGTTCAAAAAACTAGTCGTTGGATGGCAACGGTAACTAGATAATCGATTATTCTCCAAAGGATAATCGATTATTTAACCTCTCTGTAATTTCAAGTTTGGGCTGGAAACACAGAATAATCGATTATCAGATAAAGATAATCGATTATCTTAGGTGATAATCGATTATCTGAAGGTGATAATCGATTATCAGAACCTTCTGTAAGTTGGGGTTTCGCTACATTAGCAAGATAATCGATTATTTGAACATGATAATCGATTATTTAACCTTGAAAACCAACCCAAAGATCAAAGTGTTCCAAATCAAAAATCAAGTGTTGGAAAAGATTGTTTATGTTATAAAAAGTGGAAACCAAGACTTAGTTCTTAAAAACCAAGTTTCCAAGGTCATAAACGTCTCATCACTTTGTCAAAGACGTTTTCCATGTGTTTAGACGACGACCAACAATGAAGTGTGGTTTTTATGAAATAATGATTTGGAATATGTTTAAATATGCCCAGAAGTGAAAACTAATGATAGTATTTTAAAAACCATTTTGGCTAAAATGAAAATGTCAAAAAACATGACGATGTCTAGCTGACGTCTAGCCGACGTCTAGTCGACAGAAGCCGACGGTCAGATTTTTGGTTTGGGCATGGTCACAAAACTTTGGTCAATAAAAATATTTATGATATGCATGATTTGATAAAATGATTTTAGAGAGAAGCCAAGACTTGAATCCATTGTCGGATCAAGATCACAATGCAAACAACTCAATAATGTCTTCAATACATCTCTTGGTCTTGTTCTTGACTCTTCTTTACTTGGACTCTTCCTTGGTCCGTTAGCCATAATTCTCGCCTTGTTTGTTCAATGATATCTTTGTATTCACGACGATTTGGCCTTTGTCAGCTTTGCATTCACGTCGGTTTGTCACGATTTGGCATTTGTCAACTTTGCATCCACGTCGGTATGTCATTCATCAAAACCTACAAAAACGAACACGACTTTAGTTTAACGTCTTTGAAAGTGTGTTCCAACATTGGCACCATAGGTTCCGGCATGTCAATGACGTGTTCCCTAGACGGGTTCACGGCCTCTTGGGTTTCCTCCTCACCCTCATCAATATCTATTCTTACTTCATTCCTCACACTTGTTCAACCATATCTTCAACCACTAATGGGACATCATCTTCCCGCAACTCATCATCATCGACCCTAACTTGACTTTTTTGCATATCACCCCCTCTTTCGCTACGCGTTTTCACCGCCATAACATGGTTATTGTGCCCACCCTTGGGGTTCACCACCGTATAACTTGGTAGTGCACCCTTCGGGCGAGTGTTGAGAGATTGTGATATTTGTCCAAGTTGCACCTCTAAGTTCCGGATCGAAGTGTTGTGGGGGATAATTGGGCATCCGAGTCGTGATTCTTCTTCATTATTTGTTCGAACATGTTCTCAAGTCTACCCATATCTTGAACCGAAGAACTCAACCCTTGAGATTGGAACGGGGGTGGGTTGTTCGGTTGTTGGTACATCGGGGGCCTTTGAAATCCTTGCCCCCGATTGCCTTGATTACCTCATTGATTATTGTTCCACCCACCATTATTTTTGTTGTTCCAATTATTGTTGTTTCCGCCCCAATTGCCTTGATTACCCCAATTGTTATCTTGATTGCCTTGATTACCCTAATTATTGTTCCAATTTACACTATTTTGTTGGTTCCCCCAATTGCCTTGGGAACGCCATTATTGATTCCCTTGATTTCCTCTATTACTTTACATATTGGACCTCTTCACTTTGGTCATCATAACATTCATTCGAATAACCACCATTCCCATCGTCAAAGTTGTCAAAATTTTCCAGAGGTTGTTGTTGCCCTCTTTGCCTTCTTTTCATCGTACTCACTCCCTCCATGGCAATGACTTGGCGCGGATTTTGAACTTGTTGAAGTTGCGCCTTAGCCAATTGGTTCATTGTTGTTGTGAGTTCGACGATGGCTTGGCCGTGATCATGCAACTTCTTATGCAAGTGTATAACATTGGGATCACCTTGAGGATCATTAGCCCGGCTTTGCCATGCTGAAGAAGTATCGGCCATTTCATCAAGAACATCACAAGCTTCGTTGTATGGAAGCTTCATAAAATTACCACCGGCCAACTGATTAACAATGCACTGGTTTGTTGTGTTTATACCCTGATAGAACGTCTGTTGGATCATCACATCATTCATATCGTTGTTGGGCACTTTTTTACCATTGTCTGAAATCTCTCCCATATCTCATGTAAAGGCTCCTTCGGCTCTTGCTTGAAAGCTAGGATCTCGTCTCTAAGAGCCGCTATATGACTAGGCGAGAAGAACTTCGCAATGAATTTATAAGCCAAATCATCCCAAGTAGTGATTGAATGATTTGGCAATCTCTCCAACCAATCCAGTGCATTCCCCCGAAATGAGAAGGGGAAAAGCCTTAACCTCAGTGCATCTTCGGAAACATTTGTCTGCTTGCTCCCTCAACAAGTATCCACAAACCCTTTCAAATGCTTGTAGGCGTTTTGGTCCAAGGCACCTGTGAAATAACCTCGTTGTTCGAGTAAAGTGAGCATGAAATTGGTGATTTGGAAGTTCCTCGCTAGGATTCGGGGAGGAACTATTGCACTTACGTACCCTTGATTGGGTAGAACTCGTGGAGCTACTCTTGGTAGAGGTGGAGGAGGGTTTGGTATGTTGTCATTAGCACTAATATTAGCATTTATACCCCGTCTTTGTGACTGAGGTAAAATCTCCTCTTGTTCCACATCTTCCACCTCCTACACTCCCACATTAATAGGATCATTTGCATTTAAAGCCATTAGTACCTGAGCCAAAATGAACAAAAAAAATAAGTAAAAAGAAGGAAAGAGAAGCAAAAACACAAAACTAGCCAACAAATAGTCAAACACCGCAAAGCTCCCCGGCAATTGCGCCAAAAAGTGATCGATGCGGACTCAATCCTAAGAAAGAGTGGACGCGATTACTTAAAAACCAATAGTGTATCAGGGTCGATAATTCCACAAAGAGCTTCAAATTGGAGTTGATGTATTTTCTAGCTTAGAAATGCGTTTTGGCTTCTAATTGATCTTCTATCATTTTTGATTTTTTTCTTTTTTTAATAACTAAAGTTATCACTACTATTGTAAACTAAATTATGCTAAGTTATGATGCTAGTTGTATGCAATAAGAGAAAGGCATTAGGGTCGTGACACTCACCTAGGTGGCTAATTAACGGGTATAAAATTCTAACACAAGGATGATAATTATGGGGAATATGGATAAACGTTGCACTTTAACACTCACTCTCACACCTCTCGGTAGAGAGAGTGATTTTTCCCAATTGACTCTCTCGAGACCAATTGGGTAGGCTAATTTTCCCAAGCAACTTAAGGTTCAAGTTGGGTTCTTACTCTCTCGAGGTTTAACCCGTTACTTGGGACTACCATTCTCATGGGTCCATCCCAAATCCTTGTTGGGTTAAATGTGAGGTCATAGACTCTCTTTCTCAAGAAGAGTCAAAAACCACTAAGCTAGACTTAGTGTTTGCAACCACCACATCTAAGTGAAAACATACAAACAACCCAAATACCAAACACCCAATATCATCCAAGCATTAATCAAGAACACCCATTAATTACTCACACCAGGGTTGAGCCACAACCCTAGCTAATGGGTTTAGCTAGACATGGAAGAAATAGATATAGAAGAAATTAATATAATCATTAACTACAAGATTAATCTATTTGAATCCACGCTACTTACAAGAGAAAATTGCCTAAAGTAGGTTAACATAGAGAGTCACGAGCTCAGCTGCTACAGAGAATGATAAGACTTAACCCAAAAAAGAAAAGTGTTCTATTTATACTACACAGGAAAAACCGAAAAAAAATGCCTCTGAGGGTCTGTTGCGGACCGCATAGAAATGTCACGCGGCCGCGTAGGGCATGTGGTCTTCAGATCTGGCTTCTGGACATAAGGACACGAACCACGTAGGAATGACATGTGGCCACATAGGTCAAGCCATGCGGACCGCCTGGAAATGTTGCACGGCCGCACAGCTGTAGTGATACGGACCGCGTGGAAATGGTGCGGCCGCACAGAAGGTTTTCCCAAATTGCTGGTTCACTGAACTTCTCCCACGCGGATCGCAATACTTCGGTGTGCGGCCGCGTGGGCCTTTTGCCGTGAGCATCTGAACCTTTGATCTCTTGTCAGTGCGGACCGCATGGAAATGGATGCGGTCCGCGTGGGATTTCCTCAGTTTTGGTCACTCTCTGAACAATCCTGCGCGGCCGCGTGGCAAAACAGGGTGGTCCGCGCAGGTTAGGCTGGACTTGGCTTCTTGCAGAACTCTTCTGCGCGGCCGCACGTCAGAACATTGTGGTCCGCGCATGTGACCTTTTCCCACTTTGAGTTATCTTTTGGCGCTTGGTAGGTTTCACTCATCTTTTGAGCCGGTTTGTGATATATATTAGCTTGTTGTTCAAACCTGCAATCAAACGCACACTGTAAGCAATTTAGGACTAATTTTGAAGCAATTTGTGCACAAAGCTCAGGTAAAAAGGGGTATAAAACATGTATAATTCACAGATATTAATACGCCCAAGTTCCATATTTTCCTACGGACACTTCGGGACCGTCAAATTACGGTCCTGGTCCATTTACCCATTGACCGAAGTCAAATTTATTCATTTTAACATCAAAACTTAGCAATTTTCTAAAATTTTCACATTTAAGCTTTTCGGCTATGCGTCCAGACTACGCATGCTAATCGAGATAACTCTAAATGTGGTTTTCAAGGCGTCAGAGACACATAATTAAATTAAAACAGGTGATGACCCTTTGGGTCGTCACATTCTCCACCTCTAAAATAACTGTTCGTCCTTGAACAGACAGAAGATGGAAGTACCTGAGTCGGGAAAAGATGAGGATAACGATCCCGCATATCGGACTCGGACTCCCAGGTCGATGCCTCAGGAGGCTGACCTCTCCACTGAACACGAACTGAAGAAAAACTCTTCGACCTTAGGTAACGAACCTGCCGGTCTAGAATAGCCACCGGCTCCTCCTCATAAGACAAGTCCTTGTCCATCTGGACAGTGCTGAAATCCAACACGTGAGATGGATCGCCGTGATACTTCTGAAGTATGGACACATGAAACACTGGATGCATGATTGATAATCTAGGCGGTAATGCAAGTCTATAAGCCACCTCTCCCACTTGATAAAGGATCTTAAATGGGCCAATGAACCTAGGGCTAAGCTTGCCCTTCTTCCCGAATCTCATCACACCCTTCATAGGCGATACTCGGAGCAATACTCACTCACCGACCATAAAGGCCACATCTCGAACCTTGCGGTCTGCATAACTCTTCTGCCTAGACTGAGCCGTACGAATCCTATCCTGAATAATCCTGGCGTTGTCCAAGGCCTCCTGAACCAGATCCGTACCCAACAACAGAGCCTTCCCCGGCTCAAACCATCCAACCAGAGATCGGCATCGCCTACCATATAACTCCTCATAAGGGGCCATTTGGATGCTCGACTGGTAGTTGTTCTTGTAGGCAAACTTTGCCAAAGGCAAAAACTGATCCCACGAACCTCCAAAGTCAATGACACAGGCTCGAAGCATATCCTCCAAAATCTAAATAGTCCGCTTAGACTGCCCGTCCTTCTGAGGATGAAATGCTGTACTCAACTCAATCTGAGTGCCGAACTTTCGCTGAACCGCTCTCCATAATCGCGAGGTAAACTGCGTACCTTGATCCGAAATGATAGATGTAGGCACACCATGAAGACAAAAAATCTCCCGGATGTATATATCTCTCGGACGAATAGGAAAATGCCACAAGAATAAATTGTGCTTACTTGGTCAGCCTATCAACAATGACCCATATTGCGTCGATTTACTTTCGAGTCTGACCTATGACCACTACTTTGTGACAAAACTATCTCAACTCTACGGGCCACATTGGCCGCCTCCTGAAAAGTGATCTCACTCCCGGCCACCTTGGCCATCTGAATACGGATCGACTGAATAAGACCACCGATAAACCTCCTCACCCTCTCTCTCTCTCTCTATAGGAAGTATGACAAGAGCATGGTGAGCTAAGATTATGAACCTGGTCTCATATTGGGTGACAGTCATGGGACCCTGTTATAGGCGCTCGAATTGCCTCCGATAGGCCTCTCTTTGAGTAACGAGGAGAAACTTCTCCAGAAACAATACTAAAAACTGCTTTTAGTTCAAATCTGGCGATCCGTCTAGTATAGCCAAGCAATAATCTCTCCACCAAGTCTTGGAAAATCCAAACAAGCAAAATGCAGCAAAATCAACTCCATTGGTCTCTACAATGCCCATGTTCCTGAGAACCTCGTGGCAATTGTATAGAAAATCCTGGGGATCCTCAGAAGAAGCACCGCTGAAGGTGGTAGTGAAGAGCTTGATGAATCTGTCCAGTCTACACAAAGCATCGACGAACATAGCCTCTCCATCCGATCTAAGCTATGACACCCGGTTGAACTGCTCCAACTGGCGGAATCACTGGAGCTAACTGCTCCGGAGTACGAGTAGTAGGAGTCTAAGCCCCTCCTCCAGTTGAGAAGTGGCTGGTGCTACAAGAAGCAAGTCTGCCCGGGTGACAATCTCCATGAGGCCCACTAATCGGACCAGAAAATCCTGAAGAACTAGGGTAGCAATAAACCCCTCCAAGACTTGAGCTGGGCCTAGTGGAACTGCTGGGGCTGGAACCTCCTCGTCAAAATCAACTTGAGGCTCCGCCACTGGGGATGATGCACGTGGCTGAGCTCTGCCCCTATTTCGGCCTCTAGCACGACCTCGGCCTCGCCTCTGCCCCTCGTGGGAGCTGCTGCTGGGGGCTCGGGTTGCTGAGTGTTAGATGAGGAAGCGCGTTTTCTCGCCATCTGCGAAAGAACAGCGTAGAAATTCAATCAATATTGGGAAACAGAACCGAACGACGAGAAAGAATGTGATATTTTCCTAACTCTATAGCCTTTGGTGATAAATACACCCGTATCGATTTTTCGGACTCTACTAAGTTTGTGTTTGAACTATGAGACCTATATAACCTAGAGCTCTGATACTAACTTGTCACAACCCAGATTTCCCATGCTCGGGAGTCGTGATGACACCTACTAATTGGAGCTAGGCTAACCAACCATAACTACATATTACCTTTTCATATTGCATCTTTTAACAAACATAATGTGACAATATAATAAAAGCTAAGTTTTAGGAAATAAAGCGGAATTCATCAATTATATAATCAAACTTTATCTATTAAGCCTTTAAAACTCAATACCCCAAAATTTGGTGTCACAGACTGTCTAAGAGCTACTAAATACAAGGTCTCAATAAAATACATATTATTATTTCTGAACAAAGATAAGGAAACAGAAAATGGGATAGAGGGGGATGCCAGGGCATGCAGACGCCTGCAGGTCTACCTTGGGTCTCCGAGTAGACTGAAGGAAGTCCTCCAACTAATTTCCGAAAGCTGCTCCGGGATCTGCACACAGTGCATAGTATAGTATCAGCGCAACTGACCCCATGTGCTGGTAAGTATCTAGCATAACCTCGGCAAAGTAGTGACGAGTCTAGGATCAGACCAGCAAATAAACCTATATAGTTTAAATATATACAACGGAAAAGGAAATACAGAAAATAGCCAATCATTGTGGGAAAGGGAACATACTGTGGGGAGCTAACAATTTGAGTGAAAGCAACAAGTAAGGAAAGAAACAACATAACTCGGATACCAATAATGAAACAGTAAATCAATAACTACACGGCATCACACTTCGTGCTTTCACTCTTGTTCTCACCAAAACAATTGTCATCAAATGTGCATCTTATAACCCTTCGTGCTTTTACTCTCTTTCCTTACCATATAATCAATAGATACGGCACGGAATGATACATCGTATGGCACAGCATCACCCTTCATGCTTTACATTTTCTCATCATTACCATACACGACATCACCCTTCATGGTTTACACTCTTTCCTCACAAATAATAATGCACGTCATCACCCTTCGTGCTTTGTCACTTTTCCTCACCCAAACAACATTCACATACTATGGGGCGAGGGAATAGACAAGATTAAAATAGGAAATCCCGACAAGGGAACAACAATTGAACAATTAAATCCCGGCAAGGGAACAACATTAATAATATCAAATTTTCGGCAAGGAAACAATGTATACTTCTTTCTCTTTCTTTCACTTTCCTTTCATAATTCACTCTACCACTTGAGCCAATACTCCAAAGTATACAATTATCTCATAAACTTTTACAATTCGTAATATAACTTGAGCCAATACTCCAAGGGTTCAATCAACCCACTTACTTTCACAAATTCATAATATAACTCGAGCCACTGCTCCTCGATGTTCCAGTACCACACTTACTTCATTAATTTTCCACCACAAGTAGAAATCTTCTTTAAAGCATAGATTATTCAACAAAATCATGAAGTTCACATTATAAGACTCACGGTCACGCTAGACACCAACGTATAGATACTCGTCACCATGCCTATACGTCGTACTCAAAATTAACACATAGCAAATATGACTCAACTCCTAATCCCTCAAGCTAAGGTTAGACCAAACACTTACCTCGATGCCTTGAACACCACTCAAGTCTCAATTATAGCTTTATCCCTTGATTTTACCACCTATCCGCTCGAATCTAGTCACAAATTATTAATTACATCAATACATGCTAAATGAATCAACCCCAAACCATGAAAATAAGTTTTCCAAAGTTTTACCCAAAAAGGTCAAAAATGCCCCCGGGCCCACGTAGTCCAAACTCGTGGTTCGGACCAAAACCCGATTACCCATTCCCGCACGAATCCAAATATATAATTTGTTTTGAAATCAGACTCAAATTGAGGTCCAACTCCCCCAATTTTAGAAAAACCCTAGGTTCTACCCAAAAAATCTAATTTTCCCATAAAAATCTTTGATTTGAAGTTGAAATCATATTAAAAGATGATAAGGAGTGAAGAAAATGAGTTAGAAATTACTTACCAATATTTTGAAGAAGAAAGGTTGTTTGGATAATCGCCTCTTATGTTTTTGGGGTTTTGAAAAGTGAAAAATAATTGAAATTATCATGTATTTATACCCCTTCTTCTGAAATCCCCTGTGCGGACTGCACAAAAAGGATCGCGGCCGCACACGCTTACTTGAAGGCCTGCAGTTTAGGACCTTGTGCGGACCGTATAAAGCTGACTCTGGCCGCACAGCTACCACCATTCTTAGAGAAATTTTCTTTTGAGACCAATTTCTTTATTATCAAGTTTATGTTTAAAAATATCTTTACCCCGGAGGAGTTGCCTGGGAGGACCAAGAACCTTGTTGTATACCTACAGGATTGAACTTGATAATTGCATTCGTCTCCAAAATTGTTAGCTCTTCCCGATAAAGATTCAAACTTGTCAACTTATTTATTAACATATTCTTTATTAATTGTAGTTATTTGAATTATTTATAGTATGTTTGGTCAAGCTTTAAAAATATTTTTACGTATATTTTTTCTCAAAATTATTTTTACAAAAGTGCAAACTACTGTTTTTGCCGCTTCAAAATTATTTCTATTTCTACGCAAAATCATTTTTTTCGTTCCAAAAGTTTGGCTAAACATTTCAATTTTAAGAAAATATTCTTTTGGAAAAAAGGTGCTTTTGGCCTACAAGAAGTTTTGGCCGAACATGCTACAATTGTAGTTGGAAAAATCAATTAAAATTAAGTAAGTTGACGTTGACGGACCAAATATACCACAAAAAGATAATGGTGCACTTGTATTAAAAAAAAATGTCCAAAGGCAATTATTAAAGCGCCCAATCAGCATATAGTAATATAAACAAGATAAAAAGGGAGAAGATTCGAAACAATACGTAGGATATCCCACCAACTTGTGGAGACCACCACATTTCCACCTTTATTACTTGTCTACATTTGTTTCTGCCTTTATATATACATTGAATGTTTTGATGGTTACTAGTATTTTCAGTTCAATCCCAACTCAAAGGACAACGCAAACTCAAATTCGAAAAAATGGAGAATGGGAGTGAGCATAAGCCTACTGTGATGGTCACAAATGACGACGGAATTGACGCACCCGGTTTGAGATCTCTGGTTCACGTTCTTGTCTCCTCCAATCTCTTCAACGTCCTTGTTTGTGCTCCCGATTCGTGCGCTCTCTCTCTTTCTCTCTCATATTATTTAGTTTACAGTATTTCTTCTTGAATGTTAGCGAATTTGTACGTAAGAACAGCCACCTATAGATAGTTTATGGAGTATATTAATTGAAATTGGTCCCACTTTTGGAAATTTTATATTCTGATTAAGTACCGGTGTCCAATGTCGATTGTCGGAGGTTTTGCTTTTATATATTTTGCTTTTCTTTTCTTTCTCGTGGCCTTGATCAGTTGAATTAATGGCTAAAACTTTTATTTACTTGGGAAATCGAGGACAGTATAGCAACAACAACAACAACAACAACTACCCAGTATAGTCCCACAAAGTGGGGTCTGGGCAAGGTAATATGTAGACGAGCTTTACCCCTACCCGAAAGGGCAGAGAGGCTGTTTCCAATCGACCCTCGGCTCATAGAAGGAAAGGAAAAACAAAAAAATAAAAGAGCATTATTAACTCCAGTAGAAATAGCGTAAATAATTGTTTAAACATAAGAACCATAAATAAAATAGCATGCAATAATATCATACAGTAACTACCATAAGGGAGACACACTCCAAAACACAAATCCTCTATGGATATCCCTGCCAAGCCTCGCCCAACCCCGGGTGAGGGGTACAAAAAAAAAAAAGAGTCCCTATCTTACAACCCTGATACTAGACCTCCAGACTTTCCTGTCAAGGGTCATGTCATTGGACACACGCATTCTAGCCATGTCATGCCTAATCACCTCTCCCCAATACCTCTTAGGCCTCCCTCTGCCTCGCCGAACGCCGACAATCGCCAGCCGCTCACAACTCCTCACCGGGGCATCAGGACTTATCCTCTGCACATGCCCGAACCACCTCAACCGCGCTTCTCGCATCTTCTCATCCACCGGGGCCACCCCCACCTTCTCTCGAATAACTTCATTCTTAATCTTATCTAACCTGGTCATCCACCTGAGCATCCTCATCTCCGCAACCTTCATTCTCTGAACATGGGAGTTCTTCACTGGCCAATACTCCACCCCATACAACATTGCAGGTCTAACCACAGCTCTATTAAATTTCCCCTTGAGTTTCAGTGGAACTTTCTTGTCACACAGGACTCCTGATGCAAGCCTCCACTTTGGCCACCCCGCTCCTATTCGATGAGTGACGTCCCCATCAATCTCTCCGTCCCCCTGCATCACCGACCCAAGATATCTGACACTGTCTCTCTTGGCAATGACCTGAGATCCAATTATCACGTCTATGCCTACTTCGCTCGGCTCGGCGCTAAACTTGCACTCCAGGTATTCAGTCTTAGATCTGCTTATTTTGAAACCCTTAGACTCGAGAGTCTGTCTCCATACCTCTAACCTCTCAATAATACCGACCCTCGTCTCGTCTATCAAGACTATGTCATCAGCCAATAGCATACACCGAGACACATCCCCTTGAATATGTCGGGTTAGAGCATCCATCACCAAGGCAAACAAGAGAGGGCTAAGCGCCGATCCTTGATGGAGCCCCATAATCACTGGAAAATGGTCTGAGTCGCCACCCACCGTCCTAACCCTAGTCTTAGCTCCATCGTACATGGAGGACAGTATTGCACTTTTGGTTATTTGTTTGGTAAACTCGTGGATATCAACTACTGCTCCAGTCTCGATGGGTAAAGTTATCCAGTGGTGGGAGTCAACAGGTAGCACACACCCATGATTTAGTCGAGGTGCCTTCAAGCAAAACAGGATTTTGCAAATCATAGATTCTTATATTTTGTATTTGTCTTTAAGGGAGAACTGTAAATAGCAAATGTTTGCAGAAGCAGTCTTATATCTCAAAGTATGTGGAGGAAATTGTACTTCCTATGGTTTTTCAAAGTTCTGGCATTAGGAGATACGGGATCCTCACACAGTTTCTTTTGCCCTGCCCTTTCAGTGGAGCATGCATGATATATAGAGCCCTTAT
The DNA here is from genome assembly GCA_034376525.1 of Nicotiana benthamiana. Classification (NCBI taxonomy): domain Eukaryota; kingdom Viridiplantae; phylum Streptophyta; class Magnoliopsida; order Solanales; family Solanaceae; genus Nicotiana; species Nicotiana benthamiana. The sequence goes on from CM067336.1 coordinate 38,822,436, forward strand.
CTATATGACTGATAAGTTAAGAAGCAAGAAACATTTTAGATGTGTTGGTCACATGTAGATTTATCTTTGTCCTGTATGAACATGTAAGCCACTGACAAGTGAGGTTGTTACATGGGCAAGACCATTCACTCGCAACCAGGAGGATGGGAATCAAGTCACCATGAATGGAGAGGACCGATGATTTGGAGGATAGAGTTTACCATATCAAGGACAAAAAATAAATAAACAAGCCTCCTCCTCGTTACCGTTTTCTGAAAACAATCATTCAAACTTCTGATCCGACCGTATGTATCTGATTTGACAATTAGGTTACTTTGGTTAGGAAGATCCTAACTAACCGTTTCATCTGAGGAGTCATCTGCTGGTAGTTTGCCTTGTTAGTTTTCTGTGTTTCTAGAGTAAAAGGCTTGTCATATTAACTTAAAGAAGCGACTTTTGAACCTAATGTATCGTATCTGAATGTCTAAAACATGTCTGCCAAATTTCTGCCCATATGCCTACATAAAGTCTTGTCACTGACAATTGCATAAAACCATTATGATCATCAACAAGAACACTGTGCGACTGTTAGCTATTAGATATTCACTAGAATCACTACCACAACTCCTGATATGAAGTAGTGATTATAGATTGAAACTAAAGATCTGATATACATCAAAGTTCCAGGGTAGCTCATTCTCTGTTAATGTACTGCACTGTGCTCCCTTCTATTCTCTCTTAATTTGTATACGTCCGAATGGATCTGTATGATATTTATTGTATTCTTATTCCCATCTTCCCAGTGAAAAGTCAGCTGTCAGTCATAGTGTTTCATGGCAACGTGCACTTTCCGTCAAGAAGGTGGAGATCAGTGGAGCGACAGCCTTTGCAGTTTCTGGTTAGTCAGGGTTATCAAATTTTCATTATCTTCTTGAATCTTAAGTATGGTGTACTTTAGTTTTTTTCTGGTTTCATGGCCCATGTTTGTAGAATTAACTTAACTATAGCCCTCCTCTTAATCATAACTCTCTCTCTCTCTCTCTCTCTCTCTTGTTTTCCTTTCGGCAGGAACTCCAGCAGACTCCACTTCCATAGGGCTCTCCAAAACGCTCTTCCCCTCAGTACCTGATCTGGTAGCACATAGCTTCAGTCATCCCATATTATTGTTTAGAGGAAGTTTTTATTTTAACGGAGGAAATTCTTTTGGCTATATCTTACATTTAACTGAAAATTTACTTTTTACACTCTATAAGCAAATGTTAAAAGTTAATTTTGGCTCTCTTGTTTTTTCTTCCTTGTAATGGCAGCTAATTTTGGCTCTCTTGTTTTTTCTTCCTTGTAATGGCAAGTTGAAATCTTGCAAAGTTCATTATATCTGTTTTCGTTGGGTTATTTTGACTGAAGGATTTAACTTTTATTTCTAAAAAACTGGCTACTCAGGCTTTCTTTTCCTCTTTTACTGTCCTAACTTCTCAAAATGTTGAAACTTGATAAGTTGTGCTGCTTTATAGCTAAAATCTTTAACTTTTCAGTCTATAATGGTTTAACTAGTGAGTTCTCCTTAGAGATACAAGTAAAAAAAGAAACGGAATTAAAAGTACAATAAAGGTTCGGCTTGAAAAGATTAAGAAAACTACAAATTAAACACCGATAGATATGATGTGTGTGAACTAGGTCCCTAGTGGGACGAGACTCCTTCAATCAATCAGGAGGAAGGGTTTAGTGAAAACATCAGTGGAAGATCAGAAGTTGTGTATGAGATTTTATGCTGTTTTACTCAATGGAACTCTTTCTCGTACTTCTCATTGTTCTTTTCCCCCCATCATACTTCTCACTTCTCCTAGCTGACTAACAATTCGTTTGCTGTTTGGGTTTTGTGCCGAAACCCCCCCCCCCCCCCCCCCCCTTTTGTTTTACTTAGTTGTGCTAATAGCTTAATCTACCACATCAATCACACCCATGTGTGCTCATGCCAATTTATGATTGCAGGTTGTCAGCGGTATTAATATGGGTAGCAATTGCGGTTATCACATGTTAGTATATCTCTGCGTTGAGCCTTTAGATCCTTCTGCATGAAGTGCTTAATAATTACCTCTTGTCTCGATATATTTTTAATTCAGCTATTACTACTTTTTTTATACCATCTTGCTTTGGACCAAGTTTCATGTTTGTAATCGTGCACCACCCATGGATCCATGAAACCATATAATGATGTGGTGATGTGGGTTGAAAATGCAAGACCTTCATTTGCCAATTCTTGGTTTCTAGTGGTCCAAACATTAATTAAGTTTCCCTGGTGCTGCTACTGAAAAGTCAGGAGAATTGCCATTTTCTTATAGTAAAACGAGTAGATGCTAAATGTTAATGAATCTATTATTGGTAGTGCAGTGTTTACTCAGGGACAGTGGCTGGTGCACGAGAGGCTTTCTTCAATGGTGTTCCTTCTCTCTCGCTGTCATATGAATGGTATAGTACATAACATTATCCTGTCCTCAGTTTAACTTGAAGGCAAGTACTTTTCTGTTCTTACTCATCAATGTGATTTGAAAAATTCAGGGTTCGTGGAAAAAGCGAAGTTGATAATTTCATATTGGCTGCTGAAGCTTGCATGCCCATCATTACAGCTATATTGGCTGAGATAAAGAATAAGACTTACCGTCAGAATTGCTTTCTCAACATAGATATCCCCGCAGATGTTACCAATCACAAGGTAAAAGGATTAATAACTTCGGTAACATTGCCATTAACAGAGAGTTTGAAAAGAAGAAATGGAGATTATTTCAAAATATTGAAAGGGCTACAATGAGTATAAAAAAGATTTTTGTTTCATCTATTTTTTTGGTTAGCGAGAATATCCATATATATAGATGACTGGGATAGCTTGATAGATTTTAGATGTTCGTTGTGAAGCCATTTAAGTACTTTGCAAGTATTTTTGAGACTGCCCTAGTGTGATATGAATGAGTGAAAATTGATCTGAAAAAGGTCTGTAAATTGAAAATATTCAGAATTGGCATTACGCCTATCCAAAAGATTTTTGAAAGGTTGCATCTTATATTTCTTTCTTTTGCTTCAATAAACATTTATTAAGCTTCAAACGTGGTTTGGTTGTGCATAAGCTTTTATAAAGCCACCTATAAGCTTAACCTAATCACCATCGTCTTCTTTATTTCTTGCATACATTTTCTTACCCTAGTTGACTTTGGAATACGCGAAATTGTTAACAAATGCAATTTTTTTCAAGGATGCTGTGTTATTAATTTGAAAATCTATCCTGTTGGAGAAATATCAAGTTTTTAATTGAGTACCTTTAGAAAATGAAACGAAAAAGAGAACTATTAACTTAGGTGGCTTGATTATTTTGAAACTGTTTAACTATGCTCCTGATACTTGGTAAGTTGAATTCAAGTAGCTAATGATGCGAAAAATGTGTTCAAGGATGATGTTGTAACCTTTTCCAAAAAAAAAAAGATAGAAACATATCAAGTATAAAAATGAGTACCTTTTAGAAAAATGAAAGAGAATATAAACTACCATGTTGGTTCATTAGTAACTTTCTGCCTTGCTCTTTAAGTTTGGTGAAGTTCAGGTTATTCTTATGGTTGATAGTGAAGGTTCTGTGAGGGAAATGTGCCACTCTGCCTGATCTGGAAATTCTAAGATGGTTGGAATTCATTTAGGCATTACTGTTGCCAAAGTAGATTAGCTATTGACTAGAAAAAGATACTGATTGGTTATTGATAGGGTTATCGCCTGACTAAGCAAGGCAAGAGTGTTTACAAAATGGGATGGAAGCAAGTTACTTCTGAAGCACAAGGAGGACGAATGCTATCTACAATGACGATGGATTCATCAACAAGTACAGAAGCATGTGTGCAAGAGCAGCCTTCAAGCACACAAGAAGAACACCTATTGTTTAAGAGAGAAGTATTATCCCTATCTCTATCTAGTACTTATTTGCTAAAGTGTCCTTTACCCTAATCACAGAAATGTATTTCTTTCTCTGCTCCAATGTGTTACCTTTTCATATCATTTCCCCCCCGTGCATTGTGATACCCTTTCTGGTCTCACAATGTTGGATATCTTACCCTTCAGCATGTTCTCATGCTAATTCCTTTTTCCACTTTCCTTTTTTTTGGGGGGGGGGGGGGGGTAAAAAGTTTTCTTGGAGGTTTTCTTACCTGAATCATTGTAGATTATGACAAGAGGTCATGAATGAACAATCTTCCTGATGGACAAAAGGGGTTGCTAATATACCTAAAATATTTGTACAAGGAAAGGTTTTGATTTGAGATTAGTCATAGGTTCCCATATATTCCTATAATTTCTGTTTCAGCTTTCCTTCCCAATCCACAGAGATAGCTGTCTTGGGGAGTTTTCTACTGTTGATTCTTCTTGTGGATTGACTACTGTAACAGTGCCTATTGTACAAGTGACAGGATGATTACATTATAGACCTTAAGACTGCAAGTTATCTACCCAAGGTCTTAAAATTGGTTTATAACGGGTTCTTATTTTACTCAAGGACATAGCATTTGAGATGTTCTGGTTGCCTTCATTTATCTTTGTACAGGTTTTCGGTAAAAGGACTGTTTACAGTATTAAACGAATTGTTCGTCTATCTTTTACCAGGTCAGGGGAGCACAAGTGGATGATGAGGATGGTGATTACTCTTTTCTTCAACAAGGCTATGTATGTAGAACACGTTTATTTGATGGGAGTTAATTGATTACGCTTGCCAATGGCTCATCATTAACATGTTACTTACCCTTAACTACAGATTACTGTTACACCCCTTAGCGCCTTATCTCCTGCCTCTATAGATGATGTGGAGTTCTTCAAAGGATGGCTGCCTGGGTATGTGATCGTGTCTCTCCCTCTTCTTTATAGTGCTTCGTTTCCTGATAATTTTGTTGTGTTCTTTCAGCATAATATTCTCTGCAATTTGATATCAAGGCAGTAGCAGCTAATCAATCCATATATCACAGAGGTTTTGCAAATGAATTTCATTCTTATCCCTATCATCCTTCCCCCCTTCAAAGTTGATTCTTGATTTCTAGATGCCATATGTAAGATCAAGCATCTAAAAGTTATAAGTACTATACTCTCAGATCAAGAAAAACTGCCAATTTAACACTACTATATCTGTTTTTGCTTTTTTTTTTCTTTCTTTTAAATATAATTATTGGTATCTTTTCCTTGAAGGCTTATTTAGGCCGTCTGACGATATGGCAGACTGAACTAACATACTTGCCTTCCCTCTCCACCCACTCCATGAAACCAGCCAACCCAAAAAAAAAAGAAAAGAAAATCTTTAATAGTATATCAGCTATAGTTTGCTTGCCAATAATCGGATGACATTAATCTCTTAGTTCTATACTGTAGTTTCATATAAAAGATTGATGAATCTTAAGAGGCCTTTCCAACGAATTTTTTAAGATTTCTATAACGTATCTTCGAGCCATGGACATATCTGTAGACAATAAATTTGCGTCGAGAAAATAAAATCAAGATCGAAAATATCGCAACAATCGTAATGTTTTATTTCGAATATTTGAGTGTTACAATCTTTATGGATCCTCTGATTCTTCTTTTCAATAGTAAATAAATTCAAGGGCGTTTGAGCTTGATCTTGAATCTATGTTTGTTGCCACGAACAATGATCTTGTTCTTGGGCTTGAGCTTGGTTTTTTGAACTTGACCCTTGATTTGTTCTTGGTTCTTGAGCTTGAACTTGATTTGTTCTTCGTTACTTGATTGCTTGAAACTTGAAACTTGTAGAGAAATTTGCGGTGTTTGATCCATGAGCTCTCTCTTGCTTCTTGTTATAACTTCTGGTCCCCTTTTTGAGTTATGAAGACCCCTATTTATAGTTGTGGAAGGGAGGAATTGTGATAAGAACAAACTCTTTACGACCAATCAAATTGAAATGTGACATGACCGCATTTGATTGGCCAGAACATGTCACTTGCACACGTGGCACGTTTTCATTGGCTTTTTAGTGTGACTTGGCATGCCTTGTCATTTTAACACGTGGCATGATCCTATTGGTTCTTCCGTTTGACTTGACGTGCCACGTCATTTCACGTGTGGTACCAAACTGGGCCTCTACAAAGTGGGCTCATTACTTTAGTCCAATGGATTAAGACTTTTTATTTAATCCATATATATTGGACTTATATAATTAATTCATTTATAATTAGCCCATACTATTTATTTGGACCAATAAATCTTGAATTTAAAATATAGTCCAAATTATTTTACGGATTTAATTCTAATAAAATTTATATGCCTACAATATCATAATCGTGTGGTGCATTATACATACCCAGGTCCCTTTAATATACTGACACAAGGGTATTTTTGATATGTGATAAAAATAATTTTTTTATCTTTTATATTCTGTGTTTAATTAAGAAAGAATTACACAATAAATTACTCCATAAGCCGATCTTGCAATATTTTAGCCCAGTTACAAGTTTGCAAATGTGTAACCAAATATCGATAAGCTCAGATTCGATTTTTTTATTCTCCAGACTTTCAGGCGTTAAATATCGGTGAGTTTTTATCCTTCTTTTTCTTCAAGTTTATATATACCTATCATAGTTACAAAAACGCAAAAACAAACGCGAGAAACCTAAAATCTCATCTTATTCAATGATACTCTTATTAAATTTCAAATACGACATCAAATAGCCCTTCAAATCCCCAATCAATGAATCAAAAATCCCAATCCCTAATTCTTCCATTTTTAGCTTAGGTTCCATGAATTTCTAGGTTAATTTCACAATAAAATCACGTTTTTGGGTCATAAAACATACCTTCAATCAATTCTCCTCAAATCCATCTTCAATTCCCCTCAAAGAGCTCTCAAAATACTCAGCTATGGTGGGAAAATGGCTAAAGCTCGCGGATGAAATGTTTACAAACTCACTGCCCATGTTCTGAACTTCCTTCTACGCGATCGCAACCAAAGCCTTACGATTGCGAAGGGAAATTTTCCAAGACCCATAAATACACTATGCAAACACGATGCTTCCATTTTCAAAACTATTCGAACGCGAACCCTTAGCTGCGAATGCGAAGAACAAATACATTGGACCCCCAGATCCTCATACACGAACGTGAACACTACCATGCGGACGCGAAGCACAAGATCAAGGCCTTTCGCAAATGAGGAACCTCAACCGCGAACGCGGAACCTCAACCGCAAATGCGAAGATCAAAACATTTGCCTTCCAATTTCCTTCTACGCGATCACGAATGCTTAAAAACCCGCAACATCAGAAATGAAAATCTGCAACTCTCCAACAACAAAACTAGCATGATAGACCATCCGTGATATAGATATTTCACTTTTTAAAAATATACAAGACTACTGCACCAATAAAATAATCCAATATTATACTTTTAACTTTCAAAAATTTTAAATGCACTATTATAATTATGCGAAATATTGAGCACCAATAAGTAATATGCACAAAAATAACAAGATACTTTATATGATCTTTTAATTTAAACCCATGATACATTAAGATAAATATGAGTGGATTCATTTTTCCGGTTATGATGAGGTTGCATCAGGGGTCAGCACTCAGCCTTTTTTTGTTTGCTTTAACGATGGACGTACTGACACGCCACATCCAAGGGAAGGTGCAGAGGTGCATGCTATTTGCAAATGATATTGTATTGATTGACGAGACGTGAGACAGTGTAATCATGTATTTAAAGGTATGGAGGCAGACCCTAGAGTCTAAAGGTTTTAAGTTGAGCAGGACCAAGACAGAATACTTGGAGTGTAAGTTCAGTGTCGAGGCTCAAGGTGGGGAATGGGAGGTGAGGCTGGACTCACGGTCATCCCTACGAGAGGAAGTTTTAAGTAGCTTGAGTCTTTTATTTAGGGGGATGTGGAGATTGATGAAGATGTCATACCTTATATTGGGTGGGATTGATAAAATAGAGACTCACTTCCGGTGTATTGTGTGATAAGAAGGTGTCACGAAAACTTGAGAATAAGTTCTACAAAATGGTGGTTATACCAACGATGTTGTATGGGGCAAAGTGTTGGCCAGTCATGATCGCTCATGTCCCGAAGATAAAGGTAGCAGAGATGGGGATGTTCAGATAGATGTGCGGGCAAACCAGGTTAGATAGGATTAAAAATGAGGTTATTTGCAATAAGGTGAATATAGCCCCTATTGAGGATAAGATGCGGAAAGCGCGATATATGTGATTTGGTCATGTGAGAAGGAGGAGCACAGACGCCCCGGTGAGGAGGTGTGAGAGGTTGACATTGTAGGGCCTATGAAGAGGTAGAGGTAGGCCAAAGAAGAGGTGGGAGAGATGATTAGGCAAGACATGACGCAACTTCAGCTGACCGAGGACATGACCCTTGATAGGAAGGTATGGAAGTCGAGAATTAGGGTAGCAGAGTAGGTAGTCTAGAGTGTTCATAACAATAGTATCGGCATGTACTCTAGCTTTTTGTTGGTAGTAGGTTTGTATGACTAACTCTTATTTTCTTTATTGTTGATTATCTTACTATATTGTTGTTTTTATTCTTCTTTTATATGAATATTTGGTACTGTCTCTCCTTGTCTATATTTTCATTAATGTGGTGCTTTCCTGTAGCCGAGGGTCTATTAGAAACAACCTCTCTATCCTCACAAGGTAGGGGTAAGCTTTGCGTACACACTACCCTCCCCAAATCCCACGTTATGGGATAATACTGGTTATGTTGTTGTTATAATGAGTGGGTTTGTCAGCTAACTTTCAATTGTAGATTCTTTTACTAACTTGCTTTATATTTTTAATGTCTTTATTTTTGTTTATTACTGTACATTGATTTTGTATTTATTTAAAGTTCGTAGATTATTAGTTGCCAGCTTATATGCTGTAAATTGTATCCTTCAAAATTATTTAGATTTTTCAAGACTTGACGTGAAATTAATATTATGAAATTACAAACCTCAAAAATAAATGTTAAGTTGAGTTATTGATGATTTAGGACTTTTGAGATAATTTCTTCAATTATTGGGTTAATTATACATAACCGATATTTATGACCATCTTTAGGAAGTCTTTAGGAACTTACAATTTTGTTGTATAACAATTATTTCAAATAAATTTATTCTCACTAAGACAGGATTCACGCGGAAGTAGTTACTATTCTTAAACATGCGGCATGCCTACGTTTAATCCTTTTTCTAACGGTTGCCTTGATCTTCAAATTTTTAACCAATTGGTGAGTTTTCTAACCAAAATTCTAACCCAACATTATTGAGGTTTGTTCCTTTGAATATTCCGACTTTGCTTTTACAACGTTAACAACAACAACAATAACTATCCAGTAATTGTTAGCGTTACTTTTACAACGTTAACAGACCATATTAATTTCACATTTCTTTTTTATTTTGGAAGTCTCCTTCTTTAGTAAGTTTCCTTTGAGAAACTGCGGAAAATTGGAGAGTATTTTAAGTGACCATAGATGTAATCATGTAACTTTAAGGATGTAATGATTAGCTCTTACCTTTTTGTTTCTTTCCTTGCAAAGACAGAGGAGCAAATCTTATCAAGCGTTGCACTTCAATTATTTCTTCTATTCTCTTTAATTTGCAGGTACCAGTTTCGAACTGCCAACTTAATTAAAGGGTTAGGGATCAAGTTTCACTTTTCTCTTTTACTTTTGAACAGCGAGATGCTATTCCGTCAAATTCAGTATGACCCAAAAATGATCACACCCGTAAAATATCAGTGAAGCCCTTATTTTATCATTTAGCTTAATGGTCCTTTTTTTCCTCCAAAATATTTTCCTCCAAAATTAGTTAATAACTTTTGATTATTCCAAAATATTGATCCCATAAATCATCATTCTCTCAGCATGGGAAGATAAGAAGCCTCTGTATATACCGATGGCAGCCTTCGTATATACGCTCAAGACGTATTTTTAAAAAATACAATAATGTTTTAAAAAAAATATATAATTACATATTTTTTGTTAAATACAATTGCGTATTTTTTTTTAATTAAATGTAATTTATACGGATAGGAAGATCAAAGGTCTATTATGTATATATCATACCATATACTTATGTTAAGATCTATGTTGCTCGGACTCTCCGAAAATATCGTCGGGTGCGTGTCAGATTCTCCAAAAGTAGTGTATTTTTGGAGAATCCGATACGGGTGCGGCATTGTTTCAGAGAGTCCGCGCAACATAGGTTAAGATAGCTTTCATTAAACACATAATTCACCACACTTCCCTTAAACTAAATATGAATACTAACCGAGAAACTAGTTTGGATCCATTAAATACGAATAACAATGATCAACTAAGGAATGCATTACACACATTATTAGGGCTGAATTCGGACGACAGTTTGATGAATGAACATGAATCGATCGACATTGATTCAGACGTCAACTTGAATGATGGAGAAAATCCTGTTGACGATTCTGCTGCTCCTGATGATGATGATTATGGCGACCATTATTTAGAGGAAGAGGGAGAAGTTGGAGAGGACATGGAAATGCCTAATGGGTTCAGTGAAGAAGAACTTATAACTGGTCCAATTACAGGGATGTGGTTCAGTAGTAAGGATGTTATGTTTGATTTTTATAAAGAACATGCAAGATTATCGGGTTTTTGCATTTTCAAAAGAACATCCAACAAAAAAGATGGTGATATTGTTAGGTATGTGCTACATGGTTGTGATAGGTCTAGGAAACCACGGAATAAGCATGTTAACAAGAGGAGGAACTGTTGTGCTAGAATAAATAGAATTTCGCAGGATAATGGTTCATTGCGTGTTTCAAAGGTGGTAAAAAAACAATCATCAATAGGAACCAGCACTATCGCAATTGATGGCTGGACATAAATTGCATAGCAAGTCTCTTAAGAGAACTCTTGCAGCCAAAGATATTGCTAGCTTAAGACCCTAAAAAAATATAAGAGTCGTTGAAGTACTTGCTGGTGGCCCCGAAAATCTGGGTTGTACACCAAAGGACTGTAGAAATTATATCTTGAAGAGTAGAAAGCTTCAGTTGCAAGAAGGGGATGCACAATCATTACTCAAGTTCTTCAGTGACATGCATAAAAAAGATAGAGAATTTTACTACTCCATAGATGTGGATAGTTTTGGTCGAATTCGTATGTCATATGGATTCATTCACGCTCTAAGGTTGCATATGAGGAGTTTCATGATGTAATATGACTTGATACCACATACATTGTGAATCGATACAATATGCCATTTTCTTTATTTGTTGGTGTCAATCAGCATAAGCAGTCCATAATTTTGGGATGTGCTCTTATGTCTAGTGAGGATATAGCAAGTTACAAAATGGTGCTATCTACATGGCTTGAAGCTCTAAACAATATTCATCCATTACCTATCATGACTGACCAATGTGATAGTATTAAGGCTGGCATCAGTGCTGTGATGCCAAATACAATACATAGATATTGTATATGGGACATATCCGCAAAGTTGCCTGCAAAGTTAAGCAGAGTTCCTGATGCAAAGATTGTAAGGCAGAATCTAAGGCTTTAGTCCTTGATAACATTAACGTTGCTGAGTTTGAGAGACGATGGACTGATTTTATTGAAAAATATAACTTAGAGGAAAGGGATTGTTTTTATAAGCTTTATTTGGAGAAGGAGAAATGGGTTTCGGTATACTTAAATGACCACTTTTGGGCTGGGATATTGTCCACACAAAGAAGTGAAGGAATGCATGCTTTCTTTGACGGATTCATCACCCGGAAAAGCACTTTGAAGCTATTTGTTCAGCAATATGAGTTAGCCATAAGAGCTATGTTCGATAAAGAATTGGAAGCTGAATATAGGTCAAGGTACTTTGAGTCAGAATGTTTACCTGAATTTCCATAGGAGGAAAAATTTCAAACATGTTATACTCGTGAAGTGTTTGAATTTTTTCAAGTACAGTTAAGGAAACTGTACCACTGTGAAATCACCTCCCCTGAAGACCATCAAGCAACAGGTGGGGTGGAGAATTACATTATCTCAGATTATTCGTTCATGTTTCTTAACACTATAGATCTATTTGTATTCACGGTTGAATATACACCTATTGGCGAATATCTAAGTTGCAGCTGCAAGTGGTTTGAAACAAGAGGTATTCTATGCTGCTATATACTTAAGGTGTTGTCTCATAAGAGGATTAATAACGTTAGTAAGAGGTATATATTGAGAAGGTGGAGAAAAGATGTTATTCGTCCGCACTTGAAACGTTTCTTTCGTGGAGGTTACCCACGTATGACTTCTGAATACATGATGTACAGGGAACTATTAAAGCATTTTGACCGGGTTTGTGATATTGCATAGACACTGAAGTGATGAGGCAATATATTAAGTATTATTTAAACAGATTGGAGCATGATCTTTTGAATTGGGATGATGAATAAATGATAATTCCATATTGGGAATTTGAAGATACACTTGATGGTGTGGGTGAGTGTGGGGATGAGGGTGGGAGTGAGGGTGAGGGTGAGGGTGAGGGTTAGGGTGAGGGTGAGGGTGATGGTGAAGGAGAAATATAAAAGATCCTAGATACGTACCTTCTCGTGAACGTCCAAGGTTGAATAGATATAGAGGACGAATTGATTCATACTTTAGAAATTCACAAAACCGTGATAGAGATCGTGATAGAGGGTGTGGTAGAGGCCGTGTTAGAGGCCGTGGTAGAGGTGGCGGTATAGACACTGATAGAGCCCGTGGAAACACTGGGCTAGCGGACGGAATTAAGGTAAATTATAACAAATTATTATTATAGTTTTGTCCAAATAATACATTGTTTATTAGTGTTATTTACTCTATACAACAAGATGATGCAACAATACAAGCACACAGTAGCTTCATGATCTTAACGATGACGCAGACTGGGAGATAGAAGACTTGACCGTTTAGTTTGAGATGATTTAAGATTGAATCTTGTTTAATTTGATTTAATATAGATTTTTTTGTATTTTTTTGACATTATTTTGTAATAATTTAAACGTGTTATATCATTGTTAAATATTTATTCATTTTAATGTTACTTATTTTATCGTACTACACTAACAAAATGTGATTAGAAAGTGAAAGACTTCATAATCAGTTCAAACTAGGGCTTGTTTGGTTGCGGGAGAGGCATCCATAGTTTTGGTTGATGTTAGTTGAATTGCATTTTTTTCAGAGGAAATTTGGTGTTAGTTGACTTGCATATGTTTTTCGGTTACCAACCCTATATTGAACTAAAACTATTCACATTCTAACTATATAGTTAGGGTTTGTAGTTAGGGTAATAAAATTATACCAAGTGATATACCAATTTGATAATGCCATGGGTAGGAAAATCAAAAGATTCCGAAATCAAAATACACATAACATAACCAAACTGGAAAATAAAAGTACATATTTCCGCATAAAAAAACTAACAAAAGTTAAAAATAGCAGAAACTGGGAAGACAAAACATAACTAGTTAATTTCTACGGGATCTTGGAGAGTTCCTCGGCCTGTCACGTGGAATTGGAAGATAACACAGAATTCTGTAATATCGACCAACTCAAAGTTAATTAACCAACCTCGATTGATGTTATTTTCCATCACAAAATATATCCATCCGTCTTTGAACCATCTTCGCTTACCCATGTTAATTTCCATAAACAAAGGCTGGCCATCATAGTGAAGAACCGTTGAGCCACGTGATTCAGGAAGGTATTCGTAAAAATATTTTGGAATATGCTGCAAACAAAAAGAAAAAAAATTAAAATAATGCAACATGTATACTGTTGGTTGAGATATTAATAAAAAAAAAATAGTTTGTTTGATATTTTATTTCAACCAGATCTGTTTGTTTCAATCTGGATTTGGTTGAAACTCAATTTTTTTATGTTACTTGGTTGGCTGAGAGATTAGTAAAAAAAAAATTAGAAAAATAATTTCTTTGATATTTTATTACAACCAGATCTGTTTGTTTTAAACTGGTTTTGGTTGAAACTCATTTTTTTTTTGTTGAAACCAGATGTGCCCCTCTTCAAAAATCAAATTGAAACATCACTTAGTTTGTTTCTGATTCTTTTGCAAAACCAAGTTGAAAATCACAAGAATTTAAAAAAAATAAAATTTTAAATGAAAAAAGAGCTGATTTACCATATAATCTTGCGTTTCGTATGAATCCTTCATCAGAACTTCAAAAGATGGATTCATATCTTTATCAGATGGGGATCATTTGGTTCAAAGATTTTGGTAAGAGTTAGGGTTTAAAAGTTATATATATATATATATATATATATATATATATATATATATATATATATATATATATATATATATATATATATATATATATATATATATATATATATATAGTGGTTGGGTATGGACTATTATACAGAGTGGTTTGGTATGGACTATTAAATATTTCTAGAATTTGATCTATTGATTTTGCATGAATTTGAAAAGAATATCCTTTAACTATATCTTTTAAAAGCTGTTATTATTTATGTGACCTAATGTTAAATATAAAATTACGGATATTTTGTTACTCCATATACTTTTATCACATTTTCTAAAAGATTTATAAATTAATAAAAATAACTTACTATATGAAAAATGACATTAAGTCATTTGGTGAATTTAGTATGTAGGTGAACACAAAGCCATTAGATTTGGAAGGATATTTAGTAGACATAATTAGGTGTTTATAGTCTTTAAACTTGTTTCTATTAAACAAGATCACTATCTCATTAATGCAAAAGTAGGGAATTAAACTTAACAAACACACATGGAATTGTGACAGATTCACATCATAGAAAATTAAAACTAGCCAACAAAGATAATTGTCAAAACATGGCATTTAACAAAATTGTTTAAAAAATCACAACTGTAACATGCAATAATGCCATGTACCAGAATTTGTCCAAAAATACAAATTGACAGAATTGTTTAAAATATATCAACTATAACATGCAATAAACCATGCCATGGTACATGCAATAAACCATGCCATGCACCAAAATTTATCCAAAAATGCAATCTAACAGAATTGTTTAAAAAACATCAACTATAACATGCAATAAAACCATGCTATGGTACATGCAATAAACCATGCTATGCACCAGAATTTATCCAAAAAATAACATTTTAAAGAATTGTTTTAAAAACCCACTATTGTACTAACATTTCAGTACAAATTCAGCAACATGTGATGCACACCCAAATTCAGAATTTAAAACTGTTGATATGAGAACTTCATAATATGCACTCATCATGGCATCGATTGTGATTTTCGCAAGAGCCGGAGACTTTGTCACAAGAAGATTCACCAGTTGCATGTGGGGACTTATTCCTCGAAGCCTCCTAATCACAGTTTTTTTTGAGGTTGATGAATGTTGTTTCTACAAAACTTGCTTGCAAATCAATGTTATCATGTACCATTGGTACAGAACAAGGTTCCACCTAAAAAATAATTAAAAAGAAACACCAAATGATTTCAGCACCTAAGAATTCACTATCTTAGGTAAACGTAAGAATATAACCAAATGATTAAATAATACAGTAACCTTGATTTCCATTAGTTCTAAAAATATAGAAAGATTTTCATCAAGGACAAAGTATAGGTAGCGTAATACAATTCACCGAGATATAGACCAGAAAAGTAAAGATTTTTGACACCGGAAACACGAAAGGGGAGACTAGTCGGTACATCTCCTCCAACCTGAAGCCAATAACTAGAAAGAACATACCAAATAAAAATGATGGCACATAGAGCAAAATATAATCCATATATGACAAAGCACTAGACTGAAGTTGTGAAGCACATTTACCTTGAGGCCATGGTTATCCAAATGGACATGCTCCACCCAGATAAAGACTGAAGAACCCTAGTAGAGTGAGGTATTGCTTCCAGGACAACGCCTCCCCTAAAAGCAAGCGCCGCTTGTGCCAGAAGAGGAAAATTTCTTAAACTGATATTCCATGCTCTTCCTGTGAAATCAAGGGGCCTCAATTTGGGGGCATCAACAAAAATGACACCATGCTGATCATATCGGATCACAAGCACCAATTTCTCGAGAAAGGGGCACTGAGAGATGAAGGCTGAAAACAAATTGTGCTCCATTAAAACATTGTACAACTTTAGGCAAACTAACCTCTCAAATACTGCGAAGGGTGTTGGATGGTCTATTGTAAAATCTTCCAGAGATAGGTGCCTCAAATGCACACAACTGAAAAATAATAAACCGTCCAACTTGTCGGGTGTCCTCCTATAAGGAAATTTGATATTGAGATTTCAATACCACTTCAAGAGAAACCCTAACAACTGGTTAAAATAAGAAAATTCCTCCGCATACAGAATTACGAGGGTAAAGTGTTTAATAGGTCCTCGATGATGGTTCAAAAGATGGCAGATTATAGTAGCAAAGTAAGTAGGTTGGTGCATTCTCCAAAGGGTTCGATCAAGAGTTACTTGTGGAATTCTACACCAAGTATATCTCCACTTCCTACTTAAGATGCTTGTTCTAACAACATCTGGTAAAGGCATCCGTATCAGAATATTATCAATAACATCATCAGGGAGGTTTCCTAGTATATCGAAGGGTAAATTTCTAATGCAGTTTCTTCTTACGACTGGAGCCATTGTTAGACTTAGATGATAGGCAAAACGATGAAGATGAGGAAAAACAAAAATGAAGATTGCGATTATGAAAGAAGAAGATGAAAGAAACATGTTCATAACTTGAAATTTTGAAGATGGAGCGCCAAAAGATCATGGATGGATCAACTCCTAAGCCGAAATTTTAAGGGTATCAATTAAACAATCCCAAGGTAGATATGTATAGAGCCCTAATTTAGAATTCAAATATATATAAATGAACGTATAAAATGCATCAAAGTTTGTGAAGACCCGACCCGTCGTCTTATGTGTTAGTGCTACGTTTCTCCCTTATTGTGTTGTTTCATGTTTCAGTATCAATATTAGAGTCTATCGGGTGTAGTTGAACTGATTTTGGTTAAAAATAAGGCACATGGCCTCTTTGAAGGAAGCTTGTTTTGAAAAAGTCAATCGGAAGTTGACTTGTGAGTTAGAAGGCTCGGATGTGATTTCTGATGATTTGGTTAGATTCGATAGATGATTTATGACTTAGGAGAGTGATCGAAATTGAATTTGGAGGTCCACTGTAGAATTAGGCTTGAATTGGCGAAGTTTGAATTTTGGCGGATCTGGTTGATAGGTGAAATTTTGATCCGAGGGTCGGAATGGAATTCCGAGAGTTGCAGTACGTCGTTAGGTGATTTTTGATATGTTTGTAAATTTTCAGGTCATTCGGTTGTTGTTTGGTTGGGTTTTTGATCAAATGTTCAAGTCAGAAGCTTTGAAGAAAAATAGGCTTCAATCCGATGTGTTTTAATGGTTTTTGCATCGTTTGATGTGTTTTGAGGATTGGAACAAGTTCGTATGGAGTTTTGGGATATGTTGGTACATTTGGTTGAGGTCCCGGGGGCCTCGGGGTAATTTTGTGTGGCTTTCGGGATGAAATCTTAAGTTGATAAGTGGCAGATCTTGCTGGTGTCTGGTATGAGCGCTTCTGTGGAAAATGGACTGCAGAAGCAGCTCCGGGGAAGCGTGATGAGTCCACAGAAGTGGTCCTTGAGGGTTTGGCATTTTTTGCAGAACCAGAGAGGTGTCCGCAGGATCAGTTTTTGACCGCAGAAGCGGTCCAAGAGATTTAAAGCTAAACCACAGAAGTGGTTGTTGGGATGCAAAAGCGGGAGCCGCAGGTGCGGTAAATCGGCCGTAGAAGCAAAAATTGAGCTGGTTAGAAGGGTTAACTTATCATTTTTTATCCGCGAGGGTTATGCATTTTCATCCATTGTTTAGCATTTTTGGAGCTTCTTGAGAACAATTGAAGAGGAATTCGAAGAGGATCGATTGGAGGTAAGTCTCATGGATTCAAAACGTCATTTAATCGAAGAATCATCAATTAATTCTTTGAATTTGGGTATGAAATTGAAGAAGCTAGGGCTTGAGTTTTTGACAATTTCAAATTAGGATTTGATAGGTTATTTGAGCTCGGATTTGGGAGTTCTTGGTATGTATCTACTCGTGGTGAGACGAGGATTCCAGAAATATATGTTTTGTAATTTTTAGAAGCGGTTATAGGGCTCGGGTTTTGCTAGTTTTGAGATTTTGTCATATTCCGATTGTTTTCCATTGGGTATTGTACTATTTGCATATTATGATGTATTCGCTCTATTTTTGGCTAGATTCGAAGCGCGTGGAGGCTGATTTGAGGAGCAAAGGTGTTTCGAGCTTGAGATTTTGCCGGTTCGAGGTGAGTAATACTTGGGAATGATTTTCTGAGGGTTTGAAACCCTGGATTTGCACATCTTAGTGCTGTATTGTGGTGTCTTGCACGCTGGACCTGAGCGTGGGGTAGAGCACCGTTGGGGCTCGTGACTTGGTCCGTCCCGGTTCTTGGCTTTCACTGCGTATTAACAAATGATTTCTTGTTATCATTATGACTTGTGCTCATTTCCATACTTGGGGCTGATTGCTGATTGTTTGAACTCTTTGTGAGCTATCATCACTGTTTTCCTCACTATTTGAAATATAATTTGAAATCAGTCCATATGATTTACACTGCTTCATGAACTCAACTATATTTTTACTCAAACTTGGAGTTTTAACTTATATTTGAACTATAATTTGAGCTAAATATTATTGTTTTACTGATGCCTGATGGGATTTTTGACCGTTTTGGACTGATTGAGGTTGAGGTCCACATGTGAGGGAATAAAGATGATGTAAGGAGGGTTCAGGCCTCCAGTGTTATGTGTACATGTGTATATACATTGCATGGCACGCCGCAGCGGTGTGATATTGATATTGCGCTTGGGCTGTAGGAGCCCCTTCGGAGTCTGAACCCCCACAGTGAGCGCAGGTACCCAAATGGATCGGGCTACGCACCATAGTGGTCATATGCATTCATGCATTTACTCCTGCTTGTACTACGTGGCATAACATTTAGCACTCATATATCATTGGCATACATACTGGTACTTGCCTTGTTGACCAGATACCCTGGTGTTATATGTAAGGAGTGCTGAGCCAGAGAGGTTGATGTTGGATATTGTAAGTTGGGAGTGAGCCTGCGGGGCTGATATTGTACTAAGAGGTTGATACTGAGCCCGAGGGGCAGGTTTCTAATTACTTCCTACTTGTGAAATTACCTTTGAAATTGTTGAAAAAGCATATTTTCAAAAAGATTTTGAGCTGATCTTGAGATTTTCTAAAGGATTTTTCACAGTATTTCAGTTTTCCTCGGAAAGGGTTGTTCTGTCTTTTATAGTAGTTTGGTGTGCTCACACGTGTTTTCTTATCACTCAGACATTATTCTCTCTTATTACCATTGAGTTTGAAGTACTCACTTTACTCCATGCACCTCGCGTGCAGTTGCAGGTACTGATCACCCGGTATCGGGTTAGTAGCGGATTGAAGGTATTGCTATCATAGCGAAGTTAGGTGAACGCCGGCGTTCGCGGCACCGAGATTCTTCTTCTTCTTGATTCCCAGATTTTACTCTATGTATTATAGACTTTTAAATTTTAGTAAATGCACTCCTAGATGCTCGTGACTTGTGACACCCCGGTCGAGCTGTGTTGGGTTGTGTTCATATTGATTAATATCATTAATTCAGATTCGAATTGTTATATAACTGACTAACTACTTTAAGTGGTGTTCTGAAATGGTCTGGCTGGCCTTGTCTTCACGAGAGGCGCCATCACGACTGGGTTAGGGAATTGGGTCTTGACAAGTTGGTATGAAAGCCTAGGTTACTAGGTCTCACGAGTCATGAGCAGGGTTAGTAGAGTCTCATGGATCGGTACAGAGACGTCTGTATTTATCCTCGGGAGGCTGCAAAACCATTAGAAAAACTTCTCATTCTTGGAATTCTTATCGTGCGTACCTGATTCAACTTGAGATATAACTATTGAAAATTCATTCCACACGTCGGTATGCGCACGTGAGCGCTCAGTAGATATGTGCCTTGATGGCTTGTGATTCCCCGATCGAGGGGTGAGAGGTAATCTCTGTGAGTTCATGTTGGGCCAGTCTGGAGGACTTGAGGCCGGATATTTGCCTATGGCTTGAGCACCGATGTGCCAATTGTATGGGCAAGTGTTTTGAAATTATATGTTCGATGTTGTTATTATTAGCCGGAATGGCGGCTGGATTTCCATGTGATGAACTGTAAGTGTTTGTTTTCCTATTTCGGTCTGTGGTGTAGCCCGAGGAATAGGCGCGTGAAGAATATTTTTCATGTCTCTTAGTGGGAAAATGTACATTTCATATGGCGGTATAAGCTCAAACTCAGGAAGACGAATGGATTGTGTAACATAAATGATGGTGGAAGGTATGTTGAAATATCGAAATTAGGCGAAGCAGGTGGGTTATCTCCTATGGAGTGTTTTTGAGGGGTATGATCCTTATGTGTGTTAGAAGGTCTCATGAGTAATTGAAGGGTATGTGTTGAAATTTGAGAATTTGAGGACGCGTAAGAAATGGACTTAGTTGATGTGGAAACGAATGCGAGATTTGCATAGAATGACAGTGCTAGATGATCTGTGTATTCACAAACTTGTAAATGACTTGAGTTTAACCTCACCATAACATTGTGGCATCATTGGAGTAAAAGTGCTATGAGTTGTTAAGAGTGCCTTGATATATGGCTTCGAGCCAAGTTGGGGAGGTTGCTGTTGGTCAGCTGATTGCATGATTATATGCTATGTTGGTTCCGTTTTGAGGTATGATGGCAGATCAGTTCTGGTTACAGACAAAATTGAGCCGAGGATGGCACGTGTGAAGAAAATTTCTACAAAGGTTATATGGTGCTTTCGTAAATGTGAGAAAATACTAGGATGTTTTGAACCGCTATTGATAAAGAATGCTCAATGTATAAAGAAGAAGGATGGTTGTTGTATCTATATGAAATCATGTTCTGCGGTGTCAGAGTACTAATAAGGCACGAGTGGTTCGGTCCATTAAGGCAGGTGAATTTTTGTTGTTTAAGAGTGAATGACTCTCGAGAATGATTTTACTATGTTCAAGATTTTGCATGTAACAATCAGGTGTCTTAAATTTTTGTATGTGGCTAGAGACTATGTTTTCATTAGAAAAGATCAAGACTTGTGGTATTTTATGTTAATCATGGGATTCTATGTATCTGTATTTGGAAGCTAATGGTAACGAATTCATATTTGCAGGAAGTTTTTCAAGGTAAACAATTCTGGAATATTGTATTTCTGAGAAGCGTTCAAGAGGGTATTCAGTGGCCTATGGATCTTAGATAGTGTGGTTTTATGTGCGAGTCTCGTGTGGTAACCTGAGTTGAGGTAATGTGGTGCTACAGCAAGGGAGAATATCAAATTAATAATGAATCATGAAGGAAATTAGATAAGTGGAATAGCTTGATAATAAACCGAATCGGTATGGTAAGAGTATGATTAATTCTTGTATGTGATTGAGGCAATGGGCCCCACAGGAATTGTGCAGCAAAGCTCTTGCGTGCTGGCAATTTCTTAGCTTGGTTTGGTAGTAGGATTTAGTCATGGCAGTTTAGCTTGTGCAATGGAATGGGAGAAAGAGTTCTTGATGTGTTTTATCGTGGTTTGAAGATGGGTATGTTTCCTATGGGTATGCGAAGCATGGAGAGTGTAATAATTTTTCTCCTACATGGGATCATGAAAGTTCTGGAGTAGTTGAGTGCGTCGATGTCTACGGCACATGAGAGAGATAGAAGTCCTCATGTTATCCTAGTGTGGTATGGTCTATGTGTTATGATATGGCGAATTGATATTTGCGTGTTCAAGGTTTTGGTTTAATTCTTAATGGGAAATCATTAATTTCTTGAGCAGCACGGTCAGCTATAGGTGAGTAAAAAAACAATCTTCAGATTATTAAGGTGATGTAAATTGATGATACGTTAGTAGCATTGCGACATTTTTTCTTGTTGGATCGACTGCAGATATTTGAGTTTGTTGATGGCGTAGGAAGTTTTGAATATCTTTCGTGGTATGAATGGATACTTGATGTGTGTTATGTATTCGTACGGCGGAGTGTGGGATCGGGCATAATGATTCATGCGTTATACGTGTTGGAGACTAGATGTTCTCATGATCCGACCATGCGGTGGTTGTGGGTCGTGTATATCGACATCATCTAGCTGTTGTTGGAAATTGGAGGTCCGAGTGGATCTTTCTTTGCGTGATATGTTAAATCTGGGTTATGATATTTGATGGCAGACTGGTTGTTCTAGGGATTGATTGACTAGACTAATGTGCTATGGGCTATGTCAGAAAATGCCACAGGCTGTGTGGCAAGGTACGTCGGATTATGTTCTAGCAAGGTAGCTTGTACTCCAGAGACCAGCAGACGACTGACAAGTATTTCTTGTTTAATTGAGCCTTCGTGGCGGATGTCAGTGCAGAAGTTTTTATCATTGATTCAGTTCCGGTATTGAGGGAATTTTCGGATGCGTTTCTTGTGGCCGGGCATGAGGCTATATGTGGTTAATGTAATGAGCAAATTTGACTCAATGTGCATCTCCTTTTGTGAGATATTTGTGCGGATCGAGTGGCACGCCGCCACAGGTATGGTACCTGGATCGGGTGGCACGCCGCCACGGGTATGTTATCTGGAGCGGATTGCACGTCACAACAGTGTGATGTTGAGAACAATTCTCTATATGCTACTTTGTATGCCGTACTTCCTGGTTTCTGTGGAATATCCGTATTGGGTGTTGCTCGGCGAATAGAGCATCGGTTGTGTCCTTTCAGAATTGAACAATGTGTAATATTTGCTTCACCGTGGGTGTGATGGATTGTTTGGTGTCAGACCTCAATCTGTGCATGGATGTTTGTGTTGAGCATCGTGACTTCAGGTGCTTCGTGGGTAATAGTGCTTGGATAGAATTGCGCATTGTGGCAAGGCCACGTGATGTTTTGACCTTTTAAGGAGGATTCAAGTACTCTATTTCTGTGATGTGAGACGAGATCATAGTTTTGTTTTATAATGGTACTATTGAGCTTGAGGCACATCTCTTTTGTTTGAGTCAGTTGTCATGATTTCAGTGTGTTCAGATCGTTTCTTATTGGTTCCTGTGATGAGCACATTGTGGCTTAGGCCGGTATTGAGGTGTCATATCACCAGAGTGGCGTGTTGTAGTTGAGATGATCATTGGGTTCATTACTGAGTACGGGCATATTTGATTTTAGCCTGATAGGAAGGTAATATCAAGGTTTGGCTAAGAAAATCTGTTGTAGTATCAGTCAAGAGGGAAATGGATTCATGAATGATTGATCTGAGAGATGGTTTCGGTTTATCACGTGTTTCAGTTGCTGTTGGTAGTATGTAAAGGTGTTGGGATAAGACTGTAGCTAATAAAAAGGTTTTTCTATCAATATTTGGTTAATTGTGGGAAATTGCTATGAATGAAAGTTATCGCTGCATGTGTTGAGTTTTGTGGTATATCATATGATTGCAGCAGAAGGTATGGATTATTACAGCTGGTTTGAGTTTATTCTGAGTGAAAATGTGAGGTTCTGATCTTGTGTAAGATTTCAGAGGATGAACTATAGTTCTATGGGTTATGGACTAAATGGGTGGAATAGGTGAAAGATTTCAGCTATATTGTGTTATAGGACCTATGTGAGATAGGGTGACATGGGATCACCCGGAGTATATGCTTGGTAAGGTCATTTAGCTATTGGGTTTCTCCTAGTACAACTCTGGGTACGCTCGAGGACGAGCGTTTGTATAAGTTGGGGAGGATGTGACGACCCGACCCGTCGTCTTACGTGTTACTTCTCTGTTTCCCCCTAAATTGTGTTGTTTCATAGTTCAATATATTAGTCGACAAGGTGTAGTTGAATTGATTTTGGTTGAAATTAAGGCACATGGCCTCTTAGAAGGAATCTTATTTTGGAAAAGTAAATCGGAAGTTGACTTGTGAGTTAGAAGGCTCGGATGTGATTTCCAATTATTTAGTTAGCTTCGGGAGATTATTTGTGACTTAGGAGAGCGATCAGAATTGAATTTGGAGGTTCGGTGTAGAATTAGGGCTTGAATTGGCGAAGTTTGAATTTTGGCGGATCCTGGTTGATAGGTGAGGTTTTGATCCGAGGGTTGGAATGGAATCGAGAGTTACAGTAGCTTCGTTAGGTGATTTTTGATATTTTGTAAATTTTGAGGTCATTCGGACGTCGTTTGGTTGGGGTTTTTGATCAAATGTGCAAATCAGAAGCTTTGAAGAAAATAGGATTGAATCCGATGTGGTTTAATGGTTTTAGCGTCGTTTGATGTGTTTTGAGGATTGTAACAAGTTCGTATGGGATTTTGGGATATGTTGGTACATTTGATTGAGGTCCCGAGGACCTCGGGGTAATTTCGTATGGCTTTCGGGATGAAATCTTAAGTTGATAAGTGGCAGATCTTGCTGGTGTCTGCTATAAGCGCTTCTGCAGGAAATGAACCGCGGAAGCGGCTCCGTGGAAGCGTGATGAGGTCGCTAAAGTGGTCCTTGAGGGTTTGGCATTTTTTGCAAAAGCGGAGAGGTGTCCGTAGGAGCGGTCACGCAGGAGCGGTCGCCGCAGGAGCAATTTTTTACCGCAGAAGCAGTCCTAGAGATTTTAAGCTAATCTGCAAAAACGGTTGTTGGGACACAAAAGCGGGAGCCGCAGGTGCATTAATTCGTCCGCAGAAGCAAAAATCAAACTGGGCAGAAGGGTTAAATTATCATTTTTCATCCGCGAGGGTTATGCATTTTCTTCCATTGTTGAGCATATTCGGAGCTTCTTGAGAAGAATTGAAGAGGAATTCGAAGAGGATCGATTGAAGGTAAGTCTCATGGATTGAAAACGTCATTTAATCAAAGAATCATCCATTAATTCTCTGAATTTGGGTATGAAATTGAAGAAGCTAGGGCTTGAGTTTTTGACATTTCCAAATTAGGATTTTATAGGTCATCTGAGCTCGGATTTGAGAGTTCTTGGTATGTATGAACTCGTGGCGAGATGATGATTCCAGAAATTTAAGTTTTGTAATTTTTGAGAAGCGGGTCTGGGGCTCGGGTTTAGCTTGTTTCGAAATTTTGTCATATTCCGATTGTTTTCGATTGGGTATTGTCCCATTTGCATATTGTGATATATTCTCTCTATTTTTGGCTAGATTCGACGCGCGTTGAGGCCTATTTGAGGAGCAAAGGTGCCGCGAGCTTGAGATTTTGCTGGTTCGAGGTGAGTAATACTTGGGAATGATATTCTGAGGGCTTGAAACCCCGGATTTGCACATCTTAGTGCTGTATTGTGGTGACTTGCATGTTGGACCTGAGCGTGGAGTAGAGCACCGTTGGGGATCGTGAGTTGGTCCGTCCCGGTTGTTGGCTTTCACTGCGTATTTGAAAATGATTTGTTGTTATCATTATGACTTGGGCTCATTGCCATACGTGGGGCTTATTGCCGATTGTTTGAACTCTTTGTGAGCTATCATCTATGTTTTTCTCACTATTTGAAATATTATTTGAACTCAGTCCATGTGATTTACATTGTTTCATGAACTCAACTATACTTTTACTCAAACTTGGAGTTTTTACTGATATTTGAACTATCATTTGAGCTGAATATTATTTTTTTACTGATGCCCGAGGGGCTTTTTGACTGTTTTGGACTGATTGAGGTTGAAGGCCATATGTGAGAGGCATGAAAATGATGTAAGGAGGCTTCAGACCTCGAGTGTTATGTGTACATGTGCATATACATTGCATGGATCGGGATGCAAGCCACAACAGTATGATATTGATATTGTGCTTGGGCTATAGGAGCCCCTTCGGAGTCTGAACCCCCACAGTGAGCACGGTACCCAAATGGATCGGGCTACGTGCCAATACGCATTGCATTGCATTGCATTCGTGCATTTACTCATGCTTGTACTACGTGGCATGGCATTTAACACTCATATATCATTGGCATACATACTGTTACTTGCCTTGTTGACCAGATAACCTGGTGTTATATGTTTAGGAGTGCTGAGCCCGAGAGGTTGATGTTGGATATTGTTAGTTGGGAGTGAGCCCGCGGGGCTGATACTGTATTGAGAGGTTGATACTGAGCCCGAGGGGCAGGTTTCTAATTACTTCCTACTTGTTGAAATTACCTTTGCAACTGTTGAAAAAGCATATTTTCAAAAAGATTTTGAACTGATCTTGAGATTTTCTAAAGGATTTTTCACAGTATTTTGATTTTCCTCAGAATGGATTGTTCTGTCTTTAATAGCAGTTTGGTGTGCTCATACGTGTTTTCTTATCGCTCAGACATTATTCTCTCTTATTACCACTGATTGGAAGTACTCACTTTACTCCCTGCACCTCGAGTGCAGTTGCAGGTATTGATCACCCGGTAGCGGGTTAGTAGCGGATTGAAGGTATTGCTATCATAGCTAAGTTATGTGACCGCCGGCGTTCGCAACTCCGAGATTCTTCTTCTTCTTGATTCCCAGATTTTACTATATGTATTATAGACTTTTAAATTTTAACAAAGGCACTCCTAGATGCTCGTGACTTGTGACACCCCAATCGGGATCTATTTGGTTGTGTTCATATTGATTAATATCATTAATTCAGATTTGAACTGTTATATAACTGACTATCTACTTTAAGTGCTGTTCTGAAACGGTCTGGCTGGCCTTGTCTTCACGAGAGGCGCCATCACGACCGGGGTTAGGGAATTGGGTTGTGACAATGTTATAATTGGTTCGTTGGTTAATTAAGCGTATGTATTAAGCAGCCGTCTCGAGATCGAATCTCACCTTTAACAGGGTATGTTCTAATTTTTTCCAATCAAGCCAATTATTTCTTTTTAAAAAGGGGTAAACTAGTAGTTAAATTTTTTATCTACTTAATTTACATTTTGGAAAAAAAAGGTTAAACCATTCTTTTTTTTAAAAGGTTAAACTAGTAGTTACATTTTTTATCTACTTTAAACATTTTGAAAAAAGGTTAAACCAATATTTACATTTTGGTTGTAGTAAGGTAATTATATCGTTGTGGTTCGTAGTAATGTCGGCCGTTTAGGTAATAGCCGTTTATAGTAAGGTCATAAGTATCGGCTTATAGCAACCATATAAGTCCATTCACTACTATAATTATAGTAAGGTAATTATATCATTGTGGTTCGTAGTAATGTCGGCCGGGTAGATAATAACCGTTTATAGTAAGGTCATACGTATCGGCCTATAGCAACCATATAAGTCCATTCACTGCTATGATTATAGTACGGTAATTACATCGTTGTGGTTCATAGTAAGGTCGGCCGCCTAGATAATAACCATTTATAGTAAGGTCATAGGTATCGGCCTATAGCAACCATATAAGTCAATTCACTACTATGATTTTAGTAAGATAATTATATCATTGTGGTTCATAGTAATGTCAGCCGTATAGATAATAGCTGTTTATAGTAAGGTCATATGTATCGGCCTGAAGCAACCATATAAGTCCATTCACTACTATGATTGTAGTAAGGTAATTATATCGTTGTGGTTCGTAGTAATGTCGGTCGTCTAGATAATAGCCGTTTATAGTAAGGTCATACGTATCGGCCTATAGCAACCATATAAGTCCATTCACTACTATGATTGTAGTAAGATAATTACATCGTTGTGGTTCGTAGTAATGTCGGTCGTCTAGATAATAGTCGTTTATAGTAAGGTCATATGTATCGGCCTATAGCAACCATATAAGTCCATTCAATAATATGATTGTAGTAAGGTAATTATATCGTTGTGATTCGTAGTAATGTCGGCCGTCTAGATAATAGCCATTTATTATAAGGTCATACGTATCGGCCTATAACAACCATATATGTCCATTCACTACTATGATTGTAGTAAGGTAATTATATCGTTGTGGTTAGTTGTAATGTCGGTCGTCTAGATAATAGCCGTTTATAGTAAAGCCATACGTATCGGCCTATAGCAACCATATAAGTCCATTCACTACTAATATTTTAGTAAGGTAATTATATCGTTGTGTTTCGTAGTGATGTCGGCCGTCTAGATAATAGCCATTTATAATAAGGTCATACGTATCGGCCTATAGCAACCATATAAGTCCATTCACTACTATGATTGTAGTAAGGTAATTATATCGTTGTGGTTCATAGTAATGTCGGTCATCTAGATAATAGCCGTTTATAGTAAGGTCATACATATCGGCCTATAGCAATCATATAAGTCCATTCACTACTATGATTGTAGTAAGGTAATTACATCGTTGTGGTTCGTAGTAATGTCGGCCATCTAGATTATAGCCGTTTATAGTAAGGTCATACGTATCGGCCTATATCAACCATATAAGTCCATCCACTACTATGATTGTAGTAAGGTAATTACATCGTTGTGATTCGTAGTAATGTCGACCGTGTAGATAATATATCGTTGCGATTTCATAATAATTGATCATCTATATACTTTCATTATTAAGGTCATAAGTATCGGCCTATATCAACCATATAAGTCCATTCACTAATATTATTGTTGTCATATAACGTAAGCTAATTATATCATTATGATTCCTACTAAACTCGACCTTTTATATAATAGGCGTCTATATAACTTCATTAATTAAGGTCATATATATTGCCTTATATATATATATATATATATATATATATATATATATATATATATATATATATATATATATTTTATTGATTATATATATAATTATATAAATTTTTATTGGTTATTATTAATTATAATATTACGTAAATCATGATACTTTTAGGATTAATGTATTCTAGCTTTTATTTAGGAGGGAAAACAAGAAGACATTTTTTGACAAAAATATTAAATACAAATTTCGGAGGGAAGCAAAGGGAAAAGTAAAAATACAATTGTAGGGAAATTAAAAGTTTTTACTCTTTATATATCTCTTAAACTCAATAACAACATAACAAAATAGATACCATAAACATGAATGCTAACGTATGGATTGAAAAAGAATTTTATCCATGGTTTCAGATGAAGGTGCCCAAATCGTACATTAAGCGTGATTTTCCGGTAGTTTTATTTTTCTTAAATTTTTATGATTTGATAGTTTTTATTATCCCAGCTAGCCATGAACCTTAACCCTATCTATACATTATGTTCTTGCAGTTTAATCCAAAGAGATTCTGTGGCTATCTTCCTCCTATCTCGGTAAAAACAATGCTTCGATGTAATGGGAAGGAGTGGACTGTGATTCTCAAAAGTGGTGTTCGTAGAAGACTCGTCAATGGGTGGAAACAATTTGTTGCCGACATTAATCTGAAGAAAGGGAATGTCATTCTCTTTGAACTAGTTGAGGCTTTAGGGGTTGTGATCTTCTCTGTTGAAAAGCTAGGATTAACTAATGCTTAGCTTGATAATTTCATCTCTTTAGTTATATGTAATGACTTCAAATGGACCGTAGTATGATTGTTCTCTTTAGTAATGGATTAAAATAATTGTTCTTTATAATATTATTTGTGTTTTTCACATTTATTATTATTATTATTATTATTATTATTATTATATATTTTTATTTGAAGAAGACTAATTTTTTATAAATATCCAATTAAAAATGAAAAGTTATTAAACATTACTGAAGTCCCCAATTTGTTTCTATCATTTTACAAACAAGAACAAGACTACGAAGATTCCTTTTTTTCCAAAAAAGTTGAAAAATCGACATCAAAACCTAAACCTAAACCTAAACGTAGACCTAAACAAACCTAAATCAAAAGAGAACGTAAACCTAAAGCTAAAGCTAAACCTAAACAACGATCAAATAATCTTTGTAAGGATAGAATATGATGGAGTTACGCTAGGCATAGAGAGTGACCATCGGTTATTTTTCACTTTCCATCAAAGTGGGTTAGTGGGGAGATATAACCATAATTAACTTCCCCTAATTTATCCAAATATTAATTTAACAATAAAGTATATTTATATTAAAGCAAAATACTCATGTGGACCATATTACACAATCTTTACATGGATTAATCAAGTCTTCTAAGGTAAGACTATATGAGATAAAACCTATGAAGTGTACTGGTAGAATTTTAAAAAATAAAATAAAGAGAAACTATCAAAATCTGTATAAGCGGATGGATAATAAAGACAAGCTTCTATAATTAATTGTAGTCATAGAGGAGTGTAATGGTGCATAGAGGAGTGAAATATACTACTGGAAACTGTAATGGTTGCATGAAGGAGTGTAAAGGACTACTGGGAAGTGAAATGGATGCATGAAGGAGTGAAAAGGGCTTGCTATTGGGAAGTATAATGGTTGCCTGGGGTCTCTACAAAGAGACTTTAATTCCTACCGGAAAGTGGAAAGAGATTATAATACTCCCTATACATTTTTATGAAAATATGCTACACCTACATTAGACAATCAAACTTCAAATACTACTATGCATAATGATGGATAAGACCCCGACAAAGAAACCTGCTTAAACAACCGCTAAATGGCTCACCTGTGAGTCATAACATCTTGCACCAAGATCTGAAGCGTGATTACACCAAGCTGAAGCGTGAGGTAACAGAGTTGACTGAGAGGGTGGTTCGTGATAGTAACATTGATTGCCTCAAGAGTGTCATGTTGGAAGAGCATCTCCTTACTTCGCTCTATTCTATGTTTGACGATATGCCCACACCATCCGTCCAGAGTGGAGTTAAGAGCAATTCTATCATTGATATCACTAGTGATAGCGAGTCCACATACAAGACTTCAAAGTCTCTTTCAGTGAACCAGAATATTAAGTAGTTATGAAGATTTGTTTCTTTTTTTTTTTTTGATTATGTGTTTGTTCGTCTATGAAGTTTTCTACCCCCTCTATATTGACTTTTTTATTTATCAGCTTATGTAATTGTGATGTTATCATCCAATATCGTATTAATAAAGCAAATTATTATTATTATGGTTTGAATCTTTTTTATATTTTATATTTTTTATGAACTTTTTTCAGATAATAACCCGGGGTCTTGTATTTGCAAGAATAGAGTTTTTGATACAACAAAAGGGCATAGAAAACCCTTCTAACAGTATCGAGGCCTAATGAACGTTTTATTAAAGTTAACAAAACAGTTCTATTGTCTTCAATATTCCAGCTGTTTGTTTGATGCCTAATGAAACGAAAGTACTAATAATAATATTTGTAAAGATTAATTAAGTACTCTAAAATTTTTAATTTATTTTCCAAATTAATATAGCATATGAAACTTATGACAACAACACTTGACAAATATAAAAATATATTGTCAATAACTATTAAGATTTTTTAGTATTTCAAGATGCAAAATATAGCACATACTAAACTTATGGAGATAGTTGATGAGTACTTGAAGATAGTTAAGTGCTTCTAAATGTAGTAGGGATTAAAACAAGTTCGAAATGATAACACCTTGGCACTTATAAGGTTCCAGCAATATAGACAAATTAAAACATTCAGTTCATTTCAAAATATTTAAAACAAAAATTATATTCTTATTTCATTCCAACACGGAGTACAAAAGATAAAGGCTTTGCCATCCTAAATACAAAAGCTTTGGTATCTATTCTACAGAGATTGAATGTGGCAACCAATAACACATCAAACTAAATAATCAAACTGATAATAACCAAAATTAAAAATAATCAAACTGAACAATTTTTTGAAATTTTCATCTATACAAACATTCCAGCTAACAACACAGATGATATAGAACTTGCTCCAACATCACTTTCATCAACACACGAACTTGAAGATAGTTCTTCAATGTAAATATTTTCTTTTTGGAGTTCAATGAATGCTGCTACTACTTCAGCATGAGATTTGTAAGACTTGAAGATGCTTCCTTTGAAACCTATAACAATAGGAGCACACTCACACCAAGAGTTGTATAATCCTAGCTTTTTACCACGAAATACTACATACACCTTTGATGCCGATATATTATCAGCTTGAGATCCATTTCTAAACTCATTAAAAGCTGCTATGGCTTCATCATACGTTTTGAAGGCCTTGAAGATGCTGCCCTTGACACCAATAACCATAGGAGCACACCGATGCCAAGAGTTGTATAATCCAGGCCTCTTACCACGAAACACTACATAAACTTTCGAAGCATTATTCCTCTTCCCGTGGTCCATTCCTTGATCTAACCCTAAGAAAGATAAGAAATGAAGAAGGTGAAAACAAAGATAGAAAAATGGGGGCTGGAAATGCTTTTTAGGTTTGGCCAAATATATTAAATGTTTAGGGTTAGAAAGTGACCACTTTAATCATAAATATCAATAGTATAATTTTTATACGTATTTTCTCCAATTTTTAAATGTATTTTCTCTAATATATTATCTGTAAATTTTAGTATATTTCGTTTAATTAGTATAGTATATGTATATGTGCTTTATGGAAATCGATGAAGCATGCATCTTGGGAAGGTAAGACAAATAAATTAGTGAGAGAGAATTGTTGAAAAAATAAGTTTAAAATGAAAAATCTATCAAAGGGTATATATGAAAAACGAAAATGCACAAATAACATTATACCCCATTTGAGACGTTTGGGCCATTTTTGGTATGGCTAAATATATTTTTCGTTTTGAATATTCTATTATATTGGACTTATCTTTTACCCACGGGTAGCTTGCGTTACTTAATTTAAGCAATTTGAAGTTTGTTTCATACAATCATGATTAAACTATATATGAGAATGCAGGGGGTGATTATTGATGAGCAAGGGAAACGAGGGAGAGTGGTATTCAAAATTTGAAAATTTATTTGTTGTGTCTATCGATCTTAGAGTAAGTGGAAAATAAGGATATACAAGTCCATTTGGTACACTTGGTCACGTGAAAAGAAGACCTTCATATGTGAAGAAGAATGAATGATCAACAACTGTATAAAAACTCATGGAGTACTTCTATTACCTTACCTTGCATGAATTTAAACAAATTTGATTTATCAGATTAAATTGACTTTGTCATTTCGAAATTCACTCGCCGTCTTTTTGCCATCATCATTTTGGAGATTGAAAAATGCAAAACAAAAGTAAACTAAATAAAATAAATATAAAAGGGGTACAGTACTTGTAAAGGTACACGTGGAGAATGTCGGAGGTTTTTGCAAGGACGGAGTCGGAACATTGTTCAGAAAGGATTTACTAACCATTATTAGGACTAGATTTGAGTTTTGACTTGTGTGTTTACGTGATTATTTTAATTCTCTTTGGTTTATGTGACATTTCTTTGGTATTTTTAAGGGTTTAATTGAATTTCCTTCATGTTGAAAATTTTTACTGCACAATGACTTACCGCGGCAGAAACGCGGTCAGCGAGGCTTTATGAACTTTCAGCAGGATTCTGACGTATTTTCAGCAGTGATTTGGCATTTAATTAATTATTAAATAAATTTTGTCCAAAAATAATCTTATCGATCGATCATTTGACAAATTCAAATCCAAATCCAAAGCCAA
The DNA here is from genome assembly GCA_034376525.1 of Nicotiana benthamiana. Taxonomy (NCBI): domain Eukaryota; kingdom Viridiplantae; phylum Streptophyta; class Magnoliopsida; order Solanales; family Solanaceae; genus Nicotiana; species Nicotiana benthamiana. Next base: position 38,855,951 of record CM067336.1, read on the forward strand.
AGCCAAAGCCGAAACCGAGCCGAGCGAGCGATGGTTCATTCTCTTCAACTCCTTCTAAGAGCTTTAAAAAGCGATTCTATATATAAGCACACAAATGTGGTTGTCCCTCACCAATGAGTGGCAAAGTGCAAGACAAAAGTTCACTTCGTCCAATTTTTATTTTCCCTCCATTTTCAATTCACACTTCTTCTACTTTAAAGGCCAATGACTTAAAGTCTCCAACAATATGACGACCCAAAGGGTCATCACCGTAATTCTCCCTTTCTTTGCGCTTCTGAGGCCTTGAAAATGGCTGCCTCGATTTGCGTGCACAATCGGTGGGCGAAGCAGGAAAATTTTTATGTGGAAATATTTGAACTCTGTGTTAAAAACTATGAATTTCGATAGTAATATTGCTATAGTTGACTTTGGTCAACATTTTGGGTAAACGGACCCAGACCCATGATGTGACGTTCCCCGAGGGCCCGTAAGGAAATTTGGGACCCGGGCGTATTCCTGGAATCGAAATCCGAGGTTCCAGATCCGAGTACGGAGCTTTTCTGTGAAATTATTATTGAAAATGCTTAAGGAAAAATGAAAATAAAAATTTGATCAAAAGTGATGGTATCGGGCTCGTATTTTGGTTGCTTCTCACTGGGCTCCCTTGGCTATTTCCTCATCCTCGTGGATAGCCTTATCAGACTCACGAGCTTTCTTTTCTAAAAGGGAGATCCTTCCCATCAACTCAGTTCCAATAAGATTAGCCTACAAGGGAAATGCAGCAAATGTGAGAATTTAGCAAGATATATAAAAACTTGTTAAATAAAGGAAAAGTACCTTCAAAGTTGAATGAACTATGTCATTTATCAGAGTCAAATAGTTGTGGCTCTTCATCCTATTCTTCTCAATATCTCCAATCAGTGGCTCAAGCCACATATCTGCCCCGCCTGACTTTCTTAAGAGGCTATGATTAGCAGGAACCTCAAGGGTAACACTCCTCATAGTTAAATCTCTACTACTGGAACCGTCTTCTATGTATTGACAGAGAAAGAGGGAGCAATAGAAGGAGGAATGGTAGAAGTACTGTAAATTGGAGCTAAATGAGTCAGGGTAGAGACTGAAGAAACAGACAAGGGAATCAAAACAGGTAAAGAGGTAGGAGTAGATAAAACCGGCAAGGGAACACTCGTAACTGAAAGAGGAATAGAAGAAACGGGAATAGAAGACGAGAGCGGGGTTTCATCAAGAACTAGCCCAAGCTATCCACTCTCAAAACCACTAACAAAGAGACGTCGAATAGATTCGTTAGAGTCCCTTGAGTGGTGTCTTCATCAGAAGAAATCTGAACAGGCTCGGAGATAGAGGTTCGAGCAGGAGCATCTTCATCTTCATCTTCAGAAATGGTGGGTATCCTAGCTCTTCGCCTAGCAATTTAGGATGTAACCTTCCTTTTTGACAACATGAGTTTAGTTTTCTCCAAAGAAAGTGAAGAGCTAGAAGAAGCTCGAAGGGCAACAACTACCTCAACGATGCCCCTGATACCAAATCTTGATGAAAAGAAGGATAAAAGAATTAAAATAAGAAATAATTTAATATACGGCAAAGCATAAGAAAGTGCATACCGTGGGTCTTCACTTTCTAACCATGTAAGTGGGAAATTGATTTCCAAGTTCTCGCCTCCATCAGCGCAGTTTTCAAAATTGAATTTACCCAACCACAAAAATTAGGAACGGGTTCCACATCCCCCATAGTTGCTACAGAAAACCAAATAGAAACGAAATTGGAATAGACGTATTCCTAAAAATAGATACGGTAAGTAAAAAAAAACTTACGTGCAAAGTTCCACTTCTTAGGGAAGGGAATATTTGTTTCACCCAACAAATCCATCGTACGTACAAAAACATAACGAGCATACCACCCTTGATCCTTGTCATCCTCGGGGTTAACCAAAACCTTCTTACTTCTTGCAGTCAAGGTAAAAACACCATGGCGAAATAATTTGGGATGGTATAGGTGAATAAGATGGTGGAAGGTAAAATTAACATTGGCTTTGGTAGACAAACACCTCAAGCAAGCCACTACTCTCCAACAAGAGGACCTACTTGTGCTAAATAAATTTTGAAATAATGACAAAATTCAAGTATGACTGGTCAATAGCAGGTTTAATCACAAAGTAAAGGGATAAGTATAAACGAAAGAGAATCCACTTCTAAAAGAAGAAATTCTCAGGTTTGGGTTTGGAATCATCATTCAAAGATTTTCTCTCCAATTACAATCTTTCCGAACAGTGGGAATCACAGGTTCAGTTATTAGAGAAGGATAGGTGTCGGCTTTCTCTAAATTTATAACTTGTTCTTGGAGAGAACTTCTGTCATTCCTAAAAGATAAATTATCGAGTACAATTTCATCAACTAAAGGTTCTCGGAGAGGTTCAAAAAGTTCTTTACCTTTAGAAGAAGAAGTTTTAGAGGTGGAACCTCTAATGCTACAACTAGAAGAAGGAGCGGCTGAACTAGATATTCCACCACGAGTAGACCCTAGGCTATGAAGCCTACCTCCTCTACCTCTTCTATTTCTTAGAGGGGCATTAGGAAAGTTGTCTAGAATTGGGACTTTCCTAGGGTTAGGGTTTGAAGACGACATTGTTGAAGAAGGATGAACTAAAGGAGAAAAAGAGCAAAAGTGAGTAATAGATTGTTTGTTGAAGATCTATGAAGAAGAAGACAAAAGAAAGAGGGTTAAGTATGTATATACCAGCAACCATCAAATAAAGAAGTGTAATGATGGAAAGCCTATAATAAAGGCAACTATCACTTCGTGAATAAAGGGGATGAAGAAACCTTGAAAAAAGGCTGCAGAATTATTAAGCCAATCAGAAGGTGATACGTGTGCAGAGCATTAAATAGAAGGTGACACGTATGCAAAGAATTAATTAGAAGGGACAATTGAAGCGTTAGTACTGTCATATCATTAATTTCGGCAAAAATTATCTTTTTATGCAGATCCACTTCCCAAATATTTAATTGATAAATAAATGGAAAGTGAAGGGACTATCTGTATTGGAAAAAAACTGTATTTATATTAAAGATAACATGGCACGATACGTGGACTGGCTAAATGGTCAAAACATGATAATCAGCTAAGAGGCACGAGTGACAACAGATACGGGGAGAAGAAAGCTAAATAGGCACGAGAAGCAATTCGAATAATACAAGTTTCGTACCTATTTAACTCATTTAAAGCTAAGAGATCAGAAGGCATTGAAGACATAGATCTGATGACGAAAAGGAGTCCAAATTCAACATTAAATACAACAATACGTTAGAGAATATGTATTAAATAGGAATGATTATGTAACGTTTCATTTAATGTATTTTATTGCTCATAATTGCCTCATTAAGACTAAGGCATTACACCTTTCCCTAGAGTCAACTATAAAAGAAGAAAGTCTCAGCACTTGTAAGGACATAGAATATCATCGATATTACACTGAAATACAAACTTATTTACTGCTTATTTGTTATTCTCAAGAAATCTATTATTCCTTTTTCGTCTCCTGATTATCAGTAACCCGAATTACTATTTATCTTTAGCTTTGACCAAAGAATCATATTTTTGGTTAAACACAAAGAAAACCAAACTCGAATTAAGTTCTTTCCATTCAGTACCAAATAAAAATTTTGCTTTTAATTATATTTTAGTATTTGTATTGACTCAAGGATTTGTTTCTTTCAATTTTTTATTTTTGGCTTACTCCTGAGTGATGGTTTATAATAAGCAGCGGAAGCAATCCCAGTATTAAAATCACATATAATCTAGACAACTAGCATAAACGGGATTTCACGGGTTACCTCTTGAAGCATGAACATATCTCTTCTATCACGTGTGCCTTCAGTTCCATAACTTCTCTATGGAATCTCCATCACCCGCACAATCGTGATCCTCGAATGTTCTACGGTCTTCTACTGTGTTACCCATATAATACCCAAAAATAATAATTTTGTATGGGGCAAATTTCTAGGAAAACTTGGCTGAAAAATTCAGCCACCATGTAGGTGGAAAACCTTTTGTATTTATAGCATAAGTTTTAAGGGTTTAGACCCTTTTCCAAAACCAGTTGGGTTTCCTTTTCCACCAGAAAATGATTCCTTTATTTCCTACTATTTAGGCACAGCAGGGACAACATAATCAATTAACAAGGCTTCCAATTATGAAATTAATTTTTAATTTTTGAAATTAATATCCACCATAATTAATTACGAATTATTTCACTAAAAATTCGTAATTGCACTCCTTATTCAATTTTCAAATTCATCCATTAAATCTTATTTAACTCCCCATGTTAAGATTCAGATACTAATCAAATAAATTAAATTACTGACGATGTAATCTATTTAAAATTTTATTAAAACTGAATAAATAATTATTTCGTAATAAATACTTGTCATGACCCAAACCTGGTCGTGATGGTGCCCTACCCTAAAGCTAGGCAAGCCTGACCAACAGTCGCTCCCAATTCAACAATAAATCTCAAAAATCAACAATTTAAGGAGAATGTAATAGTTTTAGAATAATAATCCAATATTTATAGAAAAATAATATGGAGAGATACGATCTAATAAAAACACTCCCATAAGATCGTCACGAGTCTAGAGCCTCTAAAACAAACTGGATAACAATTATCTGAACAAAAATACGCAAGTCTGGAAATGTATCTATAAATAAAATTGAAATAGGAGGAGTAGTCAGGTCCTGCGAACGTCAAGCAGCTACCTCAACGACTCTGATAAGCTTTGGACACAACGACTACTCAGCTAAGCCTCTGGTGCACCGGAATCTGCACAAAAGGTGCAGGGAGTAGGGGTGAGTACTACCAACTCAGTAAGTAATATATATATAAAATGTGTGAAGATAAGAATCCATGAAATGCCACAAAGTAAAGCTAAAACTAACAGTCCAACACATTAACTATGAACCAACAACAAAACAAATATCAAGTATATTAGTCAAGTAAAATGCAAGAATGCAATGCAATGCACATGACCCGCTGCGGCATAGAGCACGATCCATCTAACATCGACAACGCTTACTGGGGTATGTACAGACTCCGGAGGGGCTCCTACAACCCAAGCGCAATATCATCATATCATTACTGCGGCAAGCAGCCCGATCCATACTCAGTCCACAGTATGCATATGAGTCACATAACAGATTCAATTAATTTCCCAATTTTCAATTATTAAGAAGAATATAATTTAGTTATTCAACTTCAGGAAAAGTGACTTAGCATTTCATAACAGTCATTAAACACTTGACTGAGATCAATGATTATACAAAGCATGCTATCACAATGATATTCATCCTCTGAGGATGCTACAAATCGGCACAAGGTCCCAAACATAGCAATAAGTCGAGATATATTCAAAACATGGTGCGTATCAGTCGCCAATATAGTAAAATATTTGTTCGGAATGGACCAAGTAACAAATCCCCAGTCATAAACATTTCCGCACCTGCCATGGGATGCGAGTCACGCCCTAATATAGCATCACAATGTGATAATCCGGTGTTTCAAACTCTCAGGCCATCATCTATACAAACTACTCACCTCTAACCGGCCATAGACTGGTCCGTAATGCCTTTTCCTCTCGAATCTTCCTCTACGCACGTCGAATCTAGTCAAAACTACAACGAATACGAAAATATGGGCTAAAGAAACATAACCCAATCAAAAATACTCGAAAAGTACAAAAATTCGCGAAGTTGAAAAAACCTGAGCCCCGGGCCCACTAGTTAAAATTTTCCGAAAATCACATCAAAGGATTACTCATCTTACCATGAGTCCGTATATATGAAGTTTAACAAAAACGGAGTTCAAATGGCCTATCAAATCCTAAAATTTGTTTTCGAAAACCAAGCCATAGTTTTTCACAATTTCAACCCACTTTCATGAATTTGAGCATTGATTCTTCAATAAAATGGTGTTTCGAAGTCAAGAGACTTACCTCCAATCAATACCCGTCGAAAACCCTCTTCAAATCGGTCAGAAAGCTCTCTTGGAGGCGTAAAAATGGTGAAAAAATGATGTGGGTCGCGGACCAAAGGGTTTTTAAACATTCTGTCCGACTACTGTAGCGACCTCTATGCGATCGCATAGACAAAAATCCAAGCCCTCAAATACCTCTTACACGATCGCAGGTAAGACCACGCGATCGCAGAACACTGACCAAAGACCCTACGTGATCGCACGCGCTCTTACGCGATCGCACTGACCAAACACTTAAGCCTACGCAATCGCAGAGACCAAATTAGCACCCGGCTTCAGAACCTTCTATGTGATCGCAGCCCCAGGCTCGCGATCGCGGAGAGTAATTTCTGCTCTGCAATTTCTGCTGCACTTTTCATGTTCAAATCCCCCGTTAGCCATCCGAAATCATCACGAGGCCCTCGGGACCTCAACCAAACAAACAAATATGTTCTATTACTTCATTCAAACTTGCTCGTAGCATCAAAACACTATAAAAAACAACAAAATCTTCAAATTACCATGGATTTAAGCCTAAGTCAAACTAAAACTTCCAAAACTTGCATTTGATCAAAAACCCAACCTAAACACCTCCGAATAACCTGAAACTTTTCACACATATCCAAAATCACTTAACGGAGCTACTGCAATCGTCAGAATTCCATTCCGACCCCCGGATCAAAATCTCACATGACTGGAATTCGCCAAAATTCAAACTTAGCCATTTCAACCCTAATTCTACACTGGACCTCCAAATTCAATTCCGATTAAGCTCCTAAGTCACAGATCATCATTCGAAACTGGTCGAATCATCGAAAATCCATTACGAGTCCTCTAACTCATAAGCCAACATTTGGTTGACTTTTCCATACCAACCTTTTCATAAAAAGACTAATTGTCTCATTTCTAACTGATCTGTATCCGAATTACTTCAAATTATCCAAAGAGATATAATGAAACATGTAGAAGCATAAAACAGGGAAAACAGGGCAGTAGCTCCGATGACAACGGGTCAGGTCGTTACATCCTCCCCAACTTAAACAGACGCTCGTCCTCGAGCGGGTCAAGAAATATACCTGGAGTCTCAAACAAGTGAGGGTATTTGCTGCGCATCTCCTGCTCGGTCTCCCAAGTGGCTTCCTTCACGGGCCGACCTCTCCACTGTACCTTCACCGAATCTATGTACTTAGATGTCAGCTTTCGAACCTGACTACCCAAATAGCCACCAGCTCCACATCATAGGTCAAGTATTCATCCAACTGAATCATGCTGAAATCTAGTACATGAGACGGGTCCCCAACATACTTTCGGAGCATAGAAACATGGAACACCGGATGAACTCCCGACAAGCTAGGTGGAAAAGAACGCATATAGGCCACCTCCGCAATCCTTCTAAGTATCTCAAAAGGTCCAATGAACCTTGGACTCAGCTTCCCTTTCTTTCCAAACCTCATAACGCCTTTCATTGGCGAAACCTTCAACAAGACCTTCTCGCCCACCGCATAAGATACATCTTGAACCTTCCGGTCCGCATAACTCTTCTGACACGACTGAGTTGCACAAAGTCTCCCCTGGATCACTTTCACCTTCTCTAAGGCATCATCAACTAACTCTGTACCCAAAAGGCTAGCCTCGCCGGGCTCAAACAAACTAACCGGAGATCTACACCGTCTCCCATATAAGGCCTCATACAACGCCATCTGAATGCTGGATTGATAGCTATTGTTATAAGAAAACTCTGCAAGTGGTAAGAATTCAGCCCAAGAACCTCCAAAATCAATAACACATGCACGTAACATGTCCTCCAATATCTGGATAGTACGTTCGGAATGTCCGTCCATCTGAGGATTAAATGATGTGCGCAACTCTACCTGTGTGCCCAACGCCTGATGAAATGTCCGCTAGAAATGGGAAGTAAACTGAGTACCCCTATCTGAGACAATGGAAACTGGGACCCCATGCAACCGTACGATCTTCCGGATGAAAATGTCTGCTAATTTCTCTGCAGAATAGGTAGTACATACAGGAATGAAGTGCGCGGACTTGGTCAGTCTATCCGCAATCACGCAAATCAAATCAAACTTCTTCGAGGTACAAGGAAGACCACTCACAAAATCCATAGTAATATTCTCCCATTTCAACTCTAGAATATCCATCCGCTGGAGTATACACCGGGTCTCTGGTGCTCATATTTGACCTGCTGATAGTTGAGACTCCGAGCCAAATAACTCACAATATCCTTTTTCATCCTCCTCCACCAGTAATACTGTCTCAAATCCTGGTACATCTTCGCGGCACCCAGATGAATCGAATACCGCGAGCTGTGGGCATCCTCTAATATCAACTTCCAGAGCCCATCCACATTGGGCACGCAAATCTGGTACTGCATCCGCAACACACCATCATCTCTAATGGTCACATCTCTTGAATCATCATGCTGGACCATGTCCTTTAGGGAAAGCAAATGTGGGTCACCATACTAGCGCTCTCTAATGCGGTCAAACAAAGAAGATCAGGAAACCACACGAGCCAACACCCGACTGGGTTAAGAAATATCTAACCTCACCATCTGATTGGCCATGGCCTAAACATCAACTGCAAGGGGACTCTCCCCAACTGGAATGTATGTCAAACTACCCATACTAATCGTCTTCCAGCTCAAAGCATCGGCCACTACATTGGCCTTTCCGGGATGATACAAAATGGTAATATCATAGTCCTTGGGCAACTAAAGCCATCTACGCTGTCTCCAATTAAGATCCTTCTATTTAAACAAGTGCTAAAGACTGTGATGGTCCGTATATACCTCACAAGATACACCATATAGATAATGCCTCCAAATCTCTAAGGCATGAACTATTGTAGCCAACTCTAAGTCATGAACAGGGTAGTACTTCTGGAAGCCGACTTGAGCTTCTGGAAGCTCTCCTCGCATTCATCCGACCACACAAATGGAGAATTCTTCTGCGTCAACTTTGTCAAAGGCAAAGAATAGATGGAAAGTCCTGAATGAACATGCGGTAATAACCCGCCAAGCCGAGGAAACTCCGAATACAGTAACTGAGGATGGTTTTGGCCAACTTTGCACCGCCTTGATCTTCTTTGGGTCAACTTGAATACCATCACTGGACACCACGTGTCCCAGAAAAGCCACAATACTAAGCCAGAACACACACTTGGAAAACTTCCGCATGAAGATTCTCCTCTCTCAATCTCTGCAATACCACCCTCTGGTGCTGCGCGTGCTCCTCCTGGCTACGCGAGTACACCAGGATATCATTAATAAACACGATCACAAAAGAATCCATATACGGCCGAAATATACTATTCATCAAGTGCATGAACGCGCCTGGGGCATTAGTCAGCATGAAAGACATCACTAGTAACTCGTGGTGCCCATATCTTGTCCTGAAAGCCGTCTTCATAATGTCTTGAATCCCTAATCTTCAGCTGGTTATAGCCTGATCGGAGGTCAATCTTAGAGAATACCCTTGCTCACTGAAGCTGATCAAGCAAATCTTTAATACGGGGTAATGGGTACTTGTTCTTTACTGTCACCTTGTTCAGCTGTCTGTAATCAATGCACATTCTCATTGTGCCATCCTTCTTCTTTACAAATAACATCGGTGCACCCCACGGTGACACACTCGGGCGAATGAACCCCTTATCTAGGAGTTCCTGAAGCTGTTCCTTCAACACTTGTAGCTCCACTGGTGCCTTATGATAGGGAGGGATATAGATGGGCTGAGTGCCCGGTAGAAAATCAATACCGAAATCAATGTCCCTATCCGGAGGCATGCCCGATAGGTCCGTTGGAAACACATCAGGGAAATCCCTCACTATGGGGACCGTATCAAGACTAGGAGCCTCAGCTCCCACATTTCTCACAAAAGCCACGTACGACACATAACCCTTCCCAACCATCCGTTGGGCCTTCAGGAAGGAAATCACCTTGCTGGGTACATAATCAGTCATGCCTCGTCACTCGATCCTTGGAATACCTGGAATAGCCAATGTAACTGTCTTTGCATGACAATCTAGAATAGTATGGTACGGAGATAGCCAATCCATACCCACAATCACGTCGAAATCCACCATGCCCAATAATCACAAGTCAACTCGAGTCTCCAGACCCGTAATAATCACTAGACACGATCAATATACATGATCCACAATAATAGTATCACCTACCAGAGTATATATGTACACAGGCAAGGCAAGACAACCACGGGTCATACCTATATGATGTGCAAAATATGAAGATACATAGGAATGGGTAGATTCGGGATCAAATAATATAGAAGCATCCCTATGGCAGACTGAGATAATACCTGTGGTGACAGTATCTGATGCAATCGCGTCCCTCCAATCTGGAATAGCATAGAATCAAGCTTGACCACCTCCAGTATGGTCCTTGCCCTTGGGGAGACCTCTGACTACCTGGCCTCCACCCCTAGCTGACTGAGTGGGTGCCAAAGAAACCAGAGCAGAAGACGAGGCTGATCCCTCTGCTGAGACTGTCTACTATTGAGCCGAGGAAATTGTCTCCTCATATGACCCAAATCATTGCACTCGTAGCAATGACCTGGAGCTGGAGAAGGGTACTGATGGGAACCCTTAGTTGCAGAAAAACCTGGGCTGAAGAAGCAGGAGCAGAGCTCTGAGCTGGAAGGGCACTCATTGCAGGCTGGCTCTATTGATGTCCCTGATGACCCCGACCTGAAGAGGCCCTACTGGACTCTATACGACATGACTGAGGAGTTCTGAAGGGACGACCTCTTATGCGCTGGAACAGGCCCCTAGACATAGCTCCATTGAAACCACCTGAACCTCGAGGCCTCTTAGTCTCCCTTTCCTCACGCTCGCTACGACGATCTGTCTCAATCCGACGAGCCGCATCAACTGGCTCCTCAAATGAAACTATTGTAGCCCTCTCTCTAGTCATCAGTATGCGGATCGAATAGTTGAGGCCATCCACGAACTTCCTGATCTTCTCTCGATCTGTCGGGATCATCTAAGTAGCATGTCGAGCTAGCTATGTAAACCTCAACTCATACTGAGTCACCGTCATATCTCCTTGAGTCAACCACTCGAAATAACGATGTAACTCCTCCCTCTGAGACTGGGGTACATACTTCTCCAAAAATACCATGGAGAACTGCTGCCAAGTGAGGGGCGCTGCCCCAATAGGGCTACGCCTCTCATCTCCTCCCACCAAGTAAATGTAGGCCCTGTGAACTGGAAGGTAGTAAATGCCACTCCATTAGACTCCAGAATACCCGCAGTACGAAGCACACACTAACACTTATCCAGAAAACCCTGGGCATCCTCGCCCTCAGCACCACTAAATATCAGAGGTTGGAGTCTACCGAACCTCACAAACCAACGCTGCTCGTCATCCGGTATAGCTAGAACCACATGAGCTGGAGCTGGAGCTGGTGCGACTAGCGCAATTGGAAGAACTGGTGCAACTGGTGCAGCTGGATGAACTTGTTGAACTGGAGCTACATCAGGTGTCTGTGAGCCCTGAACAACCTGCTCGGGTGTACGAGCATCGGGGGTCTGATTACCACCCCCGATCTGAGAAGTAGCCGCCGCTGTAGTGGCTTAAACCACCTGAACCAGGCCAGTGCAGACAGACAACATCTGAACCAAAGGTTCCTGGAGACCAGGAATCACGATGGGCACTACCGGTGCTTGAACAGGTGCTTCTGGAGCATCTACAACTGGGGGCTGGTCCTGGACCTGAGCAGCTGGTGGGTCTGCAGGTGCTTCCCCTGCTAGTCCGCCTCGACCGTGTGACGACCTGACCCCTCGTCTTTTTTCTTTCAGCCCCGTTATCCCCATAATATGCATCCCCGTGTGTTGATATATCTGCTTGGTGAGTTTGAGATGTGTAGGATTGAATTTGGTTAGAAATGAGACAAATAGTCTCTCTACGGAGAGTTTAAGTTGTAAAAGTCAGCCGGACGTTGACTGGTGGGTTAGAGGGCTCAGAATGGATTTTCGATGATTCGACTAGTTTCAGATAGTGATTTATGACTTGGGAACCGCAGAAGCAGAAACTGGGCAGATTTGAATAATCAGTAGCTTCACGATTGAGAAGAGATGGGAACATTTTAGACCTCAGCTAAGGCGATTTTGGAGGGGATTTCGAGAGAGATCATCAGGTATGGACCCTTAGACCTCGAATATGTAATTATGGTGTGAAATCATGGATTATACACTAAGAAATCAATGTTTTAAATGTAAAAAATGGTGGTTAGGGATTGAAACCCAAGTGAACTTTAAGTGTGGATTTCAGGGGTAAATGGACTCCGATTCTTGTAAATATATGTATGGACTCGTGGAGAGACGAGAATTGTGGAAATGTGAATTTCGTAATTTTTTGAAAAGTGGTCTCGGGGCTCGAATTTTTCCTACTTTGTATTTTTGGGTGTATTTCGAGTTATTTCGATTGGGTTATGTTCCATTAGCCTATTGTGACGTATTCCTTTTGGCTTTGATCAGATTTGGCATCTGCGGAGGTTGATTCTCGAGGGAAAGGCATTGCGAGCTAGTTTGCGGCCGACTTGAGGTGAGTAATGGGTGTAGATAATGACCCGAGGGTTTGAAACCCGGGTATATCACATTGTGACGCTGTATTGAGGCGAGACACGTACTCTACTGTGAGTGCGGGGTCGATTATGATTGGGGACTATGGCTTTGTCCGGCCGAGTGGTATTGTACTGTGATTGTTGGCTATAAATGAGCCGGTAAACCTCCTACTTGGATGGTTATGAACATATTTGAGCTGCGTGATGGTTATTTGCTGTGAGGATCGTCATCATTGTTTATGTGAATTTTAGCATGTTTTCATGACATTGATCCTGCACTAGAACACTGTTTAAACATGATTTGGCAAATATTGAAGTTTGACACCTAATTCTATTATTTCCTATACGGAACTAAAAATGGTAAGATATTTGTGCCTGTGAGGCTTTCATGCATATAGCTGGACTGATAGTGGATCGAGATGCGTGCCGCAACGTATGTTACTATGATATGGTGCTTGGGCTGTAGAAGCCCCTCTGGAGTCTGAACCCCCACAGTGAGCGCGGGTACCCAAATGGATCTGACATTTCTAGGCTATGGGATTGTGTTTTTTGATTCATATTGATAATATTGAATCTAATTATGTTAGATATCGTTGGTTCGGGGTCGAATTTTAGAGGAAAGGCAATTGTTGGGCTTTGAGTTGCTATTTTTGGATTCGAGGTAAGTGTTCGATCTAACTTCTTCTTGAGGGAAAGTGATTAGGTTGTTATTTGCTATGTGTTATGTGGAGTCGGTGTATAGGTATGGTGACGGTTACCTATGCGCCCGAGTCAAGCATGACCGTGAGTCATAATTGCTATTAAATTGTCGAAAGAGGTGAACAATATTGCTAGTTACTTGTTAAATAAATTTTGAGATGATAGTTGAGAAGCAAATGAGTTAAGGAGGAATTATGGTATCTACCCTTGCCGGGATTTGTTGTCTAATAGTATTCCCTTGTCGGGTCCTATTGTAGAGTTGTTCTTCCCTTAGGCTGTTAGCTGTACCCTTGCCGGGTTAAACCATTATGCTGATGTGCTTCCCTATTGGTATCTTTCTGTGAAAAGATTGCTAGAATTACTCAATTGTATTACATATTGGGATCGTGTGGCACACCGACCACGAGATATTATGAATGGGATTGTGTGGCACGCCGTCCACCTATTGTTATTGGCCTGATATGCCGGTGACATTTATTACGGGATCGTGTGGCACGCCTCCCACCTATTGTTTTTGGCCTGAAATGCCGGTGCCATTGTGCATAGATAATACAAGAGCGTGTGGCGAGCCGTCCACTGTAAATGCATGTAATCTTTGAGTTCCTCCAGAAGATGGAGTAGTACTTATTGATTTCCTCCCCAAGATGGAGTGGTACTTATTGAATTCCTCCACAAGATGGAGTGGTACTTATTGATTTCCTCCACAAGATGGAGTGGTGCTTATTGATTTTCTCCAGAAGATGGAGTGGTGCAATTAATTTCCTCCATAAGATGGAGTGGTGCTATCGATTGGGTGAGGACGAGGGTAAAATCACGATGGGTGGTGCCGTGCAACGTTTACTTTATTGGCTTTATCTTATTGGTGTTCCTTATACTGTTTTCTTTTCTTGGTTGTTGATGATTTGATAATCGAACTGCTATGCCCCCCCCCCCAGCAAGTCCCTTTCCTATTATCTGTTTAGACTTTTTGTTATTTTCTATTTCTGTACATCTGTACACGTTGATTGTGGTAGGTCCTGTTTAGCCTTGTCACTACTTCGCTGGGGTTAGGCCGGGCACTTACCAGCACATGGGGTCGGTTGTGCTGATACTACGCTTCTGTGCCTTTTGTGCATAGGTCAGGACCCAGCCTACGGACCGCAGCTATAGTTCGGGAGTGATCCTTCAGTCTAGAGATTCAGAGGTAATTCGCAGGAGTTCGCGGGCCTCGAGTCTCCTCTATCTACTTCTTTCCGTTTGTTTAATTGTACCAAACAGACACGTTATGTATTTTCTTTCAGACTGTTGTTTTTAGTACTCTTTTACTAGTCCGTGAGTAGTGACACCAGATACTAGGTAGAGTCATGTTCTTAGATTTCCGCATCTTGTTTTCGTTATTGTTATTAAAAGACTTCCGCATATTTCAAGTAATTATTTTAGTATCAACCTTCGAAGTTTCAACAACTTGATGGTAAAGGTAACATGAAGAAATATGTTGCGCACTTCGTGGAGACGTGCAACAACGCTGGGACATATAGATATTAGCTCATCAAGCAGTTTGTCCGCTCGCTAAAAGGAAATACTTTTGATTGGTATACAGACTTCGAGGCTGGATCTATCGACAACTGGGATCAACTAGAGCAAGAATTCCTCAATCGCTTTTATAGCACAAAACACACGGTGAGTATGATAGAGCTTACAAATACTCATCAACGAAAGGGGGAATCTGTTATCGACTTTATTAATCATTGAAGGAATGCAAGCCTCAACTTCAAAGACAAGTTTATTGAAGCTTCAGACATAGAGATGTGCATCCAAGGCATGCATTGGGGATTGTGCTACATCTTGCAAGGTATCAAGCCTAGCACATTTGAAGAACTTGAAACTCGTGTCCATGACATGGAATTGAGCATGGCCTCCACTGGAAATTGAAAGGCTGCCCATCTATGAACCTCGCAAAGCGAATGACAAGCTAGAAGTCATGAAGTGGGGAAGTTCGTACCCAAGTCTGAAAGCAAAGAAGCTATGAATGTCGATATGTCACCTATGAAGTTCACGACGAAGGTGAGCAAGAAGATGAGTATAAAATCCACTTCTTCTCAATACAAGCCAAGTAGAAAGTTGACTCTAAAAGAAATGCATGAGAAAGAGTACACATTCTTTGATTATGATGTGCCAGCTATCTTCGAAGAACTCCTCAAGTTAAATCTCATTGAGCTTCTAGAGATGAAGCGACCAAATGAAGCTTGGAAAACAAATGACCCAAACTACTGCAAATATCACCGACTTGTAAGCCACCCACTAGAGAAGTGCTTTGTCTTCAACGATAAAGTTATGGATTTGGTTCATGAAAAGAAGATCGTGCTTGAAGATGAGCAAGAAAGCACCGACCAAGTGTCTATCACCTTTGGCTCATTAAATCTAGAGGAGTTATGCAGCTTAAAAGGAATAAAAAATGAAAAATTACTGGAGAACAACAAAGTTAAAGATGACCAACCTGATGGTGATGAAGGTTGGATGTTGGTGACTCATCATAGGTGCCACAAAATGAGCCCACGAAACAAATCAGTAGAACAACCAACAAGGATGTTGATGGTAAAAATACCAATGAAAAAGAATCTAATTGAGCATTTGAAGAAAGAAAAAGTGGAGATGCACCATCCTCAAAAGACACGACATCTAGTGACCTTGGAGGAGTTCGTACGAAGTTGGTTCCGCACAAAGATTTCCCATGAGTGCATTGATTCCTCTTGTTTCTATGCTGACAAAGGGGAAGAAAAGAGTAATGACCGACCCTTGGCGCCATCTTCGGAAAAAACCCATCGACTCCACTCCTCTGGAAGTTAATGCTTGTGAGGAAAAGGTCACATTCACAACTGACGATCTTTTGCTAGGTGACAATCCTCATAACCACCTATTGTACCTGGTTGGCTATGTATGTAACGAAAGGGTAAATAAAATTTTGGTTGATGGAGGATCCTCAGCGAACATTTTGCCAATACATAATGTGAAAGAACTTGGTATTCCCATGAATGAACTTTCAGAAAGTCGTATCATGATCCAAGAATTCAACCAAATGAGGGCAAAGAGCCATAGGCGCGATCAAGCTCGGAATCACTATTGAAGATATGAAATCAAGTGCATGATTCTATGTGATTGACACGAAGGCTTCATTCAATGTTTTTCTTGGGAGATCTTGGATCCATGAGAATAAAGTAGTTCCATCTACCTACCATCAATGTTTAAAATACTACGAGGGTGAAGTCGAGAGGGGTGTAGTTGTTGATGATAAGCCATTCACCGATGTTTAGTCACACTTCGCCGATGCAAAGTTTTACTTGAAGAAACGCATTGTAAAGGAGTTGAAAGCTAATGATGGCATGAAAAGAAAGAATAAAGAGCCCTTAACTGAAAGAGAAGAGGTGACTACTAGCAAAGACAAAGCTGTTAGTAAGGAGGTACAACCCAATGCGAATAAATCATATAGAGGGAATATTACGTCTTATGACAAGAAAGTAAGTCCGGCGCCCCAATATGTCCCTAAAAGGAAGAAATATGAAGGTGAACCAACTAATAGCCAAGCTAACATGCTAAAAGAGTTAACTCTTCCAGTTAAATGAATTGAGGCAGTAAAGTCGTCCTCAATGCCGCTTGCAGGTTTGTAGCCCAAAATGGTTTGCAGAATGTGGCACTCCCTACAAAGCGAACAGGTGAAGGTTTTGACCCTAGCGCTTACAAGCTAATTGCAAAAGCTGGATACAATCCCAACAAAACGTCAAAGTTAAGGAAGCTCCCATCAGAAGCTGCAACAAGGCAACCACTTAAAGGTTTGGGATACAAGAAACCGTCACCAGTGCGCATCTCAATAAAAGGGCGAGCAAAAATTAAATCAATGTAGAAGATGAATCGGCTGCTTCTAACAAGCCTTCTATCTTTGATCGACTTGGAGAATCACCTACGAGGACCTCCATTCTTGAAAGATTGGGTCCACTAAATAAGAGGAACAAGTTTCAGAGAAAGTTTCAAAGCATAAGAACACTCGCTTCACCCAAAATCGAGGAGATCTCTAAGGATTTCCAATGTTTGCTTTCTTCTAGAATGAGGCGACAAACAAAACTTGTGGTTTCATGAAAAGAAGTACTGAAGGTAAAGCCATATTCTGTGGTTCATACTAAGGAACGTGATGAAGACGAAGAAAGTGTTGGTTCTTCATATCATGTTACTGTACAAGTCGAGAATGACATTCCATCTTCAATGGAAGATAATACAGAATTGGAGGATGTTTTGTCATGTTATCACATATCCTTTTATGATGGGAACCCTCAAGAAGATGAAGATGCGAAAGATGATCCACCTGAACTTGAAGAAGGGGTGAAGACGACAGTTGATGCCTTAAAAGAAGCTAACATTGCACCGACGAATAACCAAGACCCACCTACCTAAGTGCTTTACTAGAAGCTGATGGAGAGAGCACTCATATTGAGTTAACTCAAATAGTTCAGGGATGTCTTTGCTTGGAATTACAAAGGGATGTCTGGCTTGGACCAGAAAGTAGCAATCCATCATCTTGCAGTCAAAAATGGTGCTCGCCTTTTTAAATAAGCTGAAAGGAATTTTAGGCCGGACTTGGTTCACTTGATTGAAACTGAAGTTAACAAACTCATTGAAGCTGGATTTATTCGTTAAGTTAAATACCCAACATGGGTTTCAAGTATTGTCCCTGTAAGGAAGAACAATGGCCAGATTTGAGAATGCGTTGACTTCAGGGACCTCAATAATGCATGTCCCAAAGATGAATTCCCCACTTCCTATTCCAGAGCTGATGATTGATGCTAATATTAGTTACGAGGCAATGCCTTTCATGGATGGTTAGTCGGGCTATAACCAAAATCGTATGGCACCAAAAGATAAAGATCTTACTGAGTTCCATACCCCCAAGGGTATTTATTAATACAAGGTAGTGCATTTTGGCTGGAAGAATGCTGGTGCTACTTACCAAAGGGCTATGCAAAATATTTTCGACGGTCTTCTCCACAAGAATGTCTAATGCTATGTTGACAACTTGGTGTGAAATCAAGAGAGAAGGGCGACCACATGAAAGACTTGAGGATGGTATTTGAATTTCTCCAGAGGTACAACCTTAGGATGAATCCGTTGAAATGTGCCTTTGGAGTTACTTCTCGAAAGTTCCTTGGTTTTATTATCCGACATCGAGGGATCGAAATTGATCAAGCCAAAGTGGATGTCATTTTGAAAATGCCTGAGCCTTGAGATATCCATGAATTGAAAACTACGCAAGGAAAGATAGCATACGTTAAAAGATTCATATCAAACCTGGCTGGGAGGTGCCAACCATTTAGTCGCCTCATGAAGAAAGGCATTCCTTTCAAGTGGTACCAAGCTTGTAGCAATGCCTTCGGAAGTATTAAAACCTACTTGATGAAGCCTCCAGTTTTAGCAGGTCCTATACCTGGAAAGCCATTGATACTATACATTACGGCACAAGAAATGTCTGTTGGAGCAATGTTAGCCCAAGAAAATAGTGAGGGGAAAGAAAACTCTCTTTACTACTTGAGCACTATGATGACACCTAACGAGCTGAATTATTCGCTAACTGAAAAGTTGTGTTTGGTGCTAGTCTTCTCAATTCAAAAGTTGAATCATTACTTTCAAGATCATGTTGTCCGTCTTGTTTCTAAAACAAATCCCATCAAATTCGTGATGTCAAAACCCGTTCTTAGTGATCGACTAGCGAGATGGTACCTCCAATTTCAACAATTCGAGATTCTGTACATCCCTCAAAAGCTGTAAAAGGACAAGCATTGGCAGACTTCTTGGCAGATCATCCCATACCTAATGATTAGGAGCTAACTGATGAACTACCTGATGAGGATGCAATGGTAATTGAAGTTCAACCACCTTGGAAGATGTACTTTGATGGTGTTGCGCATCGTGGGGGAGTCGGGCTGGCATAGTATTTGTCACTCCTCAAGGTGAAGTCTTGCCCTACTCCTTTACTTTGACACAACTATGTTCCATTAATGTTGCTGAATATCAAGCATTAATACTAGGGCTTGAAATGGCCGTTGATATGAAGCAATTGCAATTGCAAGTCTTTTGTGACTCCCAATTAGTGATGAATCAGCTTTTGGATAGTTACAAGGTCAAGAAACCTAAACTATGCCCATATCATGATTACGTAAAAAAGTTGATGGGATGTCTCGGTAATGTGACTATTTAGCATGTGCCAAGGAAAGAAAATAAGAAGGCTGATGCTTTAGCTGCTCTAGCTTCATCATCAGCCCTTCCTGACCTAGCACAT
Organism: Nicotiana benthamiana; assembly: GCA_034376525.1. Taxonomy (NCBI): domain Eukaryota; kingdom Viridiplantae; phylum Streptophyta; class Magnoliopsida; order Solanales; family Solanaceae; genus Nicotiana; species Nicotiana benthamiana. Next base: position 38,875,551 of record CM067336.1, read on the forward strand.
GTTACCGTCTGCCGAAAATGGATAATACCGCCGTCAAATGAGGCTGAAAGTGAAGAAAGCGAACTCAAGCATCTTGTTGTTGTTTCTGAAGTTGAGAAATAATAATGGCGACAACCCATTATCGATTACTTATGCTATGGAACACTTCTAGAAAATCCGAGGAGAAGGACTAAAATCTGTCGTCGTGCACCTCGCTTCCTTTACTACAAGGTTACTCTATACAGAAGGTCGTTTGAGAGAGTACTCTTGCAATGCCTAGGAGAAGAAGAAGCTCTCCAAGCTTTGCAAGAGGAACATTCTGGGGTATGTGGGTCACACCATTCTGGACCAAAGCTCCACTTCCATGTAAAAAGGATGGGATACTATTGGCCAATGATGGTAAAAGATTGCTTGGGCTATGCTTGAAGATTCAAGGCTTGTCAATTCCATGTGAATTTTATTCATCAACCTCCTAAAGTATTGCACCCGACTGTTGCATCCTGGCCGTTTGACGTTTGGGGATTGGATGTTGTTGGACCACTACAAAAGTCCTCTGGTGGGCATCTATACATCTTGGCTGCAACTGACTACTTCTCAAAATGAGCTGAAGTTGTTGTTCTTAAGGAAATAAAAAAGGAAAATGTTGCAAGTTTCATCCGAGTAAACATTATTTATCACTTTGGCATTCTACGTTACATAATAACAGATAATGAAAATCCATTCGATAATATGTCAATGAACAAGATTTGTGATCTTTTTGGCTTCAAGCACGTAACTATTCGATGTACAATGCTGCCGCCAATGGTCTAGCTGAGGCATTGAATAAGACTCTATGAAACTTTTTAAAGAAATTCATCTCAAAAATCCAAACGAGATTGGAATGACCATATGGAAGAAGCTCTATGGGCATATAGGACGTCTCAGTGCACGCCAACACAGGCGACTCCTTATTCACTCGTTTATGGAGTCGAAGCCATTCTGCCACTTGAGCATCAAATACCTTTGTTACGACTGGCTATTCAAGAAGGAAGCACTGATAATGAAAATGCCTGACTTCGGTTAGCAGATTTCGGAGCTCTTGATGAAAAGAGATTGGAAGCTCAACAGAGTCTTGAATGTTATCAAGCTCGATTATCTCGTGCCTTTAACAAAAGAGTTCGCCCAAGATCCTTTCAAGTAGGAGATCAAGTCCTTACCGTACGAAGACCCATAATTAATTCACATAAACCTGTAGGAAAGTTCACTTCAAAATGGGATGGGTCATATGTCGTACAACAAGCTTACTCAAGTAAGGCTTACAAGCTGGTTAATGTAGATGGCTTGAGAATCGGCCCTTTCAATAGCAAGCTTTTAAAAAAGTATCATCCATGAAGTTGCAACGCTCCTCGATGTACGAGCCTAAACTGCAAGTCATGATGCTCCTAGACATACGAGCCTAAACTGCAAGTCACGACACTCCTTAACGCATGAGCCTAAACTGCATGTTGCTACACTCCTGGACCGCAAGAGTATACAATCAGTACGGCCCAAAAAAAAAAGCCCGCTAGGCTAAAATTCTCAAAAGAGGCGGCCTAGGCAAAATTTAGGACGTAAAAAAGATCTACCAAGTCTGAAATACGGTATGATTTGATCCTCTTCACCAAGGTACGTAGGCAGCTTAGGGTTTCATTCTAAGTTCAGTCGCATAAGTTCAAAAGATACATATTACCCCAATTGTTGTCCGAGTAAAGTTTGGAGGAATGCAAAATCAACCATAAATGCCATCCTTTTGTGGAACTTTGATCTCATTTGATTTAAAAAGGGCAACCCTCCATGGTAAATTGATATCTTCAAGTCCATCAGCACTTAAGTTGAAGTCCCCGAGTTGAAATCTTCTAGTCCATCGGTCTTCAAGTTGAATTCTTCAAATTAGTCGATCTTCAAGTTGAAATATTTTGGCCTTCCAAGTCTAAAAATTGAAGTCTTCAAGTCCTTTAGTCTTCAATTTGAAGTATTCAAATTTGCCGGTCATAAAGTTTAAATATTTAAGCCCCCAAGTTGAAGTCTTCAGGTTCGTCGATCTTCAAGTTGAAGTCTTCAAATTCACCGATCTTAAAGTTGAATTGTTTAAGCCCTATGAATCTTCGAGTTGAAGTCTGCAAGGTCTGCCAAATCTTCAAAGTTTTCCAAGTGTTCAAGTCGATGTCGTCTTCAAGTTGAAGCTTTATAAGTTTCCAATCTTAAGGTGGACATATAAGTCCCGTTGCACTTTAAGTTGGCCCTCTTGTGGGTTTGTCCTTAAAAGGAACTATAACTTTCCAATCTTAAGGTGAGAATATATAAGTTCCTTTATACCTTAAGTTGGCCTTTTTGTGGGTTTGTCCTTAAAATGAACTATAACTTTCCAATCTTAAGATGGACATATGAGTCCCTTTGCACCTTAAGTTGGCATCGCCGATAGTTTGGGCCACATTGAGAGTAATCTCTCAAGTAGTCGGGCCATTTTGAGAGTATTCTCTCCGGTAATTGGGCCACATTTAGAGTTCTCTTTGATAGTTGTGCCATTTTGAGAGTAATCTCCCCAAGAATTGGGCCACAATGAGAGTAATCTCTCAGATAGTCGGACCATTTTGAGAGTGTCTCTCCGGTAACTAGGCCACATTGAGAGTAATCTCTCCGGTAACCAGGCCATTTTGAGAGTAATCTCTCCAAGAATTAGGCCACATTGAGAGTAATCTCTCCAATAGTCAGGTCATATTAAGAGTAATCTTTCCGGTAGTCGGACCACATTGAGAGTAATCTCGCTGGTAGTCGGGTCATAAAACTAATTCCTCCGATATTTCGGCAGGGATGAGTACCCTTCGCCTCACACCCTAAGACCGCCTTCTTCATGCGTTGGTCATCTCGTTAAACAAGAACATATCTTTCTTGCTTGACCTACCGAAAAAAAGAGACAACAAGTAAAACAAAAAAGAAAGAACAAGAGAAAAAAAATACCTTCGCATCAATGCTTTCGAGTCCGCAAATCTAAACTCAATATAACATGCAATTACGACGAATGGATGCGTGCAATTGTAGAGCAAGAGTATTTATATTAGTGGCGAAAGAGGGATGTTGCAAATTACTGACGATGTAGGATGAGAATTATAATCAGACCCCTTTTCGAAGTCGACTTGTTGACGGCGGCGAATTTGAGCAAATCCTTAATAGACTTGAATAGTGCCGAATTTGATTGAGATGCGTGGTTTGCCGTCAAGGCTTGATGTAAGACATACGTGAATCCAATTTTGAAATGGTTTATTAAAACTTAAAATACCAGTGTTGTTACAATAATGACTAATGTTGCTTCTCTCGTAACTAGAAAAGTTTTGTACCATTTTGAAGTCTTACATGGATACAAAAAAAAGTACAATAAGTTATTATTAGACATGGCAATAATTTGAGTTCTCCACGTCATCATTTGATGTACTGTAAGATGTTAGTTATTATCTGTTTTGGCATATGTAATGTGTATCCCATAATCAAGTTAGTATTTCAAGCATAGCCATCAAAGGTCCAATAACTCGTCAAGTCTTGAAATAGGATGTATTTCTAGGCATGTAAATTTTATTAAAATTAAATCTGTAAAATAATTTGATCTATATTTTAAATTTAAAATATATTAATCCAAATAAATATTATCGACTAATATAATTGATTAAGTCTAATATATATAAATTAAATAAATAAGTCTTAAACCCAAAATGTCACCTTCCTAGAGGCCCAGTTTGGTGCCACGTGACAAATAACGTGGCGTGCCAAGTCAAACGGAAGAGCCAATAAGATCATGCCACGTGTCAAAATGACAAGGCATGCCAAGTCACACTAAAAGGCCAATGAAATCGTGTCGTGTGTACAAGTGACATGTTATGGCCAATCAAATGCGGCTATGTCACACTTTAATTTGATTGGTCGAAAAGAGTTTGTTCTTATCATGACTCCTCCCTTCCACAAGTATAAATAGGGGGTCTTCATAACTCAAAAAAGAGACTGAAGTATAACAAGAAGCAAAAAAGGGCTCGTGGATCAAACGCTGTAAATTCATCCACAAGTTTCAAGCTTCAAGTTAAAGTTCAAGAAATCAAGTTCAAGCTCAAGAACAAAGAAGAAATCAAGTTCAAGTTCAAGAACGAAGAACAAATCAAGGTCAAGTTCAAGCAATCAAGCTCATACTCAAGATCAAGATCATCACTCGTGACAACAAACATAGATTCAAGATCAAGCTCCAAGGCCCTTGAATTTATTTACTACTAAAAAGAATAATCAGAAGATTCATAGAGATTGTACACTTTAATATTCGAAATAAAATACTACAATTGTTGCGATATTTTTCGGTCTTGATTTTATTTTCTCGGCACAAATTTATTATCTACAATATATATTATATATTCTTGAAAATTACGCTCAATTACTTTATTATTTATATATGCTAGAAACTTAATTTTTTATTTCATAAATAAAATTTATTTGTGATATAAGCAAATCCATAATATAGATTAAAAAGAGAAAAGTCATATTATTATTATATAAGTAAAATAAAAAGAAGACAAGGGTCGATAATTTAAAGAGTCAAATTTTGGTTGAGGACCTCTTGATATATGCGCAGTTAAATGATTTTTTTTGTTAAAGACAAAATAAAATATAATTTTACTAGATAATATATATATATATATATATATATATATATATATATATATATATATATATATATATATATATATATATATATATATATATATATATATATATATAATATGTTATGTGGAACCTTCTATAGTGCAGTATTAGGATTTATCTTTTTTCTTATTTTTCAGGCTATTTTCCCTAATATGTGTTGCGTTTAAAAAAATATATTGAAGAGTCACGTATGTTAATTGGCCTCCTTTTCTACTTCTTTTCTCTCCATTTTCAATTCGTTTTACTAAAATAAAATGCCTTCTTTCTTCTACTTTGGTCCTAACTTCCCCCATATTTTTCACTACCCTAGTTCTACGTCTATTTTTGGCTGGCATTATCTTTCTCTGCTCCTCTCACCTCTGTTCGCTATTCTTTATGTTTTTCTGAGGAACCGTTGCTTAGTATTTTGGTGTTTTGAAACGTTTTGAGAACAAGAATGGTAGTACGTTTTAGTTCTTCCTTTTGATTTGCTTTTCCTTCAACTCATGTCAATATTTTACGTTATTGGTTTAGTTTTTCTTATTTTGGCCAAAACTATGAGTTAATGATTGTGACCCATGAATTTTTCCATAGTTCTTATGTGACCCTATCTCTTTTACTACATGACTTTTTTTTTATGGATATGCTCCTTTTGGTTTACACTTTACACACAAATCCTATTTCCATCTATTAACACAAATCCACCCTTCTTTTCGCTATGCAATTTGGTTCAGATGAAGAAAACAAACAGTTCCATACTTTCTTCGGTCCTAAATAGAGCCATTTTTGTAAAACGAGATTTGCTTTATACGATTTTCACACTTAAAAGAGAATTTTGTTTACTATACTTTTATGATTAAGGCTATTAAATTTATATAAAGGGATGAAAAAACTTTTAAATACAATAATATCCGCAGATCATTGACAGTTTGACTATAGTCTTCACCAACACTTTTTATATCTGCTTATATCATGTTATTTGCATTTGGTTCCTTCTCAAATTCAATACCATGTTTTGACTAATCTAAGATTTGGTTATACAAACGTCCAAGTTTTTAGAGAACTACACAAGCGTCTAAGATTTGGTTGTTTGTATATGCATTTGTCTTCATTCTTTTTTGTGTTTTTCTATTTGAAGGTGCATTACAGGTTAAAATATTCAAATCTCACAGAACATTTTCTATTTTTAAGAAAATATGGTCAGTTATAACACAATAATGATCTCTTTTTTCTCCAACTTGTGTTCTTCAGATTGTTAAGATTAGTTATTGACTTTTGGTTGATTTGAACGTTCATCTTTTTCACCATGCATCTATCATAGCATGCATCATTAGGATTTGCGTTCATCTGAACTACCACTCTTATTTACTGCAATTTTCCAACTTCTGTGTGGTCATGCAGAATGCCAAAACCTTCTTGGCATATATATTTGCCGGTATACTATCTTTTAGCTCTTTAACCTTCAAGACTGCATTTGCTTACAAAATTACTTAAGTTAATTATTTCTTAGATGTACTCACTGATTATAGGTGTGTTGATTTGGTTTGAATCTGTTATATTTGTGTACAATGCGTCACCAGTATGTAATATCAATCTCACTAATTTTATGCAAGTGATGGACTGATATGGGCATATTTTCCTTTTATCTTGCCCAAGTAACAGGCCTCTAATTAGGGGTGTGCATTCGAATCGGTTTATCGATAAATTGAATCAATTATTTGTTATCGATTTATCGATATCGGTTTATCGATTTATCGATTTCGATTTCGATTTTGAAATTTTCCTTATCGATTTATTAATTTCGATTTCGATTTGTCCTCTTCGGTTTATCGGTTTATCGATAAACCGATAAGATATATTAAAAAGACAAATATACCCTTATTTTATAATATTATTACTACCCTTTCCTTCACTTAACCCTAAATAAAATCCCTAATACCTTACTATTTTCGTATTTCCTTCAGCAGTTCAGCATCGCAATTCGCAGGCTCGCAAGTAAATTACTGGTTAGGATTTCTAGTTGATTTTCTGTCACATGCTGCTATTGTTGGTTTCATGGCTGGTGCTGCTTGCGTGATTGGTCTACAACAACTCAAATCATTGCTTGGGCTTTAAAAGTTTACATAGTGTGCAGCCCGCCTCTGGGCTTATTGGTGTTATCGATAACCGAATCGATAAGCCCCAAAAATCGATAAATCGAAATCGAAAAAATCAAAACCTTATTGAAACGATAACGATAAGCATATATAAAAATCGATAATCAATAATTAATTATCAATAAGGATAAAAATCGAATCGATAAATCGAATGCACACCCCTACCTCTAATAAACATGTACTCTTTATGGATGGATCAGATTGGTTGTGACAAATTAACACGTTTATTTTTTTTTTTTGTGAGTTCAACTAGCTATATCTAATAAAGCTTAAATGTTTGATTTATGAAGGTTAGTAAGTAATATACAAGTGATGAAACTTTAACCTACTACTTGCTGGAGGTAAAATTCCTCTTATATTTTTGGAATTAATTTTTATTCTCTCTCCTATATTTGGTTGGTGTTTCATGTATTTTTTTATCTTGAATTTGATGGTGAAGTGGAGAAGTTATTTGACTTGATTGTTACTGCTAGAAACGAGGTAAGTAAGGGGACAGAAGAAGGGGGTAGTATGGTGTAGAAGGTTCCCTTTCAGTTTTTGAAGTTTCTTTATTGTTGCTGCTATGTTACTGTTTATTATTTCGACTCGTCGAATGTAGTAGATGAAGAAAAAGACAAATGGTCTAGAGCTGAAAGTACTACTCTAGATGGCAAGCTTACTCCTTTCTCCATGTGTGAAGATATGTTGTTCCATTTCAAGATTGTTGTGCGTCAAACTTTATTACAATAGCTTAACAAGGAATTATGTACTAACTTCAAGCTTTATTTGAATCTTAGTGCGGTGCTTTCTTATTACCTTTATGTTGAGAATATATTTATTATGTGCAATTAACTTATGATATTCTCTTGGTTCTATATAGTATTCTCCAAAGAATAAAATTTCGTACTTGAAAAGCGACCAAATAGAGATCAACTTTGGTCGCTTTTCTGTGTATTATTTTGTCAGAACCGACCTGTTTCTGCAGCTACACCACCTGCCAGTCATACCAATCTAGATAGCATTTTATGCCAACAACAACAATAAAAAGCAACTAAAAGTAACAAAGAATAAACTTCAATAGAACTATTACATTAAGTTAACAAAACTAAGTTAACGCTTATTACAAGCACATTCGAACTAAAGGGAACTAACACAATACTAAATTGATATGTAAATTAGTTCTAACACAATAGAACTAACTCAATGTAAATTAGTTTTAACATAATAGTAAATTAGTTCTAACACACTAGAACTAACACAATAGTATATAAAGTACTGAAGGAGTGTTTTTTCAGCATCCTCGTCTGAAAGTTGGATTGCCGCGCTCGGTTCATCAGGTGGTTGACTGCGTATGAATTCCCTTACGTAAGGTGTGAAGCGAATTGAACCTATATGAAAAATTATATTGAATTGGTATTTCAATGTCACGACCCGGATTTTTTTCCACCATCGGGAGTCGTGATGGCCCTACTGTAGGAGATAGGCAAGTCAACCCTTTTAAAATATTCCATAAAACTTTAATCTAAAGAATTATTATAACCGAAAAATTTAAATAAAATGCGCAGAATACTTTTAATAGAAATATTAACAAAGGGTGGAAGAACACGACTTAACACTACCCAACATCTGGTGTCACTACTTACGGACTACTAAAAGAATTCTACAAATATCAGTCTGAAAGAAATGTATAACAAGTCTGCTTTGATACAAGTGCTTAGGAAACAATTGTGGAGTGATATAAGATCACTAGCTATCCCCAGTCATGATACATGGTTGATCAGTGGAGTGTTCAGAAGACAGAATAGGATCACTAGTTACTGATGCTGAGGTTAAGGACTTCAAGGATACAATTAATGATTTACAACTTACTGCATTAAGGAGTAAAGGATGGCATTTTACATGGACAAATAAGCAGGGTGCATCCTCTAGAGTATACAGTAAAATTGATTGGGCTTTAGGAAACTTTCAGTGGCTACAACAGTTTGGACACTTGGAGGCTGACTTCTTGAACCACTTGGTCTCTAATCATTCCCCCGTTCTTATTAGATTTGGAGATCAAAAACTTTTACATCCTAAACCTTTCAGGCTTTATGTAGCTATTATGGATCAACCCTAATTCCCCAGTATATTACAGCAGGTTTGGCTTAAGGAGTATGAAGGTACACCTATTATGAGGCTTTGGAACAAGCTGAAAGCCATGAAACAGCATTTAACAGAGTTAAATGCTTAAATGGCCTCATACAAACAAATGATTGTACAGACTAGAGAACAACTGAATATCATTCAGGCCAAGATGCTAACTAACCCTCTTGCACAGGAGTTAATTGATGATGAGAAAACAACACTTGAAATTCTAGAAAAATGGAATTATGTGGAGGAGCAGATACTAAGACAGAAATCAAAGGCAGTGTGGATTGACTGTGGGGACTCTAACACAAAATATTTCCATGCTCAATGGAAGATCAGGACAGGACAGAATAACATCAACTCAATCTATACTGATACAGCTCTGAAGATCACTGACCCTAGTGCTGTGGAACAGGAATTTATAAAAGTGTTTAAGTCACTGATGGGGGAAAGTGCAAATGAGCTTCCTTGTGTTAGATCCGATATTATAAAAGAAGGACAATGTTTAACTTTAGCACAGCAAAGGTTGCTGATCAATGAGGTTACTATGGAAGAGATTACTGCAGCAATTAATGATATGCCTAAGGACAAAGCCCCTGGAGTTGATGGTTTTCCAGTGGAATTCTTCACTAAAAACTGGGAAATGGTGCAAAATGATGTTCTTCAAGCTGTAACAGAATTCTTTACTACGTGCAAAATTCCTCCCATGATCAATACCACTGCCATTGCATTAGTTCCCAAAGTCAAAGTCCCTTTTACCGTTAAAGATTATCGACCCATAGCTTGCTGTACTACCATCTACAAAATCATTTCTAAAGTAATTACTAGAAGAATGAAGACTGTAGTAGGCACACTGGTTGGGCCTGCTCAATCTGCATTCATTGAGGGCAGGAGTATTATTGACAATATACTTCTAAGCCATGAGATTTTTAAGGGGTATACAAAAAAAGGGAGTATCTCCTAGATGTGTTCTCAAGGTGGATTTGATAAAGGCATATGACACTGTGGAATGGAGATTTATTAAGCAAGTTCTTGCTGATTTGGGATTTCCAGTGAAGTTTATTACTTGGATCATGGCATGTTCTACTACTGTCTCATACTCTCTAGTAATGAATGGTGGTTTAACTAAACCATTTAAGGCTAAGAGAGGTATAAGGCAGGGAGTTCCTATGTCACCATACTTGTTTGTATTGGCTATGGAATATTTGAATAGAATACTGGTACAATTACATAAGGAAGGGGACTTCAACTTTCATCCCAGATGCAGGAAATCAATTGTTCTCACATTTGTTTTGCAGATGACTTACTTATGTTCTGTCGTGCAGATGTTATATCTGTCCAGATGCTTCAGAAAGCTTTTCAACAGTTCTCTGCTTCCTCTGGCCTCCAGGCTAATATTAGCAAAAGTGCAGTGTATATGGCTGGTGTCCAGCAGGCTACTAGAGATGAAATCATTGACAGATTGGGGTTCATGGATGGAAAACTTCCCTTTAGATATCTGGGAATTCCTCTTAGCTCAAAGAAGTTAAATATTACTCAATATTTGCCTTTGATAGAGAATATCACAAGGATTACATGTTGGTCAGCCAGGTTACTTTCTTATGCTGGAAGGAATCAACTGATTAAATCAGTGGTCTTTGGTATTCAAACATATTGGGCACATGTTTTCATTCTGCCTAAGAAAGTAATAAAGATCATTGATTCCATTTGTAGAACTTTTCTGTGGACTGGCACTGCCAGAGTGTCTAGAAGGTCACTGATTGCATGGGATAAGGTGTGTAGACCAATTTCAGCAGGGGGACTCAACATACTGGTTCTACAAGTTTGGAATAAGGCAGCCATCTCAAAGTTGTTATGGGATATATCTAGGAAGAAGGATTGCCTTTGGGTTCGATTGGTGCACTCATACTATATTAAAAGGGGTGATATTGCTTCCTGTAACATCCCAAAATCAGCTTCTTGGGTTGTTAGGAAAGTGTTAGAGTGTCGGAATGAAATACTGAACAATCAGAAGCTTCAAGGTGATTTGGCTAACAGACTGCATTGTGTATGTCGAATGGATAAATTCACTATTCAGAAACTTTACATTAATATGATTCCTGAATATAGTAAAGTTGCTTGGAAGAATGTACTATTGATAACTCATGCATTGCATCGACACAAATTTACTACTTGGCTTGCTGCCCATCAAAGGCTGCCTACAGCTGATAGATTGCAGAAGTTGGGTATCTTAGTGCCAGCAAACTGTGCCTTCTGTGATCAAGCTGAGGAAGAGTTACATCATTTATTCTTTTCATGCCCAGTTACAAACAGAATTTGGTCCAGAATTTGCTGTTGGTTGGGGCACTCTAGACATGTAGGTTCCTGGGACAGTGAATTGCAATGGATCTCCAGTATTGCCAAAAGAAAAGTGTGGAAACTCTCTATTACTGCTGCTGCATTTGTCACAACTGTGGGACTCATCTGGAAAACAAGAAATGCCATTCGATTTGAAGGGACAGTGAATTGCAATGGATCTCCAGTATTGCCAAAAGAAAAGTGTGGAAACTCTCTATTACTGCTGCTGCATTTGTCACAACTATGGGACTCATCTGGAAAACAAGAAATGCCATTCGATTTGAAGGGACAGTATACTTGGAGGAGCAACTTTGCAAGGAGATTGCTCTACTCATTCACATTCATGGAAGGAACAACAAAAGGTGGCTGAATGGATTGCGACAAATCAACCATTATCCTTAGATCAACCCGAGAATTGCCTATCACTTGTAATGTACTGCGTAATGATAAGGATTGTATAGGGTAGTTGAACTGAGCAACAGTTTAGTCCAGTAAAGTGCTGAGAGCTTATATGTGTACTGTTTTTTTAGATCAATACAATATAATTTTAACTCAAAAAAATAAAAAAAAACAAAAAGAGATAGATGAGACTCAGGGCCCGCGGATGCCGCCGAACTACCTCAGAGTCTCTGGATTGAAGGATCGCTCCCTAGCTACTGTTGCGGTCCACACGTTGTGTCCTGACCTGTGCACAAAAAGGCACAGAAGAATAGTATCAATACAACCGACCCCATGTGCTGGTAAGTGGCCGACGTAACCCTGGAGAGGTAGTCACGAGGCTAAATCGGATCTACCACAACATGTACAGATATATGTGCAATAATGGGAAGATAACGAAAATTTAAACAGATAATGGGGAGGGGACATGCTGGGGGTGTAACAATTCAATTATAAGTCCAACGAACAAGAAATGGAATTGAATATATTACATTTACTAGAGAAAAGCCAGTGCATCAACAACTGCACGACACCATCCTTCGTGTTTTTACTCTTATTTCTCACCAGAACTGTCAAATATAATACAAGGCATCACCCTTCGTGCTTTTACTTTGAATACATAGTGCACGGCATCACCCTTCGGGCTTTTACTCTCAATACATAGTGCACGGCATCACCCTTCGTGCTTTCCTCACATACCTCTCACATCAAGGCACGGAATGACCCTTCGTTCTCAAATAATCAAGAAACATGGCACGGAAAGACCATTCGTGCATAATCTCTCTCTTCCTCACCCAATCAATGGTCACAACCAAACGAGAAAGGAATATATAACAAGATAAAATATCCCGACAAGGGATAATAATTCAACAATAGGTCCCGGCAAGGGAAAAATAACAAAGTTCCTTCTTTAGCTCATTTTCTTCTCAACTATCACTTCATAGTGTATTTAACAAGTAATTATCACAACTGTTCACCTCTTTCAAAACTTTTAATAGCAATTATGACTCACGGTCATGCTAGACTTAGGCGCATAGGTAACCGTCACCGTACCTATACACTGACTCCACATAGCATTTAGCAAATATTATCCTAATCCTATTCCCTAAAGCCAAAGTTAGATCAAACACTTACCTCGAATCCGAAAAGAGCAACTCAAAGCTCAACAATCACTTTTCCTCTAGAATTTGACGCTAAAGCAACATATCTAAGATACATCGATTCAATATTAACAATAATAGCACAAGGATACAATTTCCTAACTTAGAAATGCATTTTCTACCTTCCTTCCAAAAATGCCAAAATCCGACACCGGGCCCACATGGTCCAAACTCGAGGCTCGGACCAAATTTTTATTACCTATAACCCCATGAGTCCAAATATATAATTTGTTTTAAGATTCGACGCCAAAATCGCCCAAAATTCTCAAAAACCTAACTCTACCCAAAAGCCCTAATTTCTACTATGATTTCATATTTTAGGGTTAGAAAAATGATGATTAGATGAAGAAATAATGGAAGAATGAAGTTGGAATCACTTACCCAAAGAGTTATGGTGAAGTAGAGGCTTGGAGGTCGTCAATGGAGAGTGTAGGAGGAGAGCTCATGAGAGAAGCTTTGAAGAAATTCGAAAAAGACACTATTCTGGACTAAATAAAATAGCTGAAGGAAATTGTTCAATGCGATCGCAGCAACAGGATTGCGATCGCATAGAGATGGGAAATGTTGTCCAATGCGATCGTAGGGGAAAGGATGTGTTCGTGTAGAAGAAAGACGGGGCCTGGCCTGGTTGGGATCTGAGCACTACGCGATCACGATATAGGGAATGTGATCGCACTTAAATGACTGGCCAAGCTATACGATCGCGGGTCATACTATGCGATTGCATAGAAGAATTTCTAATCACCTAAAGGCAGCCTTATGCGATCGCGGATGGCTCAATGCGAACGCAGAGAACAAAATGTATGTGCAAAAATTGCAGAATTTTGTAGCCAAAAACATCTCGAACCACCCCGGAAAATACTTCCGAGCCCTCGGGGCTCCCAACCAAACACTCACACTAACTCAATATCATTTTGCGAACTTGCTCAGGCAATCAAATCACCAAAATAACATCAAAATCAAAGAATCAACCTCGAAAACTCATGATTTTCATTTGAAAGTTCAAAACTTCCAAATTTTCCATTTTTAGTCCGAAACACGTCAAACGACGTCCGTTTTTTAGACGACCTGGCTTATCATCTTTTGTATTTCATCCTGTTATCCCCGTTTTATGCTTCCCCGTGTGTTGATATATGTGTTTGGTGAGTTGGAAGTGTGTCGGGTTGAATTTGGTTAGAAATAAGACCAATAGTCTCTTTAAGAAAACCTTAAGTTGGAAAAGTCAACCGGATGTTGACTATGGAATTAGAGGGCTCGGAATGGATTTTCGATGATTCGACTAGTTTTGGGGGATGAGCTATGACTTGGGAGCGCAATCAGAATTTATTTTGGAGGTCCGGTGTAGAATTAGGCTTGAATTGGCTAAGTTTGAATTTTGGCAAATTCCGGTGAATAGGTGAGATTTTGATCCAGAAGTCGGAATAGAATTCAGACAGTTGCAGTAGCGAATTTGGAAAAAACTGTAAGTTATCTTAGGCTTTGAATTTAGGAAATGATGATTTTTGGTGTTAATGTTGGTGTTTTCAGGGCTCGAGCAAGTTTGAATGGGGTATGTGGTCATATTTGTGTTTAAAAGAGAAGAACATTTGAACCTCGGGCTAAGGCGATTGTGGGCGATATTTGGAGAGATGTTTGAGGGAATTCATCAGGTATGAACTCTTGGACCTAAAGTATGTCATTATAGTGTTAAAACATGGATTAAACACTAAGAATTCAAGGTTTTTGAAGTTAAAAATGGTAGTTAGGGCTTGAAACCCAAGTGAGCTTAAGGTGTTGATTTGAGGGGTCAAATGGACTCCGATTCTAGTAAATTTGATATGTATTGACTCGTGGCAAGACGAGGATTCTGAAAATGTGAATTTTGAAACTTTTCGAGAAGTGGGCCTAGGGCTCGGGTTTTGCCAACTTGGTGTTTTGGGTGTTTTCAAGTTTTTTCTATTCGGTTACGACCCATTAGCCTACTATAACATATTCCTTGTGGTTTTGATCAGATTCTGCACCCGAGGAGGTCGATTCGCAAGGAAAGCGCAAGGCGAGCTAGAATTTTGGCCAGTTTGAGGTGATTAATGGTTATGAATGATATACTGAGGATTTGAAACCCCGTATTTGCACTATGCGGTTCTATGTTGAGACGAGACACACGCCTTGTGATGAGTATGGTGATGTATCTGCTCAGGACTCGGACTTGGTCCATCCCGATTGGTGTCTTACTATACTTCTTGACTGAGACTGAGCTTGTGCTCGTATATTTTGGGCTATTTGCCATGTTTAGGGCCTTGTGCCGATCTGCAGAACTCCTAGGGAGCATGTTGAGCTGTTTGACCTCACTTTGCCTATTAACACATACCATCTGTCCTGATTTTGACTGTAAATCATGAAATAAACCGGATTTTGTAACTGGCACCCTAAATGGGCAATACCTAGGGTTGAATACCCTGTCTTAGCTGAGTGGGCCCGAGAGGCCAAGTCTATGTTGACTGAGAGGGGTCAAGGACCCTGTAGTGAGGCTGTGTGATATATATGTATATATATCTGGTAGGACTGCACGCACATATATATATATCGGGCTGCGCGCGGCAGCAGTGATAGTAACTAGCGGACGGAAAGGAAAGTATTTATCAGATTCTTCTCCCGATTTGATACTGATTTACTGTTCTTGCTATTGCAAATAGAACTGTATAGTGTTTTTATCGGATTTCTTACATTCAGTTATTATTTATTGCTATTACTCACTGAGTTGGAAGTACTCACTCTACTCTCTGCACCTCGTGTGCAGATACAGGGATCCCAGAGGCTTAGTTGTGCTTATTTGTTTTTGCCTGGATCGGTTCCGGAGATATCAATGTAGATGCTAGCGTCCGCAGAACCTGATGTCTCCTCTTGTCTATCTTTTGCTCCATGTCTAGATTTTACTATGTTTAGGATACTGTTCAGTCTACTTAGAGGCTCAAACTTGTGACGCCAAATCTTTTGGGCTGTTATAAATATTGAACATGTTTTTCCGCAGTATTTCTATTGTTATCAAACTGTGATTTTATCATCAAGATGGAAATTAAGTTAATGTTTTTGGCTGGAAATGTTTAAATGGTCGGTCTTGCCTTACAAAGGTGTTTGGCGCCATCACGACCGGGGTTTGGGTCGTGACAAGTTGGTATCAGAGCCCGATTACCAGGTCTTGCGAGTCATGAGCCGGTTCAGTAGAGTCTCGCGGATCGGTATGGAGACGTCTGTACTTATCCTCGGGAGGCTGCAGAATCTATTGGAAAAACTTCATATTCTTTATAATTCTTGTCGTACGACTTTGTTGATCTGAGAACTAAACTTCTCTATTCTATTCTCTCGCAGATGGCGAGAACGCGTGCGACGGGACGCGGAAGACGACCACCATTGCCACACACTAGAGGCTGGGGACGCGGAAGACGACCACCATTGCCACACACTAGAGGCTGGGGACGCGGCCGTGGTCGGGGTCGAGGCAGAGCAACAGGGGCTGTACCAATTGCCCCCATTCAGGTTCAGCCTCCAACTGTTGAGGTTCCAGTAGCACCTGCTCAGGCACTAGCAGTGCCTATTGTGATTCCGGGTCTTCAGGAGGCCCTGGATCACATCTTATCGGTTTGCACCGGCCATGCTCAGGAAGTCTCAAGCTACCGCAACTACATCCTAGACCGGGGCTGGTCATCAGACCCTCGCAGCTCGCACTCCATTGCAGGGTGCATAAGGTTTGCAGACCCCAGAGGCACCACCAATTCAGCCAGTTGCCCCTGTTCAGCCAGTTGTTCCAGCTCAGGGTGATGTGGTACCGGTGATGCCAGATGACGAGCAGCGTCTTCTGGAGAGGTTTAGCAGGCTTTCACCTCTAACTTTTAGCAGTGTTCCGGGCGAGGATGCCCAGGGGTTTCTCGACAAGTATCGATGCATGCTCAGGACAGCAGGGATCTCAGAGACTAGTGGGGTATCTTTTGCCACGTTTTAGTTATCAGGAGCAGCCTTCACCTGGTGGGAGGCATATGAGCGGCGTAGGCCGGCGGGTGCAGCACCGTTATCTTGGCAGGAGTTCTCCACTATTCTTTTTGAGAAGTGGGTACCTAAGTTGCAGAGGGAGGAGTTACGTATGAAGTTTGAGATGCTTCGCTAGGGGGATATGTCTGTGATGCAGTATGAGGTGAGATTTGCAGATTAGCCCGCTATGCTCCGTGGATGGTTCAGACATATCAGGAGAGGATCAGACAATTCGTGGACGTGTTCATATATCCTATTTGTATCCTGATGACTCGAGAGAGTGTCATAAGTCACACATTTGAGGAGGTGGTGGATATAGCCTGTGATATTGAGACGGCTCGCCGTTAGGAGAAATAGGAGAGAGAGGCCAAGAGGCCTCGAGGATCAGGTGGCTCCAGTGGTGCTCCGCCGAGGAGCCAGTTTCAGCAGAGCAGGGGTCGTTCTTTCAAGGCTCGACATCCCGTGCGGTCAGAGTACCGTGGTTCATCTTCTGGTCGGGGTTATCAGGGCTCCCAGCAGGGTCAGCCATCTCTAAGTGCACTTCCAGTGCAGAGTTCGTATCATGCCTCATCTGTTCAGAGTTCATTTCGGTCGAGTTCTTCAGCCAGCCACACTGGTGCGAGGGGTTCCCTTCAGTCCCAGCCCCTAGCGCCAGGGAGTTGTTATGAGAGTGGCGAGTTTGGGCATATACGGAGGGAGTGTCCCCCTCGTTCTTCCAGTTCATCTCAGAAGAGGGGTCAACCCTCATCTTTTGGCCTAGTTTCTGCAGCACCCTCCTAGCCAGCTTGGGTTGAGGGTCTGGCAGTTAGGGGTTGACCTAGAGGGAGAGGCTGATCCGTGGGCGGTCAGGTCCGTTGTTATGCTCTTTAGGGCAGATCAGATGATGTTGCTTTAGATGCTTTTATCACAGGTATTATCTCAGTCTGCCACAGGGATGCCTCAACTTTATTTGATCCTGGACCCACATATTCTAATGTATCTTCTTACTTTGCTCATCATTTGGGGACTACCCAAGGGTGTCTAGCATTACCTGTGCATGTATACCCCGGTGGGTGATACTATTATTGTGGACCACGTGCATAGGTCATGTCTTGTTAATGTTGGGGGTCTAGAGACTCGAGCTGACTTGCTGTTATTGAGCATGGTAGATTTAAATGTTGTTCTGAGCATGGATTGGCTATCACCGTGCCATGCAATTCTGGACTATCACGCCACGACAGTCACATTGGCTATGTCGGGTATCCCGAGGATCCTGTGGCGTGGTACGACCGATTATGTACCCAGTAGGGTAATCTCTTTCTTAAAGGTCCAGTGGAAGGTTGGGAAGGGATGTTTATCATATCTTGCATTTGTGAGGGATGTTGGATTTTGCGGACTAAGGACCGCTTAAGCGGTGTCTGCTGAAGCGGGAGATGACCCGCAGAAGCGGCCAAGGGCGTTTTGGCTTGGACCGCAGAAGCGGACAAGCGATCGCAGGAGCAGAGGTCGCGGAAGCCGTCAAGGACCGTAGAAGCGGTCGCTGAGGTTTTTAGTTAAACTACGGGAGCGGTCAAATGGGCGCGGAAGCGGGACTCGCTGAAGCGGAAAAAGGACAGCTGGAGCGGAAATCGACCTGGTTTAATGAAACAGTAGGTTTTCAAAATTTTAAAAGAGAAGAACAACTGAACCTCGGGCTAAGGCGATTGTGGGCGATTGTTGGAGAGATGTTTGAGGGAATTCATCAGGTATGAACTCTTGGACCTAAAATATGTCATTATAGTGTTAAAACATGGATTAAACACTAAGAATTCAAGGTTTTTGAAGTTAAAAATGGTGGTTAGGGCTTGAAACCCAAGTGAGCTTAAAGTGTTGGATTGAGGGGTCAAATGGACTTCGATTCTTGTAAATTTGATATGTATGGACTCGTGGCGAGACGAGAATTCTGAAAATGTAATTTTTAAAATTTTTTGAGAAATGAGCCCGGGGCTCGGGTTTTGCCAACTTGGTGTTTTTGGGTGTTTTTCGAGTTCTTTATATTGGGTTATGACCCATTAGCCTATTATAACATATTCCTCGTGATTTTGATCAGATTCTGCACCCGAGGAGGTCGATTCGTGAGGAAAGCGCAAGGCGAGCTAGGATTTTAGCCAGTTTGAGGTAAGTAATGGTTATGAATGATATATTGAGGGTTTGAAACCCCGTATTTGCACTATGCGGTGCAATGTTGAGATGAGACACGCGCCTTGTGATGAGCTTGGTGATGTATCTGCTGAGAACTCGGACTTGGTCCATCCCGATTGGTGTCTTACTGTACTTCTTGACTGAGACTAACTTGTGCTCGTATATTTTGGGCTAGTTGCCATGTTTGGGGCCTTGTGCCGATCTGTAGAACTCCTAAGGAGCATGTTGAGATGTTTGACCTTACTTTGCCTATTTGACACATACCATATGTCCTGATTTTGACTGTAAATCATGAAACAAACCGGACTTTGTAACTGGCACCCTAAATTGGAAATACCTAGGGCTGAATTCCCTGTCTTAGCTGACGGGGCCCGAGAGGCCAAGTCTATATTGACTGAGAGGGGTCAAGGACCCCGTAGTGAGGTTGTGTGATATATATACATTTAGATCGGGTCGAGCTGCACGCCGAAGCAGTATATATATATACATGTATTGGATCAGACTTCACCCCGCAATATTATATTATATGGATCGGACTGCACACCGCAGTACTATAATACATCGGATCAGACTGCAGGCCGCAGTGATATATGGATCGGACTGCACGTCGCAGTGTTATAGCGCTTGGGCTGAAGGAGCCCTCCGGAAACTGCATACACCCCCAGTAAGCGCAACCGGCTATATCTGTTGGATCGGGCTGGGCGCCGAAGCATCATATATATTATATTGGATCGGGCTGCGTGCTGGAGCAGTATATATATATATGTTGAATCGGGCTGTGCGCCGCAACAGTGATTGTAACTGGTCGGACGGAAAGGAGAGTATTTATCAGATTCTTCTCGCGGTTTGGTACTGATTTACTGTTCTTGCTGTTGCAAATAGAACTGTATAGTATTTTTACCATATTTCTTACATTCAGTTATTATTTATTGCTATTACTCACTGAGTTGGAAGTACTCACTCTACTCCCTGGACCTCGTGTGCAGATACAATGATCCTGGAGGCTTAGCTGTGCTTATTTCTTGTTGCCTGGATCGGTTCCAAGTTATCAAGGTAGCTGCTGGAGTCCGCAGAACGTGATGTATCCTCTTATCTATCTTTTGCTCCATGTCTAGATTTCACTATGTTTAGGATACTGTTCAGTGTACTTAGAGGCTCAGACTTGTGATGCCGGATCTTTTAGGCTATTAAAAATATTGAACATATTTTCCGCAGTATTTCAATTGTTATCAAATTGTGATTTTATCTTCAAGATGGAAATTAAATTAATGTTTTTGGCTGGAAATGTTTTAAATGGTCGGGCTTGCCTTACTAGGTGTATGACGCCATCACGACCGGGGTTTGGGTCGTGACAGTTTTCCCCCAAACTTTACAGGTAGTGCTTAACGCTCATTTAAGACTTGTATCGGGCGTCGGAACAAAAATACGAGCCCGATACCATTAGTTTTTATCAAATCTCATTTTCAATTTTCCTTAAGCATATTCAGAAGACAATTACACGGAAAAGTTCCGTACTCAGTTCTGGGACCTCGGATTTCGATTTCGGGAATATGCCCAGGTCCCAAATTTCCCTACGGACCCTCCGAGACCGTCATATCACGGGTCCGGGTCCGTTTACCCAAAATATTGACCAAAGTCAATTATAGCAATATTATTATCAAAATTCATAGTTTTTAACACTAAATTCAAATATTACCACATAAAAATTTTCCGTCTCTATGCCCGAATGGCACACGCAAATTAAGGAAACAAATAAGAGGTTTTCAAGGCCTCAAAAGTGCAAAGAAAGGGATAATTACGGTGATGACCCTTTGGGTCGTCACATCCTCCACCTCTAAGACAAAAGTTCGTCCTCTACTGGACAAAAGAAAAAAGTACCTGAGTCGGGGAATAGATGGGGATAACAGCTCTGCATATCAGACTCGGATGCCCAGGTCGATGCCTCAGGAGGCTGACCTCTCCACTGAACACGCAGTGAAGGAAAACTCTGCGACCTCCACAGTCGAACATGCTTGTCTAAAATAGTTGTTGGCTCCTTCTCAGATGACAGATCCTTGTCCAATTGAACAGTGCTAAAATCTAACACATGGGCGAGATTGCCGTGATACTTCCGAAGCATGGATACATGAAAAACCGGATGCACGACTGACAAGCTAGGGAGCAAGGCAAGTTTATAAGCCACCTTCCCCACACGGTCAAGAATCTCAAATGGGCCAATATACATAGGGCTAACCTTGCCCTTCTTCCCGAATCTTATCACGCCCTTCATATGCGATACACGGAGCAATACTCGCTCACCAACCTTGAAAGCAACATCCCTGACCTTACGATCTGCATAACTCTTCTGCCTAGACTGAGCTGACTGGAGTGTGTCCTGAATGATCTTGACCTTATCCAAGGCCTCATGTACCAGATCTGTACCCAATAACCGATCCTCTCATGGCTCAAGCCATCCGACTGGGGACAGACACCGCCTACCATACAAAGCCTCATACGAAGCCATCTGAATACTGGATTGGTAGTTCTTATTGTAGGCAAACTCTGCTAAAGGCAAGAACTGATCCTACAAGCCTCCAAAATTAATAACGCAGGCTAGGAGCATATCCTCAAGAATCTGAATGGTCTTCTCGGACTGACCGTCCGTCTGGGGGTGAAATGATGTACTTAACTGGACCTGGGTGCCCAGCTCATGCTATACTGATCTCCATAAATGCGAGGTAAACTGCGAACCCCCTGCGAACGATCTCCTTGATATAAATCTCAGCATACCTCTCGGATGAATAGATGGTCGCAATTGGGATAAAATGCGCTGACTTGGTCAGCCTATCAACAGTAACCCATATAGCATCAAACTTCTTCCGAGTCATCGGAAAGCCAGTAACAAAATCCATGGTGATTCTCTCCCACTTCCACTCGGGAAGCTCAATCCTCTTAAATAACCCACAGGGCATTTGATGCTCATACTTAACTTGCTGATAATTCAGAAAACGAGCCACATATGCAACAATGTCTTTCTTCATTCAGCGCTACCAATAATGCTCTCTCAGATTCATATACATTTTCGCGGTGCCCGGGTGAATTGAATACCGAGAATTGTGGGCCTTCGATAAGATAGACTCTCGAAGACCATAAACATTGGGCACACACATTCGCCCCTACAATCTCAAATCAGCGTCATCTCCTAAAGTCATCTCCCTGGAACCTCCCCGCTGCATCCTGTCTCTCAGGACACACAAATGGGGATCATCAAACTGCCGCTCCCGGATACGCTCCATCAAAAATGAGCGAGCAACCGTGCAAGCTATCACCCTGTTGGGCTCATAAATATCCAATGCCACAAATCTATTGGCCAAGGACTGAACATCCAAGGCAAGCGGTCTCTGGCTGACCGGAATATATGCAAGACTACCCATGCTAGCGGACTTCCTATTCAATGCATCGGCCACCACATTGGCCTCTCCCGGGTGGTATAAAATAGAAACATCATGGTCTTTCAACAACTCCAACCACCTCTGCTATCTCAAATTCAACACTTTCTGCTTGAACAAGTACCGAAGGCTCATGTGGTCCGTGTACACCTCACACATCACACCATACAAATAATGCCTCCAGATCTGCAAGGCATGACACAATGGCTGTCAACTCTAGGTCATGAACTGGATAATTTCTTCTTGTGGATCTTCAACTGCCTCAAAGCATATGCTATGACCTTGAAACTATGCATCAACACTGTGCCAAGCCCGATACGGGAAGCATCACAATAAACCGTATAAGGCAAGATCCCCTGAGCAAAACCAATACCGGTGTTGTAGTCAGAGTTGTCTTGAGCTTCTGGAAGCTCGCCTCGCACTCGTATGACCACCTGAACTAGGCACCCTTCTAGGTCAATCTAATCATCGGGGCTGCGATGGATGAAAACCCCTCCACAAATCGTCTGTAGTAACTAGCTAACCCCAAGAAGCTCCGAATCTCTGTAGCTGAAGCTGGTCGAGGCCAGTTCTCGACTGCCTCTATCTTCTTCGGGTCCACTTGAATACCCTCTGCTGATACAAGATGACCCAGATATGTGACTTAACTCAACCAAAGTTTGCACTTTGAGAACTTGGTACAACTGACTATCCTTTAGAGTCTAAAGAACCATTCTGAGGTGCTGCTCATGCTCCTCCTGGCTGCGGGAGTCTACCAAGATGTCATCAATGAATACAATCACCAATAAATCCAAATAAGGTCTGAACACCTGGTAAATCAACTCCATGAATGCTGCCAGGGCATTGGTCAACCCAAACGACATGACCAAAAACTCATAATGCCCATACCGAGTACGAAATGTTTTCGTAGGGACATCAAACGCCCTAATCCTTAGCTGATGATAAACGGACCTCAAATCTATCTCCGAGAACACCCTAGCACCCTGAAGCTAGTCGAACAAATCGTCAATCCTCGGCAGTGGATACTTGTTCTTTATTTTCACCCTGTTCAACTGTCGGTAATTAATGCACATCCTCATCGACCCATCCTTTTTCTTCACAAACAACACTGGTGCACCCCAAGGTAATACATTGGGTCTAATGAAAACCTTATCAAGCAAGTCTTGAAGCTGCTCCTTCAACTGTTTCAACTCTAGCGGGGCCATGTGATACGGCAGAATAGAAATAGGCTGAGTGCCAAGAGATAGATCAATAAATAAATCAATATTGTTGTCGGGAGGCATACCCGGCAGGTCTGAAGAGAACACCTCAGGAAACTTCCGAACAATAGGAACAGAGCTAATAGATGGGACCTCTATGCTGGAGTCGCGAACATACACTAAATATGCTAGACACCCCTTCTCAACCATACGTCGAGCCTTGACATACGAAATAATACTATGGTTGGCATGAACTGGGGTCCCCCTCCACTCAAGTCGGGGCAAATATGGCAAGGCTAAAGTCACGGTCTTGGCGTGATAATTCAACATAGCATGATACGGGGACAATCAGTCCATCCCTAATATAACATCAAAGTGCACCATGTCTAAAAGCAATAAGTCGACACGGGTCTCAAGACCCTCAAATACAACCACACAAGAACGATGCACTCGGTCGACCACTATAGAATAACAAATTGGTGTGGAAACGTATACTGGAATACCCAAAGCCTCATTAGGCATGATCAAATAGTGTGCAAAATAGGACGACACATAAGAATAAGTAGATCTCGGATCAAATAATATAGAAGCACCCCTAGCACAGACCAGTGCAGTACATGTAATTACATTGTCATATGACTCGGTTTCCGGCCTGGCTGGCAATGCATAACAGCGGGGCTGGCTCCCTCTCCCCTGAACTGTATCTCAGGGACGATCCGCTGTGGGCTGACCCTACCTCTGGCTGTCAGAGATCTACCTCTACGGTCTATCCCTCCACCTCTATGATCCCAACCCCCACCTCTAGGTGGCTGGGCATCCTGTTAATCACCTGCTGCCTGAATCGTAGGGCGAGGACCCTGCTGCTGAGAACTACTCGAGGCTCGAGGGCAAAACCTGCCAACATGACCTGAATCACCACAACCGACTGTTGGCCCTGTCGACCGGTATGTCCTCCCCTGAAGCTTTGAAGTGGCGGTGCATTGATGGGGGCTGGTTGTGCGCTGAAGGACTGCTAGTCTGAATAATATAACTGATGACCACCATGCCTGGGGTACCATGGGAAACCTGAAGTGTCGACTGGAAGGGCCTCAGGGGATGGCCTCTGTCATAGGAATCCCTACCTCCAGATAAGGAACCACTAAATCTGCCAGAATGTCGAGGCCTCTTGTCTGAACTCTAACTACCTCCTCGAACCAGTGCCATCTCTACTCGGCGGGCCGCATTGGCCGCCTCCTGAAAGGAAATATCATTGCCAACTCCCAAATCCATCTGAAGGCTAATCGGCTGAATAAATCCGTCAATGAACCTCCGGACCCTCTCTCGCTCTGTAGGGAGTATCACAATAGCATGGCGTGCCAAGTCAATAAATCTGGTCTCATACTGTGTAACTATCATGGAGCCCAGTTTGAAGCGCTCACACTGTCTGTGAAGTGCCTCCCGCTGAGTGACGGGGAGAAACTTCTCCAAAAATAACTCCGCGAACTGATCCTATGTCATAGCTAGAGACCCTGCTAGTCTAGATAGGCAATAATCCCTCAACCATGTCTTGGCGGATCCTGCAAGCCTGAAGGTAGAAAAATCGACCCCATTGGTCTCTACTATCCCCATAGTCCTAAGGAACTCATGACAACTAAATAGGAAATCCTGGGGATCCTCCGATGAAGCACCGCTGAAAGTGGTAGTGAAAAGCTTGGAGAACCGATCAAGTCTCCATACAGCATCCGAAGACATGGACGTCCCATCTCCAGCCTGAGCTGTAATGCTTGTCTGAGCTGCCACTGCGGGCTGAACCAATGGAACCTGAGTCTGGGGAACTACCTGCTCCAGAGTACGTGTAGCAGGAGTTTGAACCCCTCCTCCAGTATGAGAAGTAACTGGTGCTACTGGCAGCAATCTCGCTCTAGCGGCACTATACATAAAGCCTGCTATGCAGACGAGAGCATCCTGGAGATTCGGGGAAAATATCACCCCTCCTGGGACCTGAGCTGGGCCCACTGGAGCTGGTGGGGCTAGAACCTCCTCAACAAAGTAAATATGAGGCTCCACCTCTAGAACTTCTTCCTAAGGCTGGGCTCTGCCCCTGGCACAGCCTCGGCCCCTGCCTCTC
This sequence comes from Nicotiana benthamiana, assembly GCA_034376525.1. Lineage (NCBI taxonomy): Eukaryota > Viridiplantae > Streptophyta > Magnoliopsida > Solanales > Solanaceae > Nicotiana > Nicotiana benthamiana. The sequence continues at coordinate 38,901,297 of CM067336.1, forward strand.
ACGGGAGCTGCTGTTGGGGGCTCGGGTTGTTGTGTAGAAGAAGAAGACGTACATGTTCTCTCCATCTACGAAAGAATAGAGTAGAATGACAAAAAATCTTTGAGAAACAGAATCACACGACAAGAATGAACAAAGTAAAATTTTTTCCTAACTTTGTAGCCTCTGGGGATAAATACAGACGTATCCGTGCCGATCCTTCTGACTCTTCCGAGCTTGCCAGTGAGTTGTGAGACCCAAGTAACCTAGAGCTCTAATACCAACTTCTCACGACCCAGATTGTTTTCCACCATCGGTAGTTGTGATGATGCCTACTGTAGGAGCTAGGCAAGCCAACCCTTTTTAAAACCATAAAACTATAATCTAAACAATTACAATAACCGAAATAATTAAATAAAATGCGCGGAAGACTTTTATCAGAAATATTAATAATGTGCGGAAGATTATGACTTAGCAATACCCATCATCTGGTGTCACTACTCATGGACTACAAACAGAATTCTACAAATATCAATCTGAATGAAATGTATGACAAGTCTGTTTTGGTACAAACAGAATCAACGAACTACCTCAGAGTCTCTAGACTGAAGGATCGTCCCTAGCTATTGCTTCGGTCCGTACGTTGTGTCCTTACCTGTGCACAAAAAGGCACAGAAGTGTAGTATCAGCACAACCGACCCCATGTGCTGGTAAGTGCCCGACCTAAACCTGGTGAGGTAGTGACGAGGCTAAACCGGACCTACCACAATCAACCTGTACAGATATATGTGCAACAACGGGAAGGTAACGAAAATTTAAATAGATAATGAGGAGGGGACATTCTGGGGGTGTAACAATTAAATTATAAGTCCAACGAACAAGAAGTGGAACTGAATATGTAACATTAAATAGAGAAAAGCTAGTGAATCAACAACTGCACGACGCCACCCTTCGGGCTTTTACTCTCATTTCTCACCAGAACTGTCAAATATAATGCACGGGAACTCCCTTCGTGCTTTTACTCTGAATACATAGTGCATGGCATCACCCTTAGTGCTTTTACTCTCAATACATAGTGCACGGCATCACCCTTCGTTCTTTCTTCACATAGCTCTCACAACAAGGCATGGAATGACCCTTCGTGCTCAAATAATCAAGAAACATGGCATGCAAAGACCCTTCGTGCATAATATCTATCTTCCTCACCCAATCAATGGTCAGAACCAAACAAGAAAGGAATATATAACAAGATAAAATATCCCGAGAAGGGAGAATAACTAAACAATACATCCCGGCAAGGGAAAAATACCAAAGTTCCTTCTTTAGATCATTTTCTTCTCAACTATCACTTCATAGTGCATTTAACAAGTAATTATCACAATTGTTCACTTCTTTCGAAATTTTTAATAGCAAATATGACTCACGGTCATGCTAGACTCGGGAGCATAGGTAACCGTCACCATACCTATACACCGACTCCACATAGCACATAGCAAATATTATCCTAATCCTATTCCCTCAAGCCAAAGTTAGATCAAACACTTACCTCGAATATGAAAATATCAACTCAAAGTTCAACTCAAAGCTCAGCAATATTATCAGTGTTTTTTTCAAATTTCTTCAAAAATTCTCTTACGAGCTCTCGTCCTACACTCTCAATTGACGACCACCAAGCCTCGCTTCTAGAGGAGAAGCGATTGTTGAGCTTTGAGTTGATATTTTTGGATGCGAGGTAAGTTTTCAATCTAACTTTGGCTTGAGGGAATTGGATTAGGATAATATTTTTATGTTCTATGTGGAGTCGGTGTATAGGTATGGTGACGGTTACCTCTACGCTTGAGTCTAGCATGACAGTGAGTCATAATTGCTATTAAATTGTCGAAAGCAGTGAACAATTGTGATAATTGCTTGTTAAATGAACTGTGATATGAAAGTTGAGAAGCAAATGAGTTTAGGAAGGAATTATGGTATTTTCCCTTGCCGGGATTTGTTGTTGGACGTTATCCCTTGCCGGGACTTGTTGTGGAGTTGTTCTTCCCTTGCCGAGATACTTTGGGCAGTTAGTTGTACCCATGCCGGGTTAAACTGTTATATTGATGTTCTTCCCTATCGGGGTCTTCTGTGACGAGATTGTTAGAATTATTCAATTGTATTACATATTAGGATCGTGTGGCACGCCGACCACGAGATATTATTATGGGATCATGTGGCACGCCACACACCTATTGTTATTGGCCTGAGATGCTGGTGAAATTTATTATAGGAGGTGGCACGCCGCCCACCTATTGTAATTGGCATTAGATGCCGGTGACATTGTGCACAGAGAATACGGAAGCGTGTGGCGCACTGTCCATTGTAGATGTGTGTAATCATTGATCTACTCCATATTATTGATTGAGTGAGGATGAGTGATAACGTACGATGGGTGATGCCATACACTGTGATGGATTATCTTGGTGAGGACGAGAGTAAAAGCTCGATGGGAGGTGTCGTGCAGCGTTTGTTTTACTAGTCTTTCTCATAATGGTGTTTGTTATAATGTTTCCATTTCCTTGTTGTTGATGATTAGATAATTGAACTGCTATACTCCTAGAATGTCCCATCCCCATTATCTGTTTAGATTTGGTTATTTTTTGTTATTGCACATACGTTTGTACAGGTTGATTGTGATAGGTCCGGTTTAGCCTCGTCATTACCTCGTCGGGGTTAGACCGGGCACTTGCAAGCACATGGGATCGGTTGTGCTGATACTATGCTTCTATGCCTTTTTGTGCCCAGGTCAGGACACCGCCTACGGACCGCAGCTATAGTTCGGGAGTGATCCTTCAGTCCAGAGGCTCAGAGGTAGTTCGCTGGCGTTCGCGGGCCCCATGTCTGCTCAATCTAATTCCTTCATTTTGTTTAATTTTGTCAAACAGACATATTATGTAATTCTTTCAGACTGTTGTTTTTAGTACTCTTTTAGTTAGTTTCCGCATATTTTTTTCGCTATTGTTGTTAAAAGACGTCCACGTATTTTAATTAATTATCTTAGTATTTATCCTGTTCCACATTTAATTTTTGCAAAAATGATTATAATGGTTGGCTTGCCTAGCTTCGACAGTAGGCGCCATCACGACTCCTGATGGTGGGAAAATCCTGGTCGTGACAAGTTGGTATCAGAAGTCTAGGTTACTTGGGTCTCACAACTCACGGACAAGTTCGGTAGAGTCTGAGGGACCGGTACGGAGACGTCTGTATTTATCCCCCAGAGGCTACTGAGTTAGGAAAAATTTCACTTTGTTCATTCTTATCGTGCGATTCTGTTTCTCAAGTATTTATTGTCGTTCTACTCTATTCTTTTGCAGATGGTGAGAACACGTGCGTCGTCTTCTTCCCCGCAGCAGCCCGAGCCCCCAGCAGCACCTCCCGCGATGGGCAGGGGCCGAGGCCGAGCCAGATACCGTGGCAGAGGCAGAGCTCAGCCCCAGGTAGCAGTTCTAGAGGTGGCGCCTGATATTGACTTTGCTGAGGAGGTTTCAGCTCCGCCAGCTCCAGTTGGCCCAGCTCAAGTCCCAGGAGGAGTGATGTTTTCTTCAGATCTTCAGAATGCCCTCGTCCGCATAACAAGCTTTATGGACAGTGTGGCTAGAGCGGGATTGCTGCCAGTAGCACCGGCCATTTCTCAGGCTGGAGGAGGGGTTCAGACTCCTGCTACATGTACTCTAGAGCAGGTGGATCCCCAGACTCAGATTCTGTTGGTTCAGCCGTAGTGGCATCTCAGACAGGTATAACAACTCAGGTCGGAGATGGGACGGCCATGTGCCTCCAAGCTTTTTACCACTACTTTTAGCGGTGCTTCATCGGAGGATCCCCAGGATTTACTATACAGTTGTCACGAGGTCCTCGGGACTATGGGGATAATAGAGACCAATGGGGTCAATTTTTGCACTTTCAGGCTTGTCGGGTCTGCCAAGACTTGGTGGGGAGACTATCATCTATCTAGAGCAGCAGGATCTCCAGCTTTGACATTGGATCAGTTTGTAGAGTTATTTTTAGAGAAGTTTCTTCCCATCACTCAGCGGGAGGCACTTCACAGGCAGTTTGAGCGTCTCCAGCAGGGCTCTATGTCCGTCACACAGTATGAGACGCGGTTTATTGATCTTACACATTATACTATTGTGATACTCCCCACCGAGAGAGAGAGAGAGTACGGAGGTTTGTGAATGGGTTGGTTCAGTCGATCCGTGTTCAGATGGCCATGAGCGGCGGGAGTGAGATTACCTTTCAGGAGGCGGCGGATGGCGCCCGCCGGATAGAGATGGCACTTTCTCAGGGAGGTGGTCAGGGATCTGATAAGAGGCCTCAAAATTCTGGTAGATTCAGTGGTACCTCATCGGGAGGTAGAGATTGACATGACAGAGGCCACCCCACGAGGCCTTTCCAGTCAGCCCTTCAGGATTCTCATGGTGCTCCAGGTGGTCGCAGTTTTCAGTCACAGTGTCCCGCCCAGCAGCCGCTTCGATATTCTCAGCACCCGAGGGCTTGCTTCATTTGTGGCGACCTGAGGCACATTGCCAAGTATTGCCCTCAAGCTTCCAGCAGTTCGCAGCAACATGGTCCTCATCCCATGATTCAGGCCACCCAGCAAGCTGGAGGCAGGGGTAGAGGCCATAGAGGTGGAGGTAGGGAACGTAGAGGTGGAGCTCAGACCGCCAGAGGCAAAGGTTAGCTTGCAATAGATAATCCCAAAGATACAGTTCAGGGAGTAGGGGGTCAGCCCCATTGCTATGCTTTGCCAGCCAGGCCGGAGGTCGAGTCAACAGATGCAGTGATCACATGTACCATTCTGATTTGTATTAGAGGTGTTTCAGTTCTATTTGGCCATGGATCTATGTATTCGTATCTGTCTTCCCATTTTTCACCCCATTTGGTCATGCCTACTGAGGCTATGAGTATTCCTGCATATGTGTCTATACCGGTAAGTGATTCTATAATAGTCGACCGAGTGCAACGTTCATGTGTGGTAGTATTTGAGGGTCTTGAGACCCGTGTCAACTTATTTCTCTTAGAGATGGTGGACTTCGACATTATATTGAGGATGGATTAGTTGTCCCCGTGACCTTGGTTTTTCCAGGATTGCCCAATTTAGAATGAAGAGGGATTTTTGATCCTCTGACCCGCAGTGTGATATTGTATGCAAAGGCTCGACGCATGGTTAAGAGAGGAGTGCTTAGCTCAAATGGCGTATGATCGTGACTCCAGCGCAACGGTTCCTTCCATTTGTTCTGTTCCTATTGTTCGGGAGCTTCCCTGATGCTTTTCCATCAGAACTGCCGGGCATGCCTCCTGACAGAGATATCGATCTTCTCGTTGACCTGGCACCGCGCACTCAGCCTATTTCCATTTCTTCTTATCGCATGGCCCCGCCAGAGTTGAGAGAGAGTTAAAGGAAGAGTTTCAGGACTTTCTTGATAAGGATTTTGTTAGGCCAGAGTTTCGCTTTGGGGCACCCCAATGTTATTGCAAAGAAGAAGGAAGTTCGACGAGGATCTGTTTCGATCAGCTTCATAGAACCAGGGAGTTTTTCTTTTCAATGATAAATAAGAGATGGTTGCCACCAGATGAGGACTAGGGCACTCGGCGTCCTTAAGATAGTTTTCCGCACCGGAATTGATTTTAGCCCAAGGAAATCAAGACCTTATACTGTATATTGTGATGCTTCCCGCATCGTACTTGGTACAGTCTTGATGTAGAATGGCAAGATCATAGCAATTGCTTCGAGGAAGTTGAATATCCACGAGAAGAATTATCCGGTTCATGACTTAGAGTTGGCGGCCATTATTCATGCCTTGAAGATCTGGAAGCATTATTTGTATGGTGTGACGTGTGAGGTGTACACGGATCACAAGAGCCTTCAATACTTGTTCAAGCAGAAGGAGTGGAATTTGAGACAGCGGAGGTGGTTGGAGTTGCTAAAATACTAGGATGTCTCTATTTTATTCCACCCGGGAAAGGCCAATGTGGTGGTCGATGCATTGCGTAGGAAGTCCGCCAGCATGGTTAGCCGTGCCTATATTTTGGTCATCCAGAGACCGCTTGCCTTGGATGTTCAGGCCTTGGCCAATAGATTTGTGAGATTGGATATTTCTGAGCCCAGCAGGGCGTTAGCTTGCATGGTTGCTCACTCGTTATTGATGGAACATATCCGGGGGCGGCAGTGATTACCCCCATTTGTGTGTCCTGGGAGACACAGTGTAGTGGGGAGGTGCCAGGGAGATGGCTTTGGGAGATTATGGCGTGTCGAGGTTGCAAGGGCAATTTTGTGTGCCCAATGTTGATGTTATTCGAGAGTCGATCATAGCGAAGGCCCACAGTTCTCGGTATTATATTCGCCCGGGCACTACAAAGATGTATCGGGATTTGAGACAGCATTATTAGTGACGTAGAATGAAGAAAGATGTTGTTGCATATGTGGCTCATTGCCCACATTGTCAGCAGGTTAAGTACGAGCATGAGAGGCCTGGTGGGTTATTTAAGAGGATTGAGCTTCCCGAGTGGAAGTGGGAGAGAATCACCATAGATTTTCTAACTGGCCTTCTGATGACTCGGAAGAAGTTTGACGCTATATGGGTTATTGTGGATAGGCTGACTAAGTCGGCGCATTTCATCCCATTTCCACCACATATTCATCAGAGAGGTATGCTGAGATTTATATCAGGGAGATCGTTCGCCTTCATGAGGTGCCTATATCTATTATTTTGGATCGGGGACCGCAGTTTACCTCGAGTTTTTGTAGGGCAGCGCAACATGAGTTGGGCCCCTAGGTCCAGTTGAGTACAACATTTCACACCCAGACGGATGGTCAGTCCGAGAGGACCATTCAGATTCTTGAGTATATGCTCCGAGCCTGCGTTATTCACTTTGGAGGTTTGTGAAGTCAGTTTTTGCCGTTAGCGGAGTTTGCCTACAACAACAGCTACCAGTCCAGTATTCAGATGGCTCCATATGAGGCGTTGTATGGTAGGAGGTTTCGGTCCCCATTCGGATGGTTTGAGCTGGGAGAGGCTCGGTTATTAGGTACAGATTTGGGCAGGAGGCCTTTGATAAGGTCAAGATCATTCAGGACAGACTTCGGTTAGCTCAGTCCAGGCAAAAGAGTGATGCATATCGTAAGGTCAGGGATGTTCCTTTCATGATTAGTAAGCGAGTGTTGCTCCGTGTATGTCCTATGAAGGGCGTGATGAGATTCGGGAAGAAAGGCAAGCTTAGCCCTAGGTATATTGGCCCGTTTGAGGTTCTTGACCGTGTGGGGAATGTGTCTTATAGGCTAGCGTTGCCGCCTAACTTGTCAGTTGTGCATCTAGTTTTTCATGTATCCATGCTTCGGAAGTATCACGGTGATCCTACCCACGTGTTAGATTTCAGTACTGTCCAACTGGACAAGGATATGTCATATGAGGAGGAGCCGGTGGCTATTTTAGACCGGCAGGTTCAACAGTTGAGGTCGCGAGTTTTCCTTCAGCGCATGTTCAGTGGAGAGGTCAGCCTCCAGAGGCATCGACCTGGGAGTCAAAGTCTGATATGCGGCGTCGTTATCCCCATCTATTCCCCGACTCAGGTACTATTTTCTTTTGTCCGTTCGAGGACGAACGTTTATTTTAGAGGTGGAGGATGTGACAACCTAGAGAGTCATCACCGTAATTCTCCCTTTCCTTGCGCTTCTGAGGCCTTGAAAACCTCATATTGGGTTGCTTCAATTTGCTTGCGCAGTCTGGGAGTGAAATCAAAAATTATTATGTGAAAATATTTGAATTCTGTGTTACAAACTATGGATTTTGATACTAATATTGCTATAGTTGACGTTGGTCAACTTTTTGGGTAAACGGACCCGGACCCGTGATGTGAAGGTCACGCAGGGTCCGTAAAGAAATTTAGGACTCGGTGTATTCCCGGAATCGAAATACGAAGTCCCAGGCTCGAGTACTGAGATTTTCTGTGAAATGGTTTAATAAATATGCTTAAGGAAAAATGAAAACGGAAATGATCAAAAATAGTGGTATCGGACTCGTATTTTGGTTCTGACGCCCGGTACACATCTTAAATGGGCGTTAAGCGCTATCTATTTGGTTAAAATAGACGTCGTTTGATGTGTTTCAGACTAAAAGGGTAAATATTTGAATGTTTTGAACTAGAAATAAAAATCATGAGTTGGAGGTTGATTCTTTGCTTTAGACGTTAGTTTGGCGATTTGATCGCACGAGCAAATCCGTAGGATGTTTTTGAGGTTGGGTGCCTGTTTGGGTTGGAGCCCCGAGGGCTCGGGTGAGTTTTGGGTAGGTGTTCGCTCATTTTGTTGCATTTGCATCTGCTGGTGTCTGCAGTCTTCGCAATTGCGAAGACTTGTTCGCAAATGTGAACATCCCTTGTTTGGCTTGCCATCACAAATGTGATGTTCTTTTTCGCAAATGCGAAGTCAATCTCGCAATTTCGATTTTCCCCCAGCCTAAGCCCAGTTCGCATTTATGAACATTTTCTCGCAAATGTAAGGCCCCCTTGATTTCTCCCCAATTCGCAAATGCGAACTTAATATCGCATTTTCGATATCTGCATCCCTGCAACAGATACTTAAACGAATTCAAACCTCACATTTCATATTTTTCAAAACCCAAAACCACCATAGGCGATTTCTCTCGAACCCTTTCATCCCCAAACCAAATGTAAGTCAATTTTTACTAGTTTTCTTTAATCTTTATGATTTCATCCTTTAATCAAAGCTTTCATGGTTATAAATGGGGGATTTGGGGTAGAACCTAGGTTTTCATGAAATTGGGGATTTGGACCTCAATTTGGGGTCCGATTTCAAAATAAATTGCATACATGAACTCGTGGGGGAATGGGTAACCCGGTGTTGGTTCGAACCTCGAGTTTTGACCGCGTGGGCCTAGGGGCATTTTTTGAATTTTGAGTAAAACTTTGGGAACTTCATTCTTATGCATCCAAATTGATTTAACTAGCATTTGTTGATACATTTGAGTAAATTGTGGTTAGATTCGACCGGTTTTGAAGCAAATTCGTGGGGTAAAGCTATTCTAGAAGCGTGAACTGAGTTGGAAGTGTTCGAGGTAAGTGTTCGATCTAACTTTGTCTTGAGGGAATAGGATTAGGATAATATTGCTATGTGCTATGTGGAGTCGGTGTATAGGTATGGTGACGGTTACCTATGCGCCCGAGTCTAGCATGACCGTGAGTCATAATTGCTATTAAATTGTTAAAAACAGTAAACAATTGTGATAATTACTTGTTAAATGAACTGTGAAATGATAATTGAGAAGCATATAAGTTAAGGAAGGAATTATAATATTTTCCCTTGCCGGAATTTGTTGTTGAATCATTTTCCCTAGCCGGTACTTGTTGTGGAGTTGTTCTTCCCTTGCCGGGATATTTTGGGTTGTTAGTTGTACCCTTGCCGGGTTAAACTGTTATATTGATGTGCTTCCCTATCAGGGTCTTCTGTGAAGAGATTGTTAGAATTATTCAATTGTATTACATTATATGATTGTGTGGCACGCCGACCACGAGATATTATTATGGTATCGTGTGGCACGCCGCACACCTATTGTTATTGGCTTGAGATGCCGGTGACATTTATTATGGGATCGTGTGGCACGCCGCCCACCTATTGTTATTGGCCTGAGATGCCGGTGACATTGTGCACAGAGAATACGGGAGCGTGTGGCGCGCCGTCCACTGTAGATACGTGTAATAATTGATCTACTCCATACTATTGATTGGGTGAGTATGAGTGATCAAGTACGATGGGTGATGACGTAACTGTGATGGATTATTTTGGTGAGGACGAGAGTAAAAGCATGATGGGTGCAACGTTTGTTTTACTGGTCTTTCTCATAATATAACTGCTATACTCCCAGCATGTCCCCTCCCCATTATCTGTTTAGATTTTGTTATTTTCTGTTGTTGCACATACGTCTGTACAGGTTTATTGGGGTAGGTACGGTTTAGCCTCATCACTACCTCGCCGGGGTTAGGCCGTGCACTTGCCAGCACATGGTGTCGGTTGTGCTGATACCACGCTTCTGTGCCTTTTTGTGCATAGGTCAGGACACCGCCTACGGACCACAGCTTAGTTTGGGAGTGATCCTTCAGTCCAGAGGCTCTGAGGTAGTTCGCTGGCATTTGCGGGCCCCGAGTTTCTCAATCTATTTCCTTCAGTTTTTAATTGTGTCAAACAGACATATTATGTATTTCTTTCAGACTGTTGTTTTTAGTACTCTTTTAGTCGTCCCTGAGTAGTGACACCAGATACTGGGTATAGAAATGTTGTTAGTTTCCGCGTTTTGTTTTCGCTATTGTTGTTAAAAGACTTCCGCGCGTTTTAATTAATTATCTTAGTATTTATCTTGTTCCGCATATAAGTTTTGTAAAAATGATTATAAAGGTTGGCTTGCCTAGCTTCGACAGTAGGCACCAGCACGACTCCCGATGGTGGAAAAATTCTGGTCGTGACATCGGGCATGGTTTCAAATTTTTCTAAGGTCCCTCCGGGGCCGTCACATCATGGGTCCGGGTCCAGTTACCCAAAAGTTGAGCAAAGTCAACTATAACAATATTATTATAAAAATTCATAGTTTTTACCACATAATTCAAATATTACTACATAAAAATTTGCCGATTTCGAGCTCGAACTGCGCACGCAAATCGAGGTAACCAAATAAATGGTTTTCAAGGCCTCAAAAGCGCATAGAAAGGGAGAATTACGGTGATGACCCTTTGGGTCGTCACATTCAACATCTATATAAAAGTAAATCAAAATATTTAATAAAAAAACTTACATGTATGTAGTCGAGGCTCGACCCTCCTTTCTGAATCAGTCTCTTTCTTCTTCTTTGCTATACGAGTTTCATTGAATAGCTCATGTTGCTTTATTGGCATCATAAAGTTGTCTGGTGGCTTTGGTGATTATCCTCGTAGTACTGTTACTCGAGATGAACTTTTGATACAGAGAATAACTTGGATACGGTACATGATGGAGTGTGTCTTTGATCAATTCTTTATCCTATTAGCTACAATGATAATAAGAAGGCAGCGACATGTGTTTCAAAAAAGTGATGGTGTAGGTAGGATTTAACATTTCCTAAGTAGATAAAAGCGGTTATAGAGAAATTCTCTACTTCAATTTCCAAGAGGAAAAGAAGTTTGATTGATAGTGACAGCGTTGATGAAGACGGAATGTTTTCCGGTTGTTGTATCAGTTCCTATAAAGCGGGGACCATAAGATTTTATGATGACAAAGATTATAGGAAGTTTTGTTCCAAAATTTCTTTCAAGGCTGATCCACCAAGTTTAATGTGATAATTGTAATATTTCTTCGGATTCAGAGACCGATTTGACCAACAAAAGTATGGAAATGCCCTTAAAACTTTTTTTAAGAGCATTTCCATACTTTTGTCGGTCAAATCAGTGTCTGAATCCAAAGAAATATCACAATTATAACATTAAACTTGTTGGAGCAGACTTGAAAGAAAATTTAGAACAAAACTTCCTATTATCTCTATCATAATAAAGTCTTATGATCCACATTTTATGGGAACTGCCAGGACCAATGCAACACATTCCGTCTTCATCAACCTTGTCACTCTCAATTAAACTTCTTTTCCTCATGGAAAATGAAGTGCAGAATCATTCTATAAGCTATTCTTTTATCTACTTAGGAAATACTAAATTCCTACCTACACCATCACTATTTGAAACACATGTCATTGCCTTCTAATCATCATTGTCGCTATAATAAGAAGAACAATTAAAGGCACATTCCACCAGGTACTGTATCTTAGTTATTCTTGGTGGAAGTTCCATTGCATGTCTAATAACATCGTCAAACTCTTCGCGGTACTCTTACTCGGGATGAGCTTGGATACGGAGAATAACTTGGATACAGTACCTGATAGGGTGTGTCTTTGATCAATTGTTGATCTCATTAGCTATAATGATAATGAGAAGCCAATGACATGTGTTTCAAAAAAAATGATGGTGAAGGTAGGATTTAGCATTTCCTAGTATATAACAGAGGTTATAGAGAAATTCTCTACTTTATTTTCCAAGAGGAAAAAAAGGTTTGATTGATAGAGACAAGGTTGATAAAGATGGAATATTTTCCATCAGTCGTGCCAGTTCCCATAAAACGTGGATCATAAAACTCTATGATGACAAAGATTTTAGGAACCTTTGTACTCTACTTTCTTCCAAGGTTAGTAAATACAAGCTTAATGTGATCTTGGTGATAGTTCGTCGGATTCAGACGATTTTACGGACAGAAAGTATGGAAATGTTGATAAAAAGAATTAAAAACATTCAACCTCTAATTCTTTTTATCAAAATTTCCATACTTCTGTCCGCCAAATCATCTTCTGAATCCAAAGAATTATCACCAATATCACATTAAGCTTGTATTTATTAACCTTGGAAGAAAGTCGAGTACAAATCTCCCTAAAATATTTGTCCTCATACAGTCTTATGATCCCCTTTTAATGGTAACTGTCATGACCGACGGAACACATTGCTTCTGTATCAACCTTGTCACTCTCAATTAAACTTCTTTTTCTCTTGGAAAATGAAGAAGAGAATTACTCTATAAGCTCTTATTTTATCTACTTATGAAATACTAAATTCCTACCTACACCATTACTTAGTGCAACACATGCCATTGCCTTCTCATCATCAATGTCGCTAATTAGAACAACAATTAATGGCACATTCTGCCAGGTACTTTATCTTAGTTATTCTTGGTGGAAGTTCCATTGCATGTCTAATAACGTCATCAACCTCTTCTGACCGTTTACCTCCCGCAATCTAAAATTCCAACACCTAAACCAAAATTTCAATTCATATCCTAAAGGTTCAACTCATACAAAAATGCTTCAATTTATATCCAAAATCTTCAACTCATACCTAAAAGGCTCAAGTCATATCCTAAAAGTTCAACTCATATCCTAAAACCTTCAAGTAATATCCTAAAATTTCTATTTATAACTAAACTATCAAGACAATACAAAGATTCAAGGTTCAATTTATATCCTAAAAGTTATATTCATATACGACGAGTTTAAACTTAGACTAAAAAGTTCAATTTATATCCTAAAAGCTTCAACTCATATCCACAAAATTTCAAATCGTATCCTAAAGGTTCAACTCACATATAAATGCTTCAATTTATATCCTAAAGCTTCAACTCATGCCTAAAAGGCTCAAGTCATATCCCAAAAGTTCAACTCATATCCTAAAAGCTTCAAGTCATATCCTAAAATTTCTTTTATAACTAAACTATCAATACAATACAAAAATTCAAGGTTCAATTTATATCCTAAAAGTTATATTCATATACTACAAGTTTAAACTTAAACTAATAAGATCAATTTATATCCTAAAAGCTTCACCTCATACCTAAAAGGTTCAATTCATATCCACAGAAGTTCAAATCATATCCCAAAGGTTCAACTCATACATAAATGCTTCAAATATGTATCCTAAAGCTTCAACTCATACCTAAAAGGCTCAAGTCATATTGTAAAAGTTCAACTCATATCCTAAAAGCTTTAAGTCATATCCCAAATTCTATTTACAACTAAACTATCAAGACAATACAAAGATTCAAGGTTCAATTTATATCCTAAAAGTTATATTCATATACTACGAGTTTAAACTTAAACTAAAAAGTTCAATTTATATCCAAAAAGCTTCAACTCGTATTCTAAAAGGTTCAATTCATATCCACAAAAGTTCAAGTCATATCCTAAAAGCTTCAAGTCATATCCTAAAATTTCTATTTATAACTAAACTAGTTTTAGAATAAGGTTCAACTCATTGTTATTTCAAACATTATTACACGGCTAATGTTACTTATCCTCTATGTGGGTGACTCGTTGTACTCAAACAAGAGCCACACAACGATTCGCTTAAGGCCTTAAACATTAAATTGTCTTGAACTTTAAGAAAACACCCAAATATATTTACTATCACGTGTCAATATTAAATATCTACCTATAACTAATCAAGATTAAACTAAAAGTTCAATTTATACCCTAAAAGTTTGATTCACAAGAAAAAATCATAAACCCTAAAAGTTTCGGGTTTCTTCTCTTCAAACCATTTCTTGCCCAAATTAATACGTAAAACCCAATATTTAGCTACTAACAATTATCATATATTTAATTTAGCTAAGAACAATTAATTTTTAGGGTTCAAACTAATAGAAATTAAACAAATTAAAATAATTCTATTTCGAAAAAAATAAAGGAGAGAGAAACCTACCAGCTGGGTAGTGGAGGACACCGACAGAGCTGTTGCTCCCGCTGGCGGACGTCGGTGGCGCCGCTGTTGGAGGGAGACGGAGGAGGGGTCTGAGTGTGAGAGAGAGAAGAGAGGGTTTGGGGAATTTTTTGAAGAAAATAAGAGAATGGGAGGGGGAAACCCGTTTTTAATCTGTTTTTTTTCAAAAAGCAACCAACTATGGTCGCTATTTTTGGTACCAAATATGTTTTGAGTATTTTGACCAAAATAGCGACCAAGGTTGGTCGCTAAATTCAAAAACAATTCAGACCATTTACCTAGAATAGCGACCGACATTGGTCGCTATATCAAAAAAATTAAATTAATTATTATTCGATTTTAAATTTATATTTATTTAATTCAATTAATTTTATATATATATATATATATATATGTGTGTGTGTGTGTGTGTGTGTGTGTGTGTGTGTGTGTTCGACATAGTATAGCGTAAGTACATATATTATATACATATAAGCTGTATTCGATACGGTAATACCTCATACACAAATACTTACTGAATAATATAGCGTACTTACATATATTATATACATATAAGCTGTATTCGATACGGTATTATCTCATACACTTATACTTAGTGCATAGTATAGCATAAGTACATATATAAGCTGTATTCGATACGGTATTACCTCATACACTAATACTTAGTGCATAATATAGCATAAGTACATATATTATATACATATAAGTTGTATTCGATACGTTAATACCTCATACACTAATACTTAGTGCATAATATAGCGTAATTACATATATTATATACCTATAAGCTGTATTCGACACTTATACTTAGTCCATAGTATAGCGTAAGTACATATATTCTGTGTATAAGCTGTATTCGATACGGTATTACCTCATACAGTTATACTAAGTGCATAGTATAGCGTAACTACATATATTGTATATATAAAAGCTGTATTCGATACGGTATTACCTCAAACACTTATACTTAGTGCATAATATAGCGTTAGTACATATATTGTGTATATATATATATATATATATATAAAAGTTGTATTCGATGCGGTAGTACCTCATACACTTATACTTAGTGCATAGATTAGCATAAATACATATATTATATACATATAAGTTGTATTCGATGCGGTAATACCTCATACACTAATACATAGGGCATAATATAGCGTAATTACATATATTGTATATATATAAGCTGTATTCAATACGGTATTACCTCATACACTTATACTTAGTGCATAGTATAGCGTAAGTACATATATTATATACATATTAGCTTTATTCGATATGGTAATACCTCACACACTAATGCTTAGTGCATAATATAGCGTATGTACATATATTATATACATATAACCTTTATTCGATACGGCAATACCTCATACACTAATACTTAGTACATAATAAAGCGTTATTACATATATTGTATATATGTATATATAAGTTGTATTCGATACGGTATCACCTCATACACTTATATTTAGTGCATAATAAAGTGTAAGTACATATATTGTATAAGCTGTATTCGATGCAGTATTACCTCATACACTTATACTTAGTGCATAGTGCGTAAATACATATATTATATACATATAAGCTTTATTCGATGCAGTAATACCTCATACACTAATACTTAGTGCATAATATAGCGTAATTACATATATTTTATATATATAAGCGATATTCGATATGGTATAATCTGATACACATATACTTAGTGCATTATATAGCGTATGTACATATATTGTATATATATAAGTTGTATTCGATACGGTATTACCTTATACACTTATACTTAGTGCCAAAAAATTGTTGCTCCCGAATGCACATGCAAGTATACGTGGTTGACAAGTAATCTAGGATTGTAAGTCCAGATATTTTACCCACAGGGACTTGTGATTAACTATCAACTAAATTAAACCAAAAAATTAATCTATTCAAGCGAATTCTAATGTATGTGTATTTAACTAAAATTGATCTAGAGTAGTAAACTATGAAACAAAGGAAACAAATTGGCAAATTATAGAATCAAATTCAATGTGAGTGAATATTCTAGAGCTATGGGTTAGCTAACAATCCCGTTGAGTCTTCCACTTAAATCGTCTGATTAATTTATCTGGCTTATTGGTGACAGGGTTAATATTGCTCATAGCCTTCTCCCAAAGTACAATTCGCCTATTCAAGCTAATCTAACGCCTATATTCCTATGGAATTAGAATTAACAAAAACGCATTTATAATTCTTGTATAGTAACCAAGCAAGGCGATTAGGTATATTCCTATCCTAACCGCAAATCTGCTCCCCCTAAGAGTTAAGATCTTGCTCTACTCAATCTTATATGCAATCTAGAATTACCTCTCCTGAGTTCAATCCTAGATTCATTGATAGTATTCAATTGGTGATCAAGAAATAGTTAAGCGCAAGATCGAATAAATAAACCAATATGATAAAATAATAAGAACAATTCAAGCTTCAAACTACAACGTTCATGTAGCACAAAACTCTAGAACAAAGAAACTGTGAAATTAAAGGAAGAGAAGAGAAGAAAACTAGTTAGGAGCCTCCTCCAATGAAACCCTTTTCAAAGTGTCTTCCTCTCTCTCTAAAGTGTTGGCCTCGTTTCAAATAGGGTTTAGGATGGCTTTTATACGTGTTGGATAGGTTTATGGCCGACATAACCTTGTCCCCGATGAAGTAGGAGTGAATTCCCGTAACTGGCGCCCAGCCCGGCACCTGGCGCCCTCCACAGCGCCAAAAAGTTTTTCTCTCTGTTTTCGGCGCGCTAGGTGGAGCCAGGTACTGCCTGTGGCGCCCAAACTGTCTTTTTTTTCTATTTCGTCCGTTTTAGCTTCAAATCTTGCACGATTTGCTCCCACTTGCTCCCGAATCTTTCCTACTAGTAAGAACACTTCAAATTAATATAATTCATACCATTTAACATCCCAAATTCACGAAACAAGAGTAAAATATGAGGCGATCTACATAAAAATATATATACTTTAAGTTAAACATCAACACCCCACACTTAAGCTCTTGCTCGTCCTCGAGCAATTGGACAATCTACTACGCCAAACTTTGTAAGAAATTCAATCATAGAGGAGCACCTTAACTTTTAACCACACACTATGCCTTTGACTACAACAAATACCGGCAAACAAGCATTAACACATAGGATTTCACATTCTTCCCATTAAGCATACCCAAGTAGAATATTTCAATTCAATAAATTCCAACAACCTATCTGTTACCACCCAACATCAGTAATCGAATTTTAACCACTAAGCATCCTCAATTCATGAACTTACCCAACAAGAGAGTTTTCAACATTACCAATCATTCATGAGATCATGTGCCCTCACCATCAAACAAAAGGGTGTATAAATTAGTCCACACATCCAAATATAATTTTGAATATAGATTAAGCACAATAATAATTGAACAAAATTGACTCACTCTCACAAAGAATTCATATGCATCCTATGTTCATACCGTAAGCTTTCCCTTAGTGTATGTCTCTACTCATTTAAGCTAGCGAAATCTAGGATCAATTAGGACTTTTAGGTTGTAATGTAGGCTAAGGGATGGGTAGGATACAATTAGGAATAATGGCTCACTCTCCTAAGAACTTTAATACACTACATGTATCCATTCAAGCGCATATTCCTCTCAACCACACTTGTCATATACAACATAGCCCTCTTTTCAATTAAGCACTTCTCTATTTTTTTTTACTAGCAAAAATCAATAAGAATTGGAGGTGTGTATTTTTCTACATTATTTGAACTATCATATTTATTTTTTTCTTTATTTTCTTGCAATTTTTTTACTTTCCCTCTCTCTCTCTCTCTCTCTCTCTCTCTTTTTCACACACTCCATACGATAAAGTTCATCGGCCAGTGACTTTTAATTTCAACTTAGTGCACCAACGGACCCCTCCATGGTTACACTCAAAAGCTCCTCCCCGAATATCTAACCTTATTTCTTTTAGCGACTAAGTGCCTTAGGAGGTAAAGGTTCAATCAATATCAAATTAAGAACAAAATAAGGGTATGGCTTGTAATGTGGGTGCCAAAAGGAAGGTCTATAGGCTCAAAGGGGCTAGCAACGGAAAATTTTATTTTAATGTGACAAGTACATCCATGATCAAGAAAGAAATGCCTATGTCATCTCCTAGATTAGCACAACATAAAATTTCGCTTCAATTAACACACCAGTCAAGTTCTAGACTAAACAGGATAGCATAGAAACTCACAAATCCTCACACACACGTTGCACATGACTCAATCACGACAATTCTATTCAACTCTCAAGCCAAGCAAATACAATTAATGAAAATTTTAAGCAACAATGCACTATGCGGCATACAAGTCGAACAACTGAGCGAAGGTGTCACAACATAGGCTATTTAGTTACTTGGCTTCATAATTCAAACCAACTATACGGAAAAACAAAATGTATGTCATAGCCTAATGTGCCAGCATCAATCATGTCAATAAGCATCTCAGAACGACTAAGTTTCTTCCTAAACTACTCCTAAAAAAACTACCTACACCCGGTTTAAATAAACCCTTGGAAAAGAACCGCGACACAAATAAAACCAAGGGGGAATTACGACATAACCTACAAAGAAAATCTTTTTATCCTTTTTCTTTAGACTTAAATCCCTCAAGAAAACTGTCTAGGAGATCCATCGTCGGGAAAATCCAATTTTTTTTTTTGTTTTTTCTAAAAAATAATTACTCAATTAAACTAACACAACTAAAATAGCATAGAAAGTCACTAGACAATCTCCTCAACCCACACTTAAAATTGTGCAATGTCCTCAATTCACAATATAACTAATTAATAAGAGGGTAAAAGAGACTCCCTGGTAGGCCAAAGGCCGAAGAATTAGCACTTGATATGGATACTCAGACTTCTCCCAGGTATGATCCCTTGTGCGGGTACCTCACACTCAATTTCAACCACCTGCTCACTTTTGCACTCGCCTATTGGATTTGACTCCATGCTCTTACTCCTATATAACGTAAAAACAATTCTACAAATATAACATAATACAAAAAAGAAAAAAATAAAATTGGGTTGCCTCCCAACAAGCGCTCAATTTAACGTTGTGGCACGACGCCATCACTTTTACCACTTTTCCTTCCACTTTGAATATATAAATTGCGCCCCCAATTTTTCATAACTTTTTCTATCACGTTCATGAGGCGGTGGTGTGAAAATATAGGAACCAAGAAATAGATATCGCATCGTGCACTTCTTGGCCCTTAAATAAGGAATGTCGTTTTGTCTCCTTGGTATGACAAAGTTTAGAATATAAACACTTTTTTCCTCATCCATTGGCTCCTCCATATGCTCAACTGGATCAATTCCTATATCACCAACCAAACACAACGTTGAATAATGTTTAGAATGAGGTCCAATAAGCTCCAATACGCTCCAACTCCAAAATAGCATCACTTTTGACATCCTCAATTTTGAACTCTTCATTAACCTTGTCATTAATAATAATATTTTGGTCGAATAATTGGAATTCCTCTTTGTGCTCCTCACGCTGGCAAGAATCCACAAAAATTGGTTGTAGGGCATCAGACGCCTCAACCTTTTTATTCAATTGATCATGAATGTCATGGATATCTAAGCCAAATTGGTCTATTTCTTGCCTGAGCTCAGTTCTTCCTTCTATTAGTTGTTCTGTCATATTTAAAAGACCATCGTGGAGAAACTCATGAGTTTTTATAAGTTTAGATTGTTCCTCTAGCCAAGATTGGCTCTCTATATCTGCTTTTTTCAAAATTACTTTATGGTGGGGACTCGCTCTCTTCAGCCACTTCCTCTGCCTCGGCCTTCATTCTCATGATTGCTGCACTAATTCTTTGTACAGCCTTTCGAGTTTCATCTTGTAGCTCGACTATTTGCCTCGTCATGTCCATAATATGAACCATGCTTTCCATATCCTCAACTTCTTTGCTCCTATCAAACTCATAAACATTATTAGAAACATTATAATAAGAACTCTGAGAAAGATAATAAGAATTAGGACAATCATCCCAATGGCCACCTTGACCACCACATGTATTACAAATATTGCACTCAAAGGATTGAGATTGTACGCACAACTTGCTCCCGGGAACATTCTGACAATTTTTCCACTAGTGAGGTCCCCCATAATATGGACAAGGATCATCATAATAAGAATAACCAATATTCGACCAATTTTCATTCCAAGAAGCCATGTCAACAAAGATAGTAAATATTAAACTAATATAAAAATTTAAAACTTGAATAGACAAAAAGTAAAATTCTAATATAGTATGCTAGTTAATTTCTAAGTCCCCGGCAACGGTGCAAAAAACTTGTTTCTCCCAAACGCACAAATATACGTGGTCGACAAGTAATATAGGATTGTTAGTCCAGATATCGTACCCACAGGGACTTGTGATTAAATATAAACAAAATTAAATCAAACAACTAATCTATTCAAGCAAATTCTAATGTATGAATATTTAACTAAAATTGATCTAGAGTAGTAAACTAAGAAACAAAGGAAACAAATTGGAAAAATATAGATTCAAATTCAATGTGTGTGAATATTCTAGAGCTATGGGTTAGCTAACAATCCCGTTGAGTCTTACACTTAAATCGTCTGATTAATTTATCTAGTTTATTGGTTGACAGGGTTAATATTGCTCGTAGCCTTCTCCCGAAGTACAACTCGCCTATTCAAGATAATCTAACGCCTATATTCCTATGGAATTAGAATTAACAAGAACACATTTATAATTCCTATATAGTAACCAGGCAAGGCGATTAGGTATATTCCTATCGTAACCGCAAATCCGCTCCCCCTAAGAGTTAAGATCTTGCTCTACTCAATCTTATATGCACTCTAGAATTCCCTCTCCCGAGTTCAATCCTAGATTCGTAGATAGTATTCAATTAGTGATCAAGCAATCAAATAATTAAGCGCAGGATAGAATAAATAAACCAATATGATAAAATAATAAGAACAATCCAAGCTTCAAACTACAACGTTCATGTAGCACCCAAAACTCTAGAACTAAGAAACTACGAAATTAAAGGAAGAGAAGAGAAGAAAACTAGTTAGGAGCCTCCTCCAATGAAACCCTCTTCAAAGTGTGTTCCTCTCTCTCTAAAGTGGCAGCCTCATTTCAAAATAGGGTTTAGGATGGCTTTTGCACATGTTGGATAGGTTTAGGGATGACATAACCTTCTCACGGACGAAGTAGGAGTGAATTCTCGTAACTGGAACCCAGCCCGGCGCTAGGCTCCCTCCACAGCGCTCAAAATTTTTTCTCTCTGTTTTCGGCGCCACAGGCAGCGCCAGGCACTGCCTGTGGCGCCCAAACTGTCCAATTTTTCTATTTCGTCCGTTTTAGCTTCAAATCTTGCACGTTTTGCTCTCACTTGCTTTCGAATCTTTCCTACAAGTAATAACACTTCAAATTAATATAATTCATACCATTTAACATCCCAAATTCACGAAACAAGAGTAAAATATGAGGCGTTCTACACAAATATATATATACTTTAAGCTAAACATCAATGATATAGCGTAAGTACATATATTGTTTATATATAAGGTGTATTCGATACAGTATTATCTCATACACTTATACTTAGTGCATAATATAGCGTAATTACATATTATATATATATATATATATATATATATATATAAGTTGTATTCGATATAGTATTACCTCATACACTTATACTTAGTGCAAAGTATAGCGTAAGTATATATATTATATCCATATTAGCAGTATTCGATACGGTATTACCTCATACACTAATACTTAGTGCATAATATATCATAAGTACATACATTATATACATATAAGCTGTATTCGATACGGTAATACATCATACACTAATACTTAGTGCATAATATAGCGTAATTACATATATTATGTACATATAAGCTGTATTCTATACGGTATGATCTCATACACTTATACTTAGTGCATAGTATAGCGTAACTACATATATTGTATATATATAAGTTGTATTCGATACGGTATTACCTCATACACTTATACTTAGTGCATAGTATAGCGTAAGTACATATATTGTATATATAGACACGCACGCATGCTTCGTGGTACTATTTATCCCTTGTATTACAAAAGTATTAACGACTTACATTTGTATTATTTACATAGTAAACATAAAAGTGATTTTTAATTTTGACCATTGTTGACCAGAATAGTGACCAATTATGATCGCTATTTATTCATGAATTTAGATTAGCTACTAAAGGTGGTCGCTAAATTTAAATCATATTTAATTATATTTCATATAATAATATAATTAATTATATAATTATTAAAATTGAATAATTGGGACCCATTTATGCGACCAAAATTGGTCGCTACCTTTCTTTCCTTTATTTAGCGATCAACCTTGGTCGCCAATTTTATATTATATATATTTATATTTTGTAGTTTTTTCAAAATAATAATATAATTATTAAAATTTTGTAAGTAGGTCTAACGACCCGACCGGTCGTTTTGAGAAATTAAGCTCCGTTTAGTGGCATAAGGTCGGGGCAGCTTCGAAACATGACTATCGACTTGCGTGCATGGCGGAATTCAGTTTTCGGATGGCTTAGAGTCAATTCTAGAGAATAAACCTTATTTTGGAAGTTAGAACGGTGAAAATTTGACAAAAATTGGACTTTTGGGTAAACGACCCCGGAATGGGTCATGAATGATCTCAACAACTTTGTATGGTGATTTTGGACTTAGGCGCGCATCCGGATTTAGATTTGGAGGTCCGTAGAGTAAATTGAGGCGTTTCGGTGAAAGTAGAAGTTGGAAAATGAAGAAGTTTGACCCACAGTTGACTTTTATAAAATCAGGGTTGGAATGCGAATCCGAGAGTTGGAACAGCTCCATATGTTATTTTGGACTTTTCTGCAAAATTTGCATCATTCCGAGTTTAATTGATAGATCTCAGCATTGTTTGTTATTTGAAGATTTGGAAGTTCATAAGCTCTATTTTTGGTTCGATTTGTCGTTTCGATGTTGTTTTATGTGATTTGAAGCTTTGAGCGAGTCCGTGTTAGGTGACGTGACTTGTGTGTGATTAGACGGGGTCCCGGGGGCCTCGGGTGTGTTTCGGATGGGCTATGGATCCTTTTTCCTCCACTTTGAACTGCTGAACTGCTGCTTCTGATATCCTTCTACGCAATCACGAAGTTTCTCCTGCGATCGCGTTGCTTTGTTGAATACCACCTCAAAATTCTTGTTCACGATCGCGATGCCCCGCATCTCTCCTCTTCGCGATCTCATTCGTCTCCCCGCGATCAGGAAGTTATATTAATTTTTTCATCGTGTTCGCATCAAACTTTCCACGATCACGATGGTCTAATCGTCTTCAGTTCGCGCTCACATCCCTCGTATCGCGTTCGCATGAGCAATCTGGGTAGCCTTGAAATTTCTTCTACGCAATCGTGATCGCGATGCACAAATACCTGGGCACACAGGTTTAATTCCAAAATTTGAGGGTTTCACCATTTATTCACATTTTTACTTCTAGAGCTTGGTTCTTGGCGATTTTTGAAGGGATTTTCACCTGGGCAACTTAGGTATGTGTTTCTCACTCGACTTAGACCAATTTCCATGAATCTCATCTTAATTCATCTTTTAATCTCAAATTTTTCATGAAAAATGGGTAGAACTTCATAGACCAAATTTTTGGGTTTTGAGGGAGTGTTTGACATCCAATTTGAGAGATTTTTATATGGTTAGACTCGTGAGAGTACGAGGGTCGTTTTGGTCATTTTACCTAATTACGCGCTTCAGCTTTGAATTAAATTGTAGAATCAGTTTCTTGAGATGTTAATTGAAATGTGTGATTTAATTGAATAGATTTGGGCCATTTGGAGTCGAGAACTCGTGGCAAAAACGCGGTTGCTAGTTGATTTTAGCCGGTTTGAGGTAAGTATCTTGCATAACCTTGTGTGGGGGACTTCCCCTTAGGATTTGAGTCTTCTCTGTTGATTGCATTCTGTGTACGCGAGGTGACGAGTGCATGCTCGGATTTATTTGTGGTAAATTGTCCTTTTTAGGCCCTAAAACTCTTGAAATCACTGAGTTTGAAGATGATATTGATACAATTAAGTTCCCTGTTATTAGTTTCACATCTACATGTCTTACTTGGTACGTTTGCTCTTCTTGATTTATTCTTGCCGTTTAATTGACTTCGTACATGTTTAACTGAAGACAGTCACCCTTCCATAGTCATATTATCCATTCTAACTACTCGCCTTTAATTGGAAATGATAAATGTTATATCTCATGTAATTAATCAGTCTTAGTTGAAAAGAAGATGGATATCAATAATTAGTTGATACTTCCTTAAATTGTAATAGTTGATACATATTAACTTCCTTACTATTGGGTACTCCTTGATGGTAAGTTCATCTGTGACCTCGTGCAAATATATTACATGTCCAGTTGTTGTGGTATCGGTGTAGCTATTATGCGCTTATTATGTCTTGTTTTATCATTGAATTTATTTTGTTTTCCTTGGTGTTTCTGTGACCTTATTAGCTATTGTTGATTTTCTTGCCAGGATATTATTGTTCTGTTGTTGATTTCCTTGCCGAGACGTTATTGTTTTCTATTGTTGATCCCATTGCCAGGATGTTATTATCTTCCATTGTCGACTCCTTTGCGGGATATTTGCTATTCTATTGTTTGGGATGTACATCTATGTTGACTGTTTTGTATTGCGGGATACTAGGAGATCCCCAGCATATACATTGAGGATACCAAGAGATCCTCGGGATACCAAGAGATCCCCAGTTTATCTGTTGAGGATACCAAGAGATCCTCGGGATACCAAGAGATCCCTAGCATATATATTGAGGATACCAAGTGATCCTCATCATACCAAGAGATCCCTACTACATCTATTGAGGATACCAAGAGATCCTCGGGATACCATGAGATCCCCAATACATCTATTGAGGAAACCAAGAGATCCTCAGAATACCAAGAGATCCCTAGCATATATATTAAGGATACCAAGAGATCCTCGGGATATCAGGAGATCCCTAGCGCACATTTATGTTCGAGACTATAGCACTATATCCTGGAAGTTCCCCATTAATATCATTGTGTCCTGAACTATTATTTTCATTGATTCTATCCGGGTGTGAATAAATTGGGTGCTAGTTGTTCCATTTCTTATATTTACTAGTTGGTAGGGTTCCTGTTAGATAAACTTGCATAAGCATACACGTAGTAGGACCCTCATAATAGAGATGAATCCCTCCTGATGTGGATAGGGGTGGGGATGTGCCCTCGTTTCTGCATTTTATATTTGAGAGTGACACTAGTTGACTAGTCAGTAGTCAACATGACCGTGTTATGGATAGGGCACAAGATGCCAAGTGTTAGACCTTGAATGGTAGGTTTTTATGAGTTGTGGATGGTCTGAGAGTTTGTGGTGGAATTGTGGAAAGAGTTGGAAGACCTTATGTAAGATCAGTGCAGAATAATGAGTTAGTGACTTGTCCGTCCTTGTTGTGATGTGACTTCAGGATTTGGATTGTAATGTCTACCGTCCTTTTATTATCATCATTTGTGTATTTCTCATTGTTACTTATTGTCCGTTAGTCTTATTGTGATTATAGCTCGTTTAGTCATTCATGTAGTCTTTACATAATTATATATCATTTCTATTATCCCTATGATTATACTGTTTATTTACCGGTATGTGTCTTGACTGTCCCTCGTCACTACTTCATCGAGGTTAGTCTTGATACTTACTGGGCACCGCTGTTGTGTGCTCATGCTACTCTTCTGCACACTTTTGTTGTTCAGATACAGGTACCTGCTTTCAGTTTTGTCAGCCTTGGGGGGTGGCGTACAGCTGGAGACTTAAGGTATGCATCTGCAGTGTCCGCAGAACCGAGGAGTCTCCTTCTACTCTACCTTTTAGTTAGCAGTTCCATTTCATGTATTCAATTATTGTAGACAATTTCGGGTATTAGAGCTGTATGTTATGTTTTACTCTTAGCCTGTGTTGCTCGTGGGTTTTTGGGTCTTGGAGGTTGTTATAGTATTTTGAGTTGAAGTGTATGTGCCAGGAGGCAATCTATACATTTTCTTATGATATTCACTATTTGGTTATTGTTTTCATAAAGGTTATTAAATTTCCGCAATGCATTAAGCTTACCTAGTCGCAAAGACTGGGTGCAGTCATAACAGGTTCACGATTGGTGAACTAGGGTCGTGACAAGTTGGTATCGGAGCTCTAGGTTCATAGGAGTCACGGGACACATGCCACTTTATTAGAGTCTCGCTGATCTGTACGGAGACATCTGTACTTATCTACGAGGGGCTATGTAACCGTTAGGAATATTCCAGTTAAATTGATTTCCTGTCGTGCGAGATTTTGGCATTCACAACTCTAAACTTGTGCCTTCCACTCTCTCACCGATGGTGAGGACACGTACTTCCGAGGTGATCAGGCACCCGCGATCCTTGTTGCAGCCGTCGGAGGTTAGGGTTGGGCTAGAGTTTGAAGATGCACACGTGGTGCAGCGAGAGCACTTGAGAGAACGGCCACCGAGGTACCACCAGCAAATCTAGTCGGAGTCCGAGCATCTGACGCCTACAGCTACTGCTACTCCAACCCTTCAAAATACTTGACACAGTTCATAAGGAGGCATACCATTTTGGCTCAGGCAGGACTGCTTCCACTTAGTGCAGCTACACCTCAGGCCGGGGGAGGAGCACGGACTCCCGTCGTGCGCACTCCTGAGCAGCTAGCGCATATTGAGCAAGTCCTTGAGATTTAATATTCCTGCGCTGCCTGCAGCACCAGTTCAGCCCGAGGGCATGGCAGCAGTTTCCAAGCAGGAGAAAATGAGACTTGAGAGATTTAAGAGGTTTAAGCCTCCCGAGTTTAGCGGTTTAGCATCGGAGGATGCCCTAGAATTTCCTGATGAATGTTATCGCATTTTCTGTACTATGGGTATTTTGATCGAGCATGATTCCTTTTTACTACTTTCCAGCTTTGAGGAGCCACCTAGCACTGGTGGGGCACCTATGAGTTAGACAGCCTAGACGAAGCAACTTCACTGACTTGGGCCCAGTTTTCAGATATGTTCCTGTGAGAGTTTGTTCCTCAGAGCCTCAGGAATGCATGGCGCATGGAGTTTGAGCATTTGCGATAGGCTGTTATGACCATCTCAGAGTATGTTTTCCATTACGTCGGTTTGGTTAGACATGCCTCAGCCTTGGTTTCTACTATTCGTGAGAAGGTTCACTGGTTTATTGAGGGACTTATTCCCAACATCAGATCCAGCATGGCTCATGAGTTAGATATGGACATTCTATATCAGGAGGTGATAAACATTTCTATGAGGATAGAGGGTATGCATGCCTGAGAGAAAAGGCAGGCAGGGTCATGAGAGAGGGAGTAGACGAGGTCATGAGAGACATCTTGAGGAGGCGAGGAGGCCTCGTAGAACGGTGAGATATACTGGTCTTGGTTTCGGAGGCAGGGTATACCATGGTAGAGGTTTTACGGGTCAGCGATTCGGTTTGCGTTCCAGGCCTTGCATGGTAATTTAGGTGTTCATGGGACTTAGAGTACCCCGTATCGCATAGTTTCCCGCCTTATCAGCGGAGAGGGTGCCTTGATTATGGAGGTACTAGCCACATGTTGAGAGATCGTCCTAGATTTCGGGTCGATGTGTCGCAGTGAGGTATTCAGGCAGGCGGAGAGCGCCCAATAGGGGTAGGCCCGATCCATTGATGTGTTTCATATAGTAGTCTTGAGGTCGGTGTGCAAGCTAATGTCATTCGGGTACTAATTCAGTTTGTTATAGAGAGGCACTCTCTGCAGTTCGTCACACTTCTACTTATCAGGTTGAGTTCCTTGTTGTTGCTCCATTTATGGGAGTGTTTCATGATTTGAACTCTATTTATGTGATTATCCTGTTGGGAGGTTCTGAGTGATAGCCGTGTCTATCGTCTGTTTCTAGCTGTATTAGATAGCTACGAGGCTAGTAGTAAATTTTTGTTGTTTGTTTTGGTATGTTTGATGTCACTTTTGAGTATTCTTTATTACGAGCTCTGATTTCTATGCTCCACCAGTGTAGGAGCCAGGGTGTGTGGTAAATTATAGACAGGATTGATCCAATGGGAGTTTCTAAATGGGTTAATATGAGCCCTACTTGTGATTCAGTGATTGAGGGCGGAACCCTCATGACTTCAGGTGTTTTGATATGTTGAGATCGGGCTGTGTGTTGCGGTGTGAGTTGTATCAGCATAAGATCCTCGTGAGTCCTTTATATGCTTTCATTCCTATTTGTTATATGTCTTTGTAGATTTGTGTTTTAGAAGAACTTATGCTAGTTTGATTTGTTTATTAGTTCCTTTACGTGTTTTCCTTTCCCGTATTTAATCATTTTTATTCTATGCTTCTTGAGTTTTAGCTTGTGGGGTGTGCACCCGATGGTGTTTGCTAAGATTTGGTTATTCGGATATTTTGCTATGTGTTTTTCATAGTTATTGTATCATCGCCAGTGTTCTGGAGGTTGGGAGAATGATTTCTGCTGAATATGAGACTTAAGGCCAGTGCAGATTTGATCTCAGGCAAGTATTGCTATCAGAAATATCATTGTGGCCCTATGTGTGTTGTATCGTGTTATGTGGTTGTACACTGTGTATGTTGTCTTGTACTGAATTAGTTGGTTGAGACTGATACTAGACATGGACTTAGAATCGGGTCTTTTGGAAACGGATGGAAGGTGAGGAATCTAGTTTGAAGGCTTAATGGTATTGCTAGAATTGTTAAATTTCAGTTGAGATGGTGCCGTCGTGTAAAAATAGATTGGGGTGACATGGGATCACCCACGAGTGTATGTTGGAAGTGCGCACTCAGGTGACTTGAGGACTTCGAGGTGAATCTTAATAGCTTCGTATTGTGATTTTGGACTTAGGCGCACATCCGGATTCATATATGGAGGTCCGTAGAGTAAATTGAGGTGTTTCGATGAAAGTTGAAGTTTGAAAATGAAGAAGTTTGACCCACAGTTGACTTTTGGGAAATCGGGGTTGGAATGTGAATCCGAGAGTTGGAACAGATGCGTTATGTTATTTTGGACTTATCTGCAAAATTTGGCCATTCCGTGTTGAATTGACTGGTTTCGGCATGTGATTCGTTATTTGAAGTTTTGGAAGTTCATAAGCTCGATTTTTGGTTCGATTCGTCGTTTCGATGTTGCTTTATGTGATTTGAAGCTTTGAGCGAGTCCGTTTTAGGTGACGTGACTTGTGTGTGTGATTAGACGGGTCTCGGGGGCCTCGGGTGTGTCTCGGATGGGCTACGGATCCTTTATCCTCCATTTTTAACTGTTGAACTGCTGCTTCTGATATCCTTCTACGCGATCGCGAAGCTTCTCCCGCAATCGCGCTGCTTTGTTGAGGACCACCTCGAAATTCTTCTTTGCGTTCGCAGCCTTCCCTTCGTGATCGCTATGCCTCGCATCTCTCCTATCCGCGATCGCATTCGTCTCCCTGCGATCGCGAAGTTCTATGAATTTCTTCATCGCGTTCTCATCAAGCTACCCGCGATCGCGATTGTCTAATCGTCTTCACTTCGCGATCGCATCCCTGGTCTCGCATTCGCGATGAGAAATCTGGGCAGTTTTGCAATTTATTCTACGCGATCGTGACCCTTCTCCCGCGATCGCGATGCACAAATACCCGGGCAGACATATTTAATTCCCAAATTCGAGGGTTTTACCATTTATTCACATTTTGACTTCTAGAGCTCGGTTCCTGGAAATGTTTGAAGGGATTTTCACCTGGGAAACTAGGGTAAGTGTTTCTCACTCGATTAGACCAATTTCCATGAATCTCCTCTTAATTTCATCATTTAATCTCAGTTTTTGAATAAAAATGGGTAGAACTTCATAGACCGAATTAATGGATTTTGAGGGAGTGTTTGACCTCATATTTGAGAGATTTGTATATGGTTAGACTCGTGAGAGTACGAGAGTTCTGAAAATGTTAAATTCATCCGGTTCCGAGACGTTGGCCCCGAGGGGCATTTGGGTCATTCTACCTTATTTCGCGCTTTAGCTTTGAATTAAATTATAGAATCAGTTTCTTGAGATATTAATTGCAATGTGTGATTTAATTGAATAGATTTGAGCCATTTGGAGTCGTCAACTCGTGGCAAGAACGCGGTTGCTAGTTGATTTTAGCCGGTTTGAGGTAAGTATCTTGTCTAACCTTGTGTGGGGCTTCCCCTTAGGATTTGAGTTTTCTCTGTTGATTGCATTCTGTGTACGCAAGGTGACGAGTGCATGCTCGGACTTATTTGTGGTAAATTGTACCTTTTAGGCCCTTAGACTCTTGAAATCACTGAGTTTGAAGATGATATTAATACAATTGAGTTCTCTGTTATTAGTTTCACATTTACATGTCTTACTTGGTATCGTTTGCTCTTCTTGATTTATTCTTGCTGTTTAATTGACTTCTTACGTGTTTAATTTAAGACAGTCACCCTTCTATAGTCATATTATCCATTCTAACTACTCGCCTTTAATTGGAAATGATAATTGTTTTATCTCATGTAATTCATCGGTCTTAATTAAAAAGAAGATGGATATCATACAATTAGTTGATACTTCCTTAAATTGTAATTATTGATACATGTTAACTTTATTACTATTCGGTACTCCTTGATTATAAGTTCATCTGTGATGTCGTGCAAATATATTACATGTCCAATTATTGTGGTATGGTGGAGCTATTATGCGCTTATTATGTCTTGTTTTATTGTTGAGGTTTTTTTTCCTTGGTGTTTCCGTGACCTTATTAGCTATTGTTGATTCCCTTGCCGGGATGTTATAGTTCTGTTGTTGATTCCCTTGCCATGACGTTATTGTTTTCTATTGTTGACTCCATTGCCGGGATATTATTGTCTTCCATTGTCGACTCCCTTACCGGGATATTTGCTATTCTATTGTTTGGGTTGTACATCTATGTTGATTGTGTTGTATTGCGAGATACCAGGAGATCCCCAGCATATAAATTGAGGATACCAAGAGATCCTTGGGATACCAAGAGATCCCCACTATATATATTGAGGATACCAAGAGATCCTCGAGATACCAAGAGATCTCTAGCATATATATTGAGGGTACCAAGAGATCCTCGAGATACCAAGAGTTTCCTACTATATCTATTGAGGATACCAAGAGATACTCGGGATACAAAGAGATCCCCAGTACATCTATTGAGGATACTAAGAGATCCTCGGAATAGCAAGAGATCCCTAGCATATATATTGAGGATCCCAAGAGATCCTCGAGATACCAAGAGATCCCCAGTACATCTATAGAGGATACCAAGAGATCCTCGGGATACCAAGAGATCCCTAGCGCACATTTATGTTTGAGACTACAAGACGATATCTTGGAAGATCCTCATTAAACTCATTGTGTCCTGAACTGATATTTTTATTGATTCTATCCGGATGTGAATAAATCGGGTGCTAGTCGCTCCATTTCTTATATTTACTAGTTGGTAGTGTTCCTGTTAGATACACTTGCACAAACATACACGTAGTTGGACCCTCCTATTAGAAATGAATCCCTCCTGATTTGGATAGGGTGGGGACGTGCCCTCGTTTACCCATTTTATATGTGAGAGTGACCCTAGTTGACTAGCCAGTGGTCATGACAGGTTCAACAATTGGTGAACTAGGGTCGTGATAGTGGGTCCCACTTTAGCGACCAAGTTTGGTCTCTAATCTGACTAAAAGTTTGACCAAGCAAGTCTGACCAAGCGAGTCAACATTTTGACTGCTTTAACAACCAACCTTGGTCACTATTTTATATTAATAATTTATTTTATTATTTTCGCTAATTTAGCGACCAACTTTGGTCGCTTTTTTCCATAGACCAAATTTGATCGCTATTTTTTTATCGCTTTTTTCAGGAATTCTAGTAGTTGCCGGGGCTTACAGCAATTTGATATTACTTAAATTTGCCCCTGAATAGTAAATATGAGTGCAGTTTGAAATGGTTATTGCTAATCGAATATACCATGCGTGCAAAGTTAACTTCCTCACAAAAGGCGCATGGTACAAGAAAAAATCATATATGCCAACACTTCATCTTGCACGTATGTTTCCTCGATATCCGTGTGATTCACAAGTGATCACGGAAATTTCTTACTACCTAAAACATGATGAATGGATAGTAATTTAGGGATGATTGCACTGCAAAGATAAAGTTCATAGAATGTGAAACTCTATTAATGTGAAAAAAATGAACTGATTAGTTTAGTCATAATTTTCAAGGACGAGAGCTCTACCGTTATAAATATATGAAGTACGTGATACTTTTATTTTGATTTTTTTTTCGTATGTATTTGTTTCTTTATATATTTTTGTTTCAAATTTTACATATGTATGTCTTATATATTTATTTTTTGTTTGACTTTTGATTAGTATAATTTTTTCTCTTTTATGTCTACTGAATTTTTAAAAAGACTATCTGACGGCGTGAAGCGCGATCAAATAAACTAGTTTTGAATAGTTAAGTTACTATTTAAGATAGAAGGTGAGGAAATTTTCAAACAGTGGGTCTCACTAAAGGTCAAGTGTTCGATTAATTTGAAAATTTGAACTTCTTTACTTTTATAATAACAAAATGTTTTGTGTTAAGAAATAATAAAAGAATAAGAACGATATTGCAGAGAGAGTAGGGAGAGGAGTATTCTTATTGATACTTTTGGGATAATTTACAATGGGGTAAGACCCCTCTATTTATAGGAAGATAAATGACTTAGCCTCAAAGTAAAACTTTTCTATAAGATAGACATTCACCCTAATTAAAGTTCTATTCTTAACACTCCCCCTTAAATGTCTACTCAATAAATAATGTGCCTCGTTAAAACCTTAACTGAAATAAAACCCAATGGGAAAAAAATTCTAGAAAAGGGAAAAGAGTACACATATTTAGAAATGCGCCTATTGGTTGCCTCGTTAAAAACCTTGCAAGGAAAACCCAGTGGGACAAAAACCTTGTAAGGGAAAAAGAGTGCAACGCGCATTAACTCCCCCTGAAGAGAGCATCAATTCACATCCTTGAGTCTTCGCATCCCAATTTTGTGCACTAGCTTCAAGAGATCGTTAGTAGAGATTTGATAAATAAATCAGCCATATTAACTATAATGAATATTTGCACCTTAAAATCATAACTCGTGATAGATATATAATGTCTTCACAAATATCGTGGAATGGCTCTTCAATATTTCCATAGAGATATCCTCGCCATCACATTATCATAGTTATAGCAAGATATATTTGTGCATAAATTGCATTAAGGAAGTGGTACCTCAAGATCAAGAATTGTAGATTCTTCAAGTAACTTAAATCCTTCATGGGTTGTCATATAAGTTAAGTCATATAAGTCATATAATAGACTTTAGATGCATATCAAGTTTTCATGTCATGCTAAACAAATAAGATATCGAAAACAGATTGCACATACCATTGACTTTATACTTTCAAGTGTTTGAACTACAGGTCTAAAATTACATGCCTTTCATATGGAATTAATTCAACTTGAATTGTATCTCTTCCATTTGGCCAATACTTTTGTTTGTATTCGACAAACATAAGATCCTCATCGATATTTAGCGTTATCATAGATGTCGTCGACGAACATTTTATATCGGTTGAAGTAAATTTTCATAAATACATAACATGGAGATCTCTTCATTCATACATTCAGGTACCTGAATCTCTCATGAGGTTTTATGAAGTATTATGTCATGTGATCTTGTAGATCACTTGCCTCCTTATTATGATCACTTTGATCATTTGCTCATCTTCTTTATTAAGAAGTTCTTTTGAAACCGATTTGTCTATACGCTTAAGCGTATCAAAGACTTTGTCCTTCTAGGACTTAATATGAGCATTTGCAGTGAGAATATAGTTACTTTCTTTGGGTCAGCAAATGCGTATGGCATGCTTTGCAATATGTTGCAATTGAATTATCCTTTTATGAACTTCAGGTTCATATTATGATATTCGAGGATCTATATATACAAATGATAATTCATCCCATGTAACCTTTTCTCAAGTGTTTATCGTGTCTCCTCCTCATGTTAGGAACACTAACTTGTTTCCTCAACTCTGGGAAATCATCTTTGTGCATTATCATGTTAATATACACAGCACATTAATAATAATAAGATGAAATTATTTGGTTCCTGACCCTGAACCACTTGTGAGGGGAGAATATAATATACTCTCGTGTATAGCGTATATCAAATTGATATAGATAACTTTGTTCTCATAATCAATAATTTAGCTATTAAATGGAGGCACTCAATAAATTATTTTGCTAAACCAACTATGATGTAAACCAACTTATCAAGATGAACTATCTTGAATAGAAAATCTGGAAATTATGCTCGAAATTAGATTACTGAGCTATTTACCTCGCAAGCACCGGCCAGGTTGCAGGTTAATAATAATCGCACATGTAACCATATCATAGATGCATCATATGTGGTATACATGGCAGGCGAATGGGCCCATATTCGCCTTTGATATTTCCAGAATTTATGGGATTCAACCCCAACTTTAGTTGGTCAATTAATTTAATGAGAACAAGTAATACAAGAGAATTCGTAAAGAACTTTCTAGTTCTTTAATATTTACCCATGTGAATTCTCTATTATTATTGCACATCATACTTAAATTGATATGGCTAACCCGAATGCCAATTGAATAAATTATCAATATTGATAAGTTCATTTTTGTACCATGACATGTGCAATTCTAAATAAACTCCAAGTTTATTATGATATGGATTTTTATATCAATTAACATCCACTTTATTGTGGCATTCTTTTGTTTGTGTAGTACAAACTGGAGAATAAAGGGGGTAGCTTTTCATATACAGATTATCCCGCTACAAGTTGTAGTAATAGAAGATATCAAATCTTTCCTTTATTTATTGTCTCAATATAATCAACCGCTTTCACATATACTTTGGAAACTGAATAAGTTTCTTTGAGACTTACTACAACACAATACCTTATTGGTAATCAATTGCGTTTCTCCAAAATAATATAATTGGCTCTTGCACAGAGTTCTCAATAAATTTGGTACTATCACATATTGCTATCACATTCTCTGCGGGGATATGTAATTTTGTTATCCTTTTCAAATCTATAAATGCGTCTTGCATTTGATTTGCTATTCTTTGCAAATGGATAATATTTTGCACCTCTTTTTCACAAATAGAGGTATGATAAACAAGATGAGATAATAATGGATTTTTCCACAAAATTTTCCGTTTGGTTTCACCAACTTCTCCCCCTAATTTTGGGAAAAGTGTCTCATCGAATCGACAGTCTGCAAATCGTGCAGTGAACAAATCCCCTGTCAATGTTTCGAGGTAGCGAATAATGGAGGGCGATTCAAACCCAACATATATTTTCCTAACCTTCTTTGCAGACCCATTTTGGTGCGATATGGCGGTGCTACAGGCACATATACTGCGCATCCAAAAATTCTTAAATGGGATATATTAGGTTCATGACCCAAAACTAATTGCAACGGGGAATATTTGTGATGATTCGTCGGTCTGAGACGAACTAGCATTGCTGCATGCAAAATGGCGTGACCCCAAACCGAAGTGGGCAGCCTCGTTTTCATGAGTAAATGAGGTATTCAAGATTATTCTCATCTATTGTCTCAATATGATATCCATTTTGACTGATATCTTTAAAACTCAACAAGTTTCTCTTGGACTTGGAGGAGAACATTGCATTCTCTATGATAAATATTGTTCCTTTAGGCAGAGTTATAGTTGCTCTTCCGGAGCCTTCAATCAATTTACTACTACCAGAAATTGTAGTAACATCTGCCTTACACATACTTAATGAGAGAAATATTTCTTCTCTTTGAATATCGTATGTGTGGTACATGAATCAATTAAACAAATAATTTAAAATAATATACATAGTCATGCCTTAAGTACTGATTCACAGTGACAACTTGCAATACATTCAAAGTTCAAAACGTGTTCATGTATTGTTAATTGACACCAAATATAGTTCTATACATGTATATGTCTAAATGTGTTAATAAGAAATTTTACAATATTGCACACAATTTTGCAAAGTTTTAAGATAAATATGATTTTAGTTACAGCTTAGACAGTGCAACAATTCCATGTGAAAAATAAATGTTCCATAATGTAGACTGCACAAATAAATGCCATGGGTACAAAAACTGTTGAATATACACAAGCACAATACTTATAATTGTAAGCAATATAGTAAAGAAACAATTTGTAGTATTATAGTACAATGTCTTTGAAGAACACAAAAATCACTTTAGTATACATAGATAAGATTACGACACTAGTTACTCATTGTGTACAATATTTTGCTATATGTACTGTTTTTGTCTAACATTTAACAAAGTCTAATGTTTTGATAAACGAATAAATTCTAGCTAGCACAGAACATTGACTTATGAAATAATCACACTAAAGCATATAAATAGTATGTGTAATCTAAAGTTATATAAAATTTGAACCATATCACAATAATAGATAACTTATGTAAACTAAAAAAAATATGAATGCAGAATATGGTAACCTGAATGATTAATCTGGAATCTTTGATCAGAGCATGCAAAAGGCCAGCAAACTAGAAACAGGTTCATACACATCTGTGGCATCTGCTTGTTAATTCTTTTAGATGAATAACAGGTTTCATGTCTCACTGAAGTTAAATTATCCTTTTCCTTTTCCAGATTCACAGCAGGTCTAACTTAAGCTAAACCTATTAACTTGCTAGAAACTGACATATGAATAGACCAGCCATGTTATTCGACATATAAAGTGACAGCTTCTTAGATAAGAGGCAAAGTACAGTCTCAGTGCTCCAGTAAAAGGATTCAAATTAAGTGACTCAATTTCATCCTCCCTGATGAAGGAAGATCAGATGTTTTGACTCGGAATATACACTTAAACAAAAGAGTTAATAGAAGCAGCTCCAAGTCCAGGTGCATACACCATGGGTTTCTTCTAAAGATGATGGTTAATTATGAAAGAAGATATTGTAGTGTCTCAGGACTTAAACATTTAAAACATAGATTGATCCTTTAATAATCATATTATCGAAATATTTTGGCGTACATTAGGTACGTGACCAATGACCAATCATGCCATAATAATGATATTATTTTCTTATATCATCTCAACCCCCTTTCTAGAGGTGAGTGTGGTATATTCACTACCACTAGCACGTTCATATTCTTCCAAGAATGAATATGTATTCATAAATTAGATGTTGTAACACTCACATTATGAATGGACCATAATCATCTATATGTGCTTTATAAAATCTCATATTGTCAAATTGATGACAAATATTACTTTCACAGAGTGAAGGATTATTTTGAGAATCCTTATTATCTCATTATCACAATGATGACGATAATAATTTCGTCTATTGCCACGTCCACATCCATTGATACCTTCACGGTAATAATTTTGTCTTCTTTCAGACTTATCACATACTGCTATCACATTCTCTATAGGGAATGAGAATAGAGCAAATTCAATGGGAGGGGTTTTCAATTCTTTGCCCACAATCATACATGAATTTGATCATGGCAATGCATAGAAATTTTACCACGTTGGGTGGTCATAATATCTTTCAAGCTACCTTAAAGTTGCAATCAAAATTTACCATCTATGCTTGTATTTAAAATCAAATTATAGAATTACAAGACTTTGAAAGAAAAAAATTAAAATACTTACCTTAAATCCAGAATTAATCTTGATGGAAGTTCATAGAAAGATTAACTATTGTGCTCAATATTATGTAAAAATTGAGCATCGTATATGTATCCAAAGCTTGCGTGAGCCTGTCTTACGGAGATAAGCATATAAAAGGAGAAACCAAAGACAAAATGGAAGATGACGGACTAACATAATGTATCCAAAGGAAATTAGAAACCAAAATACTATTTGATGACACTAGATTATTGCTTTCCAATAAAAATTTCAGTAGTTTTTTTTTAGAATCAAATTTTCATTACGAACACTACTTCACCCACAACTCTTTCTTCAGTCAACCAAATTTCAACCACTAATTAGACAATTCCTTAAGATAAACAATATAAAATAGTTTTTCAAAAAAATAAAGGTAGCTAAGTGCAAATACAACACCTATTTTTACAGATCAAAGAAAACTAACAATGGAACCCTAGATCCAAATCAATACATAGTGAAATAGGAGATTAAAACAGAAAGGACCTGGCCGAACTTTGTTTGAAGTTAGGAGTTGTGATTACTGAAGCTGCGGCGGAGAAAATCAAACTCCATACGAGCTTCATCATAGACCATAGACCAGAAGCTTCGCCATTCCTTCTCGTGTTCGAATCGATGGCCACAACACCTTAAGTACTTAATTTCTTACTACTATATTCGTGATGGTTAGAGACTTGTGCTGATAACGTGTTAAGAAATAATAAAAGAACAAGAACAATATTGCAGAGAGAGTAGGGAGAGGAGTATTCTTATTGATACTTTTGGGATAATTTACAATGGGGTAAGACCCCTCTATTTATAGGAAGATAAATGACTTAGCCTCAAAGTAAAACTCTTCTATAAGATAGACATTCACCCTAATTAAAGTTCTATTCTTAACATTTTGCAGATTTTAGCCAAATTAATAACTAGTTGCTTGCAAAGTTGACAGACCCAACATCAACCAGACAATTGCATCAGTTTTTCTGTTGTAATGACAGCAGTAAGTAGCTTGAAAAAGGCCCGACTCAATAATTCAAGTACTTAAGGCATTGTATGTTAGGCGGTGTCTATTCCCAGTCGGATGGTTTGAGCTGGGAGAGGCTCGGTTATTGGATACAGACTTGGTACAGGAGGCCTTGGATAAGGTCAAGATCATTCAGGACAGACTTCGGTCAGCTCAGTCTAGGCAGAAGAGTTTTGCAGATCGTAAGGTTAGGTATGTTGCTTTTATGGTTGGTGAGCGAGTATTGCTCCGTCTATCGCCTATGAATGGCGTGATGAGGTTCGGGAAGAAGGGCAAGCTTAGACCTAGGTATATTGTCCCATTTGAGATTCTTGACCATGTGCGGGAATGTGGCTTATAGGCTTGCGTTGCCGCCTAGCTTGTCAGTTGTACATCCAGTTTTTCATGTATCCATGCTTCGGAAGTATCATGGGGATCCCACCCACGTGTTACATTTCAACACTGTCCAATAGGTTAAGGATCTGTCATATGAGGAGGAGCCGGTGGCTATTTTAGACCGACAAGTTCGACAGCTGAGGTCGCAGAGTTTTCCTTCAGTGCGTGTTCAGTGGAGAGGTCAGCCTCTTGAGGCATCGACTTGGGAGTCCGAGTCTGATATACGGAACCGTTATCCCCATCTATTCCCCGACTCAGGTTCTTCTTTTTTTTGTCCGTTCGAGGACGAACATTTTTTTTAGAGGTGGAGGATGTGACGACCCAAAGGGTCATCACCGTAGTTCTCCCTTTCTTTGCACTTCTGAGGCCTTTAAAACCTCTTATTGGATTGTCTTGATTTACGCATACAGTCCGGGCGCGAAGCCGGAAAATTCTTATGTGAAAATATTTGAATTTTGTATTAAAAACTAAGAATTTTGATAATAATAATGCTATAGTTGAATTTTGTCAACGTTTTGGGTAAACGAACCCGGACCCGTGATGTGACGATCCCGGAAAAGAAAATTTGGGACCCGAGCGTATTCCCAGAATCGAAATTCGAGGTTCCAGGCCTGATTACGGAGCTTTTCTGTGAAATTTTTTCATGAATGTTCTTAAGAAAAATGAAAATGGAAATTCATCAAAAAAAATGGTATCGGGCTCGTATTTTGGTTCCAATGCCTGGTTGAAAACGTACGTCGTTTGACGTGTTTTAGACTAAAAATGGAAAATTTGAATGTTTTGAACTTTGAAATGAAAACCATGAGTGTTGGAGGTTGATTCTTTGATTTTGATGTTATCTTGGCAATTTTATCACTCGACCAAGTTTGTAGGATAATATTGAGTTAGTGTGTGTGGTTCGTTGGGAGCCCCGAGGGCTCGGGAGTGATTTCGGGGGGTGGCTCGGGATGTTTTGCTCTTAGAGAAATTGCAGAAAATTCACTGCTATTGGTGCCCAGGTTCGTTCTTCTTCGCGATCGCGGACTCCTCTCCGCGTTCGCATAGCTTTGGGTTTTTCCTCCTTTGCGATCGCGTACCCTCTATCGCGTTCGTGTACTTGCAGTCCCTTCTCAATCGCGAAAGCATCCCCGTCCACGCGTTCGCGTAAGCCAAGTTCCACGACCCCTGAATTTCCTTCTTCGCAATCGCTTGATCCCAATCGCGATCACGATGGCCCCAGTTTTCCCTTCAACGCGAATGCATCCCCTATGTCGCGATCGCGTAGACCACTTTGCTTCAGTGAATTAAATTAAAAACATAACAGTTCCCTTCGCGAATTCCACACTTTTCTCACACGAACTCTACTCCTACACTCTCCATTGACGAACTTCAAGCTCCTATTTCACCATAACTCTTCGGGTAAGTGATTCCAACTTCGTCCTTCCATTATTTCTTCATCCAATCATAAATTTTCTAGCCCTAAATCATAGAATCATAGTACAATTTAGGGATTTTTGGGCATTACTAGGAATTTAGAATATTGGGCGATTCAACCTCAATTTGCGGTCGAATCTTAAAACAAATCATGTCTTTGGACTGGTGGGGTTATAAGTAATTGTAATTTGGTCTGAGCCTCGAGTTTGGACCATGTGGGCCACGTGTCGGATTTTGGTATTTCTGGAAGAAAAATTAGAAATGAATTTCTAAGCTAGGGAATTGTATCCTTGTTCTATTATTTATAATATTGAATCGATTTATGTTAGATATTGTTGGTTCGGGGTCGAATTCTAGAGGAAAGGCGATTGTTGAGCTTTGAGTTGCTATTTTCGAATTCGAGGTAAGTGTTCGATCTAACTTTGGCTTGAGGGAATATGATTAGGTTGTTATTTGTTATGTGCTATATGGGTCGGTGTATGGGTATGGTGACGATTACCTATGCGCCCAAGTCAAGAATGACCGTGATGTCAAATTTGCTATTAAAATTGCGAAGTAAGTGAACAATTTTGATAATTACTTGCTAAAAGAACTATGAAGTGAAAGTTGAGAATTAAATGAACTAAAGAGGAATTTTTGGTACTTTTCCCTTGCCGGGACCTATTGTTGAGTTGTATTCCCTTTCCGGGATTTATTATTGAATTATTCTCCCTTGTCGGGATATTTTGTCTCCATGTATATATATATTTCCTTTTTTCCTGTTTGGTTGTGACCATTGATTGGGAGAGGAAGAGAGAGAGTAAAAGCACAAAGGGTGATGCCGTGTACTATGTATTTGAGAGTAAAAGCACGAATGGTGATGTCTGGCACTGTCTATCGAGAGTAAAAGCACGAAGGGTGATGTTGTGCCTTGTATTTAATATTCTTGGTGAGAAATGAGAATAAAAGCACGAAGGGTGATTCCGTGCATTATATTTGACCATTTTGGTGAGGAATGAGAGTAAAAACACGAATGGTGATGCCGGGCAGTTGTTGATTCATTGGCTCTCTTATTTAATCATTATTTATTCAAATCCATCTCTTGATTGTAGAAGTTATAATTGAGCTGTTACTCCCCCAACATGTCCCTTTTTCCCATTTATTCGTTTAAATCCTTTTTCTCTTCATGTTATTACACATATATCTGTACAGGTTAATTGTGGTGGGTCCGATTTAGCCTCGCCACTACCTTACCGAGGTTAGGCCGGGAACTTACCAGCACATGGAGTCGGTGTTACTGATACTACGCTTCTGTACCTTTTTATGCACAGGTCAGGAAACAGCCTACGGATCGCATTTGTAGTTAGGGGGTGATCCTTCAGTCAAGAGACTCCGATGTAGTTTGATGGCGTTTGCAGACCCTGAGTCTCCGTTATCTTATCTTTTCAGTTTGTTTAATTGTATCAAACAGACATATTATGTATTTCTTTCAGACTATGCTTGTAGTACTCCTTTAGTCGTCCGTGAGTAATGACACCAGATACTGGATAGAGACATGTTGTTAATTTCCACATTATTGTTTTCGCTATTATTGTTAAAAGACTTTCGCATGTTTTAATAATTATTTTAGTATTTAACTTGTTTTAGATTTAAGTAGTGAAAATAATTATAAAGGTTGGCTTGCCTAGTTTCGACAGTAGGCGCCATCACGACTCT
This sequence comes from Nicotiana benthamiana, assembly GCA_034376525.1. NCBI lineage: Eukaryota > Viridiplantae > Streptophyta > Magnoliopsida > Solanales > Solanaceae > Nicotiana > Nicotiana benthamiana. Next base: position 38,943,956 of record CM067336.1, read on the forward strand.
CGATGGTGGAAAAAATTCGGGCGTGACAGTATTAGTGTTGCTTACCTCATGGAGGATGAGGAAAGTTAAGGTTTTGCCTTCTAAGTGCCGGATCAAATATTCTAGCATCATGTGCAGTACATTCGCACCCAGGCCATACAAATGTGAAACACATGTCCCAATCACATACAACCATTATGTTTTATGAAGTGACGTCTTTTCTACCAATATATTTGATTTGTTCCTTAGAGCGAACAATACAAGTCACGTGTGTGACATCTATAGCTCCAATGCAATTTTTAAAATAAGGCCACTACCTATCATCTTCTCTTATTTTAGGATTAATATCAGAAAAGGTTAGATCTTTTGGCTTAATAATATCCATAGCCAATTTCAAACATGCTATTAAAACATGATGAATATGTCTGCTAACGGTCTCTCCAGAGTGTTGGAATCGTTTTTGAATCATTCGATTCACTACACCATGTTCGACCACCAGTAAAAATATAGCAACCATCTTCTCTATGGTCATTTTTCTTGTTACTTTCAAATCATATTGTTCATTTAGTGTTTTGCATAAGTAAAGAAATATATGTTTTTCCATCCTAAACATCTCATAACATCTCTTATCATGCACTTCAAGTATCTCCTAGATGAAATAAAATCTTGTATGAGGAGAAGTTCTGCATGGAGTTTTTAAACAAAATGTTAAATAATATTCCGATATGAGAGCTACACTGGAAATTACCAAATCAAGTACATCAGCATCGTCATCTACATCATTTATAAGAACTTCGTCAACATGCTCATCATTATTTACGGTGGATGACATATCTGTAAGAAAAAGAATAAAATAAATTACTTGAATAACAATCTATATACTTATTATTAAAAATATCAACAATCACCTAAGTACAACGACATAAAATTCTAACATTTCAAAATAAATATTAGTAACTTGAATAAAAATCAAATGTAGATTCCAATAACCATAAAGCATAACTAGAACAATATGTTAAAGCACATATAAAGTTTTAATAACTAAAAAAATAAAATGCAGATAATAATAGGTAATATAATTAAATTTATTCTTTTTGAAGCTCAAACATCTTTTCCAACAATTGCAATTGTAACTTTGGATCTTCTTGTGCTAAAAATATTTCTCTCATTGGTTGCTTGACTAGTAGCACACTTGCTTTTCACCATAAATCGCTACCAACAATTATAACGGGTAAATTACGAACAACATCCATGGCATACTTAATACTAAGTGAAGAGTCTTTTGACCCCATATTCATTGAAGAGCGTGATTGTATTGCTTCAGCAATTTTCTCTATTGATCATGTAATTCTTAGACTTGTATTGAATTTATTTTTCTCCTCTTCATTTATAGCAGCTGATGCTTTTATTTTTCTTCTCTCTCCACTCTCACTACCACGCACTTTTTCAATTACATCCGATTCTTCTGGATTAGTTTGTTCGAATCCTTTTCCGTATTCTTTTCTATGCCATCAATATTTCCAAACTGTTCATTGTCTACATGAATTCCAAACTCAAATGGTTGTTCTAGTTGAAACCAACTACTTCCTTATATGCCATCTGGTAACACTCCAGATGACGGCGCCCACACATGTTCACCGATTGCAACAACATCCTTAAAACAGTATTCCATCATTTGTCGATGTTGTAAACCTTTTTCTCTAAATTTCTCTAGATTTGAATTTTCCTGCAAATGTAAATAAGAACAAGAGAATTTAAAATACCAAAATAAATAAAATTATGTTATGTGAAAATTACGTAGTATAATTACAAGTACCTTTATTTTTCTCCCACCAATTCGCACGCGTTTGAATTGTTCTTTTATCGGGATCTTCTTTTCCAACTAAAGTATCACATTCTTTCCATGTACCTTTAAGGTTGTCCCAATTGTTATTCAACTTAACTTTATCATAATTTCTTCCAGTTTTGTCATTAAACTTTGCACCAGAGTAGACCATCCTAATCTACTGAAGTGAGTTCTTGGACGATTTCCTGCTAAAGTTTGTTCCACACATATATTTAAAAATAGTTCTGTAGTTTTTGCATCCCATTTAGCCTTCTCAGAGTTGTTGTCCAATGTCATTTTCTTGCTCATTTTCTTTCATGCATTAAGAACATGTGGTTAATAATAATATCAAACAAATAAAGAACTAAATATATGAAAAAAGTGAAAGATACAAAAATAAGAGCATCAAGGGAAAATAGTTCAACTATTAATCATTCATATTATTAGTGTTATCATTGTTACATGCAAGCACGCTAAAAAGAATAAAAATAAAAGTACATACTAAAGATTGCGTATAATAAATTGGTACATTAAAAAAAACATACCTTATGAAAAAAGTACTTGTAGTAGTTGTTAGTTTGTTATTTTAAAGAGTAATAAGACATAAAGAAGAAGAATTTGTACAAAAAAAAAGGAGAAGAAGTCTATTTATAGTGATAGATAAGACTCCTCATTTCGCATAAAATATTCTAGGAGATGAATCTATTAAAGTTATTGGAGATTTCTAGGAGATTTATTAATTTAGACAAATTAAAAAAGCAATATTAGTAAAAAAATAAAAAAATAAAAATAAAAATAAAAGTTACAAGACAATTCATGTATTTGATATCTTTAATTTTTAAAATAATGGTAGAAATTTAAAAAAAATAAAATATTTAAGATGAAGCAGAAACCAATGAAAAGACAATAAATGAATTTGAAAGACACATGTATCTTATATATATATATATATATATATATATATATATATATATATAGATACATGAATCTTTCAAATCCGTTTTGTCTTTTCGTTGGTTTTTAATAGTTTTTTTTAAAATTTCGACCATTACTTTAAAAATTTAAGATATCAAATACATAGATCATATATATATTTAAAAGGGTTTTGAGACGAATGTTATTAGGATCGGAAGTACATAAGTAAAATAAATTTGGAGATCAATTTTAATAATACCGCTTGTACATAAGAAAATAGTTTGTTTTATTTATTCATTTTTAGCAATCAATATTAGTAATTTCTCATCTATACCATTCAAACTGAACATGGCTCAATATATTTATTAAATTTTTCTTCCCAAAAGCAGAAAAACTGCTTTTGTTGTTGGCCAAAAGTACATTTTTATTTTGGCCAAACACATTAAATTTTTCAAAAAGTACTTTTTTTGACAAAAAATAGTACTTTTGGCCTCTGAGAAGCTTGGCCAAACAAGCTCTTAATACGAGGATGAGGATGAGAAGGGGTGCTTATCGGGCGAATTGCGGGCGAATTGGGCAACTTTTTACTCTTAACGGCTTGCTTAAGGTTATCGACTTTTAAATGTATTAATCTGTTAGCCACACGATAAGATATCGGCCGGATTGGTATCAGGTTAGCTCTTATCGGGCGGTTGTCAGGCAGTTTATCTGCCTAACATACATATTCACTAAGTATCTCCCATTCTCCCCGTCTTAGAAATAGTGAATTGCCATAAAAAATAATATTCACTGGATGAGTATTTTGCGCATCTAACCCGTGCGACACTTAGACAACTCTGCCGAATGTTGCTAAGTAAGCCTAGAGCCTCTCGAACTAGAGAAGAAAGCAATGGAGCCAAATGAGAAACTTGTATTGCACTTAAGAGAGAATTACAATGCTTGAGTTGCTTGTTCTTGGATGAGTGCCTTTGTTGCCACCGTGAACTCGGCATATTCCCCCTCGAGACCATCCATTCGTTCCTCCAATCCCTCGAGGCTTTCTTGAGTGGCGGACAATACATTTTCGATAGTGTTCATATGAGGCTCCAACACATCCACAGATGGGGCCTTGGACTTGCTACGAGTCTTGCCTTGGCCTCGTTCTCCCTCACGACCGCGGTTTGGATCCAGTGGAACATCCACACCAACAACACCCTCTTGTGCTATGTTCGAAGTGTTGGCCATTGCTTGTGAGCTATACGTTCAATTTGCTTTGCCAGAGTCACTCAATTTGATTCCTAAGATTAGAAAATTAGCTTTACCATCTCCGTCATGTTGCCGAACTGGAGGATTACAACCAAAAATAAATTAAAAATAGAACCAAAATATTTCTAGATCCCGAGATTAAAAATGCTTAGAAGCAGAACCTCAATGCTTAGAGGCTATAATCCTATATAAACTAAGAAGATATACTTTTCTAAAATACCTAATGATTCATCAGGAGACGGAAATTCTACCTTCATTGTTTGCTTATTACGGGAATATTGAGTTCCTAAAAAGGTGGAGACGAGACGGAGAGACAAGACTACAACTTAGCTGAAAGGGTGAACAAGGTCGAGGGCCTTCAAAGGTTGCTCCAGTCGCCCTTCTATGGATGTTATTTGAAAAACGTTCCGACGCGCCCTTGACCTATTTTGATTATCTTGAAACTGTTGAGCCACATGATTTCTATGTGAAACTATAGGCTGCAGGATTTCACTATTGGGTAGGCAAAATCTTTTGGTCAGACATACCCTTAAAAAGAGATCTCGGATCAAGGGCAATCAAAATATGAATACTAGATTGGAGTTTTACAAAGCCCCTTATCTGATTTGAACCGATGACTTACGCCTTACCATGGCGTTACTCTACCACTGAGTTAAAAGGACCTTTTTGATTTAATTCCGAAATTATTCACTATGTGGATAAAATATCTAGGAGATCGGTGGCTGGTGGAAGTCGACGACGACGAGGACTGTTGGCCGGTGGACGGTGGCTGGTAGAAGCCGACGACGACGAGGAACAGCTGGTTTAGGCGTTAGGGTTTCTATAGAATTAGGATTTTAGGAACAGATGGGTTTGTTATTTTTTTTAGAGATAGAGACAGAACAGAACCGTCGCCTTTTGTTTTTGTTAATCATTTTCATGGGTTTTAGTTTTTTTATATTTAATATATATAAATATAAATTATATATATATATATATATATATATATATATATATATATATATATATATATATAAAACTGGTTAATGGATTAGCCGTTAAGAAAATTGAATAATTCGCCCCCAAACCGATAAGTCATTAATAAAAAAAAATTCAATCCGCTCCCCGTCCGTTAAGCCGTTAAGCCATTACCAATAAGCTGTTAAGCTTCGATTCGGATTGATTTTCGATTTCGGATCGATTTTGAACATCCCGAGTCATGCGACTAGAGGGCAAGTTACTAATTCCTATCGCAAGGTAAAGTTATTAGGAACTTTTATATTGTATGTAAATTGAGTATACTTACTGTAATAAACAATTTCAAGCTGGTTATTTATCAAAATCCCCAATTACTATATAAGGGTCCACTTTTCCATTTTTCTACTCCAATTAACAAAATCTATAGTTTACTTGAGAATTAAGATATTACACCCAAGCAATAACCAAGATCCAAAGGCTGAGTTCACTGACTTGGTTAGAATGCGTATCAAAATCAGACATTTTAATTGGTCTGTATCTGAATAACCCTATCCAATATCCTTATCTCCACCACATATATCTGAATAACAAAACATGAACTCTCCTCTCTCATTCGCATTCTGCACAAATACATCTCCATTTCCTCCACTTTTGTAAGCCAATAATTCTACAATGGCCATGGCAACTCAAGCTTCTCTCTTCACTCCAGCTCTCTCTGCCTCAAAATCTTCAGCCCCATGGAAACAATCCCTTGCTTCCTTCTCTCCTAAGCAACTCAAATCCACTGCTTCCACTCCCCGTCCCATTAGAGCCATGGCCGAAGAAGCCGCCGCCGCCGCCACAACAAAAGCAGAGGCTCCAGTGGGCTTTACCCCACCACAATTGGACCCAAACACACCTTCCCCAATCTTCGGTGGCAGCACCGGCGGGCTTCTCCGCAAGGCCCAAGTTGAGGAGTTTTACGTAATTACTTGGGAATCACCTAAAGAACAGATCTTTGAGATGCCAACTGGTGGTGCAGCTATTATGAGGGAAGGTGCTAATTTGCTGAAATTGGCGAGGAAAGAGCAGTGTTTAGCACTTGGTACTAGGCTTAGGTCAAAGTACAAGATTAACTACAGGTTTTACAGGGTGTTTCCTAATGGTGAGGTTCAATACCTGCACCCTAAGGATGGTGTGTACCCAGAAAAGGTGAACGCTGGCCGTGAAGGAGTTGGACAGAACTTCAGATCCATTGGTAGGAACAAGAGCCCAATTGAGGTCAAGTTCACTGGCAAACAAGTGTATGATTTGTAAGCTGATTATGGTATTTTGTGCCTTTTCGTGTAATGTGATGAATTTGTGATTATTTAGTGCATCATTTCATGTAATTTTATTTGCCACTACAAAATACAGCATGGGATTCTATTATTCCTCCCGTATTATTTCTCTGTTTGTTTGACTGTCTCTTTTTTACTTTTCTTCTGTTGTAGTGTGTTGCTTTCATTTTTGCTCTTATAGTTACTCTTTCTTTGAGGGTGACAAAGGATGGGCATGCTATAATCATGCTAGGTTGTTTCCGTTGAGGATTACTCTTTTTGAATTGCTTTAATTTCACTAACTTAGCAATTTAAAACCCCTGTTTAAATTTTGAACTAACAAGTCGCCTAATCCCAATTAAAGTTCATGCGTGTATGTTGTTGCACTGCAAACTTTCAATACAAGCTTGTAGTAAGTAGAATAGTGCAATAAAACAATAAAATAGAAGTGTTAGAGAGAAATAAGCGAATAACGAAAACTTTTTAAGGACTTTATAAGCAAATATTCTTCAACATTATGATAACATCCAGAGATGGAAGCTTCAGCAGAGAGGAGGTTTGAGGAAGAAGATGAGAAGAGTTTCAGAGACAAAATTCAAGAGAGGAAATGAAGATCTTTGTTATCTTCTTCTAAGAATAAGTTGTATCTATATGTTTAGTTCTCTCATGAAAAAATGGATTTGTAGCAATCCGAATGACTGCCTTGTTGTCACACATAAGATCAACTAGTAACTTTAGCTTCACACCAAGCTCTCCAAACAGCCCTATTAATCTGGTCATCTAAGTTGCACGTGTGGCCATACTTTTGAATTCAACTTCTGTAGAGCTTCTTGACACAATGTCTTGTTTCTTAGACTTCCAAGATACAAGTGCATTCTCAAACTTGACAGTGTGGCCGGTAACTGACCTTCTTATTTGTAGGCAAGCTCCCCAGTCAGAATCACAGTAGGCTGTAAGCTTGTTTGTGCTATCAGCACAATAAGTAGGCCAAGTCCAAGTTCAACCTTGATGTATCTCACCACTCTAAGGGATGCTTCCATATGTGATACCTTTGGACAGTGCATGAATTGACTGAGGACTTGCACTGCAAAGGATAGGTCAAGTCTGGTTATCATAAGATATAGCAGTCTTCCAACCAACCTTTGAAAGCTACTAGGATCTTTTAGCATCTCATCCTCAGGATTGACTTTCATCCAGTTGTCATACTCTGTTGAAGTCAGTTTCTGATTCATTTCAAGTGGAGTTCTAGCAGGTTTTGATCCACTAAGGCCAAATTCAGAAATCAGCTCCATGGCATACTTTCCTTGATTCATCACTATACATTCCTTAGACCTGGCAAACTCAATTCCCAAAAAGAACTTCAATTCAACAAATTCTTTTATTTTAAAGCTGGTTTGTAGATCACTTCTTGTCTCGTTTAGCTGCTTCAGATTGGTGCCAGTGATGAGTAAATCATCAACATACACTAGGACCAATCACAATGTCATCATTTGTTTTTTTAGTGAACAAAGAGTAGTCAAAATGACTTTGCTTGAATCCCATCTTCACATGGGCTGGGCTTTAGTGAGTTTTAAGTTCCATTGCCTTGGGTCCTGCTTAAGGTCATACAATAATTTGTGCAGTTTGCAGAACTTCTTTGTCTCCCCTTGTCTACAAAAGCCTTCAGGAATATTTTTGTACACTTCCTCAAGAAGATCACCATTGAGGAATGCATTGTTAGCATCCATTTGGAAGATTAACCAGTGTTTAGCATAAACCAGTGCAATGATGGACCTTACAGTCACCATCTTAGCCACATGAGAGAAGGTCTCAGTGTAATCAAGGGCCTCTCTCTGGTTGTACCCTTTGGCCACTAGTCTGGCTTTGTATCTTTCAACCTCTCCTGAAGCTCTGTATTTTATTTTAAAAATTTATTTGCATCCAATGGGAGTCTTTCCAGGAGGTAAGTCTACAATAGTCCTACTGTTATTGTCTTCAAGTGCTGCAACTTCCTCCTTCATTGCCTGCACCCATTGAGGATTAGACACAGCCTCTTTAGAGGTCTTGGGTTCAATTACTACTGGGTGAAAAGCCAACATGTGTTGATAAGGTGGCTTCTGATGTGAGTAGGTAACATTGGAGGAAATAGGATATGTACAGGAGTTGCCCACAGGTCTGGTGACATAATCCTGCATCCACAATGAAGGTCTACTTGGTCTGCCAGATCTTCTGAGTTCCATAGTGGGGGATGGTTCAGTTAAAGAATTGATGTCTGCAGCGGATTATGTGAGAACTTCTGCATGACTTTGTGCAGGAACTTAAGGAGATGACGAGAGAATCTCTACTTGAGCTTGTTCAGGAATCTGAGGAGATGATGAAACCTCCCCCTCAGCTGGTTCATGCATAAGAGAGGACTGATTTGTGAAAGTTTGAGACACCTCTTCAGTTGGGTCATCAGATGATAGCAAGTCTAGAACATGAAATATAGGAGTACTTGCAGACTTCAGATGTTTGAAAGGAAAAACATCCTCCTTGAACACCACATTTCTTCTTACTAAGAGGATCTTGTTCTGAAGATCATATAGTTTGTATCCCTTTTGGGTGGAAGAGTAGACCACATGTACTGCTGGGATGGCTCTGGAGTCAAACTTATCTATATATTTAGGGACAGGTGCATAGAACAGGCATCCAAATACCCTCAGGTTACTGAGAGAAGGAGCATGCAAATAAAGTATCTCAAATGAAAATTTGAAGTTGATGACTCTTGATGGTAGCCTATTCAGAAGATTGACAACAGTGTTGACACAATCACCTCAAAATCTGAGAGGAATACCTGCTTAGAACCTTAATGCTCTAGCTATTTTAAAGATAGTTCTATGTTTTCTTTCTGCTACTCCATTCAGCTGTGGAGTATAAATAATTGTACTTTGATGTTCCACTCCAAGAGTATATAGGAATTCCTTAAAGTCAGTGCTGAAGAACTCACTACTATTATCTGTTCTGAGTATCTTAATAGAAGCACTGAACATATTTTTGACTTTAGCAAAGAATTCCTTAAGTACTACTATAGTGTCAGACTTTGAATGCAAGAGAAAAATCCAGGTAAATCTAGTGTGTTCATCCACAATTGCAATAAATAAATCTTTTTGCTGTCATATATTGGAACTCTGTAAAGACCGTAAATATCACAATGTAGTAAATCAAAAGCATAAGTAGACAGTATCAATCAGCTGAAAGGGCAATTTTGTTTGTTTTGCAAGTGGACATACTGTACAATGTTGATGAGAATCAGATTTCAAGTGTATAAGAAACTTTTGTTTCTTTATTACTTCTAATGAATCGTGCCCTAACCTTTTATGCCACATGCTACTAGAATTTGATACAACTGACATGTGGGAGTAGCTAGCCTTATTAAGAGAACCTGTGTTATTCACTTGTTCTTTGGAGTCTTGACATGAGGCTTTCACTTGCTTCTCCTATAACACATATAGTCCATATTTTTCCCTACCAATCCCCTTCACATGTCCATTGAAGAGATCTTGGAATATGTAGAATTCAGGAAAGAACAATACTAAGCATTTTAGTTCTTTAGTGAGTTTGGATACTGAGAGAAGATTGAACTTAAATATACAACACATTATGTATGTCTTGGTTTTTAAACATAGTAGCCAATTATGTATGTGTAACTAATGCTACCCCTCCTGTATGTAAATCCACATTATCCCTGTCTGATTTTTGTGTTAATTTGTGTGCCCTAAATATTTGTAAGCTAGAGGTCATGTGATTAGAAGCACCGGTATCCACAATCCATTCTCTATCACTATAAAAAGACACATGATCAGTTTCTGTACCTGCAAATGCTGACGTAGTTGAGGGTCCTTCATCTGATCCCTTGCTGAGCATTTGAATGATCTGCATATACTATTATGGTGTGAAGAAAGTTGAGGGAGCTTTTTGTTGACCTGCTTGTAATGCCATAGAAGTGAATCCTCCCTTGATAGATGGGGGTTTCCCAAGTTTGCTAGCATTGTTGACATGACCATTTGCTCCACATGTTACATCTCGTGTAAAAGGTGTCATCCAGGCAGCTTGATTTGCATAGGAGTTACCAGTTCTAGTTACTCCTCTCCTTTTAGACTTGAAGTATGGTGTATATCCAACTAGTTTATAGCAGTTTTCCTTAGTATGACCCTTTAGATGACAGTACTCACACACATGTATATTTCTTTTGGTCCAGGTTTGAAGTTAGAACAAGCATAGTTTCTCCCTTATTACTAAACAATGCAGTGCTTTCTATCACCTTAGTGACCAGTGAGGTTTGTATGAAATTAGCTATGTTCCTTTGGCTCTCTTGATCTATGATTATTGAACATGACTTGATCACAATTGGAGTAGGGTACATCATTGTGATCTGACTTCTTTCTTGGCTATAAGACTCATTCAAACTAGTTAAAAACTACATTTACCTTTGATACTAAAAGTGCTCGAGATATTTCCTCGATTCAGGACATGTGCTACTAGGACATGGATTATATCATCAAACTCATCCCAAATGTCCCCGAGTTTAGAAAAATAGTTTGTATCAGTCATTGTGCCTTGAGTGAGTGAGCGAATTTCTTTATACAAGTATTGCACCCTATCACCATTCACTTTTATCAAAACTTTCTTTCAAATCCTCATATATCTTGTGAGCATTTGAGGCATACACCACACTGCTTAATAGTCCTAGTCTTACATCATTCATGATCTAAGACAAAACTACAACGTTTACCTTTTCCCATTGATCATGTAACTAAGGTTGAAACGTAGACTTAGGAAATCTACCATAAAAAAGGTCTAGTTTACTTTAACATAACAGTCCAATCCTCATAGATCTGCTCCAAATAGCATAGTTTTCAGACTCAGTTAACTGAAGAGAGATTAAGATACTACCTGGAGTATTAGTTGGTTGTAGGTATATAGGATGGTTGTGATCAATTGTAGGGAATATATTGCCTCGAATGGGAGGAGTTGTCTCGTCAGAAGTTTATGTGGTTAGTCCAACTGGTGTGACACTGCTTTCCTTGTCAATTGCCATGGAGATTGTAGATAAGCTCAAAAATGTTGTACAAGTGCTCCTATTTGCAACAAATTAGCTCAGATCTCAAAACACTAGTTTGCGCTAGGGAGATGATTCAATGCTGAAATTGAAGGGAATTGAAGAAATTCAGTGACCGGAGATTCACAACACCGACTCTGATACCATGATAACATCCATAGCAGGAAGCTTCAACAGCGAGGATGTTTGAGGAAGAAGATGAGAGGCATTTCAGAGAGAGAATTCGAGAGAGGAAATGAAGATTTCCATTATCTTCTTCTAAGAATAAGTTGTATCTTTACAAAGACTATATAGACAAACACAACTAAGAACTAACCGAATACCTACAGTAATAACTGTCTAACTAACTTCACTAACTCTACAAATAATACAACTTAATGTACAATCTTCTAAATCCACAGCTTGTATTGGCTCACTACTCTTCTACACATTAATTAAAGTTAATCTATTGATAAAAGTGGTAGGATCAACAATTATTCAGCATTCATGACCTGGCCGATGGCTACTTCCCGTTCAAGTATATATTTATCCCAAACGGAAATCAACATAAGTATATGAAAGTTATTGGTTTCATTTTGAATATCATATGTTAATATGCTTAATATTGTATGTGCCTGTTGTTGAAACATTTTCTAGAAGTATGTGTACAATCTTTTTCTATACATTTGAAGAGATGTATTCAAGTTTTATAGAATGCAATATCAATTCAAGATAAGGTACATTAGTTATTGATAATAAGTGAATTAAACTATAATCAGGCCCTAAATAATCACCTTCTTATATAGTTTTGATGATGAAAGTGATAACTGTTAGGAACTACGCTTTACGCTAGAGGGGGGGGGTGAATAGCGTATTAATAAAATTTAGCGTTTTCTTGCGGAATTTAAACTTTGCAGGAAGTAAAATAAATGCAGAAAAATAAACTTACACAAGGATGTATACTGGTTGGCCACCAACGTGGTTAGTCCAGTCCCCGAGAGACTCTCTCGAGATTTTTCACTATTTTGTTAAGCTTACGGGTGCTCAACAAACCGTTACACACTTGAGGACACAAGCCTCAAACAGTTGCTCGGAGATCGCAATCTCAAAGACTTCACCCAAGGAAACGCAAGTTCCTTGAAACAAGAGAATCGCAATTCTCTTACAAGTATATCAAATACTTGGACACTCACTTAACTAAAGTACTCCTTATTGAGTAGATATGAGTAAAAGAATATGTTCAAGATCACAACAACTTCAAGCAATAATATGGCTCTCAAAAGCTTTATGAAATGAGTAGAAAATGAAGAACAATTGAATGAAAGCTTATAGCAATATAATGATCAGTTTGTGTATGTTGTTGTTGTTAAAACACTGAAGTGAAGCTGTATTTATAGTTGAAAAACTTGGCATTACCGTTGCCTAATTGCCAATTAAGAATTGCTGAAATTACTCAGTGATAATCGATTATTAAGACCACATAATCGATTATCTGCCAGTCAGTTTAAAAATCAATCCCAGATTTAACGCTTCACAATCGATTATACATAATCTATAATCGATTACTGGCAATATTCAAAAACAGATAATCGATTACACCAAATCCATAATCGATTACTTTGGCAACGTTCTAAAAATCATTTCCGGATTTTAAGCAAAACATCGATTATATAAAATCTATAATCGATTACTTCAGCAACGTTCTAAAAATCATTTTCAGATTTTAAGCAAAACATCGATTATATGAAATCTATAATCGATTGCCTTATGGTATTTGAAAATCATTTGACAACGGTCAGCTTCAACAATCGATTGTCCTTTGCAACAATCGATTACTTGTTATTTTCTGAAAATCATGAAACTTACTGTCTCAGTGATAATCGATTATCTAAAGCCATAATCGATTACTTGTTATTTTCTGAAAATTGTAAAACTTACTGTCTCAGTGATAATCGATTATCTAAAGACATAATCGATTACTTAATTAAATTTAAAATCACTGGAAGACACTATCTCAACATAATCGATCACCATTAGTTCATAATCGATTATTTTGAGTATTGAAAAACTTTACCTCAACAACAATCGATTGTCATTTGTTCACAATCGATTATCATGCAGATTTGGAAAAACCTGATGTTCACTGTCTTACTCACAATCGATTACCATTAATTCATAATCGATTGTCATGCAGTCTTGGCTCAGAAACAATCGATTATCATAAGTTCATAATCGATTATTTTAGCCCAGATTTTTGAGGCATGTTTAGAAAACATTTTGTCTAATGTCAAAATGCATGATTTAAAATCTTTTTGACACAGAATTAAATATGCATGATTTTGGAAAATTGTTTTATGAGAGAGGCCATACTATGAGTCAAGTTATAGGATCGAGATTACAGTTTAGAACAACTCAATAACAATTAAAAGCTATATCTTGAACTTCAATCTTATTCGCAACCATTGTGCGCTTGTACTTGAATTCCGTCATATATCAATTTTTGCTTCGTTTGTCATTCATCAAAACCTACAAAAGAGTACACGTTTAGTATATTGCATTGAGAACGTGTTTCTAACAATTTCCCCCTTTTTGATAATGGCAAACATTAAGCGGGATATGCAATTTAGGCAAAAGATATTGACAATTCAAGACAAGTAACAATTTTGCAATTCCGTTCTTGTTCCCCCTCAATTTAAGAGTTCCCCCTCAATTTTAGCTTATAAGCAATCAATGAATTAAGAGACGTGGTGCATACCCGATATCCCGTTTTCTTCCCCCTTTTGCCATTAGCAAAAAAAAATAAGGAAAGATGCAAAAAGATGAAATAAACAAGGTTTATTTATTGGAAAGAAAGGGTAGAGGGTAGTCGATTATTGATACGGGATAATCGATTTTTATAGGGATATTGCTGCAGATTCGCGGTTTGCTTGAGAATTGCTCTTAGCTCTAGGGTGATACCTGCAAAAAGAAGTTAGACGCCTCCGACGCTCAAGTTAGAAATCATGTAGGAAAGAAAATGCAATGCATGACTTAGATCAAAGTGGAGTCAAGGATCCCGAGTTCACTACGAATTCGGAAGAAAGACTCTTTCTCTAAAGGCTTGGTAAAGATGTCTGCCAATTGGCTTTTGGTTTCAACAAATTCAATTTCGACATCGCCTTTGAGTACATGATCTCTAATAAAGTGATGTCTAATTTCGATGTGTTTTGTTCGCGAATGAAGAACGGGGTTCTTCGTCAAGCATATGGCGCTAGTGTTATCACATCTAAGAGGAATGTGATCAAGACTTAGGCCATAGTCCAAGAGTTGTTGTTTCATCCATAGGATTTGAGCACAGCAACTCCCCGCGGCTACATATTCAGCCTCGGTGGTAGACAACGTAACACTTACTTGTTTCTTACTAAACCAAGAGACAAGAGAGCTACCGAGCAAATGGCAAGTGCCACTTGTGCTCTTGCGGTCCAATTTGCATCCAGCAAAATCGGAATCGGAATATCCAATAAGTTGGCATGAAGAGCCTTTGGGGTACCATAGACCCACATTTGTAGTACCAATGAGATACCTTAATATTCGTTTCACCGCAGTAAGGTGAGACTCCTTCGGACATGACTGATAGCGAGCACAAAACACACGCTAAACATGATGTCCGGACGACTAGCGGTAAGATAAAGAAGAGAGCCAATCATACCTCGATACTTTTTGATGTCGACTTCCTTACCTTTTTCATCTTTGTCGAGATGATCGGATGTGCTCATGGGAGTAGCCATTTCTTTTGCATTGTTCATCTAAAAGCATTTTAGTAGTTCTTTGCAATATTTGGCTTGGCATATGAATGTACCTTCTTTCATTTGTTTCACTTGTAACCCCAAAAAGAATGTTAACTCACCCATCATAGACATTTCAAATTCGCTAGTCATTAGATCGGAAAATTCCTTGCATAAAACATTGTTAGTAGCACCAAATATAATATCGTCTACATATATTTGAACTAATAAAATATCATTGTTTTTATGCATGACAAAGAGGGTTGTGTCAACTTTTCCCCTAATGAAATCATTTTCCAAAAGAAATTTACTCAACCTTTCATACCAAGCTCGAGGAGCTTGTTTTAAACCATAAAGAGCCTTTTTGAGTTTGAAAACATGATCGGGATATTTAAAATCTTCAAAGCCGGGGGGTTGTTTGACATAAACTTCTTCTTCAATAAAACCATTTAGAAAAGCACTTTTCACATCCATTTGATATAGAATAAAATTCATTGAAGAGGCGAAAGCAAGTAATAGACGAATAGCTTCTAATCTAGCTACGGGAGCATAGGTTTCCTCATAATCATTACCTTCTTCTTGACTATAGCCTTTTGCCACAAGCCTAGCTTTGTTTCTAGTGATTATACCATTTTCATCTAGTTTATTGCGAAAAACCCATTTCGTACCAATTATAGAATGACCTTCGGGTCTTGGCACCAAATCCCAAACGTTATTGCGTTCGAATTGGTTAAGCTCCTCTTGCATTGCCAAGGTCCAAAATTCATCCCCAATTGCTTCGGAGATGGTCTTAGGTTCAATTTGAGAAACAAAAGCAGTAAGTTCTAAAGTGTTTTTGAGGGAGTTTCGGGTACTTACCTTTTCTCCAACATCGCCAATAACCTGTTCTAGAGGATGATCCTTGATCGTTCTCCACTCGTTAGGCGTATTTATTCCTTTTTCTAATTGTGGCGCTTCTTCCGTTGGTTGTTCCCCAATTTCATTTTTGTTTTCCTTTGAAGGTTCTTCTTGGATTTTATCTTTCAAGCTATCCAAGATACCTGCAAGATCAAAACCGGATTCCTTTCTCGCCAAGCGAGTATTATCTTCGGAAAACACAACATGAGGGGATTCCTCCACAATTTGGGTTCTTTTGTTAAAGATCCTATATGCTTTGCTACGTGAGGAATAACCAATGAAAATACCTTCATCCGATTTAGCATCAAACTTACCCAAATTGTCCTTGCCATTATTATGAACAAAACATTTACAACCAAAAACACGTAAATGAGAAATGTTGGGTTTTCTACCCTTATAAAGTTCATATGGGGTTTTCATGAGTATCGGCCGAATTGCTACTCTATTTAAGACATAGCAAGCGGTACTCACGGCGTCCGCCCAAAAGTATTTGGGAATCTTAGCTTCGTCGAGCATGGTTCTTGCCATCTCTTCGAGACACCTATTTTTCCTTTCCACCACCCCATTTTGTTGTGGTGTCCGTGGAGCGGAAAAGGTGTGTTCGATTCCGAGTTCGTCACAAAAATCCGCAAAGAGATTGTGATCAAACTCTCCCCCATGATCACTTCTAATCGAAGTGACGGTCGATTCCTTTTCGTTTTGAACACGCTTAAGGAAATACTTGAAATTTTGAAAAGCATCACTTTTATTTGCAAGAAATAGAGTCCAAGTAAATCTAGAAAAGTCATCAACAATTACAAAAACATATTTATTTTTACCAAGGCTTTCAATACGCGAGGGACCAAATAAATCCATGTGAAGTAATTGCAAAGGTCTAGACGTTGAAACAATATTCTTGGATTTAAAAGATGCTTTGGTTTGCTTCCCTTTTTGACAAGAATCGCAAATTGAATCATTTTCAAACTTTAAACAGGGAAGACCAACTACTAAGTTTTGAGAAAGAAGCTTGTTCAAAAGATGCATGTTCATGTGTGCTACTCTACGATGCCATAGCCAAGAGTTATCCTCTTTGCTTAATAAACAATCAACATATTCGGGTGAGGAGTTTGCAAGATCAACCATATAGATATTATCAATTCTAAAACCACGAAGTATGATCTTGAAATCACTACGTCTAAATACAAGACATTCATCCGAATCAAATAGAGCAAGATTTCCCTTGTCACATAATTGGCTTATGCTCAAGAGATTATGCTTTAAACCTTTCACAAGTAGTATATGTTTAATGGAGGAGTTTTCGTCCTTACCGACCGAACCAATGCCGATGATTTTTCCTTTATTGTTATCACCAAATATGACACTTCCTCCTTCTTTGTGCTCTAGTTGAAGGAATTTGGATTCATCTCCCGTCATGTGTTTGGAGCATCCACTATCAAGGTACCATAGTACACTTGATCCCTTCAAGCACACCTACAAAATAAATTAATGTTCTTTAGGTACCCATGCCATCTTGGGTCCTTGAGGGTTAGGCATGTTATAATGATGCAATTGATTTATATGTCTATGACGAGTAAAGCAAGCGGTAGCAATATGACCAATACGTCTACAATAATGACAAGTCACGTTGGGATTATGCATTTTTCTAGGTACATAGTAACTAGATGAATGAAGGTTGCTTACTCTACTTTGAACACCAATGTTTCTCCTATTATGAGCTCTAGGAGGTTCACAAGTTTGTCTAAAAAATGCATCATTTCTAGAATATCTATTTCTAGGTGGAGGGTCATTTCTTGGTCTTCTAAATTGTTCAAGGTTTGGCCTAAAATATGCATCATTTCTAGGTCTTCTAGCATTTTCACTATTTGGTCTAACATGCAAGTTATTTCTAGGATTTCTACTTCTAGGATAAGCATTTTGGTTATTAGTCCTAGGTTGAGCTCTAGGTTGTTGTGGTTTAGCACCAACCTTTTCTTCATTCTTGAATCCTATTCCATGTTTAGTTGATTTTAGATTAATAAGCACATCATTCAAGTTTTTATGCGAAGAATTAAACTTATCTAATGTGCCTTTAAGTCTAGCTACTTCATTCTTAAGAAGCACACAAGAAGAACAGTTTCCTTCAGGTTTATCAGCACTTCTTTTTCCATAAAACTTGTTTTCCTCTTTTAGCTTCTCATTTTCGAAAACCAGTTTTTCTAATTCTTTTTCTTTTAATGAAAGCTGTGTTTGAAAATCTTTTTCTTTTAGAGAAGCGCTTTCTTTAACACTTTTGACAGTTTTTGAAGCATTGATAAATTCGGCATATAGTTCATCAAAAGCATTTCTCATTTCATCAAGAGTAAAGAAATTTTGAGAGGAGATTTGACTTACCTCGTCTTTGCCATCTTCTTGAGCCATGAGACATAAATTTGCTGCTTCATCGTCTTCTTCTTCGCTTGCTTCATCTCCGGAATCTCCTCCCCAAGAGATGTATGCACATTGCTTTTTGAAGGGTTTCTTCTCCTTTTTGATGTTAGGGCAATTTGATTTTATGTGCCCGGTTTCTCCGCATTCATAGCATTTTAGTTGATCGCCTTTCTTTTTGTTCTTGCGTTCATACTCCTTGCGCATGAATTTTTGAAACCTTTTGATAACGAGTCCAAACTCGTTGTCACCTTCCTCATCAATTTGTGATTGGCTAGCCTTTAGAGCAATCCTTTGCCTTCTTTGATCATCAACAAACGGGTTAAGTATAGTTGATTCATAGGTTTTGAGATTACCTCTTAATGCGTCAATTGTGACATCTGTGATGCCAATGGATTCTTGGATTGCATCGGCCTTTGATCGCCATGCCGAAGTGAGACTTCTGAGGATCTTCCGGACAAGTTCTCTATCCGTAAACGTCTTTTTGAGGGCGTGTAGATCATTTACGATCATTGTGAATCGCTCAAACATTTCGTCTACTTTCTCTCCTTCCTTCATGTGGAATAGTTCATAAGAGTGAGTTAAGAAATCAATTTTAGCTTCTCGTACCTGGTCGGTTCCTTCGTATGTCACTTCAAGCTTATCCCACATTTCTTTTGCTGTTTTGCAACATGATATCTTCCTGTAGTCGTTAGCATTAACAGCACAATATAATAAATTTATAGCTTTGGCATTATTTTGAACCTTACGAATATCCTCCGCGGTATATTCCTCTTCGGTCTTTGGAACCCATTCGTCTTCCACCTTCTTGGTTGGAATTTGGTTTCCATTGGTGAATACTTTCCACAAATGAAAGCTATTTGATTGCACAAAGATTTGCATCCTCTCCTTCCAATATGAGTAGTTTGTGCCGTTGAATAGAGGAGGTCGTGTAGAGCATTGTCCTTCTTCAATTCCTGCAAAAGAGTCAAGAGTAGAAGCCATGGATGGTTCTCTCAAACGGTTAAGTTTTCAGAGAGTTGGGCTCTGATACCAATTGTTAGGAACTACGCTTTACGCTAGAGGGGGGGGGTGAATAGCGTATTAATAAAATTTAGCATTTTCTTGCGGAATTTAAACTTTGCAGGAAGTAAAATAAATGCAGAAAAATAAACTTACACAAGGATGTATACTGGTTGGCCACCAACGTGGTTAGTCCAGTCCCCGAGAGACTCTCTCGAGATTTTTCACTATTTTGTTAAGCTTACGGGTGCTCAACAAACCGTTACACACTTGAGGACACAAGCCTCAAACAGTTGCTCGGAGATCGCAATCTCAAAGACTTCACCCAAGGAAACGCAAGTTCCTTGAAACAAGAGAATCGCAATTCTCTTACAAGTATATCAAATACTTGGACACTCACTTAACTAAAGTACTCCTTATTGAGTAGATATGAGTAAAAGAATATGTTCAAGATCACAACAACTTCAAGAAATAATATGGCTCTCAAAAGCTTTATGAAATGAGTAGAAAATGAAAAACAATTGAATGAAAGCTTATAGCAATATAATGATCAGTTTGTGTATGTTGTTGTTGTTAAAACACTGAAGTGAAGCTGTATTTATAGTTGAAAAACTTGGCATTACCGTTGCCTAATTGCCAATTAAGAATTGCTGAAATTACTCAGTGATAATCGATTATTAAGACCACATAATCGATTATCTGCCAGTCAGTTTAAAAATCAATCCCAGATTTAACGCTTCACAATCGATTATACATAATCTATAATCGATTACTGGCAATATTCAAAAACAGATAATCGATTACACCAAATCCATAATCGATTACTTTGGCAACGTTCTAAAAATCATTTCCGGATTTTAAGCAAAACATCGATTATATAAAATCTATAATCGATTACTTCAGCAACGTTCTAAAAATCATTTTCAGATTTTAAGCAAAACATCGATTATATGAAATCTATAATCGATTGCCTTATGGTATTTGAAAATCATTTGACAACGGTCAGCTTCAACAATCGATTGTCCTTTGCAACAATCGATTACTTGTTATTTTCTGAAAATCATGAAACTTACTGTCTCAGTGATAATCGATTATCTAAAGCCATAATCGATTACTTGTTATTTTCTGAAAATCGTAAAACTTACTGTCTCAGTGATAATCGATTATCTAAAGACATAATCGATTACTTAATTAAATTTAAAATCACTGGAAGACACTGTCTCAACATAATCGATCACCATTAGTTCATAATCGATTATTTTGAGTATTGAAAAACTTTACCTCAACAACAATCGATTGTCATTTGTTCACAATCGATTATCATGCAGATTTGTAAAAACCTGATGTTCACTGTCTTACTCACAATCGATTACCATTAATTCATAATCGATTGTCATGCAGTCTTGGCTCAGAAACAATCGATTATCATAAGTTCATAATCGATTATTTTAGCCCAGATTTTTGAGGCATGTTTAGAAAACATTTTGTCTAATGTCAAAATGCATGATTTAAAATTTTTTTGACACAGAATTAAATATGCATGATTTTAGAAAATTGTTTTATGAGAGAGGCCATACTATGAGTCAAGTTATAGGATCGAGATTACAGTTTAGAACCACTCAATAACAATTAAAAGCTATATCTTGAACTTCAATCTTATTCGCAACCATTGTGCGCTTGTACTTGAATTCCGTCATATATCAATTTTTGCTTCGTTTGTCATTCATCAAAACCTACAAAAGAGTACACGTTTAGTATATTGCATTGAGAACGTGTTTCTAACAACAACAAAATGCTCTTATTTGTGCTTTTCATGCTTTGCAGGTTGTATATGACCAAAGAAGGATATGGAGTACTTTTGGGATCAAAAAGTGGAGAAAAACAGACCAACTATAGATGTCCGTCTAGTGAACCACGCAAATTGCTCAAAATCAGGCCTGAAGAATCAGAGAACTGGGTCTGCCGCGGTTCCACCGCGACCGTGGGAAAACCGCGATGAAAGAGGGCTGTAGACAAATTGACTGTCATAAAGCATGTTTGACCGCGGTTCTACCACGACCGCAGCAGAACCACGACAGGAGGCGGAAATTTCAGCGACTAAAGTGCAAACAGGGGATTTTTTAGCCCAAAACCCTAACTAGACTTCGCCCAAGAGAGACATGTATTGATTTTTAGAGTTTCTTAGCAAGGAAAATCATTGTGACAGATCACCGAAAACATATTTCTTTGATTCTTATTGCTAGTTTTTATGATGAATATTATTTTAGCTTGTTTACCCATAGTCATGAGTTGCTAAGTCCATTGTCTAGGATTTTGATGGAACCTATTGGGGGATGAACTTCTTGTTTATGTGAATACAAATTGCTAGTTTCAATCTTTATTTATTCAACTATGTTCTTGTTGTAGTTAATTGACAGGATCCTCAATTAGCTGTGCCTATTTAGTGTGCATAACTTGAAAGAGAGTGCATATTTAGGTTATTGTAGAATAACACTAATCCTAAAGTATAAAAGGAATCTATAACTGCGGATTTAAAGGCGGGATTAGAGATAATGAAACTTTGGGTGCAATCTTAAGTGAGCTATTTTAAATAAAGCTAGCTAGTGTATCTCGGAAGAGTGCAATAGTATATTACTGTGATTACTCGGGAGAGATTTACGGTAAGATGAACGTTCATGATTGATAGAAGTGTGTTGGTAAATTTGTATGAAACATTAACAGAAGGGATTCCATCAATAAGGGAAATCTTTACCTTAGCTTTTTCTCATCAGTGTTTACGACCTTTGCGTTTTAGTTTACAACTGTTTAATATACTTGCAATCTTAGTTACTAAAGAAACCATCAACTGTGATTCAAACGTTTGGGAAACAGGTTCTGAAGAGTTTAGTGGGTCTAAAGATTGTGATTGATAGGTTAACTCTCTATGAATTCGACCCTGGTCGTAATACTCGGATTATATTTACAACGTTCAGAAAATCCTTTATAGAAGGCATAGTTGAACATGATCAGTTATACTTCACTATCTATAAATGCCTACCCAACAGCCCAGGAAACCATAATTTGAGTTCCATAGATGTTGAGTTTCCATAACTTCATCTTTTGGCGCATCATCTTTTCACTTTTAAGAGTTTCTTTATTTCACTCTAATGTTTAAATAATTTTTAATAAAACAGATTGAGAGATTTAAGACTTCTTTGGAATTTGTGTTTGAATACGCATTAGAAGATATTTGAGTGGAGCATTATTTGGGAGTAGGGCATTTCTTATCTTATACTACTATAGTATTAGAAAATATTTTGTTGGAAAACAAATAATAATCTTATTCATTTTTCGATATTTGATACGCAAGTTAAGGGAAATGACTTCTCAAGAGTATTCACCAATAATTTAGATATAATAAACATAAAACCATAAACTTTCAAACCAACAATCTTCGGGACCCCCAACTTTCATAAACTTCCGAACCGCTAAACTTTCAAAACCGCGGAATTTTGAACCCGTAAACTTTATAATTCTAAACCCGTAATCTTCCAAACACATAAACCTCCGAACTCACAATTCTGAAACTTGTAAAATTTGGGGTCTTTAAACCGATAAATAATAAAATTAAAACTGAAAAATATATTTAAATTTTTTTCGGGGAGGGGGGTAAGGGTGGGGTTGGGGTGGCAATATAACAAAAAAAATTTAATTCCCAAAAAAATTTTTTTTTTGCGTGCGTGGGTAGGGGTGGGGGGGATGGAGGGGTAGTCGGGTGGATGGTAACAGAAAAACTAAAATTTGAAAAAAAAAAAACTTTTTATGGAGGGGTTGGGGTGGGTTGGTGAGGGTAGGAAAGGTTGAGAAGGAACTTTGAAAAATATTTTCCCTTCTTTATATCAAAACATTTTCCTCCAATTGGAGGAAAATGAATTGATAAAGAAAATATTTTTCAAAACATTTAATCCAACTAAACATGAAAAAAATAAAAAACATTTTCCGGAAAATATTTTCCTTCATACCAAACACACCCTCAAAGTCCAAATCTACTTCAAATGAGCTTAAATTAAAAATATAAATATTAAATATTATTTAAACAAATATATTCTACTCATTAATTTATCAAAACAACAACAAATCTAACCAACTCATTTTGCAACAATTAACGATGATTTAGTATTTTCAAACTTTTCCAACGACGCCTATTTCATTTGAAGGTCACTTTTTATATTCAAAATTCGAGACCCACTTCTTCTAAACATTATACATCAAATTTGAAAATAGTTGTATAACAACTAAGAATAAGGAGGAGAAGGAAAAATGTGTGAAGAAGCAGTTTGTCTAATTGCCTATACTTTAGGTACTTGTTAAACATTTTGAGAAAAAAAAAAGGCATACAAGTTAAATCGGGGTAATCAAATATGACGTCCCGTAAAATTTTTACAAATTAGATAGGTATCACTTAAACTGCAACAAAATATTGAAGGGATTGTTAAATAACCAATCAAATCCAATATTTACTTTTTCTATCCAGTAAATATAGATATACAGTTATACATATATTATACATTTGGCGACTATTTTAATTTAACAATTAGGTGAGTGACTATTTGAGTTAATTCTTCAATGCTGAACCACGTCCTAATGGGCTCAAGCCCACTTTGTCTAATTTATATCCGAGGATCTGCTTAAGTACTTGAATTACTGAGTCGGGCCTTTTTCAAGCTACTTACTGCTGTCATTACAACAGAAAAACTGATGCAATTGTCTGGTTGATGTTGGGTCATTCAACTTTGCAAGCAACTAGTTATTAATTTGGCTAAAATTTGCAAAACATTTTGTTATTATAAAATTAAAGAAGTTCAAAATTTCAAATTAATCGAACACTTGACCTTTAGTGAGACCCACTGTTTAAAAATGGTCACTTAACTATTCAAAACAAGTTTATTTGATCGCGCTTCACGCAGTCAGATAGTCTTTTTAAAATTTCAGTTGACATAAAAGAGAAAAAATAATACTAATCAAAAGTCAAACAAAAAATAAATATATAAGACATACAAATGTAAAATTTGAAACAAAAATATATAAAGAAACAAATACATGCGAAAAAAATATCAAAATAAATATATTTATAACGGTAGAGCTCTCGTCCTTGAAAATTATGACTAAACTAATCAGTTCATTTTTTTTTTCACATTAATAGAGTTTCACATTCTATAAACTATATCTTTGCAGTGCAATCATCCCTAAATTACTATCCATTCATCATGTTTTAGGTAGTAAGAAATTTCCGTGATCACTTGTGAATCACACGGATATCGAGGAAACATACGTGCAAGATGAAGTGTTGGCATATATGATTTTTTCTTGTACCATGCGCCTTTTGTGAGGAAGTTAACTTTGCACGCATGGTATATTCGATTAGCAATAACCATTTCAAACTGCACTCATATTTACTATTCAGGGGCAAATTTAAGTAATATCAAATTGCTGTAAGCCCAAGCAACTACTAGAATTCCTGAAAAAAGCGATAAAAAAATAACGATCAAATTTGGTTTATGGGAAAAAGCGCCCAAAATTGGTCGCTAAACTAGCGAAAATAATAAAATAAATTGTGAAAATAAAATAGCGACCAAGGTTGGTTGTTAAAGCAGTCAAAATGTTGACTGGCTTGGTCAGACTTGCTTGGTCAAACTTTTACTCGGATTAGAGACCAAACTTGGTCGCTAAAGTGGGACCCACTATCACGACCCTAGTTCACCAATTGTTAAACCTGTCATGACAGCACCCAGTCTTCGCGACTAGGTAAGCCTAATACATTGCAAAAATTTAACAACCTTTACGAAAACAATAACCAAATACTGAATAGCATGAGAAAATGTATAAAGTGTCGCCTGGCACATACACTTCAATTGAAAATACAGTAACAACCTCCAAGACCCGGAAACCCATGGGCAACACAGGCTAAGAGTAAAACACAACATATGGCTCTAATACCCAGAAATGTCTACAACAACTGAATACATGAAATGGAACTGTTTAAAAGGTAGAGTAGAAGGAGACTCCTCGGTTCTCCGGACGCGGCAGATGCATACCTCAAGTCTCCAGCTGTACACCACCCCCGAGGCTGACAAAGCTGAAAGCGGGTACCTCTATCTGCACAACAAAAGTGTGCAAAAAGTAGCATGAGCACACCATAGCAGTGCTCAGTAAGTATCAAGACAAACCTCGATGAAGTAGTGACGAGGGACAGTCAAGACACCTGCCGGTCAATAAACAGTATAATCATAGGGGCAATAGAAACGATATATAATTATGTAAAGACTGCATGAATGAGTGAAAGAGCTACAATCACAAGTCAATAAGTAATAACGAGAAATACACAAATGATGATAATAAAAGGACGATAGACATTACAATCCAAATCCTGAAGTCACAACACAACAAAGACAGACAAGTCACTAACTAGTTATTCTGCACTGATCTTACAAATGGTCTTCCAACTCTTTCCACAATTCTACCACAAACTCTCAAACCAGCCGCAACTCATAAAACCCATCATCCGAGGTCTAACACTTGTCATCTTGTGCCCCATACATAACACGGTCATGTTGACCACTGACTAGTCAACTAGGGTCACTCTCACATAAAAAATGGGTAAACGAGGGCACGTCCCCACCCTATCCAAATAAGGAGGGATTCATTTCTAATAGGACAGTTCAACTACAGGTATGCTTGTGCAAGTGTATCTAACAGGAACCCTACCAACTAGTAAATATAAGAAGTGGAGCGACTAGCACCCGATTTATTCACATTCGGATAGAATCAATAAAAATATCAGTTCATGACATAATGAGTTTAATGGGGATCTTCCAGGATATCGTCCTGTAGTCTCAAACATAAATGTGCGCTAGGGATCTCTTGGTATCCCGAGGATCTCTTGGTATCCTCAATAGATGTACTGGGGATCTCTTGGTATCTCGAGGATCTCTTGGTATCCTCAATATATATCTAGGGATCTCTTGGTATTCCGAGGATCTCTTTGTATCCTCAATAGATGTACTGGGATCTTTTGGTATCCCGAGTATCTCTTGGTATCCTCAATAGATATAGTAGGGATCTCTTGGTATCCCGAAGATCTCTTGGTACCCTCAATATATATGCTAGGGATCTCTTGGTATCTCGAGGATTTCTTGGTATCCTCAATAGATATAGTGGGGATCTCTTGGTATCCCAAGGATCTCTTGGTGTCCTCAATTTATATGCTGGGGATCTCCTGGTATCCCGCAATACAACACAATCAACATAGATGTACAAGCCAAACAATAGAATAGCAAATATCCCGGTAAGGGAGTCGACAATGGAAGACAATAACATCCCGGCAATGGAGTCAGCAATAGAAAACAATAACGTCCTTGCAAGGGAAAGAACAACAGAACAATAACATCCCGGCAAGGGAATCAACAATAGCTAATAAGGTCACGGAAACACCAAGGAAAAAAACCTCAACGATAAAACAATACATAATAAGCGCATAATAGCTACACCATACCACAATAATTGGACATGTAATATATTTGCACGACATCACAGATGAACTTACAATCAAGGAGTACCGAATAGTAATAAAGTTAACATGTATCAATAATTACAATTTAAGGAAGTATCAACTAATTGTATGATATCCATCTTCTTTTTAATTAAGACCGATGAATTACATGAGATAAAACAATTATCATTTCCAATTAAAGGCGAGTAGTTAAAATGGATAATATGACTATAGAAGGGTGACTGTCTTAAATTAAACACGTAAGAAGTCAATTAAACAGCAAGAATAAATCAAGAAGAGCAAACGATACCAAGTAAGACATGTATATATGAAACTAATAACAGAGAACTCAATTGTATTAATATCATCTTCAAACTCAGTGATTTCAAGAGTCTAAGGGCCTAAAAGGTACAATTTACCACAAATAAGTCAGAACCTGCACTCGTCACCTTGCATACACGGAATGCAATCAACAGAGAAAACTCAAATCCTAAGGGGAAGCCCCCACACAAGGTTAGACAAGATACTTACCTCAAACCGGCTAAAATCAACTAGCAACCGCGTTCTTGCCACGAGTTGACGACTCCAAATGGCCTAAATCTATTCAATTAAATCACACATTGCAATTAACATCTCAAGAAACTGATTCTACAATTTAATTCAAAGCTAAAGCGCGAAATACGATAGAATGACCAAAATGCCCCTCGGGGCCAACGTCTCGGAACCGGATGAATTTAATATTTTCAGAACTCTCGTACTCTCACGAGTCTAACCATATACAAATCTCTCAAATAAGAGGTCAAACACTCCCTCAAAACCCAATAATTTGGTCTATGAAGTTCTACCCATTTTTCATTCAAAAACTGAGATTAAATGATGAAATTAAGAGGAGATTCATGGAAATTGGTCTAAATCGAGTGAGAAACACTTACCCAAGTTTCCCAGGTGAAAATCCCTTCAAACATTTCCAGGAACCGAGCTCTAGAAGTCAAAATGTGAATAAATGGTAAAACCCTCGAATTTGGGAATTAAATATGTCTGCCCGGGTATTTGTGCATCGCGATCGCGGGAGAAGGGTCGCGATCGCGTAGAATTGCAAGACTGCCCATATTTCTCATCGCGAATGCGAGACCAGGGATGCGATCGCGAAGTGAAGACGATTAGACTATCACGATCGAGGGAAGCTTGATGCGAACGCGATGAAGAAATTCATAGAACTTCGCAATCGCAAGGAGACGAATGCGATCGCGGATAGGAGAGATGCGGGGCATAGCGATCACGAAGGGAAGGCTGCGATCGCGAAGAAGAATTTCGAGGTGGTCTTCAACAAAGCAACGCGATTGCGGGAGAAGCTTCACGATCGCGTAGAAGGATATCAGAAGCAGCAGTTCAGCAGTTAAAAGTGGAGGAAAAAGGATCCGTAGCCCATCCGAAACACACTCGAGGCCCCCGAGACCCGTCTAATCACACACACAAGGCACGTCACCTAAAACGGACTCGCTCAAAGCTTCAAATCACATAAAGCAACATGGAAATGACGAATCGAACCAAAAATCGAGCTTATGAACTTCCAAAACTTCAAATAACGAATCACATGCCGAAACCTGTCAATTGAACTCGGAATGGCACCAAATTTTGCAGATAAGTCCAAAATAACATAACAAATTTGTTCCAACTCTCGGATTCACATTCCAACCCCGATTTCCGAAAAGTCAACTGTGGGTCAAACTTCTTCATTTTCAAACTTCAACTTTCGCCGAAACGCCTCAATTTACTCCACGGACCTCCAAATATGAATCCGGATGTGCGCCTAAGTCCAAAATCACAATACGAAGCTATTGAGATCATCCACGACCTATTCCGGGGTCATTTACCCAAAAGTCCAATTTTGGTCAAAGTTTCACCGTTCTAACTTCCAAAATAAGGTTTTTTTCTCTAGAATTGACTCTAAGCCAGCCGAAAACTAAATTCCGCCATGCGCGCAAGTCGATACTCATGTTCCAAAGCTGTCCCGACCTTATGCCTCTGAATGAAGCTTAATTTCTCAAAATGACCGGTCGGGTCGTTACATCCTCCCCATCTTAAAACTAACGTTCGTCCTCGAACGTGCTAAGATTCACCTCGAAGTCCTCAAGTCACTGAGTGCGCACTCCCAACATACACTCACGGGTGATCCCATTTCACCCCAATCCAATTTGACACGAGGGCACCATCTCAACTGAAATTTAACAATTCTAGCAATACCATTAAGCCTTCAAACCAGATTCCTCACCTTCCATCCGTTTCCAAAAGACCCGATTCTAAGTCCATGTCCAGCATCAGTCTCAACCAGCTAATTGAGTACAAGTCAACATACACAGGGTACAACCACATAACGCGACACAACACACATAGGGCCACAATAATATTTCTGATAGCAATACTTGCCTGAGATCAAATCTGCACTGGCCTTAAGCCTCATATTCAGCAGAAATCATTCTCCCAACCTCCAGAACACTGGCGATGATACAATAACTATGAAAAACACATAGCAAAATATTCGAATAACCAAATCTTAGCAAACACCATCGGGTGCACACCCCACAAGCTAAAACTCAAGAAGCATAGAATAAAAATGAATAAATACGGGAAAGGAAAACACGTAAAGGAACTAATAAACAAATCAAACTAGCATAAGTTCTTCCAAAACACAAATCTACAAAGACATATAACAAATAGGAATGAAAGAATATAAAGGACTCACGAGGATCTTATGCTGATACAACTCTCACCGCAGCACACAGCCCGGTTTCAACATATCAAAACACCTGAAGTCATGAGGGTTCCGCCCTCAATCACTGAATCACAAGTAGGGCTCATATTAACCCATCTAGAAACTCCCACTGGATCAATCCTGTCTATAATTTAGCACACACCCTAGCTCCTACACTGGTGGAGCACAGAAATCAGAGCTCGTAATAAAGAATACTCAAAAGTGACATCAAACCTACCAAAACAAACAACAAAAATTTACTACTAGCCTCGTAACTATTGAAAACAGCTAGAAACAGACGATAGACACGGCTATCACTCAGAACCTCACAACAGGATAATCACATAAATAGAATTCAAATCATGAAACACTCCCATTAATGGAGCAACAACAAGGATCTCAACCTGATAAGTAGAAGTGTGATGAACTGCAGAGAATGCCTCTCTATAACAAACTAAATTAGTACCCGAATGACATTGGCTGGCACACCGACCTCAAGACTACTATATGAAACACATCATCGGATCGGGCCTACCCCTATTAGGCGCCCTCCGCCTTCCTGAATACCTCACTGCGACACATCGGCCCGAAATCTAGGACGATCTCTCAACATGTGGCTAGTACCTCCATAATCAAGGCACCCTCTCCGCTGATAAGGCGGGGAAACTATGCGATACGAGGTACTCTAAGACCCATGAACACCTAAATTACCATGCAAGGCCTGGAACGCAAACCGAACCGGCTGACCCGTAAAACCTCTACCATGGTATACCCTGCCTCCGAAACAAAGACCAGTATATCTCACCGTTCTACGAGGCCTCCTCGCCTCCTCAAGATGTCTCTCATGACCTCGTCTACTCCCTCTCTCATGACCCAGCCTGCCTTCTCTCTCAGGCATGCATACCCTCTATCCTCATAGAAATGTTTATCACCTGCTGATATAGAATGTCCATATCTAACTCATGAGCCATACTGGATCTGATGCTGGGAATAAGTCCCTCAATAAACTGGTGAACCTTCTCACGAACAGTACAAACCAAGGCTGAGGCATGTCTAACAAAACCGGCGTAAGGGAAAACATACTTTGAGATGGTCATAACACCCTATCGCAAATGCTCAAACTCCATGCGCCATGCATTCCTGAGGCTCTAAGGAACAAACTCTCACAGGAACATATCTGAAAACTTGGCCCAAGTCAGTGAAGCAGCCTCGTCTGGGCTGTCTAACTCATAGGTGCCCCACCAGTGCTAGACGGCTCCTCAAAGCTGGAAAGTAGTAAAAAGGAATCATGCTCGATCAAAATACCCATAGTACAGAAAATGCGATAACATTCATCAGGAAATTCCAGGATGCTAAACCTCTAAACTCGGGAGGCTTAAACCTCTTAAATCTCTCAAGTCTCATTTTCTCCTGCTTGGAAACCACTGCCATGCCCTCGGGCTGAACTGGTGCTGCAGGCAGCACAGGAATAAATCTCAAGGACTTGCTCAACATGCGCTCGCTGCTCAGGAGTGCGCACGACGGTAGTCCGTGCTCCTCCCCCAGTCTGAGGTGTAGCTGCACTAAGTGGAAGCAGTCCTGCCTGAGCCAAAATGGTATGCCTCCTTATGAACTGGGTCAAGTATTCTGAAGGGTTGGAGTAGCAGTAGCTGTAGGCGTCAGATGCTCGGACTCCGACTGGATTTGCTGGTGGCACCTAGGTGGCCGTTCCCTCAAGTGCTCTCGCTGCACCACGTGTGCATCTTCAAACTCTAGCCCAGCCCTAACCTCCGACGGCTGCAACAAGGGTCGCGGGTGCCTGATCACCTCGAAAAGTACGTGTCCTCACCATCGGTGAGATAGTGGAAGGAAAAAGTTTAGGGTTGTGAATGCCAAAATCTCGCACGACAGGAAATCAGTTTAACTGGAATATTTCCTAACGGTTACATAGCCCCTCGTAGATAAGTACATATGTCTCTGTACAGATCACCGAGACTCTAATAAACTGGCCTGTGTCCCATGACTCCTATGAACCTAGAGCTCTGATACCAACTTGTCACGACCCTAGTTCACCAATCGTGAACCTGTCATGACGACACCCAGTCTTCGCGACTAGGTAAGCTTAATGCATTGCGGGAATTTAATAACATTTATGAAAACAATAACCAAATAGTGAATATCATAAGAAAATGTATAGATTGCCTACTGTAACAACCTCCAAGACCCAAAAACCCACGAGCAACATAGGCTAAGAGTAAAACATAACATACGTCTCTAATACCCGGAATTGTCTACAATAACTGAATACATGAAATGGAATTGCTAACTAAAAGGTATAGTAGAAGGAGACTCCTCGGTTCTGCGGACACTGCAGATGCATACCTCAAGTCTCCACCTGTACGCCACCCCCCAAGGCTGACAAAACTAAAAGCGGGTACCTCTATATGAACAACAAAAGTGTGCAGAAGAGTAGCATGAGCACACAACAGCGGTGCCCAGTAAGTATCAAGACTAACCTCGATGGAGTAGTGACGAGGGACAGTCAAGACACCTACGGCAAATAAACAGTATAATCATAGGGATAATAGAAACGATATATAATTATGCAAAGACTACATGAATGACTAAACGAGCTACAATCACAATAAGACTAACGGACAATAAGTAACAACGAGAAATACACAAATGATGATAATAAAAGGACGGTAGACATTACAATCCAAATGCTGAAGTCACATCACAACAAGGACATACAAGTCACTAACTCATTTCTGCACTGATCTTACATAAGGTCTTCCAACTCTTTCCACAATTCCACCACAAACTCTCACACCATCCACAACTCATAAAAACCTAACATTCAAGGTCTAACACTTGGCATCTTGTGCCCCATC
Organism: Nicotiana benthamiana; assembly: GCA_034376525.1. NCBI lineage: Eukaryota > Viridiplantae > Streptophyta > Magnoliopsida > Solanales > Solanaceae > Nicotiana > Nicotiana benthamiana. The sequence goes on from CM067336.1 coordinate 38,976,450, forward strand.
CATAACACGGTCATGTTGACTACATACTAGTCAACTGGTGTCACTCTCACAAATAAAATGGGTAAACGAGGGCACATTCCCAGCCCTAGCCAAATCAGGAGGGATTCATCTCTAATAGGAGGGTCCTACTACGTGTATGCTTGTGCAAGTGTATCTAACAGGAACCCTACCAACTAGTAAATATAAGAAATGGAACAACTAGCACCCAATTTATTCACACCCGGATAGAATCAATGAAAATATTAGTTCAGGACAGAATGATTTTAACGGGGAACTTCCAGGATATAGTCCTATAGTCTCGCACATAAATGTGCGCTAGGGATCTCTTGATATCCCAAGGATCTCTTGGTATCCTTAATATATATGCTAGGGATCTCTTGGTATTCCGAGGATCTCTTGGTTTCCTCAATAGATGTATTGGGGATCTCTTGGTATCCCGGGGATCTCTTGGTATCCTCAATAGATGTAGTTGGGATCTCTTGGTATGACGAGGATCACTTGGTATCCTCAATATATATGCTAGGGATCTCTTGGTATACCGAGGATCTCTTGGTATCCTCAACAGATAAACTGGGGATCTCTTGGTATCCCGAGGATCTCTTGGTATCCTCAATATATATGCTGGGGATCTCCTAGTATCCCGCAATACAACACAGTCAACATAGATGTACATCCTAAACAATAGAATAGCAAATATCCCGCAAAGGAGTCGACAATGGAAGATAATAACATCCTGGCAATGGAGTCAACAATAGAAAACAATAACGTCTCGGCAAGGAAATCAACAACAGAACAATAATATCCTGGCAAGGAAATCAACAATAGCTAATAAGGTCACGGAAACACCAAGGAAAACAAAATAAATTAAATGATAAAACAAGACATAATAAGCGCATAATAGCTACACCGATACCAAAACAACTGGACATGTAATATATTTGCACGAGGTCACAGATGAACTTACAATCAAGGAGTACCCAATAGTAAGGAAGTTAACATGTCTCAATTATTACAATTTAAGGAAGTATCAACTAATTATTGATATCCATCTTCTTTTCAATTAAGACCGATTAATTACATGAGATATAACATTTATCATTTCCAATTAAAGGCGAGTAGTTAGAATGGATAATATGACTATGGAAGGGTGACTGTCTTCAGTTAAACATGTAAGAAGTCAATTAAACGGCAAGAATAAATCAAGAAGAGCAAACGTACCAAGTAAGACATGTAGATGTGAAACTAATAACAGGGAACTTAATTGTATCAATATCATCTTCAAACTCAGTGATTTCAAGAGTCTAAGGGCCTAAAAGGGACAATTTACCACAAAAATCCGAGCATGCACTCGTCACCTCGCGTAGACAGAATGCAATCAACAGAGAAGACTCAAATCCTAAGAGGAAGTCCCCCACACAAGGTTAGGCAAGATACTTACCTCAAACCGGCTAAAATCAACTAGCAACCGCGTTTTTGCCACGAGTTCTCGACTCCAAATGGCCCAAATCTATTCAATTAAATCACACATTTCAATTAAAATCTCAAGAAACTGATTCTACAATTTAATTCAAAGCTAAAGCGTGTAATTAGGTAAAATGACCAAAATGCCCCTCGTAATCTCACGAGTCTAACCATATAAAAATCTCTCTAATTGGAGGTCAAACACTCCCTCAAAACCCAAAAATTTGGTCTATGAAGTTCTACCCATTTTTCATGTAAAAATAGAGATTAAAAGATGAATTAAGATGAGATTCATGGAAATTGGTCTAAATCGAGTGAGAAACACTTACCTAAGTTGCCCAGGTGAAAATCCCTTCAAAAATCGCCAAGAACCAAGCTCTAGAAGTCAAAATGTGAATAAATGGTGAAACCCTCAAATTTGGGAATTAAACCTGTGTGCCCAGGTATTTGTGCATCGCGATCACGATTGCGTAGAAGAAATTTTAAGACTGCCCAGATTGCTCATCGCAAACGCAATACGAGGGATGTGAACGCGAACTGAAGACGATTAGACCATTGTGATCTTGGAAAGTTTGATGCGAACGCGATGAAAAAATTAATATAACTTCCCGATCGTGGGGAGACGAATGAGATCGCGAAGAGGAGAGATGTGGGGCATCGCGATCGCGAAGAAGAATTTTGAGGTGGTATTCAACAAAGCAACGCGATCGCAGGATAAACTTCGCGATTGCGTAGAAGGATATCAGAAGCAGCAGTTCAACAGTTCAAAGTGGAGGAAAAAGGATCCATAGCCCATCCGAAACACACCCGAGGCCTGCGGGACCCCGTCTAATCACACACAAGTCATGTCACCTAACACGGACTCGCTTATAGCTTCAAATCACATAAAACAACATCGAAACGATAAATCGAACCAAAAATAGAGCTTATGAACTTCCAAATCTTCAAATAACGAACCACATGACGAGATATATCAATTAAACTCGGAATGATGCAAATTTTGCAGAAAAGTCCAAAATAACATAACGGAGCTGTTCCAACTCTCGGATTCGCATTCCAACCCTAATTTTACAAAAGTCAACTGTGGGTCAAACTTCTTCATTTTCCAACTTTAACTTTCGCCGAAGCGCCTCAATTTACTCTACGGACCTCCAAATCTAAATCCGGATGCGCGCCTAAGTTCAAAATCACCATACAAAGTTGTTGAGATCATCCATGATCCATCCCGGGGTCGTTTACCCAAAAGTCCAATTTTGGTCAAATTTTCACCGTTCTAACTTCCAAAATAAGGTTTATTCTCTAGAATTGACTCTAAGCCATCCGAAAACTGAATTCTGCCATGCACGCAAGCCGATAGTCATGTTTCGAAGCTGCTCCCGACCTTATGCCACTAAACGGAGCTTAATTTCTCAAAACGACCGGTCGGGTCATTACACCTACTTACAAAATTTTAATAATTATATTATTATTTTGAAAAAACTATAAAATATAAATATATGTAATATAAAATTGGCTACTAAGGTTGGTCGCTAAATAAAGGAAAGAAAGGTAGCGACCAATTTTGATCGCATAAGTGGGTCCCAATTATTCAATTTTAATAATTATATTATTAATTTAATTATTATATGAAATATAATTAAATATGATTTAAATTAAGCGACCACCTTTGGTAGCTAATCTAAATTCATGAACAAATAGCGATCATAATTGGTCACTATTCTGGTAATTAATGGTCAAAATTAAAAATCACTTTTATGTTTACTATGTAAATAATACAAATGTAAGTCGTTAATACTTTTGTAATCAGAGGGTTAAATAGTACCACGAAGCGTGCGTGCGTGTCTATATATACAATATATGTACTTACGCTATACTATGCACTAAGTATAAGTGTATGGGGTAATACCGTATCGAATACAACTTATATATATACAGAATATATGTAGTTACACTATACTATGCACTAAGTATAAGTGTATGAGATCATACCGTATCGAATACAGCTTATATATATATATATATAATATATGTAATTACGCTATATTATGCACTAAGTATTAGTGTATGAGGTATAACCGTATCGAATAAAGCTTATATGTATATAATATATGTAGTTATAATATATTATGCACTAAGTATTAGTGTATGAGGTAATGCCGTATCGAATACTGCTAATATGGATATAATATATGTACTTACGCTATACTTTGCACTAAGTATCAGTGTATGAGGTAATACTGTATCGAATACAACTTATATATATATATATATATATATATATATATATATATATATATATATATATATATATATATATATATATATATATATATATATATATATATATATATATATATATATATATACATATATAAAATATGTAATTACGCTATATTATGCACTAAGTATAAGAGTATGAGGTAATACCGTATCGAATACACCTTATATATATATATATATATATACAATATATGTACTTACGCTATATCATTGATGTTTAGCTTAAAGTATATATATTTTTATGTAGATCGCCTCATATTTTACTCTTTTTTCTTGAATTTGGGATGTTAAATGGTATGAATGATATTAGTTTGAAGTGTTATTACTTGTAGGAAAGATTCGAAAGCAAGTGAGAGCAAAACGTGCAAGATTTGAAGCTAAAACGGGCGAAATAGAAAAAGAGGACAGTTTGGGCACCACAGGCAGTGCCTGGCGCTACCTCTGGTGCCAAAAACAGAGAGAAAAAATTTTGGGCGCTGTGGAGGGAGCCTAGCGCCGGGCTGGGTGCCAATTACGAGAATTCACTCCTACTTCGTCTGTGACAAGGTTATGTCGTCCCTAATCCAATCCAACACGTGCAAAAGCCATCCTAAACCCTATTTTGAAATGAGGCTGCCACATTAGAGAGAGAGGAACACACTTTGAAGAGGGTTTCATTGGAGGAGGCTCCTAACTAGTTTTCTTCTCTTCTCTTCCTTTAATTTCATAGTTTCTTAGTTCTAGAGTTTTGGGTGCTACATGAACGTTGTATTTTGAAGCTTGAATTGTTCTTATTATTTTATCATATTGGTTTATTTATTCAATCTTGCGCTTAATTATTTGATTGCTTGATCACTAATTGAATACTATCTACGAATCTAGGATTGAACTCGGGAGAGGGAATTCTAGAGTGTATATAAGATTGAGTAGAGCAAGATCTTAACTCTTAGGGGGAGCGGATTTGCAGTTAGGATAGGAATATACCTAATCGCCTTGCTTGGTTACTATTCATGAATTATAAATGTGTTCTTGTTAATTCCAATTCCATAGGAATATAGGCGTTAGATTATCTTGAATAGGCGAGTTGTACTTCGGGAGAAGGCTACGAGCAATATTAACCCTGTCAACCAATAAATCAGATAAATTAATCAGACGATTTAAGTGGAAGACTCAATGGGATTGTTAGGTAACCCATAGCTCTAGAATATTCACTCACATTGAATTTGACTCTATATTTTTCCAATTTGTTTCCTTTGTTTCTTAGTTTACTACTCTAGATCAATTTTAGTTAAATATTCATACATTAGAATTCGCTTGAATAGATTAGTTATTTGATTTAATTTAGTTTATATTTAATCACAAGTCCCTGTGGGTACGATATCTGGACTAACAATCCTATATTACTTGTCGACCACGTATACTTGCGTGTGCGTTTGGGAGAAACAAGTTTTTGGCGCCGTTGCCGGGGACTTAGAAATTAACTAGCATACTATATTAGATTTTTACTCTTTGTCTATTCAAGATTTAAATTTTTATATTAGTTTAATATTACTATCTTTGTTGACATGGCTTCTTGGAATGAAAATTGTTCGAATATTGGTTATTCTTATTATGATGATCCTTGTCCATATTGTGGAGGACCTCACTAGTGGAAAAATTGTCAGAATGTTCCCGGGAGAAAGTTGTGCGTACAATCTCAATCCTTTGAGTTCAATATTTGTAATACATGTGGTGGTCAAGGTGGCCATTGGGATGATTGTCGTAATTCTTATTATCTTTCTCAGAGTTCTTATTATAATGTTTCTAATAATGTCTATGAGTTTGATAGGAGCAAAGAAGTTGAGGATATGGAAAGCATGGTTCATATTATGGACATGACGAGGCAAATAGTCGAGCTACAAGATGAAACTCGAAAGGCTGTACAAAAAATTAGTGCAGCAATCATGAGAATGAAGGCCGAGGCATAGGAAGTGGCTGAAGAGAGCGAGTCCCCACCATAAAGTAATTTTGAAGAAGCAGATACAGAGAGCCAATCTTGGCTAGAGGAACAAGCTAAACTTATAAAAACTGATGAGTTTCTCCGCGATGGTCTTTCAAATATGACAGAACAACCGATAGAAGGACGAACTGAGCTCAGGCAAGAAATAGACCAATTTGGCTTAGATATCCATGACATTCATGATCACTAGACTAAAAAGGTTGAGGCGTCTGATGCCCTACAACCAATTTTTGTGGATACTGGCCAGCGTGAGGAGCAGAAAGAGAAATTCCAATTATTCGACCAAAATATTATTATTAATGACAAGGTTAACGAAGAGTTCAAAATTGAGGATGTCAAAAGTGATGCTATTTTGGAGTTGGAGCATATTGGACCTCATTCTAAACATTTTTCAACATCGTGTTTGGTTGGTGATATGGGAATTGATCCAGTTGAGAATATGGAGGAGTCAATGGATGAGGAAAAAAGTGTTTATATTCTAAACTTTGTCATACAAAGGAGACAAAACGACATTCTTTATTTAAGGGCCAAGAAGTGCACGATGCGATATCTATTTCTTGGTTCTTATATTTTCACACCACCGCCTCATGAACGTGATAGAAAAAGTGATGCGAAATTGGGGGCGCTATTTATATATTCAAAGTGGAAGGAAAAGTGGTAAAAGTGATGGCGTCGTGCCACAACGTTAAATTGAGCGCTTGTTAGGAGGCAACCCAAAATTCTATTTTTTTTTATATTATGTTATATTTGTAGTGTTGTTTTTATGTTATGTAGGAGTAAGATCATGGAGTCAAATCCAATAGGCGAGTGCAAAAGTGAGCAGGTGGTTGAAATTGAGTGTGAGGTACCCGCACAAGGGATCATACCTGGGAGAAGTCTGAGTATCCATGTCAAGTGCTACTTCTTCGGCCTTTGGCCTACCAGGGAGTCTGTTTTACCCTCTTATTAATTAGTTATATTGTGAATTGAGGACATTGCACAATTTTAAGTGTGGGTTGAGGAGATTGTCTAGTGACTTTCTATGCTATTTTAGTTGTGTTAGTTTAATTGAATAATTCTTTTTTTTAGAAAAAAAAAAATTGGACTTTTCCCGACGATGGATCTCCTAGACAGTTTTCTTGAGGGATTTAAGTCTAAAGAAAAAGGATAAAAAGATTTTCTTTGTAGGTTATGTCGTAATTCCCCCTTGGTTTTTATTTGTGTCGCGGTTCTTTTCCTAGGGTTTATTTGAACCGGGTGTAGGTAGTTTTTTTAGGAGTAGTTTAGGAAGAAACTTAGTCGTTCTGAGATGCTTATTGACATTATTGATGCTGGCACATTAGGCTATGACATACATTTTGTTTTTCCGTATAGTTGGTTTGAATTATGAAGCCAAGTAACTAAATAGCCTATGTTGTAACACCTTCGCTCAGTTGTTCGACTTGTATGCCGCATAGTGCATTGTTGCTTAAAATTCTCATTAATTGTATTTGCTTGGCTTGAGAGTTGAATAGAATTGTCGTGATTGAGTCATGTGCAACGTGTGTGTGAGGATTTGTGAGTTTCTATGCTATCCCGTTTAGTCTAGAACTTGACTAGTGTGTTAATTGAAGCGAAATTTTAAGTTGTGCTAATCTAGGAGATGACATAGGCATTTCTTTCTTGATCATGGATGTACTTGTCACATTAAAATAAAATTTTCCGTTGCTAGCCCCTTTGAGCCTATAGACCTTTCTTTTGGCACCCACATTACAAGCCATACCCTTATTTTGTTCTTAATTTGATATTGATTGAACCTTTACCTCCTAAGGCACTTAGTCGCTAAAAGAAATAAGGTTAGATATTCGGGGAGGAGCTTTCGAGTGTAACCATGGAGGGGTCCGTTGGTGCACTAAGTTTAAATTAAAAGTCACTAGCCGATGAACTTTATTGTATGGAGTGTGTGAAGAGAGAGAGAGAGAGAGAGAGAGAGAGAGAGAGAGAAAGGAAGAGAAAAAAAATTGCAAGAAAATAAAGAAAAAAATAAATATGATAGTTCAAATAATGTAGAAAAATACACACCTCCAATTCTTATTGATTTTTGCTAGTAAAAAACAATAGAGAAGTGCTTAAGTGAAAAGAGGTCTATGTTGTATATGACAAGTGTGGTTGAGAGGAATATGCGCTTGAATGGATACATGTAGTATATTAAAGTTCTTAGGAGAGTGAGCCATTATTACCAAATGTATCCTACCCATCCCTTAGCCTACATTACAACCTAAAAGTCCTAATTGATCCTAGATTTCGCTAGCTTAAATGAGTAGAGATATACACTAAGGGAAAGCTTACGGTATGAACATAGGATGCATATGAATTCTTTGTGAGAGTGAGTCAATTTTGTTCAATTATTATTGTGCTTAATCTATATTAAAAATTATATTTGGATGTATGGACTAATTTATTCACTCTTTTGTTTGATGGTGAGGGCACATGATCTCATGAATGATTGGTAATGTTGAAAACTCTCTTGTTGGGTAAGTTCATGAATTGAGGATGCTTACTGGTTAAAATTCGATTACTGATGTTAGGTGGTGACAAATAGGTTGCTGGAATTTATTGAATTGAAATATTCTACTTGCGTATGCTTAATGGGAAGAATGTGAAATCCTGTGTGTTAATGCTTGTTTGCCGGTATTTTTTGTAGTCAAAGGCATAGTGTGTAGTTAAAAGTTAAGGTGCTCCTCTATGATTGAATTTCTTACAAAGTTTGGGGTAGTAGATTTTCCAATTGCTCGAGGACGAACAAGAGCTTAAGTGTGGGGTGTTGATGTAAAGTATATATATTTTTTATGTAGATCGCCTCATATTTTACTCTTGTTTCGTGAATTTGGGATGTTAAATGGTATGAATTATATTAATTTGAAGTGTTCTTACTAGTAGGAAAGATTCGGGAGCAAGTGGGAGCAAAACATGCAAGATTTGAAGCTAAAACGGATGAAATAGAAAAAAAGGACAGTTTGGGCGCCACAAGGTTATGTCGGCCCTAAACCTATCCAACACGTATAAAAGCCATCCTAAACCCTAATTGAAACGAGGCCGCCACTTTAGAGAGAGAGGAAGACACTTTGAAGAGGGTTTCATTGGAGGAGGCTCCTAACTAGTTTTCTTCTCTTCTCTTCCTTTGATTTCACAGTTTCTTTGTTCTAGAGTTTTGGGTGCTACATGAACGTTGTAGTTTGAAGCTTGAATTGTTCTTATTATTTTATCATATTGGTTTATTTATTCAATCTTGCACTTAATTATTGCTTGATCACCAATTGAATACTATCAATGAATCTAGGATTGAACTCAGGAGAGGTAATCCTAGATTGCATATAAGATTGAGTAGAGCAAGATCTTAACTCGTAGGGGGAGCGGATTTGCGGTTAGGATAGGAATATACCTAATCGCCTTGCTTGGTTACTATACAAGAATTATAAATGCGTTTTTGTTAATTCTAATTCCATAGGAATATAGGCGTTAGATTAGCTTGAATAGGAGAATTGTACTTTGGGAGAAGGCTACGAGTAATATTAACCCTGTCAACCAATAAACCAGATAAATTAATCAGACGATTTAAGTGGAAGACTCAACGGGATTGTTAGCTAACCCATAGCTCTAGAATATTCACTTACATTGAATTTGATTCTATAATTTGCCAATTTGTTTCCTTTGTTTCTTAGTTTACTACTCTAGGTCAATTTTAGTTAAATATTCATACATTAGAATTCGCTTGAATAGATTAATATTTTGATTTAATTTAGTTGATAGTTAATCACAAGTCCCTGTGGGTAAAATATCTTGACTTACAATCCTAGATTACTTGTCGACCACGTATACTTGCATGTGCATTTGGGAGCAACAATTTTTTGCACTAACTATAAGTGTATATGGTAATACCGTATCGAATACAACTTATATATATACAGTATATGTACATACGCTATATAATGCACTAAGTATATGTGTATGAGATAATACCATATCGAATACAGCTTATTTATATAAAATATATGTAATTACGCTATATTATGCACTAAGTATTAGTGTATGAGGTATTACCGCATCGAATAAAGCTTATATGTATATAATATATGTATTTACGCTATACTATGCACTAAGTATAAGTGTATGAGGTAATACTGCATCGAATACAACTTATACAATATATGTACTTACACTATATTATGCACTAAAATATAAGTGTATGAGGTGATACCGTATCGAATACAACTTATATATATATATATACATATATATATATATATACATATATATATATATATATACATATATTGTATATATATATATATACATATATTGTATATATATATATACAATATATGTAATTACGCTATATTATGCACTATGTATTAGTGTATGAGGTATTACCGTATCGAATAAAGGTTATATATATAATATATGTACATACGCTATATTATGCATTAAACATTAGAGTGTGAGGTATTACCATATCGAATAAAGCTAATATGTATATAATATATGTACTTACGCTATACTATGCACTAAGTATAAGTGTATGAGGTAATACCGTATCGAATACAACTTATATATATACAATATATGTAATTACGGGTCCTTTACATGCCTTTTCCTCATCATCACTAACGCACGTACGCCGTTTGAGACTCAATTTTCCGCGAAGTTTCGTACAGAATATCAGCTTTTTTTCATATTTCAATCCTAGTCATCAGTTGATCAGCGAGCAGTATCTAGCAATGGATTTGTAGATTGAGAAAAAATCAGCTTCTCTATTAATTTGACGGCTCTTTCTCTCTCTCTCCCCCCTCTCTTTCTCTCTCTTCGACTCCTTCTCAGGCAAACATCACCAGCACCACCACCACCCTCTGGCGAGTCGCCGGAACCACCAGGTAACCAACAGGTAAGTACCCCCCTCTCCCCCCCTTCTCTCCCCTTACCCCACTGCCCGGAACACTGTTCCGACAGTGTTTCTCCATCACAAAGTATCTCCCTGTGTCACCTCTCACACCATCGTGACACACAGTGTCAGGCACTCATATCCGGCAAATTTCATCGCCGGGAACTGACGCACGCGCCTCCACGCGCTGCCCAGGCGCCGTCTACGCGCCGCCATATGACCCACGCGCCGCGCGCTGAACCACCTGTCCGGCACTTTTTCCGTCAGCTACTTTTAGACAGTTTTTCCCCCCCTTAATCCCGACCAACTTGGTACCCTCGGAATATTCCCCTGGTCACTTTCATTTTCTGTTGTTCACTTAGCCCCCTCATCTCCTTCTCTCACTGCTAATTCAAGGCAGATATTGCCGCTGTTTAGAGGTCCAGAATTCTTGCTTTTCGCCAGAAATTTTACCGGCAACCCCTGCTCTTTCCCTCTATTCTATCCTCTGCTTTTTGTGGGGGTGTTCTGTTTTCTTGGACAGGTGCCGATTCTACCGGTGTGGATTCCCAGCAAGTCGCAGTACTCCCGGTGACTCCCGTACAGACCTGCGGCGGGACGTAATTGAACTACACGCTTGGTCAAGCTTCAGGAAATCTCGGGCGCATCAAAGCATACTTCCAGGTTTTTCCACTGGGAATTGGTACCTCCCGCACTCTTGTTTTTTTGTGCACCTTTTTACGTGTTTTAGCCAAGCATATCTCGAGTGGTCTATTCTGTTGATATCTAGTTTGCGCCTTTTGTGTGTTCGCTGTAGGGCGTGTGTGTGTCACTGTACCCATTGTCGGTTGGAGAGATAGTGGCCGCGGCGGGAAATGTTAGCGTAAGGCATGTCCTCGGGGGGTGGGGGTGGTAACAGGAGTTAGTAGGGGAGCAGGGGGTGGTCCTACGGGTAGGGCGGGAAGCAAGGGTGGGAAGAGGGTAGCGGACGCCTTTGGATTAAGGTTTGGGTCATGGAACATAGGCACGCTGACGGGTAAATCCTTAGAGTTGGCGAAGGTTCTCCAGAAGAGGAGGGTCAACATAGCGTGTGTCCAGGAGACTAGGTGGAAAGGGACGAAGGCGAAGGATGTGGATGGGTTTAAGTTGTGGTATTTTGGGGTCGCGAGTGGTAAGAATGGAGTGGGCATCTTGGTAGATAGGGACTTAAGGGAGTCCGTGGTCGAGGTTAGGCGAGTGAACGATAGGTTAATGTCTATTAAGCTGGTTATTGGGGGTTGCATTCTCAACGTCATCAGTGCTTACGCATCGCAAGCGGGTCTAGACGAGGAGGCCAAGAGGCGCTTTTTGGAAGACCTGGATTTGGTGAGTAGTATTCCCCAATCTGAGAAGTTACTTATTGGAGGGGACTTTAATGGCCATATTGGGGCTGATGCTGGTGGCTACGATGAGGTGCACGGTGGCTTCAGCTTTGGGGTTAGGAACGGAGGGGGCACTGCGCTGCTTGATATCGCCAGGGCTTCCGAGCTCCTGATTGCGAACTCGGCATTTCAAAAGAGGGAGGAGCATTTGGTCACCTTCAAGAGCTCGGTGGCGAGGACTCAGATTGATTACATCCTCATCAGAAGGAGCGATAGAGGTTTGTGCAAGGACTGCAAGGTTATCCCAAGAGAGTCTCTCACAACTCTTCATAGACTCCGAGTGGTGGTTGTCGGTCTCTGGGTGAAGAGGAAGAAGAGGGGCATTCGGGGAAAATCGCGGATTAGATGGGGTGCCTTGACTAAGGAGAAAACACAGGAGATGGAAAGGAGGCTAGTTGAGGGCGGAGCTTGGAGAAGTTCTGGGGAAGCGGACGCTATGTGGTCAGCAACGGCGAACTTGGTTAGAGAGGTAGCAAGGGACGTGCTCGGGGTAGTCAAGGGCTATTCAGGCAGGAACCAGGGCGATTGGTGGTGGAACGATGTAGATAAGGAAAAAGTAGAGGTGAAGAAGGCAGCGTTCACTAGGTTGGCAGGGAGTTCTAGCGAGGAGGAACGGAGGGTGAACAGGTCGATCTACAAGGAGGCGAGAAAAGAAGCGAAGATGGCAGTCTCGGAAGCTAAAAACGCGGCATTCGGCCGCATGTATGAGGAACTAGGGGAGAAAGGCGGGGATAAGAAGTTATTCCGGTTAGCAAAAGCAAGGGAAAGGAAGGCACGCGATCTAGATCAAGTTAGGTGTATCAAGGACGAGGATGGTAGAGTCCTGATGGGGGAAGCTCAAATCAAACAGAGATGGCAGGCATACTTTCGGGACCTTCTTAACGAGGAGGGGGATCGTATCATAGAGTTAGGGGAGTTGGGGCATTCAGAGCGGCATAGAGACCTTGGGTACTGCATGCGCATTAGGGTGGAAGAGGTCATGGGGGATTTGCGTAGGATGAGTAGGGGTCGAGCGACCGGGCCGGACGAGATCCCGGTGGAGTTTTGGAAGTACATGGGTAAATCTGGAGGGGAGTGGCTCTCTAGGTTGTTCAATGTTATCTTCAGGACCAAGAGGATGCCAGAGGAGTGGAGGTGGAGTTCAGTGGTGCCCTTGTACAAGAACAAAGGGGACATCCAGTGCTGCAACAACTATAGGGGTATCAAATTAATAAGTCACACGATGAAGGTTTGGGAGAGGGTGATCGAGGCGCGAGTGAGGGAGGTGAGTTCTATAGCCGGGAACCAGTTCGGTTTCATGCCGGGCCGCTCCACCACAGAGGCTATCCACCTAGTCAGGCGGCTGGCGGAGCAATTCAGGGATAAGAAGAAGGACCTCCACATGGTGCTCATCGACTTGGAGAAGGCGTATGACAAGGTACCAAGGGAGGTGCTATGGAGGTGCTTGGAGGCGAAGAGCATGCCGGAAGCCTATATCAGAGTAATCAAGGACATGTACGATGGTGCTAAGACTAGGGTTAGGACGGTGGGTGGTGAATCAGACCATTTTCCTGTGGTCATGGGGTTACATCAAGGATCAGCTCTGAGCCCCCTCCTGTTTGCCTTAGTGATAGATGCTCTAACCCGACATATCTAAGGGGATGTGCCTTGGTGTATGCTTTTTGCTGATGATATTGTATTGATTGACGAGACGAGGGTTGGCATCAGTGAGAGGTTAGAGGTATGGAGTCAGACTCTCGAGTCTAAAGGTTTCAAAATAAGCAGATCCAAGACGGAATACCTGGAGTGCAAGTTTGGCGCGGAGCCGAGCGAGGTAGGAAGGGATGCGGTGATTGGTTCCCAGGCCATTGCCAAGAGGGACAGTGTCCGATATCTTGGGTCTGTGATTCAGGGGGACGGAGAGATTGACGGGGACGTCACCCATCGCATAGGAGCCGGGTGGGCAAAATGGAGGCTCGCCTCAGGGGTCCTGTGTGACAAGAAAGTTCCACACAAACTCAAGGGGAAATTATATAGAGCCGTGGTTAGACCTGCTATGCTGTATGGGACGGAGTGCTGGCCCGTGAAAAACTCCCATGTTCAAAGAATGAAGGTTGCAGAGATGAGGATGCTTAGGTGGATGTGCGGGCACACCAGACTAGATAGGATTAAGAACGAAGTTATCAGAGAGAAGGTAGGGGTGGCCCCAGTGGATGAGAAGATGCGAGAAGCGAGACTGAGGTGGTTCGGACACATTCGGAGGAGGGGCCCGGATGCCCCGGTAAGGAGCTGCGAGAGGCTGGAGATTGTTGGCGGTCGGCGAGGTAGAGGGAGGCCTAAGAAGTATTGGGCAGAGGTGATTAGGCAGGACATGATTAGAATGCAAGTTTCCGAGGACATGACCCTTGATTGGAGCGTCTGGAGGTCCAGAATCAGGGTTGTAGGTTAGGGGCTCCTAGAGTCCTTCGCACGTCAGTAGGTTTTCTCATAGACGATTTGTGTGTTAGCGTGTGCCCTCCTGTGGCTGTTATTTATGATAGTTACTGCACGATTTTATTGCCTGCGATTGTATGTATGTTTCTTATTTTTAGTTAATTATTTTCACTATTTTCTGCGGGAGTCACTAATGCTTTTTATTTTTGTTTTGTTTTACAGCTGTTTTTCCTTTTGTCATATGCGCCGAGGGTCGATTGGAAACAGCCTCCCTGCCCTTTCGGGTAGGGGTAAGGCTTGTCTACATATTACCCTCCCCAGACTCCCACCTGGTAGGAATATACTGGGTAGTTGTTGTTGTTGTTGTAATATATGTAATTACGCTATATTATGCCCTAAGTATTAGTGTATGAGGTATTACCGCATTGAATACAACTTATATGTATATAATATATGTATTTATGCTATACTATGCACTAAGTATAAGTGTATGAGGTAATACCGTATCGAATACAACTTATATCTATATATACAATATATGTATTTACGCTATATTATGCACTAAGTATAAGTGTTTGAGGTAATACCGTATTGAATACAGCTTATATATATACAATATATGTAGTTACACTATACTATGCACTTAGTATAAGTGTATGAGGTAATACCGCATCGGATACAGCTTATACACAGAATATATGTACTTACGTTATACTATGGACTAAGTATAAGTGTCGAATACAGCCTATAGGTATATAATATATGTAATCACGCTATATAATGCACTAAGTATTAGTGTATGAGGTATTAACGTATCGAATACAACACACACACACACACACACACACACACACACACATATATATATATATATATATATATATATATATATATATATATATATATAATATGTACTTATGATATATTATGCACTAAGTATTAGTGTATGAGGTAATACCGTATCGAATACAGCTTATATATATACAATATATGTACTTACGCTATACTATGCACTAAGTATAAGTGTATGAGATAATACCGTATCGAATACAGCTTATATGTATATAATATATGTAAGTACGCTATATTATTCAGTAAGTATTTGTGTATGAGGTATTACCGTATCGAATACAGCTTATATGTATATAATATATGTACTTATGCTATACTATATATATATATATATATATATATATATATATATATATATATATATATATTAAATTTAATTAAAATTAATTGAATTAAATAAATATAAATTTAAAATTGAATAATAATTAATTTAATTTTTTTGATATAGCGACCAATGTTGGTCGCTATTCAAGGTAAATGGTCAGAATTGTTTTTGAATTTAGCAACCAACCTGGTTGCTATTTTGGTCAAAATAGTCAAAACATATTTGGTACCAAAAATAGAGACCATAGTTGGTCGCTTATTGTAAAAACAGATTAAAAACAGGTTTCCCCCTCCCATTCTCTTATTTACTTCAAAAAAATCCCCAAACCCTCTCTTCTCTCTCTCACACTCAGACCCCCCCTCTGTCTCCCTCCAGCGGTGCCACCGACGTCCGCCGGCGGGAGCAGCAGCTCTGTCGTTGTCCTCCACAACCCAGCTGGTAGGTTTCTCTCTCCTTTATTTTTTTTGAAATAGAATTATTTTAATTTTTTTAATTTCTTCTAGTTTGAACCCTAAAAATTAATTGTTCTTAGCTAAATTAAATATATGATAATAGTTAGTAGCTAAATATTGGGTTTTACCTATTAATTTGGGCAAGAAATTGTTTGAAGAGAAGAAACCCTAAACTTTTAGGGTTTATGATTTTTCTTGTGAATCAAACTTTTAGGGTATAAATTGAAATTTTAGTTTAATCTTGATTAGTTTATAGGTAGATATTTAATATTGACACGTGATAGTAAATATATTTGGGTTTTTTCTTAAAGTTCAAGACAATTGAATGTTTAAGGCCTTAAGCGAATCGTTGTGTGGCTCTTGTTTGAGTACAACGAGTCACCCACATAGAGGATAAGTAACATTAGCCGTGTAATAATGTTTGAAATAACAATGAGTTGAACCTTTAGTGTAAAACTAGTTTAGTTATAAATAGTAATTTTAGGATATGACTTGAAGCTTTTAGGATATGACTTGAACTTTTGTGGATATGAATTGAACATTTTAGGATACGAGTTGAAGCTTTTTGGATATAAATTGAACTTTTTAGCTTAAGTTTAAACTCGTAGTATATGAATATAACTTTTAGGATATAAATTGAACCTTGAATCTTTGTATTGTCTTTACAGTTTAGTTGTAAACAGAATTTAGGATATGACTTAAAGCCTTTAGGATATGAGTTAAACTTTTACAATATGACTTGAGCCTTTTAGGTATGAGTTGAAGCTTTAAGATATAAATTGAAGCATTTATGTATGAGTTGAACCTTTGGGATATGATTTGAACTTTTGTGGATATGAATTGAACCTTTTAGGTATGAGCTGAAGCTTTTAGGATATAAATTGATCTGTTTAGTTTAAGTTTAAACTCGTAGTGTATGAATATAACTTTTAGGATATAAATTGAACCTTGAATTTTTGTATTGTCTTGATAGTTTAGTTATAAAAGAAATTTTAGGATATGACTTGAAGCTTTTAGGATATGAGTTGAACTTTTGGGATATGACTTGAGCCTTTTAGGCATGAGTTGAAGCTTTAGGATATAAATTGAAGCATTTATATATGAGTTAAACCTTTAGTATACGATTTGAAATTTTGTGGATATGAGTTGAAGCTTTTAGGATATAAATTGAACTTTTTAGTCTAAGTTTAAACTCGTCGTATATGAATGTAACTTTTAGGATATAAATTTAACCTTGAATCTTTGTATTGTCTTGATAGTTTAGTTATAAATAGAAATATTAGGATATTACTTGAAGGTTTTAGGATATGAGTTGAAATTTTAGGATATGACTTGAGCCTTTTATGTATGATTTGAAGCTTTTGGATATAAATTGAAGCATATGTATGAGTTGAACCTTTAGGATATGAATTGAAATTTTGGTTTAGGTTTTGGAATTTTAGATTGCGGGAGGTAAACGGTCAGAAGAGGTTGATGACGTTATTAGACATGCAATAGAACTTCCACCAAGAATAACTAAGATAAAGTACCTGGCAGAATGTGCCATTAATTGTTGTTCTAATTAGCGACATTGATGATGAGAAGGCAATGGCATGTGTTGCACTAAGTAATGGTGTAGGTAGGAATTTTGTATTTCCTAAGTAGATAAATGAAGAGCTTATAGAGTAATTCTCTTCTTCATTTTCCAAGAGAAAAAGACGTTTAATTGAGAGTGACGAGGTTGATACAGATGCAATGTGTTCTGTCGGTCATGATGGTTACCATAAAAAGGGGATCATAAGACTGTATGATGACAAAGATTTTAGGGAGATTTGTACTCGACTTTCTTCCAAGGTTAATAAATACAAGCTTAATGTGATATTGGTGATAATTCTTTGGATTCAGAAGATGATTTGGCGGACAGAAGTATGGAAATTTTGAAAAAAAGAATTAGAGGTTGAATGTTTTTACCTCTAATTCTTTTTATCAAAATTTCCATACTTTCTGTCCGTAAAATCGTCTGAATCCGACGAACTATCACCAAGATCACATTAAGCTTGTCTTTACTAACCTTGGAAGTAAGTAGAGTACAAAGGTTCCTAAAATCTTTATCATCATAGAGTTTTATGATCCACGTTTTATGGGAACTGGCACGACTGACGGAAAATATTCCATCTTTATCAACCTTTTCTCTATCAATCAAACCTTTTTTCCTCTTGGAAAATAAAGTAGAGAATTTCTCTATAACCTCTGTTATCTACTTAGGAAATGTTAAATCCTACTTTCACCATCATTTTTTTTTATACACATGTCATTGGCTTCTCATTATCATTGTAGCTAATGAGATCAACAATTGATCAAAGACACACCCTATCAGGAACTGTATCCAAGTTATTCTCCGTATCCAAGCTCATCCCGAGTAAGAGTACCGCAAAGAGTTTGATGATGTTTTTAGACATGCAATGGATCTTCCACCAAGAATAACTAAGATACAGTACCTGGTGGAATGTGCCTTTAATTGTTCTTCTCATTATAGCGACAATGATGATTAGAAGGCAATGACATGTGTTTCAAATAGTGATGGTGTAGGTAGGAATTTAGTATTTCCTAAGTAGATAAAAGAATAGCTTATAGTGTGATTCTGTACTTCATATTCCATGAGGAAAAGAAGTTTAATTGAGAGTGACAAGGTTGATGAAGACGGAATGTGTTGCGTTGGTCCTGGCAGTTCCCATAAAATGTGGATCATAAGACTCTATGATGATAGAGATTATAGGAAGTTTTCTTCTAAATTTTCTTTCAAGTCTGCCCCAAAAAGTTTAATGTTATAATTGTGATATTTCTTCGGATTCAGACACTAATTTGACCGACAAAAGTATGGCAATGCTCTTAAAAAAAGTTTTAAGGGCATTTCCATACATTTGTTGGTCAAATCGGTCTCTAAATGCGAAGAAATATCACAACTATCACATTAAACTTGGTGGATCAGACTTGAAAGAAATTTTGGAACAAAACTTCCTATAATATTTGTCATCATAAAATCTTATGATCCCCGCTTTGTAGGAACTGATACAACCAACGGAAAACATTCCGTCTTCATCAACGCTGTCACTATCAATCAAACTTCTTTTCCTCTTGGAAAGTGAAGTAGAGAATTTCTCTATGACCGCTTTCATATACTTAGGAAATGTTAAATCCTACCTACACCATCGCTTTTTTGAAACACATGTCGTTGCCTTCTTATTATCATTGTAGCTAATAGGATAAAGAATTGATCAAAGACACACTCCGTCATGTAACGTATCCAAGTTATTCTCTGTATCAAAAGTTCATCTCGAGTAATAGTACTACGAGGATAATCACCAAAGCCACCAGACAACTTTATGATGCCAATGAAGCAACATGAGCTATTCAATGAAACTCGTATTGCAAAGAAGAAGAAAGAGACTGATTCAGAAAGGAGGGTCGAGCCTCGACTACATACATGTAAGTTTTTTTATTAAATATTTTGATTTACTTTTATATAGATTTTGAATGTGACGACCCAAAGGGTCATCACCGTAATTCTCCCTTTCTATGCGCTTTTGAGGCCTTGAAAACCACTTATTTTGTTGCCTCGATTTGTGTGCACAATTCGAGCGCGAAGTCGGAAAATTTTTATGTGTTAATATTTGAATTGTGTGTTAAAAACTATGAATTTTGATAATAATATTGTCATAGTTGACTTTGGTCAACCTTTGGGTAAATGGACCCGGACCCATGATGTGACGGTCCCGGAGGGACCTTAGAAAAATTTGAAACCATGCCCGATGTCACGACCCGAATTTTCCCACCATCGGGAGTCGTGCTGGCGCCTACCGTCGAAGCTAGGAAAACCAACCTTTATAATCATTTTTACAAAACTTAAATGTGGAACAAGATAAATACTAAGATAATTAATTAAAACACGCGGAAGTCTTTTAACAACAATAGCGAAAACAAAACGCGGAAACTAACAACATGTCTATACCCAGTATCTGGTGTCACTACTCACGGACGACTGAAAGAGTACTAAAAACAATAGTCTGAAAGAAATACATAATATGTCTATTTGACACAATTAAAAAACTGAAGGAAATAGATTGAGGAGACTCGGGGCCCGCAAATGCCAGCGAACTACCTCGGAGCCTCTGGACTGAAGGATCACTCCCGAACTAAGTTGTGGTCCGTAGGCGCTGTCCTGACCTATGCACAAAAAGGCACAGAAGCGTAGTATCAGCACAATCGACACCATGTGCTGGCAAGTGCACGGCCTAACCCCGACGAGGTAGTGATGAGGCTAAACCGTACCTACCCCAATCAACCTGTACAGACGTATGTGCAATAACAGAAAATAACAAAATCTAATCAGATAATGGGGAGGGGACATGCTGGGAGTATAGCAGTTCAATTATCTAATCATCAACAACAAGGAAATGGAAACAATATAGCAAACACCATTATGAGAAAGACCAGTAAAACAAACGCTGCACCCATCATGCTTTTACTCTCGTCCTCACCAAAATAATCCATCACAGTGTACGACATCACCCATCGTACTTGATCACTCATACTCACCCAATCAATAATATGGAGTAGATCAATTATTACACGTATCTACAGTGGACGGCGCGCCACACGCTCCCATATTCTCTGTGCACAATGTCACCGGCATCTCAGGCCAATAACAATAGGTGGGCGGCGTGCCACACGATCCCATAATAAATGTCACCGGCATCTCAGGCCAATAACAATAGGTGTGCGGCGTGCCACACGATACCATAATAATATCTCGTGGTCGACGTGCCACACAATCCCATAATGTAATACAATTGAATAATTCTAACAATCTCTTCACAGAAGACCCCGATAGGGAAGCACATCAATATAACAGTTTAACCCGGCAAGGGTACAACTAAAAGCCCAAAATATCCCGGCAAGGGAAGAACAACTCCACAACAAGTACCGGCTAGGGAAAACGATTCAACAACAAATTCCGGCAAGGGAAAATATTATAATTCCTTCCTTATCTCATTTGCTTCTCAATTATCATTTCACAGTTCATTTAACAAGTAATTATCACAATTGTTCACTGTTTTGACAATTTAATAGCAATTATGACTCACGGTCATGCTAGACTCGGGCGCATAGGAAACCGTCACCATACCTATACACCGACTCCACATAGCACATAGCAATATTATCCTAATCCTATTCCCTCAAGACAAAGTTAGATCGAACACTTACCTCGAACACTTCCAACTCAAGTCACGCTTCTAGAATAGCTTTACCCCACGAATTTGCTTTAAAACCGGTCGAATCTAACCACAATTTACTGAAATGTATCAACAAATGCTAGTTAAATCAATTTGGATGCATAAGAAAGAAGTTCCCAAAGTTTTACTCAAAATTCAAAAAATGCCCCTGGGCCCACGTGGTCAAAACTCGAGGTTCGAACCAAAACCGGGTTACCCATTCCCCCACGAGTTCATGTATGCAATTTATTTTGAAATCGGACCCCAAATTGAGGTCCAAATCCCCAATTTTATGGAAACCTAGGTTCTACCCCAAATCCCCCATTTTTAACCATGAAAGCTTTGATTTAAGGATGAAATCATAAAGATTAAAGAAAACTAGTAAAAATTTACTTACATTTGGTTTGGGGATGAAAGGGTTCGAGAGAAATCGCCTATGGTGGTTTTGGGTTTTAAAAAATATGAAATGTGAGGTTTGAATTCGTTTAAGTATCTGTTGCTGGGATGCAGATATAGCAAATGCGATATTAACTCCGCATTTGCGAATTGGGGAGAAATCAAGGGGGGAAATTGCAATTGCGAGATTGACTTCGCATTTGCGAAAAAGAACATCGCATTTGCGATGGCAGGCAAAACAAGGGATGTTCATATTTGCGAACAAGTCTTCGCAACTGCGAAGACTGTAGACACTAGCAGATCCAAATGCAACAAAATGAGCGAACACCTACCCAAAACTCACCCGAGCCCTCGGGGCTCCAACACAAACATGCACCCAACCTCAAAAACATCCTACGGATTTGCTCGTGCGATCACATCGCCAAACTAACATCTAAAGCAAAGAATCAACCTCCAACTCATGATTTTTATTTCTAGTTCAAAACATTCAAATTTTTCCCCTTTTAGTCCAAACACATCGAACGACGTCTGTTTTAACCAAATAGATAGCGCTTAACGCCCATTTAAGACGTGTACCGGGTGTCGGAACCAAAATACGAGTCCGATACCACTATTTTTGATCAATTTCCGTTTTCATTTTTCCTTAAGCATATTTATTAAACCATTTCACAGAAAATCTCTGTACTCGAGCCTGGGACTTCGTATTTCGATTCCGGGACTACACCCGGGTCCTAAATTTCTTTACGGACCCTCCGTGACCGTCACATCACGGGTCCGGGTCCTTTTACCCAAAACGTTGACCGATGTCAACTATAGCAATATTAGTATCAAAATCCATAGTTTGTAACACAGAATTCAAATATTTTCACATAAAATTTTTTGATTTCACTCCCGGACTGCGCACGCAAATTGAGGCAACCCAATTAGAGGTTTTCATGGCCTCAGAAGCGCAAGGAAAGGGAGAATTACGGTGATGACCCTCTAGGTTGTCACATCCTCCACCTCTAAAATAAACGTTCGTCCTCGAACGGACAAAAGAAAATAGTACCTGAGTCGGGGAATAGATGGGGATAACGACTCCGCATATCAGACTTTGACTCCCAGGTCGATGCCTCTGGAGGCTGACCTCTCCACTGAACACGCACTGAAGGAAAACTCCGCGACCTCAACTGTCAAACCTGCCGGTCTAAAATAGCCACCGGCTCCTCCTCATATGACATATCCTTGTCCAGTTGGACAGTACTGAAATCTAGCACGTGAGTGGGATTACCGTGACACTTCTGAAGCATGGATACATGAAAACTAGATGCACAACTAACAAGTTAGGAGGCAACGCAAGCCTATAAGACACATTCCCCACACGGTCAAGAACCTCAAACGGGCCAATATACCTAGGTCTAAGCTTGCCCTTCTTTCCGAATCTCATCAGGCCCTTCATAGAAGATACACGGAGCAACACTCGCTCACCAACCATGAAAGCAACATCCCTGACCTTACGATATGCAACACTCTTTTGCCTGGACTGAGCTAACCGAAGTCTGTCCTGAATGATCTTGACCTTATCCAAGGCCTCCTGCACCAAATCTGTACCTAATAACCGAGCCTCTCCCGGCTCAAACCATCCGACTGGGGACCGAAACCGCCTACCATACAATACCTCATATGGAGCCATCTGAATACTGGACTGGTAGTTGTTGTTGTAGGCAAACTCCGCTAACGGCAGAACTGACTTCAAAAACCTCCAAAGTGAATAACGTAGGCTCGGAGCATATCCTCAAGAATCTAAATGGTCCTCTCGGACTGACCATCCGTCTGGGTGTGAAATGTTGTACTCAACTGGACCTGGGGCCCAACTCATGCTGCGCCGCCCTACAAAAACTCGAGGTAAACTGCGGACCCCGATCCAAAATAATAGATATGGGCACCCTATGAAGGCGAACGATCTCCCTGATATAAATCTCAGCATACCTCTTGGATGAATAGGTGGTGGCAACTGGGATGAAATGTGCCGACTTAGTCAGCCTATCCACAATAACCCATATAGCATCAAACTTCTTCGAGTCATCAGAAGGCCAGTAAGAAAATCCATGGCGATTCTTTCCCACTTCCACTCGGGAAGCTCAATCCTCTTAAATAACCCACCAGGCATCTCATGCTCGTACTTAACCTACTGACAATGTGGGCAATGAGCCACATATGCAACAACGTCTTTCTTCATTCTACGTCACCAATAATGTTGTCTCAAATCCCGATACATCTTTGCGGTGCCCGGCCGAATATAATACCCGAGAACTGTGGGCCTTCGCTATGATCGACTCTCGAATAACATCAACATTGGGCACAAAAAATTGCCCTTGCAACCTCGACACGCCATAATCTCCCAAAGTCATCTCCCTGGCACCTCCCCACTACCGTGTCTCTCAGGACACACAAATGGGGATCATCACTGCCGCCCCCGGATATGTTCCATCAATAACGAGCGAGCAACCGTGCAAGCTAACACCCTGCTGGGCTCAGAAATATCCAATCTCACAAATCTATTGGCCAAGGCCTGAACATCCAAGGCAAGCGGTCTATGGATGACAAAATATAGGCAAGGCTACCCATGCCGGAGGACTTCCTACGCAATGCATCGACCACCACATTGGCCTTTCCCGGGTGGTATAAAATAAAGACATTCTAGTATTTTAGCAACTCCAACCACCTCCGCTGTCTCAAATTCCACTCCTTCTGCTTGAACAAGTACTGAAGGCTCTTGTGATCCGTGTACACCTCACACGTCACACCATACAAATAATATTAGAATATACGCTTAACGCTAGAGGGGGGGTGAATAGCGTTATAATAAAAAACAATGTAAATTTGCGGAATTAAAATTGCAGGAGTATAATAAGTGCGGTAAATAAATAAGTAAGGAGAGAACACACCGAACTTATACTGGTTCACCACAACGTGTGGTTAGTCCAGTCCCCGAGAGACTCTCTCGAGTTGTACACTAACTCCGTTAAGCTTACGGGTGCTTAAAAAACCGTTACACTTGCTTGTAGATATGCACTCTACAAGACTTCAACCTGCTCGAGGATACCTCACCTCAAGACTTCAAGCCAAGGAACTAAACTTTCCTTCTTACAACAAGGGATTAGAACTTCCCTTCAAGTGTATGCAAACACTTAGCACTCAAGACAAGACTCTCTTTATAGAGTAGATATGAGTAAAAACAATACGCTCAAGAACACAACAACTTATTCAAGAATTTGGCTCTCAAAAATTATGAAATAGATATGAAATGATGAGAGAAGAGTATGTAAGCTTTATGCAAGAATTATAATCATTTGTTGTGGTTAAAAACGTGAATTAGAGGTGTATTTATAGTGCTCAAAGTCACCAAGACCGTTGCTTAATTGCCAATCACTAATTGCTGATTTTGTGCTTGCATAATCGATTATATGATCTGCATAATCGATTATCTGCAGATCGTTCAAAGATCATATGCGGATTTTAAGCAGAATAATCGATTATTCAAGTTGCATAATCGATTATCTATTAACGTTCAAAAATCGGATGCAGATTCTGTGCAAGCATAATTGATTATTGCCTTGTGTGTAATCGATTATATTTCAGCGTTTTAAAAATACTTTGGCACCGGTCAGTGAATAATCGATTATGCTATCTCGTATAATCGATTATTTTGTTGTTTTGAAAATCTGGTTTTACAATGTCTTAACATAATCGATTACGGGTGAGACATAATCGATTATATTGCTGTCTTGAAAAATTTCAGTTTAACATTGTCTTAACATAATCGATTATAAGTAAGACATAATCGATTATATTGCTGTCTTGAAAATTTCGGTTAACAGTGTCTTAACATAATCGATTATAAGAAATACATAATCGATTATTTATGTCCAGATTTGAAAAACATGTTTGAAAATCATTTTGGCTAAAATGAAAATGTTTGAAAATCATTTTGGTTTAACTCAACGATGCATGAAAATGATTTTACGAGAGAAGCCAAGACTTGAATAAGTTGTCGGATCAAGATCACACTATAAAGTGACTCATTTATAACTTTGTTGTTATTCTTGATCTTGCTCTTTGTTTCTCATGTTCTTGGACTTTGGCATATGTCAATGTTCCATGCACGTCGGTTTGTCATTTATCAAAACCTACAGAAATGAACACACGTTTAGTTTTAGCGACTTGAGAACGTGTTTCAAAAATTTCCCCCTTTTTGAAAGGCAAACCAATATCGGGATATGCATAAGATAAGTATAAGTTCCCCCATAAGTATAAGTTCCCCCTCAATTTATGAGTTCCCCCTCAATTTACGCCAATATGTATTAGTGTGCATAGCCCTTATTCTTCCCCCTTTTGACATTAGCAAAAATAATGAACTTTCATTAAAAATATTAAACATACATGAGAAAGCAAGAAACATAGACAGAATATAATTCAAACGATACATAACAAAGAAATTTATTATTCATTGTCATCATTAACATCCGGCTCGGCATCCGGCTCGGCATCCGGCACTCCATCCGGAAGAACAATTTGGGCATATGGATAGTTGACATGATCAAAGTACCCATGAATCTCATAAGTCAAACGAGTGATGTTTTGATCAATACGAGTCACTGAGGTTGACAAAGAAGCAAGTTGGTCTGAAATGGTTTGAAGAGTAGGAGCTTGAGGACGACGTATTTGAGTAGGAGGAAGAGGAGGATGTTCACCAATATTGTGAAATGAAGATTCTTGAATTTCCCAATGCTTTGTTGCCTTTTTGTGAGGACCGACGGAGGTGTCGATACCGGAGGCTTCAAAAATAGCCATTATGACAAATGCATATGGGAGTGGCTTATCGTCCCCAATTGCATCATACATGTGAGTCATGACGAACTGGCACCAATTGAGAACTCTGGTGATGAAATAAAATATTAGACGATATTCTGGGAGCATGTGCGTAATGGTTGGACGACGATTCTCCGGACAGTCGCCAATACCAATTTGGTGGAAAAGAAGTTGTTCATCAAATAAAGCGCCTTCTTCTCTAGTGTAGAGAGAGATGTCTTCACCATTTCGTGGAAGGTTAGTGAGGAGTTGCAAGTTTTCCTTATTTACAAAAATTGGAACTCCATTGATGCTAGAGACAAGGTCACCATCTTCGTCCTTCTGTAGATTTGAATAGAAGGCACGGATTAAAGCAGGGTGAATGTAAGGAGTTTGAAGATATATAAAGTCAATGAGTTGGCTTTGTATAAGAATATTTTCTGTTGATGGGGGTGCGCTACTTCGAAGATATCGAGTAGTTGAGAAACGAGGCGGAAGGATTTCTCGATTCTCAAATTTTTCAATGAATCGAAGAAGTTCGGGTTGAGTATCAAAACGCAAATAAGAGCCGTCTTTATAGTGGAAAACGGGTGGAGGAGCGGCGGAAGAGGAGGCAATATGTTTGCCGGAACGAGAGCGTTTAGAGTGCTTGCTTGCCATTAGTATGAAGAAATAGGAGCTGTTTCAAAAGTTTGAAGGGTTTGGAAGATTGTTTGGAGATAAGAGTGAGATTGAAGTGAAAAGATTTGAAGGATGGATACCCTTATTTATAGACTTGAAGATTTGAGAGCATTTATTGAGTGAAAGCTGCAGATTTGCCAAGCCAAACGTTCAAAAAACGGTAACAAAATTTTAAACACGGACCATTGCTAATCTATTATAGAGGCTGAATAATCGATTATACCAATATTTTGAATTGTAGTCTGAGAAGAAATCGATTATGCGATAGGAGATAATCGATTATTTGAAGACAGAAGGATTATGAGGGTCCGGACTCGGGGAATAATCGATTTTGGTTAATATGATAATCGATTATTTCCGTCCAGTGATATGACAAAAAGCCGAGACGATAAAGGGTAATCGATTTTGCAGTACTAAATAATCGATTATTATAAAACCTGTAACACTGAATCTCAACGTAATCGATTAGTAATATATGATAATCGATTATTGCCAAATTCCTGCAAACCGAGATGTTAGAAATAGTTTATTGTTCTTAGTCAATAATCGATTATTTGTTACCAGTGCCCAAAAATTTCCCCTGTCTTTGGGGCGATACCTGCAAAAAATAATTAGGCGCCTCCGACGCTCAAGTCAGTAATTATTTAAAGAAAAATGCAATGCATGAATTAGATCATCGTGGAGTCAAGAATTCCGAGTTCACTACGAATGCGGAAAAAGGACTCTTTCTCTAAAAGCTTTGTGAAGATGTCGGCCAATTGATTTTTAATTTCAACAAATTCAATTCGACATCGCCCTTGAAAACGTGATCTCTTATAAAGTGATGTCTAATTTCTATGTGTTTCGTTCTTGAGTGAAGAATAGGATTCTTCTTCAAGCTTATGGTGCTAGTATTGTCACATCGAAGAGGAACATGATCAATACTAAGACCATAATCCGAGAGTTGTTGCTCATCCAAAGGATTTGTGCACAACAACTCTCCGCGGCTATATATTCAGCCTCGGTTGTGGATAACTCAACACTAACTTGTTTCTTGCTAAACCAAGAAACTAAGGAGCTACCGAGCAAATGGCAAGTGCCACTAGTGCTCTTGCGGTCCAATTTGCAACCCGCAAAATCGGAATCGGAATAGCCAACAAGTTGGCATGAAGAACCTTTGGGATACCATAATCCCACATTTATAGTTCCAACAAGATACTTCATTATCCGTTTTACCGCAGTTAGGTGCGACTCCTTCGGACATGATTGATATCGAGCGCATAAATACACGCTAAACATGATGTCCGGTCTACTTGCAGTAAGATAAAGAAGGGATCCGATCATACCTCTATACTTCTTTGTGTCTACTTCCTTACCTTTCTCATCTTTTTCAAGATGGTCGGATGTACTCATTGGGGTGGCCATTGCTTTAGCGTTTCTCATTTCAAAACGATTTAGCAACTCCTTGCAATATTTGGATTGGCAAATGAAAGTTCCCTCTTTCATTTGTTTCACTTGCAACCCTAAGAAGAAGTTTAGCTCACCCATCATTGACATTTCGAATTCGCTAGTCATTAACTTAGAGAATTCCTCGCATAAAAAATCATTAGTAGCACCAAAAATAATATCATCGACATAAATTTGAACTAATAGAATGTCATTGTTTTTATTTTTGATAAACAGTGTAGTGTCAACTTTCCCCCTTTCGAACTCATTGTCCAAAAGAAATTTGCTTAAGCGCTCGTACCAAGCTCGAGGAGCTTGTTTAAGTCCATATAGCGCTTTCTTAAGCTTGAAGACGTGATCGGGAGATTTAAAGTCTTCAAAGCCCGGGGGTTGTTCAACGTACACTTCCTCTTGAATAAACCCATTGAGGAAGGCACTTTTGACATCCATTTGAAATAATTTGAAATTCATAGATGATGAAAAAGCAAGTAATAAACGAATGGCTTCTAGGCGTGCAACGGGTGCATAGGTTTCTTCATAATCAATGCCTTCTTCTTGATTATATCCCTTAGCAACTAGCCTAGGTTTGTTTCTAGTGATTATACCATTTTCATCTAATTTATTCCGAAAAACCCATTTCGTACCAATTATGGTGTGATTATCGGGTCTTGGCACCAATTCCCAAACATCATTACGTTTGAATTGGTTAAGCTCCTCTTGCATTGCCAAGGTCCAATGCTCATCCCCAATTGCTTCAGAAATAGTTTTAGGTTCTATTTGTGAAACAAAAGCCATATGTCCTACAGTGTCTTTAAGAAGGTTTCGTGTACTTACCCCTTTCTCGATGTTGCCAATTACCTTGTCAAGAGGGATGGTCTTTAGACGTCCTCCAAGCCTTAGGCATCATCGATTCTTCTTCTTGTGGTGGTGCTTCTTCCGATGATTGTTCCATGACTTCATCTTGAACTTCCTTTGGATTCTCCTTTTGCACCTCATCTTGAAGATTGATTTTGTTTAAAGCATCTGCAAGATCAACACAATAATCCTTTCTCGCCAAGCGAGCATCATTTTCACAAAATACTACGTGAGGAGATTCCTCAACAGTTTTGGTTCGATTATTGAAAACTCTATATGCTTTGCTACACGATGAGTAACCAAGAAAAATTCCTTCATCAGATTTCGCGTAAAATTTTCCCAAGTTATCTTTTCCGTAGTTGTGAATAAAACATTTACAACCGAAGACTCTAAGATGGGAAGATTTGGTTTCCTTCCCTTATAGAGTTCATAGGGAGTTTTTATGAGTATTGGTCTTATGACAGCTCTGTTTAAAACATAGCTTGCGGTACTCACGACATCCGCCCAAAACTTTTTGGAAATCTTAGCCTCATCGAGCATGGTTCTAGCCATCTCTTCGAGACATCGATTTTTACGTTCCACCACTCCATTTTGTTGTGGTGTACGTGGAGCCGAGAAGGTATGTTCAATACCGAGTTCGTCACAAAAATCCGCAAAGATATTATGATCGAACTCTCCCCCATGATCACTTCTTATGGAAGTGACGGTTGTGTTCTTTTCATTTTGAACATGTTTAAGAAAACTTTTAAAAGCATGAAAGGCATCACTTTTATGAGCAAGAAATAACGTCCATGTGAATCTAGATTAGTCATCAACAATTACAAAAGCATAAAGATTTCCACCAAGACTTTCAACACGACATGGTCCAAAAAGATCCATGTGTAGAAGTTGTAAGGGTCTAGTGGTTGAAACAACATTTTTGGATTTAAAAGAGGCTTTTGTTTGTTTCCCTTTTTGACATGAATCACAAATAGAATCTTTTTCAAATTTCATGTTTGGAAGACCAATTACTAAATCTTGTGAAACTAGTTTGTTTAAAAGATTCATATTTACATGAGCTACTCTACGATGCCATAACTACAGGTCGTCTTCTTTACTCATAAGGCAATTTACAAAACTTGATGAAGAATTTTCAAGATCAACCATATAGATATTATCCATTCTAATACCACGAACAATAATTTTGAAATCACTACGACAGATAACTAAGCATTCTTCGGAGTCAAACAATACAAGATTTCCCTGTCACATAATTGACTTATGCTCAAGAGATTATGTTTAAGACCTTTAACTAGCAAAATATGCTTAATGGAGGAGGATTCGTCCTTATCGACCGATCCAATGCCGATAATCTTTCCTTTGTTATTGTCTCCAAAAATAACATTTCCTCCTTCCGTGGGTTTTAGTTGAAGGAATTTTGATGCATCCCCGGTCATATGTTTGGAGCATCCACTATCAAGGTACCAAAGTACACTTGATCCCTTCAAACACACCTACAAAACAAATTAATGAGATTTTGGTACCCAAGCCATTTTGGGTCCTTGTGTGTTAGCTGCAAAATATTGGTGTGATTGTCCTGCAATGAAATGTCTATGTCTAGTGAAGCATGCGGGAGCAATATGTCCAATTTTATTGCAATAATGACAAATGACATTCGGATTGTGCATTCTTCTAGGATGATAATAATTTGGGGGTCTAAATTTATTCACTCTATTTTTAGGAACATAGTTTTGATGTAGTTTTCGAAAATCTTGTCTAGGTGGTCTATACATGCCAACATTTCTTCTAGCATTCACTCTATTTTTAGGAATATAGTTTTGATGTGGTTTTCGAAAATCTTGTCTAGGTGGTCTATACATTCCAATATTTCTTCTAGCATTTGTTCTAGGATGAGTTGCAATTCTAGGTTGAGTGTTGACATTTATTTTGTTTTGCCTAAGTTGAGTCTTAGGTGGTTTAGGAATGGACTCAACTTTTTCTTTTGGCTCGCGTTTAAAGCCTATACCGTGCTTAGTGGATTTCAAATTTACAAGCACTTCATTGAGATTTTTGTGTGAAGAATTGAATTTGTGCAAAGTGCTTCTAAGACTTTCTACTTCTTCCTTTAGAGATTTGCAAGAAGTACAATCCTTATTTGAGCTTTCGGGTTTATCGGCGCTTCTTTTGCCATAAAACTTGTTTTCCTCTTTTAATTTCTCATTTTCAAGAGTTAGTTTATCAAAATCCTTTTCTTTTGAAGAAAATTGTTTTCTTAAATCTTTTATAGATTTAGAAGCGCTAATAAACTCTTTATACAACTCATCAAATGCATCTTGCATTTCTTCTAAAGTGAAATAGTTCTTAGAAGTAGTACGTACCTCATTTTGAGTTTCTTCGTGTGCCATAAGACACAAGTTTGCGGTCTCGTTTCCTTCTCCATCACTTGATTCGTCTCCGGAGTCGCCTCCCCAAGAGATGTATGCTCTTTGTTTCTTGACGGGTTTCTTCTCCTTTTTGGTATTTGGACAATTTGATTTGATGTGCCCGATTTCTCCGCATCCATAACACTTTAATTGGTCTCCTTGTCGCTTACCTTTTCGTTCATACTCCTTTCGCATGAACTTGTGAAATTTCTTAATAACAAGTCCGAACTCGTTATCTTCGTCGCTTGAATCCTCATCATTTTGAGGTTGAGCCGTGCTTGCCTTGAGGGCGATTCTTCGCTTCCTTTGATCATCCAAAGGAGGGTTAAGAATAGTAGATTCATAGGTTTTGAGATTACCTCTAAGCCCGTCGATTGTGACATTTGTAATGCCGATTGACTCTTGAATAGCGTCGGCTTTGGAGCGCCATTCCGGAGTGAGACTTCGAAGAATTTTACGGACAAGCTCCCTATCCGTGAAAGTCTTCTTGAGAGCATGAAGATCATTAACGATTTTTGAAAATCGTTCAAACATATCGTCTATCTTCTCGCTTTCCTTCATATGAAAAAGTTCATATTCGTGGGTTAGAAAATCTATTTTAGCTTCTCTTACCTGGTCCGTACCTTCGTAGGGGATCTCCATTTATCCCACATTTGCTTAGCCGTGGTGCAACATGAGATTTTCCGATAATCATCGGGATTTACAGCACAAAATAGCATGTTAATGGCCTTTGCATTATATTCCACCTTTCTGATATCGTCCATATCGTATTCGTCTTCCGACTTTGGGACGAGTTCATCTCCAACCTTTTTAGTTGGAAGTTGTTCTCCATTCTTTATGATTTTCCACAATTGGAAGTTGTTTGATTGAATGAAAATCCTCATTCTCTCCTTCCAATAAGTGTAATTGGTGCCATCAAAGAGTGGTAGCCTTGTGAAGCATTGTCCTTCACCTAGTCCTGCATTAACGTTACGAGTAGAAGCCATGGATTGTTTCTCTCAAACTGTTAAGTCTTTCATAGAGTTAGGCTCTGATACCAATTGTTAGAATATATGCTTAACGCTAGAGGGGGGGTGAATAGCGTTATAGTAAGAGACAATGTAAATTTGCGGAATTAAAATTGCAGGAGTAAAATAAGTGCGGTAAAGAAATAAGTAAGGAGAGAACACACCGAACTTATACTGGTTCACCACAACGTGTGGTTAGTCTAGTCCCCGAGAGTCTCTCTCGAGTTGTACACTAACTCCGTTAAGCTTACGGGTGCTTAACAAACCGTTACACTTGCTTGTAGATATGCACTCTACAAGACTTCAACCTGCTCGAGGATACCTCACCTCAAGACTTCAAGCCAAGGAACTAAACTTTCCTTCTTACAACAAGGGATTAGAACTTCCCTTCAAGTGTATGCAAACACTTAGCACTCAAGACAAGACTCTCTTTATAGAGTAGATATGAGTAAAAACAATACGCTCAAGAACACAACAACTTATTCAAGAATTTGGCTCTCAAAAATTATGAAATAGATATGAAATGATGAGAGAAGAGTATGTAAGCTTTATGCAAGAATTATAATCAGTTGTTGTGTTTAAAAACGTGAATTAGAGGTGTATTTATAGTGCTCAAAGTCACCAAGACTGTTGCTTAATTGCCAATCACTAATTGCTGATTTTGTGCTTGCATAATCGATTATATGATCTGCATAATCGATTATCTGCAGATCGTTCAAAGATCATATGCGGATTTTAAGCAGAATAATGGATTATTCAAGTTGCATAATCGATTATCTGTTAACGTTCAAAAATCGGATGCAGATTCTGTGCAAGCATAATCGATTATTGCCTTGTGTGTAATCGATTATATTTCAGTGTTTTAAAAATACTTTGGCAACGGTCAGTGAATAATCGATTATGCTATCTCGTATAATCGATTATTTTGTTGTTTTGAAAATCCGGTTTTACACTGTCTTAACACAATTGATTACAAGTGAGACATAATCGATTATATTCAGTTTAACACTGTCTTAACATAATCGATTATAAGTAAGACATAATCGATTATATTGCTGTCTTGAAAATTTCGGTTAGCACTGTCTTAACATAATCGATTATAAGAAATACATAATCGATTATTTATGCCCAGATTTGAAAAACATGTTTGAAAATCATTTTGGCTAAAATGAAAATGTTTGAAAATCATTTTGGTTTAACTCAACGATGCATGAAAATGATTTTACGAGAGAAGCCAAGACTTGAATAAGTTGTCGGATCAAGATCACACTATAAAGTGACTCATTTATAACTTTGTTGTTATTCTTGATCTTGCTCTTTGTTTCTCATGTTCTTGGACTTTGGCATATGTCAATGTTCCATGCGCGTCGGTTTGTCATTTATCAAAACCTACAGAAATGAACAAACGTTTAGTTTTAGCGACTTGAGAACGTGTTTCAACAAATAATGCTTCCAGATCTTCAAGGCATGAACAATGGCCGCCAACTCTAAGTCATGAACCGGATAATTCTTCTCGTGGATATTCAACTTCCTCGAAGCAATTGCTATGATCTTGCCATTCTACATCAACAATGTACCAAGTACGATGTGGGAAGCATCACAATATACAGTATAAGGTCTTGATTCCTTGGGCTAAAATCAATTCCGTTGCGGAAAACTATCTTAAGGACGCCGAGTGCCCTAGTCCTCATCTGGTGGTAACCAGATCTCTTATTTATCATTGAAAAGAAAAACTCCCTGGTTCTCTGAAGCTGATCAAAACACATCCTCGTCGAACTTCCTTCTTCTTTGCAATAACATTGGTGTGCCCCAAAGCGAAACTCTGGCCTAACAAAATCCTTATCAAGAAAGTCCTGAAACTCTTCCTTTAACTCTCTCTCAACTCTGACGGGGCCATGCGATAAGAAGAAATGGAAATAGGTTGAGTGCCCGGTGCCAGGTCAACGCGAAGATCGATATCTCTGTCAGGAGGCATGCCCGGCAGCTCTGATGGAAAAACATCAGGGAAGCTCCCGAACAATAGGAACAGAACAAATGGAAGGAACCTCTGCACTGGAGTCACGATCATACACCACTAGAACTAAGCACTCCTCTCTTAACCATGCGTCGAGCCTTTGCATACAATATCACACTACGGGTCAGAGGATCTAAAATCCCTTTTCATTCTAAATTGGGCAATCCTGGAAAAACCAAGGTCACGGGGACAACTAATCCATCCTCAGTATAATGTCGAAGTCCACCATCTCTAAGAGAAATAAGTTGACACGGGTCTTAAGACCCTCAAATACTACCACACATGAATGTTGCACTCGGTCGACTATTATAGAATCACTTACCGGTATAGACACATATGTAGGAATACTCACAGCCTCAGTAGGCATGACCAAATGGGGTGAAAAATGGGACGACAGATACGAATACATAGATCCATGGCCAAATAGAACTGAAACACCTCTAATACAAATCAGAATGGTACCTGTGATCACTGCATCTGTTGACTCGACCTCCGGCCTGGCCGGCAAAGCATAGCAATGGGGCTGACCCCTTACTCCCTGAACTGTATCTATGGGATAATCTGTTTCAAGCTAACCTTTTCCTCTGGCGGTCTGAGCTCCACCTCTACGTTCCCTACCTCCACCTCTATGGCCTCTACCCCTGCCTCTAGCTGGCTGGGCGGCCTGAATCATGGGATGAGGACCCTGTTGCTGCGAACTGCTGGAAGCTCGAGGGCAATACTTGGCAATGTGCCTCAGGTCGCCACAAATGAAGCAAGTCCTCGGGTGCTGAGAATATCGAAGCGGCTGCTGGGCGGGACACTGTGACTGAAAATTGCGACCACCTGGAGCACCATGAGAATCCTGAAGGGCTGACTGGAAAGGCCTCGTGGGATGGCCTCTGTCATGTCAATCCCTACCTCCCGATGAGGTACCATAGAATCTACCAGAATGTCGAGGCCTCTTATCAGATCCCTGACCACCTTCCTGAGAAAGTGCCATCTCTATTCGGCGAGCGCCATCCGCCGCCTCTTGAAAGGTAATCTCACTCCCGGCACTCATGGCCATCTGAACGCGGATCGACTGAACCAACCCATTCACAAACCTCCGTACTCTCTCTCTCTCTCTCTCTCTCGGTGGGGAGTATTAGAATAGTATAATGTGGAAGATCAATATACCGCGTCTCATACTGTGTAACGGACATAGAGCCCTGCTGGAGACGCTCAAACTGCCTGTGAAGTGCCTCCCGCTGAGCGATGGGGAGAAACTTCTCTAAAAATAACTCTACAATCTGATCCAATGTCAAAGCTGGAGATCCTGCTGGTCTAGATAGATGATAGTCTCCCCACCAAGTCTTGGCGGACCCGACAAGCCTGAAAGTGCAAAAATCGACCCGATTGGTCTCTATTATCCCCATAGTCCCGAGGACCTCATGAAAACTGTATAGAAAATCCTTGGGATCCTCCGATGAAGCACCGCTAAAAGTAGTGGTAAAAAGCTTGGAGAGACATGGCCGTCCCATCTTCGACCTGAGCTGTAATACCTGTCTGAGATGCCACTACGGCTGAACCAACAGAATCTGAGTCTGGGGATCCACCTACTCCAGAGTACATGTAGCAGGAGTCTGAACCCCTCCTCCAGCCTGAGAAATGGCTGGTGCTACTGGCAGCAATCCCGCTCTAGTCACACTGTCCATAAAGCTTGTTATGCGGACGAGGGAATCCTAAAGATTTGAAGAATACATCACTCCTCCTGGGACTTGAGCTTGGCCAACTGAAGCTGGCGGAGCTGAAACCTCCTCAACAAAGTCAATATCAGGCTCCACCTCTAGAACTGCTGCCTGGGGCTGAGCTCTGCCCCTGCCACGGTATCTGGCTCGGCCTCGACCCCTACCAATCGCGGGAGGTGCTGCTGGGGGCTCGGGCTGCTGCGGGGAAGAAGAAGATGCACGTGTTCTCGCCATCTGCAAAAGAATAGAGTATAACGACAATCAATACTTGAGAAAAAGAATCGCACGATAAGAATGAACAAAGTGAAATATTTCCTAACTCAGTAGCCTCTAGGGGTAAATACAGACGTCTCCGTACCGATCCCTCAGACTCTACCGAGCTTGTCCGTGAGTTGTGAGACCCAAGTAACCTAGACTTCTGATACCAACTTGTCACGACCAGGATTTTCCCACCATCGGGAGTCGTGATGGCGCCTACTGTCGAAGCTAGGCAAGCCAACCATTATAATTATTTTTGCAAAAATTAAATGTGGAACAGGATAAATACTAAGATAATTAATTAAAACACGTGGACGTCTTTTAACAACAATAGCAAAAAAAATATGCAGAAACTAACAACATGTCTCTACCCAATATCTGGTGTCACTACTCACAGATGACTAAAAGAGTACTAAAAACAACAGTCTGAAAGAATTACATTATATGACTGTTTGACACAATTAAAAAAATGAAGGAATTAGATTGAGCAGACATGGGGCCCTCGAACGCCAGCGAACTACCTCTGAGCCTCTGGACTGAAGGATCACTCCCGAACTATAGCTGCGGTCCTTAGGCGGTGTCCTGACCTGTGCACAAAAAGGCATAGAAGCGTAGTATCAGCACAACCGATCCCATGTGCTGGCAAGTGCCCGGTCTAACCCCGACGAGGTAATGACGAGGCTAAATCGGACCTATCACAATCAACCTGTACAAACGTATGTGCAATAACAAAAAATAACCAAATCTAAACAGATAATGGGGATGGGACATTCTGGGAGTGTAGCAGTTCAATTATCTAATCATCAACAACAAGGAAATGGAAACATCATAACAAACACCATTATGAGAAAGACCAGTAAAACAAACGCTGCACGGCACCTCCCATCGAGCTTTTACTCTCGTCCTCACCAAAATAATCCATCACAGTGTATGGCATCACCCATCGTACGTTATCACTCATCCTCACTCAATCAATAGTATGGAGTAGATCAATGATTACAAACATCTACAATGGACAGCGCGCCACACGCTCCCGTATTCTCTGTGCACAATGTCACCGGCATCTAATGCCAATAACAATAGGTGGGCGGCGTGCCACCTCCTGTAATAAATGTCACCAGCATCTCAGGCCAATAACAATAGGTGTGTGGCGTGCCACACGATCCCATAATAATATCTCGTGGTCGGCGTGCCACACGATCCTAATATGTAATACAATTGAATAATTCTAACAATCTGTTCACAGAAGACCCCGATAGGGAAGAACATCAATATAACAGTTTAACCCAGCAAGGGTACAACTAATTGCCCAAAATGTCCCGGCAAGGAAAGAACAACTCCACAACAAGTCCCGGCAAGGGATAACGATTCAACAACAAATCTCGGCAAGGGAAAATACCATAATTCCTTCCTTAACTCATTTGCTTCTCAACTATCATATCACAGTTCATTTAACAAGCAATTATCACAATTGTTCACTGCTTTCGACAATTTAATAGCAATTATGACTCACGGTCATGCTAGACTCAGGCGTAGAGGTAACCGTCACCATACCTATACACCAACTCCACATAGCACATAACAATATTATCCTATTCCAATTCGCTCAAGCCAAAGTTAGATTGAACACTTACCTTGAATCCAAAAATAACAACTCAAAGCTCAACAATCGCTTTCCTCTAGAAGTCGAGGCTTGGTGGTCGTCAATTGAGAGTGTAGGAGGAGAGCTCGTGAGGGAATTTTTGAAGAAATTCGAAAAAAAACACTGATAATATTGCTGAGCTTTGAGTTGAACTTTGAGTTGATATTTTCAGATTCGATGTAAGTGTTTGATCTAACTTTGGCTTGAGGGAATAGGATTAGGATAATATTTTCTATGTGCTATGTGGAGTCGGTGTATAGGTATGGTGACGGTTACCTATGCTCCCGAGTCTAGCATGACCGTGAGTCATTTTGCTATTAAAAATTTCGAAAGAAGTGAACAAATGTGATAATTACTTGTTAAAT
This sequence comes from Nicotiana benthamiana, assembly GCA_034376525.1. Lineage (NCBI taxonomy): Eukaryota > Viridiplantae > Streptophyta > Magnoliopsida > Solanales > Solanaceae > Nicotiana > Nicotiana benthamiana. The sequence continues at coordinate 39,015,343 of CM067336.1, forward strand.
GGACTATGAAGTGATAGTTAAGAAGACAATGATCTAAAGAAGGAACTTTGGTATTTTTCCCTTGCCGGGACGTATTGTTGAGTTATTCTCCCTTGTCGGGATATTTTATCTTGTTATATATTCCTTTCTTGTTTGGTTGTGACCATTGATTGGGTGAGGAAGATAGATATTACGCATGAAAGGTCTTTTCATGCCATGTTTCTTGATTATTTGAGCACGAAGGGTCATTCCATGCCTTGTTGTGAGAGCTATGTGAAGAAAGAACGAAGGGTGATGCCGTGCGCTATGTATTGAGAGTAAAAGCACTAAGGGTGATTCCATGCACTATGTATTCAGAGTAAAAGCACGAAGGGTGTTCCCGTGCATTATATTTGACAGTTCTGGTGAGAAATGAGAGTAAAAGCCCGAAGGGTGGTGTCGTGCAGTTGTTGATTCACTGGTTTTTCTCTATTTAATGTTATATATTCAGTTTCATTTCTTGTTCGTTGGACTTAAAATTTAATTGTTACACCCCCGGCATGTCCCCTCCCTATTATCTATTTAAATTTTCGTTACCTTCCCGTTATTGCACATATATTTGTACAGGTTGATTGTGGTAGGTCCGGTTTAGCCTCGTCACTACCTCACCAGGTTTAGGTCGGGCACTTACCAGCACATGGGGTCGGTTGTGCTGATACTACACTTCTGTGCCTTTTTGTGCACAGGTAAGGACACAACGTTCGAATCGAAGCAATAGCTAGGGACGATCCTTCAGTCCAGAGACTCTGAGGTAGTTCGCTGGTTCTGTTTGTACCAAAACAGACTTGTTATACATTTCATTCAGACTGATATTTGTAGAATTCGGTTAGTAATCCGTGAATAGTGACACCAGATGATGGGTATTGCTAAGTCATAGTCTTCCGCACATTATTAATATTTCTGTAAAAAGTCTTCCGCGCATTTTATTTAATTATTTCGGTTATTATAATTGTTTAGATTATAGTTTTATGGAATTTTTTAAAAGGGTTGGCTTGCCTAGCTCCTATAGTAGGCGTGATCGCAACTACCGATGGTGGAAAACAATCTGGGTCGTGAGAAGTTGGTATAAGAGCACTAAGTTACTTGGTTCTCACAACTCACGGGCAAGCTCGGAAGAGTCTGAAGGTTCGGCACGGATACGTCTGTATTTATCCCAGAGGCTACAAAGATAGGAAAAAATTTTACTTTGTTCATTCTTGTCGTGTGATTCTGTTTCTCAAAGATTTTTTGTCATTCTACTATGTTCTTTTGCAGATGGAGAGAACATGTACGTCTTCTTCTTCTACACAACTACCCGAGCCCCCAACAGCAGCTCCCGTGAGAGGCAGGGGCCGAGGCTGTGCCAGGGGCAGAGCCCAGCCTTAGGTAGAAGTTCCAGAGGTGGAGCGTCATATTTACTTTGTTGAGGAGGTTCTAGCCCCACTAGCTCCAGTGGGCCCGGCTCAGGTCCCAGGAGGGGTGATATTTTCCCTGAATCTCCAGGATGCTCTCGTCCGCATAGCAAGCTTTATGTATAGTGTCGCTAGAGCGGGATTGCTGCCAGTAGCACCAGTTACTTCTCATACTGGAGGAGGGGTTCAAACTCCTGCTACACGTACTCTGGAGCAGGTAGTTCCCCAGACTCAGGTTCCATTGGTTCAGCCCGCAGTGGCAGCTCAGACAGGTATTACAGCTCAGGCCGGAGATGGGACGTCCATGTCTTCGGATTCTTTATGGAGACTTGATCAGTTCTCCAAGCTTTTCACTACCACTTTCAGCGGTGCTTCATCGGAGGATCCCCAGGATTTCCTCTTCAGTTGTCATGAGATCCTCAGGACTATAGGGATAGTAGAGACCAATGGGGTCGATTTTTGTACCTTCAGGCTTTCAGGATCCGCCAAGACATGGTTGAGGGATTATTGCCTATCTAGACCAGCAGGTTCTCTAGCTATGACATAGGATCAGTTCGCGGAGTTATTTGTGGAGAAGTTTCTCCACGTCACTCAGCGGGAGGCACTTCACAGACAGTTTGAGCGCCTCCAACAGGGCTCCATGACAGTTACACTGTATGAGACCAGATTTATTGACTTGGCATGCCATGCTATTGTGATACTCCCTACAGAGCGAGAGAGGGTCCGGAGGTTCATTGACGGATTTATTCAGCCGATTCGCCTTTAGATGGCTTTGGGAGTTGGCAGTGATATTTCCTTTCAGGAGGCAGCCAATGCGGCCCGCCGAGTCGAGATGGCACTGGTTCGAGGAGGTAGTCATGGTTTAGACAAGAGGCCTCGACATTCTGGCAGATTTAGTGGTTCCTCATCTGGAGGTAGGGATTTCTATGACAGAGGCCATCCCATGAGGCCCTTCTAGTCGACACTTCAGGTTTCCCATGGTACCCCAGACGTGGTGGTCATCAGTTATATTATACAGACTAGCAGTCCTTCAGCGCACAACCAGCCCCCATCAATTCACCGCCACTTCAAAGCTTCAGGGGAGGACGTACCGGTCGACAGGGCCAACAGTCTTAGCCGCAGAGGTCATGTTATGGTTGTGGTGATTCAGGTCATGTTGTCAGGTTTTGCCCTTGAGCCTCGAGTAGTTCTCAGCAGCAGGGTACTCGCCCTACGATTCAGGCAGCAGGTGATCAACAGGATACCCAGCCAGCTAGAGGTGGGGGTTGGGATCATAGAGGTGGAGGGATAGACCGTAGAGGTGGATCTCTGATAGCCAGAGGTAGGGTCAGCCCACAGCGGATCGTCCTTGAGATACAGTTCAGGGGAGTGGGAGCCAGCCCCGTTGTTATGCATTGCCAGCCAGGCTGGAGGCTGAGTCATATGACTATGTGATTACATGTACTGTACTGGTCTGTGATAGGGGTGCTTCAGCATTATTTGATCCGGGATCTACTTATTCTTATGTGTCATCCTATTTTTCACCCTATTTGATCATGCCTAATGAGGATTTGGGTATTCCTGTATACGTCTCCACACCAGTTGGTGATTCTATAGTGGTCGACCGAGTGCATCGTTCTTGTGTGGTTGTATTTGAGGGTCTTGAGACCCGTGTCGACTTATTGCTTTTAGACATGGTGCACTTTGATGTTATATTAGGGATGGATTGATTGTCCCCATATCATGCTATCTTGAATTATCACGCGAAGACCGTGATTTTGGCCTTGCCATATTTGCCCCGACTTGAGTGGAGGGGGACCCCAGTTCATTCCAACTATAGTATTATTTCGTATGTCAAGACTCGACGTATGGTTGAAAAGGGGTGTCTAGCATATTTAGTGTATGTTCGCGACTCCAGCGTAGAGGTCCCATCTAATGACTCTGTTCCTATTGTTCGGAAGTTTCCTGAGGTGTTCTCTTCAGACCTGCCGGGTATGCCGCCCGACAACGATGTTGATTTATGTATTGATCTAGCTCTTGACACTAATCCTATTTCCATTCTGCCGTATCGCATGGCCCCGCTAGAGTTGAATTAGTTGAAGGAGCAGCTTCAAGACTTTCTTGATAAGGTTTTCATTAGACCTAGTGTATCACCTTGGGGTGCACCAGTGTTGTTTGTGAAGAAAAAGGACGGGTCGATGAGGATGTGCATTAATTACTGACAGTTGAACAAGGTGACAATAAAGAACAAGTATCCACTGCCGTGGATTGACGATTTGTTCGACTAGCTTCAGGGTGCTAGGGTGTTCTCGGAGATAGATTTGAGGTCCGTTTATCATCAGCTAAGGATTAGGGCGTTTGATGTCCCTACGACAACATTTCGTACTCGGTATGGGCATTATGACTTTTCGGTCATGCCGTTTGGGTTGACCAATACCCTGGCAGCATTCATGGAGTTGAAGTACCAGGTGTTCAGACCTTATTTGGATTTATTTGTGATTGTATTCATTGATGACATCTTGGTAGACTCCCGCAGCCAGGAGGAGCGTGAGCAGCACCTCAGAATGGTTCCTCAGACTCTGAAGGATAGTCAGTTGTACCAAGTTCTCAAAGTGCAAACTTTGGTTGAGGTAAGTCACATATCTGGGTCATCTTGTATCAGCAGAGTGTATTCAGGTGGACCCGAAGAAGATAGAGGCAGTCAAGAACTGGCCTCGACCAGCTTCAGCTACAGAGATTCGGAGCTTTTTGGGGTTAGCTAGTTACTACAGACGATAAGTTGAGGGGTTTTCATCCATCGCAGCCCCGATGATTAGATTGACCTAGAAGGGTGCCCGGTTCAGGTGGTCATACGAGTGCGAGGCGAGCTTCCAGAAGCTCAAGACAACTCTAACTACAACACCGGTATTGGTTTTGCTCACGGGATCTGGCCTTATACTGTTTATTGTGATGCTTCCCGTATCGGGCTTGGCAGAGTGTTGATGCAGAATTTCAAGGTCATAGCATATGCTTTGAGGCAGTTGAAGATCCACAAGAAGAATTATCCAGTTCATGACCTAGAGTTGACAGCCATTGTTCATGCCTTGCATATCTGGAGGCATTATTTGTATGGTGTGATGTGTGAGGTGTACACGGATCACAAGAGCCTTCGGTACTTGTTCAAGCAGAAATAGTTGAATTTGAGATAGCAGAGGTGGTTGGAGTTGTTGAAAGACCATGATGTTTCTATTTTATACCACCCGGGAGAGGCCAATGTGGTGGCCGATGCATTGAATAGGAAGTCCGCTGGCATGGGTAGTCTTGCATATATTCCGGTCAGCCAGAGACCGCTTGCCTTGGATGTTCAGTCCTTGGCCAATAGATTTGTGGCATTGGATATTTATGAGCCCAACATGGTGATAGCTTGCACGGTTGCTCACTCGTTATTGATGGAGCGTATCTGGGAGCGGCAGTTTGATGATCCCCATTTGTGTGTCCTGAGAGACAGGATGCAGCGGGGAGGTTCCAGGGAGATGACTTTAGGAGATGACGGTGATTTGAGATTGTAGGGGCGAGTGTGTGCGCCCAATGTTTATGGTATTCGAGAGTCTATCTTAGCGAAGGCCCACAGTTCTCGGTATTCTATTCACCCGGGAGCCGCGAATATGTATATGGATCTGAGAGAGCATTATTGGTGGCGCGGAATGAAGAAAGACATTGTTGCATATGTGGCTCGTTTTCTGAATTATCAGCAAGTTAAGTATGAGCATCAAATGCCCGGTGGGTTATTTAAGACGATTGAGCTTCCGGAGTGGAAGTGGGAGAGAATCACCATGGATTCTATTACTGGCTTTCCGATGACTCGGAAGAAGTTTGATGTTATTTGGGTTATTGTTGATAGGCTGACTAAGTCATCGCATTTTATCCCAATTGCGACCATCTATTCATCCGAGAGGTATGCTGAGATTTATATCAAAGAGATCGTTCGCCTTCATGGGGTGCCCGTATATATTATTTCGGACCGGGGTTCGCAGTTTACCTCGCATTTATGGAGAGCAGTATAGCATGAGCTGGGCACCCAGGTCCAGTTAAGTACATCATTTCACCCCCAGACGGACGGTCAGTCCGAGAGGACTATCCATATTCTTGAGGATATGCTCCGAGCCTGCGTTATTAATTTTGGAGGCTTGTAGGATCAGTTCTTGCCTTTAACAGAGTTTTCCTACAACAACAACTACCAATCCAGTATTCATATGGCTTCGTATGAGGCTTTGTATGGTAGGCGGTGTCTGTCCCCAGTCGGATGGCTTGAGCCATGAGAGGATCGGTTATTGGGTACAGATCTGGTACATGAGGCCTTGGATAAGGTCAAGACCATTCAGGACACACTCCGGTCAGCTCAGTCTAGGCAGAAAAGTTATGCATATCGTAAGGTCAGGGATGTTGCTTTCATGGTTGGTGAGCGAGTATTGCTCCGTGTATCGCCTATGAATGGTGTGATGAGATTCGGGAAGAAAGGCAAGGTTAGCCCTATGTATATTGGCCCATTTGAGATTCTTGACCGTGTGGGGAAGGTGGCTTATAAACTTGCCTTGCTCCCTAGCTTGTCTGTCGTGCATCCGGTTATTCATGTATCCATGCTTCGGAAGTATCACGGCGTTCTCGCCCATGTGTTAGATTTCAGCACTGTTCAATTGGACAAGGATCTGTCATATGAGAAGGAGCCAACGGCAATTTTAGATAGGCATGTTCGACTGTTGAGGTCGCAGAGTTTTCCTTCAGTGGAGAGGTCAGCCTCCTGAGGCATTGACCTGGGAGTCCGAGCCTGATATGCGGAGCCGTTATCCCCATCTATTCCCCGACTCAGGTACTTCTTTCTTTTGTCCATTCGAGGACGAACTTTAGTCTTATAGGTGGAGGATGTGACGACCCAAAGGGTCATCACTGTAATTATCCCTTCCTTTGAGCTTTTGAGGCCTTGAAAACCTCTTATTTGTTTCCTCAATTTGCGTGTGCCGTTCGGGCACAAAGTCGGAAAATTTTTATGTGGCAATATTTGAATTTAGTGTTAAAAACTATGAATTTTGATAATAATATTGCCATAGTTGACTTTGGTCAACATTTTGGGTAAACGGACCTTGACCCGTGATGTGACGGTCTCGGAGGGTCCGTAGGGAAATTTGGGACTCGGGCATATTCCCAAAATCGAAATCCGAGGTCCCAGGACTCAGTACGAAACTTTTCCGTGAAGTTGTTTTCTAAATATGCTTAAGGAAAATTGAAAATGAGATTTGATAAAAACTAATGGTATCGGGCTCGTATTTTTGTTCCGACGCCCGATCGATACAAGTCTTAAATGAGCGTTAAGCGCTACCTGTAAAGTTTGGTTGAAAACTGTCACGACCCAAACCCCGGTCGTGATGGCGCCAAACACCTAGTAAGGCAAGCCCGACCATTTAAAACATTTCCAGCCAAAAACATTAATTTAATTTCCATCTTGAAGATAAAATCACAGTTTGATAACAATAGAAATACTGCGGAAAAATATGTTCAATATTTTTAATAGCCTAAAAGATCCGGCATCACAAGTTTGAGCCTCTAAGCTCACTGAACGGTATCCTAAACATAGTGAAATCTAGACATGGAGCAAAAGATAGATAAGAGGATACATCAGGTTCTACGGACTCCAGCAGCTACTTGATAACTCGGAACCGATCCAGGCAACAAGAAATAAGCATAGCTGTGCCTCCAGGATCATTGTATCTGCACACGAGGTGCAGGGAGTAGAGTGAGTACTTCCAACTCAGTGAGTAATAGCAATAAATAATAACTGAATATAAGAAATATGGTAAATATACTATACAGTTCTATTTGCAACAGCAAGAACAGTAAATCAGTACCAAACCGCAAGAAGAATCTGATAAATAATCTCCTTTCCGTCCGATCAGTTACTATCACTGTTGCGGCACACAGCCCGATCCAAAATATATATATATATATATATATATATATATATATATATATACTGCTCCAGCACGCAGCCCGATCCAATATAATATATACGATGCTGCGGCGCTCAGCCCTATCCAACAGAAATAGCCGGTTGCGCTTACTGGGGGTGTATACAGTTTCCGGAGGGCTCCTTCAGCCCAAGCGCTATAACACTGCGACGTGCAGTCCGATCTATTTATCACTACGGCGTGCAGTCTGATCCGATGTATTATAGTACTGCGCTGTGCAGTCCGATCCATATAATATAATATTGCGGGGTGAAGTCTGATCCAATACATGTATATGTATATACTGCTGCGGCGCGCAGCTCGACCCGATATAAATGTATATATATCACACAACCTCACTACAGGGTCCTTGACCCCTCTCAGTCAATATAGACTTGGCCTCTCGGGCCCCGTCAGCTAAGACAGGGAATTCAACCCTAGGTATTTCCAATTTAGGGTGCCAGTTTCAAAGTCCGGTTTATTTCATGTTTTACAGTCAAAATCAGGACATATGGTATGTGTCAAATAGGCAAAGTGAGGTCAAACAGCTCAACGTGCTCCTTAGGAGTTCTACAGATCGGCATAAGGCCCCAAACATGGCAACTAGCCCAAAAGATACGAGCACAAGTCAGTCTCAGTCAAGAAGTACAGTAAGACACAAATCGGGATGGACCAAGTCTGAGTTCTCAGCAGATACATCACCAAGCTCATCACAAGGCGCGTGTCTCATCTCAACATAGCACTGCATAGTGCAAATACGGGGTTTCAAACCCTCAACATATCATTCATAACCATTACTGACCTCAAACCGGCTAAAATCCTATCTCGCCTTGCGCTTTCCGCACGAATCGACCTCCTCGGGTGAAGAATCTGATCAAAATCACGAGAAATATGTTATAATAGGCTAATGGGTCATAACCCAATAGAAAGAACTCGAAAAAACCCAAAAACACCAAGTTGGCAAAACCCGAGCCCCGGGCTCATTTCTCAAAAAATTTCAAAAATTACATTTTCAGAATCCTCGTCTCGCCACGAGTCTATACATATCAAATTTACAAGAATCGAAGTCCATTTGACCCCTCAAATCAACACTTTAAGCTCACTAGGGTTTCAAGCCCTAACCACCATTTTTAACTTTAAAAACCTTGAATTCTTAGTGTTTAATCCATGTTTTAACACTATAATGACATACTTTAGGTCCAAGAGTTCATACCTGATGAATTCCCTCAAACATCTCTCCAAAAATCGCCCACAATCTCCTCAGCCCGAGGTTACAATGTTCTTCTCTTTTTAAATTTTGAAAACCTACTGTTTCATTAAACCAGGTCGATTTCCGCTCCAGCTGTCCTTTTTCCGCTTCAGCGAGTCCTGCTTCCGCGCCCAATTGACCGCCCGCAGTTTAACAAAAAACCTCAGCGACCGCTTCTACGGTCCTTGACGGCTTCCGCGACCTCCTCTCCTGCGATCGCTTGTCCGCTTCTGCGGTCCCAGCCAAAATGCCCTTGGCCGCTTCTGCGGCTCATCTCCCGCTTCAGCAGACACCACTTAAGCGGTCCTTAGTCCGCAAAATCCAACATCCCTCACAAATGCAAGATATGATAAACATCCCTTCCCAACCATCCACTGGGCCTTTAAGAAAGAGATTACCCTGATAGGTACATAATCGGTCGTACCACGCCACACGATCTTCGGGATACCCGACATAGCCAATGTGACTATCTTGGCGTGACAGTCCAGAATTGCATGGCACGGTGATTGCCAATCCATGCTCAGAACAACATTTAAATCTACCATGCTCAATAACAGCAAGTCAGCTCGGGTCTCCAGACCCCTAACAGTAACAAGACATGACCTATACATGTGGTCCACAATAATAGTATCACCCACCGGGGTAGATACATGCACAGGTAATGCTAGACACCCTCGGGTAGTCCCCAAATGATGAGCAAAGTAAGAAGATACATAAGAATATGTGGGTCCAGGATCAAATAAAGCTGAGGCATCCCTGTGGCAGACTGAGATAATACCTGTGATAAAAGCATCTAAAGCAACATCATCTGGTCTGCCCTGAAGAGCATAACAACAGACCTGACCGCCCCCGGATCGGCCTCCCCCTCTAGGTCAACCCCTAACTGCTAGACCCCCAACCCTAGCTGGCTAGGAGGGTGCTGCAGACACTAGGCCAGAAGATGAGGGCTAACCCCTCTGCTGAGATGAACTGGAAGAACAACGGGGACACTCCGTCCGTATATGCCCAAACTCGCCACTCTCATAACAACTCCCTGGCGCTAGGGGCTGGGACTGAAGGGAACCCCTCGCACCAGTGTGGCTGAAGAACTCGACCGAGATGAACTTTGAACAGATGGGGCATGATACGAACTCTGCACTGGAAGTGCTCTTAGAGATGGCTGACCCTGCTGGGAGCCCTGATAACCCCGACCAGAAGATGAACCACGGTACTCTGACCGCACGGGATGGGGAGCCTTGAAAGAACGACCCCTGCTCTGCTGAAACTGGCTCCTCGACGGAGCACCACTGGAGCCACCTGATCCGCGAGACCTCTTGGCCTCTCTCTCCTCTTTCTCCTAACGGCGAGCCGTCTCAATATCACAGGCTATATCCACCACCTCCTCAAAGGTGTGACTTATGACACTCTCTCGAGTCATCAGGATACAAATAGGATACATGAGCACGTCCACAAATCGTCTGATCCTCTCCTGATATGTCTGAACCATCCAAGGAGCATAACGGGCTAACTCTGCAAATCTCACCTCATACTGCATCACAAACATATCCCCCTGGCGAAGCATCTCAAACTTCATACGTAACTCCTCCCTCTGCTACTTAGGTACCCACTTCTCCAAAAGAATAGTGGAGAACTCCTGCCAAGATAACGGTGCTGCCCCCGCCGGCCTACGCCGCTCATATGCCTCCCACCAAGTGAAGGCTGCTCCTGATAACTAAATAGTGGTAAAAGATACCCCACTAGTCTCTAAGATCCCTGGTGTCCTGAGCATGCATCGATACTTGTCGAGAAACCCCTGGGCATCCTCGCCCGGAACACTGCTAAAAGTTAGAGGTGAAAGCCCGCTAAACCTCTCCAGAAGATGCTGCTCATCATCTGGCATCACCGGTACCCCATCACCCTGAGCTGGAACAACTGGCTGAACAGGGGCAACTGGCTGAACTGGTGGTGCCTCTGGGTTCTGCAAACCCTATGCACCCTGCTATGGAGTGCGAGCTCCGAGGGTCTGATGACCACCCCCGGTCTAGGATGTAGTTGCGGTAGCTTGAGACTTCCTGAGCATGGCTGGTGCAAACCGATAAGATGTGATCCAGGGCCTCCTGAAGACCCGGAATCACAATAGGCACTGCTGGTGCTTGAGCAGGTGCTACTGGAACCTCTATAGTTGGAGGCTGAACCTGAATGGGGGCAACTGGTAGGGCCCCTGCTGCTCTGCCTTGACCCCGACCACGGCCGCGTCCCCAGCCTCTAGTGTGTGGCAATGGTGGTCGTCTTCCACGTCCCGTCGCACGAGTTCTCGCCATCTGCGAGAGAATAGAATGGAGAAGTTTAGTTCTTGGATCAACAAAGTCGCACGACAAGAATTATCAAGAATATGAAGTTTTTCCAAAAGATTCTGCAGCCTCCCGAGGATAAGTACAGACGTCTCCATACTGATCCGCGAGACTCTACTGAACCGGCTCATGACTCGCAAGACCTGGTAATCGGGCTCTGATACCAACTTGTCACGACCCAAACCCCGGTCCTGATGGCGCCTAACACCTTTGTAAGGCAAGACTGACAATTTAAACATTTCCAGCCAAAAACATTAACTTAATTTCCATCTTGAAGATAAAATCACAGTTTGATAACAATAGAAATACTGCGGAAAAACATGTTCAATATTTATAACAGCCCAAAAGATTCGGCGTCACAAGTCTGAGCCTCTAAGTACACTGAACAGTATCCTAAACATAGTAAAATCTAGACATGGAGCAAAAGATAGACAAGAGGAGACATCAGGTTCTGCGGACGCTAGCATCTACATTGATAACTCCGGAACCGATCCAGGCAAAAACAAATAAGCACAACTAAGCCTCAGGGATCCCTGTATCTGCACACGAGGTGCAGAGAGTAGAGTAAGTACTTCCAACTCAGTGAGTAATAGCAATATATAATAACTGAATGTAAGAAATCCGGTAAAAACACTATACAGTTCTATTTGCAATAGCAAGAACAATAAATCAGTACCAAATCGGGAGAAGAATCTGATAAATACTTTCCTTTTCGTCCGCCAGTTACTATCACTGCTGCCGCGCGTAGCCCGATCCAACACCATATATATATATATATATATATATATATATATATATATACTGCTTCGGTGCACATTGCTGCGGCATGCAGTCCGATCCGATATATATGTATATATATCACACAGCCTCACTACAGGGTCCTTGACCCCTCTCAATCAACATAGACTTGGCCTCTCGGGCCCACTCAGCTAAGACAGGGTATTCAACTCTAGGTATTGCCCATTTAGGGTGCCAGTTACAAAGTCCGGTTTATTTCATGATTTACAGTCAAAATCAGGACAGATGGTATGTGTCCAATAGGCAAAGTGAGGTCAAACAGCTCAACATGCTCCCTAGGAGTTTTGCAGATCGGCACAAGGCCCTAAACATGGCAAATAGCCCAAAATATACGAGCACAAGCTCAGTCTCAGTCAAGAAGTATAGTAAGAGACCAATCGAGATGGACCAAGTCCGAGTCCTCAGCAGATACATCACCACACTCATCACAAGGCGTGTGTCTCATCTCAACATAGAACCGCATAGTACAAATACGGGGTTTCAAATCCTCAAACCGGCCAAAATTCTAGCTCGCCTTGCGCTTTCCTTGCGAATCGACCTCCTCGGGTGCAGAATCTGATCAAAACCACAAGGAATATGTTATAGTAGGCTAATAGGTCGTAACCCAATAGAAAAAACTTGAAAAACACCCAAAACACCAAGTTGGCAAAATTCGAGCCCTAGGCCCACTTCTCAAAAAATTTCAAAATTCACATTTTCAGAATCCTCGTCTTGCCACGAGTCAATACATATCAAATTTATAAGAATCGGAGTCCATTTGACCCCTCAAGTCAACACCTTACGCTCACTTGGGTTTCAAGCCCTAACCACCATTTTTAACTTCAAAAACCTTGAATTCTTAGTGTTTAATCCATGTTTTAACACTATAATGACATACTTTAGGTCCAAGAGTTCATTCCTGATGAATTCCCTCAAACATCTCTCCAAATATCGCCCACAATCGCCTTAGCCCGAGGTTCAAATGTTCTTCTCTTTTAAACACAAATATGACCACATACCCCATTCAAACTAGCTCGAGCCCTGAAAACACCAACATTAACACCAAAAATCATCATTTCCTAAATTCAAAGCCTAAGATAACTTAGAGTTTTTTCCAAATTCGCTACTGCAACTGTCGGAATTCTATTCCAACTTCCGGATCAAAATCTCACCTATTCACCGGAATTTGCCAAAATTCGAACTTAGCCAATTCAAGCCTAATTCTACACTGAACCTCCAAACTAAATTCTGATTGCGCTCCTAAGTCATAGCTCATCCCCCAAAACTAGTCGAATCATCGAAAATCCATTCCGAGCCCGCTAATTCCATAGTCAACATCCGGTTGACTTTTCCAACTTAAGGTTTTCTTAAAGAGACTATTGGTCTTATTTCTAACCAAATTCAACCCGACACACTTCCAACTCACCAAAAACATATATCAACACACGGGGAAGCATAAAATGGGGATAACAGGATGAAATACAAAAGACGACGAGCCGGGTCGTCTCATAAAAGGACGTCGTTTGACGTGTTTCGGACTAAAAATGAAAATTTTGGAAGTTTTGAACTTTCAAATGAAAATCATGAGTTTTGGAGATTGATTCTTTGATTTTGATGTTATTTTGGTGATTTGATCGCCCGAGCAAGTTCGTAGAATGATATTGAGTTAGTGTGAGTGTTTGGCTGGGAGCCCCGAGGGCTCGGAAGTATTTTCCGGGGTGGTTCGAGATGTTTTTGGCTACAAAATTCTGCAATTTTTGCACAGACATTTTGTTCTCTGTGATCGCATTGAGCCATCCGCGATTGCATAAGACTGCCTTTAGGTGATTGGAAATTCTTCTATGCAATCGCATAGTCTGACCCGCGATCATATAGCTTGGCCAGTCATTTAAGTGCGATCACATTCCCTATATCGTGATCGCATAGTGCTCAGGTCCCACCCAGGCCAGGCCCCGTCTTTCTTCTACACAAACACATCCTTTCCCTTACGATCGCATTGGACAACATTTCCCATCTCTATGAGATCGCAATCCTGTTCCTGCAATCGCATTGAGCAATTTCCTTCAGCTATTTAATTTAGTCCAGAATAGTGTTTTTTTCGAATTTCTTCAAAACTTCTCTCATGAGCTCTCCTCCTACACTATTCATTGACGACCTCCAAGCCTCTACTTCACCATAACTCTTTGGGTAAGTGATTCGAACTTCATTCTTCCATGATTTCTTCATCTAATCATCAATTTTCTAACCCTAAAATATGAAATCATAGTAGAAATTAGGGCTTTTGGGTAGAGTTAACTTTTTGAAAATTTTGGGCGATTCAACCTCAATTTGGCGTCGAATCTTAAAACAAATTATATATTTAGACTCGTGGGGTTATGGGTAATAAAAATTTGGTCCGAGCCTCGAGTTTGGACCATGTGGGCCCGGTGTCGGATTTTGGCATTTTTGGAAGGAAGGTAGAAAATGCATTTCTAAGTTAGGAAATTGTATTCTTGTGCTATTATTGTTAATATTGAATAGATTTATGTTAGATATCGTTGCTTTAGCGTCGAATTCTAGAGAAAAAGTGATTGTTGAGCTTTGAGTTGCTCTTTTCGGATTCGAGGTAAGTGTTTGATCTAACTTTGGCTTGAGGGAATAGGATTAGGATAATATTTGCTATGTGTTATGTGGAGTCGATGTATAGGTACGGTGACGGTTACCTATGCGCCTAAGTCTAGCATGACCGTGAGTCATAATTGCTATTAATATTTTTGAATGAAGTGAACAATTATGATAATTATTTGTTAAATGCACTATGAAGTGACAGTTGAGAAGAAAATGAGCTAAAGAAGGAACTTTGTTATTTTTCCCTTGCTGGGACCTATTGTTGAATTATTCTCCCTTATCGGGATATTTTATATTGTTAAATATTCCTTTCCCGTTTGGTTGTGACCATTGATTGGGTGAGGAAGAGAGAGATTATGCACGAATGGTCTTTCCGTGCCATGTTTCTTGATTATTTGAGAACGAAGGGTCATTCTGTGCCATGATGTGAGAGGTATGTGAGGAAAGCACGAAGGGTGATGCCGTGCACTATGTATTAAGAGTAAAACCCCGAAGGGTGATGACGTGCACTATGTATTCAGAGTAAAAGCACGAAGAGTGATGCCTTGTATTATGTTTGACAGTTCTGGTGAGAAATAAGAGTAAAAATACGAAGGATGGTGCCGTGCAGTTGTTGATGCACTGGCTTTTCTCTATTAAATGTTATATATTCAGTTCCATTTCTTGTTCTTTGGACTTATAATTGAATTGTTACACCCCCAGCATGTCCCCTCCCCATTATCTGTCTAAATTTTCATTATCTTCCCATTATTGCACATATATATATATATATGTACATGTTGATTGTGGTAGGTCCGATTTAGCCTCGTGACTACCTCTCCGGGGTTAGGTCGGCCACTTACCAGCACATGGGGTCGGTTGTATTGATATTATTTTTCTGTGCCTTTTCGTGCACAGGTCAGGACACAACGTATGGACCGCAACAGTAGCTAGGGAGCGATCCTTCAGTCCAGAGAATCTGAGGTAGTTTGGTGGCATCCGCGGGCCCTGAGTCTCATCTATCTCTTTTTGTTTATTTTATTGTATCAAAGAAGACTTGTTATACATTTCTTTCAGACTGTTATTTGTAGAATTCTTTTAGTAGTCCGTGAGCAGTGACAGCAGATGTTGGGTAGTTTAAGTCGTGTTCTTCCACCCTTTGTTCATATTTCTATTAAAAGTATTCCGCGCATTTTATTTAAATTTTTCGGTTATTATAATTCTTTAGATTAAAGTTTTATGTTTAAAAGGGTTGGCTCGCCTAGCTCCTACAGTAGGGCCATCACGACTCCTGATGGAGGAAAAAAATCAGGGTCGTGACATTAAAATACTAATTCAATATAATTTTTCATATAGGTTCAATTCGCTTTACACCTGACGTAGGGGAATTCATACGCAGTCAACCACCTAATGAACCGAGCGAGGCAATCCAACTTTCAGACGAGGATGCTGAAAGAACACTCCTTCAGTACTTTATATACTATTGTGTTAGTTCTAGTGTGTTAGAACTAATTTACTATTATGTTAAAACTAAGTTACATTGAGTTAGTTCTATTGTGTTAGAACTAATTTACATATCAATTTAGTATTGTGTTAGTTCCCTTTAGTTCGAATGTGCTTGTAATAAGCGTTAATTTAGTTTTGTTAGCTTAATGTATTAGTTCTATTGAAGTTTATTCTTTGTTACTTTTAGTTGCTTTTTATTGTTGTTGTTGGCATAAAATGCTATCTAGATTGGTATGACTGGCAGGTGGTGTAACTACAGAAACAGGTCGATTCTAACAAAATATTATACAGAAAAAGCGACCAAAGTTGGTCTCTATTTGGTCGCTTTTTAAGTACGAAATTTTTTTTTCTCGAGAATACTATATAGAACCAAGAGAACATCATAAGTTAATTGCACATAATAAATATATTCTCAACATAAAGGTAATAAGAAAGCACCGCACTACGATTCAAATAAAGCTTAAAGTTAGTACATAATTCCTTGTTAAGCTATTGTAATAAAGTTTGACGCACAACAATCTTGAAATGGAACAACATATCTTCACACATGGAGAAAGGAGTAAGCTTGCCATCTAGAGTAGTACTTTCAGCTCTAGACCATTTGTCTTTTTCTTCATCTACTACATTCGACGAGTCGAAATAATAAACAGTAACATAGCAGCAACAATAAAGAAACTTCAAAAACTGAAAGGGAACCTTCTACACCATACTACCCCCTTCTTCTGTCCCCTTACTTACCTCGTTTCTAGCAGTAACAATCAAG
Organism: Nicotiana benthamiana; assembly: GCA_034376525.1. NCBI lineage: Eukaryota > Viridiplantae > Streptophyta > Magnoliopsida > Solanales > Solanaceae > Nicotiana > Nicotiana benthamiana. Next base: position 39,031,920 of record CM067336.1, read on the forward strand.
TCAAATAACTCCTCCACTTCACCATCAAAATTCAAGATAAAAAATACATGAAACACCAACCAAATATAGGAGAGAGAATAAAAATTAATTCCAAAAATATAAGAGGAATTTTACCTCCAGCAAGTAGTAGGGTTAAAGTTTCATCACTTGTATATTACTTACTAACCTTCATAAATCAAACATTTAAGCTTTATTAGATATAGCTAGTTGAACTCACAAAAAAAAAAAATAAACGTGTTAATTTGTCATAACCAATCTGATCCATCCATAAAGAGTACATGTTTATTAGAGGTAGGAGTGTGCATTCGATTTATCGATTCGATTTTTATCCTTATTGATAATTACTTATCTATTATCGATTTTTACATATGCTTATCGTTATCGTTCAATAAGGTTTCGATTTTTTTCGATTTTGATTTATCGATTTTTGGGGAATATCGATTCGGTTATCGATAACACCAATAAGCCAAGAGGCGGGCTGCACACTATGTAAACTTTTAAAGCCCAAGCAATGATTTGAGTTGTTATAGACCAATCACGCAAGCAGCACCAGCCATGAAACCAACAATTGCAGCATGTGACAGAAAATCAACTAGAAATCCTAACCTGTAATTTACTTGCGATACGCAGCTCATTTACTTGCGATGATAATTGTGGCAGCAATGGTACAACAAAAGAAAATGAAGTTCCAACAACTTGCGAATCACCAGTTGATGGGCAGCAAATCAACGTCCATGTTATAGCTATAATGGGCAGCAAATCAAGAATCAACCCTCAAGTTATTAAAGAGAAAAATATTAAGAACTTTGTAATACATCACATTATATTTATAAGATAAAGTTAATACAATATATGAAAAGGATAATTACAAAAATAAGTCAAATAAAGTCCTAATAAAATTAATTGATTAAAAGATAACGCTAACACTTTCAACCGTTTAATAAACTTAGGAAATGTTACAACTTTCAATCATTATTTTCATTAATGGTTGCACCATCCTATGTTTCTTTGGATTGAAAGTGAAAACCTAACTATTGCAATGTTTCGTTACTCTCTAGATAGTAAAAAAACAGTTTTTAATATGAAAATAAGAGAAATATTCAAAAATAATGAGGAAAAAGATAAATAAATTTCTTGGCTTTAGAAAGTAAAGCAACTGGGGATCCATAGATGTCACAACCCCAGAAATAAGGAGGTCGCCTTGTATCTTTAAGCACCGAAAAGTAAAGAGTATTTCAATGAGCGATTATATTTTACAACCTCATTTTCCAATTAACGATATTGAAATTTTATTTAACGATTGGTCCACCAAAGAGCACCCACCGAAGCTTGAGTATCCAAATGGTTACCTATGCAATTGTCTGCTCAACTATTATTGTGTTTATGTCCGAGCTGTCTTTACAATGTGTTCGTTTCTCACGAGGGAAAATGCAAAATTAACCCCATTATATACCTAAAGTTCCAATTACATATTTTTTCTATACGGGAATCTTAGTACCCCTAAATTATTTTTTACCTTAATTTTTTGCCCCTTTTGTGTTGAGCTGGACTGTCCAGCTCAGCACAAAATGTACAAAATATTAAGGAAAAAGACAATTAAGGGTACTAGAATTTCCGTGTAGAAAAAGTGTGAACTTTGGGTATAGAACAAGGATAATTAGGCATTTTTCCTTTCTTTTGATGAAAAATTGAATCTTGGAAACATTTTACCTAAAAATGAATTATATAAGATGGTTTTCCAACTATGAAAATATTGCAGAACAAAATTGCACTTACTGTAACTCGTGTTTTGACCGTAATTGAAATACAAGGCATAAGGTTCACATTTTTCTGTTATTAAAGATAAAAAAATGTCAGATTACATGGTTATTGAGACTATAGGAAGGGAATTAGTCTCTGCTACATTACACGAAATGAAAGCATATCCTTGGAATAAACATTAATCAAGATCCAAATGGAACAAATAAAAATTAAGAAAACACTTTGCATAATGACTAACAGCCTTTCACCTCTCTATTCTTCCTTTGGTAAGGGAAAAAAGAGGTGGTAGTGCATTATTTTTAGCCTGTGTGCAAATTGGCACATTAATCAAAGGTCTTACACTTATAGTTGCTGATCTACAACTCTCCAACCTTTTCTTAATCTTGTTCACATGCTTCTCTTTGTTTTCATCTGTTGTAGAAATCTCAGAATGCGAAGAGGGTGATAAAGAGGAAGGTCTTTGCTTTTGCTTTTTCAATCTCAATAACTCTTTCCATAAAACGTTACAAGTTGGTGGCCTAGGAGATGGATCCTCATCAATAAACCAATTTGTTGGCCTATTCATATCTTCTTTACCTTTCACCTCTGTTTCAGTCATTATTTCTTCTGCTTTGAGACTAATCTTGTTTAGTTTTTCAGCATGATGCATTTGCCAATAGGGAAGTAGCTTACCATCAAATATTAGCTCATCAGCAGTGGTCATTATGTGACCGTTTGAAAAATTGCTTGATAGGAACTCAAATTCAGCTGCATTAAGCTCCTTTTCGCATTTTTTCTCTACTTGAGAATTTGGACTGATGGATATTAAGTTTTTCTCATCAACAAAGTCTGCAGAGAACGAAATCCGGGGACTCGATTTCGTCTCAACAGATGTAGTGGCACTTTCTAAGGACACCATAGTAGTTCTATCAGTAAAGAAAAAATAGAGTTCTAGCAGTAGTTCTTTGCTATATGTAGTAAATATTTGGACGGTGAGATTATTAAACTAAGTGGTCTGCTGAAGGAGAAACAAATGAGCTATTTATGTATTTTAAAAATATGCATGGGAACAGCACATGGACAACTTTTGGAGCTAAAAGAGAGCTGTCGAATCTCATTGTCTTTAAAGGATCCAATTAACAAACTGCATACAAAGACAATAAGGAGATACCACCTCTCTCTTCCAAGTTAATTCTTCAATTGGAGTAATAAAGATTTCTCATTTGTTAGTAGCGTCAAGCGTGGCGTAAAAGTTAATGAAGTAGGTGCAAATCATCAAATGTTAGAATTCAGATTTCAACGGTGACAAAAAAAATGCTAAGTAATCACTAATTTATCCTTTAAAATAATTTTGTAATAAATAATTATATAAGTGGTGAACGAGAATTATATATAATGAATGTGAAAAAAATAAAAAACATGATATTAGTTTGAAGGAAATAAAAAATGAAAAGTAAATAGAAGATAATAATATAGTATAGAAAAGAAAGAAAATTTGATGTAATAAATAGTGTAATGGTTGGAATAAATTTGATATTGCACCATTTTAGAGTAAAATATAATATAAAAATAGAGTTACCCATGGAGATGGCCTTAAGCGTGTATATATATATATATATATATATATACCCTTTCTTTAAAAAGTTACTATATAGTTAGTAGTGGAAATTAGTCAGAGAAAGATACGCTTTGATTAGCAGTTTGACCATACATATATAACTATAGCAGAGATGACAATGACTTGGGAGAAGTCCCAGGCATCATGTGGTCACATGAGACTAATTTGCAAACCATGTGATCCTGCACTTCCCAACAAAATCAAACAGAACATGCACATCTTGGCCACAACTTCCCTTTAAAAGGGCTTCGTGTTATTATAAGCTGGTCTCTGGTGTAATTTGTCTCACCTGGGAAGGGATATTAAAATAATAATTATTATAATAATAATTTGTGTTACGTTTTTAGGCATAATCTTATTAAGATCATCGTTTAACTATTTAATTTTCATTATTTATGTATTCTGGTAATATCTTTAGATAATTTGTTAAAAATATATTTATAAAAAAGTAATTGTGCTAAGGAGTAAGCAGATATCAAATAGACAAAGGTAACTAAATATTTAATAACATAATTTAAGGTATGCAAAATGATTCTAAATGGACTATAATCAGAAATTAAAGAAGGTATTTTAATATTTGATGAATTTGTGGCATATGATTTCTAATTAACGGAAAAAATAAAGAAGATATTTTAATAGATTGTTTATGTATTTATTGATTAATTACTCATAATTTCATATGACCATAGTTTATGCTTGAAAAATGTGGCGATTAAAGTGTAGGTTTAGATGAAAATCAGAAAGAATCAAATTCATTAAAACAAAGTTCAAGAATTAAACTGCTGGACATCCAGACTTCTTTCCTATGCAGGAAGGCTCCAATTGATTAGGACAGTAGTATTTGGTATGCAATCGTACTGGACTCAAATATTCCTGCTTTCAGAAAAGATAATGAAGATGATCGAAGCCATATGCAGATCCTTTTTATGGACTGGTGAAGCAAATGTATCCAAAAAGGCGTTAGTTGCATGTGAAACTATATGTCAATCATACAGTGGTGGGGGCCTAAATGTTTTGAACTTACCAATCCGGAACAAGGCAGCGGTAGCGAAGCATCTGTGGGCAGTAACAATGAAGAAGGACAGCCTATGGATCAAATGGGTGCATACATACTACATCAAGAATAAACTTGTTCAAGATGTATCGGCACCTAAAACAGCAGCATGGGCTGTGAGGAAGATATTTGAAACCAGATCACTGATAACAAGCCTGCAGGGTATACAGGGGGGCCTAAAATGTCGATTGACCCAGCTACTGAGGGGACAACTGTTCAACATAAACAAGCTATACAGACTCCAACTCCCTCAAATCCCAAAGTACAATGGAAAAGCATAGTTCTGCAGCCGAAACTACACCCAAGATTCAAATTTATCGTCTGGCCAGAAGACTGGCAACAGTGGAGCGCCTACTGAACTTTGGGATACTGTTGCCACAACAATGTGTTTTCTACAAGCAGGTAGATGAATCCTTTGACCATCTATTTTTTACATGCCCGGTGTCGTGGGGGTTGTGGAATAGACTGCTCATATGGCTGGAATACCAGAGAACCATATGCGACTGGAACAGAGAAATAGAATGGATCAGCAGCATTGCAAAAAGGCGAAATAGGCAAGCTGAAATAACCACTAGTGTATTTGGAATGTTGATATACTGTATCTGGAGAGAAAGGAACAAGATAAGATTCTAAAGTAGAAACGTTGTTATAAATGATACTTGCAAAGAGATAGCAGTCCACGTGCATACACAAGGAACCTCTCTTCCTAAATGGGCAAGTGTTTTGAGAAGACTGGATCACTATCCCTAGGAAAGATGTGAAGATTTGCATGTTTCTTAGTTTAATGTATTTATAGTGAATGGAAGAATTCCATAGTAGAATGAGAGGGGACAGTAGCCAGTCAATGGCTGCGGGTCAAATATGTATTATTCTTATTTGTGATGAAATGAAATTACTATTTTAAAAAAAATTCAAGAATTAACTTAGTTTTTTCATTAATTCATTAATCCTTTATTTTTTAAAAAAACTCTGAAACCCAACCAATTAAAGATTATATGATTTTTCAAAAATTAAATTGTTTTAAGAAACAAAAAATATCTTTGTTTCAATAGAATATGACCAATAGTCATATTTAATAAATATGAGAATACAAGTTGATTACTTACTAAGCACCTCTCCATTTTCCTCTGTTCTATCCCCGCTTAATTAAGTAAATTGAATAAATTTAAATATTTTTTATTTTATTTTAAAGATTCTAAACTATTAATTTTTTAAAAAGTTTTGAAATTTATTTTCTATTGTACTAATTTATTTTTTCAAAATAATTTTTATTAAAATAATATGGAAGAGATATTTAATTATATTTTAGAATTACTACAAAAATTTGATCGATAGAATACTCTCCCAATATCAAATGAGTTCTTTAGGGTTATTGTTATAAGCATTTTAGATTTATCTTTGTGCATAATTATTCATTATAATTCACAACTTTTCAAGCATTATTGAAGGGCTCAATGTTTAATTTATTTACCAAATTAAATATAGGAACCTAAGTAAAAAAGAAATAAAGTAGGGGAAGAAAACTTATGGTACATACTTCACTTGCAAAAAGTTAGGTTAAGGAGCTATGTATTACCAAAAAGGATTTGAAAGTATCTTAATTTATTGAAAATATACTTTGGAATATGAAGCAATAAATAGCAAATACAAGGACATATTTAAAAGAGCAAACCCTTTTGGTTGGCAAACTAATAAGATAGTTACAATGTAACTAAGGACTACAAAACTTTTTACATTATCCCTTATATATAGCAGTAAATAGATGCCTGACACATGTTTGCATACCAAATTCCATTGCTTAAGCATTGTTAGCTGCATGTAGTCTCAAATCATTTATCTTAAAATGGTTTAATATAATTATCATTTATCAAGTGTGAATAAATTTAATTGAGGTAATTGTTTAACCAAAAAACTAAAACTATGGTTAAAGTTAGAAATTAAGAAGAATACAGGTTACTGATAATCAAGAAAGAAAATAATGAAAGACTTTGAGAGCAAATATAAAGCAAAGCAAAGAAATCAGATTGTATTTCAATAGTGTCTCAATAGTATTTCGTGTTCCTATAAATGTTCTAGCTCCCCCATATTATAGTAAATTCTAGGAAAATGTATATTGCCTTTGACTTAATGAGGCAATTATGAGTAATAAATGATATTAAAAGAAACGTTACTCAATTATTTACATTAAATATATATTCTCTAACGTATTTGGCATTTAATAATGAATTTGGCTTCTTCTGGGTTGTCGGATTCATTTCTTTAATTCTTCTGGATCCTCGAGCTTTAAATGTCTTGAATAGGTATGAGCTTTGTGTCATTTGAATAACAAACCGTGCCTATTTAAGTATCTTCTCGTGTATCTGTTGTTGCTCTTGCCTCGTGGTAAATGCTTTGACCATTTGACTGATACACGTGTCATGACACGTCTCCTTCAATATGTAAATTCAGTTTGTTCCCAATGCAGATAGTTTCCCCACTTTTCATTTATTTATCAATTAAATATTTGGGAAGTAGATCTTATTAAAAAAGGGAATTTTGGCCATCATTAATGTTATGACAACATTGACGCTTCAAGTGTCTTTTTCATTTAATGATTCTACACACGTGTCATTTTCTCACTGGTTCTACAATTTGCAGCCTTTTTTCAAGGCTTTTACGGCTCAACTATTCACAGAGATAGTTGCCTTTATTATAGGCTTTCCATCATTGCACTTTTTTCTTTTGAAAGTTATTTTCATATATAAATTCAACCATTTTCCTCTTGTCTTCTTCTGCATAAAGTTTTACTAAGTACTTTTCTTCAACACTATTCACTTCTTCCTTAATTCGCCTTTTTTCACCATGTCGTCTTTAAACCCTAACCCTAGAAGAGTTATCATCTTGGATAATTTCCCCAATGCCCCCGTTAGACGTAGAAGGGATAGAGGTGGTAGGATTCATAGTCTTGGATCCACTCATGGTGGAAGTACTTCTGCTGGTTCTTTTTTACCTTTTTATAGTTCTGGTGCTATTTCTAGAATTAGAGGTTCTTTCACACAAAAATACTCTTCTAAAGGTAAAGAACCCTTAGAACCCCTACAAGAACCCACAGTAGATGAGATAGTACCCAACGATCTATCCCTTGACCATGATAGAAAATCTCTTCATAAACAAGTTATTGGCTTAGATCAAGCCGATATTTATCCCACCTTGATTACAGATGTTATAATTCATGTGGTTTGTAGAGACTATCGTTGGAGTAGTGACCTTCGTATTGAAATTTCCAATCCAAACCAAAGAATTTCTTCTTACAAATCTGGATTTTCCTGTGTCTACACTTATCTTTTTACTTAGGGATTCATACCAGCAATTGACCCTGTGATCATTGATTTCTATCATTTTATTAAGGTTTGTTTAGCACAAATTGGCCCACTCATTTGGAGAGCAGTGGCTTGTTTGAGACATTTGTCTGTTAAGGCAAGTGTCGATTTTACCTTTCCCTACCTTATTCATCTTTACTCCCCTAAGCTATTTTGCAATGGTGTACTTACCTTAGCAGCGAGGAGTAAAAGGGTTTTGGTGATCTGAAGATAACAAAGACCATGAGTGGTATGCTCGATTTGTTGCAGTACCCGTAGTTGGTTTGGTGGGTAGAGAAAATATGCCTTTTCCAGAAAAGTGGAACCTTGCACGTAAGTCTTTTCTTCTTTTTTTGTACCTCTTTTCTACACTTTTAATACCTCGTTTAATTCTGCTCTCTTTTGCTTTTTTTGTAGCAACCATGGAAGTTGTGAATCCTATTCCCAATTTTCGTGGTTGGGTAGAGTTAATATTGAGAGTTGTGCTTATCTAGGAACTCAACTTTCTTTGGAGAGAGCTCAAGATAATTCAACAAAGAGAAAAAATATTGAAGAGGATTCTGAAGAGGAAGGGGACGAAGATAGCTCATTAATAGTTAGACCAAGAGCTAGGAGGCTTATTATATCTGAAGATGAGGCTGAGATTATGCCTTCTCATACCGCCCCTAATGAGCTCGTTCACCTTGTCTCTGATGATGAGACTACCCCTATGGATAATGATGAGTCGAATCAATGACTTTTTATTGAGGGTTTCGAGAGTGAAGAGTTAGGTCCGATTTTAGATAAATTTCCTCTTTCCACTTTTTCAACTCCCATTCTTTCCATTCTCCCTTTACCTGCTTCTGTTCCCTTACCTGTTTCAACTGCTTCAACTCCTCCTCCTGCTATTTCACTTCTTCCACCGTTCCTCCTTTCATGTATCCCCTTTTACTATTCAGCATAGAGAAGTGGGTTCTACAATCAGAAGTATTGCTATGAGGAGCATGACCATCGAAGTGTCTGCTAATAGCAGTCTTTTGAGAAAATCTAGTCAAGCATATGTTTGGCTTGAACCTTTGATTGGTGACATTGAAAAAGAGAAGATGAACAGCCATAGCTGCTTGGCCTTGATGAATGACATTGTTCATTCCACTTTGAAGGTATTTCCTTTACTTTTAAAAGCTTTCTTTTTTACCTCTAACTTTCGTACCATATTATTTTCAGGCAAACCTCCTTGGCACAGAGTTAATGGGTAGAATTTTCCTACTAGAGAAAGTAGCCGTGAGTCTGAGAAAATTATTCTTAGTGGCTCATGAAGCCAAGTTAGAAGCAGCTAATTGGAAGGAGCAGTTTGAAAACGCTCAAATTGCTATAGAAGACTTGCAGGTAAGAAAAGATAACTTGGAACAACAGAACGTACACTGACCTTAGAGCTTGCAGTTGCCAAAGCTTCGACAATTCAAGCAGAGAAGGACAAAGAGCGCCTAGAGTGTTCTTTCTCAAAACAATTGTCGTAGTCAAGTGAAGAAATTAGAGAACTTAGGGCACTTCTGGGCAAAAAAGAAGAGCATGCATGAGAGCTAGTGCAAAGCTTAACTCAAGCTCAAGAAGATTTAAGAATCTCTTCTGACAAGGTATGTGCCTTAGAAAGTTCTCATTCCTCCCTCCAAGCCTCATTTGATTCAAATTTAACCGAGAATGAAGAGATAAAAAGTGAACTTGTTTTTTGGGCAAGAGACTACGAATTACTTGAAGAAAAGTTAGATATGGAGGTAAGTTGGACTTTTTTGAACTCCCGTTGTGATGCTTTAGCCGAGGCCAGCCAGGAAAACTTTGACTTAGAGTCAGAATTGGACAAAGTCTTGGAGGCTATTGAAAAGACTCAACAACCACTTGACTTCCCTTCTCCTACAATTGAGGCTCCCGTGACTGAAAGTCTTGGAAATGAAGTAGCCAGGGCTGAAGCTCTCGAAGTTAAAAATGTTGTGGCTCAAGCTCCCGAGGGTGAAGTCACCATGACTCAAGCTTGAAAAGCTAAAACTTCCGTGACTCTTGCTCCCCTCGTTGAACCTACTACTTCGAGTCAAGATTACACTGTGCCTATAGCTGCCCCTTCTGAAGTTGATAACGTGCCTGTGGCTACCTCTTCTGGATTTAACACCGTTTTCTGATGTTTTTGCCTCCCAATGACTAGTTTATATCTTTTAACTTGTTTTTTATTTCTTTTTTGGAAAATGATGGTTAATCCTTTAGTTCGTTTTTAAGGAATTTTCGAATAAAGTCCCCAGTTATCATAATGGAGCATTTGTATAAACTATTTTGACGACTAAGTATATACTTAGTATTTTTTAAATATATTGAGAAGTTTTTTAGTACTTCAATTCATTTTATTCCTTCATTTTCATAACTAAGGACTTAGAGAATAATTTTGCAATTTTATCTTTTGAAAATGCTTTATGATTCACCTCATGACTTAATAACATGAGTTTTATAAAAGAGAGCCCTTTTATATATAGACACTTAATGAAGAAGACGTCTGAACTTTATAATTGTGTTATATTACGATGAAAGAAATAAGAACACACATATTCTGTTTGAAATAACTTTGACAGGTTTTTATTTATGAACCTTGACAAAATTTTGAATAACACTTTATATGTATTTGAATTACATATATAGCTTTCTCGTAACTGTTTTTCTTGTAACAGATTTTTACAACAAAAAAAAAGAACTATGGAAACTGGGTTTTCTCTTTATAAACCATTTTGATACATAGTCTTTACCCTAACTATTTTGAGGATACATTAGATACCTTTATCTTCAAAATATTAGGAAGGGTTTGAGAAGTGACTTCAATTTTCTCATGGGAAAGAACACTATGATGAGTAATTTGATGGGAAAGAATACTATGATGAATGTCACGTTTTCATAGTTTTTGTCATGCACTTGCTTCTTCAAATCTTTGATCTTTCCTTTGAGTTTCCTCATGTATCTGTGTATATTATATAGTCCCCTAAGTGTTTGAGTGTTGAAGTATAAGACCTCGAACACTTGTTAATTTCTTGCATTTGGTGCTTTTCCTGAAAAGAAAAAACATACGGGACTCGGGGGTGCGATCATAGATGAAGACTGCTTAACCCGTTTGTGTTTCTATCAGAATAATTCTAACCCTGGGCCAGGAATTTTAGTGTATTCCATTTTGCCGTACAGGTCATGACTCGTCATTTAGTATGGGTTAGCATTTTGCATAGCATCTAAAATTATTAGTAAAATTTTAATAATTTAAAATAAAATTTAACATGGTGATACATAACCGTGGATATTTCCTTATAAGTAATATCTCTTTAAATGAACAAACACTCTAGTGTGAAGGTAAGACTTTCCCATCCATTGTCTCCAACTTGTATGCACCTTTTCCTGCAATATCCAGAATCCGATAGGGTCCTTCCCAAGTTGGAATTAGCTTTCCTGAATTAGCAGCTTTTGTAGACTGAAAAATCTTTTTAAGCACGAAGTCCCCAATTTTGAAGAATTTGAGGCGCGCTCTTCGGTTGTAATACCGTTCAATGACCTGCTTTTATGCTACCATTCTTATTAATGCAGCTTCCCTCCTTCCCTCGAGTAAATCAAGGTTAACCTGCATCTCTTCATTATTCGATTCCTCCGTTACCTGCATAAACTGTGTGCTTGGTTCTCCTATCTCGACTGAAATCAAAGCTTTAGCACCATAAACCAATGAAAATGATTTTTCTCCCGTGCTCGTTTTTGTAGTTGTACGATCAGCCCACAGAACCCCAGGTAATACCTCAGGCCAATTACCTTTTGATTCATGTAACCGCTTCTTTAAATTATTGATAATGACCTTATTTGTGGATTCCACTTGCCTATTACCTACTGGATGGTATGCAGTGGACTTTATCCCTTTGATTTTCCAACTTTGAAAAATCTTTGTGATTTGGGCTCCTATGAATTGTGGTCCATTATCACACACAATCTCTTTTGGTACTCCAAAACAACATATTATGTTCCTTCAAATGAAGTGTTTAACATTTTTCTCTCGCACCTGTTTAAATGTTTCTGCTTCTACCCATTTAGTGAAATAATTAGTGGGTATAAGTAGAAACTTTCCCGACCTTTTGCTTGTGGTAATGGACCCACGATATCCATTTCCGATTTTATAAAGGGCCACGGGGCTATGACTGGATGTAATAGCTCTGTTGGTCTATGCATATTATTACCGTACCTTTGACATTTGTCGCATTTAGATACAAAACTTTATGCTTCCTCTTCCATCTTAGGTCAATTATATACTGCACTAATTAAATTTCTCTCCAACGATCTTCCTCCTACGTGATTCACGCAATGTCTCTCATGTATTTTCCTCATTACGTATTCCGTTTGGGAAAGTCCGAGACATCTTGCCAAAGGCGCACCAAATATTTTTCATAAAGATTTCCTTGGTTTAAACAGTAACGGGAAGCCTTTTTACGAAGAGCATGTGCTTTCCTTTTGTCGTCAGGTACGTACGGTACCGTACTGCAGAAAAAACAACAATTTTGTTTCTCCAATCCCAAGTCAAATTATTAAAAATTACCTCGTTCTTATCTAATTCGAGAATGGAATGAAATAAATGTATAACTGAAGCATTTGGATTATTTGCCACGTCAGCTACAAATGCGAGATTGGCCAAAACATCTGCTTCAATATTTTCATCTCTTGGTATTTGTACAACCTTCCAGTTTTGAAATTGCCTTACAAATTCACGTACTTTTTCTAAGTACTGGTGCATTCTTGCTTCCCTAGCTATGTAATTCCCCAACATCTGGTTAACCACAAGTTGTGAATCACTTTTAATTATAATTTGGGATATATCGAGTTCTCGTGCCAGTTCCAAACCTGCAATCACAGCTTCATACTCTGCTTTATTATTAGTTATAGAATAATATTTTATAGGTTGTCTAATAGTATCGCCCATAGGTGGTACAAGAACGATTCCTAAACATGCGCCTTTAACATTAGATGAAGCATCAGTAAATAAAATCCAAGTCCCCGGGTTTGCACCATTAAAAACTTGTAATTCTTTTTCCGCTTCAAATTGCATCTCTTAGCTAAAATCAGCCACGAAATCGGCTAATACTTGAGACTTTATAGCAGTTCTAGGTTGATTGGTGATTTCATACTCACTTAATTCAATAACCCATTTTGCTAACCTTCCTGATAATTCATGCTTATGTAAAATGCTACGTAATGAGAATGAAGTTACTGCAGCAATCGAATAACATTGAAAATAAGGTCTTAATTTTCTAGATGTCATGATTAAAGCAAGTGCTAGTTTTTCTAATTATGGATATTTTGTTTCTGCATCTAACAAAGATTTACTAACATAATAGATAGGAGATTGTGTACCTTGGTCCTCCCGGACTAAAACAACACTTACCGCAACTTCTGATACAACTAAATAAATAATTAATTTTTCCTCTGCCTTTGGTTTTGCCAACAATGGTGGATTTGACAAATATGTTTTCAAATTTCTAAGTGCTTGTTGACAGTCTTCGTTCCATTCGAAATTATCTTGCTTTTTAAGTGCTAAGAAAAATTTGAAACACTTTTTTGAGGACTCGAAAATGAATCTCCCCAAAGCTGCAATTCTTCCCGTTAGTATTTGGACCTCTTTCTTACTCATAAGCACGTCTAAGATTTCCTATATTGCATTTATCTGTGAAGGATTTACTTCAATGCCACTGTTAGAAACAAGAAAACCCAAAAACTTACATTATGCGACTCCAGATGCATATTTTTCTGGATTGAGCTTCATATTAAATTTTCGCAAAATTTGTATGTTTCAGACAAATGTGATATATGACCATCTGAATGCTGAGTTTTGACGATCATATCGTCTATATATACCTCCATGGTTTTTTCCAAATGTTCTTGGAACATTTTTTTAGCCAACCTTTGATAGGTTGCCTCTGTATTTTTGAGACCAAAGGACATTACTTTATAACAGTAAGTCCCCATGTCTATGATGAAAGAGGTTTTCTCTTAATCGCTTGGATCCATTTTGATTTTGTTGTGACCTGAATATGCATCTAAAAAATTTATAAGCTCATTCCTTGCAGTAGCATCAATTAGTTGATCTATATGCGGTAAAGGGAAAGAATCTTTTGGGAAAGATTTGTTGAGATATGTATAATCTACACAGACTCACCACTTACCATTCTTGTTAGGCACCACAATTGTATTAGCTAACCCATTAGGATACTTTAGTTCGCGGATAGACCCGATTTTTAACAATTTTTGGACCTCATCTTGAATTAGTTGATTTTTGAAAACTCCTTGCTTTCTTTTCTTTTCTTTACTGGTATGTATGATGGGTTTTCATTTAACTTGTGGGTCATTACCTTCGGTGGTATACCTGTCATATCAGCATGGAACCAAGAAAAACAGTCCACGTTAGCTTTTAAAAATTTAACTATCATACCTCTCATGTCTGGGTTCAAGTTTGATCCCACGTAAACCTTCCGATCGGGCAATTGTTCAAACAATACAATAGCTTCCAATTCTTCAGTTGTTGTTTTAATATTTTCGTTATCCTCTGGCTCTTGGATTGTGTCAGGCCTTGAATCTATGTATGTTCGTTCATGTTCAGTTGAGGTTTGAATTATGATGTCCTCAACTATTCTCTGTGATTTCTATTTCTCTTTATTTACTGTGCTCGCATCTGTCACAATATTAATACTCCTGGGTGCTTGTTGATCTCCCCGGATTTGGCAAATTCTCCAAGGTGATGAGAATTTAATAACTTGATGTAGAGTTGATGGGATGGCATCCATTTCATGGATCCAAGGTCTCCCCAGGATCATGTTACAAGCTATTTTCATATCTACTACTTGAAATTTAGTTTCTTCAGTAACACCTTCTGAAAAAGTTATCAGTATTACTTTTCCTTTTGTTACCGCGCTAGAATTGTCAAATCCAGACAAGGTATGTGCCTTTGGAATCATTTTTTCCTCACCTTGCATTTCACGCAATACCCTTAGTAAGATAATATTTACAAAACTCCCTGGATCAATCAAAACTCATATTAGTATCATATACAAGTAAAGATATTACTAGTGCGTCATTATGTGGATATAATACGCCATCTGCATCTGCATCATCAAAGGTAATACTTTCTTCCAAAGCTTGTCGTGCCCGCTTCCCATGGGTGATAGTGACTTTATAAACTTTATTAGATGTTGAATATGTTACACCGCTGATATCTTCTCCCCGGCTTGTGACGTTGACGGTTCTTTTGGGAGATGGTGGTTTTGGGGCCACCTACCTGTTTTTCATGTAAGTCTCCTTACCTTTTTTCACTGAACAGCTCAGTAAGATACCCTTTCTTCAACAAATAATCGACTTCACTTTGAAAAAATCTGCACTCAGATTTTCTGTGGCCATGATCATTATGGAATTCGCACCAATGGTCAGGGTTACGCCGGTTTGGATTTGACCTCATCTCTTTGGGCCATCGGACCTTATCTCCCATGCTTCTCCAAACAGCTACGAGCTCGGAGGTAGTGACATTGAAATTATAACCATCGAATCTTACCTATAAACTTCTATCATCATTTCATGACTCTTGTTTGTTTCGCTCGTTCCTAAATCTTGATGAGCAACCTGAATCATTGTTTCTAGATTTGTGATCGTACTTTTGACTATCAGATCTTGAACGTCAGTCTTTTCCCGCCGGTCCCATGTACGGCTCGTACCTATTTTTACCGAACCTCCTTTCATTTTCAGCACTTCTCGAACTTACCTTTTCCTCTTTTTGGAATCTTGGAACGGTATCCTCTTTGACCTGCAACTTCGTGCTCTACCGCTTATAGACATCATTCCACGTTGTAGCTAGGAATACTTGAAGGCTTTCCTTGAGTCTTCTTGTGACTTCCGAACTTCTTTAATTCAAATTACTCGTGAATGCTATAGCTATCCAATTGCCAGGTACACACGGTAAAGTCATTCTTTCACGTTGAAATCTATCAATGAAATCTCGAAGTAATTATGAATCTCCTTGCTTGATTTTGAAGTTATCCTCCATTCTTTTCTCTACCTTTTGAGCTATTGAATCTGCTTTAATGAAAGAATCTGCAAGCTCAGCAAAAGAGTTTATAGAATTTTCAGGTTAGAGAGAATACCAAGTTAACGCCCCTTTGGTGAGTGTTTTCATAAATTTTTTGACCAAGACTGATTCAATCTCTTGTTTTGTTAAATCATTGCCCTTCACGCAAGTTGTGAATGCTGTCACGTGATCTCATGGGTCTGTTGTTCCATCATACTTTGGGACATCAGGCATTTTGAATTTCTTTGGAATTGGGAGGGGGCAACACTTGGCTTCCACGGTTGTTGTGAATATTTATCCGTATCTACTCCTTTGATTACAGGTGGAACTCCGGGGATTTGTTCTATGCGGTCATTTTGTTCCTTGATCTGTTTCCACAATGTTAGTACTAAATTTTACAAATGAGAATTAGTTGAATTACCTGGTTCCCCTTCTTGTGATTCACTGGGGTCTTCCATTTCCAGAATTAACAAGCCCAAAACAGGGATTCTCCAATGTATTGTTATTGGGTGTAGGTGTGGGCGGTGCAACAGATAATTGACTAACTAGAGCCTGAAGAGTTTTATTAACCTATGCATCAATTACTTTTTGTATGGCCTCATCTCCCCTTCGAAATGTTCAGATTGCTCGTTTTCACCAGCACGAGACTCAGGAGTGCCTTCACGAGATTGTCGTAGTGAACCATGAGGGGGAAGGAACCAAGTGAATGTTTTGTAAATATCTTTGATCTTGCTGGGTTTGATTTTCCTGGTTTTCCAAGGTGTTGTCATTGTTGTTTGCCTTAGTAGAAGGAAACTGATTATCAGATTCCCGGTAACGGAACTAATTTGTTTAACCAAAAAATTAAAACTTTGGTCAAAGCTAGAAATTAAGAAGAATATGGTTACTGATAATCAAGAAAGAAAATAATGAATGACTTGAGAGAAAATATAAAGCAAAGCAAAGAAATCAGATTGTATTCAATAGTGTCTCAATAGTATTTCTTGTCCCTACAACTGTTCTAACTCCCCCCCCCCCCTTTTATAGTATATTCTAGGGAAATGTATATTGTCTTTGTCTTAATGATGTAATTATGAGTAATAAATGACATTAAAAGAAATGTTACTCAAACATTTACATTAAATATAAATTGTGTAACGTATTTGGCATTTAATAATGAATTTGGCCTCTTTTGCGTTGTCAGGTTCATTTCTTTAATTCTTCTTGATCCTCAGGTATGAGCTTTGTGTTATTTGAATAACAACTCGTAGCTCTTTAAGTATCTTTTCCCGTATCTGCTGTTGCTCGCGTCTCGTGACCAATTATAATATTTTAACCATTTAACTGATACACGTGTGATGGATAAATACACGTGTGATGGACACATCACCTTCAATATTAAATTGGATTTTTTTCAATTCATTAGTAATGTCCCTTAGGAGTGTTTTCAGTGTGGTAGATAACTAGATATTACATGCATTGGTTTTATAACAAATTACAGAGCATCTTGCAGATAATGGCTCTACATAATATTTCATTATAATTATGGAGTTTTAACAACGGTCCTATAATCGAATATATAGAGTATGACCTAGGGAAACGAAATGCTGACTTACTAAATTTTATAATATAGTCCAAATAATTGATTTGTATATATGAGAATTCGTTACGAAAAGTATTTTGTACTCTTGATGGAAACAACGTCTTGTTCTGGTCATTTATCATTTTTATCTGTGTAAAATACATTTCAAAGGAAAAGGGAAGCTTCGTCTAAAATAAACAACGGCTTTTTATTTTATATTTAAAGAATTTTGTTAATATATTATTTTGTTAGAAATAATTAATTGAAAGAATTTATTTAATATCAGAAAATGTCAGATTTGTTAAACTGTATTTTATTTACCTTAGTGAAAAATAGGTAAAATAAATTGTTATAAAAAATTAATATAAGAGAAGCAAGCGAAAATATTGTAAATTACATGGGAAGGCTATGATCGAATAAAACATGATGGATGTCTCTGAAATTATCTCTAAAAATTAAGGATAACATCATTATATTCATGCAGGTATTCCATAATATAGCAGGTGTAAATGTACGATTTTGAAACAGTCATAAACTTCATGAATTGGTGTAAATATCATATACAGATAAAACCTTACTATTTTAGAAGTGAAATTTATTACTGTCCGCCAATGAAACTTTAGCCTGTACTTCTAAATTGTACCTTTCCTGGGTCATAATTTATTACTACCTGAATTGCTAAATATCCATGTCCCACCCAGGCCCCAGCTTCCAATGCGCACTAATTAAAAACATTTCGAACATACACGTAGGTGTATCCATTATTTAAAATTTATGGGTTCCTATAGAGACCTTGAATATATGTATGATAAATAATTGGATTTACAATAAAAAATTTATAAATATTCAGTAAATTTTTTAATAGATATACAAAATATATATAAAAGCTATTGGGTTCACGAGAACCCACATGTAGCTGGATTCGCCCGGCATAGACACTCTCAAAATGGCTGGACTACCGCAGAGATTACTCTCAATGTGATCGACTACCGGAGAGATTACTCTCACTGTGGCCCGACTACCGGAAAGATTACTTTCAAAATGGCTCAACTATCAGAGAGATTACTCTCAATGTGGCCCGATTACCGGAGAGATTACTCTCAAAATGGCCCGACTACCGGAGAGATTACTCTCAATATGGCCTGACTATCGGAGAGATTACTCTCAATGTGGCCCGACTACCAGAGAGATTACTCTCAAAATGGCTCGACTATCGGAGAGACCAACTTAAGGTGCAAAGGGACTCATATGTCCACCTTAAGATTGGAAAGTTATAGTTCCTTTTAATGATAAACGCACGAAGAGGCCAACTTAAGGTGCAAAGAGACTTATATGTCCACCTTAAGATTGGAAAGTTATAAAGCTTCAAATTGAAGACGACATCGACTTGAACACTTGGAAAACTTTTAATATTTGGCGGACTTTGTAGACTTCAACTCGAAGATTCTGAGGGCTTAAACAATTCAACTTTAAGATCGGCGAATTTGAAGACTTAAACTTGAAGACCGACGAATTTGAAGACTTCAACTTTGATACTTGGAGGGCCTTAATATTTCAACTTGAAGATCGGCGAATTTGAAGACTTCAACTTGTAGACCCAGGGACTTGAAAACTTCAACTTTGTGACTTGGATGGCCTAAATATTTCAACTTGAAGATCGGCGAATTTGAATAATTCAACTTGTTGACCGACGAACTTGAAGACTTCAACTTTGAGACTTGGAGGGCCTAAATATTTTAACTTGAAGATCGGCGAATTTGAAGACTTCAACATGAAGATCGACAGAGCTAAAGATTTCAGCTTGGGGACTTTAACTTGAATACCGACGGAATTGAAGATATCAATTTACCATGGAGGTCTGTCCTTTTTAAATCAAATGAGATCAAAGTTCAACAAGAAAATGACATTTCAGCTTCATTTTGCATTCCTCCATACTTCACTCGGACAACAATTGGGGTACTATGTATCTTTTGAACTTATGGAACTGAACTTAGAATGAAACTCTAAGCTAAGGGTGTATTTTGTCCTAGGCCCGGGCCTAAACGGGCTTCACGGGCCGGGCTTCGCGGTCTCAGGCTTCGTGGGCCTGGGCTCTGGCGGTCTCGGGCTTTGTGGGCCTGGCGGGTGAGACCAGCCTGTGACTGGCCTAAGCCAACAGTGGTCCTGGGCTTAGCGGGCCGGGCCTGGCGGGGTTTTTTTAAGGCAATATCTTGTATTGTATTTATTAGAATAGTATAGAATATATTTTATATAGTATACTAGTTATTAGTATAGTATATATAATATATATTTCACTGTATATTGTATTGTAGTAATTAGTATATATATATATATATATATATATATATATATATATTCCCTTATATATTTTCTTGTAGTATATATATTGTATCTTATGAATATATATTATAACTTATATAGTTATATATTTTGTTGTAGTATATATACTATATCTCTTATGTATAATATATATATATATATATATATATATATATATATATTCTCTTACATATATTTTAACTTATGTATATATGTTATTACTTATATATTTCTTGTAGTTTAGATTGTATGTTATGTATATATATTCTCGTATATATTTTCTTGTAGTATATATTGTATGTTATATATTGTATGTTATGTATATATATTCTCTTATATATTTTCATGTAGTATATATATTGTATCTTATGTATATATATTATAACTTATAAATAATTCGACGTAAAGACAAAGAAATATTGAGAAAAAAGATATTCAAGGGTATGTCTTATAATTTTTATTACCCAAAATGGCATATCTTTATTAGTATTCCTTCCCCCAATGGAATGAGCACAACAAGGTACTAATACCACCATTAAGAGGGAAAAAAACTAAAGAAGATGTGCCAATGTACAAGTTACATCATAATCTACATTGTATCTCAAACAAATCTCATAAATCCGTCAAGGTTGGGAGGAGGTTGTGTTGGTGGTGGTGGAAACGAAGCTTGTTCATCACCACTTCCGGGCGAAGCCGAATCCTCCGAAAGTTTTGCTATCATTTCTTCATAAGCTACATCTATCGCCGGTTGTGATTCTGCAATTCTAAAGTTTCTTCTTTCCGTGCGGATCCAATATCTAAAAAGT
This sequence comes from Nicotiana benthamiana, assembly GCA_034376525.1. NCBI lineage: Eukaryota > Viridiplantae > Streptophyta > Magnoliopsida > Solanales > Solanaceae > Nicotiana > Nicotiana benthamiana. Next base: position 39,052,439 of record CM067336.1, read on the forward strand.
ATCGATTTTTCCAAGATATCCCTCATCGACGCTCTATGATCACCTATTTTTAGTCTTGCTTGACTGAAAGCGCTCTCTGATGCAACAGTTGAAACTTGAATTGATAAAATATCCCGAGTCATCCTTGCAAGAACCGGAAAATATTTTTCCCTTGCCTTCCACCATTCTAAAAGATCGAAAGAGCGGTCTGGATTCTCCTTTTCTAGTCCCTGAGACAATTAAACTTGAAACTCCTTTAGATGTGAAGTTTCATCATAATTATCACCTTGAGAACCCCAGAACTCCGTCCAAGATTTAAGAGTTGTTAAGCCCGCAGCTCTTTTAGACGATTGTGAGCTACACGAAGTAGGGGTTGGAATATTTGGCCTAGCGTGCTATAAGGAAACTTGATAAGCATTATAAACTGTTTGAGCATTAATTTTAGTTGATGCTTTTGCATCTGCAAGTGTAGCAACTTCCTCGTTTGAAAGATCTAAAGCCTTATAAATATTTGAACACCAAAAATGAGGACCTCCCAACTTCATTGTAGGATTTAACATTGAAGCAACACCAAAAATAGGAGGGATAGGGAAAAAATATTTTTAAAATTTTTGTTTCATTTCATTTATAGCAAGTTCATAAATATCCCCACCCTCGCCAAATTCCACAAACAAATCAGCTAGTGCAGCAATATAAGCTAAACAGTTTGAAATAGTAGGATAATATTGCCCAGAAAATGCATTTGTAGCAACTTGAAAATGTTCTAAAAAATCTAAAAGAATTTTAGTATTCGTCCAATATCTGGTAGTAAGCATTTCATCATCATCCTCACCACCTACCCGAGAATTGAACGTTGCATTAATTGGGTTTCTATATTCATATGCAACTACTAAACTTTCGTACATACAATTTCATTTAGTCGGGCAAGGTTTAGGAACCTTTCTTTCTCTAAGGCCATATTCATCACATTTTTAAAGATACTCTCTAAGTCTAGTTCTATGGTTTGAATAAAAATGCCAAGTAAGAGCCATTCGAACCTTTTCAATTTCTATGTTTTAAATTCGCATACCATCAGCGACAATTAAATGATAAATATGACAAATAAATCTAACATGGAAAATATTACTAAATGTAGGATTTAGTGTTTTTGTAAGCATGCCTATAGCACTAGTGTTACTAGAAGCAATATCCAAAGAAATTGCCATTATTTTATCGCTAGAGCAAAAATATCTACAAATATCTGAAACAATGTTAGCTATAAACTTACCTGTATGATGTGAATTAACTATTCTATACGCAATTATATGTTTTTGCATTGTCCAGTCCTCATCTATCCAATGACTTGTAACAGTTAGATAATCACAGTCATTATTACTTCTACCAATATCAGTAGTAATAGAAATCCGATTAGGTATATGAGTAAATAAATAGCGCAAATATTGTTCATATTCATGTTTGAATTTATAAACATAGGCCTTAACTATTGCGCGAGGCCAACCTTTATTAGTAGGATTAAAAATTCTTCTAATATAATGAACCCAATTAGGATTAGAAGCAAAAGTATAAGGTAAGCACATAACAGTAATCATCTTTGCTAATTCTTCACGATCTCTATTTGGATCGTAAGATAAAATACCTCCGGTGACAGTGTTAATTCCTGGTTGAGCTAGATTTGAACCTGTACTAGGGTTAACCGCAGAATCTACACTTGTCCCCTCTTGCTGCGCTTGCACCGGTTTTACCTTTTCCTTTACCGAACATTTTTTTCAAAGAAAATGCCATACTAATTATAATTATGCAAACTAAACCACACGAAAATATATTATTAAAACGTAAGAGTTGAAATGAGTTTACCGGATTGCCGAACACTTCGTGAAAATTAAAAATCGTTGAACATTTGAAAACTTCAATTCAACAACTTCACAATTTTTCAAGAATTTTCAACAATAAATTAAGCAATTGTAGTAGAAAGATTGAGAAAGATTGAGAGATATTGATGAATTGGTGAATAAAAATGAAAGAATGAGGGGGTATTTATAGTTGAGATATGGGTAAAAGTGTAATTATATGGGGTTAAATTAAAGTTTGGGGGACAAATTGCTAATTTATAAAGCTCCAAACGGCTATATTTGAAATTGAGTCGTTACTGATTTTTTAAAAAAAAAATTAAAAAAAGATCCGTTTGGCCCGTTTAGGCCCTTCACGCCCGGCTGACGGTCCCGGGCTCATGGGCTTTCATTCTTGGACCAGCCCGTCACGGGCCTATAGGTACCACCAGACCCAGGACAGCCAGGACCGGAACACCAGGCCCGTTTGGCCCGCCTGGACCGCGGGCCCGGTCCGCTCTGGTTCAGGCCCGGGCCACAGTGCACCCTTACTCTAAGCTGCCTACGTACCTTGGTGAAGAGGATCAAGTCATACCGTAGTTCAGACTCGGTAGATTCTTTTTTTTTTATGTCCTAACTTTTTCCTAGGCCGCCTCTTTCAAGATTTTCAACCTGGCGGACTTCTCTTTTTGGATCCTACACAGTCCTTGTTGTTAGGATTTATGCCCGTCACTAGAGGGGGGGTGAATAGTGAGGCACGAGAATGTCGGTAAATTTTGCGGAATTAAAATTGTAGGAGTAAAATAAGTGCGGTAAATAAAGGAGTAAGGAAAGAACACACCGATGTATACTGGTTCGCCACAACGTGTGGTTACGTCCAGTCGCCCGAGAGACTCTCTCGAGTTTCACTCCGTTAAGCTTACGGGTGCTTAACAAACCGATACACTTGCTCGTAGATGTACGCTCTACAAGACTTCAACTTGCTCGTGGATACCGCACCACAAGACTTCTTGCTCAAGGATACCTCACCTTAAGACTTCACTTTGCTCAATGAGAAGATATGATCCTCTCAAGAATTTCTCTCTTTTACAATAAAGACTCTCTAAGAAGAGTAGATAAAGAGATACAATATAAGCTCAATGAACAGCACAAAGTTGTCTCTCAAATGGCTCAACAAAAGCTCTAAAATGATGCACAAATAATATCAATATGTTTATAGAAGATTGAGAGAAGTTGTTGTTTTTAAAAGGGTTCAAATGACCTCTATTTATAGAGTTTAGAGGTGATATAGCCGTTGCCCTTTTGTTAAACACAAAATCTGATTTTCCAGTCAGTTAATCGATTATCGGTTTAGTTAATCGATTATCTAGTTCAAAAAACTAGTTGTTGGAAGGCAACAGATACAAGTTAATCAATTAACCAAATCAGATAATCGATTATTTTTAAGATAATCGATTAACCAAAAGTGATAATCGATTATCATGCCTTGCGTAAATTTCCAGCTTCAAACAAAGCTGAAATATACCTTTGATATACCATTGATATACCACAATCAAAACTGAAGTATACCAGAGTGTACCATAATTGAAAACTTACTTCAAAAACCATTTTGGTTAAAATGAAAACATTAAAATCATTTTTTTTGAAGTATATTAAAAATGTTTATGATATATATGATTTAATAAAATGATTTTATGCATATTAAAGCTGGAATATACCAGGATATACCAGAATCAAAGCTGGAATATACCGGAGTATACCAGAGTCAAAAACTTACTTCAAAAACCATTTTGGTTAAAATGAAAACGTTAAAATCATTTTGTTTGAAGTATTTAAAATATGTTTATGATAAATATGATTTGATAAAATGATTTAATGCATATTTATGATGACCTAATATTGAGCCAAAAGATAAGATAACTTAAACGTTGTTCTTACATTGGTTCTGCCTAACGACCTACGCCTTGGGTCTTCGGTCTTGAACTCTTTGGCTCGACTTGGCTTGTCTACGCAATCCCGTCATCAATATGCTTCTTGGCATCCAATCTTGATTGTTTGATTCATCACCATTGATTTGTCAACTATCTCGATTGTTTGCTAATGCATCTTCATCGTTTGTCATACAATATCGTTGTTTGACAATCGACTTCACTGTTTGTCATTCATCAAAACCTATACCTGAAAATCATGCTAATACAACCAAGGCACACATATCAAATATATCAATGATTTCCAAACGAGGTTAAACGAGGTCTAACAGTTTCCCCCTTTTTGATAATGGCAAACAATAGATGATATGCATTATAGGAGATAACAATTGGCTTCACTGTTTGTCATTCATCAAAACCCGTACCTGGAAATCATGCTAATACAACCAAAGTGCATATATCAAAGATATCAATGATTTCCATATAAGGTGTCTTACAATTTCCCCCTTTTTGATAATGACAAACAATAGGAGATATGCATATAGGATTCCCCCTAAAGTTATGCTATATCTTAACATGCAAGTCATGCAAGTTATTCCCCCTTAATTGAATATTCCCCCTCAATTAAGGCATACTAAAAGGTGGAGACATTCTCCCTTAATAGATGCATATCGCCTAATCTCTTCCCCCTTTTGGCATTAGCAAAAAGAGAGTATACTAAGGCTTCTTCCCCCTTTCGACACTTCCCCATTTGGGCATACAAATGTCAAAATTAACTAGGAAATACAATGAAGAATATGTATGATGAAGATTGCCCAATTAACTAAACCAATTGTTAAAAAAAATATAACATATCAATTTTTTTCAAATTGATACCAACTGTTAGAAAAAAAATCAAAACAAAAAATTGTTTTTAATTAAAAAGATACCAATATATAAAAAAAATATCAACTGTTAATTTTTAACAAATCAAGAGTTGTATTCATTAAAACATGAATGAAACGTTTTTAACAAGGACATGCCAACAGTTAACACATACCAACTGTTACCAACTGTTAAAAACATGAATCATTTATTTTTCAAGAATATACCAACTGTTATTCAAACCAAAAATAATATTCATCAAATCATGAATCAATCATTATAAATAATTGATACCAATTGTTATTTAAAATAAAAGTTATCAAAACATGAATCAACAAAAATAATTGATACCAATTGCTATTTAAAATAAAAGTTATCAAAACATGAATTAAAAAAAATAATTGATACCAATTGTTAACAAAGACATGTCAATCGTTAACACATAGCAATTATTACGTTTTTAACACATCAAAAGTTATATTCATCAAAACATGAAGAAAAAAAAAATTACTTTCAACAAAAATATACCAACTGATAGCATATATTGACTATTGGGTTATTATCAAAAATTGATAACTGACCGAAATTCCCCCTTGATGCAATAAGGTTTCGTGCTTGGTGCATCTACTACAATATTGTAGTCTTCAAGCATACCTTCAAATGTACCTAAAAATAATTTTTAGGTACCCAAACACTTTTGGGTCCTTGAGGGTTAGGCAAATAATAATCATAGCCAAAAGATGATAAATCCCTATGTTTTGTAAAACATACGGGTGCTATGTGTCCTACCCGGTTGCAATAATGACATACTACGTTCGGGTTGTGCATGTGCCTCGGTTGTGCCAAAAACGTTCTAGGTGATCTAAAGTCGTTATTCCTAGAAGCGTTGAAATTCCTAGAATTATATCTAGGTGGTCTAGAATAATTATTTCTAGATTCATTGACAAAAATCCTAGAATTATTTCTAGGTGGCCTAAAATGATTATTTCTAGGCTCATTAATAAAATTCCTAGAGTCGTTTCTAGGTGGTCTAAAATGATTAATTTTAGACTCATTTACAAAAATCCTAGAATCATTTCTAGGTGGTCTAAAATGATTAATTTTAGACTCATTAATAAAATTCCTAGAATAATTTCTAGGTGGTCTAGCATGATTGTTTCTAGACTTATTAACAAAATTCCTAGAATTATTTCTAGGTTGTGCATCATAATTTCTAACATGATTCTTATTCTTTTTACGCCTTTTATTTTTCCTAGGCTTTTTCTTCTTAGTTTCTTCAACAGCTTTAGGAACTTCTACACTACGTTTTTCTAGTGTGCTCTTAAGTTCTATGTTCTCTAATTTCAAAGAATTACAAGATGAACAAATAGAACTTTGATGAATTAAAAAAGTTTCATTCATCGCCTTAATTTTATTTTTAAGATCAATATTATCATTTTTCAAAAAATTATTTTCTTCTTCTAAAACTTTAATTTTAGCCGTGGCCTCTTCAGCGATTTTTTAAGTCTTTTTCAATTCACCAAATAGTTCTTTAAAAGCTTCTTTTAATTGTTCAAAAGAGTAAGAATTAGAAGTGCTTACCTCTTGTTCTTCATCGGCCATGAAGCATAGGGCAGTCGTTTCATCACACGAGCTGTCCGAGTCCCATGTTACGCGCTTTTGGACTTGAGGCGTACCTTCATAGATGGCTTCAAGTTTATCTCACATTTCTTTGGCGGTTGTGTAGCAGGAAATTTTTCGATAGTTATCCGGATTCACCGCACAATATAACATATTGATGGCCTTGGCATTATATTCATTCTCCTCCTTTTGAACCATGGCTTCCCCAACTTTCTTTGTCGACAATTGTTCACCGTTCTTGATGATTCGCCATACGCGAAAGTTGTTTGATTGGATGAAGATTCTCATCCGCTCTTTCCAATATGTGTAATTGCTTCCATCAAATAATGGAGGCAAAATAGTAGAGTGACCTTCGCTCATTATACCTGCATTCAACATTCTCAACAAAAAAATATATATCGTTCTCTCAACCGGTTAAGGCTTTCAGAGAGTTTGGCTCTGATACCAACTGTTAGGATTTATGCCCGTCACTAGAGGGGGGGTGAATAGTGAGGCACGAGAATGTCGGTAAATTTTGCGGAATTAAAATTGCAGGAGTAAAATAAGTGCGGTAAATAAAGGAGTAAGGAAAGAACACACCGACGTATACTGGTTCGCCACAACGTGTGGTTACGTCCAGTCTCCCGAGAGACTCTCTCGAGTTTCACTAACTCCGTTAAGCTTACGGGTGCTTAACAAACCGTTACACTTGCTCGTGGATACCGCACCACAAGACTTCTTGCTCAAGGATACCTCACCTTAAGACTTCACTTTGCTCAATGAGAAGATATGATCCTCTCAAGAATTTCTCTCTTTTACACTAAAGACTCTCTAAGAAGAGTAGATAAAGAGATACAATATAAGCTCAATGAACAGCACAAAGTTGTCTCTCAAATGGCTCAACAAAAGCTCTAAAATGATGCACAAATAATATCAATATGTTTATAGATGATTGAGAGAAGTTGTTGTTTTTAAAAGGGTTCAAATGACCTCTATTTATAGAGTTTTGAGGTGATATAGCCGTTGCCCTTTTGTTAAACACAAAATCTGATTTTCCAGTCAGTTAATCGATTATCGGTTTAGTTAATCGATTATCTAGTTCAAAAAACTAGTCGTTGGAAGGCAACAGATACAAGTTAATCAATTAACCAAATCAGATAATTGATTATTTTTAAGATAATCGATTAACCAAAAGTGATAATCGATTATCATGTCTTGCGTAAATTTCCAGCTTCAAACAAAGCTGAAATATACCTTTGATATACCATTGATATACCATAATCAAAACTGGAGTATACCAGAGTGTACCATAATTTACTTCAAAAACCATTTTGGTTAAAATGAAAACATTAAAATCATTTTGTTTGAAGTATATTAATAATTTTTATGATATATATGATTTAATAAAATGATTTTATGCATATTAAAGCTGGAATATACCAGGATATACCAGAATCAAAGCTGGAATATACCAGAGTATACCAGAGTCAAAAACTTACTTCAAAAACCATTTTGGTTAAAATGAAAACGTTAAAATCATTTTGTTTGAAGTATTTGAAATATGTTTATGATAAATATGATTTGATAAAATGATTTAATGCATATTTATGATGACCTAATGTTGAGCCAAAAGATAAGATAACTTAAACGTTGTTGTTATATTGGTTCTACCTAACGACCTACGCCTTGGGTCTTTGGTCTTGAACTCTTTGCTCAACTTGGCTTGTCTATACAATCCCGTTATCAATATGCTTCTTGGCGTCCAATCTTGATTGTTTGATTCATCACCATTGATTTGTCAACTATCTCGATTGTTTGCTAATGCATCTTCATCGTTTGTCATACAATATCGTTGTTTGACAATCGACTTCATTGTTTGTCATTCATCAAAACCTATACCTGGAAATCATGCTAATACAACCAAAGCACACATATCAAATATATCAATGATTTCCAAACGAGGTTAAACGAGGTCTAACACTTGTGCCACTCCACCTGGTCGTATGAAACTGGCATGCATCCTGGCTCCCGAGACTCTTTCATAGAATTCTAACAATTTCTCCCGCTCCTCAAAAGCCCACAGGAACGGAGTTGAACGACCCTTCTATCTGGATCGGTGATTCCGTACGGCCGAGCCAGCTATCGAAAGTCTTGCAAGAAACCTATGTAAGCTAAGCGAGCTAGAAGCAAAAGTGAATCTTTTTTGGCATCTTTTTCTTTGCTTTGACCACGACTTTGTTTGGTCTTCCTCTTTACTTCGGCCCATCTTTCAAAGCTACATCTTTTTCTTTGCTTTGACCACGACTTTGTTTGGTCTTCCTCTTTCCTTCGGCCCATCTTTCAAAGCTAGAAAAAAGTTCGAGCCTTCGGGATCTCTCTTGAACGGAGGTCGGTCGGTCCTTTTCTTCTGTTGATGCTGAGACTGATGCTTTGACTGTCTCCCATATCATTCGTTAATAAAGATCTTGCAGGCCAGGAGTGTAGCAACATACAGTTTAGGCTCGTGCGTCAAGGAGCATTATGACTTGCAGTTTAGGCTCGTAAGTCGAGGTGCGTTGCAACTTCAAGGATAATACTTCTTTAAAAACTTGCAATTGATAGGGCCGATTCTCATGCCATCTGCATCAACCAACTTGTAAGCAGCACTTGAGTAAGCTTCTTGTGCGACATATGGCCCATCCCATTTTGAAGTGAACTTCCACATAGGTTTATGGGAAGTAATTATGGGTCTTCGTATGGCAAGGACTTGATCTTCTACTTGAAAGGATCTCGGGCGAACTCTTTTATTGAAGGCGCGAGATAATCAAGCTTGATAACATTCAAGACTCTGTTGAGCTTCCAATCTCTTTTCATCAAGAGCTTCCAACTCTGATAACCGAAGTCGAGCATATTCTTCATTAGTGATCTCTTCTTGAATAGTCAGTTGTAACGAAGATATTTGACGCTCAAGTGGCAAGACGGCTTCGACCCTATAAAAGAGTAAATAAGGAGTCGCTTATGTTGGCGTGCGGTGAGTCATCCTATTGGCGGCAGCATAGTAAATCGAAGAGTTATATTACTTGAAGCCAAAGATATCACAAATCTTGTTCATCACCAATTATCTAATGGCTTTCCATCATCAGTTATTATGTAATGAGGAATGCCAAAGCGATAAATAATGTTTACTCGGATGAAACTTGCAACATTTTCCTTCTTTACTTCCTTAAGAGCAACAACTTTATCCCATTTTGAGAAGTAGTTAGTTGCAGCCAAGATGTATAGGTGTCCACTAGAGGACTTTGGCAGTGGTCCAACAACATCCAATCCCCAAGCGTCGAATTGCCAGGATGCAACCATCGGGTGCAACACTTCAGGAGGTTGATGAAAACAATTCGCATGGAATTGACAAGCCTTGCATCTTCGAGCATTGTTCAACAAATCTTTTACCATCGTTGGCCAATAATATCCTATCCTTTTTATGTGGAAGTGGAGCTTTTGAATAGACTGGTGTGACCCACATACCCCCGAATGTACCTCTTGCAAAGCTTGGAGAGCTTCTTTTTCTCCTAGGCATCGCAAGAGTACTCCCTCAAACGACCTTTTTTATAAAGTATCGTTGTAGTAAAGGAAGCTAGGTGCACGACGAGGGATTTCAGTCCTTCTCCTCGTATTTTCTGGAAGTATCCCATAGCATAAGTAGTCGATAATGGGTTGTCACCATTCTTCTTTCTCAACTTCAGAAATAGCAACAAGATGCTTGAGTTCATTTTCTTCACCTTCAGCCTCATTTGGCGGCGGTACTACCCATTTTTGGTAACTTGCACTTGGTCAGGTAGGGCTAATAATAAAGCTAGAGCAGCTAAAGCATCAGCCTTCTTATTTTCTTTCCTTGGCACATGGTGAATAGTCACATCACCGAGCCACCCCATCAACTTTTTAGCATAATCATGATATGGTCGTAGTTCAGGCTTCTTGACCTCGTAACTACCCAAAAGCTGATTGACCCCTAACTAGGAGTCACCAAAGACTTGAAATTGCACTTGCTTCATATCAACGGCCATTTCAAGCCCAAGTATTAATGCTTGATATTCAGCAACATTGTTGGAACAAAGTTGTGTCAAGGTGAAGGACTAGGGCAAGATTCACCTTGGATAGTGAAAAATATTACGCCAGCCCTGGGGCTCACCCACGATGCGCATCACCATCAAAGTACATCTTCCATGGATGTTGAACTTCAACGACCATTGCGTCCTCATCAGGTAGTTCATCAGTTAGCTCCCAGTCATCAGGTATCGGATGATCTGCCAAGAAGTCTGCCAATGCTTGTCCTTTTATAGCCTTTTGAGGGACGTACAAAATCTTGAATTGTTGAAATTGGAGGTACCATCTCACTAGTCAATCACTAAGAACAGGTTTTGACATGACGAACTTGATGGAATTTGCTTTAGAAACAAGACGGACAATATGAGCTTGAAAGTAGTGCTTCAACTTGTTAATTGAGAAGACTAGCGCCAAACATAACTTTTCAATTGGTGAATAATTCAACTCATTAGGTGTCATCATCATACTCAGTAGTAAAGAGAGTTTTCTTTCCCCTCACTATTGTTTTGGGCCAACAATGCTCCAATAGACCTTCCTGCGCAGCAATGTATAGTATCAATGGCTTTCCAGGTATAGGAGCTGTTAAAACTGGAGGCTTCATCAAGTAGGTTTTTATGCTTTCGAAGGCATTGCTACAAGCTTGGTCCCACTTGAAAGGAACACCTTTATTCATGAGGCCACTAAACGGTTGGCACCTACCAGCCAGGTTTGATATGAATCTTCTAAGATATGCTAGCTTTCCTTGCAGACTTTTCAATTCATGGATATCTCGAGGCTCAAGCCTTTTCAAAATGGCACCCACTTCTGCTTGATCAATTTCGATCCCTCGATGTCGAACAATGACACCAAGGAACTTTCCAAAAGTAACTCCAAATGCACATTTCAATGGATTCATCCTAAGTTTGATACCTCCGGAGCAATTCAAATAATGTTCTCAAGTCTTTCATGTGGTCTCCCTTCTCTCTTGATTTCACCACCAAGTCGTCAACATAGCATTCAGCATTCTTGTGGAGAAGATCATTGAAAATATTCTGCATAGCCCTTTGGTAAGTAGCACCAGCGTTCTTCAAGACAAAAGGCATTTCCTTGTAGCAATAAATACCCTTTGGCGTACGGAATGCAGTAAGATCTTCATCTTTTGGTGCCATGCATATTTGGTTATAGCCCGATGAACCGTCCATAAATGACATTGCCTTGTACTCAGTAGTAGCATCGATCATCAATTGTGGAATGGGAAGCGGGAACTCATCTTTCGGACACACATTGTTAAGATCCCTAAAGTCAACGCACACTCGAATCTGGCCATTTTTCTTCCTTACGGGGACAATACTTGAAACCCATGTTGGTACTTAACTTCACGAATAAAGCAAGCTTCGATGAGTTTGGTAACTTTTGTTTCAATCAAGGGAACCAAGTTTGGCCTAAAATGCCTTTGAGCTTGTTTAACATGATTAGCACCATTTTTACTACAAGGTAATGGACTGCTACTTTCGGGTCCAAGCCAGGAATCTCTTTGTAACTCGAAGAAAATACATCCCATAATTCTTTGAGTAATTCAATATAAGTTCTCTTTTTGTCATCTTCAAGTAAAACAGTTAGGTGGGTGGGTCTTGGTTCATCATCGATGCCAAAGTTAACTTCTTTTAACGCATCAACAATTGTCTTCACTCCTTCTTCAAGTTCTGGTGGAGAATCTTTCGCATCTTCATCTTCCTGAAGGTACCTATCATTCAAGGATATGTGATTACATGGCGAAACATCCTCCAATTCCGCATTATCTTCCATCGAAGATGGAATGACATTCTTGTTTTGTCTAGTAACATGATACGAAGAACCTACACTTTTTTGTCTTCATCACGTTCATTAGTATAGACCATTGTATATGGATTTACCTTCAGTACTTCTTTACATGAAACCACAAGTTTTGTTTGTCACCTCATTCTAGAAGGAACCGAACTTTGGAAATCCTTAGAGATCTCCTGGATTTTGGGTGAAGCGGGTGTTCTTATGCTTTGAACATTTCTTGGGAACTTGTTCCCCTTCTTTAGTGGACCCAATCTTTCAAACACGGAGGTCCTCACTGGTGATTTACCAAGTCGATCAAAGGTAGAAGGCTTGTTAGAAGCGGCCGATTCATCATCTACATTGATATAATTGCTGCTCGCCCTTCTTATTGAGATGCGCACTGGTGACAGTTGCTTGTATCGTAAACCTTCACGTGGTTTACTCGTTGCAGCTTTTAATGGGAGCTTCCCTAACATTGACGGTTCATTGGGATTGTATCCAGCTTTTTCAAATACCTTGTAAGCGTTAGGGTCAAAACCTTCATTTGTTCGCTTTGTAGGGAGTGCCACATTCAGCAAACGATTTTGGGCTACAAACAACTTTACTGCCTCAATTTTTTTAACCGAAAGAGTTAACTCCTTTAGCATGTTAGCTTGGCAATTAGATGATTCACCTTCATTTTTCTTCCTTTTAAGGATATATTGGAGCGCCAGACTTACTTTCTTGCCATAAGACGTAATATTCCCTCTATAAGATTTATTCGCATTTGGTTATACCTCCTTAATAACAGTTTTGCCTTCACCAGTAGTCACCTCTTCTCTTTTAGTTGAGGGCTCTTTATTCTTTCTTTTCACGCCATCATCATCTTCAATCTCCTTCACAACGCGGTCCTTCAAGTAGAACTTTGCATCGGCAAAGTGTGACTTAGCCTCGGTGAATGGCTCATCATCAGCAACTATCTTCTTCTCGACTTCATTCTCGTAGTATTTTCAACATTGATGGTAGGTAGATGGAACTACTTTATTCTCATGTATCCAAGGCCTTCCAAGCAAATCATTGTATGAAGTCTTCGCGTCGATCACATATAGCCATGCACTTGATAGCATATCTTCAATAGTGATTCCAAGCCTGATCGTAGCTATGGCTATTTTCCCCCCTTGGTTGAATCCTTGGATCATCACAAGACTTTCTGAGAGTTCGTTCATAGGAATAAAAAGTTATTTCACAGTGTGGATTGGCAAAATGTTCACTGAGGATCCTCCATCAACCAAAATCCGATTTACCCTTTCATCGCGCATGTAGTGAACCAGGTACAATAGGTGGTTATAAGGAGTGTCACCTAGCAAAAGATCGTTATTTATGTTTTCTTCACAAGCATTAACTTCTTGAGGAGTGGACTCGATGAGCTTTTCCGAAGATGGTGCCAATGGTAGGCCATCACTCTTTTCTTCCCTTTTGTCAGCATGGCAACAAGAGGCATCAATGCCCTATTTTCTAGAATGGTGCATCTCCACTTTTTCTTTCTTCAAATTCCTAACTGGATTCTTTTTCGTTGGCCTTTTTACTATTATCTTCCTTGTTGGTTGTTCTATTGATTCTTTTCGTGGGCTCCTTTTGTGGTGCCTACGACAAGTCACCAATTTCCAACCTTCATCATCATCATCAGGTTGATTGACTTCAGCTTTGTCTCTCTCCAGTAATTCTTCATATTAACTTTCTTTAAAACCACATAAGTCATCCGGACTGAATGAGCCGAAGGTGATAGAGACTTAGTTTGCTCTTGCTTTCTCATCTTCAAGCACTATCTTCTTTTCGCAAGCCAAATCCATGACTTTATCCTTGAAGACAAAGCATTTCGCTCGAGGGTGGCTTACAAGTCGGTGATATTTGCAGTAGTTTAGGTTATTTGTTTTCCCAGCTTCATTTAGTCGCTTCATCTCCAAAAGCTCAATAATATTTAACTCGAGGAGTTCTTCGAAAATGGCTGGCACATTACTTTTTCTCCTTCATTTCTTTTAGAGTCAACTTTCCACTTGGCTTGTCTTAAAAGAAGTGGATTTCATACTCTGCTTCTTGCTCACCTTCGCCGTGCACTTCATATGTGACGTATTGACATTCATAGCTTCATTTCTTTCAGACTTGGGTACAATCTTTCCCCACTTACTGATTTCTTGCTTTTCATTCGCTTTGCGAGGTTCATAGATGGGCAGCCTTTCATTTCTAACGGAGGCCATGCTAAATTCTATATGATGGGCATGAGTTGCAAGTTCTTCAAATATGCCAGGCTTGATACCTTGCAAGATTTAGCGTAATCCCAAATGCATGTCTTGGATGCATATCTCTATGCCTGAAGCTTCACTAAGCTTGTCTTTGCTGTTAGGGCTTGCATTCTTCCAACGATTGATAAAGTCGATAACTGGTTCCCCCTTTCCTTGACGAGTATTTGTAAGCTCTATCATACTCACAGTGCGTCTTGTGCTATAAAAGTGATTGAGTAATTCTTTCTCTAGTTGATCCCAACTATCAACAGATCCAGCCTCGAGGTCTGTGTACCAATCAAAAGCATTTCTTTTTAATGAGCGGACAAACTGCTTGTCGAGGTAATATCCATAAGTCCCAGCATTGTTTCATGTCTCAACAAAGTACACCACATGTTGCTTTGAGTTACCTTTACCATCAAACTGTTGAAACTTTGGAGGTTGATAGCTAGCAGGCATCTTCAACATATTGACCGTTGCAGTATGTAAGAGAGGATTTGGAAACAACTTCATATTTGTTCTAATTGGTTCCTTCATTGAATTCATCCAGTTGATCGATTGGAATCACCCCTTCAGATGAGATAGGGATAGCCTTAGTGGATGCTACTTGTCTTGGGGGAGAGTCACTCTCTAGAACTTTTCAGATCTCGCCAAGTGCATGGGTGGATTCTTCTTCCATCACGATTCCCACCATATCTGTTAGCTTGTCAATTCTAGCCTTTTGATTTTGTATTCATTTGGTCAAGCCAACGATTGCTTCCGTCAAGTTTGCCAACTGCCCCTCTATAGATGAAGTGTTTGTTGGAGAGTCGCATGGATTTTCATATAGATTGATCCTTGATTGGATCAAGCTATGTGGTGTAAGTGGGGAGGATCCATCGCTTGAAGCATCATCATCTTCCTTCACAACAGAATGCTTGGATCCGGAGAAGTCAAGCAGAGCAAGAGTCTTTCTTGATCTTTTAAGCAATGTCGCTTCCTCCTTCAAATGTGTTTGTGGAAGATCTTGCTCCTTTTGAGGATGAAGATCCATAAACAGGGGTTGACACAGACGACACTTGGGGAGCTTGTTGTCCGAAAGATCTTGCTTTTCTCCTCGTAACTGGTCCGAAGCTTCATAACATCGAGAATGCTTTCTACATCAGCATAAAACCTGGAGTTAGCAGCCTTGGTGGATGTTGATCTGGAGTTGATTTTCTTTGAAGTCATTTCAATTTTCTTGAACTTTGGTGATTGAAAAGTTGAAATGAGAGGTAGATATTGTCCCATTGGGTGTGCCATAATTTTGTTGAAAATAAATTTGCGTCGAGAAAATAAAATCAAGACCGAAAAATATCGCAACAATCGTAGTATTTTATTTTGAATATTTGAGTATTACAATCTCTATTAATCCTCTGATTCTTCGTTTCTATAGTAAATATATTCAAGGGCCTTTGAGCTTGATCTTCAATTTATGTTTGTTGCCACGAACGATGATCTTGTTCTTGAGGTTGAGCTTGATTGCTTGGACTCGCACTTGATTTGTTCTTCGTTCTTGAGCTTGAACTTAATTTGTTCTTCGTTCTTGAGCTTGAACTTTATTTGTTGAAATTGAACTTGAAGCTTGAAACTTGTGGAGAAATTTTCAGTGTTTGATCCATGAGCTCTTTTTTGCTTATTGTTATAACTTCTGGTGTCTTTTTTGAGTTATAAAGACCCCTATTTATAGTTGTAGGAGAGAAGAGTTATGAAAAGAACAAATTCTTTCTGACCAATCAAATTGAAGTGTGATATGACCACATTTGATTGGCAAGAACATGTCACTTGCACACGTGGCATGATTTCATTTGTCTTTCAGTGTGACTAGGCTTGCCTTGTCATTTTGACACGCGAAAATGATCCTATTGGTTCTTCCGTTTGACTTGGCGTGCCACGTCATTTGACACGTGGCGTCAAATTTGGGCCTCTAGGAAGAGGGCATATTGGGCCTAATGAATTGAGCGCACAACTAAATAGACAAGTCAAATGGATTAAGCCTCATTTATTTAATCCATATATGTTGGACTTATATAAATAATTCAATTATATTAGCCTGTAGTATTTATTGGACCAATATATCTTGAATTTAAATATAGTCCAAATTATCTCATGAATTTAATTTTAATAAAATTTATACGCCTACAGTTTTATAAAACAAATAAGATTAATTATGTGATTAATGTAATTGATTTTTCGACTTTTTTTGTAACTTATCACTTTTGTATGTACGAAATAATGGTCAACAGCTCTTTTTCCAATAGCATAATCAGATAAGCCTTATCTTATTTTATGTATCCATTGTTAACAGACTATAGAAGGAGAAATTAAGGAGAATTTTGGAAATTGTTAAAAGTAAAGAGGGAAAGTGAAAACTTTTGAGTTCAAATATACTTAGAAATCATTTTTTGTAGCTCTATTAAAATGTTAGGTATTATTTTTAAAGAGATATTCAAGAAATCTATGTTTATTACTTTTAACTGCAAAAAAAATATTTTCCACAAATAAAAATAAAAAATACCGAAAATCACTTTATGATAGGCAAATGGTACTCATTTTGGTCTGGAAATATTAAATTTTAGACGAAAATAGTTAGTGTGACTAAACTATCCTTCATTAAATGTTGCACCGTAGTTATTGTAGCACTTACTTCTCTTCTCAAATATGAGGAGTAAATGATTTTTCAGGAATACTTACATAAGGGTAATTTTGAAAAACAAATTGAATTTTTCTTGATTTATAAATGGACACTTATTTTAGACCAAAATAAAAAAGCAAATTGGTTACTTAGAGCCCATTTGATTAGCTGATTATAAGTAGCTGATAAGCTTAACGTGCTGAAAACTTCTTTTGAAGTGCTGAAACTTATTTTTTAAATAAGCATTTACGTGTTAGAAGTGCTAAAACTGATAACAAGCAGTTGATGTGTTTGATTAAAAAGTGTTGATAAGCAATCTTTTATTAAAATGACTAAAAACCCTTCCAGAAGATTATAAATTAAAAATTTCTTTGTTAATAAAAGAATTAACAACGAATATGGAATGAAGAGAAGGTCATGAAATTTATTTTGGGAAAACCATTTTGTGAATTAGAAAATATTGTTAAGGATAAACTAGTAAAAATGTTGGTCAAACTAAAAGTGCTTATAAGCTTAAAACCCTAAGTTGTGGGTGACCAACTTATGATTTATGGCTAATCTTAGTTTATAAGCACCTGGCTTATAAATACTTTAGGTGTTTACCAAACGAGTAAATAATCAAAAGGTGCTTATGTTTGACCAATTTATTAACTTAACCAAACATCCACTTATTGTGGATTGGAGGGAGTAGTACTTTCCATTGCCTTTTTCTTGATATTTGTCCAATTATTAACTTGATTGCTTGGACTTGCACTTGATTTGTTCTTCGTTCTTGAGCTTGAACATGATTTGTTCTTCGTTCTTGAGCTTGAACTTGATTTGTTCTTCGTTCTTGAGCTTGAACTTGATTTCTTGAAATTGAACTTGAAGCTTGAAACTTGTGGAGAATTTTGCTGCATTTGATCCATGAGCTATTTTTTGCTTCTTGTTATAACTTTTGGTGTGTTTTTTGAGTTATTAGGACCCCTATTTATAGTTGTAGGAGAGAAGAGTTATGAAAAGAACAAATTCTTTCTGACTAATCAAATTGAAGTGTGATATGACCACATTTGATTGGCCAGATCATGTCACTTGCACACGTGGCACGATTTCATTTGTCTTTTAGTGTGACTAGGCTTGCCTTGTCATTTTGACACGCGAAAATGATCTTATTGGCTCTTCCGTTTGACTTGGCGTGCCACATCATTTGACATGTGGCGCTAAATTTGGGCCTCTAGGAAGATGGCATATTGGGCCTAATGAAGTGGGCTCATTATTTGTAGCACAACTAAATAGACAAATCCAATGGATTAAGCCTCATTTATTTGATCCATATATGTTAGACTTATATAAATAATTCAATTATATTAGCAGTAGTATTTATTGGACCAATATATCTTGAATTTAAAATATAGTCCAAATTATTTTACGAATTTAATTTTAATAAAATTTATACGCCTACAGTTTTATAAGACAAATAAGATTAATTATGTGATTAATGTAATTGATTTTTCGACTTTTTATGTAACTTATCATTTTTGTAAGTACGAAATAATGGTCAACAGCTCTTTTTCCAATAGCATAATCAGATAAGCCCTATCTTGTTTTATGTATATTATTAACTGACTATAGAAGGAGAGATTAAGGAGAATTTTGGAAATTGTTAAAAGTAAAGAGGGAAAGTGAAATTTTTTGAGTTCAAATATACTTAGAAATCATTTTTTTTAACTCTATTAAAATGTTAGGTATTATTTTTAAAGAGATATTCAAGAAATCTATGTTTATTATTTTTAACTGCAAAAAAAACTTTTTCCACAAATAAAAATAAAAAATACCGAAAATCACTTTATGATAGGCAAATGGTACTCATTTTGGTCTGGGAACACCCATAAAGGAAATATTAAATTTTAGACGAAAATAGTTAGTGTGACTAAACTATCCTTCATTAAATGTTGCACCGTAGTTATAGTAGCACTTACTTCTCTTTTCAAATGTGAGGAGTAAATCATTTTTCAGGAATACGTACATAAGGGTAATTTTGAAAAACAAATTGAATTTTTCTTGATTTATAAATGGACACTTATTTTAGACCAAAATAAAAAAGCAAATTGGTTACTTAGAGCCCATTTGGATTAGCTAATTATAAGTAGCTGATAAGCTTAAAGTGCTGAAAACTTCTTTTTAAGTGCTGAAACTTATTTTTAAAATAAGCATTTACGTGTTAGAAGTGCTAAAACTGATAACAAGCAGTTGATGTGTTTGATTAAAAGTGTTGATAAGCTAATCTTTTATTAAAATGACTAAAAACCCTTGAAATTTTCAAGAAGATTATAAATTAAAAATTTCTTTGTTAATAAAAGAATTAGCAACGAATATGGAATGAAGAGAAGGTCATGAAATTTATTTTGGAAAAATCATTTTGTGAATTAAAAATATTATTAAGGATAAATTAGTAAAAATATTAGTCAAACTAAAAGTGCTTATATGCTTAAAATCCTAAGTTGGGGGTGACCAACTTATGATTTATAGCTAATCTTAGTTTATAAACACCTGGCTTATAAGCACTTTAGGTGTTTACCAAACGCGTAAATAAATCAAAAGGTGCTTATGTTTGACCAATTTATTAACTTAACCAAACACCCACTTATTGTGGATTGGAGGGAATAGTACTTTCCATTGCCTTTTTCTTGATATTTGTCCAATTATTTAATGTCATCCAATGTTTCCACAAGAATCCCGCCATAAAGTTTCTAAACAATGGATAAGATTTGGTTAGTCATTTTCGTGGAATAGATATGCTGTACAAACTTGCATATCGTTCCCTAACTAATGAATTATCTTTAGTTACCTTGACCATATGGATCAAGTCAAACTCGAAATTTTCATAATTTCCCGTGAATTATGTTGGTTTTCACAAATTTTCTCAAAATCAGAAAAACCTCAATTAATAAAAAACAAAAAGACACTACTAAAAGAAAAAGTCTCAACAGAAATTAATGGTAGATCAATCCTATTTTGTTGGAACATTAGGAAAGAGATTAAACTGCGTCCACAAATTATGCGAAACAAAGTAACAGAAAAAGTAAAATCTCACACTATAAAAAGGCATTAATTTGGAGGATAGTGACACAATTCCAGCAAATAAACCTAACTGGAGAGTCCGAGGCAAAGACCTAACCTTTGCTCTAAAGCTCTTTGTCTCTCCTCTCCCATATGTAGTCTATGCTGGTATCTATTAAAAAAAATATATATCGGTATAAAAAAGAACAAAAATAGATCAAAGACTCAATCTACGTAAATAAACCAGTTTTATCGGAAGGTATTAAAAAACGAAAAAAAAAACAGAAAAATGTCGACAGCTCAGGAAAACAACTCCAAGATCACAGTCTATGTGGTATCATGTTGGATCTTTGCTGCTTTTGGAGGGCTTATGTTCGGTTACGATATTGGTATTTCAGGTTTGTATACTTTTCTTTTCTTATTCGATTACCTTTTACGGCTTTGTGTTGATAAAATAATAACATCATTTTATCAAAATATTTCAGATTTGATTTGTCATAATGTTTCTTTGTTTGGTGATTAAATCAGGAGGAGTATCTGGTATGGATGATTTCTTGATAAAATTCTTCCCAAATGTATATGAAAGAAAGCTACATGCAAAGGAGAACAACTATTGTAAATATGACGATCAACTTCTCCAACTATTCACCTCATCCTTATACCTATCAGCCTTGGTTTCTAGCTTTTTCGCTTCAAAAGCCTGCCAATTGTTAGGTCGTAGACCCACCATTTTCATGGCTTCTACTTTTTTCATCGCGGGCGCCGTCATTAGTGCTGCCTCTGAACACAGATGGATGCTCATTGTTGGTCGTATTTTGTTTGGTGTTGGTGTTGGCTTCGGTAATGAGGTACTATAACAAAAATTAACTTTGTTCTATTGAAATTATAATAGGACAAAAAACTGATGGTTACTATTTTGGTTGTTGTAGACTGTTCCTTTATTTTTGACAGAAGTAGCACCAATCCAACTTAGAGGAGCTGTGAATATTCTCTTCCAACTGTTCGTAACAATTGGAATATTCATCGCGAATCTGGTTAATTATGCAACATCAACAATGCATCCAAATGGTTGGAGGGTGTCACTCGGGCTTGCGGCTGTTCCAGCGTTGCTTCTTCTCATTGGTTGTTTCGTCATTACTGATACCCCAGCAAGTCTAATCGAACGTGGCAAAGAGGATCAAGGCAAAGCAGCATTAAAGAAAATCAGGGGAGTTGAAGATGTTGAAGTTGAGTACAAAGAAATAGTGGCTGCTTGTGAACAAGCCAAGCAAGTGAAACATCCATTCAGGAACCTCGTAAAAGCTGCAAGTGTTCCACCACTTGTGATTGCCATATTTTTGCAGATATTCCAGCAATTTACTGGAATTAATGCCATTATGTTCTATGCTCCTGTTCTGTTCCAGACCATGGGTTTCAAGTCTGATGGTGCACTTTTGTCCGCTGTCATAACTGGACTTGTTAATGTTGGCTCTACCTTCGTTTCCATCTATGCTGTTGACAAGCTTGGAAGGAGAAAATTGCTCCTTCAAGCTTGTTGCCAAATGTTAATTTCTCAGGTATGAACATAAGGCTCATATAAAACCTAAATTTGACGCACTAACATAACTAAAACTTATTTCCAATTAGTTGGCATTGATATAATGAGTGCCTATGTGAGCACTTCCAAGCAATATATTCCATATTGTAGGATACATCGTGAATTGACTTAATTTTACGGTGCATGTCAACTTACCGCATAGGAGCTTTGGAGCAACGATAAGGTTGTCTCCCTGTGACTTATCGGTTAGGAGTTCGAGCCGTGGAATCAATCACTGATGTTTGCACTAGAGAGGTTGCCTATATCACACCCCTTAGGGTGCGGTCCTTTACTGGATCTTGCGTGAATGCCAGATGCTTCATGCACCAGGCTGCCTTGGTCAACTTACGACAATCCTCCCATTTTTTCGTGCTTGAAACCGATAATTTAGGTTAACTTAAGCGGTGTTTCGGATGATTTCTAATTGAAGTATCTCGGTTAAATTTGCAGTTGGCAATTGGAGGTATTTTATCAGTCAATTTGAGGGAGACAGGAACATTGGACAGAACATTGGCAGCAATAGTGGTGGTTCTTGTATGCACATATGTCATGTCATTTGCATGGTCATGGGGACCTTTGGGATGGTTAATTCCAAGTGAGACATTCCCAATGGAAACAAGAACAGCCGGTTTCGCATTTGCAGTCAGCACAAACATGCTCTTCACCTCCTTAATTGCTCAGGCATTCTTGACCATGCTCTGCAAAATGCAGGCTTACATTTTCTTCTTCTTCTCAGCCTGGATTGTTGTCATGGGATTATTCGTCATATTCCTTTTGCCAGAAACCAAAGGAGTTCCTATTGATTCTATGGTGGAAGATGTATGGAAGAAGCATCCTGTTTGGAAGAAACTCTTCAAGAATGAATGATCGATCATTCAAAGGATGGCTTAATATCCCTCCTATGCTTAAATTGGTTTATAGTATTTGATTAAGTGATATAGCGCTTAACTTATGGCATTTATTGCCTACAACCTATCCTCCTATCCTTTGTAAATTTGATTCCAATTATCCAATTATCGAGGTTTACTACTCCAATCCAGGCAATTGGATGAATTTTTGTGGTTCGTCCAGTGAGCTTTGAAAGAGTACTAGCTTCTATCATATTTTCCTTTTAATAAATTCCATGTCTTCATTGTTTTGTTGTAAAAGCATGAAAATCAATAAAAATCGAAAAAGGGCAATGTCCTTTATTTTGACATCCAGTTGATTGTTCATTATATGAATCGAACTCTGCTTCCTTTTTTGGGGCCCTGTTGTTGCGATAGCTTATGGCAATAGCAATGTGAGGGCCCAGTAGAGAGAAAAGTCGGGGTAACGAGCGTTTTGCCAGCCAAACGGACTCTCAATAGGAAATTCGAAGATTGCAACAATTCAGCCGGCTAAAAAGAATCAACTAATTTAGTTCAAGGCTCATAATAAGGAATAGCCTACCTTGCAAATTAAAAAATTGACATGCATGTTGTTGGTTCAAAAGTGAAGCACGAGCCATTCCTTAGATGTTTTGCTGTAGTAAAAAATAAAGTAGAAAGAATATACTAGGAGTAATTGTTGATTAACTGGGAGTTGATTAATGAATTAAAATGAGTTATTACGAGGTTTTTCATCGATCGGAATTAAAGAGGAAGAAGAAGATATCTGAAGATAAATCTCATAAGTAGGTATGCAAATATTCATTTTAAGAATCCGGTGATGCTTTACATTGGAACTAATTAACAAACAGTAGCATTTTAAGAGCCCGTTTGGTCAAGCTGCCAAAATCTGCTTATTTTGAAAAGTACTTTTTTAAAATGTATTTTTAAAAAAAGTACTTTTGAAAAAAAATAATTTGTGTTTGGCCAATTCATTTAAGAAGTACTTTTTACAATATTTGATAAACAAATTGAGTTTGACCAATCTTTATAAAAAGTATTTTTGAGTGTCAAATTACCAAAAAGAATAGTACCAAACTTTTATAATTATTTTAAAAAGAAAAATAGATTTCAATATTTATTATTAGAGACTGTTATTAATTTTTGTTTAATTTAATTAAAATATAAACATAAAGTAAACATACATACTAAATATATAAATCATTGTAATATATATAGTTATACCAAAGAAATAATATTATCTAGTATAATTACTTGTTATTTACACCGTGAAATAATAAGCAAAGTCACTTAGACATGATAATATTTCTCAACAATTTCATCTCTAATTCTATCACGCAACGCCTCCATAATAGTATAAGACTTGTCTTGCATTTCTAAAGGAATACCAGAAGGCCCATCTTCTTCCTCAATCTCTACAGTAATGTCTTCATTAGCATAATAGTTGAATTCCTTATCAGTAGAAGATCGTCGTCGGATGAAATTATGTATAGTCATGGTAGTTGTAACAAGATAAATCTGAGGGTCAAACATGAAAGATAGCATTGCGTAAAATAGAAAACCTATTCTTCCAGAATCTAAATGTTCTTTCAATTGTACATCGAAGACTGGAGGGGAAAAAATTGAATGTTTCATTTGGATTTCTAAAATTAGAGTTGCGCTAGAAATCCGGGAGATGATATCGCTCAACCTTATACGGTCCTAAATAACCCATCATAATCGCCGAAATAACCCAAATAATATTTGCCTACACCAAGTAAAAAAGAGTTAATTAAGATGCATAAAAATAAAATCTACATATTAAACTAACACAAGGCATAGTATTTGTGACGACCCAAAGGGTCATCACCGTAATTCTCCCTTTTCTTGCACTTCTGAGGCCTTGAAGACCTCTTAT
Source organism: Nicotiana benthamiana (assembly GCA_034376525.1). NCBI lineage: Eukaryota > Viridiplantae > Streptophyta > Magnoliopsida > Solanales > Solanaceae > Nicotiana > Nicotiana benthamiana. The sequence continues at coordinate 39,076,792 of CM067336.1, forward strand.
TGTGTTGCCTCGGTTTGCTTGCGCAGTCCAGGCGTGAAGCCAGAAAATTCTTATGTGAAAATATTTGAATTTTGTGTTAAAAACTAAGAATTTTGATAATAATAGTAATGTTATAGTTGACTTTTGTCAATATTTTGGGTAAACGGCCCGGACCCGTGATGTGAAAGTTCTGGAGGGTCCGTAAGGAAATTTGGGACCCGGGCATATTCCCGAAATTAAAATCCGAGGTCCCGGGTCCGAGTACGGAGCTTTTCTGTGAAATTGTTTCATGAATATGCTGAAGGAAAAATAAAAACGGAAATTGATCAAAAAAATAATGGTATCGGGATCGTATTATGGTTCTGATGCCCGCTACAAGTCTTAAATAGGCGTTAAGCGCTATCTATAAAGATTGGTTGAAAACGGACGTCGTTTGATGTGTTTCGGACTAAAAATGGAAAATTTTAAAGTTTTGAACTTTTAAATGAAAATCATGAGTTTTGGAGGTTGATTCTTTGATTTTGATGTTATATTGGCGATTTGATCGCTCGAGCACGTTCGTAGGATGATATTCAGTTAGTGTGTGTGGTTGGTTGGGAGCCCCGAGAGCTCGAGAGTGATTTCGGGGGGTGGTTCGAGATGTTTTGCTCTTAGAGAACTTGCAGAAAATTCACTGCTGTTGGTGCCCAGGTTCGTTCTTCTTCGCGATCGTGGACTCCTCTCCGCATTCGCATAGCTTTGGGGTTTTCCTCCTTCGGGATCGCGTACCTTCTAATGCGATCGCGTACTTGCAGTCCCTTCTAAATCACGAACGCATCCCCGTCCACGCATTCGTGTAAGCCAAGTTCCAGGACGCCAGAATTACCTTTTTCGCGATCGCGTGATCCCAATAGCGATCGCGATGGCACCTGTTTTTCCTTCAACGCGAACGCATCCCCTATGTCGCGATCGCGTAGACCAATTTGCTTTAGTGAATTAAATTAAAAACAGAACAGTTCCCTTCGCGAATTCCACACTTTTCTCACACGAACTCTCCTTCTACACTCTCCATTGACGAACTTCAAGCTCCTATTTCACCATAGCTCTTTGGGTAAGTGATTCCAACTTCGTCCTTCCATTATTTTTTCATCCAATCATCAATTGTTTAGCCCTAAATCATAGAATCATAGTAGTATTTAGGGATTTTTGGGCATAGCTAGGGCTTTTAGAAAATTGGGCGATTCAACCTCAATTTGGGGTCGAATATTAAAACGAATCATATATTTGAACTCGTGGGGTTGTGGGTAATTGGAATTTGGTCCGAGCCTCGAGTTCGGACCATGTGGGCCTGGGGTCGGATTTTGGTATTTTTGGAGAAAAATTAGAAATGAATTTCTAAGCTATGAAATTGTACCATTGTGCTATTATTGATAATATTGAATCGCTTTATGTTAAATATCATTGGTTCAGGGTCGAATTCAAGAGGAAAGGCAATTGTTGAGCTTTGAGTTGCTATTTTCGAATTCGAGGTAAGTGTTTGATCTAACTTTGGCTTGAGGGAGTAGGATTATATTGTTATTTGTTATGTGCTATGTGGGGTCAGAGTATAGGTATGGTGACGGTTACCTATAGGCCCGAGTCAAGCATGAGCGTGATGTCCAATTTGCTATTAAAATTGCGAAGTAAGTGAACAATTGTGACAATTACTTGTTACAAGAACTATGAAGTGAAAGTTGAGAATTAAATGAACTAATGAGGAATTTGGTACTTTTCCCTTGTCGAGACCTATTGTTGAGTTGTATTCCCTTGCCGGGATTTATTGTTGAATTATTCTCCCTTGCCGGGAAATTTTGTCTTGATGTATATATATTTCCTTTTTTTTTTCCCGTTTGGTTATGACCATTGATTGGGAGAGGAAGAGAGAGTAAAAGCACGAAGGGTGATGCCGTGCACTATGTATTTGAGAGTAAAAGCACGAAGGCTGATGTCGTGCACTGTCTATCGAGAGTAAAAGCACGAAGGGTGATGTCGTGCCTTGTATTTGATATTCTTGGTGAGAAATGAGAGTAAAACCACGAAGGGTGATTCCATGCATTATATTTGACCATTTTGTTGAGGAATAAGAGTAAAAGCACGAAGGGTAATGCCGGGCAGTTGTTGATTCATTGGCTCTCTTATTTAATCATTATTTATTCAGTTCCATTTCTTGATTGTATCCAGCATGTCCCATTTTCCCTTTTATTTGTTAAAATCCTTTTTCTCTTCCTGTTATTACACATATATCTGTACAGGTTAATTGTGGTAGGTCCGATTTAGCCTCGTCACTACCTCGCCAAGGTTAGGCGGGGCACTTACCAACACGTGGGGTCGGTTGTGTTGATACTACACTTTTGTGCCTTTTTGTGCACAGGTCAGGACACAGCCTACGGACCGCATCAGTAGTTAGGGGGCGATCCTTCAGTCCAGAGACTACGAAGTAGTTCATTGGCGTTCGCGGGCCCCATCAGTTTGTTTAATTGTATCAAACAAACATATTATGTATTTCTTTCAGACTGTGCTTATAATACTCCTTTAGTCGTCCTTGAGTAGTGACACCAGATACAGGGTAGAGACATGTTATTAATTTCAACATTTTTGTTTTTGCTATTGTTGTTAAAAGACTTCCGCATATTTTAATTAGTTATTTTAGTATTAAACTTGTTTTAGATTTAAGTTGTGAAAATGATAATAGAGGTTGGCTTGCCTAGCTTCGACATTAGGCGCCATTACGACTCCCGATGGTGGGAAAAAACCGGGTCGTGACAAGTCGGTATCAAAGCACTAGGTTACTTGGGTCTCACAACTCATGGACAAGCTCGGTAGAGTCTGAAGGATCGGTACGGAGACGTCTGTATTTATCCCCCAGAGGCTACAAAGTTAGGAAAAGTTTCACTTTATTCATTCTTGTCGTGCATTTCTGTTTCTCAATTATTGTTGTCATTCTACTCTGTTCTTTCGCAGATGGCGAGAACACGTGCCTCTTCTTCTTACGCTTAGAAGCCCGGGCCCCCAGCAGCATCTCCCATGAGGGGCAAGGGCCGAGGCTGTTCCAGAGACCGTGGCAGGGGTAGAGCTCAGACCCAAGCAGCAGTTCCAGAGGTGGAGCATCATATTGGCTTTGGTGAGTAGGTTCAAGCTCCACTAGCTCCATTGGGCCCAACTCAGGTCCACGAGGAATATTTTCTTCGGATCTTCAGGATGCCCTTGTCCATAATAGCAGGCTTTATGGACAGTGTTGCTAGAGCGGGAATGCTGCCAGTAGCACCAGCCACTTCTCAGGCTGGAGGATGGGTTCAGACTCCTGCTACACGTACTCCGGAGCAGATAGCTCCCCAGAATCAGGTTCCCTTGGTTCAGCCCGCAGTGGCAGCTCAGACAGGCATTACAACTCAAGCCAGAGATGGGACGGCTATGTCTTCGGATGCTTTGTGGAGACTTGATCGGTTTTCTAAGCTTTTCATTACTACTTTCAGCGGTGCTTCATCCGAGGATCCCCAGGACTTTCTATACAGTTGTTATGAGATCCTCAGGACTATGAGATAGTAGAGAGCAATGGGGTCGATTTTTGCACTTTCAGACTTGTCGGGTCCGCCAAGACTTGGTGGAGAGATTATTGTCTATCTAGACCAGTAGGGTCTCCATCTTTGACATGGGATCGGTCTGCAGAGTTATTTTTGGAGAAGTTTCTCCCTGTCACTCAGCGGGAGGTACTTCGCAAACAGTTTGAACACCTTCAGCAGGGCTCCATGACACTTACACAGTATGAGACCAGATTTGTTGATTTGGCTCGCCATGCAGTAGTGATACTCCCTACAGATCTGGAGAGGGTCCAGAGGTTCATTAATAGATTGATTTAGCCCATTTGCCTACAGATGGCTGTGGGAGTTGACAGTGATATTACTTTTCATGAGGCGGCCAATGCACCCCGCCGAGTAGAGATGGCATTGGCTCGAAGAGGTAGTCAGGGTTCAGACAAGAGGCCACGACATTCTGGCAGATTTAGTGGTACCTCATCTGGAGGTAGGGATTTCCATGACAGAGGCCATCCCCCGAGACCTTTCCAGTCGGCACTTCAGGTTACTCATGGTACGCCAGGCGGTGGTGGCCACAAGCAGTATTATTCAAATCAGCAGTCTTTCAATGCACGGCCACTTCAAAGCTTCAGGGGAGGACATACCGGTCGACAAGGCCAGCAGTCTAAGCTGTCGAGGGCATGTTATGGTTGTGGTGACATAGGTCATGTTGTAAGATTTTTCCCTCGAGCTTCTACTAGTTCGCAATAGCAGGGTCCTCGCCCTACGATTCAGGCAACAGATAATCCACAGGCTGCCCAGCCAGCTAGAGGCGGGGGTAGAGATCATAGAGGTGTAGGGAGAGACAGTAGAGGTTAGCATATTTGGCATATGTTTGCGAGTCCAGCGCAGAGGTTCCATCTATCGACTCTGTTCCTATTGTTCGGGAGTTCCCCGAGGTGTTTCCTTCTTACCTGCCGGGTATGCTGCCTGATACGGTATTGATTTCTTTATTGATCTGGCTCCTGGCGCTCTGTCTATTTCTATTCTGCTGTATAGCATGACCCCACCAGAGTTGAAAGAGCTAAAAGAGCAGCTTGAGGACTTGCTTTATAAGGGTTTCATTAGACCTAGTGTATCACATTGGGGTGCACCAGTGTTGTTTGTGAAGAAAAAAGACGGGTCGATGAGGATGTGCATTGATTACCAGCAGTTGAACAATTGACAACAAAAAATAAGTATCCATTGCCGAGGATTAACGACTTGTTTGATCAGCTTCAGGGTGATAAGGTGTTCTCGGAGATAGATTTGAGGTCTGGTTATCATCAGATGAGGATTAGGGCGTCTGATGTCCCTAAGACAACATTTCGTACTCGATATGGGCATTATGAGTTTTTGTTCATGTCGTTTGGGTTGACCAATGCCCCGGCAGCATTCAAGTTGATGAACCAAGTTTTTAGGCCTTACTTGGATTTATTTGTGATTGTAGTTATTGATGATATCTTGGTATACTCCTACAGTCCGTAGGAGCATGAGCAGCACCTCAGAGTGGTTCTTCAGACTCTGAAGGATAGCCAGTAGTACGCCAAATTCTCAAAGTGCGATTTGGTAGAGTTCACTAGCATTCCTGGGTCATGTCGTGTCAGTAGAAGGTATTCAGGTGGACCTGAAGAAGATAGAGGCAGTCAAGAACTGGCCTCGACCAGCTTCAGCTACAGAGATTCGGAGCTTCTTGGGGTTAGCTGGTTACTACAGAGGTTTTGTGGATGGGTTTTCATCCATCGCAGCCCCGATGATTAGATTGACTCAGAAGGGTGCCCAGTTCAGGTGGTCAGATGAGTTTGAGGTGAGTTTCCAGAAGCTCAAGACCGCTCTGACCACGGCACCGGTATTGGTTTCGCCCACGGGATCTGGGTCTTATAAGGTATATTGTGATGCTTCCCGCATCGGACTTGGCGCAGTGTTGATGCTTAATGGCAAGGTCATAGCATATGCTTCGAGGCAGTTAATGATCCACGAGAAGAATTATCCAGTTCATGAACTAGAGTTGGCAGCCATCGTTCATGCCTTGAAGATCTGGAGGCATTATTTTTATGGTGTGACGTGTGAGGCGTACATGGATCACAAGAGCCTTCAGTACTTGTTCAAGCAGAAAGAGTTGAATTTGAGACAGCGGAGGTGGTTGGAGTTGTTAAAATATTGTGATGTTTCTATTTTATACCACCCATGGAAGGCCAATGTGGTGGCCGATGCATTGAGTAGAAAGTCCGTCAGCATGGGTAGTCTTGCATATATTCCGGTTAGCCATAGACCGCTTGCCTTGGATGTTCAGGCCTTGGCCAATAGATTTGTGAGATTGGATATTTCTGAGCACAACAGGGTGTTAGCTTGCACAGCGGGGAGGTGCCAGGGAGATGACTTTGGGAGATGATGGCGTATTGAGGTTGCATGGGCGAGTTTGTATGCCCAATGTTGATGGTATTCGAGAGTCAATCTTAGCGGAGGCCCACAGTTCTCGGTATTCTATTCACCCGGGCGCCGCGAAGATGTATCAGGATTTGAGACAGCATTATTGGTGGCATAGGATGAAGAAAGACATTGTTGCATATGTGGCTCGTTGTCTAAATTGTCAGCAGGTTAAGTGCGAGCATCAGAGACCCGGTAGGTTATTTCAGAGGATTGAGCTTCCCGAGTGAAAGTGGGAGAGAATCACCATGGATTTTGTTACTGGCCTTCCGATGACCCGGAAGAAGTTTGATGCTATATGGGTTATTGTTGATAGGCTGACCAAATCAGTGCATTTTATCTCAGTCGCTACTACCTATTCATCCGCGAGGTATGCTGAGATTTATATCCGGGAGATCGTTCGCCTTAATGGGGTGCCCATATCTATTATTTCGGATCAGGGTCCGCAGTTTACCTCGCATTTCTGGAGAGCGGTGCAGCATGAGTTGGGCACCAGGTCCAGTTGAGTACAACATTTCAACCCCAGACGAAAGGTCAGTCCGAGATGACTATTCAGATTCTTGAGGATATGCTCCGAGCCTGTGTTATTGACTTTGGAGGCTCGTGGGACTAGTTCTTGCCTTTAGTAGTATTTGCCTACAACAGCAGCTACCAGTCCAGTATTCAGATGGCCCCGTATCCTCGGATATAAATTAGACAAAGTGGGCTTGAGCCCATTAGGACGTGGTTCAGCATTGAAGAATTAACTCAAATAGTCACTCACCTAATTGTTAAATTAAAAATAGTTGCCAAATGTATAATATATGTATAACTGTATATCTATATCTACTGGATAGAAAAAGTAAATATTGGATTTGATTGGTTATTTAACAATCCCTTCAATATTTTGTTGTAGTTTAAGTGATACCTATCTAATTTGTAAATATTTTACGGGGCGTCATATTTAATTACCCCGATTTAACTTGTGTGCCTTTTTTTTTTCAAAATGTTTAACAAGTACCTAAAGTATAGGCAATTACACAAACTGCTTCTTCACACATTTTTCCTTCTCCTCCTTATTCTTAGTTGTTATACAACTATTTTCAAATTTGATGTATAATGTTTAGAAGAAGTGGGTCTGGAACTTTGAATATGAAAAGTGACTTTCAAATGAAATAGGCGTCGCTGGAAAAGTTTGAAAATACTAAATCACCGTTAATTGTTGCAAAATGAGTTGGTTAGATTTGTTGTTGTTTTGATAAATTAATGAGTAGCATATATTTGTTTAAATAATATTTAATATTTATATTTTTAATTTAAGCTCATTTGAAGTAGATTTGGACTTTGAGGGTGTGTTTGGTATGAAGAAAAATATTTTTCGAAAATATTTTTTAATTTTTTCATGTTTAATTGGATTAAATATTTTGAAAAATATTTTCTTTATCCATTCATTCATGTATGTGACTTCTCAAGTTCAAATAAGATCTGTAACTTCATACGTGTGCAGATATGAGTATTTCTGAAGTTACGCCGAAAGCAGTCCCAAAATCGGGTATTAGTGCACTTCCTCTAATTCTTGTTTTCAACAAATTACCGCTCAACATAGAGGCGTGCTTTCTAACTTTTTCAAACTGAGGTAGTTAGCAGATTGAGGTAGAAAACAAGCTAAGGTAATTTTGAGATGATGTTGGGGAATCTTCATCTGTATTACGGTTAAAATGTTTAGGTAAACTTATTTGACTTTGCTTCTGTAAGAAAAATTAATTGAGAGATGTAAACAAGACACGATATCTAATACTATAGTAGTATAAGATAAGAAATGCCCTACTCCCAAATAATGCTCCACTCAAATATCTTCTAATGCGTATTCAAACACAAATTCCAAAGAAGTCTTAAATCTCTCAATCTGTTTTATTAAAAATTATTTAAACATTAGAGTGAAATAAAGAAACTCTTAAAAGTGAAAAGATGATGAGCCAAAAGATGAAGTTATGGAAACTCAACATCTATGGAACTCAAATATGGTTTCCTGGGCTGTTGGGTAGGCATTTATAGATAGTGAAGTATAATTGATCACGTTCAATTATGTCCTCTAAAAAGGATTCTCTGAACGTTGCAAATATAATCCGAGTATTACGTCCATGGTCGAATCCACAGAGAGTTAACCTATCAATCACAATCTTTAGACCCACTAAACTCTTCAGAACCTGTTTCCCAAACGTTTGAATCACAGTTGATGGTTTCTTTAGTTACTAAGATTGCAAGTAAATTAAACAGTTGTAGACTAAAACGCAAAGGTTGTAAACATTGATGAGAAAAAGCTAAGGTAAAGATTTCCCTTATTGATGGAATCCCTTCTGTTAATGTTTCATAAAAATTTACCAACACACTTCTATCAATCATGAACGTTCATCTTACCGTAAATCTCTCCCGAGTAATCACAGTAATATACTATTGCACTCTTCCGAGATACACTAGCTAGCTTTATTTAAAATAGCTCACGTAAGATTGCACCCAAAGTTTCATTATCCCTAATCCCGCCTTTAAACCCGCAGTTATAGATTCCTTTTATACTTTAGGAGTAGTGTTATTCTACAATAACCAAAATATGCACTCTCTTCCAAGTTATGCACACTAAATAGGCACAGCTAATTGAGGATCCTGTCAATTAACTACAACAAGAACACAATTGAATAAATAAAGATTTAAACTAGCAATTTGTATTCACATAAACAAGAAGTTCATCCCCCAATAGGTTCCATCAAAATCCTAGACAATGGATTTAGCTACTCATGACTATGGGCAAACAAGCTAAAATAATATTCATCATAAAAACTAGCAATAAGAATCAAAGAAATATGTTTTCGGTGATCTGTCACAATGATTTTCCTTGCTAAGAAACTCTAAAAATCAATACATGTCTCTCTTGGGCGAAGTCTAGTGCTTAATAGGATTTTGGGCTAAACAATCCCGTGTTTGCACTTTAGTCGCTGAAATTACCGCCTCCTGTCGTGGTTCTGCTGCGTTCGCGGTAGAACCGCGGTCAAACATGCTTTATGACAGTCAATTTGTCTACAACCCTCTTTCATCGCGGTTTTGCCGCGGTCGCGGTGGAACCGCGGCAGACCCAGTTCTCTGATTGTTCAGGCCTGATTTTGAGCTGTTTGCGTGGTTCACTAGACGGACATCTATAGTTGGTCTCTTTTTCTCCACTTTTTGATCCCAAAAGTACTCCATATCCTTCTTTGGTCATATACAACCTGCAAAGCATGTAAAGCACAAATAAGAGCATTTTGTTATCACTTTCATCATCAAAACTATATAAGAAGGTGATTATTTAGGGCATGATTATAGTTAAATTCACCTATTATCAATAACTAATGTACCTTATCTTGAATTGATATTGCATTCTACAAAACTTGAATACATCTCTTCGAATGTATAGAAAAAGATTGTACACATACTTCTAGAAAATGTTTCAACAACAGGCACATACAATATTAAGCATATTAACATACGATATTTAAAATGAAACCAATAACTTTCATATACTTATGTTGATTTCCGTTTGGGATAAATATATACTTGAACGGGAAGTAGCCATTGGCCAGGTCATGAATGTTGAATAATTGTTGATCCTACCACTTTTATCAATAGATTAACTTTAATTAATGTGTAGAAGAGTAGTGAGCCAATACAAGCTGTGGATTTAGAAGATTGTACATTAAGTTGTATTATTTGTAGAGTTAGTGAAGTTAGTTAGACAGTTATTACTGTAGGTAGTCGGTTAGTTCTTAGTTGTGTTTTTCTATATATAGTCTTTGTAAAGATACAACTTATTCTTAGAAGAAGATAATGGAAACCTTCATTTCCTCTCTCGAATTCTCTCCCAGAAATTCCTCTCATCTTCTTCCTCAAACATCCTCGATGTTGAAGCTTCCCGCTATGGATGTTATCATGGTATCAGAGTCGGTGTTGTGAATCTCTGGTCACTGAATTTCTTCAATTCTCTTCAATTTCAGCATTGAATCATCTCCCTAGCGCAAACTAGTGTTTTGAGATCTGAGCTAATTTGTTGCAAATAAGAGCACTTGGACTAACCACATGAACTTCTGACGAGACAACTGCTCCCATTCGAGGCAATATCTTCCCTACAATTGATCATAACCATCCTATATACCTACAACCAACTAATACTCCAGGTAGTATCTTAATCTCTCTTCAGTTAACTGAGTCTGAAAACTATGCTATTTAGAGCAGATCTATGAGGATTTGACTGTTATGTTAAAGTAAACTAGACCTTTTTTATGGTAGATTTCCTAAGTCTACGTTTCAACCTTAGTTACATGATCAATGGGAAAAGGTAAACATTGTAGTTTTGTCTTAGATCATGAATGATGTAAGACTAGGACTATTAAGCAGTGTGGTGTATGCCTCAAATGCTCACAAGATAAAGGAGGATTTGAAAGAAAGGTTTGATAAAAGTGAATGGTGATAGGGTGTAATACTTGTATAAAGAAATTCGCTCACTCACTCAAGGCACAATGACTGAAACAGACTATTTTTCTAAACTCGGGGACATTTGGGATGAGTTTGATGCTATAATTCCATGTCCTAGTAGCACATGTCCTGAATCGAGGGAATATCTCGAGCACTTTTAGTATCAAAGGTTAATGTAGTTTTTAACTAGTTTGAATGAGTCTTATAGCCAAGAAAGAAGTCAGATCACAATGATGTACCCTACTCCAATTGTGATCAAGTCATGTTCAATAATCATAGATCAAGAGAGCCAAAGGAACATAGCTAATTTCATACAAACCTCACCAGTCACTAAGGTGATAGAAAGCACTGCATTGTTTAGTAATAAGGGAGAAACTATGCTTGTTCTAACTTCAAACCTGGACCAAAAGAAATATACATGTGTGTGAGTACTGTCATCTGAAGGGTCATACTAAGGAAAACTGCTATAAACTAGTTGGATATCCACCATACCTCAAGTCTAAAAGGAGAGGAGGAGTAACTAGAACTGGTAACTCCTATGCAAATCAAGCTGGCTGGATGACACCTTTTACACGAGATGTAACATGTGGAGCAAATGGTCATGTCAACAACACTAGCAAACTTGGGAAACCCCCATCTATCAAGGGAGGATTCACTTCTATGGCATTACCAGCAGGTCAACAACAAGCTCCCTCAACTTTCTTCACACCAGAATAGTATCTGCAGATCATTCAAATGCTCAGCAAGGGATCAGATGAAGGACCCTCAACTACGTCAGCATTTGCAGGTACAGAAACAGATCATGTGTCTGTCTATAGTGATAGAGAATGGATTGTGGATACCGGTGCTTCTAATCACATGACCTCTAGCTTACAAATATTTAGGGCATACAAATTAATACAAAAATCAGACAGGGATAATGTGCATTTACCTACAAGAGGGGTAGCATTAGTTACACATACATAATTGGCTACTATGCTTAAAAACCAAGACATACATAATGTGTTGTATATTTAAGTTCAATCTTCTCTCAGTATCCAAACTCACTAAAGAACTAAAATGCTTAGTATTGTTCTTTCCTGAATTCAACATATTCCAGGATCTCTTCAATGGACATGTGAAGGGGATTGGTAGGGAAAAATATGGACTATATGTGTTATAGGAGAATAAAGTGAAAGCCATGTCAAGACTCCAAAGAACAAGTGAATAACACAAGTTCTCTTAATAAGACTAGCTACTCCCACATGTCAGTTGTATCAAATTCTAGTAGCTTGTGGCATAAAAGGTTAGGGCACGATTCATTAGAAGTAATAAAGAAACAAAAGTTGCTTATACACTTGAAATCTAATTCTCATCAACATTGTACAGTATGTCCACTTGCAAAACAAACAAAATTGCCCTTTCACCTGATTAATACTATCTACTTATGCTTTTGATTTACTACATTGTGATATTTACGGTCTCTACAGAGTTCCCATATATGACGGCAAAAGATTTATTTATTGCAATTGTGGATGAACACACTAGATTTACCCTGGATTTTTCTCTTGCATTCAAAGTCTGACACTGTAGTAGTACTTAAGGAATTCTTTGCTAAAGTCAAAAATATGTTCAGTGCTTCTATTAAGATACCCAGAACAGATAATGGTATGAGTTCTTTAGCACTGACTTTAAGGAATTCCTATATACTCTTGGAGTGGAACATCAAAGTATATTTATTTATACTCCACAGCTGAATGGAGTAGCAGAAAGAAAACATAGAACTATCTTTAAAATAGCCAGAGCATTAAGGTTCTAAGCAGGTATTCCTCTCAAAATTTTGAGGTGATTGTGTCAACACTGTTGTCAATCTTCTGAATAGGCTACCATCAAGAGTCATCAACTTCAAATCTTCATTTGAGATGCTTTATTTGCATGCTTCTTCTCTCAGTAACCTGAGGGTATTTGGATGCCTGTTCTATGCACCTGTCCCTAAATATATGGATAACTTTGCCTCCAGAGCCATCCCAGCAGTACGTGTGGTCTACTCTTCCACCCAAAAGGGATACAAACTATATGATCTTCAGAACAAGATCCTCTTAGTAAGAAGAAATGTGGTGTTCAAAGAGGATGTTTTTCCTTTCAAACATCTGAAGTCTGCAAGTACTCCTATATTTCATGTTCTAGACTTGTTATCATCTGATGACCCTACTAAAGAGGTGTCTCAAACTTTCACAAATCAGTCCTCTCTGATGCATGAACCAGCTGAAGGGGAGGTTTCATCATCTCCTCAGATTCCTGAACAAGCTCAAGCAGAGATTCTCTCATCATCTCCTTAGGTTCCTGCACAAAATCATGCAGAAGTTCTCACATAATCCGCTGCAGACATCAATTCTTTAACTGAACCATCCCCCACTATGGAACTCAGAAGATCTGGCAGACCAAGTAGACCTCCATTGTGGATGCGGGATTATGTCACCAGACCTGTGGGCAACTCTTGTACATATCATATTTCCTCCAATGTTACCTACTCACATCAGAAGCCACCTTATCAACACATGTTGGCTTTTCACTCAATAGTAATTGAACCCAAGACCTCTAAAGAGGCTGTGTCTAATCCTCAATGGGTGCAGGCAATGAAGGAGGAAGTTGCAGCACTTGAAGACAATAACAGTAGGACTATTGTAGACTTGCCTCCTGGAAAGACTCCCATTGGATGCAAATAAATTTTTAAAATCAAATACAGAGCTTCAGGAGAGGTTGAAAGATACAAAGCCAGACTAGTGGCCAAAGGGTACAACAAGAGAGAGGCCCTTGATTACACTGAGACCTTCTCTCATGTGGCTAAGATGGTGACTGTGAGGTCCATCATTGCACTGGTTGCTGCTAAACACTGGTTAATCTTCCAAATGGATGCTAACAATGCATTCCTCAATGGTGATCTTCTTGAGGAAGTGTACACGAATATTCCTGAAGGCTTTTGTAGACAAGGGGAGACAAAGAAGTTCTGCAAACTGCACAAATTATTGTATGACCTTAAGCAGGACCCAAGGCAATGGAACTTAAAACTCACTAAAGCCCATGTGAAGATGGGATTCAAGCAAAGTCATTTTGACTACTCTTTGTTCACTAAACAAACAAATGATGACATTCTGATTGTCCTAGTGTATGTTGATGATTTACTCATCACTGGCACCAATTTGAAGCAGCTAAACGAGACAAGAAGTGATCTACAAACCAGCTTTAAAATAAAAGAATTTGGTGAATTGAAGTTCTTTTTGGGAATTGAGTTTGCCAGGTCTAAGGAATGTATAGTGATGAATCAAAGAAAGTATGCCATGGAGCTGATTTCTGAATTTTGCCTTAGTGGATCAAAACCTGTTGGAACTCCACTTGAAATGAATCAGAAACTGACTTCAACAGAGTATGACAACTAGATGAAAGTCAATCCTGAGGATGAGATGCTAAAAGATCCTAGTAGCTTTCAAAGGTTGGTTGGAAGACTGCTATATCTTATCATAACCAGACTTGACCTATCCTTTGCAGTGCAAGTCCTCAGTCAATTCATGCACTGTCCAAAGGTATCACATATGGAAGCATCCCTTAGAGTGGTGAGATACATCAAGGTTGAACTTGTACTTGGCCTACTTATTGTGCCGATAGCACAAACAAGCTTACAACCTATTGTGATTCTTACTGGGGAGCTTGCCTACAAACAAGAAGGTCAGTTACCGGCCACACTGTCAAGTTTGAGAATGCACTTGTATCTTGGAAGTCTAAGAAACAAGACATTGTGTCAAGAAGCTCTACAGAAGTTGAATTCAAAAGTATGGCCACACGTGCAACTGAGGTGACCAGATTAATAGGGCTGTTTGGAGAGCTTGGTGTGAAGCTAAAGTTACTAGTTGATCTTATGTGTGACAACAAGGCAGCCATTCGGATAGCTACAAATCCATTTTTTCATGAGAGAACTAAACATATAGATACAACTTATTCTTAGAAGAAGATAACAAAGATCTTCATTTCCTCTCTTGAATTTTGTCTCTGAAACTCTTCTCATCTTCTTCCTCAAACATCCTCTCTGCTGACGCTTCCATCTCTGGATGTTATCATAATGTTGAAGAATTTTTGCTTATAAAGTCCTTAAAAAGTTTTCGTTATTCGCTTATTTCTCTGTAACACTTCTATTTTATTGTTTTATTGCACTATTCTACTTACTACAAGCTTGTATTGAAAGTTTGCAGTGCAACAACATACACGCATGAACTTTAATTGGGATTAGGCGACTTGTTAGTTCAAAATTTAAACAGGGGTTTTAAATTGCTAAGTTAGTGAAATTAAAGCAATTCAAAAAGAGTAATCCTCAACGGAAACAACCTAGCATGATTATAGCATGCCCATCCTTTGTCACCCTCAAAGAAAGAGTAACTATAAGAGCAAAAATGAAAGCAACACACTACAACAGAAGAAAAGTAAAAAAGAGACAGTCAAACAAACAGAGAAATAATACGGGAGGAATAATAGAATCCCATGCTGTATTTTGTAGTGGCAAATAAAATTACATGAAATGATGCACTAAATAATCACAAATTCATCACATTACACGAAAAGGCACAAAATACCATAATCAGCTTACAAATCATACACTTGTTTGCCAGTGAACTTGACCTCAATTGGGCTCTTGTTCCTACCAATGGATCTGAAGTTCTGTCCAACTCCTTCACGGCCAGCGTTCACCTTTTCTGGGTACACACCATCCTTAGGGTGCAGGTATTGAACCTCACCATTAGGAAACACCCTGTAAAACCTGTAGTTAATCTTGTACTTTGACCTAAGCCTAGTACCAAGTGCTAAACACTGCTCTTTCCTCGCCAATTTCAGCAAATTAGCACCTTCCCTCATAATAGCTGCACCACCAGTTGGCATCTCAAAGATCTGTTCTTTAGGTGATTCCCAAGTAATTACGTAAAACTCCTCAACTTGGGCCTTGCGGAGAAGCCCGCCGGTGCTGCCACCGAAGATTGGGGAAGGTGTGTTTGGGTCCAATTGTGGTGGGGTAAAGCCCACTGGAGCCTCTGCTTTTGTTGTGGCGGCGGCGGCGGCTTCTTCGGCCATGGCTCTAATGGGACGGGGAGTGGAAGCAGTGGATTTGAGTTGCTTAGGAGAGAAGGAAGCAAGGGATTGTTTCCATGGGGCTGAAGATTTTGAGGCAGAGAGAGCTGGAGTGAAGAGAGAAGCTTGAGTTGCCATGGCCATTGTAGAATTATTGGCTTACAAAAGTGGAGGAAATGGAGATGTATTTGTGCAGAATGCGAATGAGAGAGGAGAGTTCATGTTTTGTTATTCAGATATATGTGGTGGAGATAAGGATATTGGATAGGGTTATTCAGATACAGACCAATTAAAATGTCTGATTTTGATACGCATTCTAACCAAGTCAGTGAACTCAGCCTTTGGATCTTGGTTATTGCTTGGGTGTAATATCTTAATTCTCAAGTAAACTATAGATTTTGTTAATTGGAGTAGAAAAATGGAAAAGTGGACCCTTAGCAAGTCCAAGGCCTCATGTGTGGATGCGTTGGAACCTCATATGACCACTATCGAAAATATATTGTCCGGCACTCAAGAAAGCCTCGAGAGATTGGAGGAACGAATGGATGGTCTCGAGGGGGAATATGCCGAGTTCACGGTGGCAACAAAGGCACTCATCCAAGAACAAGCAACTCAAACATTGTAATTCTCTCTTAAGTGCAATACAAGTTTCTCATTTGGCTCCATTGCTTTCTTCTCTAGTTTGAGAGGCTCTAGGCTTACTTAGCAACATTCGGCAGAGTTGTCTAAGTGCCGCATGGGTTAGCTGCGCAAAATACTCATCCAGTGAATATTATTTTTTATGGCAATTCACTATTTCTAAGACGAGGAGAATGGGAGACATTTAGTGAATATCTATGTTAGGCCGATAAACTGCCTGATAACCGCCTGATAAGAGCTAACCTGATACTAATCCGCCCGATATCTTATCGGGTGGCTAACAGATTAATTCATTTAAAAGTCAACCGTTAAGCAAGCCGTTAAGAGTAAAAAGTCGCTCAATCCGCCCGATAAGCACCCCTTCCCATCCTCATCCTCGTACTAAGAGCTTGTTTGGCCAAGCTTCTCAGAGGCCAAAAGTACTATTTTTTGTCAAAAAAGCACTTTTTGAAAAATTTAATGTGTTTGGCCAAAATAAAAATGTACTTTTGACCAACAACAAAAGCAGTTTTTCTGCTTTTGGGAACAACAACAAAAGCAGTTTTTCTGCTTTTGGGAAGAAGCAGAAGCAGAAAATTAATTTATTCAAGTAAAAACGATCCTCACATAAATTTATATTTTTCAAATTATCCTTTACATATATATATATATATATATATATATATATATATATATATATATAATATTGCCCTACTTTAATGCATTAGCAGTGTGAGTTAATAAATATATTGAGCCATGTTCAGTTTGAATGGTATAGATGAGAAATTACTACTATTGATTGCTAAAAATGAATAAATAAAATAAACTATTTTCTTATGTACAAGCGGTATTATTAAAATTGATCTCCAAATTTATTTTACTTATGTACTTCCGATCCTAATAACATTCGTCTCAAAACCATTTTATATGTATATATGATATATGTATTTGATATCTTAAATTTTTAAAGTAATGGTCGAAATTTTAAAAAAAAACTATTAAAAACCAATGAAAAGACAAAACGGATTTGAAAGATTCATGTATCTTTTATATATATATATATATATATATGGGTCTTTCAAATTCGTTTATTGTCTTTTCATTGGTTTCTGCTTCATCTTGAATATTTTATTTTTTTAAAATTTCTACCATTATTTTAAAAATTAAAGATATCAAATACATGAATCATCTTGTAACTTTTTAATTTTTTTTGATTTTTCTTGTTTTTTATTTTTTTTGACTAATCTTGCTTTTTTTATTTGTCTAAATTAATAAATCTCTTAGAAATCTCCAATAACTTTAATAGATTCATCTCCTAGAATATTTTATGCGAAATGAGGAGTCTTATCTATCACTATAAATAGATTTCTTCTCCTTTTTTTTTTTGCACAAGTTCTTCTTCTTTATCTCTTATTACTCTTTAAAATAACAAACTAACAACTACTACAAGTACTTTTTTCATAAGGTATGTTTTTTTTAATGTACCAATTTATTATACGCAATCTCTAGTATGTACTTTTATTTTTATTCTTTTAACGTGCTTGCATGTAACAATGATAACACTAATAATATGAATGATTAATAGTTGAACTATTTTCCCTTGATGCTCTTATTTTTGTATCTTTCACTTTTTTCATTTATTTAGTTCTTTATTTGTTTAATATTATTATTAACCACATGTTCTTAATGCATGAAAGAAAATGAGCAAGAAAATGACATTGTATAACAACTCTTAGAAGGCTAAATGGGATGCAAGAACTACAGAACTATGTTTAAATATATGTGTGGAACAAACTTTAGCAGAAAATCTTCCTAGAACTCACTTCAGTAGATTAGAATGGTCTAATCTGGTGCAAAGTTTAATGACAAAACTGAAAGAAACTATGATAAAGTTAAATTGAATAACAATTGGGACAACCTCAAAGGTACATGGAAAGAATGGGATACTTTAGTTGGAAAAGAAGATCCCGATAAAAGAACAATTCAAACGCGTGCGGATTGGTGGGATAGAAAAATAAAGGTACTTGTAATTATACTACGTAATTTTCACATAATATAATTTTATTTATATTGGTATTTTAAATTCTCTTGTTCTTCTTTACATTTGCAGGAAAATTCAAATGTAGAGAAATTTAGAGAAAAGGGTTTACAACATCGACAAATGATGGAATACTGTTTTAAGAATGTTGTTGCAATCGGTGAACATGTGTGGGCGCCGTCATCTAGAGTGCTACCAGATGGCATATAAGGAAGTAGTTGGTTTCAACTAGAACAATCATTTGTGTTTGGAATTCATGTAGACAATGAACAGTTTGGGAATATTGATGGCATAGAAAAGAATACGGAAAAGGATTCGAACAAACTAATCCAGAAGAATCAGATGTGATTGAAAAAGTGCGTGGTAGTGAGAGTGGAGAGAGACGAAAAAATAAAGCATCGGCTGCTATAAATGAAAAGGAGAAAAATAAATTCAATACAAGTCTAAGAATTATATCATCAATAGAGAAAATTGCTGAAGCAATACAATCACGCTCTTCAATGAATATGGGGTCAAAAGACTCTTCACTTAGTATTAAGTATGCAATGGATGTTGTTCGTAATTTACCCTTTATGATTTTTGGTAGCGATTTATGGTAAAAAGCAAGTGTGCTACTAGTCAAGCAACCAATGAGAGAAATACTTTTAGCACAAGAAAATCCAAAGTTACAATTGCAATTGTTGGAAAAGATGTTTGAGCTTCAAAAAGAATAAATTTAATTATATTGCCTATTATTATCTGCATTTTATTTTTTTAGTTATTGAAATTTTATATGTGCTTTAACATATTGTTCTAGTTATGCTTTATGGTTATTGGAATCTACATTTGACTTTTATTCAAGTTACTAATATTTATTTGAAATGTTAGAATTTTATGTCGTTGTACTTATGTGATTGTTGATATTTTTAATAATAAGTATATAGATTGTTATTCAAGTAATTTATTTTATTCTTTTTCTTACAGATATGTCATCCACCGTAAATAATGATGAGCATGTTGACGCTGTTCTTATAAATGAAGTAGATGACGATGATGATGTACTTGATTTGGTAATTTCCAGTGTAAATCTCGTATCGGAATATTATTAACATTTTGTTTAAAAACTCCATGCAGAACTTCTCCTCATACAAGATTTTATTTCATCAAGGAGATACTTGAAGGGCATGATAAGAGATGTTATGAGATGTTTAGGATGGAAAAACATATATTTCTTTACTTAAGCAAAACACTAAATGAACAATATGGTTTGAAAGTAACAAGAAAAATGACCATAGAGGAGATGGTTGCTATGTTTTTACTGGTGGTCGAACATGGTGTAGGGAATCGAATGATTCAAAAACGATTCCAACACTTTGGAGAGACCGTTAGCAGACATTTTCATCATGTTTTAATAGCATGTTTGAAATTGGCTATGGATATTATTAAGCCAAAAGATCTAACCTTTTCTGATATTAATCCTAAAATAAGAGAAGATGATAGGTAGTGGCCTTATTTTAAAAATTGCATTGGAGCTATAGATGGCACACACGTGCCTTGTATTGTTCGCTCTAAGGAACAAATCAAATATATTGGTAGAAAAGACTTCACTTCATAATACATAATGGTTGTATGTGATTGGGACATGTGCTTCACATTTGTATGGCCTGGGTGAGAATGTACTGCACATGATGCTAGAATATTTGATCAGGCACTTAGAAGGAAAAACCTTAACTTTCCTCATTCTCCATCAGGTAAGCAACACTAATACTGTCACGCCCGTATTTCTTCCACCATCGAGAGTCGTGATGGCGCCTACTGTCGAAGCTAGGCAAGCCAACCTTTATAATTATTTTCACAACTTAAATCTAAAACAAGTTAAATACTAAAATAACTATTAAAACATGCGGAAGTCTTTTAACAATAATAGCAAAAACAATAATGCGGAAATTAACAACATGTCTCTTCCAGTATCTGATGTCACTACTCACGGACGACTAAAGGAGTACTACAAGCATAGTCTGAAAGAAATACTTAATATATCTGTTTGATACAATTAAAGAAACTGAAAAGATAAGATAACGGAGACTCAGGGCCCGCAAACGCCATCAAACTACATCGGAGTCTCTAGACTGAATGATCACCCCCTAACTACAAATGCGGTCCGTATGTTGTTTCCTAACCTGTGCATAAAAAGGTACAGAAGCGTAGTATCAGCAACACCGACCCCATGTGCTGGTAAGTTCCCGGCCTAACCTCGGTAAGGTAGTGACGAGCCAAAATCGGACCTACCACAATTAACCTGTACAGATATATGTGTAATAACATGAAGAGAAAAAAGATTTATGCAAATAAAAGGGAAAAGGGGACATGGTGGGGGGGGGGGGTAACAGCTCAATTATAACTTCTACAATCAAGAGATGGATTTTAATAAAAAATGATTTAAAAAGAGAGCCAATGAATCAACAACTGCCCGACATCACCATTCGTGCTTTTACTCTCATTCCTCACAAAAATGGTCAAATATAAATCACCCTTCGTGCTTTTATTCTCATTTTTCACCAAGAATATCAAATACAAGGCACAACATCACCCTTCGTGCTTTTACTCTCGATAGACAGTGCCCGACATCACCATTCGTACTTTTACTCTCAAATACATAGTACACGGCATCACCCTTCGTGCTTTTACTCTCTCTCTTCCTCTCCCAATCAATGGTCACAATCAAACGGGGAAAAAGGAAATATATATACATGGAGACAATATATCCCGGCAAGGGAGAATAATTCAATAATAAATCCCGGAAAGGGAATACAACTCAACAATAGGTCCCGGCAAGGGAAAAGTACCAAAAATTCCTCTTTAGTTCATTTAATTCTCAACTTTCACTTCATAGTTCTTTTAACAAGTAATTATCAAAATTTTTCACTTACTTCGCAATTTTAATAGCAAATATGACATCACGGTCATTCTTGACTTGGGCGCATAGGTAATCGTCACCATACCCATACACCTACCCCATATAGCACATAGCAAATAACAACCTAATCATATTCCCTCAAGCCAAAGTTAGATCGAACACTTACCTCGAATTCGAAAATAGCAAATCAAAGCTCAACAATCGCCTTTCCTCTAGAATTCGATCCCGAACCAACAATATCTAACATAAATCGATTCAATATTATATATAATAGAACAAGGATACAATTCCTTAGCTTAGAAATTCATTTCTAATTTTTCTTCCAGAAATACCAAAATCCGACTCCAGGCCCACACGGTCCAAACTCGAGGCTCGGACCAAATTACAATTACTTATAACCCCACCAGTCCAAATACATGATTTGTTTTAAGATTCGACCACTAATTGAGGTTGAATCGCCCAATTTTCTAAATTCGTAGTAATGCCCAAAAATCCCTAAATTATACTATGATTCTATGATTTAGGGCTAGAAAATTGATGATTGGATGAAGAAATAATGGAAGGATGAAGTTGGAATCACTTACCCGAAGAGTTATGGTGAAATAAGAGCTTGAAGTTCGTCAATGGAGAGTATAGGAGGAGAGTTCGTGTGAGAAAAGTGTGGAATTCGCGAAAGGAACTGTTATGTTTTTAATTTAATTCACTGAAACAAATTGGTCTACGCGATCGTGACATAGGGGATGCATTCGCGTTGAAGGGAAAACTGGGTCCATCGTGATCGCGATTGGGATCACGCGATTGCAAAGAAGGAAATTCAGGGGTCGTGGAACTTGGCTTACGCGAACGCGTGGACGGGGATGCGTTCGCGATTGAGAAGGGACTGCAAGTACGCAAACGCGATAGAAGGTACGCGATTGCAAAGGAGGAAAAACCCAAAGCTATGTGAACGCGGAGAGGAGTCCGATCGCGAAGAAGAACGAACCTGGGCACCAATAGCAGTGAATTTTCTGCAATTTCTCTAAGAGCAAAACATCCCGAGCCACCCCCCGAAATCACTCCCGAGCCCTCGGGGCTCCCAACGAACCACACACACTAACTCAATATTATCTTACAAACTTGCTCGAGTGATAAAACTGCCAAGATAACATCAAAATCAAAGAATCAACCTCCAACACTCATGATTTTCATTTCAAAGTTCAAAACTTTCAAATTTTTCATTTTTAGTTCGAAACACGTCAAACGACGTTCCTTTTCAACCAAACTTTACAGATAGCGCTTAACGCCCATTTAAGACTTGTACCGGGCATTGGAACCAAAATACGAGCCCGATACCATTATTTTTGATGATTTTCCATTTTCATTTTTCTTAAGAACATTCATGAAAAAATTTCACAGAAAAGCTCCATAATCAGGCCTGGGACCTCGGCTTTCGATTCCGGGAATACGCCCGGGTCCCAAATTTCCTTATCCGGGATCATCACATCACGGGTCCGGGTCCTTTAACCCAAAACGTTGACAAAATTCAACTATAGCATTATTATTATCAAAATTCTTAGTTTTTAACACAAAATTCAAATATTTTCACATAAGAATTTTCCGGTTTCGCGCCCGGACTGCACGCGTAAATCAAGACTAACCAATACGAGGTTTTAAAGGCCTCAGAAGTGCAAAGAAAGGGAGAACTACGGTGATGACCCTTTTGGTCGTCACATCCTCCACCTCTAAACAAATGTTCGTCCTCGAACGGACAAAAGAAAGAAGTACCTGAGTGGGGGAATAGATGGGGATAACGGTTCCGTATATCAGACTCGGACTCCCAAGTCGATGCCTCAAGAGGCTGACCTCTTCACTGAACATGCACTGGAGGAAAACTCCGCGACCTCAGCTATCTAACTTGTCGGTCTAAAATAGCCATCGGCTCCTCCTCATATGACAGATCCTTAACCTATTGGACAGTGTTGAAATGTAACACGTGGGTGGGATCACCATGATACTTCCGAAGCATGGATACATGAAAAACTGGATGTACAACTGACAAGCTAGGCGGCAACGTAAACCTATAAGCCACATTCCCCCACACGGTCAAGAATCTCAAATGGGACAATATACCTAGGTCTAAGCTTGCCCTTCTTCCCGAACCTCATCACGCCATTCATAGGCGATACACGGAGCAATACCCGCTCACCAACCATAAAAGCAACATACCTAACCTTACTATCTGCAAAACTCTCCTGCCTAGACTGAGCTGACCGAAGTCTGTCCTGAATGATCTTGACATTATCCAAGGCCTCCTGTACCAAGTCTGTACCCAATAACCGAGCCTCTCCCAGCTCAAACCATCCGACTGGGGATCGATACCGCCTAACATACAACGCCTCATACGGGGCCATCTGAATACTGGACTGGTAGCTGTTGTTGTAGGCAAACACTGCTAAAGGCAAGAACTAGTCCCACGAGCCTCCAAAGTTAAAAACGCAGGCTCGGAGTAATGATTATTACATGAATAAAATTCAAATCTAAAAAATTAAAGAGGCAAGGCGCACGTTAAAAAATGCCCTTGGCGCTCTCAGCGCACGTTAGCAACGATTGCCACTGTGCCCGGAGATGGCTCGCCGCCGGAGAAATGCGCCTGCCGATGACAATCAAACAGTCACACCCGACCATGGAGCTGCCAAAGCTCGAGAACCATTGACATTTGGAAGCTTTCTTCCTCTGAAGTTCCAAGATATTGATGCGATTCATGACGCCGAATGTGCAGATGTTCACATGCAAAGCCCGATGCCCAAAGCTGATGGGACTAACAGTGAAGCTGTTCAATGACTACAATTCTTTGAGAAAAGCAAAGCGGAAGCATTCCGACCTACAACAGCTGAGGTTGTGCAGAGGAATCGGAATGCACAAATGGGTAAGCCATTATCATTTATGCCTCCTACTGATAGAGAGGGTAAGAAGATCGTAAAAGTGAGGATGATTTCCAACCCCAAACTGAATACTTGAAGACCTCATTAATCGGGTATGTCATTGGTGAGGCTCCGTATGAGAAGGCGATGGATAATTTTGTTATGCATGTTTGGAACTTTGTATCTAAACCTCAGATTTTAATCCACTCTGAGGGATATTGCATTTTCCGATTCAATTCGATTGAGGACAGAGATCAAGTTATCCAATCGGGTCCCTACTCTTACAGGAACAAACATCTGGTTCTGAGACCTTGGGAGATAGATTTCTCTTTTCAAAATGACATAGTCAGTACCATTCCTATATGGATTAAATTCCCAAGGCTACCTGTGGGTTATTGGTCTACTGAGGCACTGAGCAAGATGGCTAGTGCTGTAGGAAATCCCTTGTATACTGATAAATTCACTGCCCACTATGAAAAGATCTCTTTTGATCGTGTCTTTGTGGAGGTTGATGCTGCTCATCCACTCCCAGATCAGATTGATATTGAAACTCCATTTGGACTGAAGGTGCAGCAGATTGAATATGACTGGAAACCCCTGTTCTGTAACCACTGCTTGAAGTTTGGTCATGATGCACTGGACTGCTGGTACAATGAAAAACCTGAGGCTGGAAAGGATCAAACTGAAGAGGGTATGAAGAAGAGACATGAGCCTAGAAGGAAGAGACATCCTATAAAACAGGAATGGCATGTTAAGAAGGCACAAGTTGATGAACCAAAAGTTGTTGAACCTCAGGATATGCAGGAAGCTGAACCTAGCAGGTCAACTGATGCACCTCAAGTCATTTACCCTCAGATGATGACTGACCAACCTGAGGCCCAACAGCACCTTACCAGTCAGCTGAGGAACCAAGATGATACTAAACAAAATTGCAAGGAAGCTGATGAATGCAATAAGGGTAAATGTGCTGTTGAAGTGTTAGATTCAGGTAGGAAAGGTCAACAGAGTGACCAAGGACCCTCCTATACTCTCAAATGATATTAGTCACTTGGAATATAAGAGGGCTAAATCTAGCCCATAAGCAGAAAGAGCTGAAAGACTTTCTTACTGCAAATAAAGTTGATGTAATGGGATGTTTAGAAACAAGGGTAAAAGAACATAAAGCAAAGAAAATCCAAAACAGAATCTTAAAAGGTTGGAATGTTTACTACAATTACTCAAAGGCTGTGAATGGCAGAATATGGCTGATTTGGAAGACTCATATCCAACTTCAGATTTCTCTGGTTACTGACCAGATGATTCACTGCCAATTAGAAGACCCTCTTAGCCAAATCAGGATGCATGCCAGTATCATATATGCTCAAAATGATGCTAGCCTTAGGGAGAAGTTATGGACAGACTTGAGAACTATCCCTATATCTAGCCAGGACATTTGGTTACTGAGTGGAGATTTGAATAATGTTTTAATTCCTGATGACAGAATTGGCTCACCTATCATAGAATCAGTAACAAGAGGCTTTAAGACAGTTATAATTGACTTGCAATTTTCTCCCCTCAGAGCTACAGGATGGCATTTTACTTGGTCAAATAAGCAGGGAACTACAACTAGAGTATACAGCGAAATTGACTGGGCATTTGGCAATTTTCAATGGCTGCAGCAGTTTGGTCATGTTGAAGCTGACTACATGAATCCCTATGTTTCAGATCACTCCCCTATACTCGTCAGATGTGGTGGATTAAAGCTGTTGCATCCAAAGCCATTCAGACTATATACTCATATCACGGAGCATCCCCAGTTTCAAAGAATTGTGCAGCAGACCTGGAGGCTCGATCACCAGGGACCTCCCCTACAACAGATCTGGAGGAAATTAAAATGTTTAAAACACCAACTGAAAGACTTAAATGCTCACATGGCCACATACAAACAGAAACTGATACAAGCCAGAGAATCACTGGACATCATCCAAAGTCAGTTGCAGACCACTCTTTTATCACAGTTGCTTTTTGATGCAGAGAAAGCAGCATTACAAAATATTGCTTATTGGAGTTCTGTAGAAGAGCAAGTCATGAGACAAAAGTCCAAAGCAACCTGGATCACTTGTGGAGATGCCAACACCAAGTACTTTCATGCTCAATGGAAGATCAGAACCTCCCAAAGCAACATTTCTTCTATCTACACAGACACATGACTTAAGCTAACAGATCCAGTAGATGTTGAATAAGAATTCATTGTTGTCTTTCAATCACTGATGGGCAATTGTGAAAGAGAAATACCACTTGCTAACACTGCCATTATAAGGGAAGGCAAATGCTTATCAAGAACTCAACAAACACTGCTGATACAGGAGGTTACTATGGAAGAAATTGTTGCAGCTATAAAGGAGATGCCAAAGGATAAAACACCTGGAGTGGATGGATTTCCCATTGAATTTTTTACTAAACACTGGGACATAGTTAAGGAGGACATCTTTACTGCTGTAAAGGACTTCTTCAGCACTTGTAGATTGCCTCTCATGCTCAATGCTACTGCCATAGCCCTAATTCCCAAGGACAAAACTCCAACAATTGTGAAGGACTACAGACCTATAGCCTGCTGCACCACATTGTACAAGATCATTTCCAAAGTCATCACTAGTAGGATGAAAGCTGTGATAGGTGACTTGGTTGGGCAAGCCCAATCTGCATTCATTGAAGGCAGAAGTATTCTTGACAACATCATACTCAGCCATGAAATATTCAAAGGATACTCCAGGAAAGACATTTCCCCTAGATGTGTTTTGAAGATGGATCTGAGGAAAGCATATGATACACTGGATTGGAGGTATCTAAAGCAAGTACTAGTAGACCTGGGGTTTCCTGCTGTTTTTGTGCAATGGGCAATGGAGTGTGTCACAAATGTCTCTTACTCCCTTATGCTTAATGGAGGACTTACAAAACCTTTCAAAGCTAAAAGGGTTATTAGACAAGGTGACCCTATGTCACCCTACCTTTTTGTATTGGCAATGGAATATCTCAACAGGATTATGGAGAAACTGCATAGAAATGGTGACTTCAATTTTCACCCTAAGTGCAGGAAGCTTAACTGTACACATGTGTGCTTTGCTGATGACCTACTGATGTTTTGTAGAGTTGATTTGGTGTCTGTTAAGATCCTAAAGGAAGCCTTCCTCAAATTTTCAAATGCATCAGGCTTGCAAGCAAATCTGTCAAAGAGTGCACTGTATATAGCTGGCACTACACTGGATGATAAGGTTCTGATTCTGGAAGAACTGGGATTCACTGAAGGTAAACTACCTTTCAGATATCTGGGAATCCCCCTTGATTCTAAAAAGCTATCTGTTGGCCATTATCTCCCAACTATTGAGAAGATCACAGCTAAAGTTACTTGCTGGTCTGCTAAAATGCTCTCCTATGATGGCAGATGTCAGCTCATCAAGTCAGTCATATTTGGCATTCAAACTTATTGGGCTCAAGTGTTTATCCTTCCTAAGAAAGAGTTGAGAGCTATTGAAACTATTTGGAGAACATTTCTTTGGACTGGGAGTGTGAAGCTATCCAGAAAGGCTTTAGTTGCTTGGGACAGTGTTTGCAGACCCCTCTCTGCAGGAGGTCTAAACATTATTGACATGACAGTTTGGAATAAGGCAGCCATCAGCAAACACCTCTGGAATTTGGCTAACAAAAAGGATTGCTTGTGGATTAGATGGGTGCACAGCTACTACATCAAGCAAAGGGACTTAGAAACAATGCCATCACCCAAGACAGCTTCTTGGGTGGTAAAGAAGATACTAGATAGAAGGGAAGATCTCATGGGAGTTCAAGTGAGCCAAGGCAACCTTTTCACTAGATTGCAAACATTCTGTAGCCTGGATAAATTCCTTATCCACAAGCTATACCTGGCACTAACTCCTACGTATAGTAAGGCTGCTTGGAGGAACCTGGTACTATTTGCCCAAGCTCAACCAAGGTACAAATTTACAGTCTAGTTAGCTTCTCATGGAAGATTACCTACAGTTGATAGACTACAGAAGATTGGAGTCCAAGTCCCTCAATCATTTGTACTCTGTGACCATAGCAGTGAGGTATTTAGCCATCTTTTCTTTGACTGCCATGTCACCAAGATCCTGTGGAGAAGAATCTGCTCCTGGCTAGGATACCATAGAAATGTGGGGAACTGGGAGACAGAAATGATGTGGGTTTGCAGTAAGGCTAGAAGCCGAGTGGAACTAAACAATATCACAGCCTGTGCATTCATAACCACTGTGGCTCTTATATGGCGAGAAAGGAACAACATCAGATTTAACAGGTCAACTTTTGATGGAGCTCAACTGTGTAGAGAAATAGCCTTATCAATCCATATCCGAGGCCGAGACTGCAGGAAATGGCAAGTTGCACTGGTCAAGCTCAACAAATATCCTTAGCTCTAGTCACTAGTAATACTATAATGTAACTAGAGCAAATTAGATCTTAGTATAGGAAATGATGTAAATGAGTAGGAGTAGTCCAAACTCTTACCGAACTACAAATTGTAAATATTTTTTTGGGATATCAATGGAAAGAATCGTGTAACCAAAAAAAAATAATGCAGGCTTGGAGCATATCCTCAAGAATCTGAATAGTCCTCTCGGACTGACCTTCCGTCTGGGGTTGAAATGTTGTACTCAACTGAACCTGGTGCCCAACTCCTGCTGCACCGCTCTCCAGAAATGCGAGTTAAACTGCGGACCCCGATCCAAAATAATAGATATGGTCACCCCATTAAGGCGAACGATCTCCCGGATATAAATCTCAGCATACCTCTCGGATGAATAGGTAGTAGCGACTAGGATAAAATGCACTGATTTGGTCAGCCTATCAACAATAACCCATATAGCATCAAACTTCTTCGGGGTCATCGGAAGGCCAGTAACAAAATCCATGGTGATTCTCTCCCACTTCCACTCGGGAAGCTCAATCCTCTGAAATAACCTACCAGGTCTTTGATGCTCGCACTTAACCTGCTGACAATTTAGACAACGAGCCACATATGCAACAATGTCTTTCTTCATCCAATGCCACCAATAATGCTGTCTCAAATCTGATACATCTACGCGGCGCCCGGGTGAATAGAATACCGAGAACTGTGGGCCTCCACTAAGATCGACTCTCGAATACCATCAACATTGGGCATACAAACTCGCCCATGCAACCTCAATACGCCATCATCTCCCAAAGTCATCTCCCTGGCACCTTCGCGCTGCACCGTGTCTCTCAAGACACACAAATGGGGATCATCAAAATGCCACTCCCGGATACGCTCCATCAATGATGAGCGAACCGTGCAAGCAAACACCCTGTTGTGCTCAGAAATATCCAATCTCACAAATCTATTGGCCAATGCCTGAACATCCAAGGCAAGCGGTCTATGGCTGACCGGAATATATGCAAGACTACCCATGCTGACGGACTTTCTAATCAATGCATCGGCCACCACATTGGCCTTCCATTGGTGGTATAAAATAGAAACATCATAATATTTTAACAACTCCAACCACCTCCACTGTCTCAAATTCAACTCTTTCTGCTTGAACAAGTACTGAAGGCTCTTGTGATCCGTATACGCCTCACACGTCACACCATAACAAATAATGCCTCCAGATCTTCAAGGCATGAACGATGGCTGCCAACTCTAGTTCATGAACTGGATAATTCTTCTCGTGGATCTTTAACTGCCTCGAAGTATATGCTATGACCTTGCCATTCAGCATCAACACTACGCCAAGTCCGATGCGGGAAGCATCACAATATACCTTATAAGACCCATATCCCGTGGGCAAAACCAATACCGGTGCCGTGGTCAGAGCGGTCTTGAGGATTTGGAAACTCACCTCGAACTCATCTGACCACCTAAACTGGGCACCCTTCTGAGTCAATCTAGTCATCAGGGATGCGATGGATGAAAACCCCTCAACAAAACCTCTGTAGTAACCAGCTAACCCCAAGAAGCTCCGAATCTCTGTAGTTGAAGCTGGTCGAGGCCAGTTCTTGACTGCCTCTATCTTCTTCGGGTCCACCTGAATACCTTCTACTGACACGACATGACCCAGGAATGCTAGTGAACTCAACCAAATCGCACATTGAGAATTTGGTGTACAACTGGCTATCCTTCAGAGTCTGAAGAACCACTCTGAGGTGTTGCTCATGCTCCTACTGACTGTAGTAGTATACCAAGATATCATCAATGAGTACAATCACAAATAAATCCAAGTAAGGCCTAGAAACTCGGTTCATCAACTCGAATGCTGCCTGGGCATTGGTCAACCCAAACGACATGAACAGAAGCTCATAATGCCCATACCGAGTACGAAATGTTGTCTTAGGGACATCAGACGCCCTAATCCTCATCTACTGATAACTAGACCTCAAATCTATCTTCGAGAACACCTTATCACCCTGAAGCTGATCAAACAAGTTGTCAATCCTCGGCAATGGATACTTATTCTTTATTGTCACCTTGTTCAACTACCGGTAATCAATGCACATCCTCATCGACCCGTCCTTTTTCTTCACAAACAACACTGGTGCACCCCAATGTGATACACTAGGTCTAATGAAACCCTTATAAAGTAAGTCCTCAAGCTGCTCTTTTAACTCTTTCAACTCTGGTGGGGTCATGCTATACAGCGGAATAGAAATAGTCAGAGTGCCAGGAGCCAGATCAATAAAGAAATCAATACCCCGTCGGGCGGCATACCCGGCAGTTCTGAAGGAAACACCTCGGGGAACTCTCGAAAAATAGGAACAGAGTCGATAGATGGAACCTCTACTCTGGACTCGCAAACATACGCCAAATATGCTAAACACCCCTTCTCGACCATACGTCGATCCTTGACATACGAAATGACACTACGGGTGGCATGATCTGGGGTCCCTCTCCACTCAAATCGGGAAAATTCTGGCAAGGCCAAGGTCACGGTCTTGGCGTGACAATCCAAGATGGCATGATATGGGGACAACCAGTCCATCCCCAATATAACATCAAAGTCCACCATGTCTAAAAGCAATAAGGCGACACGGGTCTCAAGACCCTCAAATACCACCACACAAGAATGATGCACTCGGTCGACCATAATAGAATCACCAAACGATATGGATACATATATAGGAATACCCAGAGCCTCACTAGGCATGATCAAATAGGGTGCAAAATAGGATGACACATAAGAATAAGTAGATCCCGGATCAAATAATACGGAAAAAACCTTATCACAGACCAATGTAGTACCTGTAATCACAACATCAGATGACTCGACCTCCAGCCTGGCTGGCAATGCATAACAATGGGGCTAACCCCCACCTCTATGAACTGCGTCTTTGGGACGATATGCTGCGGGCTGACCCCTACCTTTAGCTGTCCGGACTCAACCTCTACGGTCTCTCCCTACACCTCTATGATCCCTACCCCCGCCTCTAGCTGGCTAGGCAGCCTGTGGATTATCTGCTGCCTGAATCGTAGGGCGAGGACCCTGCTGTTGCGAACTACTCGAGGCTCGAGGGAAAAATCTTACAACATGACCTATGTCACCACAACCATAACATGCCCTCGACAGCTTAGACTGCTGGCCTTGTCGACCGGTATGTCCTCCCCTGAAATTTTGAAGTGGCCGTGCACTGAAAGACTGCTGATTTGAATAATAATGCTAGTGGCCACCACCGCCTGGCGTACCATGAGTAACCTGAAGTGCCGACTAGAAAGGTCTCGGGGGATGGCCTCTGTCATGGAAATCCCTACCTCCAGATGAGGTACCACTAAATCTGCCAGAATGTCGTGGCCTCTTGTCTGAACCCTGACTACCTCCTCGAGCCAATGCCATCTCTACTCGGCGCTCCGCATTGGCCGCCTCATGAAAAGTAATATCACTGTCAACTTCCACAGCCATCTGTAGGCGATGGGCTAAATCAATCTATTAATGAACCTCCGGACCCTCTCCAGATCAACAAATCTGGTCTCATACTGTATAAGTGTCATGGAGCCCTGCTGAAGGTGTTCAAACCGTTTGCGAAGTGCCTCCCACTGAGTGACGGGGAGAAACTTCTCCAAAAATACTCTGCAAACTGATCCCATGTCAAAGATGGAGACCTACTGGTCTAGATAGACAATAATCTCTCCACCAAGTCTTGGCGGACCCCACAGGTCTGAAAGTGCAAAAATCGACCCCATTGCTCTCTACTATCTCATAGTCCTAAGGATCTCATAACAACTGTATAGAAAGTCCTGAGGATCCTCGGATGAAGCACCGCTGAAAGTAGTAATGAAAAGCTTGGAAAACCGATCAAGTCTCCAAAAATAATCCAAAGACATAGCCGTCCCATCTCTGTCTTGAGTTGTAATGCCTGTCTGAGCTGCCACTACGGGCTGAACCAAGGGAACCTGATTCTGGGGAGCTATCTACTCCGGAGTACGTGTAGCAGGAGTCTGAACCCATCCTCCAGCCTTAGAAGTGGCTGGTGCTACTGTCAGCAATCCCGCTCTAGCAACACTGTCCATAAAGCCTGCTATTATGGACAAGGGCATCCTAAAGATCCGAAGAAAACATCATTCCTCGTGGGACCTGAGTTGGGCCCAATGGAGCTAGTGGAGCTTGAACCTACTCAACAAAGTCAATATAATACTCCATCTCTGGAACTGCTGCTTGGGGCTAAGCTCTACCCCTGCCACGGCCTCTGGAACAGCCTCGGCCCTTGCCCCTCGTGGGAGATGTTGCTGGGGCCCGGGCTTCTAAGCGTAAGAAGAAGAGGCACGTGTTCTTGCCATCTGTGAAAGAACAGAGTAGAATGACAACAATAATTGAGAAACATAATTGCACAAAAAGAATGAACAAAGTGAAACTTTTCCTAACTTTGTAGCCTCTGGGGGATAAATACATACGTCTCCGTACCGATCCTTCAGACTCTATCGAGCTTGTCTGTGAGTTGTGAGACCCAAGTAACCTAGTGCTCTGATACCAACTTGTCACGACCCGGATTTTTCCCACCATCAAGAGTCGTAATGGCGCCTACTGTTGAAGCTAGGCAAGCCAACCTCTATAATCATTTTCACAACTTAAATCTAAAACAAGTTTAATACTAAAATAATTTATTAAAATATGCGGAAGTCTTTTAACAACAATAGCGAAAACAAAAATGCGGAAAATAATAACATGTCTCCACCCAGTATCTGGTGTCACTACTCAAGGACTACTAAAGGAGTACTACAAGCACAGTCTGAAAGAAATACATAATATGTCTGTTTGACACAATTAAACAAACTGAAAAGATAAGATAATAGAAACTCAGGGCCCGCGAACGCCAGTGAACTACTTCGGAGTCTCTGAACTGAAGGATCGCCCCCTAACTACTGATGCGGTCCGTAGGCTGTGTGCTGACCTGTGCACAAAAAGGCAAAAAAGTGTAGTATCAACACAACCGACCCCACGTGTTGGTAAGTGCCCCGCCTAACCTTGGCGAGGTAGTGACGAGGCTAAACCGGACCTCCCACAATTAACCTGTACAGATATATGTGTAATAACAGGAAGAGAAAAAGGATTTTAAAAAATAGAAGGGAAAATGGGACATGCTGGTTACAATCAAGAGATGGAACTGAATAAATAATGATTAAATAAGAGAGCCAATGAATCAACAACTGCCCGGTATCACCCTTCGTGCTTTTACTCTTATTACTCAACAAAATGGTCAAATATAATGCACGGATCACCCTTCGTGGTTTTACTCTCATTTCTCACCAAGAATATCAAATACAAGGCACGACATCACCCTTCGTGCTTTTACTCTCGATAGACAGTGCACGGCATCACCCTTCATTCTTTTACTCTCAAATACATAGTGCACGGCATCACCCTTCGTGCTTTTACTCTCTCTTCCTCTCCCAATCAATGGTCATAACCAAACGGGAAAAACAAAGGAAATATATATACATCAAGACAAAATATCCCGGCAAGGGAGAATAATTCAACAGTAAATCTCGGCAAGGGAATACAACTCAACAATAGGTCCCGACAAGGGAAAAGTACCAAATTCCTCATTAGTTCATTTAATTCTCAACTTTCACTTCATAGTTCTTGTAACAAGTAATTGTCACAATTGTTCACTTACTTCGCAATTTTAATAGCAAATATGACATCACGGTCATGCTTGACTCGGGCGCATGGGTAACCGTCATCATACATATACACCGACCCCACATAGCACATAACAAATAACAATATAATCCTATTCCCTCAAGCCAAAGTTAGATCGAACACTTACCTCAAATTCGAAAATAGCAACTCAAAGCTCAACAATCGCCTTTCCTCTTGAATTCGACCCCGAACCAACGATATTTAACATAAAGCGATTCAATATTATCAATAATAGCACAATGGTACAATTTCATAGCTTAGAAATTCATTTCTAATTTTTTTTCCAAAAATACCAAAATCCGACACCGGGCCCACATGGTCCGAACTCGAGGCTCCGACCAAATTCAAATTACCCATAACCCCACGAGTCCAAATATATGATTTGTTTTAAGATTCGACCCCAAATTGAGGTTGAATTGCCCAATTTTCTAAAAACCTAGCTATGCCCAAAAATCCCTAAATACTACTATGATTCTATGATTTAGGGCTAGAAAATTGATGATTGGATGAAGAAATAATGGAAGGGCGAAGTTGGAATCACATACCCAAAGAGCTATGGTAAAATAGGAGATTGAAGTTCGTCAATGGAGAGTGTATGAGGAGAGTTCGTGTGAGAAAAGTGTGGAATTCGCGAAGGGAACTGTTCTGTTTTTAATTTAATTCACGAAAGGAAATTGGTCTACGCGATCGCTACATAGGGGATGCGTTCGCGTTGAAGGAAAAACTGGTGCCATCGCGATCGCGATCGCTATTGGGATCACGCAATCGCGAAAAAGGTAATTCAGGCGTCCTGGAACTTGGCTTACACGAACGTGTGGACGGGGATGTGTTCGTGATTGAGAAGGGACTGCAAGTACGCGATCGCAGTAGAAGGTACGCGATCCCGAAGGAGGAAAACCCCAAAGCTATGCGAACGCAGAGAGGAGTCCGCCATCGCGAAGAAGAACGAACCTGGGCACCAACAACAGTGAATTTTCTGCAAGTTCTCTAAGAGCAAAACATCTCGAACCACCCCCCGAAATCACTCTCGAGCTCTCGGGCTCCAAACCAACCACACACACTAACTCAATATCATCCTACGAACGTGATCGAGTGATCAAATCGCCAATATAACATCAAAATCAAAGAATCAACCTCCAAAACTCATGATTTTCATTTCAAAGTTCAAAACTTTAAAATTTTTCATTTTTAGTCTGAAACACGTCAAACGACGTCCGTTTTCAACCAGACATTACAGGTAGCGCTTAACGCCTATTTAAGACTTGTAGCGGGCGTCAGAACCAAAATACGATCCCGATACCAGTATTTTTGATCAATTTCCGTTTTTATTTTTCCTTCAGCATATTCATGAAACAATTTCACAGAAAAGCTCCATACTCGGGCCTGGGACCTCGGATTTCGATTTCGGAAATATGCCCGGGTCCCAAATTTCCTTACGAACCCTCCGGAACTGTCACATCACGGGTTCGGGTCTGTTTACCCAAAATATTGACAAAAGTCAACTATAACATTACTATTATTATCAAAATTCTTAGTTTTTAACACAAACTTCAAATATTTTCACATAAGAATTTTCTGGCTTCACGCCTGGACTGCGCACGCAAATCAAAGAAACACAATAAGAGGTTTACAAGGCCTCAGAAGCGCAAGAAAAGGGAGAATTACGGTGATGACCCTTTGGGTCGTCACAAATACTATGCCTTGTGTTAATTTAATATGTAGATTTTATTTTTATGCATCTTAATTAACTCTTTTTTACTTGGTGTAGGCAAATATTATTTGGTTGATTCAGGCTATCCAATTATGATGGGTTATTTAGGACCGTATATGGTTGAGCGATATCATCTCCCGAATTTCAAGCGCAACTCTAATTTTTGAAATCCAAATGAAACATTCAATTTTTTTCCCTCCAGTTTTCGATGTACAATTGAAAGAACATTTAGATTCTGGAAGAATAGGTTTTCTATTTTACGCTCAATGCTATCTTCCATTTTTGACACTCAGATTTATCTTGTTACAACTACCATGACTATACATAATTTCATCTGACGATGATCTTCTACTGATAAGGAATTCAACTATTATGCTAATGAAGACATTACTGTAGAGATTGAGGAAGAAGATGGTGTTGAAACACGTTCTCAAGGCACTAAACTAAACGTGTGTTCATATTTGTAGGTTTTGATAAATGACAAACGATGCGCAATTGACATATGACGAGGTCCAAGCACAAGCGCGCAAATGTCACGTAACAAAGTTCAAGCACAAGACAAACAAAGATCAAGATTAAACAAAGTTATACATGAGTCGTTCTTTAATTGTGATCTTGATCCGACAATTTAACTCAAGACTTGGCTTCTCTCGTAAAAACATTTTTATCAAATCATGCATATTTAATTTAGAGCAAAATGATTTTAAGTCATGCATATTTATTTTAGCAAAATTATTTTTAAACATGCCTCTAAAATCTGGACAAAGATAATCGATTATGTACTTATGATAATCGATTATGTGAACGCAGCTGCAAGACAATCGATTGTGTACCTTATGACAATCGATTGTGTTGAGGCAGTGTCCATCAGATTTTTGAAATCTGCATGACAATCGATTGTGTACCTTATGACAATCGATTGTGTTGAGACAGTGTCCATCAGATTTTTCAAAGCTACAAAATAATCGATTGTGAACCTTATGACAATCGATTGTGTTGAGGCAGTGTGTATCAGATTTTTTAAAGATACAAAATAATCGATTGTGAACCTAATGACAATCGATTGTGTTGAGGCAGTGTCTATTAGATTTTTTCAAGACTGAAAAATAATCGATTGTCCATATAACATAATTGATTATGTAAATGACCGTTGCCAAAATATTTTCAAACTCCGTCAGATAATCGATTATAGGATTTTAATAATCGATTGTTTGAAGTAAAATCTGGAAAAGATTTTTTGAACGTTGCCAAGTAATCAATAGTATATTTCTGATAATCGATTGTTTTACGTAAAATCTGGAAATGATTTTTTGAACGTTGCCAGTAATCGATTATACGTCTTAGATAATCGATTATGCTGCGTAAAATCTGGGAATGATTTTTGGAACGATTGGAAAACAATCGATTGTGCCAACTTGACAATCGATTGTCGTAGCACAAAATCAGCAATTCTTAATTGGCAATTAGGCAACGGTTATGCATGCTTTTGACACTATAAATACATCTTCAAATCAGTCTTCTAAATACGACAACTGATCATATTATTGCTAAAGCTTGCATACTCTCTTATTCATCATTTTCTATTCATTACATAAATTTTTGAGAGCCAAATTCTTGACGAAAGTTGTTGCGTTCTTGAGCGTATTTATTTTAC
Organism: Nicotiana benthamiana; assembly: GCA_034376525.1. NCBI lineage: Eukaryota > Viridiplantae > Streptophyta > Magnoliopsida > Solanales > Solanaceae > Nicotiana > Nicotiana benthamiana. Next base: position 39,114,311 of record CM067336.1, read on the forward strand.
TCATATCTACTCTTAAGGAGAGTCTTGTTTTGAGTGCAAAGTGTTTCTATACACTTGAAGGGAAGTGTTAATCCCTTGTATTGTAAGAAGGAACGTTGTGATTCCTTTGGTTGAAGTCTTGAAGTGTTGTATCTTCGAGCAAAGGTTGTTGAGTCTTGTGTGACTCAAGTTCTCAGTTTGTAACGGTTTGTTAAGCACCCGTAAGCTTAACGAAGTTAGTAGAAATCTCGAGAGAGTCTCTCAGGGACTGGACTAGCCACGGGTAGTGGTGAACCAGGATAACATCGGTGCGTTCGTTCCTTATTATTTACTTATCGCACTTATTTCATTCCTGCAATTTTTAAATTCCGCAAGTTTACGCTGTTTTTTATTATAATGCTATTCACCCCCCCCCCCCTCAAGCGTTAAGCGTATATTCTAACAATTGGTATCAGAGCCCAACTCTCTGAAAAACTTAACCGTTTCAGAGAAACAATCCATGGCTTCTACTCGTGATTCTTTTGCAGGAATAGGTGAAGGACAATGCTCCACCCGACCACCACTATTCGATGGCACAAACTATACGTACTGGAAGGAGAGGATGAGAATATTCATTCAATCGAATAATTTTCATATCTGGAAGGTTATAATGAAGGGAGAACAAATTCCAACCAAAAAGCTGCAAAATGAATGGGTTCCAAAATCCGAAGATGAATACGATGGGGATGATTTCCGAAAAGTGCAGAACAATGCTAAAGCCATCAACTTATTATATTGTGCTGTAAACGCTGATAATTACAGAAAAATATCATTGTCTCATGGCTCACGAAAACAATCAAGAAGAGGTATGTCAAATTTCTTCCAAAAACTTCTATTCTCTTGAGGAAATACAAAATGCCTTTGATGAGTTGTATAGTGAATTCATTAAAGCTTCCAAAACTGTTAAAAACATTAAGGAAAATGCCTCTTTGAAAGAAAAAGATTTTGAAAAACAACTCTCTTTGAAAGAAAAGGATTTGGAAAAACTTATTTTGGAAAATGAGAAGTTGAAAGAAGAAAACAAGTTTTTCGGCAAAAGAAGCGCCGAGAAACCCGAGAGTTCTAGTAAAAATTGTACTTCTTGCATGCATCTAAAAGATGAGGTAGAAAGACTTAAGGGCACCTTAGATAAGTTCAATTCTTCTCATAAAAATTTGAATGAAGTTCTTGTTAATTTGAAATCGACCAAACATGGGATAGGTTTTAAAAACGAGCCTAAAGAAAAAGTTGAAGCCAAACCCCAACCAACTAAGGCTCAACCTAGGACAAATAAAACAAATGTTCATCCTAGAGATAACAATCCCAGAATCAACATGCATGCTAGACCAAACAATAGAAGAAACTTTGAACATTTTAGGACACCTAGAAATGGCCTTCAACCTAGAAATAACTATTCTAGAAATGATGCATATCCTAGACCAAACACTAGAAGAAACGTTGAACATTTTAGGACACCTAGAAATGGCTTTCAACCTAGAAATAACTATTCTAGAAATGCTGCATATCCTAGAACAAATAGTAGGAGAAATGATTTTCATGAAATGCGCAATAGTCATATTGTCGAAAATAGAGTAAACAATTTTCGTCCGTCCAACTACTATCAACCTAGACGAATGCATAATCCTAATGTCATTTGTCATTACTGCAATCGAATTGGACATATTGCTCCTTCTTGCTTCACTAGACATAGACACTTAACCGCATGTCAAGCACAACAGCATGTTACACCTAACTCTCAAGGACCCAAAACAGCTTGGGTACCAAAAACTCATTAATTTGTCTTGTAGGTATGTTTGAAGGGATCAAGTGTACTTTGGTACCTTGATAGTGGATGCTCCAAACACATGACCGGAGACGAATCCAAGTTCCTTCAACTAGAACACAAGGAAGGAGGAAGCGTTATTTTTGGAGATAACAACAAGGGAATAATTATCGGCATTGGATCAGTCGGTAAGGATGAACCTTCTTCCATTAAGCATATATTGCTAGTTAAAGGTCTAAAACATAATCTCTTGAGCATAAGTCAATTATGTGACAAGGGAAATCTTGTTTTATTTGATTCGGATGAATGCTTAGTTTTTCGCCGTAGCGATTTTAAAATTTTCCTTTGTGGTTTTAGAATGGATAACATCTATATGGTTGATCTCAAAAATTCTTCATCTGAGTGTGTGAATTGTCTTATGAGCAAAGAAGATGATATGTGGTTATGGCATCGTAGAGTAGCTCACATCAACATGCATCTTTTAAACAAATTGGTTTCATAAAATTTAGTTATTGGTCTTCCAAATTTGAAATTTGTAAAAGACTCCATTTGCGATTCTTGTCAAAAAGGGAAGCAAACAAAAGCATCTTTTAAATCAAAAAATATTGTTTCAACTACTAGACCATTGCAACTTCTTCACATGGACCTTTTTGGACCATCTCGCATTGAAAGTCTTGGTAGAAATCGTTATGCTTTTGTCATTGTTGATGATTATTCTAGATTTACATGGACACTATTTCTTGCTCATAAAAGTGAAGCTTTTCATAATTTTAAATGCTTTCTTAAACGTGTTCAAAATGAAAAGGACACAACCGTCACTTCAATAAGAAGTGATCATGGGGGAGTGTTCGATCACAATCTCTTCGCGGATTTTTGTGACGAACTCGGTATCGAGCACACCTTTTCTGCTCCACGCACACCACAACAAAATGGAGTGGTGGAAAGGAAAAATAGGCGTCTCGAAGAGATGGCTAGAACCATGCTCGATGAGGCTAAGATTCCCAAACATTTTTGGGCGGATGCCGTGAGTACCGCATGCTACGTTTTAAACAGAGTAGTCATAAGGCCAATACTCATGAAAACTCCCTGTGAACTCTATAAGGGAAGGAAACCAAACATCTCCCATCTTAGAGTATTCGGCGTAAATGTTTTATTCATAACAATGGTAAAGATAATTTGGGAAAGTTTGATGCCAAATCCGATGAAGGAATTTTTATTGGTTATTCTTCACGTAGCAAAGCATATAGGGTATTCAATAATAGAACCAAAACTGTGGAGGAATCCCCTCATATTGTATTTTCCGAAAATAATGCTCGCTTGGCGAGAAAGGATTCTGGTTTTGAACCTGCAGGTAGTTTAAACTCAATGAGTCCTCAATACAAAGTACAAGAGGAAACTCCTAAGGAAATTCAAGATGAAATCTTGGAATAATTATCGGAGGAAGCGCCACAACTGGAAAAAGAAACGAAACTACCTAACGCGTGGAGGACAATCAAAGACCTTCCTCTCGAACAGGTAATTGGCGACATTGAACAACAGGTAAGTACTCGAAACACTCTTCATAACACCTTAGGACATACTGCTTTCGTTTCTCAAATTGAACCTTCAACCATCTCCGAAGCAATTGGGGATGAATTTTGGACCTTGGCAATGCAAGAGGAGCTTAACCAATTCAAACGAAATGACGTTTGGGATTTGGTGCCAAGACCCGAAAATCATACCATAATTGGTACAAAATGGGTTTTTTGAAACAAACTAGATGAAAATGGCGTAATCACTAGAAACAAAGCTAGGCTTGTAGCAAAAGCTATAATCAAGAAGAGGGAATTGACTATGAAGAAACATATGCACCCGTAGCAAGGTTAGAAGCTATTCGTTTATTGCTTGCTTTTGCCTCTTCTATGAATTTCAATTTATATAAAATGGATGTAAAAAGTGCTTTTCTAAATGGTGTTATTCAAGAAGAAGTTTATGTAGAACAACCCCCGGGCTTTGAAGATTTTAAATCTCCCAATCATGTTTTCAAACTTAAAAATGCGCTTTATGGTCTCAAACAAGCTCCCCGAGCTTGGTATGAACGATTGAGCAAATTTCTTTTGGAAAATGAATTCATTAGGGGGAAAGTTGACACCACTCTATTTGTTAAGCATAAAAACAATGATATTTTATTAGTTCAAATCTATGTGGATGATATTATTTTTGGTGCTACTAACAATGCTTTGTGCAAGGAATTTACTGATTTAATGACAAGCGAATTTGAAATGTCTATGATGGGTGAGCTAACCTTCTTTTTGGGGCTGCAAGTAAAGCAAATGAAAGAAGGAACCTTCATTTGTCAAGCTAAATATTGCAAAGAATTGCTAAAACGATTTGAAATGAGCAACGCAAAAGCAATGGCCACTCCCATGAGCACATCCGACCATCTAGACAAAGATGAGAAAGGTAAGGAAGTCGACACCAAGAAGTATCGAGGTATGATTGGATCTCTCCTTTATCTTACTGCTAGTAGACCGGACATCATGTTTAGCGTGTGCTTATGCGCTCGTTATCAATCATGTCCTAAGGAGTCTCACCTAACTGAGGTGAAATGGATATTGAAGTATCTTGTCGGTACTGTAAATGTGGGTCTACGGTACCCTAAAGGTTCTTCATGCCAACTTGTTGGCTATTCCGATTCCGATTTCGCTGGATGCAAATTGGACCGCAAGAGCACTAGTGGCACTTGCCATTTGCTCGGTAGCTCTCTAGTTTCTTGGTTTAGCAAGAAACAAGTAAGTGTTGCGTTGTCCACAACAGAGGCTGAATATATAGCCGCGCGGAGTTGTTGCGCTCAAATTCTTTGGATGAAACAGCAACTCTTGGACTATGGCCTAAGTATCGATCATATCCCTCTTAGATGTGATAATACTAGCGCCATATGCTTGACGAAGAACCCCGTTCTTCATTCCAGAACAAAACACATTGAAATTAGGCATCATTTTATAAGAGATCACGTTCTCAAAGGTGATGTCGAAATTGAATTTGTTGAAACCAAAGATCAATTGGCCGACATCTTCACAAAACCTTTTGAGAAAGAGTCCTACTTCCGAATTCGTAGTGAACTCAGGATTCTTGACTCCACATTGATCTAAGTCATGCATTGCATTTTCCCTTTCACATGATTACTAACTTGAGCGTCGGAGGCGTCTAACGTATTTTTGCAGGTATCGCCCTAAAAGCAGGGGGATTATAAAGACTGGTGCAGAATAATCGATTCCTCTTTAGAATAATCGATTTCTCTTTAGTATATAATCGATTATCAAGTATCAATAATCGATTATGTTTACATTATTTGCTTTATTATCCCTTTTATGAAGTTGAAATTTTTTGATTAATAAACAAGTTATTTACCAATTTTTGCTAATGGCAAAAGGGGGAAGAATAAGGGCTATGCACTTAATATTTATTGGCATAAATTGAGGGGGAATTCATATGTTGAGGGGGGACTAATTGCATATATATATATATATATATACTTGTCTTGGATCGTCATTATAAATTACCTAATATGCATATCCCGATTAAGGTTTGACATTATTAAAAAGGGGGAAATTGTTGAAACACGTTCTCAAGGCACTAAACTAAACGTGTGTTCATATTTGTAGGTTTTGATAAATGACAAACGATGCGCAATTGACATATGACGAGGTCCAAGCACAAGCGCGCAAATGTCACTTAACAAAGTTCAAGCCCAAGACAAACAAAGATCAAGATTAAACAAAGTTATACATGAGTCGTTCTTTAATTGTGATCTTGATCCGACAATTTAACTCAAGACTTGGCTTCTCTCGTAAAAATATTTTTATCAAATCATGCATATTTAATTTAGAGCAAAATGATTTTAAATCATGCATATTTATTTTAGCAAAATGATTTTTAAACATGCCTCTAAAATCTGGACAAAGATAATCGATTATGTACTTATGATAATCGATTATGTGAAGGCAGCTGCAAGACAATCGATTGTGTACCTTATGACAATCGATTGTGTTGAGACAGTGTCCATCAGATTTTTGAAATCTGCATGACAATCAATTGTGTACCTTATGACAATCGATTGTGTTGAGAGAGTGTCCATCAGATTTTTCAAAGCTACAAAATAATCGATTGTGAACCTTATGACAATCAATTGTGTTGAGGCAGTGTCTATCAGATTTTTTAAAGATACAAAATAATCGATTGTGAACCTAATGACAAACGATTTTGTTGAGGCAGTGTCTATTAGATTTTTTCAAGACTGAAAAATAATCGATTGTCCATGTAACATAATCGATTATGTAAATGACCGTTGCCAAAATATTTTCAAACTCCGTCAGATAATCGATTATAGGATTTTAATAATCGATTGTTTGAAGTAAAATCTGGAAAAGATTTTTTGAACATTGCCAAGTAATCGATTGTATATTTCTGATAATCGATTGTTTTACGTAAAATCTGGAAATGATTTTTTGAACGTTGCCAGTAATCGATTATACGTCTTAGATAATCGATTATGCTGCATAAAATCTGGAAATGATTTTTGGAACGATTGGAAAACAATCGATTGTGCCAACTTGACAATCGATTGTCATAGCACAAAATCAGCAATTCTTAATTGGCAATTAGGCAACGGTTATGCATTCTTTTGACACTATAAATACATCTTCAAATCACAACAACTGATCATATTATTGCTAAAGCTTGCATACTCTCTTATTCATCATTTTCTATTCATTACATAAATTTTTGAGAGCCAAATTCTTGACGAAAGTTGTTGCGTTCTTGAGCGTATTTATTTTACTCATATCTACTCTTAAGGAGAGTCTTGTTTTGAGTGCAAAGTGTTTCTACATACTTGAAGGGAAGTGTTAATCCCTTGTATTGTAAGAAGGAACATTGTGATTCCTTTGGTTGAAGTCTTGAAGTGTTGTATCTTCGAGCAAAGGTTGTTGAGGCTTGTGTGACTCAAGTTCTTAGTTTGTAACGGTTTGTTAAGCACCCGTAAGCTTAAAGAAATTAGTAGAAATCTCGAGAGAGTCTCTCGGGGACTGGACTAGCCACGGGTTGTGGTGAACCAGGATAACATCGGTGCGTTCGTTCCTTATTATTTACTTATCGCACTTATTTCATTCCTGCAATTTTTAAATTCCGCAAGTTTACGCTGTTTTTTATTATAACGCTATTCACCCCCCCCCCCCTCTAGTGTTAAGCGTATATTCTAACAGATGGGCCTTCTGGTATTTCTTTAGAAATGCAAGACAAATCTTCAACTATTATGGAGGCGTTGCGTGATAGAATTAGAGATGAAATTGTTGAGAAATATTATCATGTATGAGTGACTTTGCTTATTATTTCATGGTGTAAATAACAAGTAATTATACTAGATAATATTATTTCTACGGTATAACTATATATACTACAATGATTTATATATTTAGTATATATGTCTACTTTATGTTTATATTTTAATTAAATTAAATAAAAAATAATAACAGTCTCGAACAATAAAAATATTGAAATCTATTTTTCTTTTAAAATAATTATAAAAGTTTGGTACTATTCTTTTTGGTAATTTGACACTCAAAAGTACGTTTTATAAAGATTGGCCAAACTCAATTTGTCTATCAAATATTGTAAAAAGTACTTCTTAAATGAATTGGCCAAACACAAATTATTTTTTTGCAAAAGTACTTTTTAAAAAAATTCTTTTAAAAAAAAGTACTTTTCAAAATAAGCAGATTTTGGCAGCTTGACCAAACGGGCTCTTAAAATGCTACTGTTTGTTTATTAGTTCCAATGTAAAGCATCACCGGATTCTTAAAATAAATATATGCATACCTACTTATGAGATTTATCTTCAGATATCTTCTTCTTCCTCTTTAATTCCGATTGATGAAAAACCTCGTAATAACTCATTTTAATTCATTAATCAACTCCCAGTTAATCAACAATTACTCCTAGTATATTCTTTCTACTTCATTTTTTACTACAGCAAACCATCTAAGGAATGGCTCGTGCTTCACTTTTGAACCAACAACATGCATGTCAATTTTTTAATTTGCAAGGTTGGCTATTCCTTATTATAAGCCTTGAACTAAATTAGTTGATTCTTTTTTGCCGGCTGAATTGTTGCAATCTTCGAATTTCCTGTTGAGAGCCCGTTTGGCTGGCAAAGCGCTCGTTACCCTGACTTTTCTTTCTACTGTGCCCTCCCATTGCTATTGCCATAAGCTATAGCAACAACAGGGCCCCAAAAAAGGAAACAGAGTTCGATTCATATAATGAAACAATCAACTGGATGTCAAAATAAAGGACATTGCCTTTTTCGATTTTTATAGATTTTCATGCTTTTACAACAAAACAATAAAGACATGGAATTTATTAAAAGGAAAATATGATAGAAGCTAGTACTCTTTCAAAGCTCACTGGACTAACCACAAAAATTCATCCAATTGCCTGGATTGGAGTAGTAAACCTCGATAAATGGATAATTGGAATCAAATTTACAAAGGATAGGAGGATAGGTTGTAGGCAAGAAATGCCATAAGTTAAGCACTATATCACTGAATCAAAGACTATAAACCAATTTAAACATAGGAGGGATATTAAGCCATCCTTTGAATGATCGATCATTCATTCTTGAAGAGTTTCTTCCAAACAGGATGCTTCTTCCATACATCTTCCACCATAGAATCAATAGGAACTCCTTTGGTTTCTGGCAAAAGGAATATGACGAATAATCCCATGACAACAATCCAGGCTGAGAAGAAGAAGAAAATGTAAGCCTGCATTTTGCAGAGCATGGTCAAGAATGCCTGAGCAATTAAGGAGGTGAAGAGCATGTTTGTGCTGACTGCAAATGCGAAACCGGCTGTTCTTGTTTCCATTGGGAATGTCTCACTTGGAATTAACCATCCCAAAGGTCCCCATGACCATGCAAATGACATGACATATGTACATACAAGAACCACCACTATTGCTGCCAATGTTCTGTCCAATGTTCCTGTCTCCCTCAAATTGACTGATAAAATACCTCCAATTGCCAACTGCAAATTTAACCGAGATACTTCAGTTAGAAATCATCCGAAACACCGCCTAAGTTAACCTAAATTATCGGTTTCAAGCACGAATAAAATGGGAGGATTCTCGTAAGTTGATCAAGGGCAGCCTGGTGCATGAAGCATCCGGCATTCACAAAAGATCCAGAAAAGGACCGCACCCTAAGGGGTGTGATATAGGTAACCTCTCTAGTGCAAACATCAGTGACTGATTCCACGGCTCGAACTCCTAACCGATAAGTTACAGGGAGACAACCTTATCGTTGCTCCAAAGCTCCTATGTGGTAAGTTGACATGCACCGTAAAATTAAGTCAATTCACGATGGATCCTACAATATGGAATATATTGCTTGGAAGTGCTCACCTAGGCACTCATTATATCAATGCCAACTAATTGGAAATAAGTTTTAGTTATGTTAGTGCGTCAAATTTAGGTTTTATATGAGCCTTATGTTCATACCTGAGAGATTAACATTTGGCAACAAGCTTGAAGGAGCAATTTTCTCCTTCCAAGCTTGTCAACAGCATAGATGGAAACGAAGGTAGAGCCAACATTAACAAGTCCAGTTATGACAGCGGACAAAAGTGCACCATCAGACTTGAAACCCATGGTCTGGAACAGAACAGGAGCATAGAACATAATGGCATTAATTCCAGTAAATTGCTGGAATATCTGCAAAAATATGGCAATCACAAGTGGTGGAACACTTGCAGCTTTTACGAGGTTCCTGAATGGATGTTTCACTTGCTTGGCTTGTTCACAAGCAGCCACTATTTCTTTGTACTCAACTTCAACATCTTCAACTCCCCTGATTTTCTTTAATGCTGCTTTGCCTTGATCCTCTTTGCCACGTTCGATTAGACTTGCTGGGGTATCAGTAATGACGAAACAACCAATGAGAAGAAGCAACGCTGGAACAGCCGCAAGCCCGAGTGACACCCTCCAACCATTTGGATGCATTGTTGATGTTGCATAATTAACCAGATTCGCGATGAATATTCCAATTGTTACGAACAGTTGGAAGAGAATATTCACAGCTCCTCTAAGTTGGATTGGTGCTACTTCTGTCAAAAATAAAGGAACAGTCTACAACAACCAAAATAGTAACCATCAGTTTTTTGTCCTATTATAATTTCAATAGAACAAAGTTAATTTTTGTTATAGTACCTCATTACCGAAGCCAACACCAACACCAAACAAAATACGACCAACAATGAGCATCCATCTGTGTTCAGAGGCAGCACTAATGACGGCGCCCGCGATGAAAAAAGTAGAAGCCATGAAAATGGTGGGTCTACGACCTAACAATTGGCAGGCTTTTGAAGCGAAAAAGCTAGAAACCAAGGCTGATAGGTATAAGGATGAGGTGAATAGTTGGAGAAGTTGATCGTCATATTTACAATAGTTGTTCTCCTTTGCATGTAGCTTTCTTTCATATACATTTGGGAAGAATTTTATCAAGAAATCATCCATACCAGATACTCCTCCTGATTTAATCACCAAACAAAGAAACATTATGACAAATCAAATCTGAAATATTTTGATAAAATGATGTTATTATTTTATCAACACAAAGCCGTAAAAGGTAATCGAATAAGAAAAGAAAAGTATACAAACCTGAAATACCAATATCGTAACCGAACATAAGCCCTCCAAAAGCAGCAAAGATCCAACATGATACCACATAGACTGTGATCTTGGAGTTGTTTTCCTGAGCTGTCGACATTTTTCTGTTTTTTTTTTTGTTTTTTAATACCTTCCGATAAAACTGGTTTATTTACGTAGATTGAGTCTTTGATCTATTTTTGTTCTTTTTTATACCGATATATATTTTTTTTTAATAGATACCAGCATAGACTACATATGGGAGAGGAGAGACAAAGAGCTTTAGAGCAAAGGTTAGGTCTTTGCCTCGGACTCTCCAGTTAGGTTTATTTGCTGGAATTGTGTCACTATCCTCCAAATTAATGCCTTTTTATAGTGTGAGATTTTACTTTTTCTGTTACTTTGTTTCGCATAATTTGTGGACGCAGTTTAATCTCTTTCCTAATGTTCCAACAAAATAGGATTGATCTACCATTAATTTCTGTTGAGACTTTTTCTTTTAGTAGTGCCTTTTTGTTTTTTATTAATTGAGGTTTTTCTGATTTTGAGGAAATTTGTGAAAACCAACATAATTCACGGGAAATTATGAAAATTTCGAGTTTGACTTGATCCATATGGTCAAGGTAACTAAAGATAATTCATTAGTTAGGGAACGATATGCAAGTTTGTACAGCATATCTATTCCACGAAAATGACTAACCAAATCTTATCCATTGTTTAGAAACTTTATGGCAGGATTCTTGTGGAAACATTGGATGACATTAAATAATTGGACAAATATCAAGAAAAAGGCAATGGAAAGTACTACTCCCTCCGATTCACAATAAGTGGGTGTTTGGTTAAGTTAATAAATTGGTCAAACATAAGCACCTTTTGATTTATTTACGCGTTTGGTAAACACCTAAAGTGCTTATAAGCCAGGTGTTTATAAACTAAGATTAGCTATAAATCATAAGCTGGTCACCCCCAACTTAGGATTTTAAGCATATAAGCACTTTTAATTTGACTAATATTTTTACTAATTTATCCTTAATAATATTTTTTAATTCACAAAATAATTTTTCCAAAATAAATTTCATGACCTTCTCTTCATTCCATATTCGTTGCTAATTCTTTTATTAACAAAGAAATTTTTAATTTATAATCTTCTTGAAAATTTCAAGGATTTTTAGTCATTTTAATAAAAGATTAGCTTATCAACACTTTTAATCAAACACATCAACTGCTTGTTATCAGTTTTAGCACTTCTAACACGTAAATGCTTATTTTAAAAATAAGTTTCAGCACTTAAAAAGAAGTTTTCAGCACTTTAAGCTTATCAGCTACTTATAATCAGCTAATCCAAATGGGCTCTAAGTAACCAATTTGCTTTTTAATTTTGGTCCAAAATAAGTGTCCATTTATAAATCAAGAAAAATTCAATTTGTTTTTCAAAATTACCCTTATGTACGTATTCCTGAAAAATCATTTACTCCTCACATTTGAAAAGAGAAGTAAGTGCTACTATAACTACGGTGCAACATTTAATGAAGGATAGTTTAGTCATACTAACTACTTTCGTCTAAAATTTAATATTTCCTTTATGGGTGTGCCCAGACCAAAATGAGTACCATTTGCCTATCATAAAGTGATTTTCGGTATTTTTTATTTTTATTTGTGGAAAATGTTTTTTTTGCAGTTAAAAATAATAAACATAGATTTCTTGAATATCTCTTTAAAAATAATGCCTAACATTTTAATAGAGTTACAAAAAATGATTTCTAAGTATATTTGAACTCAAAAAATTTCACTTTCCCTCTTTACTTTTAACAATTTCCAAAATTCTCCTTAATCTCTCCTTCTATAGTCAGTTAATAATATACATAAAACAAGATAAGGCTTATCTGATTATGCTATTGGAAAAAGAGCTGTTGACCATTATTTCGTACTTACAAAAATGATAAGTTACAAAAAAAGTCGAAAATCAATTACATTAATCACATAATTAAGCTTATTTATCTTATAAAACTGTAGGCGTATAAATTTTATTAAAATTAAATCCGTAAAATAATTTGGACTATATTTTAAATTCAAGATATATTGGTCCAATAAATACTACGTGCTAATATAATTGAATTATTTGTATAAGTCCAACATATATTGATTAAATAAAGGGGTTTTTACCTATACATCCCATATAGCAAACCTATTACCATTATTGCGCATTGTTTGGTTATTACCCTCATATCCCATGTTTTTGTTACAAAATATGTACCAATCGAAATCTTTCCTGATGTTGCATCATAAAATAACGCCATTTATTAAGGCTCAAATCTATGTTAAATAAATTGTAGCCTATAATAACGCCTGTATTTATGGCTCCTAATTAATCTTTGATTTTGTACCAAATAAATGCTAAATCAGTTAAGGTAAAATCTTAAATGCTCCTAGTCGAATCTCTCCTCTAAACTGAACCGAAATCATACTCTCATTCCTCCATTGAAAATCAGATTTTTTAGTTATTCTGTGATAGCCAGTTTCGTAGTTCTTCCGTGATCATACTCTCATTCCTCCAGATTCTCTCAGATTTTCTCATATTTTGTAGTTCTTCCGTGATTGCCAGTTTTGAAAAACTTTTATTTTTGTACATCAAATACTGAAAATCATAATTGACACGGTGATAGTCAATCAGTACGGAGATTCTACAATGTCAAAAATTCCGATAATGCTTAAATGTAATGGTTATTGGGATAACTATGGCAGTTTCCGAGATTTTGAAGTTGATGCCATTTTGGTTGATGATAATGCAAGCTACGGAATTCTCCAGTCTACAATTGCAGAATAATTATCGATTGATACATCGGATAAAATTAGAAATAAAATACATTGTGAATGAAAATTGTCCTCCGTTGCAGATTAGGAACGATATGGGCGTTCGTGTATATATGGAAACGAAAAAAGAGAATAAAAACTTAGGTTCGTATCCCTTATGTATTAGCACAAGAGATTTCAATAATTGGCAATCACCAATGAATGCCCCACCAGTATAGGTATGTTTGCGTCGAAACCGAAATCTGAGATTTTTGTGTTCTCTATTCAACTACAATTTGACGCCATTTATCTATAATGAAAATACAATGTGAATGTATTGTCTGCAGGTTCTTCAGGATCATTAAGGTTAAGAGAAATTCCATCTTCACCAGCTATTGAGGAATATCAAAGTGAAATAATAATTGAATCTTCTCAAACATGTATTGAAGAAGGTCAAGTGTACCAGGACAAGAAGACGATAGTTGCGGCAATGAAGAATTATGCAGTTATGCAGAAGTTCCAGTTCAGAGTTAAAAGATCAAGTTGTAGAAGGTTTGTGGTTACTTATTCATTTTCAAAATTACTGTATTATTTCTATGTAGGCAGTTGTAGTTAATTGTAGTAAATTGTAGTTAGTTGTAGTTAATTGTAGTTAGTTGTAGTTAATTGTAGTCAATTGTAGTTTATTGTAGTCAATTGTAGTTGATTGTAGTCAATTGTAGTGACGGGAAAGCCAGTTTGTAGGTAATTGTAGTCAATTGTAGTTAAATGTAGTCAATTGTAGTTCATTGGAGACACATTGTACTTAATTGTGGTCTTTAATAAATATGTCTGAAAATTGGATTTTTTTGTAGCTACTGGCTTGTATGTGTTGCTGAGAACTGCAAATGGCATTTCAAGGCAACGTCTATTCATGATTCATCATTGTTCAAGATAAGAAGTTTTAGCCGACAACACACATGTTGCCGAATGGACGAAACATTCATAAAGCGCAAGTGTACTGCAACAGTAGTTGGTAGCATTGTCGTTCCAAAGTTTTGTGATCCTAAGACTTACACGCGAAAGGACATACAAACTGACATGTTATCCGAACATGGAGTCAACCTAAGCTACATGCAAGCATGGAGAGCAAAGGAAAAAGCATTACGGTTTCTGCGAGGGAATCCGTGTGACTCGTACAACAGATTACCAAAATATTTTTATATTCTTGAGAAGAATTATCGCGGTTCTGTTGTTAAATTGAAGAAGGCAGCAGATGATTGCTTCTTGTATGCATTTGTTGCTCTTTGTACATCAATAAATGGTTGGCAACATTGTAGGCCGGTAGTAGTGGTTGATGGGACATTCTTAAAATCAGCATATAGGGGTATTATGCTGACAGCAAGCACCATGGATGCAGCAGGTAATAGATGTAATAATGTTGTAGTTACAATGTAGTTAGTTTATATTTATATAAATCAATGTATTTAAAATGCCTAAATTCTCCATATATATTTGTATTTAATAGTTAGTCTCAAGTTATGCCTACAAATTGTAGGTTCTATTTTGCCCTTGGCATATGCTGTTGTTGATTCTGAAAATGACGCGTCTTGGAGGTGGTTCTTTGAACAATTCAAGGAGGCATATGGTGAAAGACCTTCTATGTGTGTTGTCTTAGATAGGCATGAGAGTATATCGAAGGAAACATCAATTGTCTATCCGGGAATGGCACACTACTTTTGCATGTGGCATATATGGACAAATATAAGGTCAAAATTCAAGAAGGCACATCTACAATTACATGAATTGTACTTCGCTACAGCACGGTCATATACTCTGGATGAATTCATTGAAAGGATGATGAAGATTCAGGAGGTAGACCCACGTGTATCGTCTTACCTATATGATATTGGCTATCATAGATGGTCAAGAGTACATGCAACGGCGAATAGAACTTTTACTATGACGTCAAACATTGCAGAGTCGTTGAATGCTGTTACAAAGGAGGCAAGAGAGCTGCCAATATTTGATCTATTGGAGTATATGAGGACTATTATAGAACGTTGGACAAAAGATAAGTTATTGAAGGCAAAGGGTACTTTCACATTACTTGGGCACAAATTCAACAAAGAATTGAAAGATAACAATACATTATCCCAGAAACTAAAGGTAATATATTCTTGTTTGGTGTAGGAAAAAAAACAAAAAAAGTAGTAGCTGTTGAACTTGTTTCCAGTGAGTTTTTAAAATTTAGTCAAATGTAGTTAAATGTAGTTAAGGCTATATGAAGTGTTTCCAGTGAATTTTTAAAATGTAGTCAAATGTAGGTAAATGTAGTTAAGGTTATATGCAGTGTTTCCAGTGAGTTTTTAAAATGTAGTCAAATGTAGGTAAATGTAGTTAAGGTTATATGCAGTGTTTCCAGTGAGTTTTTAAAATGTAGTCAAATGTGGGTAAATGTAGTTAACGTTTATATGCAGTTTGTTTGTAGCTGATTTGTAGTTAACAGATTGTTGCTAACATAGTTAACTTATTGACACCTTATTATTTTCTTTTTGATCTTGAATTGTAGGTGGGGGCTTCAACAGATCATATACACACTGTGTTAGATGGTGTGAAGCGGTACATTGTATGTTTAGAAAATAAGAAATGTAGCTGTGGACAATTCCAACTTGATGAACTTCCATGTGCACATGCTTTGGCATCATTAAGGCATAGGAATGAAAGGCCGGACAACTATTGCTCACCGTATTACACAACGAAGAGCCTTCTTCTTACATATGAATTGCCAGTTAATCCTCTTCCTGATGAAGCGAAATGGGATGTTCCACAACATATTTTGGATGATGTAATAAAGCCACCGGCTGGAGATAAAAGGCAGCCAGGAAGACCTCCTAAGGAAAGATATAAAAAAATTGATGAAATAAACTCAAAGAAGTACAAGGTGTCATGTGGCAATTGTGGATGTGAAGGGCATAACAAAAGAAGTTGCAAGAATGTGCCGAAAAAGGCATGAATTTAATGTAGCTACAATATATATTCAAAATAAATGTTAGTGATCCCAGATTATCGGAACTTATTGTGTAACTGTAATACGTTTTGACGATAATAAAGAACTTTACTAATATACATGAGTAATGTAAACTGTTTGCGTAAAGAATTGGAAGATAACAATACATTATCCCAGAAACTAAAGGTAATATATTCTTGTTTGGTGCAGGAAAAAAAAACAAAAAAAGTAGTAGCTGTTGAACTTGTTTCCAGTGAGTTTTTAAAATGTAGTCAAATGTAGTTAAATGTAGTTAAGGTTATATGAAGTGTTTCCAGTGAATTTTTAAAATGTAGTCAAATGTAGGTAAATGTAGTTAAGGTTATATGCAGTGTTTCCAGTGAGTTTTTAAAATGTAGTCAAATGTAGTTAAGGTTATATGACGTGTTTCCAGTGAATTTTTAAAATGTAGTCAAATGTAGGTAAATGTAGTTAGTGTTATATGCAGTGTTTTCAGTGAGTTTTTAAAATGTAGTCAAATGTAGGTAAATGTAGTTAAGGTTATATGAAGTGTTTCCAGTGAATTTTTAAAATGTAGTCAAATGTAGGTAAATGTAGTTAAGGTTATATGCAGTGTTTCCAACAACTCATTGTAGTTAATTATAGTTATTTGTAGTTAATCATAGACAGTTGAAAAATATGTCTGAATAACGTATTTTTTTGTATCTATTGGATGGTATGAGTTGCTGAAAACTGCAAATGGCATTTCTATGCAACGTCAATTCATTATTCTTCATTGTTCAAGACAAGAAGTTTTATCCGAAAACATAACTGAGCAAATGTACTGCAACCGTACATGTAGAATTGGACTTCCAACAATTTGTAGTTATGTAATTGTAGTTATATGCAGTATAGATGTGTAGTTATATGGAATTGTAGGTAATTGCAGTCACTACATTAGTAATTTCTAATGTATTCATGAAGCTATTGTTCAGTACAACCAAACTGACATAATTCTCCACTAACTACAAAATTGTTCAGTATTCATGAAACATTGTGGGGTACAACCAAAGTTCATTACAACAGTACACTCTACTTCTTCTTTCGTTCAACTTTAGTTCTCTCATTCTTTGGCGGTGGACCCTTCCTCCTTGCAAGCCTGGCGGTAACCTCACTCTCACTGATTGAACCATCACTTAGTTTCTTTGTGGCGTAGTCCCACAACAGAGCTCCATAGCGTCTACGGTGTTTGTCAATATCAGTAAGATCTTCCTTTGGTATAGACAAATCACCATTGCTAATATATTCCGCAAAGGCAGCCACAAATACACCGCAATACCTGCAGAATATGAGTAATTTTCATTAAATACCAAACCATAACAAATAACTAATTAAACATATAGAAAGGGAGATTAGTTCTTTACAGTGAGCCTTCCTTCTGTTGTGGAATCTCGGCAACCATCAATTGTATGTCTAGAGGGTCCGTAACTGGCTTCTCTACGTATGACTTTGTAGTCTTGAAGTATGTCTTTGCGTTTATCGTAGAAACCAGTGCATGACAAATAAAAAGGAATAATGACTGAAAATTTTTCAACCAAGGTTTGAACAGTTTTGTTACGCTTTGCCCTCACCAAAGAATCATAAACATACAGTTGTCGGTCCTTTATGACAAACACTAACGACAACCAATGAAAGTTCTCTACAAGGTTAACAGGCATTACCACATAATCCACAAGATCCCATGCTACATTAGCAAGAATTCTATAGCCCATAATGTATTCTCCAATATAATCATCGGCTTTAACAACAGAATTCCTTTGATCCATTGGAGCAGTAGAGAACTTCTCATAGATACTTTCAATTTTCATCTTGAACAAGCAATCGGTTGTTGTAAATCCACATTTGATGTTGGGGCCATATTTCCCCTTTTTTTCTCAAATAGTACATTATAACATCAATATGCTGAAAAAAGTAAAAGTTCAATTTATAATAAGTTGTAGTGTAGACAAATATAAATTGATGTACACCACAAAGACAATAACAGTGAGCCAGCTACAAAATACAAATAACAGCTACAATATACAAATGACAGCTACAAAATATGTACTTCAAGTCTGTGTATTCAATTTACTGATATCCAAATCTACTTATATGTAATCTATTTATAAGTCTGTACATTAAGGCAATCTGTACTTTAAATGCAATCTGTAGTGTTCAATAACTACGTATTGTAGTCAATTGTAGTTAAATGTAGTCAATTGTTTTTACTGTAGTTAATGCAATCTGTAGTTAATGCAATTGTAGTTAATGCAATCTGTAGTCAATTGTAGTCAATAAGAACTACATTTGGATATAATAAGACATACTTAAAGATGTTTAGATAATAGAAGCTTTTGGATACCACTTGTTCAATATCAACAATTAAGAAAGCATACAAGAGGAAAGGAAACAGGAAGAAATCAAAATTCAAATGCCTATTTTTTTTTATGTACACCACAAAGACAATAACAGTGAGCCATCTACAAAATACAAAATAACAGCTACAATATACAAATAATAGCTAAAAAATATGTAGTTCAAGTATGTGTATTTCAATTTACTGATATCCAAATCTAGTTATATGTAATTTGGTTATAAGTTTGTACATTAAGGCAATCTGTACTTTAAATGTAGTCATTTGTAGTCAACTGTAGTGTTCAATAACTACATAACAGTGAGCCATCTACCAGATAAAGACAAAACCGCAATGATAATCCATATACTTACTGTACAATTGATTAATTGTCCGGGGTGAGCAAGGGCGTAGAACCAGTCCTTCTTGTCAATTTTTTCGCAACCCAAATCCAACAAAGGATTGAGATGGTTATCCTTCTTCGAATAGAAGTGTTTCCTCCTGTAATAATAATAGAATTAAACAAACAACTACAAAAAACAAAAACATTGACAACTTTAATGTCTAAAATTGAGAGAGAGAAAATAAAACAAGTACATACAACATAAGACATTTAAGCACCATACCTCCTAGATGATTTGTCACTTCGATAGTATAACCAGGTAGTAAAACTATCTATTAGTTCAGGATCAACATCTTCACCAATGGGACTTGTGAATGGGTGCTTTATGTAAAACATTTTTGGCCAAAAAGACGTGCTGCCTCCAGTACTGTAGAGTGGAGTGAATGGTGATCGTGCATGTTTTCCAGGTAACCTTGTTCTTCCTTGATGAAGAGGGGTTGAATCAACTTGAATTGGGTCACCATACATGACCATTTGTGATAGGTTTTCTGGAAGTTCAAAATCGTCCAGTGTCACACCTTTCTTTTCAGTTCCTCCACGCATCCTCCAATCTCCTCTTCTTTTTCAACGCATTCTTCGACAACTTCAGTCACAGTTACACCATGAATTGGTGACTGTGGAACATTGTCTTCAACATATGCTACAAAAATAATGCATATGCTTAAAAGCATTATAACAGTGTATAATAGACTATTCTATATTAAAAACTACATTATTAAACAATACCTTCTTTTGATACATCAGCTGCTTGTTGGAGGTCATCATACAAATCAACTTGTTGTTCATGTTGTTGAGGAGAAGAGGGAGCTGAAAAGGAAAATTTATTATTTATTAGCAATTCTTGATGGAAGTATATATGTATGTAGGAATTATGTAGATACCTGTTGTACTGGGGCCTGCACGGAGTTGAGGACCAAAATTGAACTGAAAATGTTTGTTTTTCTCTGCTTGATTATGTTCGTAATATTTTTTTGAACTAGCAGCAAACTACATTGTGAGAGGAATGTTTTAGAGTTAGAATAAATTATCATAACTATTATATAGTGTTAGTTACAAATAACAGTGAGCCAGCTAAGTCATATGTAGTTCAAGTTTGTATATTAAAACAGTGAGCCAGCTACAAAATACAAATAACAGCTACAAAACTACAAATAACAGCAACAAAATATGTGGTTCAAGTCTGTACATTAATGCAAACTGTAGTTTTAATGTAGTCAATTGTAGTTAAATGCAGTGTTCAATAACTACAAAATATGTAGCAGCAAACTACATTGTGAGAGGAATGTTTTAGTGTTAGAATAAATTATCATAACTATTATATAGTGTTAGAATAAATATATGTAAATTCTTACCTCGGACTCATCCAATTCATTTCTCTTGTTGACAGCATTCACTAAGCTTTTCAAAGATTCATCTATGAACTCTCGAAGTTTTGAGAGTTCATCAAAAACATCATTCTTTAACTGATCTAACTTTCCATCAACCTAAAAATTAAATATGTATGTGAGTTGGTAAGAATATTCAATTAGTTACACTAAAATAAAAAGAACCTACAATGTCGAAGGAATGAAGGCAATTGGTACTAAATAATGACTACACAACTGTAATTTCTCACAGTACCTGCTCAAGCTTCTGTTCCAACTTCCTGATCTGGCTTCTTACAGATTCCATGTCATTTGTGGAATTAGCCTCTTCATGTTGAACTGTCGGAGAAGCAGCAGATGGGACTATTGATGGTTGACTAACCTCTTCATCTTCATAATTAATCTTTCCTGGGAGATTGAGCGCTCCAATCTCTTCCCCAGATGCAACCATGTTTGAGAACTGAAAGATGGATGAAGACAGTTAAGTAAATTTAAAAGAAAATTGTAGATGTCATGTAGTTACTATAGTAGTAATTGAAGAATTACACAAAGGTTAACAAGAATACCTTGAGCCACTCAGGCTTGATTTTTTCTTCAAGAACATTTAACCAAATCTGTCCTTTTGTAGACGACCATCTTAAAGTACGAGGAATAGAGTCAGAGCACCGTGTAGCAAGCTCGGTGCTGACAGAAGAACAACACTCGTACAGCCACACTTGTAAGGCTAACGAGCATCCCCGTATAAGATAAGAATGGACGTTGGGACTGAGACGATGTCTGACAGACTCAACAACTTGCTTGAAAGATTTTGTACCCCATGGGTACGAATCAAAATGACCACTCTCTATAAGAAAAAAACGTAAATTTGTCTATCAAACTAACATTGTCCTTATCAGAAGGACAAACAAAGAATTCCAACATATACATAGTACACAACTGTACAGCATCCAAATCATTTGTCCAGGATTTGGATGTCACTACATTTCTCAAAAGCGATTTCTCTACCCGAGATTTGTTAGGGAAATATTTAGTCATTAAATGGCTAACATAACTAGAATTGTAACCATAGTCTGTTAAACTATCAACACAGTTAAAACCAGTTATCAAACAAAAATCTCTCAAAGAAAAAATCAATTTTTGTCCATTTAAAAGAACAGAAAAATAGTCGCCAATAGACTTTGATAACTCATACTTCATTAGAAGATGAATTGATTGGTTCTGCATGCAGATTGGGGGCATATCTAATAAATAACCAAAACATGTTTTCTTGAAACCACTTAATTGGGTTGGGGATAATAAAGACTTTATCTGGCTAGGAATCGTTGGATCGCACAAGCTATGGAACCGTATCACACCATAATCAACATTATGTTGAGCATAGTAAGGTCCATTCTGCAAAAAAAGTATATTAATTATCGTTAGAATGAAGCTAGATTTCAGCATTACAATATATAATGTAACATATCATATAACTACATTTTTCACATACAAACTACATTTTTCCTATATTCTCAGTAGAAGTTATTTTCCAAAAGTATAACATAAATTTTAACCTACAAACTACAGTATAACTACAAGGAACTATACTGTAACTATAACTTTATTGAGCATGAACAATGTAACTATTTTTATATACTGTATTTTTATCACAGTTCCAAATAAAAAGTACAGTAAACTACATTAAACTACAAAAACTATAATTAACTACAAAATTGAGTCAATAGTGACACTTCCAAATAAAAATTACATGAAACTACATTAAAATACAAAAAACAGCAATTAGCTACAAATTTGATCCAACATCATAAATTGCCAATCAAATTTGAGTCAACAGAGACAGTATCAAATAAAAATTACATGCAACTACATTAAACTACAAAAAACTACAATTAACTACAAATTTGATTCAACAGTATAATTTGCCAATCAAATTTAGGTCAATTGTGACAGTTCCAAATAAACATTACATTAAACTACAAAAAACTACAATTAACTACAAATTTAATTCAACAGTATACTTGGCAATCAATTTTGAGTCAACTGTGACAGTTCCAAATAAACATTACATTACACTACATTAAACTACAAAAAACTACAATTGACTAAAAATTTGATTCAACAGTATATTCTTCCAAATCAATTACACATTAACTCCGAATAACAATAATTAACTACAATTTGTATAAGCAACCCTAATATGCAATAATACAATATAATTTTTACAAAAAACGCTTAGACGCCAAAAAAATAATTGAATTCTAATTTTTTTGCAAAAAAATATTAAACTACAAAACATTGTCGAGACAAAAAAGTTGTTTACCTTAACTAAAAATTGTTGTGGAACCAATTTTGTGGTTTTTTAGAGTGTTTCATCTTTTTTTGCTTTGAGGAGGAATGAGACACCTTCTGTATTTTTGTTTTTTGAACTTTGGGTGAATCGTCCACAAAATCATCATCATCGACCCTCAAGCTTTTCCCCTTTCGCTTGCGTTGTTTGTCGGCTTCTGTTTCTACACCGGTATCATCAACATCCTGCAAGTGCTTTATTCGAGTTTCAGCTCTTATTTGTCTCGGCGATGCAGGAACCCTTTCTTTCTCACTTGCATGGACAGATTGTTGTCTTTTTACTGGAGATTTAGGTGTTAAAACACCCAAATCAAATGATGGAATATCCGCTACTTTTTGTCGTTTGGGAGTAATATGTTTTTCACCATTTTTGACTATGGATAAGATTTTTTTCACTGAATATGTGTTTTCTTTACAAAACTTTGAAGAGGTTTTGGAGATTGAATGATGAAATTGAAGAAGATGACAATGGAGAGAAGAAGTGAGACCAGAGAAATCGGTAAAGGTATGTAAATAAACGTGTGGGGGGGTGTACTTTTTATTGGGAAAGCTGATCGGTTTTGGAAGAAAGAGAAAATGGACAAAAATAAACTTGGGGGTAATTAAATGTAGTAAAAATCAGTTGGAAGAAAGAGAAAAAAGTGGGGAAAGAAAATATGAAAATATTTTGTTCCACAAATCAAGCCCCTAATAAATCATTGATAATTAAACCTTAAAAGTAAATTTTGGTACATAAATTGAAACATGGTATACTTAAATGTAATAAACACTAACCATAAACATTAGTGGTTATAAGGTTTGTTATATGGGATGTATATGTAAAAATCCCTTAAATAAATGAGGCTTAATCCATTGGACTTGTCTATTTAGTTGTGCTACAAATAATGAGCTCAATTCATTAGGCCCATATGCCCTCTTCCTCGAGGCCCAAATTTGAGGCCACGTATCAAATGACGTGGCACGCCAAGTCAAACGGAAGAACCAATAGGATCATTTTCGCGTGTCAAAATGACAAGGCAAGCCTAGTCACACTGAAAGACAAATGAAATCGTGCCACGTGTGCAAGTGACATGTTCTGGCCAATCAAATGTGGCCATATCACACTTCAATTTGATTGGTCAGAAAGAATTTGTTCTTTTCATAACTTTTTTCTCCTACAACTATAAATAGGGGTCTTTATAACTCAAAAAAGACACCAGAAGTTATAACAATAAGCAAAAAAGAGCTCATGGATCAACTATTATAGAGGCGTTGCGTGATAGAATTAGAGATGAAATTGTTGAGAAATATTATCATGTCTGAGTGACTTCGCTTATTATTTCATGGTGTAAATAACAAGTAATTATACTAGATAATATTATTTCTTCGGTATAACTATATATATTACAATGATTTATATATTTAGTATGTATGTCTACTTTATGTTTATATTTTAATTAAATTAAATAAAAAATAATAACAGTCTCTAACAATAAATATTGAAATCTATTTTTCTTTTAAAATAATTATAAAAGTTTGGTACTATTCTTTTTGGTAATTTGACACTCAAAAGTACGTTTTATAAAGATTGGCCAAACTCAATTTGTTTATCAAATATTGTAAAATGTACTTCTTAAATGAATTGGCCAAACACAAATTATTTTTTTTCAAAAGTACTGTTGAAAAAAATACTTTTAAAAAAAGTACTTTTCAAAATAAGCAGATTTTGGCAGCTTGACCAAACGGGCTCTTAAAATGCTACTGTTTGTTTATTAGTTCCAATGTAAAGCATCACCGGATTCTTAAAATAAATATTTGCATACCTACTTATGAGATTTATCTTCAGATATCTTCTTCTTCCTCTTTAATTCCGATCGATGAAAAACCTCGTAATAACTCATTTTAATTCATTAATCAACTCCCAGTTAATCAACAATTACTCCTAGTATATTCTTTCTACTTCATTTTTTACTACAGCAAACCATCTAAGGAATGGCTCGTGCTTCACTTTTGAACCAACAACATGCATGTCAATTTTTTAATTTGCAAGGTAGGCTATTCCTTATTATGAGCCTTGAACTAAACTAGTTGATTCTTTTTTGCCGGCTGAATTGTCGCAATCTTCGAATTTCCTGTTGAGAGCTCGTTTGGCTGGCAAAGCGCTCGTTACCCTGACTTTTCTCTCTACTGGGCCCTCCCATTGCTATTGCCATAAGCTATCGCAACAACAGGCCCCAAAAAAGGAAACAGAGTTCGATTCATATAATGAAACAATCAACTGGATGTCAACATAAAGGACATTGGCCTTTTTCGATTTTTATAGATTTTCATGCTTTTACAACAAAACAATGAAGACATGGAATTTATTAAAAGGAAAATATGATAGAAGCTAGTACTCTTTCAAAGCTCACTGGACTAACCACAAAAATTCATCCAATTGCCTGGATTGGAGTAGTAAACCTCGATAAATGGATAATTGGAATCAAATTTACAAAGGATAGGAGGATAGGTTGTAGGCAAGAAATGCCATAAGTTAAGCACTATATCACTGAATCAAAGACTATAAACCAATTTAAACATAGGAGGGATATTAAGCCATCCTTTGAATGATCGATCATTCATTCTTGAAGAGTTTCTTCCAAACAGGATGCTTCTTCCATACATCTTCCACCATAGAATCAATAGGAACTCCTTTTGTTTCTGGCAAAAGGAATATGACGAATAATCCCATGACAACAATCCAGGCTGAGAAGAAGAAGAAAATGTAAGCCTGCATTTTGCAGAGCATGGTCAAGAATGCCTGAGCAATTAAGGAGGTGAAGAGCATGTTTGTGCTGACTGCAAATGCGAAACCGGCTGTTCTTGTTTCCATTGGGAATGTCTCACTTGGAATTAACCATCCCAAAGGTCCCCATGACCATGCAAATGACATGACATATGTGCATACAAGAACCACCACTATTGCTGCCAATGTTCTGTCCAATGTTCCTGTCTCCCTCAAATTGACTGATAAAATACCTCCAATTGCCAACTGCAAATTTAACCGAGATACTTCAGTTAGAAATCATCCGAAACACCGCCTAAGTTAACCTAAATTATCGGTTTCAAGCACGAATAAAATGGGAGGATTCTCGTAAGTTGATCAAGGGCAGCCTGGTGCATGAAGCATCCGGCATTCACAAAAGATCCAGAAAAGGACCGCACCCTAAGGGGTGTGATATAGGTAACCTCTCTAGTGCAAACATCAGTGACTGATTCCACGGCTCGAACTCCTAACCGATAAGTTACAGGGAGACAACCTTATCGTTGCTCCAAAGCTCCTATGTGGTAAGTTGACATGCACCGTAAAATTAAGTCAATTCACGATGGATCCTACAATATGGAATATATTGCTTGGAAGTGCTCACCTAGGCACTCATTATATCAATGCCAACTAATTGGAAATAAGTTTTAGTTATGTTAGTGCGTCAAATTTAGGTTTTATATGAGCCTTATGTTCATACCTGAGAGATTAACATTTGGCAACAAGCTTGAAGGAGCAATTTTCTCCTTCCAAGCTTGTCAACAGCATAGATGGAAACGAAGGTAGAGCCAACATTAACAAGTCCAGTTATGACAGCGGACAAAAGTGCACCATCAGACTTGAAACCCATGGTCTGGAACAGAACAGGAGCATAGAACATAATGGCATTAATTCCAGTAAATTGCTGGAATATCTGCAAAAATATGGCAATCACAAGTGGTGGAACACTTGCAGCTTTTACGAGGTTCCTGAATGGATGTTTCACTTGCTTGGCTTGTTCACAAGCAGCCACTATTTCTTTGTACTCAACTTCAACATCTTCAACTCCCCTGATTTTCTTTAATGCTGCTTTGCCTTGATCCTCTTTGCCACGTTCGATTAGACTTGCTGGGGTATCAGTAATGACGAAACAACCAATGAGAAGAAGCAACGCTGGAACAGCCGCAAGCCCGAGTGACACCCTCCAACCATTTGGATGCATTGTTGATGTTGCATAATTAACCAGATTCGCGATGAATATTCCAATTGTTACGAACAGTTGGAAGAGAATATTCACAGCTCCTCTAAGTTGGATTGGTGCTACTTCTGTCAAAAATAAAGGAACAGTCTACAACAACCAAAATAGTAACCATCAGTTTTTTGTCCTATTATAATTTCAATAGAACAAAGTTAATTTTTGTTATAGTACCTCATTACCGAAGCCAACACCAACACCAAACAAAATACGACCAACAATGAGCATCCATCTGTGTTCAGAGGCAGCACTAATGACGGCGCCCGCGATGAAAAAAGTAGAAGCCATGAAAATGGTGGGTCTACGACCTAACAATTGGCAGGCTTTTGAAGCGAAAAAGCTAGAAACCAAGGCTGATAGGTATAAGGATGAGGTGAATAGTTGGAGAAGTTGATCGTCATATTTACAATAGTTGTTCTCCTTTGCATGTAGCTTTCTTTCATATACATTTGGGAAGAATTTTATCAAGAAATCATCCATACCAGATACTCCTCCTGATTTAATCACCAAACAAAGAAACATTATGACAAATCAAATCTGAAATATTTTGATAAAATGATGTTATTATTTTATCAACACAAAGCCGTAAAAGGTAATCGAATAAGAAAAGAAAAGTATACAAACCTGAAATACCAATATCGTAACCGAACATAAGCCCTCCAAAAGCAGCAAAGATCCAACATGATACCACATAGACTGTGATCTTGGAGTTGTTTTCCTGAGCTGTCGACATTTTTCTGTTTTTTTTTTTGTTTTTTAATACCTTCCGATAAAACTGGTTTATTTACGTAGATTGAGTCTTTGATCTATTTTTGTTCTTTTTTATACCGATATATATTTTTTTTTAATAGATACCAGCATAGACTACATATGGGAGAGGAGAGACAAAGAGCTTTAGAGCAAAGGTTAGGTCTTTGCCTCGGACTCTCCAGTTAGGTTTATTTGCTGGAATTGTGTCACTATCCTCCAAATTAATGCCTTTTTATAGTGTGAGATTTTACTTTTTCTGTTACTTTGTTTCGCATAATTTGTGGACGCAGTTTAATCTCTTTCCTAATGTTCCAACAAAATAGGATTGATCTACCATTAATTTCTGTTGAGACTTTTTCTTTTAGTAGTGCCTTTTTGTTTTTTATTAATTGAGGTTTTTCTGATTTTGAGGAAATTTGTGAAAACCAACATAATTCACGGGAAATTATGAAAATTTCGAGTTTGACTTGATCCATATGGTCAAGGTAACTAAAGATAATTCATTAGTTAGGGAACGATATGCAAGTTTGTACAGCATATCTATTCCACGAAAATGACTAACCAAATCTTATCCATTGTTTAGAAACTTTATGGCAGGATTCTTGTGGAAACATTGGATGACATTAAATAATTGGACAAATATCAAGAAAAAGGCAATGGAAAGTACTACTCCCTCCGATTCACAATAAGTGGGTGTTTGGTTAAGTTAATAAATTGGTCAAACATAAGCACCTTTTGATTTATTTACGCGTTTGGTAAACACCTAAAGTGCTTATAAGCCAGGTGTTTATAAACTAAGATTAGCTATAAATCATAAGCTGGTCACCCCCAACTTAGGATTTTAAGCATATAAGCACTTTTAATTTGACTAATATTTTTACTAATTTATCCTTAATAATATTTTTTAATTCACAAAATAATTTTTCCAAAATAAATTTCATGACCTTCTCTTCATTCCATATTCGTTGCTAATTCTTTTATTAACAAAGAAATTTTTAATTTATAATCTTCTTGAAAATTTCAAGGATTTTTAGTCATTTTAATAAAAGATTAGCTTATCAACACTTTTAATCAAACACATCAACTGCTTGTTATCAGTTTTAGCACTTCTAACACGTAAATGCTTATTTTAAAAATAAGTTTCAGCACTTAAAAAGAAGTTTTCAGCACTTTAAGCTTATCAGCTACTTATAATCAGCTAATCCAAATGGGCTCTAAGTAACCAATTTGCTTTTTAATTTTGGTCCAAAATAAGTGTCCATTTATAAATCAAGAAAAATTCAATTTGTTTTTCAAAATTACCCTTATGTACGTATTCCTGAAAAATCATTTACTCCTCACATTTGAAAAGAGAAGTAAGTGCTACTATAACTACGGTGCAACATTTAATGAAGGATAGTTTAGTCATACTAACTACTTTCGTCTAAAATTTAATATTTCCTTTATGGGTGTGCCCAGACCAAAATGAGTACCATTTGCCTATCATAAAGTGATTTTCGGTATTTTTTATTTTTATTTGTGGAAAATGTTTTTTTTGCAGTTAAAAATAATAAACATAGATTTCTTGAATATCTCTTTAAAAATAATACCTAACATTTTAATAGAGTTACAAAAAATGATTTCTAAGTATATTTGAACTCAAAAAATTTCACTTTCCCTCTTTACTTTTAACAATTTCCAAAATTCTCCTTAATCTCTCCTTCTATAGTCAGTTAATAATATACATAAAACAAGATAAGGCTTATCTGATTATGCTATTGGAAAAAGAGCTGTTGACCATTATTTCGTACTTACAAAAATGATAAGTTACAAAAAAAGTCGAAAATCAATTACATTAATCACATAATTAAGCTTATTTGTCTTATAAAACTGTAGGCGTATAAATTTTATTAAAATTAAATCCGTAAAATAATTTAGACTATATTTTAAATTCAAGATATATTGGTCCAATAAATACTACGTGCTAATATAATTGAATTATTTATATAAGTCCAACATATATGGATTAAATAAATGAGGCTTAATCCATTGGACTTGTCTATTTAGTTGTGCTACAAATAATGAGCCCACTTCATTAGACCCAATATGCCATCTTCCTAGAGGCCCAAATTTGGCGCCACGTGTCAAATGACCTGGCACGCCAAGTCAAATGGAAGAGCCAATAGGATCATTTTCGCGTGTCAAAATGACAAGGCAAGCCTAGTCACACTAAAAGACAAATAAAATCGTGCCACGTGTGCTAGTGACATGTTCTGGCCAATCAAATGTGGTCATATCACACTTCAATTTGATTAGTCAGAAAGAATTTGTTCTTTTCATAACTCTTCTCTCCTACAACTATAAATAGGGGTCTTTATAACTCAAAAAACACACCAAAAGTTATAACAAGAAGCAAAAAAGAGCTCATGGATCAAACGCACCAAAATTCTCAACAAGTTTCAAGCTTCAAGTTCAATTTCAAGAAATCAAGTTCAAGCTCAAGAACGAAGAACAAATCAAGTTCAAGCTCAAGAACGAAGAACAAATCATGTTCAAGCTCAAGAACGAAGAACAAATCAAGTGCAAGTCCAAGCAATCAAGCTCAACCTCAAGAACAAGATCATCGTTCGTGGCAAAAAATATAAATTCAAGATCAAGCACAAAGGCCCTTGAATTTATTTACTATTGAAAAGAAGAATCAGAGGATTCATAGAGATTTTAACACTCAAATATTCAAAATAAAATACTACGATTGTTGCGATATTTTTCGGTCTTGATTTTATTTTCTCGATGCAATTTATTGTCAACAAATTCTGGCACGCCCAGTGGGACAATCTCTACCTCTCATTTCAACTTTTCAATCACCAAAGTTCAATAAAATTGAAATTACTTCGAAGAAAATCAACTCCAGATCAACATCCACCAAGGCTGCTAACTACAGGTTTTATGCTGATGTAGAAAGCATTCTCGATGTTATCTTTGGAAGCTTAGGACCAGTTACGAGGAGGAAAGCAAGCTCTTTAGGACAACAAGCTCCCCAAGTGTCGTCTACGTCAACCCCTGTTTTTGGATTTTCATCCTTAAAAGAAGCATGATCTTTCACAAACACATCTGAAGAAGGAAGTGACATTGCTGAAAAGATCAAGAAAGACTATTTCTCTGCTTGAATTCTCCGGATCCAAGCACTCTGCTGCGAAGGAAGATGATGATGCTTCAAGCGATGGATCCTCCCCACTTAAACCACATAGCGTGATCCAATCAAGGATCAACCTATATGAAAATTCATGCTACTCTCTGTCATCCACGACAATCATGCAAGTCATTGTGACAAACACTTCGTCTATGGATGAGCAATTTGCAAACTTGATGGAAGCAATCGTTGGCTTGACCAAATGAATACAAAATCAAGAGGCTAGAATTGACAAGCTAACAGATAGGGTGGGAATCCTGATGGAAGAAGAATCCACCAGTGCATCTGGAAAGCTCTGAAAAGTTCTAGAGAGTGGCTCTCCCCCAAGACAAGTAGCATCCACTAAGGCTATCCCTATCTTATTTGAAGGGGTGATTCCAATCGATCAACTGGAAGAATTCATTGAAGGAACCAATAAGAACAAATATGAAGTTGTTGCCAAATCCTCTCTTACATACTGCAAGGGTCAATATGTTGAAGATGCCTGATAGCTATCAACCTCCAAAGTTTCAACAGTTTGATGGTAAAGGTAACCCAAAGCAGCATGTGGTGCACTTTGTTGAGACATGAAACAATGCTGGGACTTATGGATATTACTTCGTCAAGCAATTTGTCCGCTCATTAAAAAGAAATGCTTTTGATTGGTACACGGACCTGGAGGTTGGATCTGTTGATAGCTGGGATCAACTAGAGCAAGAATTACTCATTCCCTTTTATAGCACAAGACACACTATGAGTATGATAGAGCTTACAAATACTCGTCAAGGAAAGGGGGAACCAGTTATCGACCATATCAATCGTTGGAAGAATGCAAGCCTCAACTACAAAGATAGACTTAGTGAAGCTTCAGGCATAGAGATATGCATCCAAGGCATGCATTGGGGATTGCGCTAAATCTTGCAAGGTATCAAGCCTGGCATATTTGAAGAACTTGCAACTCGTGCCCTTCATATAGAATTGAGCATGGCCTCCGTTGGAAATAAAAGGCTGCCCATCTATGAACCTCCCAAAGCGAATGACAAGTAAGAAGTCAGTAAGTGGGGCAATTTGTACCCAAGTCCGAAAGCAATGAAGCTATGAATGTCAATACGTCACTTATGAAGTTCACGGCGAAGGTGAGCAAGAAGCAGAGTATGAAATTCACTTCTTTTCAAGACAAGCCAAGTGGAAAGTTGACTCTAAAAGAAATGCAGGAGAAAAAGTAATGTGCCAGCCATTTTCGAAGAACTCCTCGAGTTAAATCTTATTGAGCTTTGGGAGATGAAGCGACCAAATGAAGCTGGGAAAACAAATGACCTAAACCACTACAAATATCACCGACCTGTAAGCCACCCTCTAGCGAAATGCTTTGTCTTCAAGGATAAAGTCATGGATTTGGCTCGCGAATATAAGATACTGCTTGAAGATGATAAAGCAAGAGCAAACTAAGTCTCTATCACCTTTGGCTCATTCAGTCCGGATGACTTATGTGGTTTCAAACAAAGTAAATATGAAGAATTACTAGAGAGAGACAAAGCTGAAGTCAATAAACCTGATGATGATGAAGGTTAGAAATTGGTGACTTGTCGTAGGAACCACAAAGGAGCCCACAAAAAGAATCAATAGAACAACCAACAAGGAAGATAATAGTAAAAAGTCCAATGAAAAAGAATCCAGTTAGGCATTTGAAGAAATAAAAAGTGGAGATGCACCATTCTAAAAAATAAGGCATTGATGCCTCTGGTTGCCATGCTGACAAAAGGGAAGAAAAGAGTGATGGCCTACCATTTGCATCATCTTCGTAAAATCTCATCAAGTCCACTCCTCAAGAAGTTAATGCTTGTGAAGAAAAGGTCACATTCACAAATAACAATCTTTTGCTAGGTGACACTCCCTATAACCACCTATTGTACCTGGTTCGCTACATGCGCGATGAAAGGGTAAATCGGATTTTGGTTGATGGAGGATCCTCAGTGAACATTTTTCCAATCCACATAGTGAAAGAACTTGTTATTCCTATGAACAAATTCTCAGAAAGTTTAGTGATGATCCAAGGATTCAACCAAGGGGGGCAAAGAGCCATAGGCGCGATCAGGCTGGGAATCACTATTGAAGATATGCAATCAAGTGCATGGCTACATGCGATCGACGCGAAGACTTCATCCAATGATTTGCTTGGGAGGCCTTGGATACATGAGAATAAAGTAGTTCCATCTACCTACCATCAATGTTTAAAATACTACGAGAGTGAAGTCGAGAAGATGATAGTTGTTGATGATGAACCATTCACCGAGGCTAAGTCACACTTCGCCGATGCAAAGTTCTACTCGAAGAACCGCGTTGTGAAGGAGATGAAAGATGATGATGGCGTGAAAAGCAAGAATAAAGAGCCTGGAACTAAAATATAAGAGGTGACCACTATTGAAGGCAAAGCTGTTATTAAGAGGTACAACCCAACGCGAATAAATCTAATAGAGGGAATATTACGTTTTATGGCAAAAAAGTAAGTCGGGCGCTTCAATATATCCCTAAAAGGAAGAAAGATGAAGGTGAATCATCTAATTGCCAAGCTAACATGATAAATGAGCTAACTCTTTCGGCTAAACGAATTGAGGCAGTAAAGTCGTGCTCAATGTCGCTTGCAGGGTTTGTAGCCCAAAGTCGTTTGCAGAATCTGGCACTCCCTACAAAGCGAACAAATGAAGGTTCTGACCCTAACGCTTACAAGCTATTTGCAAAAGCTGGATACAATACCAATGAGCCGTCAATGTTAGGGAAGCTCCCATTAGAAACTGCAATGCGTAAACCACGTGAAGGTTTAGGATACAAGCAACCGTCACCAGTGTACATCTCAATAAGAAGGGCGAGCAACAATTATATCACTGTAGAACATGAATCAGCCGCTTCTAACAAGCCTTCTACCTTTGATCGACTTGGAAAATCACCTGCGAGGACCTCCGTGTTTGAAAGATTGGGTCCACTAAAGAAGGGGAGCAAGTTCCGGAGAAATTTTCAAAGCATAAGAACACCCGCTTCACCCAAAATCCAGGAGATCTCTAAAGATTTCAAAGTTCGGTTCCTTCTAGAATGAGGTGACAAATAAAACTTGTGGTTTCATTTAAAAAAGTACTAAAGGTAAAGCCATATACTGTGTCTATTCTAATGAACGTGATGAAGACAAAAAAAGTGTAGGTTCTTCGTATCATGTTACTGGACAAAACAAGAATGGCATTCCATCTTCGATGGAAGATAATGCGGAATTGGAGGATGTTTCGCCGTGTAATCACATATCCTTCAATGATGGGGAACCTCAGGAAGATGAAGATGCGAAAGATGCTCCACCTGAACTTGAAGAAGGAGTGAAGACGACAGTTGATGCCTTAAAAGAAGTTAACTTTGGTATCGATGAAGAATCAAGACCCACCCACCTAGCCGTTTTACTTGAAGATGACGAAGAGAGCACTTATATTGAATTACTCAAAGAATTCAGGGATGTATTTGCTTGGAGTAACAAAGAGATGCCTGGCTTGGACCCGAAAGTAGCAGTCCATTACCTTGTAGTAAAAAATGGTGCTCATCCTGTTAAACAAGCTCAAAGGAATTTTAGGCCAAACTTGGTTCCCTTGATTGAAACAAAAGTTACAAAACTCATTGAAGCTGGCTTTATTCGGGAAGTTAAGTACCCAACATGGGTTTCAAGTATTGTCCCTGTAAGGAAGAAAAGTGGATAGATTCGAGTGTGCGTTGACTTTACGGATCTTAACAATGCATGTCTGAAAGATGAGTTCCCGCTTCCCATTCCACAACTGATGATCGATGCTACTACTGGGTACGAGGCAATGTCATTTATGTGTTAGATAATACGCTTAACGCTAGAGGGGGGGTGAATAGCGTTATAATAAAATTTAGCGTAAGCGTGCGGAAATTAAAATTTACAGGAAATAAATAAGTGCCTTAAATAAACAAAAGGAAAGAACGCACCGATGTATTCTGGTTCACTACAACACGTGGCTAGTCCAGTCCCCAAGAGACTCTCTCGAGATTTTCCACTAACTTGTCAAGCTTACGGGTGCTCAACAAACCTTTACAACTTGAGGACACAAGCCTCAACACCTTTGCTCGGAGATACAACACTCCAAGACATCAACCAAGGAAACACAAGTTCCTTACAACAAGAGAATCACAATTCTCTTACAAGTGTACAAAACACTAAACACTCAAACAAGACACTCCTTAATGAGTAGATATGAGTAAAAGAAGTAAGCTCAAGATCACAACAACTATGGACAAGACTTTGGCTCTCAAAAAATTTATGAAATGAATATAAAATGATAAACAATAGTATGCAAGCTTATAGCAATAGAATGATCAGTTGTTATGTGTTGTTGTGTTTAAACCACTGAAATGAAGCTGTATTTATAGTTGAAAAACTTGGCATTACCGTTGCCTAATTGTCAATTAAGAGTTGCTGATTTTACTCTGTGACAATCGATTGTTTGCCAATCGTTCCAAAAATCAATCCCAGATTTTACGCTTAACAATCGATTGTCCAAGATCAACAATCGATTATTGGTAACGTTCAAAAAATCATTTCCAGATTTTACGTAAAACAATCGATTATACCAAATCAATAATCGATTATTCAGCAACGTTCAAAAAATCCTTTCCAGATTTTAATATCAACAATCGATTGTACAAAATCAACAATCGATTACCTGACGGTATTTGAAAACTTTACGACAACGGTCAGCTTCACAATCGATTGCGCAATGTTAACAATCGATTATTTATCAGATTTTGAAAATCATTTTAGACACTGCCTCGTGACAATCGGTTGTTTTATACTCACAATCGATTATTTAGTAATTTTGAAAAAGTCTGGTAGACACTGCCTCAACACAATCGATTGTCATATGTTCACAATCGATTATTTTGTGACTTTTGAAAATCTGATGGACAGTGTCTCTTCACAATCGATTGTCATTAGCTTCACAATCGATTATTCTGAGTTTTGAAAAACTTTGATGGACACTGCCTCATCACAATCGATTGTCATAAGGTTCACAATCGATTGTCATACAGGTTTGAAAAACCTGATGCTCACTGCCTTAACACAATCGATTGTCATTAGTTCACAATCGATTGTCATGCAGTCTTGGCTTAACATAATCGATTATCATAAGTACATAATCGATTATCTTAGTCCAGTTTTTAGAGGCATGTTTAAAAATTATTTTGACTAATGAAAATATGCATGATTTAAAATCATTTAGCATTAAATTAAATATGCATGATTTTGTAAAAATAATTTTACGAGAGAATCCATGTCATGAGTCAAGTTGTCGGATCAAGATCATAATTAAGAACGACTCATTTAAACTATAAAACTTTGTCTTGTGCTTGAATCTCGTTATCCACCAATTGTGCGCTTGTTTTTGAACTTCGCATATATCAATTTGCGCTTGTTTGTCATTCATCAAAACCTACACATAAGAACACATGTTTTAGTATAAATCCTTGAGAACGTGTTTCCAACAATTTCCTCCTTTTTGATAATGGCAAACTTTAAGCGGGATATGCAACTTATAATGACGATTCAAGACAAGTAAAGATATGCAATAAGTATGCGATTAGTTCCCCCTCAATATATGAATTCCCCCTCAATTTAAGCTTATAAATATTGAGAGTGCATACCCGTTATCTTCCCCCTTTTGCCATTAGCAAAAATAATATAAGAAGATGCCAAAGATGTAAATAAAACTTGTTTATTTATTGGAAAGAAAACGTGATTACTTAAAGAGAGTACAATAACTCAAGTAATAGCAGAACAATCGATTATTGATACGAGATAATCGATTATTAGACGACAGAAACCGATTTATTATGGCGCGTCATGCTTTATAATTCCCCCTACCTTTAGGGCGATACCTGCAAAAATTCGTTAGACGTCTCCGACGCTCAAGTTAGAAATCATGTAAAATAAAAAGATGCAATGCATGACTTAGATCAACGTGGAGTCAAGAATCCCGAGTTCACTACGAATTTGGAAGAAGGACTCTTTCTCTAAGGGCTTAGTAAAGATGGCGGCCAATTGGTCTTTGGTTTCAACAAATTCGATTTCGACGTCGCCCTTGAGAACGTGATCTCTTATAAAATGATGTCTAATTTCAATGTGTTTTGTTCGCGAATGAAGAACGGGGTTCTTCGTCAAGCATATGGCACTAGTATTATCACATTTAAGAGGGATATGATCAAGACTTAGGCCATAGTCCAAGAGTTGTTGTTTCATCCAGAGGATTTGAGCGCAACAACTCCCCACGGCTACATATTCAGCCTCGGTTATGGACAAGGCAACACTTACTTTTTTCTTGCTAAACCAAGAAACGAGAGAGCTACCGAGCAAATGGCAAGTGCCACTAGTGCTCTTGCGGTCCAATTTGCATCCAGCAAAATCGGAGTCGGAATAGCCAACGAGTTGGCATTGAGAACCTTTGGGGTACCATAGACCCACATTTGTAGTACCAACAAGGTACTTCAAAATCCGTTTTACCGCAGTAAGGTGAGACTCCTTTGGACACGATTGATAACGGGCGCATAAACACACGCTAAACATGATGTCCGGACGACTAGCAGTAAGATAGAGAAGAGAGCCAATCATAGCTCGATACTTCTTAGTGTCGACTTCCTTACCTTTCTCATCTTTCTCTAGATGATCGGATGTGCTCATGGGAGTCGCCATTGCTTTTGCATTGTTCATTTCAAATCGTTTCAGCAATTCTTTGCAATATTTGGCTTGGCAAATGAACATACATTCTTTCATTTGCTTTAGTTGTAATCCCAAAAATAAAGTTAACTCACCCATCATAGACATCTCAAATTCGCTTGTCATTAAATCGGAAAATTTCTTGCATAAGACATTGTTAGTAGCACCAAATATGATATCATCCACATATATTTGAACTAATAAAATATCATTGTTTTTATGCTTAACAAAAAGGGTGGTGTCAACTTTCCCCCTAATGAAATCATTTTCCAATAAAAATTTACTCAATCTTTCATACCAAGCTCGGGGAGCTTGTTTTAAACCATAGAGAGCCTTTTTGAGTTTGAAAACATGATCGGGAGATTTAAAATCTTCAAAACCGGGGGTTTGTTCAACAAAAACTCCTTCTTGTATAACACCATTTAGAAAAGCACTTTTCACATCCATTTGATATAAATTGAAATTCATAGAAGAGGCAAAAGCGAGCAATAGACGAATAGCTTCTAATCTAGCTACGGGAGCATATGTTTCTTCATAGTCAATACCCTCTT
Source organism: Nicotiana benthamiana (assembly GCA_034376525.1). Classification (NCBI taxonomy): domain Eukaryota; kingdom Viridiplantae; phylum Streptophyta; class Magnoliopsida; order Solanales; family Solanaceae; genus Nicotiana; species Nicotiana benthamiana. The sequence goes on from CM067336.1 coordinate 39,152,264, forward strand.
CTTGATTATAGCCTTTTGCTACAAGCCTAGCTTTGTTTCTAGTGATTACACCATTTTCATCTAGTTAGTTTCGAAAAACCCATTTCGTACCAATTATGGTATGATTTTCGGGTCTTGGCACCAAATCCCAAACGTCATTCCGTTTGAATTGGTTAAGCTCCTCCTGCATTGCCAAGGTCCAAAATTCATCCTCAATTGCTTCGGAGATGGTTGTTGGTTCAATTTGAGACACAAAAGCAGTATGTCCTAAGGTGTTCTTAAGGGAATTTCGGGTACTTACCTTTTCTCCAATGTCGCCAATTACCTGTTCGAGAGGGTGATCTTTGATTGTCCTCCATTCGTTAGGCATTGTCGTTTCATTCTCCAATTGTGGCGCTTCCTCCGTTGGTTGTTTCAAAAATTTGTCTTATTTTCTTTAGGCGTTTCCTCTTGTATTTTGTCTTTCAAGCTATCTAAGATACCTGCAAGATCAAAACCGGAATCCTTTCTCGCCAAGCGAGCATTATTTTCGGCAAATACAACATAAGGGGATTCCTCCACAGTTTCGATTCTTTTATTAAAAACCCTATATGCTTTGCTACGTGAAGAATAACCAATGAAAATTCCCTCATCGGACTTAGCATCAAATCTTCCCAATTGATCTTTGCCATTGTTATGAATAAAACATTTACAACCGAATACTCTAAAATGGGAGATATTTGGTTTCCTTCCCTTGTAGAGTTCATAAGGGGTCTTCATGAGTATTGGCCTTATGACTACTCTATTTAAGATGTAGCATGCGGTACTCACGGCATCCGCCCAAAATTGTTTGGGAATCTTAGCCTCTTCGAGCATGGTTCTAGCCATCTCTTCGAGACACCTATTTTTCCTTTCCCCCACCCCATTTTGTTGTGCTGTACGTGGAGCAGAAAAGGTATGCTCGATACCAAGTTCGTCACAAAAGTCCGCAAAGAGATTGTGATCAAACTCTCCCCCATGATCACTTCTAATTGAAGTGACGGTTGTTTCCTTCTCGTTTTGAACACGCTTAAGAAAATATTTAAAATTCTGAAAAGCATCACTTTTATTGGCAAGAAATAAAGTCCAAGTAAATCTAGAATAATCATCAACAATCACAAAAGCATAACGATTTCTTCCTAGACTTTCAATGCGAGATGGTCCAAATAAATCCATGTGAAGCAATTGCAATGGTCTAGAAGTTGAAACAATATTTTTGGATTTGAAAGATGCTTTTGTTTGCTTCCCTTTTTGACATGAATCACAAATAGAGTCATCTTCAAATTTTAAATTGGGAAGGCCAATAACTAAGTTTTGAGAAATCAATTTGTTCAAAAGATGCATGTTGATATGTGCTACTCTACGATGCCATAACAAAGTATCATCCTCTTTACTCATAAGACAATCAACATATTCGGGTGAGGAATTTGCAAGATCAACCATATAAATATTATCCACTCTAAAACCACGAAGGATAATTTTGAAATCACTACGTCTAAATACTAAGCATTCATCCGAATCAAATAAGGCAAGATTTCCCTTGTCACATAATTGACTTATGCTCAAGAGATTATGCTTTAAACCTTTAACAAGTAATATATGCTTAATAGAGGAATTTTCATCCTTACCGACCGATCCGATGCCAATAATCTTTCCTTTATTGTTATCCCCAAAAATCACACTTCCTCCTTCTTTGTGTTTTAGTTGAAGGAATTTGGATTCGTCTCCCGTCATATATTTGGAGCATCCACTATCAAGGTACCATAGTACACTTGATCCCTTCAAACACACCTACAAAACAAATTAATGCGTTTTAGGTACCCATGCCATTTTGGGTCCTTAAGGGTTAGGCATATCATACTGATGCGATTGAGTGATATGTCTATGTCGTGTAAAACATGCAGGGGCAATATGACCAATGCGTCTACAATAATGACAAGTCACGTTGGGGTTATGCATCCTTCTAGGTTCATAGTAACTTGATGGACGAAAATGAATTACTCTATTTTCATTATGACTATTGCGCATTTCATGAGAACCATTTCTCCTACTATTAGTTCTAAAATGAGCAGCATTTCTAGAGTAATGGTCATGTCTAGATGTTCTAAAAGGTTCAAAACTCCTTGTAGTGTTTGGCCTAGAATATGCATCATTTCTAGGGTAGTCATTTCTAGGTGGTAAGTCATTTCTAGGTCTTCTAAAATGTTCAACATTTGTTCTAGCATGCATATTTGTTCTAGGATCGCTATTTCTACGATAAGCATTTGTTTTATTAATCCTAGGTTGAGCCTTAGGTGGTTGGGGTTTGGCGTCAACCTTTTCTTTAGGCTCATTCTTAAAGCCTATGCCATGCTTGGTTGATTTCAAGTTAACAAGGACCTTATTCAAATTTTTGTGGGAAGAATTAAACTTATCTAAGGTACCTTTAAGTCTATCTACTTCATTTTCGAGATGCATGCAAGAAGAGCAATTTTTAATAGAACTTTCGGGCTTGTCAGCGCTTCTTTTTCCGAAAAACTTGTTTTCCTCTTTCAGCTTCTCATTTTCTAAAACCAGTTTTTCTAACTCCTTTTCTTTCAAAGAAAGCTGTTTTTGAGAATCTTTTTCTTTTAGAGAAGCATTTTCTTTTATGCTCTTGACAGTTTTTGAAGCTTTAATAAATTCAGTATATAGCTCATCAAAAGCAGTTCGCATTTCTTCAAGAGTAAAGAAGTTTTTAGAAGAGATTTGACATACCTCATCTTGCTTGTCTTCTTGCGCCATAAGACAAAGGTTTGCGGCTTCGTCTTCTTCTTCTTCGCTTGACTCATCTCCAGAGTCTCCTCCCCAAGAAATGTATGCACGTTGCTTCTTAAAAGGTTTCTTCTCCTTTTTGATGTTTGGGCAATTTGATTTGATGTGCCCGGTTTCACCGCATTCATAGCACTTTATTTGCTCGCCTTGCTTTTTGCCCTTTCGTTCATACTCCTTTGGCATGAACTTTTGAAATCTTTTGATAACGAGTCCAAACTCGTTGTCTCCGTCCTCATCAACTTGAGGTTGGCTTGTGCTTGCCTTAAGCGCTATTCTTTGCCTCCTTTGATCATCAACAAGAGGGTTAAGTATTGTAGATTCATAAGTCTTAAGGTTACCTCTTAATGCGTCGATTGTGACATTTGAGACGCCTATGGATTCTTGAATTGCGTCGGCCTTTGATCGCCATGCCGGAGTGAGACTTCTAAGAATTTTTTGAACAAGTTCTCTATCCCTGAATGTCTTCTTGAGGGCATGTAGGTCATTTACGATTATTGAAAATCGTTCAAACATTTCATCCACCTTTTCACCTTCCTTCATGTGAAATAATTCATAAGCATGGGTTAGGAAATCAATTTTAGCTTCCCTTACCTGGTCCGTACCTTCGTACGTAATTTCCAGCTTGTCCTACATTTCCTTTGCCGTTGTGCAACACGATATTTTCCTGTAATCGTCAGCATTTACAGCACAATATAATAAATTAATTGCGTTAGCATTATTTTGAACCTTTCGGATATCATTCGCGTCTTATTCTTCTTCGGACTTGGGAACCCATTCGTTTTCAACCTTTTTGGTTGGAATTTGATTTCCCTTTGTTATCACCTTCCAGAGATGAAAATTGTTTGCTTGAACGAAGATTTTCATCCTCTCCTTCCAGTACGTATAGTTTGTACCGTTGAATAGTGGTGGTCGGGTGGAGCACTGTCCTTCCTCTATTCCTGCAAAAGAAATTATGTTTCACAAAAATTCTTTAGTTCTTATTTGTCTTTTCTTGATCCTTCCAAAATATCTGATCATTTGAATTATACAACGTAAAGGTCAATACCTAAGATTGCGTAATCTCTTCTTTTTGCGAATTTGGCTTAAATACCATCTATCCTAACCAATTATATTTTTTTATCCAATTGGAAAACCAACACATGAAACTTTCAAAACGGAAATGAGCAATAAGAAGACGAAGATAAATAATTTACCACTTATTTACAAATTGGATATACTAAATTTTAATACCCTAATTTCATTCAATTGTAATTTTGAGATTTTCGACATAATTATATTTTTACAGAAGATTTGTAGAAATTTTAGTCGTTTTTTATTTGTGAAAACATAAGACAAAGCATCTATAATTAGAATACAAAATAATCTATAATTACCTACAAAATATTTACAAACTTGGTACATTGAATTTTCATATCACAATTCTCATTCAATTGTAGCATAATTGGTATTTTTGACATAATTGCGTTTTTTCAGAAGATTTGTAGAAGTTTTAGCCATTTTTTATTTGTGAAAACAGAAAATAAAGCATCTACAATCAGAATACAAATAATCTACATTTTATCTACAATTTCTTCAATATGTCTTCTTCTTCTTCTTCTTCGAGTTTCAATCTGAAATTCAGTCAAAACTAAGACTAATCTTCACCAAAACCCCTCAAAATTGAGATATAAACTCGAAACCATATTCCTGATTATTTACAACACTCAATCCAAGCAAATAATTATTTTTGAAAACTCAAATTTGAATTCAAAGCTTTTAAGTTTTTAATGGCTATCAATGGTAGAATTGCTGCTCTCTTTTTATTAGCTTTGTATTACTGAAATTTGCGATTGAGAAATAGAGAGATGTAGAGAGAATGTCGACGAACTGAGCTTTTGCAGAACTGATTTCTATAATTTGATTCGAAGTAGTTGACAATTTTATCTTTTTTAATTTGTAGCTTAAAGAAAAATATGGAAGAACCGAATTTTTGCTTAAAAGATTCTATCTAATTTGAAAACATAAAACAATGATAGCTTTTTGTGATAGATTGATCAACTAGATTTTTGGTTTGTATATCAACCAATTGAGAAGTTTCTATCTGTTAGACAAATCTTATGATGTGATACGTGCTTGACTACAACAGAACTCGAAGCAGTCTTATGTTAAAGTCATTTTATATAGTAAAAAAGATGTTGAATGTTTTATTTTTAACTTTTTAATAGTTTGAGCGAACTTCTAGCACTACGATAGTACAATACATAGGAATTCACCTTCACATGAAAACGGAGATTTCAAATAGAAGGTTGCTAGGAAGTAATAAGTTCCTAATAATTAATATTATAATGAAAGGTATAACAATTATAGAAAAAGGATAAATGTGATGGATAAATATAAAACTATTCATATTTTTGGTAATAATAAGGTTTTATATATGGTATAGGAAGGAAAAAATCTCTTTAATTTATTGTCCGCAGCTTCATTGTTTGAATGAATGTCTTACAAGTGGAAAAAATATCTTACTATAACTTAAATTGGGCTTCTTGTTAAAGGCTAGAGTCAAATAGTTTGTAGAGTTTGGCCTAGTATCAAAGCAGGTTATCCAATAAAGAGGGTATCAAAACTCAGACCAAATTAGTTTGGGATTTTTATCTAGCTATACTATATTAGAAACTTACAATAAAAACATACTCAGTAAAATTCCACTAGTGGGGTCTGGGGAGAGTAGAGTGTACGCAGACCTTACTCCTACCCCGAAAAGGGTAGAGAGACTGTTTCCAGTGTTTCCAGGAGGCACTCGATTCAACAAAAGAGTCAATAATATCAGAAAAGAAACAAAAACAAGGCATCTAACAACAAAAAAATGCCAGAAAGAAAATAACAACAACGAATAAGGGAAAGGATAATAACACAAAACTATGCAACCAACCATGTGGACATAGCATAGACAGCTAACAAGCCTAAACAAAACTCTATCAGTCTACCCGGTACAAAGAGGGAAGAACTCTCGACAACTCTATTGGGAAAGATTGAGTTTATATATTAAAGTACATGAAGATGACGTATCGTGATATGTGGACTGGTCAAACGGTCAAATAGTTACAACTAGTCACGAGGCACAAGTAGCAATGGATACAAGCAAAGGCAAAGGAAGAGGCACGGGGCGGTTATTCAAAGAATTCAGCGCACGTACCTACTCAAGACATTTAAGATCAAGAATCAAGAAGAATCAAAGGAATGAATCTGACAGCACATGAGAGTCCAAATACAGTATTTAATGAGCATTAAATACTAAAACCGTTAGAAAATTTATATTAAATATAATTATTATGTAACGTAGCATCCAATATCATTAATTACCCATAATAGCCTTATTATGATAAAGGAAAGGCACATATCTCCAAAATTACTATAAAAGGGAGAGGACTGAACATTTGTAAAGACAAGAAACACTATCTGAATATACTTTGGTTTACTTGCTTTACTTCTGATTATACTACTTTCAGCTAAAATTACTTCCTTTATATATTCTTTTGATTATCAGTAACTCGTATTTTTCTAAATTCTAACTTTGACTAAAATTTTATTTTTTGGTTAAACAAATTGGTTCCGTTACCGGGAATCTGATAATCTATTCTCTTTTAGTTGACTTTCCTTGTTGCTTCCACAATGTGGAACGACAATGAAAACATTCAAGAAAACGAAACAAACCAACAACTTCAGGGAGATCCGCAGGATTATAACACACTGATTGCTTCTCCACAAGGCTCTCCTCGACAATCACGTGAAGGTACTCCTGAGGGATCTCATGCAGATGGATAGGCTCAATCTCAAAATTTTGAAGCTGTGGATGAGTCTTTGCAAAAACTTATTGCCTCACATGTCAATAAAGTTGTTCAGGCTTTGGTTAAACGGTTACCTGCTGCACTACCCACACATACTCCAAATAACAACACATTGGAGAATCCTTTTCCGGGCTTGTTAATTCAGGAAATGGTGGAGGAACCCCCAATGAATCATAGGAGAAAGAACCAGGTAATTCAGTTAATTCTAATTTGTAATATTTAGTACTAACATTATAGAAATAGCTCAAGGAGCAAAATGACCGCATAGAGCAAATACCTGGGGTGCCGCCCATAATCAAAGAGGTAGATATGGATAAGTATTCATAAAAACCCTGGATGCCAACTGCTGCTCCCCTCCCATTTCCAAAGAAGTTTAAAATGCATGATATCCCAGAATACGATGGAACAACAGACCCACGAGACCACTTGACTGCGTTCACAACAAGCGTGAAGGGCAATGATTTGACCAAGCAGGGATTAAATCAGTATTAGTCAAAAAATTTGGAGAAACGCTCACCAAGGGTGCCTTAACATGGTACTCTCTCTTACCCGAAAAATCTATAAAATTCTTTTGCTGAGCTTGCAGATTCTTTCATCAAATCACACTCGGGAGCTCAAAAAGTCGAAAAAGGGGATGGAAGATATTTTCAAGATCAAAAGGGGACTCAGAATTGCTCAGAGATTTTGTAGAAAGATTCCAACGTGAAAGAATGACCTTGACCCATGTACCTGATAATTGGGCTGTTATAGCTTTGACAAGCAATTTGAATGAAAAAAGCTCAGAATCTACGAGACGACTCAAGGAAAGCCTTTGTGAATTCCCAGGTACAACATGGAATGACATTTACAACATGTATAGCACGAAACTGAGAATAGAAGAAGATACCGTTCCTCGATTTCAAAACGAGGAAAAGGGCAGTTCAAAAAGGGCGGAAACCGAAAAAAGATTCAGTAAAAATAGGTACTATCCATACATTGGACGTGCGAGAAAAGACTCACGGTCAAAACAAGACAATCAACGGTATGATCACAGATCAAGGAATAGAGAGTCGGGTTCTTCATCAAGATTTAGAAATAATCCAAACACCCATGGGTCATGAGATGATGATATAAATCTGAAGGCAAGGTTTGGCGGTTACAATTTCGATGTCAGCACTTTTGAGCTCGTGTCTGTTTTGAGAAACATGGGTGATAAGGTATGATGGCCAAAAGAGATGAGATTGAATCCAAAGAGGCGAAACCCTGACCATTGGTGCGAGTTTCATAATGATCACGAGCATAAAACAGCAGAATGTAGGTTTTTACAAAGTCAAGTTGATCATCTGTTAAAACAAGGCTACCTCACCGAGTTATTCAGTGAAAAAGGTAAACAAGCTTATATGAAGAATAGGCAGGAGCCTTCAAAACTACCTTCACCCAAAATGACCGTCAATGTCATAAGCAGAGGATAAGATATCAACGGTGTGACATAAACGGCATCCAATGAAGTTTCTAAAGTCACTATTACCCACGGAAAGCGGGTGCGACAAGTCTTACAAGAAGAAACTATTACCTTTGATGATACCGATGAAGATGGCGTATTATCTCCACACAACGACGTACTAGTAATATCTCTACTTGTACATGATACTAATGTGAAACGAGTTTTGATTGATCCAAAAATTTCTATGAATATTTTCCTATTAAGGGTACTACGTGAAATGCAAGCTGAAGATAAATTAACTCTGTCGGGATTCGATAATTGTAGCGTTGTAACTAATGGAGAGGCAATACTTAAAACAAGAGCTAGAGGAAAATGAAAACATCAAAAAAACAATTGAAGAGTTGAAAGTCGTAGTATTATTTGCACAATAGCTTGAAAGGAAAGTCTACGCAGGGGCTAATCTGAACCCAGATGTGAAAGGTATGTTAATTGAATTCTTAAAAGCTAACGTGGAATGTTTTTCTTGGTCCCACTCTGATATGCTAGGAATACCACCGGAGGTAATGACACACAAGTTAAATGAAGACCCATCGTATACGCCTGTCAAACAAAAGAAGAGAAAGCAAGGAACTTCCAAAAATCTGGTGATTCAAGATAAGGTTCAAAACATTACTAAAGATTGGGTCTATCCGTAAGGTAAAGTATCCTAATTGGTTAGATAATACTGTTGTGGTGCCCAAAAAGAATGGTAAGTGGTAGATTACACAGACCTTAACAAAGCCTGTCCTAAAGATTCTTTTTTTCTATTACCACGCATAGATCAACTAATTGATGTTACTGCATGGCATGAGCTATTAAGTTTTTAGATGCATATTCAGGGTACAATCAGATCAAAATGGATCCAGTAGATGAGGAAAAAAATTCATTCATAACGGATATGGGGCTTATTGTTATAAAGTAAAGCCTTTTGGTCTCAAAAATGCTGGAGCAACATATCAAAGGCTGGTCACTAAATGTTCCAAGAACATTTGGGAAAAACCATGGAGGTTTATATAGATGATATGCTCATGAAAACTCAGCATTCAAGGGTTCATATATCTCATTTATCTGATACATTTCAAATTATGCACAAATTTAACATGAAGTTAAATCCTAAGAAATTTGCATTCGGCGTCGCATCATGTAAGTTTTTAGGTTTTCTTATCTCTAACCGTGGTATTGAAGTGAATCCCGAACAAATAAGGCTATTGAAGAAATCCCTTATATGCTTCCAAGTAAAAAAGAGGTTTCGAGATTAATAGGAAGAATTGCAGTCTTGGGAAGATTTATTTCTAAATCATCGGAAAAGTGCTTCAAATTCTTCTCAGCTCTTAAAAAATAAGATCATTTTGAATGGAATGAGGAATTTCAGCAGGCACTTAGAAATTTGAAACATACTTATCAAATCCACCGTTGTTTGCAAAACCAAAGGCTGCGGAAAGATTGCTTATTTACCTTTTCAGAAGTAGCGGTGAGTGTTGTTTTAGTCCGAGAGGACCAAGGTAAACAATCCCTTATCTACTATGTTAGTAAATCTTTGTTAGATGCAGAGACACGGTATCCACAATTGGAAAAACTTGCACTTGTATTAACCATGGCATCTAGAAAGTTAAGACCTTATTTTCAATGTCATTCTATTGTTGTAGTAACTGCTTACCCATTACGTAATATATTACATAAGCATGAATTGTCAGGAAGGTTAGCTAAGTGGGCTATTGAGTTAAGCGAATATGATATCACCTACCAATCTAGAACTACTACTAATTTCAAGTATTAGCTGATTTTGTGGTTGATTTTAGCCAAGGAATGCAATTAGAAGCAGAAAAAGAGTTGCAGGTGTTCAACGGAGTTAACCCAGGAACTTGGACCTTATTCACCGATGGGTCATCTAACGTAAAAGGTGTATGTTTAGGGATTGTTTAGGTACCACCTACGAGTGAAATCATTCGACAAGCTATCAAAAGTCACGCTATAACTAACAATGAGGCAGAGTATGAGGTTGCGATTGCAGGTTTAGAACTGGAGCGATAGCTTGGCATAAATCAGATTATGATCAAAATCGATTCACAGCTCGTGGTTAATCAAATTCTGGGGACTTACATAGCTAGAGAGGCAAGGATCCAGCAATATTTTGAAAAGGTACGGGAATTGATAAAGCACTTTCAAACCTGGAAAGTTACACAAATACCAAGGGATGAAAATGCTGAAGCATACGCCCTAACTAATCTCGCATCTGCAGCTGGCGTGGCAAGCGATGCAAATGCTTCTGTTATTCATTTATTTAATCCAGTCCTCGACCTCGATAATAATGAGGTAAATTTTAATAACTTAACTTGGGATTGGAGGAACGAATTGTTGCTTTTTTGCAATATGGTACCGTTCCTGATGATAAGAAAAAAGCACATGCACTTCGAAAATAGGTTGCTCGGTACTGTTTAAAGCAAGGGAATCTTTATCGTAAAATGTTCGGTGGTCCCTTAGCAAGATGTCTAGGACCTTCTTAAATGGAGTATGTAATGAGATAACTACACGAGGGACATTTTGGGAATCACGCATGTGAAAGATCACTGGTAAGAACCTTAATTAGGGAAGGTTATTACTGGCCTAAAATGGAAGAGAAAGCAAAAAGTTTTGTGGCTAAATATGACAAATACCAAAGGTACTGTAACAATATGCATAGACATGCGGAGTTATACATCCAGTCATTGTACCATGGCCATTTATGAAATGGGAAATGGATATCGTGGGTCCATTACCGCAGGCAAAAGAACGGTAAAGTTTATGCTCGTACTCACTGACTATTTTACTAAATGGGTAGAGGTATGAGCATTTAAACAAGTGCGAGAAAAGGAAGTAAAAAATTTTATTTGGCGAAATATCATATGCCGATTCTGTGTACCAAAAGATATCGTATGTGATAACGGGCCTCATTTTATAGGATCTCAAATCACGGAATTCTTTCAAAGTTGGCAAATTAAAGGATTACATATACACCATATCATCCAGTAGGTAATGGGCAAGCATAATCAATAAACAAAGTTATTATCAAGAATTTAAAGAAGCGTTTAGAGGAATCAAAAGGTAACTGGCCTGGAGTTTTATGGGCAGATTGTACAATTGAAAAAACAAGTACAAGAGAAATACCATTTTCATTGATTTATGGAGCTGAGGCTTTAGTCCCAGTTGAGACAGGAGAACCAAGTACACGGTTCACACAAGCGACTGAAGAATCTAATGACGAGCAGATGCGGGCCAATCTTGATTTACTCGAAGGGAGGAGAGAAGCTGCGCTAATAAGAATGGCAGCACAAAAATAAGTCATAGTACGATACTATAACCAAAAAGTACGCCTCAGATTCTTCAAAGTTGGGGACTTTGTGCTTAAATAGGTTTTTGAATCTACAAAGGCAGCTAACGCGGGTAAATTAAGTCCAACATGGGAAAGACCCTATAGAGTTCGTGATATTGCAAGAAAAGGAGCATATGATATGGAGACAATAGATGGCAAGATACTACTTTCACATTGGAATGCTTTTCATTTGAAGAGATACTATTTCTAAGAAATACCCACGGTCAGGTATCACTATTTTAAATTTAATTTTTGGATGTTAAAATTTTACGAATGATTTTAGATGATAGGCAAAATGCTAACCCGTAATAAAATGATGAGTCACGATATGTAAGGCAAAATGACATAAACTAAAATTCCTAGCCTAGGGTTACAATTATTCTGATAGAAATTCAAACGGGTTAAGCAGTCTTCATCTATAATCTCACCTCCGAGTCTCGTATGTTTTTCCTTTTTAGAAAAATGACCAAATGAGAGAAACTATCATGTGCTCGAGGCTTCATACTTGAATGCTCAAACACTTAGGGGACTACATAATATGCACATATATGTGTAGAAAGAAGGCACATAAGATTGAGGAATAATCAAGCCTAAAAGAGTCAAGTGCAGAGTAAAAGTCACGAAGTCACGAGCTAATGCCAAAGAAAACCTCATTACATTTAAGGAAAAGGCTCTGTACTAAAACGGGTTATAAGGAAAAACCTCATGTCTATCATTCTTCTTTTGTAAAAATCTGTTACAAGAAAAACAATTACGAAAAAGTTATAGATGTAATTCAAAAATATATAAAGTATTATTTAAAACTCGATAAGGTTCAAAAATAAAAACTTGTCAAAGTTATTTCAAAGAAATATGTGTGTTCCTATTTATTTTATCGGATGATAACACCATTATGAAGTTGAGACGTCTTCTTCATTAAGTGTCGAAATATAAAAGGGCCCTCTTTTATGAAACTCATGTCTAAATAAATTAGTCATGAGATTAATAGAAGCATTTTCAAAGAACAAGAATGCAAATTATTCTGTAAGTCCTTAAAAATAAAGGCAAGAATAAAACAAACAGAAGCTTAAGATAATAAAATGAAAAACTTCTTAATATTTTAAAAACATAAGACTAAGTACGAACATAGTCATAGAACTATGAAATTGTTTATACAGATTGCCCCATAAAAGACTTGGGGACTTGTGTTTTCAAAATCAACCCTCAAATTAAGCCAACGGTTTGATTACAATTTTAAAAATAAAAACAAAAACAAAATCATTCAAATGATTAAAGTTGGTCACTGAGAAGTTTGTGGAACTGAAGCAGGAGCATTAATAGCAACGGGCTCAATTTGGGGGCCAATGCATCAAAAGTTGCAGGTTCAATTGAGGCAGATGCATCAACAGTTGCAGGCTCAACTTGTCTTGTTGCAATAGGCTCGATTGGGCTTGAAAGAGTTGCGATACCAGAATCGACTTCAACGTTCACCGAAGCTTCAGCCACGGGAGAAGGGAAGTCTTGAGTTTGTTGAGCTTTCTCAATGGTTTCATTGATTTTTGCCAACTCAGATTCCAAGTTAAAGTTTTCTTAGCTAGCTTTGATTAGTGTATCACGACGTGAATTAAAAACATGCCCAACTCACCTCAACAACAGATTGTTCCTCAAGGGTCTCATAATCCCTTTCCCAAGTGGCAATCTCATTCTTTAGCTCCTCATTTTCGGCCACAACAGAGTTGTAAGAAGTTTGAAGAGATACATAGGAGCTTTCTAAAGCACGCACCTTATCAGAAGAGACTCAGAGGTCTTCTTGTGCTTGAGTTAAGCTTCGCACGAGCTCCCCATCGTAATTTTCTTTTTGACTCAAATGGGCTTTCAACTCTATGTTCTCTTCATTGGCCTTGGATAGTTGTTCTGAGAAAGAAGATTCGGGACGCTCTTTTTTTCTGCTTGGCTTGAGGAAGCTTTATAACCGCCAACTCTGAGGTTAAAGCCCGCACCTGCTGCTCTAAGGTACTCTTCCTCTCTTGTAAGAATTCCATGTCAATTCGTTAACTCTCGAACTATTCCTTCCAATTGAACGCCTCTAATTGAGAGTCATGTGCTATCTGCTCCAAGAGCGGGATTCTATTCATCAGGGGAAAATTAGAATCCAAAAGATAGGAAAATTACAAAGTAAAAAGGGGAGAGAAGTAAAGTACCTTCAATGTGGCATGCACGATATCATTCAGTAGAGTCAGGCAACTATGGCTCTCCAACTGAGCTTTTTCAGTTGATCCAATTAAAGGCTCCAGCCATACATCTTTCTGACCTTACTTTCTCAAAAGGTTGCTCTCAGCGTGAACTTCAATGACCACCCTCCTCATAGCGACACTTCTACTTGAAGAACCCACTTCAGTATGATGAAATATTGGAGGGGGAATTATCAAAGGAGGAGTGGTAGAAGAGGTAAAAATAGTTGAAGAAGGAACAATAACAGCTGGGGTTGGCAACAAAGGAGTCACAAACACATGAGTTGAAAGAGAGGCTAGAGTGTTTCATGTAAAACGGGCCCTAAACTTCCACTACCAAACCCACTGATAAAAAGTTGTTCAATAGACTCACGAGTATCAGAGGTAGCGACGTCATCATTAGAAATTATTATCGAGGCTCCAATAGGCTCTGTGAGAGAAACGGAAAGATGGGGAGATGCTTCAGCTTCGTCATCAGAGATGATGCGTCTTCGTGCTCGTGGCCTCTTCACCAAAGAGCCCATGTCTTCCTCTTCTTTAATATCTTCATCGGAGTCCTCTTCCTTAATAGCTTTTCTTTTTGCAGAAGAAGAGCCTAAGATTATTTCTTGAGCTCTTTTTAAAGAGATATGGTTTTATCCTGAAAAGACATGGGAGGTCGCAACTGCCTCGGCAGTAACTCCTCAAATAGCAAATCTTGATAAAAAGAGGGGTTGGAATTAGAGCTATAAAAAGAAATATATATGTGAAAGAGGAAATAAAATAGAAGCTCTTGCCATGAGTCTTTACTTTTTAACCAAAATAGTTAGAAAATGTCTTCCAAGACCTACTATCCATTGGTGCGGTATTCATTAATTTGTTTACACAACCATAGAAATTAGGAACATCTTCCACAACTCCCTTGGTTGCTAAAAAAAGGAAAGCAAAATTAGAAAAGTTGACAAACTTGAAGGAAAAAAGCACGAGAAAGATAAAAGACTTACGTGCAAAGTTCCCTTCTCGGGGAAGGGAACATTATCCTCACCCACTAAACCAATAGTGAGGGCAGCAACAAATCGGGCATACCAGCCACGGTCCTTGTCATCTTCAGGGCTCACCAAAGCCCTCTTGCTCCTGTCTACTAGTGTAAAAATACCATTTCAAAAAATCCCAGGGGAGTAAAGATGAATTAAGTGAGGGAAAGTAAAGGGAACATCGGCTTTATTGGTTAAATGCCTCAAAAAGGCAACATCCCTCCATATGATTGGGGCAATTTGACACAAACAGACATTGAAAAAACAACAAAATTCAAGAATGACTGGGTCAATAGCTGGTTTGAACCCTAAGGTGAAAGAGTATGTATAAACAAAAGAGAATCTAGTTAAATAAGAAGTGATTCTTTTATTTAGATTAGGAATAATGATAGGAAAATCATTGCTCTAATGACAATCTTTACGAACTACATGAGTCAAAACTTCTGTAGTTTGGGTGGGATAGACATCAGCATGATCTAAAGCAGAAATTTGATTCCTAAGAGATTCCCTGACATGGTAAAAAGATAGTTCCATGGGGACTATCTCTTCAACTAAAAGCTCATGTACTGGTTCAGAAGGTTCTTTACTGTAATGACCTGACCCGTCGTCTCATGTATCTCCATCTCATCTTCTTTGTTTTATGCTTCTATATATTTTATTATATGTGTTTGGTGAATTTGAGGTAATTCGGATAGAGTCCGGCTAGAAATGAGAGAAATAGTCTCTTTAAGGAAAGGGTAGTTTGGAAAAGTCAACTGGATGTTGACTTGTGAGTTAGAGGGCTTGGAATGGATTTCTGATAGTTTGAATAGTTTCGGGGGATGATTTAAGGCTTAGGAGAGCAATCGAAAGTGAATTTGGAGGCTCGATAAGGAACTTAGCTTATTTTGGCGAAGTTAGGAATTTTGCGAATTCTGGTTGACAAGCGAGATTTTGATACGAGGCTCGGAATGGAATTATGAGAATTTCTGTAGCTTCGTCATGTCATTTTGGACTTTTTTCAAAATTTG
Source organism: Nicotiana benthamiana (assembly GCA_034376525.1). NCBI lineage: Eukaryota > Viridiplantae > Streptophyta > Magnoliopsida > Solanales > Solanaceae > Nicotiana > Nicotiana benthamiana. The sequence continues at coordinate 39,167,922 of CM067336.1, forward strand.
AAGTCAATCGGACGTGATTTGATAGGTTTTGGCATCGGAAATAGAAGTTGGAAACTTCAAAGTTCATCAAGCTCGGATTGGAGGTTGATTCATGATTTTAGCGTTGTTTGATGTGATTTGAAGCCTCGAGCAAGTCCGTAATGTGTATTAGGACTTGTTAGTATACTTTGTTGGGATGCCATGAGGCTCGGATAAATTTTGGAAGAGTTTTTGGAAGATTTTTGCCGTTTTGAGCATAAATGTAATGATCTAAAGGTTCATTTTTAGTTCTAGAGATCCAAATTTAATTTGTGACTTCCGAAATTTTGATAATGAGTTATAGGACTGATCTGGAAATTTTGGTCTAATTTCATCAAGTCGTGATTGGGTTTTTGACGCAAAACATGAGTAATTGTTTAACGAGCGAAATGGATGTCGCACTGGGCAATTGAGCTCTGAATTGAGTTTTGATTGAAGGGTTGTGTTTGTATTATTATTTATAACTCAAAGGAACAAGAATCGTCTTATTCCGAGTTCGTATGAAGGAGTTAGAGACTTTTTAGTAAAATTAAAGAGAGTTGGTGCATCAGGTCTGGTGTGGCACTTTTTGCAACCAATCTGCACTTTAGCAACCAGATTTGGGTTTTAGCGACCATATTAGCTTAATAAAGCTGCTGCATTTTTTATCTCGTTTTTGACCTATTTGTTTTGCGAAAAAATACGGCTTGGGACGATTTTTGAGAAAGAAATCATGGGAAATCTTGAGGTAAGTCACTTGTGATTATTTCTACTCCATAATATTGAATTATCATCGAATAATCCAACTAGATTACATGTTTTTGAGGTGTAAATTGAGGATTTTGGACTTAGGGATTTGAAAATAAGACTTGAAGATTAGAAGGGTCATTTGAACTCTGATTTTGGTAAATTGTATATGCGCGGGCTCGTGCCGATAGGAGAAATCCGATGATGTAACTTTCGTAATTTTTCGAGAAGTGGGCCCGGGGCTCGGGTTTTTCAAACTTCGTGATTTTAGCAATTTTCGAGTCATTTTGATTGAGCTATGTTTCTTTAGCATAATATAACGTATTCGTTGTGGTTTTGACTAGATTTGACGCGCGAAGAGGTCGATTCAAGAGGAAAAGGGCATTGCGGACTAGACTACAACCGGTTAGAGGTGAGTAGTCTGTATAGATGATGGACTGAGAGTTTGAAACCCCGGTGTATCACACCGTGACGCTATATTAGGGCGTGACTCTTACCCCATGCCAGGTGCGGGGTTGTTTATTACTGGAAATTGTGACTTGGTCCATCCCAAACAAGAATTTTACTATATTGGCGACTCATACGCACCCTGTATTGAATATATATGGGCTTATTGCCATGTTTGGGGCCTTGTGTCGATCTATTGCATTCTCAGAGGATGAATATCATTGTGATAGCATGATTTGTATAATTATATATCTCAGTCCTGTGTTTAATCACTGTTATGAAATGCTAAGCCACTTTTCCTGAAGTTAAATAACTAAATTATGTTCTTCTTAATAATTGGAAATTGAGAAATTTATTGAATCTGTTATGTGACTCATATGCATACTGTGGACTGAGTATGGATCGGGCTGCACGCCGCAATAATGATATGTTGATATTGCGCTTGGGCTATAGGAGCCCCTCCGCAGTCTGTACACACCCCCAGTGAGCGCGGGTACCCAATGGATCGGGTTGTACGCCGTAGCGGGTCATGTGCATTGTATTCTTGCTTTATACTTGACTGATATACTTGATATTATTTTGTTGTTGGTTCATAGTTAATGTGTCAGACTGTTCGTTTTAGCTTTACTTTGTGGCATTTCGTGGATTCTTATCTTTAGACATTTTATATACTTATTACTCACTGAGTTGATAGTACTCATCCCTACTCAATGCACCTTGTGTGCAGATTCAGGTGCACCGGAGGCTTAGCTGAGCAGTCGCTTTCTCCAGAGCTTATCAGAGTTGTTGAGGCAGCTGCTTGACGTTCGCAGGACCTGACTACTCCTCCTATTTTAGTTTATATATATATGTACACATTTCTAGACTTCTGTATTTTCGTTCAGATAATTGTTATCTAGTTTGTTTTAGAGGCTCTAGACTTGTGACCCTAGATCTTACGGGAGTGTTTTATCGGATTTCCTATCTCTCCGTATTATTTTACTATAAATATTGGATTATTATTCTAAAACTAGTATATCTTCCTTAAATTGTCTGTTTTGAGATTTATTTTCGAATTTAGAGCGATTGTTGGTCAGGCTTGACTAGCGTTATGGTTGGGCGCCATCACGACCGAGTTTGGGTCGTGACAAGTTGGTATCAGAGCCTAGGTTACTAGGCCTCATGAGTCATGAGCCGGTTAGTAGAGTCTTGCAGATCGGTACGTAGACGTCCGTATCTATCCCGGGAGGCTACAGAACCTTTAGGAAATACTTCGCTTTCTTGAAATCTTATCGTGCATCCTTGATTCAGCTTGAAAGAGTAACTCTTAAAATTCCTTCCACGTGTTCGCATTCGCGCATGAGCGCTCGGTATCAGATGTGCTTTGATGGCTTGTGATTCCCCGATCGAGGGGTAAGATGTAATCTTCGTGAGGTTGATGTTGGGCCCGTCTAGAGAACTTGAGGCCGAGTCTTCACATATGGCTTGAGCACCAGAGTGCTAATTCTGCGAGATAGTGTTATGAACTCATATGTTCGGTATTGTCGCTATTAGCCATAATGGAAGTTTGGTATTAATGTGATTGAGTATGTTAGTGCTGCGAGATGCAATTATATGACTTGGTAGCGACGAAGAAGTTTGCTGGATAATAGACAAACTGTTAAGTGATTCGTTTCCTATTGTGGTTCGATGTGTATCCCGAATATAGGCGCATGAAGAATCTTTTCAAGGCTCCTAGTGGGAGTGAAGTAAATTGCATGATACAATATGAGTTTAGACCCGGGAAGACTCAGTAGCTGTGTAATATGTATGACAGCGGAAGGTATACAGAAATGTTATATTGCGGCGAAGCAGATGGTTTATCCCCTACGGAGTGTTCTGAAGTGATGCGATTCCTATGAATACTATGAGAAGATTTCATGTGTAATTGAAAGGTACTTCCCATGTGTTATGATTCAAATAGGAGCAACGCATGTCCATGCATTAAGTTTGATAATATAATACATGTAAATCGGGATTAATGTTGTTGATATACATTGTGGTGCTTTGTCAAGTTATGGACGTGTTGCTAGGATGGTTTTGGTGATTTTCTGGCAGGTGGATAGGCCCAACTAAAAAGGAAGCCCTGTCGAAATTTTTGAAAAATTTGGGACTTAGTAAAAATTTGGTCGCCTAAAGAATGGGCTTAACCGTTGGGTGAATGAATGCAAGAATTGCAGAAGAGTTAAAATTTTTGATGATTCGTGTTTCCACAAGCTTAGGAAAGAGTGAGTGTAATCTCACCATGATATTACGACAGCAATAGAGTATATGTATTGTGATATATATGGCTTCGAGCGAAGTTGGGGAGGTTGTTGTTGTTTAGCTGATTGTACGGTCATGTATTATGTTAGTTTCGATTTAATGCCTGCGGGTGAATCAGTTCTGGTTGTAGAAATTTAGCCGAGGGTGGCACGAGTGAAGAAAATTTTTTGACAAAGGTTATATGGTGCTTAGTAGATGTGAGAAAATAATCGGATGTCTTGAGTTATTGATAAAGAATGCTTAGTGTAAAGAGAAGGAAGTGGTTTGGTTGTATTGGAATGAGATCATGTCCTGCGGTGTCAGAGTGCTGATAAGGCACGAATGATTAGACAGTGTGGTCTTACGTTCGATACTCGTGTGGTATGCCTGGGTTGAGGCATTATGGTGCTACATCAATAGAGTATATCAAGTTGAAAATGAATCAGAAGGAAATCTAGACAAATGAAGTAGCTTGTTAATGGACCGAATCAGTGTGGTAAAGATATGATCAATTCTTTGTATGTTTTCGAAGTAATGAGTTTATACAAGCATTGGGCAGCAAGGCTCGTGAGTACTGACAGTGTGCTTGGCTTTGTTCAGGTAGAAGGATTTAGTCCTGGCAGTTTAGCTTGTACAAACAGAATTGGGAGAGAATTCGCATTGGGTTTCATCAGGGTTTGGGGATGTATATTTCTATGGACTTGCGGAGCATGGAGTGCGTAATGATTTTTTTTCTAAATGGGATCAATGAATGTTCTGGACTAGTTGAGTGCGTCGAAGTCTGCGGTACGGAAGGGGGACGAAAGTTCTCGTGTTATCCTTGGAAAGTATGGTAGGTGCGGTATGTTATAGGGGGCCGAGACGGGCGTGTGCGAGGTTTCGGTTCAATTCTGAAAAGAAGTTCATAATGTTCTTAGGCAACGAGTAGTCTCGAGTAATCAAGGAAATGGTACTGGTAATTAGAGGTGATTTAGCGATAGTATATGTCTCGGAAGGATGGTAATGTGAACAGACTAATGATACATCAGTAGAGTTGCGACATTCTTCTTGTTGGATCGACAACTAATATTCGAGTTTGCTGATTGCACAGAGAAATTTTAGAATATCTTTTGTGGAGTGATGGGTTCTTGATGTGTAATATGTATTCATACGGCGGAACGTGGGACTAGGTATAGCGGTTTGTGTGTTATATGGAGGGGGAGACTGGAGTTCTCCGACATAGTTTATGTCGTGGTTGTGGATCGTGTGTATTCAGAACCGTTTAGTGGAAATTAGGATTTGGATGCTAGAGTGGATCTTTATTTGTTGATACGATCAATTTTGGATATGATATTGGGTGTATACTGGTTGCCTCAATGTTGGGTTATCCTAGACTATTGTGTTATGGGCTATGCTGGAAGATTGCCACTGGTTTCGTGGCGAGGTGCATCAGGTGATGTTATAGTAAAAGTGAGTTGCATTCCAAAAACCAACGAACGGCTGGGAAGAATTGCTTTACTTAATTGGGCCTTTTTGACAGATGTCAGTATAGAGGTTTCTACCATTGATTCAGATCCGATATTGAAGGAACTTTACGAACGCGTTCCTTTTGGCCGAGCATATCTCTGGGCGAGATTTTGAATTTCAAATTTATTTGGTGTCGGGTAACCAAATCGTACGACTCTGGCATGAGTTATAGTAGTGGAAGATGCAACTTCAGGCTTATTGGTAATGAGCTTGCTGGTAAGCTAGTTGGATACCTGTTTAGCTTGGGTTGGCTTGGTTAGTCCCGAATTGTATTGATAAAGGATGGGTTGATTCAATCGTTATTGGATCTACTAGTGATCTAGGAAGATCTTTGAGTTTCTTTTTGGTGCTGTGAGGCGCTATGATTTTTGGGCAGTGGTACATAAATTGCGCTGCTATCGAGATTCATAGTGGAAGTTGAGTTTTGTAGCTTACACCGACATAAGTAGATATGATTATGAATTTGGTGTGCTTACGACCGATACTCGATATTTTGTTATAATAAGCAAATTCGGCTCGATGTGCATCTCCCTATGTGAGATTCGTATGGATTGGGTGACACGTTGCCACATGGTATATTATCTGGATTGGGTTGCGCGCCGCAACAATGTGATGTTGAGGATAGTTTCCATATGTTACTTTGTATGCCTTGCTTCCTGGTTTCTGAAGAAAGTCCGTATTGGGAGTTGCTCGGCGAATAGCGCATTGGTTGTGTCCTTTCATGATTGAATGGTGTATATTACTTGCTTCACCATGGGTGTGATGGATTGCTTGGTTTCAGACATCAATCTGTGCGTGGCTGTCTATTTCGAGCATGGTGACTCGAGGTACGTCATGTGTAATAGTGTTTGGACAGAATCGCGCCTTATGGCGAGGTCACGTGAAGTCATGGCCTTTCAAGGAGGATTCAGGTATTCTATTTCCTATGATGTGAGGCGAGGTCTCCACCTTGTGTTGTGATGGTACTGATAAGCTTGAGATACAGCTCTTTTGTTGAGGTAATATCAGGATTTGAGTATATTCAAGTCGTTCCTTATTGGTGCGCGTGTTATGTAAGCGTGGCTTAGGCCGGTGAAAAGGTGTCATATCAGCAGAATGGTATGTGGGATTCTAGGTGATCGTTGGATTTATTAATGAATACGAACGGATTTGGTTGCAGCTTGTTGGAAGGTTAATATCGAGGTTCGACTCGGAAATTTGTTGTGATAGTAGTCTAAAGGGAAGTGACTTCATGAATGGTTGATCTGAGAGGCTGTTGCAGTATTGCGTGTTTCATTTATTGTTGGCAGTGTATGGAAGTGTTAGAATAAGACCATGGTTAATAAAAGGTTTTTCCACCGTTATTTGGGTGTTGTGGGCAAATGCTGTGAATAGTAGCTATTGTTTCGAGTGTTGGATTGTGTGGTTTGTTGCATGGGTTCACCTGCGGTCACATGTATGGGTTATTACAACTAGTTTGGGCTTATTCTGAGTATTAATGTAAGGTTCTGATCTTGTGTATGGTTTCGGAAGTGCAATGTGGTTCTACAGTTATGGTCTAGATGGACTGTGAAATTTTAGCTGCGTTGTATTATCGGGCCTATGTGAGTTAGGGTGACATGGGATCACCCCGAGTATATGGTTGGTAAGGTCATTTAGGTATTGGTTGGCTCCTAGTACAACTCTGAGCACGCTCGAGGACGAGCGTTTGTTTAAGTTGGGGAGGATGTACGACCCGACCCGCCGTCTTATGTATCTCCACCCTGTTTTCCCCTTTTTATGCTTCTGTATGTTTCATTATATGTGTTTGGTGAATTTGAGGTAATTCGAATAGAGTTCGGCTAGAAATGAGACAAATATTCTCTTTAAGGAAAGGGTAATTTGGAAAAGTCAACCGTATGTTGACTTTTGAGTTACAAGGATTGGAATGTATTTCTTATGGTTCGACTAGTTTCGGGGCATGATTTAAGGCTTAGGAGAGCAATCGGAAGTGAATTTGGAGGCTCGGTGTGGAAATTAGCCTATTTTGGCGAAGTTGGGAATTTGGCGAATTCCGGTTGACCGGTGAGATTTTGATCCGAGGCTCGGAATAGAATTCTGAGAATTTTTGTAACTTCTTCATGTCATTTTTGACTTGTGTGCAAAATTGAAGTCTATCAGACGTGATTTGATAGGTTTCGGCATCGGAAATAGAAGTTGGAAACTTCAAATTCATCAAGCTTGGATTGGAGGTTGATTCATGATTTTAGCATTGTTTGATGTGATTTGAAGCCTCGAGCAAGTCCGTAATGTGTTTTGGGACTTTTTCGTATACTTTGTTGGGATTCCATGAGGCTCGGATAAATTTTGGAAGAGTTTTTGGATGATTTTTGTCGTTTTGAGCATAAACGTAATGATATAAGGTTCATTTTTAGTTCTAGAGATTCAATTTTGATAATGAATTATAGGACTGATCTGGAAATTTAGTCTAATTTCATCAAGTCGCGATTGAGTTTTGACACAAAACATGAGTAATTATTTAACGAGCGAAATGGATATCGCACTGGGCAAATGAGCTCCGAATTGAGTTTCTATTGAAGGGATGTGTTTGTATTATTATTTGTGACTCATAGAAACAAGAATCGTCTAATTTCGAGTTCGCATGAAGGAGTTAGAGCATTTTTAGTAAAATTAAAGAGTGCTGGTGCATGAAGTCTGGTGTAGGGGTGTTCATCGGGCGGATTGGGCGGCTATTTACTCTTAACGGTTTGGCTTAACGGTTATCGGCTTTTAAATGTATTCATCCGTTAGCCGCCCGATAAGATATCGGACGGATTGGTATCGGGTTAGCTCTTATCGGGCGGTTACCGGGCGGTTTATCGGTTTAATACCTAAGAGCTCAAGTGTATTCTGTCCGCACACTACATTATCCAATGTCCAGTTCCATTTCGCAAGTGTGTTTGACGTTGAGTAGTTATACTAAGATCATTAGATTTGCAAGCTTTAGTTTAAGAACAACAGATCTTTATGCCATTTATTCTTCTAATAAGCTACTGAGAATTTAATTAGTTGAAACTCATTGTTCCCGAAGAATATATTACTTTAACCATGTTGGTTCTTATATTCCTCTTCTTCTCATTCAGTATTCTAAGATGCAACATTATGAAGAGGGCAATTATGAGTGAGAAGTGGCAGATAAAACTGCACAAGTTTCTGCAGATTGCCTCTGTCTTGCTTCCAAGTAAGTTGTTCTTCAACCCTGTAACATTGATGAGTGGTCCACGGGTAGGTAATCAAGCATTTTCTTCTAATTTGGTTGGGTCAGATTAAAAGTGATTAGTTGCCTTGATCATTTCAAGATTAGTACTTAGCAATGAATGTGATAATCTCATTCTGTGAAACGACTTCTCAGCCTCATCTAGTCGATGTAACTTGGAGAATTTATGAATGAGGCAATTGAAGACATCAGGAGAGATTTTCTACCAATTGTCATTTCGTAGAACAACTTCTCGGTCTCGTCCATCTGAGCTAACTTGCAAAATGTATCAATGAGGCAAGTCACAGTAGGCAGGAGTTCTCATTTTTGGGCTGAAAACACATCTTCTTGAGCACAAAATCCAGCTATTAAAATGTTGCAAGCAGCACCCACAATTATATATATATATATATATATATATATATATATATATATATATATTTATATTCTTAACGGGTTAACGGATTATCCGTTAAGAAAATTGAATAATCCGCCCCCAAACCGATAAGCCGTTAATAAAAAAAATTCAATCCGTTCTCCGTCCGTTAAGCCGTTAAGCTGTTACCATTAAGCCATTAAGCTTCGGTTCGGTTCGGTTTTCGGTTTCGGATCGGTTTTGAACACCCCTAGTCTGGTGTGGCACTTTTAGCGACCAAATTTGGGACTTTTAGCGACCAGATTAGCTCAATAAAGCTGCTGCATTTTTCAGCTCGTTTTTGACCGATTTGTTTTGCGAAAAAAACACGGCTTGGGGAGATTTTTGAGCAAGAAATCACAAGAAATGTTGAGGTATGTCACTTGTGATTATTTTTACTCCATAATATTGAATTATCATCGAATAATCCGACTAGATTACATGTTTTTGCGGTGTAAATTGGGGATTTTGGACCTAAGGATTTGAAAATAAGAATTTAAGATTTCAGGGGTCATTTGAACTCCGATTTTGGTAAACTTTATATGTACCAGCTCGTGGCGTGATGAGGAGTCCGGTGATGTGACTTTCGTATTTCGAGAAGTAGGCCCGGGGCTCGGGTTTTGCCAACTTCGTAATTTTTAGCGATTTTCGAGTAATTTCGATTGGGCTATGTTTCATTAGCATAATGTAACGTATTCGTTGTGGTTTAGATATGATTCGATTCGAAGAGGTCGATTCAAGATGAAAAGGGCATTGCTGACTAGCCTACAACCGGTTAGAGTTGAGTACTCTGTATAGATGATGGCCTGAGGGTTTAAAATCCCGGTTTATCACACTGTGACGCTATATTAGGGCGTGACTCGCACCCCATGGCAGGTGCATGGTGTTTATGACTGGGGATTATGACTTGGTCCATCCCGAACAGGAATTTTACTATATTGGCGACTGATACGCACCCTGTATTGAATATATCTGGGCTTATTGCCATGCTTGAGGCCTTGTGCCGATCTGTAGCATCCTCAGAGGATGAATATTATTGTGATTGCATGATTTATATAATCATTAATCTTAGTCATGTGTTTAATCACTGTTATGAAATGCTAAATCATTTGTCCTGAAGTTAAATAACTAAATTATAATATTCTTAATAATTTGAAACTGAGAAATTAATTGAATCTGTTATGTGACTCAATGACATACTGTGGACTGAGTATGGATCGGGATGCACGCTGCAGTAATGATAAGATGATATTGCGCTTGGGCTTTAGGAGCCCCTTCGGAGTCTGTACACCCCCCCCAATGAGCGCGGGTACCCAATGGATCGGGCTGTACACCGCAGCGGGTCATGTGCAATTCCTTGCATTGCATTCTTGCATTATACTTGACTGATATATTTGATATTGTTTTGTTGTTGGTTCATAGTTAATGTGTCAGACTGTTTGTTTTAGCTTTACTTTATGGCATTTCGTGGATTTTTATCTTCAAACATTTTATGTACTTATTACTCACTGAGTTGGTAGTACTCATCCCTACTCCCTGCTCCTTGTGTGTAGATTCAGGTGCACCGGAGGCTTAGCTGAGCAGTCTCTGTCTCTAGAGCTTATCAGAATTTTTGAGGTAGCTGCTTGACGTTCGCAGGACCTGACTACTCCTCACATTTCAGATATATATATGTATGTATGTATATATATATGTATGTATATATATATATATGTATGTATATATATATATATGTATGTATATATATATATGTATATATACATATGTATGTATATATATATATATATGTATGTATGTATGTATATATATGTATATGTATATGTATATATATACACATACATACATTTCCAGACTTGTGTAATTTCGTTCAGATAATTATTATCCAGTTTGTTTTAAAGGCTCTAGACTCGTGACCCCAGATCTTATGGGAGTGTTTTATCGGATTTCGTATCTCTCCGTATTATTTTACCATAAATATTGGATTATTATTCTAAAACTATTACATTTTCCTTAAATTATCGGTTTTTGAGATTTATTGTCGAATTGAGAGCGATTGTTGGTCAGGCTTGCCTAGCGTTATAGTTGGGCGCCATCACGACCGGGTTTGAGTCGTGACATTTACCCCTAGAAGAAGATTTTAGAGAAAGGTAACCTCTGGTTCTAGAAGACGGACCAAAACTAGGAGATAAAATGGAAAAGCCTCGTGTAGATCCGAACTGCGGTGTCTATCTCCCTTTCTGCCCCTACTAGGAGCATTGGGCAAGATATCAACAATGGGAACTCTCCTAAGGTTAGGGTTTGATGAAGACATAGTGAATAAGGATGACACGAGGAAGAAACAAATAGAGATTTGAGAAATAAAGTGTTCAGTAAACCTTATGGGCTCGAAGACAAAGAAAGAAGTTATATTTATATTGATTAGCAACCGCCAAGGGAAAAAGTGCAGTAATGGAAGGGGTATAATAATGAAAATTGAGCTTCATGTATAGTGGAGCCATAAAAAAGCCTTAAAAGGGGCTGTAAACTGCAGAACCAATAGGGAAGTGACACGTGTGAAGAGAATTAAATGGAAGTGACAATTGAAGCGTCAATTCAGTCATAGCATTAATGGTGACAAAAATTCTTGCTTTAATAAAATCCACTTCCCAAATATTCAACTGATAAATAAATGGTAAGTGGAATGACTATCTGTATTGAGAAAAATTGAGTTTATATATTAAAGTGGTATGAAGATGACGTGTCGTGACATGTGAACTAGTCAAATGGTCAAATAGTTACAACTAGCCAAGAAGCACGAGTAGCAACAGATACGAGCAAAGGAAGAGGAAGAGGCACGGTCGGTTATTCAAAGAATTCAGCGCCCGTACCTACTCAAGACATTTAAGTTCAAGAATCAAGAAGAATCAATGGAATGAATCTGACAGCACATGAGAGTCCAAATACAGTATTTAATGAGCATTAAATACTAAAAATGTTAGAAAATCTGTATTAAATATAATGATTATGTAACATAGCATTCAATATGATTAATTACCCATAATAGCCTTATTATGACAAAGGCAAGGCACATATCTCCAAAATTACTATAAAGGGAGAGGACTGAACATTTGTAAAGACACGAAACACTATCTGAATATATTTTGGTTTACTTGCTTTACTTCTGATTATACTACTTTCAGCTAAAATTACTTCCTTTATATATTCTTTTGATTATCGGTAACCCGTATTCTTCAAAATTCTAGCTTTGGCTAAAATTTTATTTTTGGTTAAAAAACTACTCCTAGCCCACCACCCTAATGCTCGACCTCCACATGTTCCTATCAAGAGTCATGTCCTCGAAAATCTGAAGCCGCGCAATGTCCTGCCTGATCAGCTCGCCCCGATACTATATTAGAAATTGTTTTATCAATATTCTCTATATTTTGTAGTTTTTAGTAAGTGTCTAGATTTTTCTTACAAATGATGTAGATTCATTATTTCCTAATATAATAGAAAAAATGCAGAAAGGGCTCTTAGATTTGAAACGAAACCACATGTTTTTTTTATGGATAATTTTTTTTTCTTCTTCGCCCTTTGCATTCTAAGAATGGATTAAAAAAATAATTTAACCTCAGACCCATTTAAATGTATTCTCCTTAAAAGGCTCTCATCTCATTATTAGTACCTTCAATTAAGGGATTCAATTATATCTTTTCATTTTTCCCTTTCCTCTTCTCTTTTTTTTTTTTTTAACATTAAAATCCTTTAATCTACACCCAGAATCTCCATCTTCTCTCTTCCCACCATTAGCGATAGCTTTATATTATTAAATCATCAATTGCATCGTTCTTTTGTTGGGAGGCCGAACAACACTGAAAATAAAAAAAATATTTAGGAATTGTATGAAAACTGTATCATAATTGCATTTAAATTGTATAAGGTATATCAATGCATAAAACATAATTGTATCATACTTATCACAATTGTATCTAACCAGTAAATGGTACATTAATATTCAAAATAATACCTGATACAATACTAATAAATTAATGTATAATTATCATATATTTGTAATATAAATAATAAATTTCATCATGAACTCATAACTACTCATTGTTCAGATACAAATTTGATACAATCCCGAAAGTATTCTTATACAATTCTAATATAGTTATGATACAACTTAAAATCGATTCTAAACTTAAACTAATACAATATCGTATTATATTCGTATTAGCATTGTTATCATGTATTGTTTTAGTTACAAATTACGAAACAATTATGATACAATTCTAGATTATGATACAACTTTGATCTTCATCTTTTTCAGGTTTCAATATTAAACATCTACCTAGAACCAACTCTAAACTTAAATTATGATATAATATTATATTTTTAATAGTATTAATATTATATCAGAATTGTCTTAGGTATTGACGTATCAAATACAACTCAAATATAATTATGATACTTTTATCATACAATCGTAATACAATTCCGAAACTTCTTCTTCCTTGAGTTTCAATAAGAAATTCAACCTAAAACCAACATTAAACTTAACGAATCTCCTTTAAAATTTAGATATAAACTCTAAAGGATATTTTGAATCGTTTTCAAGAACACCCAATCTAAAAAAAGCCACCAATCCGTAAAATTTAAATATCTAATTCAAAGCTTCGAATCTTTTTAATGGTATGTCAATGCCAGACCCCTCCACCTACAATGTCAGAGATAATGTTGATGGAATTTGTCATATAGTTGACACATGGTTGTTGGTGGAATTGATTCAGAGAAATATATGATACTACAATTTTAGAGAAATAATAATTTGATTTGTATGAGGGATGGAGAGAGAGAGAGAGAGAGAGAGAGAGAGAGAGAGAGAGAGAGAGAGAGAGAGAGAGAGAGAGAGAGAGAGAGAGAGAGAGAGAGAGAGATTGGTTGATTTGTATAAAAGATAGGTGATGATTTGTATCAGTGGGTTTCTTACAGTGGGTAAGTACAAAGACATATGATGTTTTATAATCCTTTAAAAAAGGAAGAGTATCTTAAATGTAGGTGGATTATGTATAACTGATACCGAGTATTTAGGGTATGCTTCATTTTCTCCCTTTTATGGTTTTGTATAACACTAGTAAATATTGATATATCAAGTAATTAATAAGGAACCTCGATAAATATAGTAAATAGGTTTCTACTATATTATAGTTAGGTAAAATCCCAACTACGCTAGATCAATTCTTTTGTCCAACTTCATGGTGGATATCTCGTCAAGTATCCATTTTAAGCCTGTTGTTTGGAATATATCCACGGTTTACAATATATTTAAAGATTAGTCTATTTGCTCGAACTTCGTGACACAACGTCTTGAAGTTTAAACCTCAAAATTCAAGCTTCAAGATATCATGTCTTAAAGTTCGAAAATTATGTCAAGAAGTTTGAATCTTATATCCTGAATTTTAAATTAGCAGTTCAGAAATTCAGGACAAAGTGACTTGAATTTCATATTACAACAATAACAACAATAATAACAACTCAGTAAAATTTCATAGGTAAGGGGTATGGGGAGGGTATTGAGTACCCAGACCTTACTCCTATCCTGATGGAGTAGAGAAGTTGGTTCTGATAGACCCCTGGCTCAAGAAAATGAAAAAGATGAAAAAATAATATATCAGCACCATCAACAGAAACCATAGAATTAATAAGAGCATTATAAGAACCAAAAAATAGTTGAAACAATGTAACAATAACCAGTAAAGAAAAACGGGAGAGTAGTCTGAACACAATATTAACCACTAGCAATCTAAAACAAATCCTATCAGTCTACCCTCACACCTCGAACGAAGTAGACGAATACTCAACTATCTCGTAACCTACAACCCTAATGCTCGATCTCCTCACGTTCCTATCAAGGGCCATGTCCCCGAAAATTTGAAGCCACTCCATGTCCTACCTGATTAGCTCTCTCCAATATTTCTTAGGCCGTCCTCTACCTCTTATCGTTCCAGCCAAAACCAACCACTCACATCTTCTTAGCGGGGCATCAGGACTTATTCTCCGAACATGACCAACCATATGAGTCTCGTTTTCCCCATCTTGTCATCAATAGGAGTCACACCCACCTTCTCCCGAATATCTTCTTTCCTAATCTTATCTATCTTAGTGTGTCCTGCACATCCAACTCAACATCCTCATTTCTGCTACTTTCATCCTCCGTATATGTGAGTTCTTAACTGGCCAACGCTCTAACCATACAACATGGCCGGTCTAACCACCGTTTTATAAAACTTACCTTTGAGTATCAATGGAAGTTTTTATCACATAGGAATCTAGATGCTAACCTCCATTTCATCCACCCCACCCCTATATAGTGCTGTGACATCTTCATCTATCTCCCCGTCCTCCTGGATAACCGACCTCAAGTACTTGAAACTATCTCTCTTGGGGATAACCTGTGATCCAAGCCTGATGTCCATGTCGGCTTCCCTCGACTCGGTGTTGAAAGTGCACTCCAAGTATTTTGTCTTTATCCTGCTCAACATGAAACCCTTAGACTCAAGAGTATGTCCCCAAATATCCATTCTCTCGTTAACAGCGCCTCGCGTCCCATCAATAAGAATTATGTTATCATCAAATAACATACGCCATGGAAACTCCCCTTGAATATATCATGTTAGTGCGTCCATCACTAGGACACTAAGTCGTGAATTCTAAATTCATGATACTTACCGCTGAAGTTTGGGTGAATTGGCCAATTTTCAAATAGTAAATTATAGATATATTTAAACATCAGGCCTAAAGTTGCTAATGGTGCACTTTACCCAACTTCACAGCGCTTGCTTCAAACATTTGAACGAAAGGTTGCGCGAAGCGCACTAGTAGACACTTTTAAGCATGTTATTTAAAATATATTCATAATTTACAATGTATTTAAAGATTAGCCAATTCCCCCAAACTTCAGGACTAAGTATCCTGAATTTTTGCGCTGCTTATTTGAAATTCAGGACTTAGTGCCCTAAAATTTTAAATTTCTAATTTGAATTCAAGATTAAGTTTGAACTTTTAATTTGACATTCAGGACTTTAATTTAGGTTTAAGTGTCCTGATTTCTGAACTACTAATCTAAAATCATGACATAAAATTTGAATTTCTGGATACAATTTTCGAATTTCAGGACTCGATGTCCTGAAGTTTGAACATCGAGGTTTAAACTCCGGGACAATGTGTCATGAAATTTAGAAAAATTAACTAATCGTTAAATACATTATAAACTATGAATATATTTTAAACAACATGCTAAAAAATAATGCATAGCGTCATTTCCACCAGAAAGTTTTGTGCAAAGAATTTTTCCAATATTTTGAGAAACCCATTGCAAGGTTTTCCAAAATATTGGTTGCAAATGATTTTGCATAAATTGAATATTTCCCCAAAATCTCTTATTCAAAATTTTCAAGCAAACCGATGTTATGTAAAATGATGAGGCACGAAACTACTTGTAGAATCATGGAGTCACATTAGATTAATAAACTATACTCTTTAATAATAAACTATACTCTTTAAAGTGAGGGACAAAAATTACTACATTCATTGGAGGACAAAATAATACTCCAACACTTACTAATGACTAGAAGTGAAAAGATTGTTGTGCCTTGTTTCTAGTTGATCGTCCTGTCAGTTCTTATACAAGTAAGATCTCTCGTCCTCAAGCTCATGATTTTAACTCACGTATTATCAATATGCTAGTAATAACGTAGGGTAAATCTATAACAGACCAACGAAGGTATCTTGTCATTATCGAGATTTTTGTATTATCGATCATATTTAATTTCATGTAGAAATGATGACGAACGCAGGATTTTCGCCTAAAGGAATTCAAAAATAAAAAAGTAAATACATAGAAAAAAACTAATGAAATTCAACACCTATATATATATATAAACTAACTTTATACATACAATATAATTTTTAGGTTCAGCTGAACGCCTTTCGCGCTCACTCAACTTCGCCCCGGGTCATACAAATAAGTGTGTATTGGCTAGTATTTCAAGCCACATATTGGCAGTGCTATAATGAAAAAGATATCCATGTTTCAATTTCACGACCAACAATCCTACTATTCAGAATATATTCAAGTTGTCTCTGACCCTTACTGACATATCACCCTCCTCAGAATTAGGTATTAGGTTCGTATATGTAGTACTTAGTAGTAATATTTACTAAGATTATATCAAAATCTCAACAACAGGGGCAAAAATTTTGTTCGACCCATCAGCTTAATTTGAGCATGCAGTTGAAATTTTTATAGGTCCGCACATGCAAGTCCCTTTTCCGTGTTGATTCCTTTGCCTCAAATTAAGGAACGAATCCTTCCTTGCCATTCTTTGGGGATATCCATTTATCCATAACTCGAGAATTGGAAGTTGCAACTCAATAAATCTTACTCTTTCGGGTCCACTTTAAGTAATTTTTAGGTTTTTTATGGTCTATTATATTTAATTTATTAAATATAAAAAAAGAGTTAACTTTCTTTTAGAAATTGCCTTTGAAATAAAAAGTCCAGAAGTATTTATTATATTTTTAATGAACAAAATATAATCCTAAAAAGTGAATTCCTGCGTAAAAACAACAAAGAAAAAATACTTAGAATGTATCGGAAGGATATACTGTTATATTTTTTGTTTTTCGAAGAAAGTCTCCTAGAGAGCTGTCATGCTGCTAACGATTAAAAAAAATGACAAAAAGATTAGATCTTCTAGTGCTTAATGCATTAATTATGTGGTTTTTTTTTAATGTTTAAGGCACACAGAACAAACTTTTTTCATAAAGGGAAACACATGCATAAGTAAAAGG
The DNA here is from genome assembly GCA_034376525.1 of Nicotiana benthamiana. NCBI lineage: Eukaryota > Viridiplantae > Streptophyta > Magnoliopsida > Solanales > Solanaceae > Nicotiana > Nicotiana benthamiana. Next base: position 39,185,342 of record CM067336.1, read on the forward strand.
CACGTTTGGCGACAAATACAAGAAGAGAAAGTTAAACAGGTGCGAGAAGTAGTTCAGACACGAGTCTCATACCAATTTAAGTCATTTAAAGCCAACGGATTAAAAGACATTAAAGACATGGATCTGATGACAAAAAGGAGTCCACATTCAATACTAAATACATGATACATTAGAAAATTAGTATTTAATAGGAATGATTGTGTAATGGCTTATTTAATATCATTTATTACTCATAATTATCTCATTAAAGCTGAAGTTCCATTCATTTACTTAGAATCAACTATAAAATGAAGAAGTCACATTATTTGTAAGGACACGAAAAACTCATTGATATCATACTGAAACACAAACTTGTTTACTGCTTTATTCTTATTCTCAGAAAGCTTATTATTTTTTTTTGGTCTCTTGATTATCAGTAACTCGATTTTTCATCTTAAATTCTAGCTTTGACCAAAATATTATTTTTTGGCTAAATAAATTGGTTTCGTTGCCAGGAATCTGATAATTTATCCTTTTTTAAATTATATTCTACTCATTGTTATCATCATGTCAAACAACAACGACAATAACAATCAAGAAAATCAAATTCATCAAGTGGTAGGAGATGAACAAGGTGATCCTCTTCCTCAAGCTTCTCCACTTAGATCTCGAGAAGGAACTCCTAATGATCTATCTGAACATGCTGATGGGGGAGTAGAAACAAGAGATGAGCTTCTACAACAGATAATTGATGCACGAATTGATATAGCCTTGGAAGCTTTAGTTAGCCGATTGCCTACTACACCAACAACGCCGAATAATAACACGTTGGAAAACCCCCGCTCTGGTCTAGTCAATTCTGGTAATGGGGCAACCCCCAGTGATTCGCAAGAAGGAGAACCATGTAACTCAGATAATTCTTATTTTCAAAATTTAGTATTAACCTTGCAGAAACAGCTCAAGGAACAAAATGAGCGCATTGAAAAAATTCATGGAGTTCCACCTATAATAAAAGGAGTGGATATAGACAAGTACTCACAACAACTTTGGAAGTCAACTGTTGCTCCTCTCCCAATCCTAAGAAGATTAAAATGCCCGACATTCCAAAATATGATGGTACAACAGATCCACGTGGCTACGTTACTGCGTTTACAACATGCGTAAAAGGCAACAACTTGATCAAACAGGAAATTGAATCAGTATTGGTCAAAAAATTTGGAGAAACGCTCACCAAGGAAGCATTAACCTAATATTCTCTTTTACCTGAAAATTCTATAAATTCTTTTGCTACGCTTGCAGATTATTTTATTAAAGCACACTCGGGAGCTCAAAAGGTCGAGAAAAGAATGGAGGATATCTTCAAAATCAAACAAGGGAACTCTGAACTGCTCAGAGATTTTATTGATAGATTGCAACGTGAAAGAATGACTCTACCCCGTCTACCAGATAACTGGGCAGCGATAGCTTTTGCAAGCAATCTGAATGACAAAAGTTCAGATGCCACGAGAAGTCTTAAAGAAAGTCTTCATGAATTTCCTGCAACCACTTGGAATTATGTTTATAGCAGGTACAATACTAAGCTCAGAATTGAAGAGGATACCGTACCTCAGTACCATCGTGAAGAAAGGAACGTGTCCAGGAGGTCAGAAGCTGAAAAAAGATCAAGTAAGAATAGATGCGATCCATATATGGGACCTGCAGGAAAAGATTCATGATCAAAACAGGATAAACAACGATATGATCAAAGGCCAAGAAACAGGGAGACCGGGTCTTCATCCAGGTTCAGAGGTGATCGAAGGAATCAAGAGCCATAAGATGACGAGAGGAATTTAAAGGCACGATTTGATGGCGATAATTTCAATGTAACTAATTTTGTACGGTGGCCAAAAAAGATGCGATCAAATCAAAACAGGCGTAAACCAGACCATTGGCGCGAATTCCACAACGACCACGGGCATAAAACATCAAAATGCAGATTCCTACAAAGTGAAGTGGACCATCTATTGCAGCAAGGATATTTAGTGAAAAGGAAAAACATGCTTATACGAAAAATAGGCAGGATCCACCGAAACCACCATCGCCTAAGAGAACTATGAACTTTATCAGTGGAGGAGAAGATATTTATGGAGTAACGTATACAACTTCAAATAAGGTTTCCAAAATGATGATCACGCACGGGAAGCGAGTACGACAAACCTTAGAGCACGAAAGCATAAACTTTGATAACGCAGATACAAAAAGAGTGATTGCTCATCACAATGATGCACTGGTTACATCTTTACTTGTACATGACACTAATGTAAAACGAGTTTTGATTGATCCAGTGAGTTCTACAAATATCATTCTGCTAAGGGTATTACGGGAAATGCAAGCTGAAGATAAAATGATACCCAAGGCGCATACTTTGTCAGGCTTCGACAATTCGAGCGTGGTAACAAAAGGAGAGGTGATTCTAACAACTTTTGCTGCAGGTGTTATTAAAGAAACTAAATTTCAGGTAGTTGATATGGAAATGGCCTACAATATAAACATGGGGAGACCGTGGATCCATGATATGGATGTTGTTCCATCAACTCTGCATCAAGTTATTAAGTTTCCATCCCGTGGGGAATATGTCAAATTCGAGGGGATCAACCAACAGCCCGGAGTATCAACGTCGTAAAAGATACGAGCACCGTATGTAAAGAGAAATAGCAATTGCAGGAAACAGTTGGGGGTGACTTAGACTTAAGAACTGATGTAATTCAAGAACCTGAAGAAAATGAGAACATTAAAACAACAATAGAGGAGCTCGAGGCTGTGGTGCTATTTGAGCAATGGCCTGAACGAAAGGTTTATGTAGGAGCCAATCTAAATCCCGACATGCGAGGTATGTTAATTGAGTTTTTAAAAGCTAACGTAGACTGTTTTGCTTGGTACCACGCTGATATGACAGGGATACCACCGGATGTGATGACTCACAAACGTAACGAGGACCCATATTTCACACCAATAAAGCAAAAGAAAATAAAGCAAGGTGCTTTCAAGAACCAGGTAATTCAAGATGAGGTCCAAAAAGTATTAAAGATTGGGTTGATCCACGAGGTAAAGTATCCTAATTGGTTAGCTAACACGGTTGTTGTACCTAAGAAAAATGGTAAGTGGCGCATTTGTGTGGATTATACTGATCTAAACAAAGCTTGTCCAAAAGACTATTTTTCTTTACCGCATATAGATCAATTGCAACTGCATTTCATGAAATTTTGAGTTTTTAGATGCATATTCGGGATATAATCAAATTAAGATGGATCCCGTGATGAAGGGATTTACTGTTATAAAGTAATGCCCTTTGGTCTAAAAAATGCTGGAGCAACCTATCAAAGGTTGGTCACCAAAATATTTCAAGAAAATTTAGGAAAAACTATGGAGGAATATATAGATGATATTCTCATCAAAACCCAGCATTCTCACGATCATATTTCTCATTTATCTATTACATTCGTAATTTTACAGAAATTTAACATGAAACTCAACCTAAAAAGTGTGCATTCGGAGTTGCTTCAGGTAAACTTTTGGGTTTTTGTTTCTAACCGTGGCATTGAGGTAAATCCTTCTCAAATTAAAGAAATAGAAGAAATCCCTGATATCCTTACCAATAAGAATAACGTTCAAAGATTAACGGGAAGGATTGCAGCTCTGGGAAGATTTAATTCTAAAGCTTCAGAAAAATGTTTTAAGTTCTTCTCTGCTCTCAAAAAGAAGGACCATTTTAAATGGAACGAAGATTGTCAACAAGCCCTTATGAATTTGAAAGCTTACTTGTCAAAATCCCCATTGTTGGCAAAACCAAAGGAAGGTGAAACACTGATCATTTACTTAGTAGTATCAGAAGTCGCGGTAAGTGCTGTTTTGGTACGAGAGGACTAGGGTAAACAATCTCCTATTTACTATGTAAGCAAATCCTTATTAGATGCTGAAACACGGTATCCACAACTAGAAAAGTTGGCACTAGCTTTGATCATGGCATTAAGACCTTATTTTCAATGTCATCCTATTATTGTAGTTACTACTTTTCCATTACGAAATATTTTGCATAAACATGAATTGTCACGAAGATTAGCAAAATGGGCTATCGAACTAAGTGAATATTACATCATTTATCAGCCTAGGCCTGCTATAAAATCCCAAGTTCTCGCCGATTTCGTAGCAGATTTTAGTCAAGGGATGCATTTAAAAGCAGAAAAAGAATTACAAGTTTTTAATGGTGCAAATCCGGTAACTTGGATTTTATTTACTGATGGTTCATCTAATGTAAAAGGAGCGGGTCTAGAAATTGTTCTTATACCACATATGGGTGAAACCATTAGACAAACTATAAAATATCACCCTGTAACTAACAATGAAGCAGAATATGAGGCAGTAATTGCAGGTTTAGAATTGGCACGAGAACTTGGCATAACACAAATCATAATCAAGAGTGATTCCCAACTCGTGGTCAATTAAATGCTGGGGACTGATATATCCAGGGAAACGCAAATGCAAGAGTATCTAAAAAATGTACGGGAATTGATAAAGCAGTTCCAAACATGGAAGGTAATGCAAATCCCAAGAGAGGAGAACGCAGAGGCAGATGCTTTAGCTAATCTTGCATATGCATCAGCAGACATAGCAAATGATGCAAATGCTTCAATCATACATTTATTTCATTCCGTGCTCGAACCTGAAAAGAATGAGGTAAATTTAATCATTTAACATATGATTGGAGATATGAAATAGTTGATTTTTTGCAGCATTGAACCGTTCCTGATGATAAAACAAAGGCTCATGCACGTCGTAAGAAAGCTGCTCGTTATTGTATATATCAAGGAAACATTTACTGATAAATGTTTGGTGGACCATTAGCAAGGTGTCTCGGACCTTCCCAAACAGAGTATGTAAGAAAGAAATACATGAGGGACATTGTGGAAATCATGTAGGAGGCAGGTTACTAGTAAAAACATTGACTCAAGCAGGATACTATTGGCCTAAGATGGAAGAGGAAGCAAATGATTTCGTATCTAAGTGTGATAAATATCAAAGATACGGTAACAATATGCATAGACCGGCCAAATTATTACACCCTGTTATATTTTCGTGGCCCTTCATGAAATAGGGAATGGACATTGTAGGTCCATTACCACAAGCAAAAGGTCAGGTAAAGTTTCTACTTGTACTTACTGATTATTTCACTAAATGGGTAGAAGCAGGGGCATTCAAACAGGTACGAGAGAAAGAAGTCAAAGATTTTATTTGGAGAAATATAATATGCCGCTTTGGGGTACCAAAGGAAATCGTATATGATAATGGTCCACAATTCATAGGAGCATAAATCACATAATTCTTTCAAAGTTGGCAGTTTAAAAGGATAACATCAACACCATACCATCAGGTTGGCAATGGACAAGCGGAATCCACTAACAAGGTCATAATCAATAATTTAAAGAAAAGATTACAAGATTTAAAAGGTAATTGGCCTGAAGTGTTACCTGCGGTATTATGGGCGTACCGAACAACGACGAAAACAAGCACAGGAGAAACGCCATTTTCAATGGTTTATGGAGCCGATGCCTTAATACCAGTTGAAATAGGGGAACCAAGCGTACGGTACATTCAAACAACGGAAGACTCAAACAATGAAGAGTTACGGGTGAACCTTGATTTGCTCGAAGGAAGAAGAGAAGCTGCATTAATAAGTATGGAAGCTCAAAAGCAATTAATTGAACGATATTATAACAGGAAAACACATCTCTAATTCTTCAAAATTGGGGACTTTGTGCTAAAAAAGGTGTTCCTATCTACGAAGGCTGCTAATTCAGGAAAGCTAAGTCCAACGTGGGAAGGACCATACAAAATCCGTGACATTGCAGGGAAAGGAGCATACGAGTTGGAGACAGTGGAGGGTAAAGTTTTACCTTCGCATTGGAATGCTGTCCATCTAAAGAGATATTACTTTTAAGGGAGTAGCCACGGTCAGGTATCACTATGTTAAATTTTTTCTCTGAATTGTTATAATTTACTAATGATTTTAGATGCTAGGCAAAAATCCTAACTCGTGGCAAATAATGAGTCACGACCTGCACGATAAAATGGAATACTCTTAAATTCCGAGCCTAGGGTTACATAAATCTTATGGAAATAGACACGGATTAGGCAGTCTTTATCTATAATCATACCTCTGAGTCCTGTATATTTTCTGTTTCAGGAAAAGGACCAAATTGAAATAAACAAACAAGTGCTCGAGGCTTCATACTTTACCGCTCAAACACTTGGGGGACTACATATTATACACAGATTCATGCAGAAAAACAGATACGAATATCACAATAGATACAAATATCACAACAGATACATATATCACAAGATACGAATATCGAACAAAAGTTGGTCAAAGTTTGGCAAGATTTAACTACAAAAAGACAAGTGTTGAGAGAAAGTTACGAAGTCTTCAACATTCAGCGCAAAACATTCATCATAATGTTTTTTCTCATGAAAAAAACAGAGTCGTCTCCCAAACTCACAAACAAAGTCACTTCTCAAACCCTTCCTAAATATGTAAAGATAGGGTTATGACTATGTATTGAAACAGGTTGTGATGAAAAACCTTGTCTATTTTATATCATGTAAAAATCTGTTACAAGAAAAACAGTTACGATAAAGTTATAGATGTATTTTAGTACATGTAATAATAAAAAAACTTGTTAAAGTTCATGAATAAAAACTTATCAAAGTTATTTCATACAAAACATGTGTATTCCTATTTGTTTCTTCGTATTATAACACCATTATGAAGTTGAGACGTCTTCTTCATTAAGTGTCTATAAAATAAAAGGGCCATCTTTTATAAACCTCATGTTGATATTCCATGAGAAGAATCATAAAGCATTTTCAAAGGATAAAAATGCTAAGTTATTTCTATAAGTCCTAAATAAGTAAATAGGCAAGAATAGAATATAAAGAAGTACCCATAAAACTTCTTCATATAAAAGACTAAGGAAAAACTTAGTCATCAAAGTATTCGCTTTACAAATGCCCATTATGGTAACTGGGGACTTCATCAAAAGATCCCTTAAAAATTGCAAAGGGATGACATCAACAATCACTAAAAACAATAAAAACTTAACGCATAAAAACTTAAAAGAAGATATATATATATATATATATATATATATATATATATATATATATATATATATATATATATATATATATATATATTAGAAATAAATTTTGTACTCTAAGAATGAGAGTATTTTTGTATTTTTAAATAAATCTATTAAGAATGATGAAAGTTTAAATATAAAAGAAATATTTACACTAAAATAGTATAGAATTTGGGTGTGGTAAAAAATTAGGTGTTCACACCATTAAGCGTCAGTTAAGCTCGATTACGACGAACAACATTCAGACAACGGTTAAAATTTCGTCTTATTTATTCACTAAGATCGGGCGTTGACTTATCTACGACAGAGGTGATCCCTAGGGGATCACCCCTGAGACCGCGTGTACCACTTCGATGTTACCCAAAGAGGCGACAAATCTTCTACAAACAAACGAATATCAACTCTGCGGAGGTGAAGTTCTGAAAAATAAAGCACAACACAAAAAAAATAACAGCAAAAGTATGATTCATACATTACAAAAAGGTATACACATTCAGTCCCGCAAAATGGCAACTATAATATTCTACAAAAAGCAAAACATATACAAATTTTAAGGAGCCTCACCATCTTGCCCATCCCCCCCCCCCCCCCCCCCCCGTCTGTTCACCATCTCGTCCGTCACCATCAAGGCGGTAAGCTTCATTGTACCAGAAGTCGGAATCTAGCCGGTTAACATCCTTTGAAGCATAGTTCTCTCGGTCAGGAGAGATGGAACTATACCCGCAGACTGCCCGAGCGGCTCAGCCTAGTGCCACTGCTCCTATACCTCCTCCTTAGTGGCACGACCTGCAACAAGAAGTTTCTTGTATATGTCCAGTCTGGCCTTCGTATAAACCCACATCTCATGTGCATCACGGCGCGCATCCTCGTTAGACAAGAGCTGGGAAGAAGAAGGCTAAGCCACGTCTCCAGGCCTTGGTGGGACCGTCCGCCTAAGAACGTCAACCTCTGCCGCTTCGGCTTTGAGTTTGGCAGTCAAGGCCGCAACCCTACGGCGTAAATTGGCAAACTCTTTTGCCACCCCACGACTAAGCTCCAACTCCTCTTCCCTCGATTTGAGGAGTGGTTCCAGCTCACTATTACGAGCCACAACCTTCATTAAATCCTCATCAGTCTTCTCCAGCTCGGCCACCATGCGCTTCAATTGCACCTCCTTATGCTCAAGACCTTCCCGGAACACCGGAAATTAGGGGTCCTGTTGGAAAAGGTCCACCGCCGCCTGATGCTTGGAGCGACACCTCTTATACTTTCTTCACCATTTTATTGAAAACAGCCGCCTTCTTCTGCTCGTGACGCCTCCTCTCCACCTCCAAAACAAGGGTTTAAGGAGATAATATGAGTTAGTACACATCAAAGCCAACTCTACAACACGCGGAAGAACAGAAGTTTACCTATAAAGTCACGCCGGCGACCTTTCGGGATAGCTCCGCATCCCTGACATCTCTTAGCATTTCACGCTTGGGGGCTGCACATAATAAGGCCATCTCCAACGCCGCCTGCTCGCTATGCTATAATAAATAATAAGCCCCCGAAATTACGATTTGGCGGTTGGACCCGTCCGCCATCATCTCCACATGCGTGAGACCTTCCACCAGCCCGTCCATATCTTCCTGGGTGATCTCAGATCCGATCCCTCAACATCCCCGCCAATGATGGACGTCGAGCCACCCTCAGCAGCACGAACTGAGTTGGCATCGGCAGCAACACTTGTCTGATGGGCCGGCCTCCCCGAAGGAATAGCGTCGACCATGAAGACAGGTCTAGGCGTTTGACAAGGCACGTTACTCCTTTCATCCTCAGTCGCCACCGCCTTTCCCGTCTCAAGCCTCCACCTTTTTCTCTCCCCGGGCTCCTCGCCCTCGGAAGGCTCATCCGCAGGATGTGGAGATGTTGTCGATGGTGTTGCTTCATTCGTAGTCTCCTCCACAATCGCAACCTTTTGTAAACGAACTACGGGAATACCCTCTCTGACAGATGCACAAAGTATCTGTTGAGCATCCGAGCCAATATCCGATCGAGCGGAGGTAGATATCGTCACCCTCTTCTTGGGAATGTTTTGACCTGTCGACACAAACAGTTCAGTTGATAAAGTTTGCGGAAACAACCGACTAAAGTTGAAGAACTACCTGAAGGGCCTACGGGGCCGTAGCGTTGAAGAAATGCGGACCATGTACGAGTTTCTTCCGCGTAAGGCAGCAAACTGGCTACCCATTGCTTGATACCAGTGATGAACCGGGGTGGGTGAGCCGTTGCTGCAAAATAAAAGGAAAAATCACAAGGAGGGTACGACCAAAACCACCGAGTTCACGTGTGATAAAGAATTCGACGAATGGAAACACTTACATTTCGAATTCCACCTCTTTGGGAACCCGGTAGGGTTAGACACCAGGTGCTCCATTTTAATAAAGAAGTACCTACGCTAATAACCACGGTTGGGTCGGTTATCAGTCTTGACTACCAGCCCTTTCGAACCATGGCTCTTCAAATGCTGCATGGTACCCCTTAAATAACTGGCGCTGAATAACTACAAAAGGTGGTGGACGGAGACCTCACACCTAGCCAGCTCTGCATATGTAGACATTATCCTACATACTTTTAAGGTGTATGGAGTAAGTTGGGACGGGGCACAAGTTGTAAAAGTGGCAAAGCTCCTCCACCAAAGGAAAGATAGGAAAACCATAACCAATTAAAAATGGATATTTATAAAACGTACAATATCTCGGTCTGCGACATCCGCATAATCCGTTCCTGCTGGGACTATTTCCACATGAGCAGATATGCCGAACGACGTGCAAGACTATCTAAGTAATCCTGAGTTAACTCGAAATGCTCCGAAGGTTGCGCGGGGGAGTCTTTTTGGAAGTCTTTCCTAACAAGAAGGTGCTTTGGTAGCACGTTGTCCACAGTAAGAGGGGTGAGGTCCTATTCTCCTTCTCCATCATCACAAGCACAGGAAGGCAGCACATCGGATGACGTAGTATCACGAGCCTTCAGATTATTATTCCATCGGGGTTTTGCCATGATTTACGTTCAGTCTTTCTGAGAAACAATGGAGTTTCGAAGAAATGGAGTGTTTTCTTAGAAGGCCAGAAAATGCGTGCAAATAGTCGAAAGTTGGATCAAGTACCCTTTCCCTATTTATAGGGTTGAGTGGCATTGAAATCGAAGAGACAGAGTTCGAACGGGCGCGAGAAACTAAGCGTCAGAGCACCTTTTGTACTTCCTCGGGAATACGCATAATAATGACGCATGCGTGTGATGACGTCGCTCTGAAAAGGAGATTGTGCGTCAACATTTCAATAATCTCAAATGTTCTTTCTCATTCACGCTGCCGTCTTCAAACATGGTCAAATTCTCCCAGAACAAGGTTCACGGTTCCATCCATTAGGGACGCATCCCGATACATCGCCGATGAACAGAGGGAAAAACCATACATGGTCAAATTTTACCCATTACGTCTCCACGTTGGTAGGAACGGACAATGAATGTACCCTAACCGAAGTAAGGGCACGACCTAAGAATGTCGGAGCGAACTGTATCATTGGTCTCGCTGTCTTCTCGAAGGAATGCGAACAATCTCTGTATTATTTTATTATTTCAAGGAGGGCCTCCTATTATATAAAGGGGGATCCCGGTGTTGTAAAGGGGCATCTTTTATTTATTGAACAAGCCTCAAACTGTCTCTATCTCTAGAAAATCATTCTCTCTTTCTCTTTCTTTCTCTCTCTTGAATATCCAATCTATTAAAAGCAATAAAAAGCATAATACATATCTCTAGGTCTCATTATCTTCGATTGTGATTTACCTTTGATTCACTTTGATTGTTTTCACTAATAAAGTATTTAGTATCTTTTGAGTCGAACAACTAGAGTCGCTACAAAGCTCAGAAGATCGCTTAGCATTGCTGCAAGTACGTCTGAAAGTGAATTTTTGTTGACGACTTGTTCGAGTCGCTACCAGTTTATCCGTTACAAAAAGTTTAAAAAGTACGCTAACAAAAAAAGATCCACAAGATAGGTCGCTCATTTTAGAAAGCGACCTAGTCGCCACAAGTGGTGTTCGATCGATTACGTATTAATCAATATACGATTGATTGATATGAAGATTTATCTGAGCCACTTTGTTTTTTTTGTCCAAGTCAACTATTGCCGCTGATTAGTATTGTGGCGGCAGCAGGGACCGCCACTAATACAATTAGTATTTCTGGCAAAGTTTTGTCGCCACGAAATCCTATTTTTTTTCTAATAAATCCTATTATGGTCATTGTCGACAACTACAATGACCAACTAATATATTTCCAATGACAACCTCATTTTCTGAAATAAATATACATGTTAAAAGCATCTAATATTATTCAACAAAAACCAATAGTATTTCTCAACCAGAGTACTATAGATACTTTCATTATTATAAAGTCAGTTGATTATACAGTGTGTATAGTATACTTCATTGTTCGTTGTCTTTGTACGCATACAGTATTACCGGAAAAAAAAAATAATTAAGCGCCTTCAACTCCTCCTTTCTTGACGCCATTTAAATAGTTTAAGAACCATGTCCCTGTTATTAAGGAGGTGCATAGAAGCAAGCTTCTGGAGGATTTCATGTTAGATATCAACTCACAACTAACACCACAAAGAAGCTATAGCCTAGAAACATTCCATAGAACTAGAAACACCGTGGCTTTTGTCAACAAGGAGTCATAGTTTCATATAAAAGATGTGCGCTTGCCCTCTCAACACTACTGAGCATATGAAGTTACAAACTACGACTCTTTATCTCTTGTTCCCAAGAAGAGGCTCTCCGAGACTCCCTTGTGTCCTTCGTGAGATGGAAATGTCCTTGCTCGACTTTTTGTGCTTTTGTCCTTGCTCGACTTTTTGTGCTTTTGTCCTTGCTTGCTTTGCCCTCCCTGTTGAATCCAATTAAAAACGTGAGTAATTTATTATGCAGCAGCTTTTTGCAAACAATAAAACAGAAAAGCCCATTCACAAATGCAGCAACATAGACTCCCCTCTCCCATTATTAAATTACAGTGCGATCACAAGGTAATGATCAATAAGGAGAAAGCAAAAATCAAGGGGGAAAAAATGCTTCAGAGTAATCTATAGTACCAGAGTAAAGCCACTCAAAACTTCTCTCCCCCCCCCCCCCCCCCCTTTTCGGGTGATATATAAGAATGCATAATTAAAATAAACAATTATAGAATTATTTGAAGGATATATCCAGAAACAGAATGTGCTGGAATCTTCAAAGCAAGAATTTATGGCAAGTTGATGATATCAGGCTTCCATTCTATTACTCCACTCTTTCATTTTGTTTCCCTTTTATTCTCTGTGTTACTTCTCCCCCGAGCAGCCAGTTCTAGCAAAAAGCAAAGGATAAGGTGAGTGGTGGGAGGTCACAGAGACTTGACCTATCCATTGAAATTCAATGGATAAATACAGGATAACTATCTGTTGTTTCTGTTAGTTCATTAACTTCAAGAAGCCATTTTATTGCTAATTGCAAAATACTCTGTTTTTTTTCCCCAAAAGAGAGGGATATACGTATCATAAAACTACTTGACTACTTTTAGTTATAATTAGAGATGAATCAGGTGCACACGAAAAGCTCTAACCATACACTTAGATCACTAAGTATGTTGTTTAATATCAGATGATGCCACAATGGATCTATTTTCTTTCAACTATGTATATCTAGAAATCATTATCTTGAACATTGAATTTAAGAAAATTCCATCATATATCAGTGAATATCGTCTAGTGTGTACACAATTTGCGCTTACGACTCCCTTTTGGGCTGTTAACCTCCGAATTGATGGAGCTCGTGCCACTGATGAAGCTGCTGCTGCTGCAGCCACACGTATTCTGCAAAATTTGAAGAAAGTTATCATCAACACTTCAATAACAGTCATTATATTGAGTGGGTGAAACTAAAGTTTTCCAGCTCTCACCCACCTCTTATGTACATCAACATATTCATCAGTCTCGTCTACTATTTCCTCCTGCACCAATGACAATTTTTAAATGTAATTTCCATCAGTTAGTCAAATGTGTAACAGAAGTAACAATAAACTAGAAGAACCCAAAGATCACCTGTAAAAGTTCTTCGAAGACATCCTCCAAAGTGATAATACCTATTACTTCAGCATCCTCAATATCATATGACGACTGAGGCAATCCATTTGTCAGTGCATCACCAGATGTTGGAGGGGTTACTGCCGGTATTGTAGCCTTCTCAATATCAACGACAACACTATCTGAGTTTTCATCCTTTGCCGTCAAAGAAGGGGTAATTACTTGAGGATTTCCACCGGTGACTGCACTGTTGTCACATTTCTCTTCCTCAACTACCAAGGGAGGTTTTTTGTTTTTCCCTTTAAGCTTCACTACTGCAGCCATATGACTGCTGCCCTTTTGGAACTCATTTAGTATGTCATATAGTGGCATATCAGCTGGAACCCTGAAAAGATGCACCGAAAACAAGATTTAACTATTTGGTAAATATATATAAGGCAGCAAGTAGAGGAGTAAAAAGTTGATACCGTGGAATTCTGCGGATAGAAACAGCACTAACTGGTGTCTCTGTTTCCGCACGAACAGTAAGAAGACTTTTTACCTATATTGAGTTAAAACTATCACAATTTCATCAAAGTAGCAACATTACAAGTGCTCTGAAGGTGAGATCCAAAACCCACCAGTAGAAGTCCAATAATATTCTTTGGGCTGCCTGAGTAGACTGGAACTCGGCTATGACCCCGAGCAAGAATTTTACCCATTGCCTCCCTATAATAGGGACACAGGATCTGTTAGCGAACTACTACTAAAGTTCATCCAGAAAATATTTCCAGGGTTAACATCCAAGTTATATAGCTGCTTTCAGTTTATATGCATATGGAATTTGAGAAGTAAAGAGAAATTAGCACTTAATTCTACCAAGCAAGTGTTCATGCATAGTGAGCTAAGCCCTTCCAGGAATCTCACAACTAATAAATGAAGACACAGATATTTGTATGATATAACTTCTGTGAACAGCTAGCAAGAAGGTAGTATAATATACAGCTCATCTGAAAGAATTTGTTTCCTTCTTTTTGGTGAGTTGTCCCACATCGGTTGAGGGATGTGGGATTGGTCTCCTTATATGGTATGACCTAGACTTTGGGCTTGAGTTAGGTCCAAGGTCTATTTCTTCACACTTTTTTTGTTGGAAAGAAAATAAAAATGGTGGTCACAGCTCACGCCTAAAGTTCAATTGGCAAGAGCTAGTCTTTAATTCAAATTCCTTGGAGCCCCGCCCAGAGGAACACAAAAATTAGGGAAAACATGAAGAAGAAAATGGCGTTATTAACTATGGCGCAGTACATATTAACCACAGTATCACATGCCTGTGACCGTTTAATTTGAACCATATCAACAACCTGGTTCAAATCATGACATATTACCATTAAAAAATTTCATCGCGAGTCTCCAAAGCATGATGGAACATTTGTGTCAGCTGAGATTTTCTTTACCTTCAGCTTTAGAAATAATAAGTCTTCTTATAAGAAATTAGCCATCAGCTGATTTGACAACATAGCATAAAAAATAGCAAAGCTTTTTCCTTGAAAGGTCAAAGTTAGTGCTTGTCAATTGTTAGATCATCATAAGTTGCAGTCACATTGGAAAAGAAAAACAGTGAAAACACGTCTGCACTGTGAAAAGCGAAAATGGAGCACAGATATTTGATAGCAGAATCTCATGCCTTGAAACTAATGACTTCAGATCCAAAGAAGCTTTGCAGGACACGAAGAGCATAAGACTAGGTGGATAATATAGAAGCTTGGAAGAATAATGGCACCACACTCACCAATCCAGCTTTGAATTGACATCCAATGAAAATGTTGACTCAATGGGTGTCATGGCCTCCTCAGCCGTCTATCAACAACACAAAAGCCAAACAAGAGAGAGCACGGTCATCACACTAGTGTATCAAGGTTATCAAAATTCAGAAAAGAAAAGAAAAAGAACAAAAAGAATCTCAGGTACTGATAATTTAGGCAAAAGTTTCTAATTGAAAAAAAATTCTCTTCTCATGATGCGGCCCATTTTCACATCTACAAAAAAAACTAAGAATGTTTTAAAAACCCAAGCATTATTAAATTATAAACCTTGAGTTTGGAGAAGCATGGACATGATAAGACAGCTTCAGTGTCCTTACCTTCTCAGTCAAATCTAATGCTCCACTAATGATTGTTGTTTCATCATGTGTAAGTTAACCTCCCTTGCCAGCCTGCAGAACTTCCCCATTACAACACCATGGTTTCTGAAAAAGCTAAAGGAACTAGAAATAATAAACTACTGGTTCTGCAGTCTTATTAGTACTGCAAATTAAGGATACAACACTGGCCTCTTGACTGTGGATAGAAACAAGAGCTTTTAACTGAGCTCGTCTAAATAGTACTTCATTATGTCCTAGTACGCAGTCTAGGACCTGAAAGACAAACCAAGACAACAGAAGTCAGCTTTAGAAAATTCACAAAATAATTTTGTAAGAGCTCAAAAGAACTTCACCATTAGCCAAGAGATGGAGAACGTCAAGAAGAACAAAGCTTCTTCTGTTATACATATTTCTTGAATAACAGATTTCAATTCTTATCAGTTACAAGTATTCTAAGGCTTCAACAGGTATTCAGAATCAAGATGTTTAAAATCGGCTATGGTTTGGCATCATTCACTGACTTGGCTATCTTTACTTTAGTACTTCTGACTTTGAGGAATCCAACGGTTTCAAGTAAAAGAGCATACACGTCCTGCTTTATCTTTGAAACAATTAATTCAGAACTTCAATAATCACCTTCCCTATGGGGTAAGCAATTGGGTAGCATATGACCATCAGAACGCGGACAAGCCAAACAAGGTTTGCACCCACCGCAAGTCCATACCTGGTACATATTGCTTGAGGAATAACCTGCAAAACAAGAATAGGAGGAAATAGGATCAGCATGCAAGGTCTTAAATGTTGAGATCTTAATTGAAGTCAAGTGGTTCAATTTACCTCTCCAAATGCCAAGACAAAAGTTACTGACAGTATAATGGCCAAATATTGGTTGAACATTTTGTCCAGGTATATGGGTAGGGCCTAGAAATTGCATGATTGGAAAAGAAGCAAAGATCACCAACCTCCTCAACCACGAAATATGAAATTGCAAGTGTGATTCAGAAAGATACAAAATTACCACCCTTGATTCTCCCAACCACAATATGCAATTACATGTACTAGAACTAAGTAAATTACAAAAATCATAAAAATTTCTTCATATTTAATCTAGACAAGCAGCAGCCTAATTTTGCCTTCAGTTTTCTTTTGGATTCATTAGTTCAATTTATGCATGACCCCAAATGGAATATGTCTCTCTCTCCCAACACCCCACACCCCTTTCTCAATGGTGTTATGCATCAATTCGTCTCTGACAAGTGATATCATCTCTAAACAGTACTTGCAACACTCTGTGGTAGGAAAGCTACATAAGATCCAAAAATTAGTTCGAATCTAAACAAGTCTAGTGCACATTCATTATACCAACTATGCAAGCAAAGCTTCTCTTTGGTGTTTCCTTGTCGCTCTCTCCCACTCTCATCTATCGTGTGCGCATTGGCTGAAACTGTCCCATTTACTCCTGCTAACCAACCCCCCCACCCCCCCCCCCCAAAAAAAAACACACACACACACACACACTTCATGATTTTGCATCATATTATTATAGAGCTTTTTTTTTAAGGGGAAGCTTGGAGCAGCGTGACCTATAGGTCATAGGTTCGAGCCGGGGGAAGCAACCATTAATGGTTGCATTAGGGTAGGTTATCTACATCACACACCTTTGGTGCGGCCCTTCCTCGGACTTACGTGAATATAGGATGCTTCGTGCACCGGGCAGCCCTTTTTTCTTATTATAGAGTTTTACTGAAGATATCCTAAAGTAAATCAAGAAGCCAGATGTTCAGTTTTTACCTCCATTGCAGCGGCATTACATAGAAGTAGGGTCACAAGAAGCTGGTGTTGCTTCTGAACAACAGGAAGTATTGTAGCTGAAAAGGCGAAAATTCCATTAAAAGTAGAGGTTATGTGATGATAAAGATTCTCCCCAAAAATGAGACAATATTCAGAACTGATAAACTCAAAGCTATCTGCATTTGTATTTAATCACAATGATACCTTATATATTAGAATACATACTTTTGCTTATATCTCATCCATTCATCCTGTTTTAATGCAGAGACAGAGCTGATACTGTATATCAGGAAATTATCACCTTACTCGGCTTGCTTTACCAGTAGATGAGAAAATTGCAATGCGCAGAGTAGTTCTCAATAATTAGCCCAAACCACTTTATTATGAGTAAGAGGACTCAAGTACAAAACTCTCATTTCATAGTTAATCCTGGACTAATTTTAACAGGTAATCCACACAATATACTGAATCCAACTGATAATATTGTGAAACAAAATCAGAATCAGTTAGCAACACAAATACTCCTGGCAAGTAGATGTCCTCTGATAATGCGGAAAAATTAGGTACACTTAGTGGCGGAACGGAGCCACCTTATCTCAAAGGGGGTCAACTGACACTTCGTCCAGAAAATTAGACACTACACTGTGTAGCTAGGTAAATTTTTTTATGTATATATTACTATGTCTCTAGATTTTTTCATGTATTTACTCCTTTATATTTTGACACCCTTAACGAAAATTCTGGCTCCGCCGCTAGGTACACTATCAAAAGGTGACATATTCATCAAAAAGTGAAAAGTAAACAAAATTAGTGAAAGAAAAAACCTGCTTGCTTTTTCTCAGAGGGGGTGCCACTTCGCTGAAGTATCTCGAGATCAACGAGGCCCAAAGACATGAGGCCTAATGTCAATCCAGACATAATTCCGGCGAACAGAACTAAAAAACATGAGATCCCGGCATAGACGAACCAAGTGACAGTACCAAATGCTATTTCTGCCCCTAGCGAATTGGAGGCTCTCGTTGCCATTCGAACCAGTGACGCTGCATTGATCACCTGCATATTTTGTTCTTTTTAACTTCCCCTCCTTCGACTATGCTTCTTCTTGTTCAAACTTGGACCTTCCTTTTTAAAAAAAAAATTCTTTTGGAGATGAACACGGAATGTAACAGTATATGTAACAATTATTTCAATTATTACGAGCTATTAGGAGTAGTAATCAAGGAGAAAAGATACGTCGCGGAAACTTCGACGACTTCTTTAAATTGGAGAAAAATGGTACAGAAGTGTGTCCCTTTTGTCGGCCCTGGTTTGGATTTAGCAACATCTTTCGTTGTTATTTTGGTACACTCCAATATAAGATAAAGGAATCAGCCAATTTAGCAAGTCCATTTCTCCGTACCGATAATATTTATTTAAAAAGAACAAGAAAAGCAAATAACACCAAAAGTCCAGTAGAAAACACTGGAAAAAGGGAAAGAGAGAGAGAGCAGGTGAAGAAGAAGGAAAGACCATAATAAACACGTGGAAACCAGAGAAGAGTTGAAAAGAAGTGAAGGATGAAGTGCTATTTACCCTCAAAATTTGGATTTTATCTACGTGCCATGAGGACGTGGAAAGTACTTTTGATTATTATATAATTAAATAATAAAATGTTAGGGGTCAAAATATATAAAAAAGAGGCTAATTTGGTACACTACGTTAAATCCATTTAGCATTCTTTTAGGAGCATCACTCATTTCCAGTAGTCTAAACTTCTATAAAATTAACCTCTTGTATGGTGCTCACAACCAAATCAATACAAGCTCTCCTCTTTCCTCTCTCTTTTTTGTTACATACTTATCCTATTTCATCTTCACCGATCAAACCATTTACAGTGCTTTAAAGTTATCCATCTATCTTGTCTGTTTTTTCTTCATTTCTTTTAATGGTCAGATGTGGTGTAAATCACCCATTGACAAGTTTATTGACTCTGCTTCCGCTAATAAGAAAATAAAATGTTGGGCATGAAAATATATAAAATGACTTGCTTAACTCCATCATTCTGGAAAAGTGACTAGTCATGACGTGCAAGAATTCTGAAAAAAAAAAAATCGGAGTCCCTTAAAAATTGCCAAAAGATACGGCAGATACAGAGTAAACATATGCACAGTACGACCTCAAGTCCATATCAATAAAGGAGCAATACTAGCCAAGTTCAGAAATCATTAACATCGGATAGCTCCTTGCAGTTGTCTACAAGGTTTGCTCAGTGCTCCTGAATCGTGGATTAATTCATGTCCAGATATCCTTAATGTGGTAACCTTATATAGGCTATTAATGCTCGCCAGAAGCAGATCGGGGTTGCCTAGAATTTGTAAGGTGCTGTCTTGACATTAGGCTTGCAAGATCCAGGCTTTGCCATCTGAACCTGCATAAACCTGCCATCTAAGAACTTGACAGCAAAGAAATTCTCAGATGTTGGCGTGCAAATGGATCCAAATCAGGAGATATTGATAATGCATATGCAATTATATATTTTACCTTTCCATTCATCTCTTGGACAGCAGATTGTGCAGATTCTTTATCGGGAAACCAGATATATGCATACCCCAACGGTTGCTTACTTATCTTATCTGTTATGATTTTGACTGCAACACAAGGAAAACAAAGTACAATCTTCTTACTTCTTAGAATGAATAATGCAAATCCCAACAGTTGCTTAGTTTTCTTATCAACTAGTACTATAATTTGACTACAACACAGGGAGGAAAGAAAAAGTATGAGCTTCTTACCACAAATAACTATCCACAAAAAATGCAAAGATAATATATGCACCTCGGCTGACATCTCCAAATTGTGAAAATACCACTTTCAATCTTCCCTCTGCTGTAGATTTTGCTAGTCCTGCATCAATCAAATTCTCAAATGTAACACCCAAACAAGGAGGAAGAGTATCGTCATCAAAGTCTTAGATAAACAGAAAGCTTTTTATGAAGTTGTTGATCCATTTGTTGTTGACGGCTCAGACCATAGTTACATAAGGAGAAGACTACTAAGCACATAACTGATAGTATATCAGAATCATCATATTATTTCACTCCGTAAGAGCTTGGAGGTGCTCAGAGCATAAGATGATAACAATTTTAAAAACTTTACCCAAACATACAGCTCTACTCAATAACATTTATTTGCAGTAAAGCCCCACTTAGTGAGACTTTACTGGGTCGTTGTTATTATTGTTGTTATTATGTAGCCTTTATGCAGCTCAACAGAACGTCCTTTTCAGGGTTAACTGCTATACTACCCGAACAAATTATATGAAAATCGTCGAGACACTCTAAAGATATGCCTGACCAAGTTTTCTCTCCTTATATGAGCTTCCATTAATCGGTTCTAAGAGCAATTTAAGGGATTTTTTTCACATACCACTAACTAAAAGGGCAGCTCGGTGCACAAGGCATCCCGTGTTCCCGCAATGTCCGGGAAAGGGCCACATCCGATGTGACGTAGATAGTGTACCCTAATGCAACCATTAGTGCTCCACGTTTTGAGTCGTAATCTATAGTTAGAGGAGGACAATTTTACTTTTGCCCCAAGGCTCCCGTCTTCACATACGGCTAACTAAATTGCAGAATTGGAAATGATGGCACTGAATTGACAAAATATTCAAGTATGCATTCACTATATCCCCAACTACCAGAAAACATAAGGTTTGATGCTTCCTTAATGCACTGATAATCCTTTTATCTATCCTTAAATGTACTAATAATGATCCTTATTGGACTAAGCTATTGTAATGAGAACTCTAATAGATAAAATAGATTGAAAGGAAATTTCTCAACGTACCTTTCAGGAAAATTATTGTCGTAGAATCTGCATTGTAATCTGGCTCAACAGAAGAATCCGAGCACTTGGGTAAATGAGGTTTCTTCTGAGACAGGTCAGTCGAAATGCGCGGTATAAAGTTTGAAACTCTTTCGGAACTAAAACAGGGAGGAAATGGGGATATGAAAGCCGAGGCTTTTGGAATTGCAGATGATGTGAACGATGAGGAAATTGAAGTTAAGTTTTTATTATAGGGTGAGCAAAACAGAGCCATAAGGAAACCCTATTTGGGAATATACGCTCGAACCCGATTCAATTTTTGCTGTAGAAAGTGGTTACTTGGAAGGGCTGGACTCTAGGTTGTGGGACTAATTTGCATTTGCATTTGGGCCCCGCGGACAAATGATCTGCTACTTATAAAGGGTACGGTTGACCATTAATAACATATGTATTTATTTTTAAGTTGCCGTTTAAAATATCTTTAGTCTTTAGCCATTATTTTAATAAATTTTAACTGCACGGACGAAAATACCCTTCTGCTCATGTCTTTAACTTCATGACTACATGTCCTTAACTTTTGAACTTGGAACTCTAAGTTCAGAACTTCAACACTACATGTCCTTAACTTTTGAACCTATAACTCTAAGTTCATGACTACTTGTCCTTAACTTTTGAACTTGGAATTCTAAGTTCAGGACTTCAAGGCTACACGTCCTCAACTTTTGAACTTGGAACTCAAACTTCAAGACCAAGCGTCCTTAACTTTTGAACTTGTAAATCAAAGTTAAGGACCTATTGTCCTTAACTTTTGAACTTGTAACTGTAAGTTAAGAAATGTTTGTCATTTACTTTTGAACGTGTAATTGTAAGTTAAAGACTGTCTGTCCTTAACTTTTGAACTTGGAACTCAAACTTCAAGACCAAACGTCCTTAACTTGTGAACTTGTAAATCAAAGTTAAGGACCTATTGTCCTTAACTTTTGAACTTGTAACTGTAAGTTAATGACTTCTTGTCCTTAACTTTTAAACGTGTAACTTCAAGTTAAAGACTGTCTGTCCTTAACTTTTGAACTTGGAACTCAAACTTCAAGACCAAACGTCCTTAACTTTTGAACTTGTAAGTCAAAGTTAAGGACCTATTGTCCTTAACTTTTGAACTTGTAACTGTAAGTTAATGACTTATTGTCCTTAATTTTTGAACGTGTAACTGCAAGTTAAAGACTGTCTGTCCTTAACTTTTGAACTTGGAACTCAAACTTCAAGACCAAGCGTCCTTAACTTTTGAACTTGTAAGTCAAAGTTAAGGACCTATTGTCCTTAACTTTTGAACTTCTAACTGTAAGTTAAGGACTTCTTGTCCTTAACTTTTGAACGTGTAACTGTAAGTTAAGGACTGTCAGTCCTTAACTTTTGAATTTGGAAATTAAAGTTAAGGACCTATTGTCCTTAAGTTTTGAACTTGTAACTGTGACAGTCCTTAACTTTTGAACTTGTAACTATAAGTTAAGGATTGACTATCCTTAACTTTAGAACTTGTACTGTAAGTTATTAACTATCTGTCCTTAACTTTTGAACTTGTGTCCTTAACTATTGAACTTAACTTTAGAACTCCAAGTTAGAAACTCATAACTTCACCAACAGAAAAATCAGAAGATAAATTATTATTGTTTTTGTTGTGTTGAGTTGAGTTTTCAACGTTTTTAATTTTTGTGTTAACGGGTAATATTTGATGTGCAACAACAACAAACAGGGAAGTTCAAGATTGTGGTAAGAGATGAGGTTGACAGATAAGATAATACATGTACGATGATTAACTAGAATTGCAGAAACAGACGATTGAGAATCCTAGTTTTCTGTAGTGGATTAGTGGTAGAGTAGTTAATAGACAGTAGTATTCTATGATTGCTTAAATTCGTAATCATTTTCTTCTATACTTATTGTGAGCACGTGATTTTTGCTTCACATGAATCACTCCTACATAATTCCAAAAATTAGATTTCCTTTTAATTATTTGTTATTTTAGGAATTGTTGTAGAATTTTCTTGATTGATTGCATTTTGTGTGCATTTTTAATTTTATTAATTCATAAAAAATACAAAAATATATATATGTCGCATTTAGGAAATTAGTGCTTCATAAAATTGGAAAATCACCAAAAAAATAACCAATTTTTGCATTTTTATTGTTTGATTTCGAATTTTGGTAGTGATCTTTGAATTTGGTTTTTAATTAGTTATATTAATTATTATTTCGAATTAATTAGTATTTTTTATTTTGAGATTACTTTAGGTTTAAATTTTCAAATTTAGAAAAATGAAAGAATTTTGAATAAAAGAAAAAAGAAAAGAAAATGAGAGATTTGATTTTTCGGGCCGTTTCCACTTAATTTCCTCAGGCCCAAAAGCTTTTACCGCAAAAATCAATTCAAAAATGGCCCAGATCCAGCCCAAGGAGACCATACCCGGTACAACCCCCAAAACGACGTAGTTGCACTTTAAAACTACGCCGTTTCGCCTCCTCTAACACCTTAAACGACCGATTTCCACCATTTTTCTATTTTTCCATCCTAACCAAACGACACCGTTATTGTATCATTTTATTACAGCCACTGGATTTTCATCATCCAACGGCTCGGAACTGATCGGTACTTAACTATAAAACTGTCTGAATCAAGACCACCCCCCCATCATACCCCTCTCACTTCATCTCTCAACATCCAAACCCTAGCCGCCCTTATATCCCATAGCCGCTCCGCCGACTGCTTCCCGCTGGAAATCGCCTACGGCGGAGGCTGATGGCCAATCGCCTCCATTTTTACACCCTGAATTCTCCTTCACCCCCTCATTTGAAATCCATGTTCCTCTTTCCTCGAACCCCATTGGAGCCTCTCGAATCTTGAATCGAAGGAGCCGGTCCAAAACCTTTAGTCGCTAGAAAAGCCCCAAATTCAGACCCTATTATCTTTGCCCCTTTCTAAACCCTAACCTGCCATCAGCCCCATCCAAATCGGCCCAGTTTTGTCGAATTTTAGATCTTAGATTTTGAAACCCTAGAAAACCCTTACCATGTCGGTTCCAGGAATTTTAATGGCTCAAATCTGCATGGGTCAACTTCTTTTGATAAAATTAGTTGATCCATGTGGGTTTGACATATTGTTCGAGTCACCCCAATCTGCTCTAATTTCAACCAAGGTAATTTTACTAAGTTGTTTTTCTATCTTCTTTTCCCCTTTTTTCTTTTTTTCTTGACTATCTCATCCTCCTTCTTTCCTTTGGCTGATTTGTTTTTGGTGTGATTCTACCTGTATATGCATGCTTAGATTTTTGCTTTCAATTTATTTGTTTCCTTTCTTTGTTTTTCTGGCAAATACTTATTTGTTTCTTCGTTCCTGATTAATTAAAGCATCTTTGCATTTCGACACTCAAAATTGCACGATTTAGATTATATTTCCTTTTAACTCTGGTTTTAACATTATCGTTTAGGTTTTCATAGATTAAGGGTTTAATCTGCATGACCAATTCTGTTAATTCCCTTCATCTCATGATTTCTTCTAGTTAGTAATCCTCAGCATAATTAGTTTTAATAGAATCCACATCAATTGTTTTGAATTTGATTAAAATTGATTAAACCTTTTGAATCAGTCTTAATTGCCTATTCATGTGATTACTTAGGTTTAATTGGTGTTAAGCTTAATTTTGAGCATCTGAACAACAAATTTAGGACCTTAGCTTAATTTTAGAATTTTGAAATACAATACTTTAGGGGCATTTTAATCACTGGTCAAAAGCCTAGAGTAGTTGCAATTGTTAAAATCAGAACTTAGGCTAAAAGTTGAAATAAACAGTAATTTGAAGGGTAAAACTGGATTTTTACTTGGGCTAAAAATCAGAAAGTTCTGGAATACAGCACAGCTTTCCTTATCTTTAAAAAATGTGGGTATTGGATAAGGAAAAATGACAGCCAGCTGTAAAAGATGTTGTACCATTCTGAATTTCAGAATTTTATGTTAGAATATTCCATTTTTGATGCTCTTTGGTGCACTCTATGTAAAGAAACAATTCCCCACTCTCAAAAGGAGGTCAGAATATATGATATCAGTCAAAAAATTCTCTCTGAAAAGCTCCTGAGTCTTCTGCAAAATTTCAGTCCCAAAAATAACTTTTGAAAATCTAAGAAGCCTCTTATTCAAAACATGGTTTGAAAACAGAAGATTTTTTTAGTTCTTAGTCCAATTCTGGGGTATTTTCTTGCTTGGATGCTGGTTTGAAGTTTAACCTTATGGGAAACTGCTGAAGTTGACTGGTTTATTGCTGCTGTTTTTGCTCTCTGAACTGATTTATTAGTTCCATTTGGTATTTTAGCTTCAATGTACACTTCCTTCGAATGACTCCTATGTATTTGAAATTTTCTGAATGAATGGCCTTTTTGTTCCTTTGATTCTGCTTCATGAAATGTTATACTTTATGCAACTTTAACATTGATCACTCTTCTTCTTCATCTATTGTGAATTTTTTATTTTCTCTTTGCATTAGTTAAATAACATGCTTAGATCCCTATTCTGGGAGTTTGGTTGGCTTATTGAATTTGACCTTTCCATGGTCAAATTTATGGTTTGAACCAATCATTCCCCTCCCTTTTAGTTCATTCTGGCATTGGCTGAAAGCAGTATGCTACAACTTTTGGGTTTAAAACCTCAGTTGATACATGAGTTTGACCCTTTGACATTGTTAAGCCCATGGATCATGCTATATTCCATGTCTGAATGTTTTATTGGGAATATTCTGGTTTAAGATTGATTCTACAGCAAGTCCTCTCTTTCCCTTTTCTTTTGTTATAAGTAGTGTGAGGTCAATTATGATTTATGCAAATTTTGAGCCAACATCCACAGATTTAGTTACCAGTTGACCAGATCAGTAGGTTCAGAGGCTAGAAACCTAAAACTCTACTGTCCAAACGATTTGCCACCCCCCCCCCCCTTTTTTTTTTTTTAGCTTAACTGACTTTGTATTAATATCAAAAACAAATATACAATGTAGTTCAATGGTAGTAGTATGGACTTCTACTACATATCTATACAGTATTGCCCCCTATCTCACTCTAATTTCTTCTATTCATTTACAATGATTGAGCAGACTAATCTAAGGGTAAGAATTGAGCAGCTGAAGCTCATTCTTCCACCTATTCCTATTTTTTGCATGAATTAAAACTGATATCTCCTTGCAACAATGATCTTCATCAAATCTCTTGGCTTCAAATCTGATTGCATTTCGACTTCTCCATAGGATTGCAACTGTGGTCACAAATGCTGTGGCAGTAATGGCCTTTCGACAGTTTTTACTCTTGACTTGACTACATATCCATTTCAACTCATCTTCCCAGCATCTAATGGTCCTTATGTACCCCAGCCACTTTAGAATTCTACACCATATTCTGTTAGTATTAGCACATTCAAAGAATAGATGATTGAATTCTTCTTCAAAGAGTTGGCAAAATACACATGAGGTTGGAATGTGAATTCCCATATGTTGAAGCCTCTCTATTGTAGGTAGCCTTTGGTGAGCTGCTAACCAGATTGTAAACCTGTATTTAGGAAGGGCAGAATGAACAAGCATAATATTCTTCCATGTTACCTTTGGGAGTTGAGGTAGTAATGCAGTATACATCTTCTGGATATGGAATTTCCCAACCAAGCACACATTCTGCATTCTGGCCAAGAGTCCTCCTTGCATTTGAGCATTCTCCATCACCATTGGTCGACAGTTAAGAATCTTTTTCACCACCCAAGAGGAGTTGGATAGAACAGTGACTAACTCCAAATTCCTATTCTTGATATAATAAGTATGTATCCATTTAACCCATAGGCAATCTTTTTTCCTTGCTAGATCCCAGAGTAACTTCACTATAGCAGCTTTATTCCAAATATCCAATCTCATTATGTTCAGACCACCAGTTGAGATAGGTTGGCAAACCTTTTCCCAAGCTACAAGAGCCCTCCTTGAGACTGTTGCTTTCCCTGTCCACAAGTATGTTCTGCATATAGTATCTATAGTTTTCAGCACCTTCTTAGGAATAATAAACACTTGTGCCCAATAAGATTGCATACCAAATACTACTGCCTTGATCAATTGAACCCTCCCAGCATAGGAGAGTAGTTTTGCAGACCAACAAGTGATCCTGGCTGTGATCTTTTCAATGAGAGGTAAATAGTGATGAACAGCTAATTTCTTAGAGTCAAGAGGAACTCCAAGATATTTGAATGGAAGCTGCCCTTCAATAAATCCTAGAGCCTGCATAATTTCCTCCCTGGTGTCCCTTGAAACTCCAGCAATATAGATAGCACTCTTGTTTACATTTGCTTGAAGCCCAGATGCTGCAGAAAATATGAGGAATGTGCTATGTAGAATCTGTATAGAAACCAAGTCAGCCCTACAGAACATTAAAAGATCATCTGCAAAGCACACATGTGAGATGTTTAGCTTCCTGCATCTAGGATGGAAATTGAAGTTGCCATTGTTGTGAAGTTGCTGCAGCAGTCTATTCAAATACTCCATGGCCAAGACAAATAGATAAGGAGACATAGGGTCTCCTTGCCTTAAACCCCTCTTAGCATTGAATGGCTTAGTAAGACCCCCATTCATTACAAGAGAGTAAGAAGCAGATGACACACAAGCCATTATCCAGCCTGTGAATTTAGCAGGGAAGCCCAAAGCTATGAGGATCTGCTTCAAATAATTCCATTCTAAGGTGTCATAGGCTTTTCTAAGATCCACTTTAAGGACACATCTAGGTGAAATCCCTTTCCTAGAGTATCCTTTGAAAATTTCATGGCTTAGTAGAATATTATCAATGATGGATCTTCCTTCTATGAATGCAGATTGAGCAGGGCCAATCAACTCTCCCATAATGCCTTTCATCCTCCTTGTGATAACTTTTGAAATGATCTTGTACAATGTAGTACAACATGCAATTGGTCTAAAATCCTTGATTGTAGTAGGATTCTTAACCTTTGGCACCAATGCTATTGCAGTATTGTTGATCATTCTTGGCAGATTACTTGTTTCAAAAAACTCCTTGGTAGCAGCATAGATATCATGCTTGACTATACTCCAGTTTTTGGTGAAAAATTCTATAGGAAATCCATCAATTCCAGGTGCCTTATCCCTAGGCATTTCTGAAATAGCAGCAGTAATTTCCTCCAAGGACACTGTCTTAATCAGTTCAAGCTGTTGGTCTATTGTGAGACAAAGACCCCCCTTCATTATGCTAGTATCCACACAAGGAAGTTCAGTAGCAGCTTCACCCATTAATGATTGAAACACTTTTAAAAATTCCTGTTCCACTGCCATTGGCTCGGCAAGTTTGATCCCTGTGTCTGTGTAAATGGAAGTAATATTACTCTGACCATTGTTTATTTTCCATTGAGCATGGAAATACCTAGTGTTTGAGTCACCACATTCAATCCATGTGGCTTTGGATTTCTGCCTCATCACTTGTTCCTCCACATTGTTCCACTTTGCAAGATCATCTAGCAACCCTCTTTCTTCACAAATTAGCTCCCGTGAAAAGCAATCATGCCTCATTTGCACTTGTAAGCTGTCAAGTTTTTCTCTTGTCATAATAATATGCTGCTTGTATTTGGCTAGGTATTCATTCAGCCCTTTTAATTCCTGTTTTACTGCCTTTAGCTTGCTCCATATCTGCTTCATGTGTGATCCACCATACTCCTTGTTCCATACATTCTCTACAATCTCTGGAAACTGTTCATGCTCTAGCACACTGTTGTACAACCTAAAGGGTTTAGGATGTAGTGGCTTGTACACACAAAACTTGATCAATATAGGTGAATGATCAGATATTAGAGGGTTCATGTAGTCTGCCTCCAAATGTCCAAATTGCTGCAACCATTGGTAGTTACCGAAAGCCCAATCTATCTTGCTATATACTCTTGATTCAGGGTCTTGTTTATTAGTCCATGTATAATGCCATCCTGTTGCTCTAACTGCAGTGAGTTGCAAATCATCAACTAAACCTCTAAAGTCTCTTACTTCAGCTTCAGTTACAGGAGATCCCAACCTATCTTCAGAGTTGAGCACACAGTTGAAGTCTCCACTAACCAGCCATGCATCTTGTTGATTCACAGGAATGGTTTTCATGTCACTCCACAATTGCTCCCTCAGGACTGCAGTGTTATAAGCATATACAACAGTAAATTGAAATTTGGTTCCACTCCTTGTATCCTCTACAAGACAGTGTAGGAATTGGTCTGATATTTCTGATACATGGACCTGAATATGAGTCTTCCACAAGAGCCAAATTCTTCCATTAGCAGCCCTTGAATAGTTGCATTTCCACATCCATCCTCTTGCAATTCTATCAAAGATCTTTTTTGATTTATGTTCTTTTATTCTAGTTTCAAGTATACCAATTAGATCTACTTTATTATCAGAAAGGAATTGCTTCAACTCCTTCTGTTTAGGAGACTGATTAAGTCCCCTTATGTTCCAAGTGACAACTATCATGTACCACCATCAGCAAGGCTATATGAGGGACCTGGATCAAATTGTTGTCCTCCATTCTTTGCTTCCATAATTGCTTTCCCTTTATCCCCTTCAATATCCAGCTTCTCATCATTTGGCTTGGTAGTATCAATCACTTGCTCAGCTATTATCTGTTGATCAGGAGTTTCCACACTTTTTTCCACCTGCACCATGGTACTTTGTATCATCTGATTATCATTTTTATCACCAGTTGCTGCTTCCACCTCCTGCTGGACTCCCTGGCTTGCAGGTATTTGAGGTACTTCAGCTAGCACCTGTTTTTTAACAACCCATTCCTTCCCCTTCTGCTTGCCTTTTTTCTTTTCTGCTACTTTACTGTCCTTTTCATTCTCCTCCTTGTGCTTTGTTGAACTGTCAGAAGAGTACCAACATTCAATCTCCTCATGACCAAATATAAGGCAATGGTTACAAAATGTAGGCTTCCAGTCATATTCTACAGTTTGGATTTTGGGACCAAAAGGAGTTTCAAGTTCCAACTCATCAGGAAGGTCGTATGCAGCATCTACTTCAACAAGCACCCTTGCAAATGAAATTTTATCATAGTAAGCTGTATACTTATCAGTATACAGAGGTTTCCCAATCGCACTCGCCAGCTTACTCAATACTTCTACAGACCAATAACCCACAGGGAGCCCAGGAAAACGAATCCATATAGGCACTGTACTAAGTATACTTGCCTGAAAGCTAAAATCGACCTCCCATGGTCTTAAGACCATAGGTCTTCCTCTGTATGTATAAGGGCCATATTGCATAACTGTGTCTCTATCATCAGTGTTATTGAATCTGAATATACAATAACCTTCAGCATGCATTAGAATTTCAGGTTTGGATACAAAATTCCAAACATTCATGACAAAATTGTTCATGTTTTGTTCATTAGGTCGATCTCCGATAACAAATCCAATCAGAGCATTTTGCCAATACTCTAATTGTGGCTTAAGATCTTCTTCACAAATTTTCACAACTTTTTTCCCTTCTCTCAAAGTAGGAGGTACAAAGGAGAGTGTCTTACCCTTCTGCATGTCACTGTAGCCTTTTACCACATCTGCGAGAGTAGGTTTTGCGACTGTTGGCTCAATAATATCAACAATATCAGGTATTGGAGGATCCAATACTGCAGAAAATTGTAATCTCCTTGCAGTTGTTGCAATTTCTACTTCATTTCTTCCCAATCTCTCCCTTCCTTCTTCTGCATGTAAAATTTCCTTCGATTGGTATTTTTGTGGCAGAAAATTACCAAAAGTCAAAGGCTCAAGTGTTGTGATTCCTCCATTTGCAGGTGTGACGAGCTTTGGGGGAGCAGTATCAGTCATCGGAGCCGGATTCCTTCGTTTGCGAGCCATTTCCGGCGACACTTGCGCCTTGCTAATGTGCGCCGGATTTGGAACTGTTTTATTGGATACTATCGTGCGCCGAGAGCTCCCTTCGTTCCATGGAAGGTTCCTAGCCCCCCCCCCCCCCTTTTTGAAAACGCTTTAAGGCTCTTTCACTTATGTCTGTGCTGAAAATTAACGTCACTCTTCAATTCATGGTTATTATTGCGTAAATATTCATTTATATAATGACATTTATGTTATGGCTATTTTACATAAACAGTCATTCTGAAGAGTTGCACCTCTTCAGTTTTGAGCTCAACATTGGCTATAAATACCGGTCCATTCTCTCAGGTTTTTCGTACGATTTTCTGAGTTCTCCTCCTTTCTTCTGCATTTGTTTAACTTCAAAGAATGAAACAATAAGTGTAATTTGCTATTGAATTTTGTGTTCGTTGAAATACTAATGTTTGAAGTACCACTACACCAGTGCGCAATTCGTTCTATCTTGGGAGGAAATAATCCACAACTTTGGTACTAGGAGAGGGTTAAATTCTTTATCGAAACATTGTGAATTCAGTGGGCTCGGATTAACTTTTATTCTGCCTTTTTTTCTGTTTATATATTATTTTATTTTCTCAAAATTACTTTACAAATATAATATACTAATAGAAAGTACATCAAGAGCAATAAATTTAGTGAAATGGTTCATAGCAGGTAAGGTTTATACTTTTAAAAAAAATAAAAATTTTCAAAGAAGACACCAACTTTGAAAAACGCTTACATTCTTCCCCTTAAACCCTCAAGCTTCAGCCTTTGACCTCCATAGCCGCCTAGCATGAAGAATAAAACCAACAAGGGGAGAAAAGAGTTTTTTGGCAAAAACGAGACATTAATAACTTTTAAATCTGATTAACAAGCATGGGAAGATAATCTTTCAATGCCTGAACTTAATCACAATATTAGGTTGATTCTTGAGCGGACCCAACCTGAAAAGTATAACATAGAAGCTATTTTAAGAAATGAAAGGGAGAAATTGGTTGAGTTGCAGAAGCTCCATGCTGAGGGAGTTAGCAAGAGAAGGAATCTTGATAAATCAATGTTGACTTTTTTCACTCGTCAGTTCTTTTTTCCATTTTAAAATGTCCACCATCGTGAACATAAATTCAAAGAAGAGACAACAATATTTTTGAATTGTCATTGTACTAACAAAATATACTATAAAAAATATCAAGAACTACCAATATTTTAATATAATGTTTAAAGGAACACTCAAGCATGCGTAATAGATAAATAAAATCATTCAAGTTTAAATTTTTAAAACCTTATTGCTTTAATTTTCCTCTTTGAATACCCAACATATTTGCCCATGTTCATGGCAATATAGATTTCATGTTCTCCTTGTTAGTTGTACCTTTTAAAAAATATTTTTGAGTTTCTCCTAACCCTGCCATTGGTATATTTCTTGTGCTTATAGTTTGAATATCTTAAGCTCCCACCTTGTTTCAAGAAGATTACACCCCAAGTCACAAATCATACACTTATTTCTAATGTATATCGAATTTGAAGTAACAAATCATACACTTATTTCTCTTGCATATCGAATTTGAAGTTCAAATAAATTCTTCTATTCCGGGCCAGGTGTATGTATGTTCTTTGTACTGGATTTTTGAAGAGAAAATGGAGTGCAAGTTGGAATATGAAGAGGAAGAGTTTGGTGATAAATTTATTCGTACTTTATTGTCAAAAATTATTTTGACTCTTGCAACCGTTTTATTAACTTAGGAAAGGTTACAACTTTAGATTATTATTTTTATTAGTGGATGCAACAATAGTGGTTGCAACAATTTATTCTTCTTTCGGTTGGAAGTAAAAACTTACTTATTTCATCGTTTCATTATTCTTTAGATAGTAAAAAATAGTTTAAACATGAAACTAAGAGAAATATTCAAAAATAATGAGGAAAAAGAAAATAGCATTTCTTAGTTTTAGAGAGTGCCAATAGTGTAATAGGGCAGCACGAGGCAACTGCATTTTTATGACGAAGAGAGTACATCAAAGAACAATAAATTTAATGAAATGGTTCCTAGCAAGTAAGGTTTATGATTTTAAAGAGAACTTTTCTCAAAGCAGACACCAACTTCGAAAAACACTTACATTCTTCCTCTTAAACCCCAAGTCAACCTTTAACCTCTGCAGGCACCCAACGTGGATAATGAAACCAACAAGAAAAAAAAGAGTTTTTTTGGAAAAAAAATGACATAAAAAGCTCCTTGATATGAGAGGTCAACAGATTAGAATCTTACCTAATCTGGAAATTTTTAAGCCTGATGAACAAGCATGGGAAAATGATCTCCCATTGCCTGAACTTCATGACAATACTAGGCTGATTCTTGAGTGTGCCCAAGCTGGAAAAAAGACATAGAAGCTATTTTAGGAAATGAAAGGGAGAAGTTGATCGAGTTATAGAAACTTCATGCTGAGGGAGTTAGCAAGAGAATGAATCTAGATAAAACAAAGTTGACTTCTTTCACTTGTCAACTCTTCTTGCCATTTTACAATTTCTAACATTGTTTATATAAATTCAAAGAGGACACAATAATATTTTTGAATTGTCAATGCACTTACAAAATGTGCTATCAAAATTCAAGAACTATCAATACTTTAATAATAAAGTTTAAAGGAAAACTCAAGCATCTGCAATAGATAAATAAAACTATTCAAGTTTTATTTTTTTTACACCTTCTGACTATAATTTTTTGATTATTTGAATACACAACAAATTTGTTCATGTTCATGGACAATGTGAGCTTCATGTTCTTCTTGATAGTTGTGCCTTTCAAGAAATATTTTTGAGTTTCTCCTTATTCTGCCGCTGGTACTTCCCTCGCGCTTTTAATTTACCATCTTAGACTCCCACCTTTTCTTTGAAGATCAACACTCTAAGTTACAAATTATACACAGATTTGTTTTGAATATCGAATTGGAAGTCACAAATCATACACTTACTTCTATTGCACATCAAATTTGAAGTTAAAATTATGGGGCCCGGATGTATGTATGTTCTTTGTACTATTTTGAAGAGAAAATGGAGTGCAAAGTGGAATGTGAAAAGGAAGAGTTTGGTACCAAATTTATTATTACATTAATTATCAAAAGTATTTTGATTCTTCCATATGAAGGTTGATAAACGGAGAAGCATCAAAGCGTGAGTCTTGCTCACCTTTCCAGACTTATATTTATAAGATAAAGTTAAAACAATATATGAAAATGATAATTACAAGAGTAATTCAAATAAAGTCTTAATACAACTAATTGACTAAAAGATAACGCTAACACCCTCCCTCAATCTCAACGGAAAGAATGAACGTGAAGATTGGCTGTTAGCTCGCGAAAATGGGTGGAAGGCAGTACTTTGGTGAATAAATCTGCAAGTTGCTCCGAGGTGAGAGACCACCAGATCACCATGGCTAATCCTTTCACGAATAAAATGATAATTCAATGCAACATGTTTGGAACGGGAATGAAGAATTGGAATGTGAGCTAGATGAATGACTCCAATATTATCACATTTTGCGGAGACCGGAGAAGTAAGAAAAATGCCAAGATCACGAAGAATATATTGGAGCCAAATAGCTTCAACAGTTGCAACAGCAAAAGCTCGATATTCAGCTTCAGTACTTGAGCGTGCAACAATAGGTTGCCTCTTATCAAACCAAGAGATGAGGTTGGAGCCAAGGAAAATGTGGAATCTAGTTGTAGACACAACTAGCCCAATTCGAGTCAGCGAAAATAGTAAGTTCCAAGGGAGAAGTTTTATACAACTGTAAGCCCCAATCGATGGTTCCACTAAGATACCGAAAATTCATTTTACGACCTGAAAATGTAATTATCTCGGTTGGTGAAGTAATTGAGAAGCAAGGTTGATAGCAAATTGAATATAGAAGCAAGGTTGATGGCAAATTGAATATCTGGCCTAGTATTCTAGACTTTCAACCATTTGACGATAGATAGAAAGATCTTCAAGCAAAGGAGAAGAAGTGTAATTCCAATCAAGCTTACTATGAAGCGGAGTAAGCACTGGTTTACACTTATCCAATTTAAAGCGATGCAGAATTGAGGTAATGTAACGAAGCTACAGTAAAAGAAGTCCCAAAGAGTTGTATTTTAACTCAATGCCAAGAAAGTAGTGAAGTTGTCCCAAGTCCTTCATTGAGAATTCTGTACTCATAGAAGAGATAAATTGTGATATTAAGGACTTTGAAGAACCAAAAACTGCTATATCATCCACATAAATTAAAAGAATAATGCAACCACCCCCGGAATGAAAAATGAACATGCTTTGGTATGAAACACGCTACTTAAAATCGAGATCAAGAAGAAAACGAGCAAGACGATGGAACCAAGCTCTCGGAGTTTGTTTAAGACCATATAGAGCACGTTGCAATTTGCAAACACAATGGGATAATCTGGATGCTCAAACCCCTTAGGTTGACGCATATAAACAGTCTCAGATAACTCACCATGAGGAATGCATTTGACACATCGAGTTGGTGCATGAACCAATTTCGCAGAAGAGCCAAGGATAAGACCAAACGCACTGTTCTAGGCTTTACTAGAGGAGCAAAAGTTTCAAAATAATCCACTCCAGGCTGCTTCAAAAAAACCTTGAGCCACTTGGCGGAGCTTAAAAATCTTTCAACAGAGCCATTTGCACAAACTTTGATTTGAAACGCCCCTTTGTTGCCAAAAATATTTGTATTAGGAGGAGAAGTCACCAAAGTCCAAGTTTTATTTTGAATGATAGCATCGAATTCAGAACTTATTGCTTGCATCCAACGAGTGTCTTTAGAAGATTGGGCAAAGGAGGACAGTTCAGATAAAATGGGACATGTAGAAGCCATCAAGGAAGGAATAATGCGTGGCTTGAGAGACCCTATTTTAGAACGAGTAGTCATATTATGAGTTTGAGGTTGTACAGTTGTTGCTTGCGTGTGAGATACTTGAAGATTATCGGGTGAAGAAAGTGTCGGCATCGAATGTGCATGAGATAAAGAATCACGTTCAATAGGAGAGAGAGAGAGAGAGGAGAAACTAGAAGTGGATACAATAGGTTGGTTAGTAGAAGTTACGTGATCTAAAGGTGATTGAGAATGGGAAGGAGAAGGAGTGCCTGGTAAAGAAGGATAAAGGCTGGAAATATTCTCGTGATTCAAAGGAGTTTTGAAGACTCCTATTTGAAATGTGATGTTGCAAATTAGGTGAAGTAGGATGACTGTTTCCATGTAAAATAGGACTCTGCAAAGTTGGAGGAAGCAGAAGATTTTTCCTATTTGAAATAAGTTGTTGCGAAACAGAAGGGGGGGGGGGGGGGGGGAGAAATTCAACCAAGACGTGTGATATGGACGGGATACTTAGAATTAGGTGAAGTAATTGGAGTAGAAGTAGAAAATAGAGTCTAAAACGGGAATGAGTCCTCAACAAAATGGACATGCCGACAGATAATAATCCTATTTGAGCAAGGATCCAAACATTTAAATCCTTTGTGTTTATCCGATGAACCAAGAAATAAGCAAGGTTTTGATCGAGGTTGAAACTTAGAACAGTGATTAAGTGCTGCAAAGGGATAACATAAGCACCCAAATACACGAATTAAATTATAATCTGGCATATGACCATAGAGTAATTTAAACGGAGATTTAAAACGCAACACCGGAAGGGGAGTAACATTAATAAGGGAGACATCATATAAACAAGCATCAACCCAAAATTGAAAAGAGATAGATGCTTGAAAGATAAGATACCGTAGGAAAATCGCAATATGTCGTTGTTTTCGCTCGACCCTACCATTTTGAGCAGAAGTGTGAGGACAAGAAAAATGATGGACTATGCCATTTTGTTTCAAGAATGAACTAAATTTTTTGTTAATGTATTCTTTACCTCTATCCGACTGGAAAATAAGAAATAGAAGTGTGGAAAATATTTTTAACCATTGCATAAAATTCGTTGAATTTGTCAAAGGATTCAGATTTTTTGCGCATCAAGTAAACCCAAGAGAATTTAGTGTAATCATCGAGGAACAAAATATAATAACGATATCCCAAATTTGAGACAGTAGGAGCATGGCATACATCTGAATGAATTAAAACGAACGAAAAATTTCCACAACTACTTGATAAAGGAAAATACATTCTAGTTTGTTTGCCTAAATGGCAAACATTACAAGAATTATTGTTGATGGAAGAAGTACTACGAATTAAATTTCTAGAAACTAACAAACTAAGAGACTCTCAATCAGGATGTCCCAAGCCTGTTCAAATGTCTCACAAGCATAGTTCAAAAGTGTGTCAAGAACAACAGAAGAAAGTATTGCATTAATCCAACTTAATGCAATAGTATCGCATTGAATCCATAGCTTGTAATCAGCGTGGTCTGGTAATGGACATGGTATGATTCTATTTACTAAGGAAAGAAGGTCGTGATTTTTAAGGACTGTGAAAAACTCTCTTCCAGGTGAGGTAATTGACATATGACAATTTGATAGGAACAAAACCTTTGATATTGGAAGATTGATTCATGTCGGTTTGAGCAAAAGAGGAAGAAGAATTTCTTGAGCCATTGAAGGGGATCGTTTAGGGCTCTTGATACCAAGATGACGGTTGATAAACTGAGAAGCGTCAAAGCGTGAGTCTTGCTCACCTTTCCAGCCTTATATTTATAAGATAAAGTTACAACAATATATGAAAAGGATAATTACAATAATAAGTCAAATAAAGTCCTAATACAATTAATTGATTAAAAGATAACGCTAACACTTCCAACCGTTTAATAAACTTAGGAAATGTTACAACTTTCAATCATTATTTTCATTAATGGTTGCACCATCCTATGTTTCTTTGGATTGAATGTGAAAACCTAACTATTGCAATGTTTCGTTACTCTCTAGATAGTAAAAAAGCAGTTTTTAATATGAAAATAAGAGAAATATTCAGAAATAATGAGGAAAAAGATAGATAACTTTCTTGGCTTTAGAAATTAAAGCAACTGGGGATCCATAGATGTCACAATCCAGAAATAAGGAGGTCGCCTTGTATCTTTAAGCACCGAGAAGTAAAGAGTATTTCAATGAGCGATTATATTTTACAACCTCATTTTTCAATTAACGATATTGAAATTTTATTTAACGATTGGTCCACCAAAGAGCACCCACCGAAGCTTGAGTATTCAAATGGTTACCTATGCAATTGTCTGCTCAACTATTATTGTGTTTATGTCCGAGCCGTCTTTACATTGTGTTAGTTTCTCACGAGGGAAAATGCCAAATTATCCCCATTATATACCTAATGTTCCAATTACTTATTTTTTCTATACGGGAATCTTAGTACCCCTAAATTATTTTTTACCTTAATTTTTTGCCCCTTTTGTGTTGAGCTGGACCGTCCAGCTCAGCACAAAATGTGCAAAATATTAAGTTAATAAATAATTTAGGGTACTAAAATTCCCGTGTAGAAAAAGTGTGAACTTTGGGTATAGAACAAGGGTAATTAGGCATTTTCCCTTTCTTATGATGAAAAAGTGAATCTTGGAAACATTTTACCTAAAAATGAATTATATAAGATGGTCTTCCAACTATGATAATATTGCAGAACAAAATTTCACTTATTGTAACTCGTGTTTTGACCGTAATTGAAATACAAGGCATAAGGTTCACATTTTTCTGTTCTGAAATATTAAAGATAAAAAATGTCAGATTACATGGTTATTGAGACTATAGGAAGGGAATTAGTCTCTGATACATTACACGAAATGAAAGCATATCCTTGGAATAAACATTAATCAAGATCCAAATGGAACAAATAAAAATTAAGAAAACACTTTGCATAATGACTAACAGCCTTTCACCTCTCTATTCTTCCTTTGGTAAGGGAAAAAAGAGGTGGTAGTGCATTATTTTTAGCCTGTGTGCAAATTGGCACATTAATCAAAGGTCTTACACTTATAGTTGCTGATCTACATCTCTCCAACCTTTTCTTAATCTTGTTCACATGCTTCTCTTTGCTTTCATCTGTTGTAGACATCTCAGAATGCGAGGAGGGTGATAAAGAGGAAGGTCTTTGCTTTTGCTTTTTCAATCTCAATAACTCTTTCCATAAAACGTTGCATGTTGGTGGCCTAGGAGATGGATCCTCATCAATAAACCAATTTGTTGGCCTATTCATATCTTCTTTACCTTTCACCTCTGTTTCAGTCATTATTTCTTCTGTTTTGAGACTTATCTTGTTTAGTTTTTCAGCATGATGCATTTGCCAATAGGGAAGTAGCTTACCATCAAATATTAGCTCATCGGCAGTGGTCATTATGTTACCGTTTGAAAAATTGCTTGACAGGAACTCAAATTCAGCTGCATTAAGCTCCTTTTCGCATTTTTTCTCTACTTGACAATTTGGACTGATGGATATGAAGTTTTTCTCATCAACAAAGTCTGCAGAGAACGAAATCCAGGTACTCGATTTCGTCTCAACAGATGTAGTGGCAGTTTCTAAGGACACCATAGTAGTTCTATCAGTAAAGAAAAAATAGAGTTCTATCAGTAGTTCTTTGCTATATGTAGTAAATATTTGGACGGTGAGATTATTTAAAGTAAGTGGTCTGGTGAAGGAGAAACAAATGAGCTATTTATGTATTTTAAAAATATGCATGGGAACAGCACATGGACAACTTTTGGAGCTAAATAAGAGCTGTCGAATCATGATATGGGCGTAGTTCATGCTTCTTGACCTCATAACTACCCAAAAGCTGATTGACCACTAACTAGGAGTCACCAAAGACTTGAAATTGCACATATACTCCTAAGTATACTTGAGATCTTTCAAAGCATGCTACTTCAGTAAATGAAGATACAAACTTAAGGGACGATATTATGCTTTTTCTCCTGTTTTGACTGTCCTCTTCAGTTTTTCACATCACACTGCACCTGCTAGGTTTTATGATTAGTTACAAAGTCTCCTTCAGTAAAAAATAAAAAGTTGTCTCTGGTCATGGGTTCAAGCCATGAAATCAGTCACTAATGCTTGCGTTACGGTAAGGCTGTCTACATACCGGGGGAGGGTGCGGCCCTTCCCGGACCTTGTGTGAATGAGGATGCTTTGTGCACCGGGCTGTCCTTTTTTCTCCTTCAGTGAAGAAATTCTAATGTGATAATGTAATTAAAATTTGGTAGATGATGATGGATTTTACTTTGAATGAAGTACTGAAACTCCAAAAAAATCAACTGATTTGAAAAGAAATTGGCTAATTAGAAAAGTACTCCTCCATTGCCAGAGAGCCTCCAGGACAAGGAGGCAACGATCAACCACCCACTTTTTGATTTATTTGTATTTCTTTATTGAGAGTAATGAGAGTAATATTGTTGTTGTATTGAGAGTAATATTGTCAAATAACTTATAATGTTACAGGTTTTGATTGGAAACGCTGGTTAGGAGATATCGTTTGGAAACTATAGAAACGCACATCAAATTAAATAGACAACAGAGGAATTGACTGCAAATTAGACATCCTTCTCTATATATCTAACTGAAAAGAAATGTGTCAAAATTAGTAGTTCTTTGCCGGGAAATAAGGAACAAAGAATTGATGGAAGTTTAACTCAAAATTATTTTCAGATTTCTTTCTGTATCTAAATCTGTGTTGTTTCTAAATAAGCCAATAGTCCAAGTGAGATATCTGTTGACATCCCCCATATTATTCTTGCTACTTGCTGTTTTACAATGATGAAAGTAATACTTGCATTTCTTGCTAATTTGTTCATATGTTTGTTGGTTGTAGGGATAAACACTTCAGACAATTACTCGAAGGAATGGTTTCAAGCACAAGCTGTTCTTCGTGTCAGTTTGGGGAATTTCTTGTTTTTTGGACTGCTTGCACTTATAATGATTGGCGTCAAAGATCAAAATGATAAGCGTGACTCCTGGCATCACGGTGGATGGGTTGCTAAATTGGTGATCTGGGTGTTGCTTGTTGCCCTTATGTTTTTCCTGCCTAACGGTGTCATAACAGTTTATAGTCAGTTCTCTGCCCTTAAACTGAAATAATTTAGTAGTCAACATTTAAATCATTTTTTTTTAGTATGTCATCTACACAAAATCATAAACTGTCATTTTATATTCTCCTTTCAGAAGTTAGAAGACTAGGGATTTCAATTCTGTCAGGTCTACCATACCTTAGAAAAGATTTTTCTTCAAAATTATCAGATAATGTCTCTAGGAAACATAATTTTGCGTAGTAAGTACATGATGAACAGAATATCAACTAGGTAAAGGAACTGGCATGTTCTGGCAGTTCAAGTTTTTTCCTGACAACAGTTCACCCAGTGTTGTCAAAGGCACACTTAAGCCCTGAAGCGAGGCTCAAAACATGTGGAGGCACTTCGTCTCGCTCTGCAGGTGCTTCAGTGCCGTCATCAAGACTCTAAGGCATACTTTTCCTTACCAAAGCAACACTAAACACTTGATATTTCACTTCATTGTAATTCTTTTTCAATTTGTTTGTCCATATATTTGTTATTCACA
Source organism: Nicotiana benthamiana (assembly GCA_034376525.1). Lineage (NCBI taxonomy): Eukaryota > Viridiplantae > Streptophyta > Magnoliopsida > Solanales > Solanaceae > Nicotiana > Nicotiana benthamiana. The sequence goes on from CM067336.1 coordinate 39,226,729, forward strand.
CTTATTAGTCTTGGACCACACATACATATTTATATTTTTTCTTCATCTGTATCTTTGGTCATTAAAGGCCATACTTTGTTTGCGCTTTGCTTTAAAGACCCAGTGGGCCTTAGAGTTTTTTTTGCTTTTCACCTTTTTTTTCGACCACACTTGTTCCAGTTTACTTCTTCCAATAAGTACACTCTCCTCTAGCTTGTGGGTCCAAAATCCTGTTCTATTTTTTTATATTGTGTCGCTTCTGTAGTTCTGATAGTTAACTGTCAAAATTTGTATTTTATTTCCATTTTACCTGATTGGTTTTATTTTCTACCTTTGCAGGTTTTATTTCGAAATTTGGGGCAGGGTTATTTTTGTTAATCCAAGTAATAATACTGTTAGATGCTACACACTCATGGAATGATTCATGGGTTGCAAAAGATGAACAAAAGTGGTTGGTTCAATTTCTTATCTTTTTTAATAATTTTATCCATGGACCTTTTTTTATCTTTAAAAGTTTGACATATTTTGTGCAGGTATATTGCTTTGCTTGTGATATCTGTGGGATGCTATATTGCAACATTTGCTTTTTCTGGAATCTTATTTATGTGGTTCAATCCTTCTGGACATGACTGTGGACTGAACGTGTTCTTCATTGTAACGACCATGATCCTTGCATTTGCATTTGCTGTTATTGCTTTGCACCCAAAGGTAAATGCTCTCTCTGCTGATGCTGTTTTTTTCACCTTAACACTTCTTCCTTGGAGGATAACTTTTTAAAAATATTGAAATGCTTCATATGCATTATGCATTACGAAGTCGATATCTCTTGCGGATGACTTGCATATACTTGTATGCATATGTATAAGTCAAACAGCTCCTTAAGGGTTACCCGTCTATTCCATGCATTCAGAAGAATCACTTTTGGTACTTAATTTTTTTTTTCTTGTGTTTTTACTTAATACTAATCATCTTTCTCCTTTAACTATGTCTAGGTAAATGGCAGCCTATTGCCGGCTTCTGTGATATCTGTTTACTGTGCTTATGTTTGCTACACCGGTCTTTCTAGTGAACCTCGAGATTACGTCTGCAATGGGCTTAACAAGTCAAAAGCTGTAATAACAAGTACCTTGTCCTCGGGATGCTTACAACTGTTCTCTCAGTTCTATATTCTGCTCTTCGTGCTGGATCTTCAACTACTTTTCTCTCTCCACCATCTTCTCCCAGAGCAGGTACTAAAACCTCTTTATGCTCTTAGTATTTCTTCCTCTGCTCAGCGAATGACTTACGATTAGTAAATCCATTTTCTCAATTCATGAAGATTCCTGTGATTTCCTCATCAAAAAATAAAATAAAATAAAGATTCCTGTGATTTGTCTGGTTATTGTCAATCTTGACTATAATGGGTGGTGATGACTTTTAGGAGAAGTTGTTTATGGTCATTATCACAGTATATGCTCGCTCCTCTTTTTTAATAACCCAGGTGAAATATTGTTTGTGTTTTCTTAACAATGGATCTTCTAGCATGTACTACCTGTCGTAGCTGTGTGTTTATGCCTAGGTGAATTAAGATGGTGAATTTGTTACTCATATGCGGAAATATACTCATACAGATTAGTGAAACATACCCATTGTTTATTTCAACAAAACTCTAATGTTAAGCGACAATATATTAGTACACCACACCTCTCACTTTTGTGATCCATCCATTCATGAGCAATAGTCATCAAAAGTCTTGCACATGATGCTGCTGATATCTTGCTGTAGAATTTCTCTATCTGCATATTTTACGCTACTTCACGAAAAATTTCCTGACAAGTACCAATATTCTGTTATAGGTGAGAAGAAATCCCTTCTTGCTTCCGAGGAGCTGGAATCTGGGAAAGGATCAGCAGAAGCACGGCCAGTGAGCTATTCCTACTCATTCTTCCATCTGATATTTGCTCTGGCTAGCATGTATTCTGCAATGCTTCTTTCTGGGTGGACTAGCAGTTCTGAGAGTTCAGACCTAATCGATGTTGGTTGAACATCTCTTTGGGTTCGCATATGTACAGAATGGGTTACTGCTGGACTATATATTTGGTCCCTCGTGGCTCCATTGCTCTTCCCTGACCGCGAATTCTATTGATCCTTGTATAATGATCAAATATGTAGTTGTCTGTCCTTGTTAATGTGTGTCTTCAACTTGTATCAAGCTTGTTATGTAAATATAAATGTCCTTAGTGCTTCTACTGAAAGACCAAGATGTAGTCGTCTTTATCTACCGATAAATTATATTATTATTCTATATATTAGAAGAGCTAGGGCTTCGACCTAGCTGCTTATATGTCATTAATTTTGTAGTTGAGGGCAATTTAGTGACATTATCTAACATAACGAGTCTTTTAATATGAAGCTAATAGAGCGTGTCAGAGATTTTAGTTTTATGCATCTACTTTCTTCGGTTCCATCGCCTTTGCGCCAACATAACCACTGCCGTTGAGTTATACCAACTGTACTGTTCCTTGCCCCTTCCCTTTTTGGGGGTTTTTGTTTTGCCTTAGTTTATATTATTAGCTTCCGTATAAGAACAACAACTACCTCGTATACTCCTACAAAGCGGGGTGTGGGGAGGGTAATATGTAGACGGGCCGTACCCTACCCGAAAGGGCACAGAGGCTGTTTCCAATCGACCCTCGGCTTAGTGAAGGAAAGCAAAAACAAAAACAAACACAAAAAAACATTAGTAACTCCAGCAGAAATAGCGTAAATAATTATCTAAACATAAGAACCATAAATAAAATAGCATGCAATAATATCAGACAATAACTACCATAAATAATTACCATAAAGGAGACGCAAGGGGAACACAATCTAATTCACAAATTATCTATGGAAAGCCTGCCAAGCCTCACCCAACCCCGGGTGAGGAGTACGAAAAACTCTAGGAGATCCTATCTTACGACCCTGATACTAGACCTCCAGACTTTTCTATCAAGGGTCATATCCTCGCAAATCGGCATTCTAGCCATGTCCTGCCAATCACCTCTACATTTGAATTCTGCTTCAGCTATCCAAGATGCGCATAACGGGAGATAGCCGAAAGCTTCAGTATCGACGATCTCACCTATCCTTAAACCCTCAACCTTATTTGATAGTACTTCATGTGCTTGCCTCCTATGTTTTACAGCAGAGAGTTTGGATAGGGATGTTTTTGTATCTTGCATGTTTCGTAGAATGCGCTTGAATTTCTCCAGTAAATTTAGAATAATTTTTTGTGAACCCTAAGGATAGACAGACCTTATTAGCACTCTCAAAGTGAGCTATCCTAACCCACTGTTGAGATATTGAGGAGGATTCAGATAAGGTACCATATCTTGAAATACTCAAGTTCTATTACTTTTTGTAGATAGACTTGGGTCAATTTTGTCTTCTTCTCTTAAGCCTTTATAAGACATAAATGTGTAAGATATATGGATTTATATCTAGATATATGGACTTATATCTACACACATATGAATAATATATGGATAATTATATGTTATGTGCTATCTTTTGGTTTAGCCTAATTATGTGGTCTTATGGACATTATGTTAAGGGGGCCAATGTATTGTCATACTAAAGTGTAGGACTAATGTGTAGATACCCAAAAGGGTAACCTTAGTTTATGATGGGCTAACTAAGGTTACATAAGTAACTATGGTTACTTGCTTGTGACTCTTGAGTTATGTAACTCTTGCAAGACATAACTCTTGTCTTGTAACTCTTGTCTCTTGGGTTATGTAACTCCTAGAGTTATAAAGTGGGGTTATGGTTCCCATTCTAGTGCAAGACAAGTTCTTCTTCTTCCCATTGAATCAAGAACCATATTGTCCATTGTCTTGCAAATAGGGTGGAAAACCATAAGCCAAATTTTGATAATTGTCATAACACTATTATTGTGAACCTTTTCATATATTGTTGAGTATTGTGGATACATTCTTGTGGGGACAAATATACTTCAAGAAACTTGAAGGAAGGCTAAAGGAGTTCACAACAAAGGACAATCATCAAAAGGAGGCTCAACATTTCCACATATGGATTCAGGTTAGCTTCCGCTCATGTAGTTTATATATCCGAATTATTCAATATGAAGGTTGTTGTCTTTAGTAGGAATCATAATCCTAACAATTGGTATCAGAGCCACCCTTCAATTTTGGATAATTTGGATGTTCATAAGGTTCATGTTATATTAGGATTCATGTTAAAGTATAATTAGAATTTTGTTTATGAAATTCTACCATGAAATAGCATGATAGCATGATCTTATGAATGTTATGATTTGATTCAGTTTGATGTTTTTATATCATGTTAAAACGTTGTATATAGCATGATTTAGTTGGTAAATAACATGTTTTCATGTTTAAAGATTCATGTTAAAAATCATGTTATAATTCAGAAAAAGTATACACTGTACAATCGATTGTATACACTCCAGTGAGATGAAATGTTTTTAAATTATACCTGACAATCGATTGTCTGGATTTGACAATCGATTGTCTGGTCCAGTAACTTAGAAAAATTTTTCCTTGTCACATCCAGTGACTTAAAATTTTTTCAGAAAAAACCAAACAATCGATTGTCTGTCTTGACAATCGATTGTCTGGTCCAGTAACTTAGAAAAATTTTTCCTTGTCACATCCAGTGACTTAAAATTTTCAGAAAAAACCAAACAATCGATTGTCTGGATTTGACAATCGATTGTCTGGTCCAGTAACTTAGAAAAATTTTTCCTTGTCACATCCAGTGACTTAAAATTTTTTCAGAAAAAACCAAACAATCGATTGTCTGTGTTGACAATCGATTGTCTGGTCCAGTAAAGTTTAAGAAAAACGTTTCAACTCTCTTAAGTTTCAGTGAATGTTAATTGTTTTATAGTCCATCAATTCTTATATATTATAGAATTGTCCAATTCAGTAAACAACGATTAATATTCAAGTGTTACACATCCAATCATGTAACACATTAAGTTGAGATTCATAAAATGGCTTAAGGAACTAAAGTTTATAGCATCTAATATTTTAGTTATTCAATTGAAGCATTATGTTGCCAAAGTAACCTCTATTGTGTAGATTGATTAATTTTAAAATATAAGATGACTGTGGATGTTAGTCTTCCATGCGTTTAACATCGGCCCAAAGGAAGGTGTTATTTGGCAGGAATTCGAACATTCTTGTGGTGGTAAATATGAGACGATTATTTGGTTTTCCATGTGAATATTAAATCGGCCCAAAGGAAGGTTTAATATTTGACAGGAGTTTATTGTCTATGTTTGATCACTACACCAAGAGTACCACTTACAAGTTGTTTTTCTGTCCAAAGACTAAAAACAATGTTGTGCTAGGTATCTTGTAATGGGAAATGCCTAATTTTGAATCTATAAAGTTAAAGTTCAAGTATTTGTAAGCATGTATTTAGTAATCCTTTTATTCTATTTTCAGTAAATTCTTCTGCTTCTACGATCTCTGCCAATATCAATAGCATCCCTGTGCTTAACGGCACAAATTTTAAGGAATGGAAAGAGAATGTAATGATCATTCTCGGTTGCATGGATCTTGACTTATCACTTCGGATCGAGCAACCTACTCCTCTTGAGGATACATCCTCTTCTGATGACAGGAGGGTGATGGAGAAGTGGGAACGCTCGAATCGCATGAGTCTAATGATCATGAAGCGTGCAATTCCAGAATCATTCAGGGGCACTATGAATGATGAACCTGTTGCCAAATTTTTCCTTGAAAACCTCGAACAGCGTTTTATTCAAAACGAAAAGGCGGAAACAAGTGCACTATTGAGTAAACTTGTTTCTATGAGGTATAAGGGCAAGGAAAATATTAGGGAGTACATTTTGGAAATGTCTCATCTTGCTTCGAAACTTAAGTTACTCAAGCTAGTATTACCTGAGGAACTGCTTGTGTACTTTGTTTTGATATCTCTTCCGGCACACTTTAATCAGTTTAAGGTCAGTTATAACTGCCTGAAGGAGAAATGGACTCTTAATGAGCTCATTTCACATTGTGTGCAAGAAGAGGAAAGGATTAAGCAAGATAAGACTGAAAGTGCTCATTTGGCATCTTCTTCTAAGGAAACTAAGAAGAGGAAAAATAAGGAAGTTGCGGTTGTAAGGCCCAAGATTAAGCAACATAAGGAACCTAAGGTTGAAATTACTGGATTAGGTTGCTTTCTCTGTAATGGGACTGATCATGTAAAGAGAGATTGTACCAAGTACCATGCCTGGCGTGCGAAAAATTTCTGTCTCTTGTTTGTTCTGAAGTTAATATAATTTCGGTACCTAAGGATAATTGGTGGGTAGGTTATGCTGCTCACATAAAGATATCTATGCAGGGTTGCCTGAACTGCCGAAAACCAAAAGATGGTGAAAGATACATCTATGAGGGTGATGGCAAGAAGGTGCCAGTTGAAGCTATTGGCAAATTTAGGCTGTTGTTTAAGACCGGTTTTCATTTAGATTTGAATGAGACTTTTGTTGTACCGTCTTTTAGACGGAATTTAATTTCAGTTCCCCAATTGCACATATCCGGTTATAAATGTACATTTGGGGACAATAAAGTTAGTCTCTTTCGGAATTCAAATCTTATTGGTACTGGTGTTTTATCAACATTTGATAGCTTATATTTGGTTGATACAATAACTTCAAATAAAGAAACTTTGCATACAAGTTTAATGGTACCAAAAGTTAACTAATGAGAATTCTATTTCACTCTGGCATAAACGTTTGGGTCATATATCCATTCAAAGAATTCAGAAACTCGTGTCAGAAGGAATTCTTGATCCTCTTGATTCCTCAAATTCGGAAATTTTGTATTGAGTGTATCAAGGGAAAACAAACAAACAAGAACTAGATTAGGTGCTAAGAGAGATTCGGACGTCTTAGAATTGATACATACGGATATTTGTGGGCCATTTCCTACTCCTTGTCAGAATGGTCAACAATACTTTATCACATTCATAGACGATTACTCTCGTTATGGGTACCTATATCTTATTCATGAAAAGTCCCAATCCATATTAAAAACCGTAGCTTATATTCTTAATAGAGTTCCAACTGCAGCTACAATAAAAACCCCATATGAACTTTGGACTGGGCATAAACCCGGTATTCGGCATTTTCACATTTTGGGTTGTCCAGCTGAGGCAAGGCCTTATAGGCCGAATGAAAAGAAACTGGACGCTTAGACGGTTAGTAGCTATTTTGTTGGATACTCTGGAAAATTCAGGGGTTTTAAGTTTTATGATCCCACATCACGAACTATTTTTGAGACGGGAAATGCTAGGTTCTTTGAGGATATTGAGTTTGGGGGGTGGGGAGATAAAGTTGTTAGAGATTTTGTCTTTGAGGAAGAACATGTGTCTTTCCCTCAAGTTGTTGATGCAACTCCGGTTCAAGACAATCTCGAAAATCTCCCCCATCAGGACCCTGATATAACTAATGAAAATCAAACTCAACAACCTCAAGAAACTGAAATGCCATTAAGGAGATCCACTAGAGAGAGGAGAAATGCAATTTCGGATGATTATTATGTATTTCTCCAAGAACAAGAAAGTGATATTGGACTTGAGGAAGATGATCCAATCAACTTCCGTCAAGTCATTAAGTGTTCTAACTCTCAAAAGTGGATTGATGCCATGAATGATGAGATGAAGTCTATGAGCGATAATGACGTTTGGGAGCTTGTTACATTGCCCGAAGGTATTAAACCTATTGGTTGTAAATGGATTTTTAAAACCAAAAGGGATTCAGGGGGCAATGTTATTAAGTACAAAGCTCGTCTTGTCGCAAAAGACTACACTCAGAAAGAAGGCATTGATTATAAAGAGACTTTCTCTCCAGTTTCATCGAAAGACTCTTTCAGGACTATAATGGCATTAGTAGCACATTTTGATCTTGAGCTTCATCAAATGGATGTTAAGACTGCTTTTCTCAATGGTGACATTGAGGAAACAATTTATATGGTGCAACCTGAAAACTTTGTTTCGGATGAATCAGAGAAGAAGGTTTGCAAATTAAAGAAATCCATCTATGGGCTCAAGCAAGCTTCTCGTCAATGGTATTATAAGTTTCATGCAGTCATTACATCTTTTGGTTTTGAACCGAATATTGCTGATGACTGTATATACCATAAGTTCAGTGGGAGTAAGTATATTTTCTGGTTTTATATGTCGATGACATACTGCTTGCCTGTAACGATATAGCATTATTACTTGAAACTAAGAAATTTCTTTCAAAGAAATTTGAATTGAAAGATCTTGGTGAAGCTTCTTTTGTATTAGGAATTCAGATACAACGAGATCGCTCTAAAGGTGTTCTCGGTCTGTAACAAAAAGGCTATATCGATAAGGTTCTGAAAAGATTTGGCATGCAGGATTGTAAACCAGGCAACACCCCTGTTGCTAAGGGAGACAAATTTAGTCTCAAACAGTGCCCAAATAATACTTATGAAATTTCGGAAATGCAGAAGACGCCTTATGCTTCGGCTGTAGGTAGTCTGATGTATGCTCTGGTTTGTACAAGACCTGATATAGCATACATTGTTGGGATGTTAGGCAGATATCTAAGAAATCCGGGTATGGACCATTGGTAGGCAGCCAAAAGGGTCATGAGGTACATACATAGAACAAAGGATTACATGCTTACATACCGGAGTTCGGACCAGTTTGAGATCATCAGGTATATCGACTCCGATTTTGCCATTTATGCTAATAACATATGTAACCATGGTTGCATATGTTAATAACAACAGTATTTTGACGAAAGCGAAACATAAGGACGTCAAATTTCGGGTTGTTAAAGAAAGAGTACAAAATGGACAATTGTGTATTAAGTACATAAGTACAAACTCCATGCTTGCGGATCCGCTCACTAAGGGATTGACACCAAAAGTATTTCTTGAGCATATTGCTTGTATGGGTGTCAAATCAGATAAGGATTATGTATTTTAGTGGGAGTTTGTATTGCACATTTATGTAATTGTTCATTATATTCAGAAATTCAGTAATTCAGTTATATCTGCGCAGATATTCAGTTTTAAAGTTTTTGTACTCTTACAGTTTAAGTATGATCTCAATAAAGAGAACCAGTTGGAAATAGACATTCTATTGACCACACTTTATGTTATTTCCATGCTACATACCTACACTTGATCCATGTCGTTGGTTATATTGATATACGTGATCTATGATTGGTTCTAGTTACGAATGAGTAACGACGAGCTCTTAGGTCCTATGTTGGTATGATTGATGGACCGGATTGTTCATGACAATTTTATTGTGATAGCAATTTTGTGCACCTAAGGTTTGTAACATATAATATTAAGGATTGTACATATGTTTGTATATCTCGTCCAAGTGGGAGATTGTAAGATATATGGATTTATATCTAGATATATGGACTTATATCTACACACATATGAACAATATATGGATAATTATATGTTATGTGCTATCTTTTGGTTTGGCCTAATTATGTGGTCTTATGGACATTATGTTAAGGGGGCCAATGTATTGTCATACTAAAGTGTAGGACTAATGTGTAGATACCCAAAAGGGTAACCTTAGTTTATGATGAGCTAACTAAGGTTACATAAGTAACTATGGTTACTTGCTTGTGACTCTTGAGTTATGTAACTCTTGCAAGACATAACTCAAGACATAACTCTTGTCTTGTAACTCTTGTCTCTTGGGTTATGTAACTCCTAGAGTTATAAAGTGGGGTTATGGTTCCCATTCTAGTGCAAGACAAGTTCTTCTTCTTCCCATTGAATCAAGAACCATATTGTCCATTGTCTTGCAAATAGGGTGGAAAACCATAAGCCAAATTTTGATAATTGTCATAGCACTATTATTGTGAACCTTTTCATATATTGTTGAGTATTGTGGATACATTCTTGTGGGGACAAATATACTTCAAGAAACTTGAAGGAAGGCTAAAGGAGTTCACAACAAAGGACAATCATCAAAAGGAGGCTCAACATTTCCACATATGGATTCAGGTTAGCTTCCGCTCATGTAGTTTATATATCCGAATTATTCAATATGAAGGTTGTTGTCTTTAGTAGGAATCATAATCCTAACAAAATGGTGCTTCTACTTTCAGATAGATAACATTGCACAAATTGCGTAATTAATATGCTTGTTAGCTATCGCTGATTCTATATGGGTCTCAATTATTTGAGGCTTTGAGCTATAATAAACAGTTGTTTCAAGTAAAATTAGAGTAGATTTCTAGACTTTCCATAGCTTGAAATGACGATGAAAAGAAAAACGAGGAGGAAGACGCAATATTAAATTTTTCTTTGTTAACTAAAAATGTAATTAATCAATTAATACTTTTGCTCGAGAGAGTATGATGAGGAAGTAAACCTGTCTAAGGGTCGGAACGGTTCCGGATCGGACCAGACCAGTGTAAACCGAGATCGGACCGGCCTGGTTACTAAGGGGCCGGGTGGGCTGGGTTCGTGGGGGGAGGGGGTTGGTCCGTTTGATTTTTTTAAGTTGTAACCGGACCGGACCGGTTCGGTCTGGATGAATAGTGGACTGTACCAGTTAAACCGGCCCGGACCGGCTCGGTACAATGGTAATTTTTTTTTTAATTTTCTCACTTTGTGGGGCCCACAAGACCGTTGGCAACGGTCAAAATTGCTTCAGATCCGTTGGCCAAAGGATTTCTTTGCAACATTGGCCATTTTTTTGTTTATTTTCTTGTATTTATTAATTTACAATATTAACCCTTCTTAAAATCTATAAATGCCCTCCCCTCTTCTTCATTTCTTCACTCAAAATTCTTATCTAAATCTCAATTCTCAAATTCTTATTTTCTCTCTTCCCTTCAATTTGCAAGATTTCATATTCTAATTTTATAATTTTTATTTGGCTCTCTTTTCTTGAGTTTAATTTACTGAAAATTGTCATTTGGAAATTGAAGTTCGAAGTTCAAAGTTAATATACTTGGTTGATGTTTGTTTGTGGTAACACCGGAATTGTGTAATCAAGTGCTCAATTTATTGTCGAATTCGGTGCACTCCCTCCAACTCTTTCTCTTATTTAATATTTTAATTACATTTAATTTTAGCTTATACTTAAATTTTTACAATATGTTTAGTGCTGCTAAAAGGCATGTAGAAAAGTTACTGGTAGGGGTGGAAATAAAAAAGAGGTAATCCTGTAGCTTCCGGTAGTAACAGTAATAACTCAATAATACATGTTTCCGAATCATCGCCTAATGATAATGTAGAGATAGATTATGAACAATTACAAGAAGATTTTGGAATAGAAGATAATGAAATTGGAATAGAAGATGAGATAATACCTACCCTACTAGTAGAAATGTTGGTAGTGTTGGAGTTGGAGTTGCGAGTGCTACAAGGGGTAGACCATCAGTGGCTCCGACTTCTAATCGTAAAAGAAGAAGTCTGGTATTGAAATTTTTTGAAATAATAGAAGGTACTAATAGAGTTAAGTGCAAACTTTGTAACGAAACTTTGAAACATTTAACCGGAGGAAATTTATGGGGGGATTGAGACACTTAGTAGACATATGAGATCTGACCATCCCATAGAATGGGGCAATAATGGGGATGAAAGTCAAACAACTATTAACCCTACTACTGGAGGTCTAGTAAAATATGATAAAATGAGGGATCGTGAGGAATTAGCAAAAATGATTGCTTTGGGTTGTCTACCTTTTACTTTTGCTTCTTCATCGTATCTTATTATGTATATTCAAAGAATTTACAATCCTTTATTTAAAGGTATCCCTAGAAATACTTGTATAGCAGATATCTTTAGACTTCATGGACAATATCAAACATACATACGTTATTTGTTTAGCCACCTTCCTTCTAGAGTATGTCTAACTTCTGATATTGGCCATGATGTTAATGGAAATGATTATTTGACTATTACATGCCATTGGATAGATGATAATACTTGTATGCAAAAACGTATTATCGCTTTTAAATATGATGAAGATCAGAGTCATACTGCTACGTTTATAAGTAGTACTATTGTTGAAGTTGTTGAATTTTATAATCTAAACCAAAAAGTTTTGTGTATGTCTTTTGGTAATGCTTCAAACAGTAATGCCGCAATTTCAATTTTAAAATTGTATTTGCAACCACCTCTTGATGATATTTTTCATGTTAGGTGTGCATGTCATGTTTATAATTTAATTATTAAAAGTGGCCTTGATTTATTTTCAGTTGAGATTACTCATGTTAGAAGAGCAGTTGGTGTTATTCAAGGAAATAATAGACAATCTAGAATAAAAAAATTTAAGACTAAGAGTATCCAGTATAACCTTACACCTAGATTCATGCCAGACGAAATTGTTACTAGATGGAATTATACATATATATTTTTAAAATGTTGCTATAAATATAGATTTCCAATAACTGAAGTTGATTATGCACATTGTACTGATCCTAGGCGTATGTTACCAAGTGATACTTGGGAGGTCATTAATGATGATGTTCAATTTTTACATAAATTTTATACTGCTACTGTTGTTTTTTCTTGCGCATATTACCCCACTGTTACTATGACTTTAGTACATATAGCTGAAATTTCTTTTCTACTATCTGAATTTAAGAAGAAAGAAAAATATAAGGATGTTGTTGAAAAAATGCAAGCAAAATTCAAAAAATATTTCTTTCCAATTTCCCCGATTTACTTAATTGGTGCAGTTTTAAATCTTTCTATTAAAATGTCTGATTGTCACCAATTAATGAATTCTTTATATACTTATATGGAGATTGGAGAAACTGAAACCCCAAATTTATATGATTCTATGAACAAGCTAAATGAATATTTACAACAACTATATAATTATTACGCAAATGAATGTGATAATACTGCTCGTGCTTCTGGCAGTGTTAATCCCGCTATGCAATGTAGCAGTTCTGCTACTGTGGATGATGAAGAAGGCCTTGATAGTTTTAATATTTTTTTCTACATTTTCTAACACTCAAACCAGTAGCAGGAATATTGATGAACTTCAATTCTACTTGCAGAAGCAAAAGGAGCCTCGCACAAAGGAATTTTTACCGTTGGGATGCTGGCATGAAAATGAAAAGCAATTTCCTGTTCTTTTCGCTATGGCTCGGGACGTGATGAATGTGCCAATTTCTATTGTTGTATCGGAGAGTGCATTTAGCCAAGCAAGACAACAACTTGGAGATACCCGCCACTCATTGGGAAGCAATGCTTTGGAAGTTTTAGTATGTTTCAGAGATTGGAATAGATCGGTACGAAGAAATCAAGGAAAGGAAGATGTTGATAGCCCAGAAGACGAGGAACTTGGAGATATATTAACCCATGGAAACCCATCCGAATTTAACACGCCAGAAGAAGGTCAATCAGTTCATATTGATTATGATGAACTTGTTAGGGCGATGCAAAACATTTGAAATTACTATTTTACTTGTTAGAAAAAATGTAAACATTTCATTTTCTACTTTTCAATTTGAAATTAATAAATAAAATAGCACTTGCAATAAGTGCAATTTTTTCCCATCTTACTTGTATTCATTCAATTATTACAAAGTATTAATATAACTTAATAGTTATACTATACATAATTTTAAAAAAAGTGAAAATATACTAAACCCGGCCCGGCCCGACCCTCTCAACCCGTAACACGTATGGTTCAATTTTTACCCGAACTAACACAACCCGCTACGAAATCGTTACTGTGCAACCTGGCCTAGAACCCGGACGGGTAAAAAAAAATTGGCCCGGACCGGACCGGACCAGCCGGCCCGTTAGACAGGTTTAGGAGGAAGTGTTATCCATATCTTCCTGTGGTGTGCTTGATAGCAAATGTATGTTGATGACACATGCGTTATATATTACATTCTCTTTAATTCCAGTGGTTCTTTTCATGGTAATAATGAGCATGAAAATGATGCATGAAGTAGTACCAGAACATGTATCCAACATCCGGTATCTCTTTATTATCATACCAAAAGAGTTCCAAGTTCTACTCAATTGACCAGATATATATTTTTGATCTTTCATTTACATGTTGATTGGCACGTATATGGATAAGCTACTATGGATCCAGAAGCAACAATTCAAGTTCGAGATGATTTGAGATATGTGGTAGCACTTGATAGAAATGATTAAGCATAGCTCTCAACTTTGGTAGATAAATAAATACTCATTACAAGATGACTGTAGATTGGACCAGAGGCGGATGAAATGTACTGTACCTGCTTCATCTGAATCCAGATTTTTCGATACGGATTATAGATATATGTATAAAAATTCACCAAAATTGTAATAAGTTGTAGGGCTTGTAGGTATGAGCCCGTAACTTAAAATACAATGCGTTTAATGCTAACAACTTTAAAGGTTGAACCATAAAACTTAAATTAAATCTGAATCCTGATGGTTTATTTGTCCTGTTTATTTTCTTCCAATACTTGAAATTAAATATGTTACATTAGAAGCAACTATATATTAACCCTTCTTCATTTTATTGTAGTAAGTTGTATCATTTGTAAAACATTGCAGGAGAAACGACTAGAAGCAGTGAAATATGGAGGAGCATGGTGGCGTGTACACACATTTTTTGCTAGCCAACAATGTAGTTTATATTTGTATATTTGTAGATATTGTTGACACTGTTATGAAATAATATAAAGACAAGAACAATAATGCAAGAACAAGAGCAATAGAGAGAATAGAGAGAGAGGAGTATTCTCATTGATACTTAGAGATTGTTAGGGGTGTATTACAATGGTAGAAGACCCCTTTATTTATAGGGAGGTAGTGACTTAGCTACCAAGAATAAAACTCTAGAATCTCTCTAATTATAGACATTCACCTTAAATAGAAGTCTATTTATAACACTCCCCCTTGAATGTCTATTCAACAATGTGCCTCGTTAAAACCTTAAAACCAAAACCCAATGGGAAAAATTAAAGAAAGGAAAAAGAGTACACATGTTTGAATATGCGCCTATTGGTTGCCTCGTTAAAAACCTCGCAAGGAAAACCCATTTGGGACAAAACCTTGTAAGGGAAAAAGAGTGCAACGCGCATTAACTCCCCCTAATAAGAACATCAATTTATATCCTTGAGCATTTGCATTCCAATCTTGTGCATCATCTTCAAAACGATCTTTGGTAGACGTTTGACAAATCAACCATATTGACTTGAATAAATATTCCGCACCTTGAAATCATCATTCTTGATAGATATGAACATCTTCATATAATGTCGTGGAATAACTTTTCAATATCTCCATAGATGTATCCTCAATGCCATCATGCTTATAATTATAGCAAGATACATATGTACACAAATTGTACTAAGGATGTGGTACTTCAGGACCAAGAATTGCATATGCTTCAAGCAACTTAAATCTTTCAAGTTAAGTCATATAAGCCATATAATAGACTTTAGATGCATATCAAGTTTTCCATGTCATGCTAGACAAATAAGATATCGAAAACTGATTATACATACCTTTGACTTTATACTTTCAAGCATTTGAACTATAGGTTCAAAACTACATGTCTTTCATATGGAATCAATTCTTCTTGAATTGTATCTCTTCCATTTAGTTACTTTCTTTGGGTCAGCAAATGTGTATAGCATGCTTTGCAATATGTTGCAATTGAATTATCCCTTTTATGAACTTCAGGTTCATATCATGATATTCGGGGATATACATATCCAAATGATAATTCATCCCATGTAACCTTTTCTCAAGTGTTTATCATGTCTCCCCCTCATGTTAGAAAAGCTAACTTGTTTCCTCAACTTTGGGAAATCATCTTTGTGCATTATTATGTCAATATACACAGCACATTAATAATAAGATGAAATTATTTGGTTCCTGACCCTGAACCACTTGTGAGGGGAGAATATAATATACTCTCGTATACAACGTATATCAAACTGATATATATAACTTTGTTCTCATAAGAAACAGTTTAGCTATTAAGTGGAAGCACTCAATAATTATCTTGCTAAACCAACTTTGATATAAACCAACATATCAAGATGAACTATCTTGAGTAGGAAATCTGGAAATTATGCTCGAAGTTAGATTACTGAGCAATTTACCTCGCAAGCACCGGCCAGGCTGCGGGTTAATAACAATTGCGCATGTAACCATTTCATAGATGCATCATATGTGGTATACATGGCAGGTGAATGGGCCCATATTCACCTTTGATATTTCCAGAATTTATGGGCTTTAACCCGAACTCTTTAGTTGGTCAGTTCATTAATGAGAACAAGCGATACAAGAGAATTCGTAAAGAACTTTCTAGTTCTTTGATATTCACCTATGTGAATTTGCACATCATACTTAAAATGAGATGGCTAACACGAATGCCAACTGAATAAATTATCAATATTGGTAAACTTCAAATTTACACCATGACATGTGCACTTATCAATAAACTTCAGGTTTATTATGACATGGGTTTTTATACCAATAGATATCCACTTTATTGTGGCATTCTTTCGTTTGTGTAGTACAAACTGGAGAACAAAGCGGGTAGCTTTTTATATGCAAATTACCCCTCTACAAGTTGTAGTAATAGGAGATATCAAAGCCTTCCTTTATTTATAGTCTCAATATAATCAATCGTTTTCGCGTGTACTTTGGAAACTGAATAAGTTTCTTTGAGACTTACTACAGCACAATACTCAACTGTGTTTCTCCAACATAGTAATAATTGGCTCTTCTAGAGCTCTCAATTAATTTTGTACTACCACAGATTCATTAACATCCATGTGGTGAATATCTTTCTTAAAGAGAAAGTTATACCATTATGGTCATGTCAAACTTATATGCAAGATATGTTTCTTGCATTATCGTTGTCCTTTAATAGTCATATTTCCAAAATACTTTGGCGTACAATAGGTACGTGACCAACGATCATTCATGCCATATATCATCTCAAACCTCCTTCTAGGGGTGAGTGTGGTATCATCTCAAACCTCCTTCTAGGGGTGAGTGTGGTATATTTAATACCAATTTCATGTTCATATTCTTCCAATAATGAATATGTATTCGTGAATCAGATGTTGTCACATTCACTTCGGGGATATGTGATTTTGTTATCCTTTTCAAATCTATAAATGCGTCAGGCATTTGATTTGCTATTCTTTGCAAATGGATAATCTTTTGTGCCTCTTTCACAAATAGAGGTATGTGGATCAAGATGATATAATGATGCATTTTTCCACAAAATTTCCCGTTTGGTTTCACCAACTTCTCCCCCTAATTTTGGGAAAAGTGTCTCATCAAATTGACAGTCTGCAAATCGTGCAGTGAACAAATCTCCTGTCAATGTTTCGAGGTAGCGAATAATGGAGGGCGATTCAACCTCAACATATATTCCTAACCTTCTTTGCAGACCCATTTTGGTGCGGGATGGCGGTGCTACAGGCACATATACTGCGCATCCAAAGATTCTTAAATGGGATATATTTGGTCCATGACCCAAAACCAATTGCAACGGGGAATATTTGTGTCAATTCGTCAGTCAGAGACGAACTAGCATTGCTGTATGCAAAATGGCGTGTCCCCAAACCGAAGTGGGCAGCCGACGAACTAGTATTGCTGCATGCAAAATGGCGTGACCCCAAACCAAAGTGGGCAGCCGACGAACTAGCATTGCTGCATGCAAAATGGCGTGACCCCAAACCGAAGTGGGCAGCCGACGAACTAGTATTGTTGCATGCAAAATGGCGTGAACCCAAACCGAAATGGGCAGCTTCGTTTTCATGAAGAATTCAAGATTATTCTCATCTATTGTCTCAATATGATATCCATTTTGAATGATATCTTTAAAACTCAACAAGTTCCTTTTAGACTTGGAGGAGAACATTGCGATTGATATCATTAATACTCAACAAGTTCTTCTTAGACTTGGAGGAGAATATTGCATTCTCTAAGATAAACGCCGTGCCTTTGGGCAGAGTTACAGTTGCTCTTCCGGAGCCTTCAATCAATTTACTTCCCATGGTTTGACATATAAAAGAAAATATACGAACATGAGAATAAACAACTTCAATCCGTTTGTGTCACATTTAAATAATATTTTCAAAATCTGCCGCGGTCAGTTGACAAACTAAATCAGATAGTCGATTATCTGGAGTACTATGCAGCTTGAAAATTTCAGTTTAAGCACTTTCATAAAACAATCGATTGTTAAAGACACACAATCGATTTTTGAACATTGACAATCGATTGTTAAACACACACAATCGATTATTTGCTATTTTTGAAAAACTTCAGATCACACTGTCTTAAGACAATCGATTGTTAGACATAGACAATCGATTGTTGGTTATTTCTGAAAAATTCCAGACCTCACTGTATAAAGACAATCGATTGTTAGACATAGACAATCGATTGTTGGTTATTTTTGAAAAATTCCAGACCTCACTGTATAAAGAATATCGATTGTTAGACATAGACAATCGATTGTGGATGATTTTTGAAAAATTCCAGATTACACTGTCTAACGACAATCGATTGTTAGACATAGACAATCGATTGTGGATGATTTTTGAAAAATTCCAGATTACACTGTCTAACGACAATCGATTGTTAGACATAGACAATCGATTGTGGATGATTTTTGAAAAATTCCAGATTACACTGTCTAACGACAATCGATTGTTAGACATAGACAATCGATTGTGGATGATTTTTGAAAAATTCCAGATTACACTGTCTAACGACAATCGATTGTTAGACATAGACAATCGATTGTTGACTGTTTTTGAAAAATTCCAGATCACACTGTTTTAAAGACAATCGATTGTTGATCATTGACACTCGATTGTTTTGCAGTTTTTATGCGAAATATGAGATAACCGACTAGTTTTTCAGGTTAGTCGATTACCTCTACTGGAAAGTAAAAATATTATTGATATTTGAGCATATTGATACATTCTAAAGAACTAATACTAACATTATATCATGAACTAACTAATACGAGCTAATACTAATGGCTATTAGTTTATTCATTCACTAATACAAACAAGTAAAATAAAATCAAACAGCTCCATCTTCTTTCATCACGGATCCATCACCGATTAGGTGGTCTATCTTCCCCTCGGGTTGCTCAAAGAAGTCTGCCACATCCAAGTGGGTGATCTCAAAGTTGTCGTCAGAGACAAAATTCGTTTCAGGGCGTTTACTCTTTCGAGATGCTTGATAAAGGTCAACCAAATATCATGGTATACGGCAAGCCTTTGACCAGTGCCCGTTTCCACCGCAACGATAATATATAGTTTATAAACTATTTGCTTTTGGATTCTTATCGTATCGTGCTTGTGGCAGAGTGACCAACTCCAGGTTGTCATATCTCTTCTTTAAGCCATCTCACAAGATAGGTGGATCTTTGACTGTGATATATTCAATTTTCAAACCTTCATCAAGGTGATGGCGCAAGTAAATCAAGGCCTTCGCACAGTCTTGGGTGGATGCTTTTTCTCTATCTTTAATGGTGTCTCCGAGACCCATAACATCTAAATGGATTTCAGCATCCAACACCCATGTCATATAGTTCTTGCCCGAAATTTCAAGGGCAACGAACTTTCTTTTCATAATGTCAGACATAAAACAAAATTACATCAAGAGCGTGTTCATACTTACGGGCTCTATTACAATTATCACATTCACTTCAGGGAATGGATCATAATCATGTGCTTTACACAATCTCATGTCAAATATTACTTTCATAAAGTGAAAGATTATTTTGAGAATCTTTATTATTCTCATTATCACAATAATGACGATTATAATTTCGTCTATTGCCACGTCCACATCCATTGATACCTTTACGGTAATAATTTTGTCTTCTTTCAGACTTATCACATACTGCTACCACATTCTCTAAAGGGAATGGAGCAAATTCAATTGGACGGAATTCTTTGCCACGTCCACATTCATTGATACCTTCATGGTAATAATTTTGTCTTCTTTCAGACTTATCATATTCTGCTTCCACATTCTCTAAAGGGAATGGAGCAAATTCAATGGGACGGATTTTCAATCTTTTGCCCACAATCATACATGAATTTAATCATGGCAGGACATAGAGATTTTACCACTTCATGTGGTTACAATTTCTTACAAACTCCATTAGAGTTCTAATCAAACTTTGTTGTCTATGTTTGTATATAAAATCAAATTATAGAATTCCAAGAATTTGAAAGGGAAAAGTAAGTTACTTACCTTTAAGGTATACCAATAAATGTTGTGATATCAAATATACCTCTTGAGTTTCCATCGCGTTGCATTACTTTATGATGATACCATCTCTTCTATTTTTCCGTATAGAAATTAGAAAAAGGCGGCGATTGAGTTGAGAGAGCCGAATCGGCTATGAAGCAAAAACCCTACACAAACAAAAGTTAAAATAATCGAAAATTTCGATTGGTTAGAGACTCGTGCTGATAACGTGTTATGAAATAATATAAAGACAAGAACAATAATGCAAGAACAAGAGCAATAGAGAGAATAGAGAGAGAGGAGTATTCTCATTGATACTTAGAGATTGTTAGGGGTGTATTACAATGGTAGAAGACCCCTTTATTTATAAGGAGGTAGTGACTTAGCTACCAAGAATAAAACTCTAGAATCTCTCTAATTATAGACATTCACCTTAAATAGAAGTCTATTTATAACAGACACTGTATTTTGTGCCTTGGTATATATGTTTATAAACATCGATGTTTTGTTGAACTAGGAATATGTTTTTTCAAAAAGGAAATATGACCGAAAAGACGATATGACCATAAGTCAAGCCTGTAATATTTTGGGAAAGTATTCCAGCAATCAGCTAAAGCTATAATACACCACTACGAAATTATGTCTCGGGATATTTATGAGCTTGGGCCCGAGCTGCGCGCGGGTATCAATTGTCTAGTATTATAGAAGAGCCAAGGTTTCGACCTGGCTGCTTCTTGTCATTTAAGCAAATGATGAGGGTAATTTTGGTATTTCAGCATCTTTTATGTTTATTAATTTGCAGGATAGCTTGGAGATACTTGTACTTATTTTAATTTGTCATCCCGATCCCTATATTTCATAACGTTTCATCCAAACACTTTAACTTAATCAAAATAAGATTTTTAAACCATTTTGATCGTTGACCGAGCTTATGTGACATAAATATAACTGAGGTGGACAAAATGTGTATGCACGCGCCTAGCGAGCGTGAAGTGATGATTAAATCAGAAAAATAGAACAAAGTCAAAAAGTGACGGAAACAAAATGTATAGCAATTTATATCTTCTTCTAACCCAGGAGCCTCTTTCATTTTGGCTTGGACACTGTTGCCTTCTTCCGTTCCACATCCAAATAATACAGAGATGCAGTATTGCACAATGCTGTAATTTAGTTCTGAAATTCCTACAACTAATGTACAGTAAACTACCTTGTATTTCTCACCAAAAGATGCCATAGAAGCAGACCAAAAATATGTTCCAGAAAGGGAAGTCTCCAACATAAATAAACATAAGAGGCAAATAAATAAACTACCCTGTCAATTATGTGCAAAGGCACAAGCACATCCCACCAAATTCAAGAAAAAACTAGAGTAGAAAGAGAAGGTTAAATAGAGAAGGAAACTTTGAAGGATGGAAAGAATAGCTTGTCACCATGTGAGAATTTGTGTGTTTTTAAGGTTAAAAATGATGGTTATGTGTAAAGGAGAGAGAGAGTGGGAACGTGGAGAAAGGAGAAAAGATGTGGGATTCTAATTTTTATTTTTATTTTTGAAATTTATAAACTATAACTTTTTTATAAAAGTAAATTATGATATGGATATTATTTATCTAGATGCCATTGATGTGTCATCCATATCAGCGAGAGTGAATAACACATGGCATAGAGGTATTTGAAATATTGATTTTGATCGAGCTCAAATATTTAGACGAAACTTTATAAAATATAGGGACCGAGATGTCAAAACGAAACAATTACAGAATTCTGCCTTATTTATTTTACGTGTCTTATACTGTTTAGACCAGCCTACGTGTAAATTGGATATCCCCTACAGGCGTAGTATTGGTTTTTCCCTTTGGTTCTTTGAATTGTCAAGGAGTCAGCTTCTATCTACAACAATTGCGAGAGTCTCTCTCTTTGCTCTTCTTCTCAACTTTGTTTGTGTTGTTGAATGTTTTACCTGCTGGTATGTTCCTCTTTCAATTAATTTTGCCCATATCTTCTCCACTTTTTCCTTCATTTGTTTTTTCTTTTTCCGCTTCTTTTCCTAATTTCCAATATAATGGCGATTGTGGGTTAAATATGCAATTGTGATTAGACGCAGATAGATGCAAAGAAATAGATAGTGGTAGTAATTTCATTTTCCTTAAGACTCTTTTTTGAAGAGTATTCTCTTCGAATTAGGTCAGATTGGGGTTCTTTTCAATTCTCTTTCGCTGCTCTTTTCTGATTTTCCTCATATCTTTTTTTCTTCATTTTTTCTTTCGCTTCTCTTCTTTGTTTTTTTCCTTTCAGTGCTTTTTTTTGGGGTTCTCTTCGTACATCCTAATTTTGCTATTCCATGATTGTTATGTGCTCAACGGGTGTGACTTGATTAGATAGCTATAAAGTAACATATCTATTTCCATAATAAAATTCAATTTTTTTTTTTCAAATTCTGACTAGCTGGTTTGTATCGAATTAACCTTGAGATACTTCTTCTTTTGTTTTGCTCCAAAGCGAGCTTTAAACAGCGAGTTTTCTTCTTTAAAGCAAGAAATAAGTTAATCTTTAGTTCTATTTATGGATAATTGTGGTTCTCCAATATAATATATGAATTTTGTCTATGCGATTATCCTTTATTGCGTGTATTGTAAAGTCCATTTTAGTGCGTCCAGTCATGTTTTATTTATACTTTTGTTGGACCTGTTTTTAGAGGTCTAATGCAGAAAAATATCACCATCCCAGGCTATATAAATATGATCTCTCAATAACTATGGGAGAAGGGTGAATCAAGTAGAACACCGATACTAAGTGAGGATGATATCGCAGGTTTTGATTTCGTGGTTGTGGGAGTTTGTACCAGTTGAAATAGTAATAGTAATACTAAATGCTCCAAAATTTCTAATTTAAGTTAAAAATAAACTTGGTTGAACTGCTCTGCTTTTTACTCTGTTGTGTTTAACCGTTGAACTTTCTGTGTTCTTACCGAATTTAAGACGATTTAATTATAGCAAGCCTAAGGTTTGAATTTCTTGCCTTTTGCTCCTTTCTGGAATTGTAAAGTTCTGATATCTATACTGAAGTATTGTTTGTGTATTAGTAAAACTGTTCGTAAGTTGTGTGAAGATAGTCCACGAGAATTTTGACAGACTAATATGGAGCAACACTGTCAAGGTTTCAAAATAGGCAAGTGATGAGACTACCCCAACTTCAATTACCCACAGTAGAGTAACTGCGTAATAATTATGATTTGTTCTTCCCTGCAGTATTGAATTAATTATGGCTAGATTATATCATGTTTACTCTAATTTACATTTTATTATTCTTTTTAGACATCATTTTGAGGTACAGTTAAGAATTTAGGTTTATCGAATGCAAGCTGTAGTGCATTGCGCTACGTAATCCAAAATACTCAATTATTTTGTGAAGGAAGCCTATATTTATGCCAAAAGGAGCAAATGCAATTTCCTCGATTAACTCTTGAGCTTGAGGAAAGCTATATGTTTGAACAAAAACATATTGTTACTACATAGGGCCTTATACTCTTCCTACTTATGCGAGAGGTAACTGCTAAAATAGACGAAAATTCCTTAACTATTCACCTAAAAGTTTAGCATCAAATATGAGAGTGAAATAGCATATCTATAAGAGCAATTGGAGTAGAGAAGACGGACAAGTTGAAAAAAGATGGACAAGCATAAAAGCAAACACTTTTGTGTGTACTATGAATGCATAAGTTCCTCTTTCCATTAGACCGTTCAAACTTGTGATTTGTGTATTGAGATAATTTTGTATTATGTTATATGCAGAGCCCATGTAATATGTTTTGTTCGTGATTTGCACCATGAAAGTTGAAAGGTGTGCTCTTTATCTAGCTTTTTAAGTTTATCTTGGCTTTTAATGCCCTGGGAAGTACCAAAATTGGAATAAATAAAATGATGCTTTTTGTTGTTGACATAATATAAATTGGTAACGGACGCCTTGCTGATTTGGTTGACTGTGATGTTAGTTAATATGTACGTTAACCATCCTATTTAGATTCAAAAGATACTTTCTTCTTCATTCTTAAGTAAATAAATTTGATAATACATGGTTTATGGAAGGAACTGTATATGGCTGTAATTTCTTTTGTTTGCAGGTCCCTTGCTAAAAGAACTAAAACCAGATGCAGAAGATGAGGTACTACTCACAAAAGTGAAGGTAGAAAACAAATTTGTCAAGAAAGAGAACTGGTAGAGGCACTCACAACGAAGTGACGTCGAACCAAACTTGCTGCAGGTTCCAACTGCTCTCTTCTTATAGTTGGGATACTACTAGCACTTCCAACAACATCCAAAAGTATATATAAAAAATCTTAATAGGCAGGGTCGTGTCATATAATCTCTGTATCAGTTTGTTGTTTCTTCTAGGTGTTGATGGACAGGTAGCATATAAAAGGATTTACGAGGTCGTGCATACCCCATGGATCCAATTTAAATCATATTGGATCTGATATCTGTCAAGATGTCCTAGCATTTGCGGAAAATCATGTCATTCGTATTGATTCCGTTGGCTATCTGCTCAAAGAAAGACGTGTTGGATGAATGTGGATGACCTTTTCAATACATGGCTGTTCATATTATTTAGATATCTTATTCATGTGCATCAGTAAGTATTACCAATTACTTGACTCCTACACATTTAAGAATTTTGGTGATGCTCAGCACTTATTGACAGTGTAGTTATACATTCATTTAGTTATTACTTCAATTTAAGTAAACAAAATCCGTGTCAGAAAGATTGGACGGTAACACATGTTGCTATGTAGAAACTGCTCGTTATTTGGTTATTCAATCTATTTTTTGTGCAGCAAGCATGTACAACAACTTCAACTTAGTGCCAGACATTCTTGAGATTAGGCAGGTTTGTCTCAATTATGAAATACTTGTGCTCGAACGTTTTTATTCTTAGCACTAGCGAGAGAAGATGAAGAACATAGTTGATATACTACACGGGGATGAATATTATGTCAAATTGTGCTTATTTCTTTTTTCTTATCTTAATCCTATTAATACATCGGTTTCAAACACACTTTCTCAATTGCCTGTGGTTGGTGCACAATTTGCTTTAATGTAGTTTAGTTCACCGCAAGAATATTGATATCATGTATAAGAATAACATCTTGCTGATAACGAGAGTCAGAATAGTATCTTTTTTCTTTTTTGACATTTTATTTGTTGTCTATTACAGTTGAAAAAAAATCCACTCACGCTGAATGAGTCATTTCTTGCCTTACTTATTCCAATAGAAAACTACGAAATGAGAGTGCACACTATAGTTCTTATCAGCGTGCATTAAGGGAGGAAAATTTATTGTTCATTTTGGTACTATCAATTAATACTGTTTGCTTCTTCCATGCTTCATGTATTATATTACTTTTGTTGGAAACACGTTCTCAAGGCATTATACTAAACGTGTGTTCATATTTGTAGGTTTTGATGAATGACAAACTATGCGCAAATTGACATATGACGAGGTCCAAGCACAAGCGCAAAATTGATATATAACGAGATTCAAGCACAAGACAAAGATCGAGATTAAGTTTTATATGAGTCGGTATTTAATTGTGATCTTGATCCGACAACTTAAACTCAAGACCTGGCTTCTCTCGTAAAAATATTTTTAACAAATCATGCATATTTAATTTAGAGCAAAATGATTTTAAATAATGCACATCTACTTTAGTCAAAATGATTTTTAAACATGCCTCTAAAATCTGGACTAAGATAATCGATTATGTACTTATGATAATCGATTATGTTTAAGTCAGCTGCTTGACAATCGATTGTGAACTTATGACAATCGATTGTGTTAAGGCAGTGAGCATCAGATTTTTCAAATCTGCATGACAATCGATTGTGAACCTTATGACAATCGATTGTGATGAGGCAGTGTCCATCAAAGTTTTTCAAAGCTCAAAAAATCGATTGTGAAGCTAATGACAATCGATTGTGAAGAGACAGTGTCCATCAGATTTTTCAAAGTCACAAAATAATCGATTGTGAACTTATGACAATCGATTGTGTTGAGGCAGTGTCTTCCAGACTTTTTCAAAGTTATTAAATAATCGATTGTGAACATATAACAATCGATTGTCAAGAGGCAGTGTCTAAATTGATTTTTCAAGTCTGATATATAATCGATTGTTAACTTAGTATAATCGATTGTATAACTGACCGTTGCCAAAATGTTTTCAAATACTGTCAGGTAATTGATTGTTTTAATTAAAATCTGGAAAGGATTTTTTGAACGTTGCTGAGTAATCGATTATTGATTTCCTATAATCGATTGTTTTAATTAAAATCTGGAAAGGATTTTTTGAATGTTGCTGAGTAATCGATTGTAGATTTCTGACAATCGATTGTTTTATGTAAAATCTGGAAATGATTTTTTGAACGTTGCCAGTAATCGATTATTGATCTTAGATAATCGATTGTTATGCGTAAAATCTGGGATTGAATTTTGGAAGAACTGGCAAACAATCGATTGTGGTAATTTGACAATCGATTGTCACAGAGTAAAATCAACAACTCTTAATTGGCAATTGGGCAACGGTAATACAAAGTTTTTCAACTATAAATACAGCTTCAATTCAGTCTTCTAAACACAACAGCTGATCATACAATTGCTAAAGCTTGCATACTTTATTGCTTATCATTTTATATTCATTACATAAGCTTTTGAGAGCCAAATTCTTGTCGAAAGTTGTTGCGATCTTGAGCGTATTCTTTTTACTCATATCTACTCTTAAAGGAGTGTCTTGTTTGAGTGCTAAGTGTTTTTGTAAACTTGAAGGGAAGTGTTAGTCCCTTGTGTTGTAAGAAGAAACTTGTGTTTCCTTGGTTGAAGTCTTGGAGTGTTGTATCTCCGAGCAAAGGTTGTTGAGGCTTGTGTCCTCAAGTTGTAACGGTTTGTTGAGCACCTGTAAGCTTAACAAGTTAGTGGAAATCTCGAGAGAGTCTCTCGAGGACTGGACTAGCCACGGATTGTGGTGAACCAGGATACATCGGTGCGTTTGTTCTAATTTATTTTCTTATCGCACTTATTTATTTCCTGCAATTTTTAAATTCCGCAAGTTTACACTAATTTTTATTATAACGCTATTCACCCCCCCTCTAGCGTTAAGCGTAGTATCTAACAATTGGTATCAGAGACCAACTCTCTGAAGACTTAACCGTTTGAGAGAAACATCCATGGCTTCTACTCGTGATTCTTTTGCAGGAATAGGTGAAGGACAATGCTCCACCCGACCACCGCTATTCGATGGTACAAATTATACATACTGGAAGGAGAGGATGAGAATATTTGTACAATCAAACAGTTTTCATCTTTGGAAGGTCATAATGAATGGAGAACAAATTCCAGCCAAGAAGGTTGAAAATGAATGGGTCCCAAAGTCCGAAGATGAATACGATGCGGATGATATCCGAAAGGTGCAAAATAATGCTAAAGCTATTAATTTATTATATTGTGCTGTAAATGCTGATGATTACAGGAAGATATCTTGTTGCACAACGGCGAAGCAAATATGGGACAAGCTGAAACTTACGTACGAAGGTACGGACCAGGTAAGGGAAGCCAAAATTGATTTTCTAACCCATGCATATGAATTGTTTCACATGAAGGAAGGCGAAAAGGTCGATGAGTTGTTTGAACGATTTTCAAAAATCGTAAATGATTTACATGCTCTTAAGAAGACCTTCACGGATAAGGAACTTGTCCGAAAAATTCTCCGAAGTCTCACTCCGGAATGGCGATCCAAGGTCGACGCGATTCAAGAATCCATTGGCATTTCAAATGTCACCATCGACGCATTAAGAGGTAATCTTAAAACTTATGAATCTACTATACTTAACCCTCTTGTTGATGATCAAAAGAAGCAAAGAATCGCTCTCAAGGCAAACGCAAGCCAACCTCAAAATGATGAGGACGGAGACAACGAGTTCGGACTCGTTATCAAGAGATTTTAAAAATTCATGCAAAAAGAGTATGAACGAAAGGGCAAAAAGCAAGGAGATCAAATAAAGTGCTATGAGTGCGGAGAAACCGGGCACATTAAATCAAATTGCCCAAATGCTAAAAAGGAGAAGAAATCCTTCAAGAAGCAACGAGCATACATATCTTGGGGAGGCGACTCCGGTGACGAGTCAAGTGAGGAAGAAGAAGACGAAGCCGCAAATCTTTGTCTTATGGCACAAGAAGACAACAAAGAAGAGGTATGTCAAATTTCTGCCAAAAATTTCTTTTCCCTTGAAGAAATGCAAAATGCTTTTGATGAGTTGTATAGCAAATTTATTAAAGCTTCAAAAACTGTTAAGAGTATAAAAGAAAATGCTTCTTTAAAAGAAAAAGATTTTCAAAAACAACTCTCTTTTAAAGAAAAGGAATTGGAAAAACTGATTTTAGAAAATGAGAAGTTGAAAGAGGAAAATAAATTTTTTGGCAAGAGAAGCGCCGACAAGCCCGAGAGTTCTAGAAATCGTACTTCTTGCATGCATCTCAAAAATGAAGTAGAAAGGCTTAAGGGCACCTTAGATAAGTTTAATTCTTCTCATAAAAATTTGAATGAAGTGCTTGTTAATTTGAAGTCGACCAAGCATGGCATAGGTTTTAGAAACGAGCCTAAAGAGAAAGTTGAAGCCAACCCCCAAACACCTAAGGCTCAACCTAGGATAAATAAAACAAATGTTCATCCTAGATACAACAAACCTAGAAATGGTTTTCATCAATCGCAACCTAGAAATAATCATGCTAGAAATAATGCACATTCTAGGCCAAACACTAGAAGGATTTTTGAACCTTTTAGAACACCTAGAAATGACTTCCAACCTAGAAACAACTATTCTAGAAATGATGCATATCCTAGAACAAATGGTAGGAGAAATGATTTTCATGATTTGCGCAATAGTTATATTGTCAAGAATAGAGTAAATGAATTTCGTCCGTCCAATTACTATCAACCTAGAAGGATGCATAATCCTAACGTGACTTGTCATTATTGTAGACGAATTGGACATATTGCTCCTGCTTGTTTTACACGACATAGACATAACACTCAATCACATCACTATGATTTGCCTAACCCCCAAGGACCCAAAATGGCATGGGTACCTAAAACTCATTAATCTGTTTTGTAGGTATGTTTGAAGGGATCAAGTGTACTATGGTACCTTGATAGCGGATGCTCCAAGCACATGACGGGAGACGAATCCAAATTCCTTCAACTAGAACACAAGGAAGGGGGAAGTGTTATTTTTGGTGATAACAACAAAGGAAAGATTATCGGCATCGGATCGGTCGGTAAGGATGAAATTTCTTCCATTAAGCATATATTACTTGTGAAAGGTTTAAAACATAATATCTTGAGCATAAGTCAATTATGTGACAAGGGAAATCTTGTTTTATTTGATTCGGATGAATGCTTAGTTTTTAGACGTAGCGATTTTAAAATTATCCTTCGTGGTTTTAGAATGGATAACACTTATATGGTTGATCTTGCAAATTCTTCACCCAATATATGAATTGTTTAATGAGCAAAGAGGATGATTCGTGGTTATGACATCGTAGAGTAGCTCACATCAACATGCATCTTTTGAACAAATTGGTTTCACAAAATTTAGTTGTTGGTCTTCCAAATTTGAAATTTGAAAATGACTCTATTTGTGATTCTTGTCAAAAAGGGAAGCAAACAAAAGCATCTTTTAAATCGAAAAATATTATTTCAACTACTAGACCATTGCAATTGCTTCACATGAATTTATTTGGACCATCTCGCATTGAAAGACTAGGTAGAAATCGTTATGCTTTTGTTATTGTTGATGATTATTCCAGATTTACATGGACTTTATTTCTTGCCCATAAAAGTGATGCTTTTCGGAATTTTAAATATTTCCTTAAACGTGTTCAAAACGAAAAGAAAACAACCGTCACTTCAATTAGAAGTGATCATGGGGGAGAGTTTGATCACAATCTCTTTGCGGACTTTTGTGATGAACTCGGTATCGAGCATACCTTTTCCGCTCCACGAACACCACAACAAAATGGGGTGGTGGAAAGGAAAAATAGGTGTCTCGAAGAGATGGCTAGAACCATGCTCGAAGAGGCTAAGATTCCCAAACATTTTTGGGCGGATGCCGTAAGTACCGCATGATACGTTTTAAATAGAGTAGTCATAAGGCCAATACTCATGAAAACCCCTTATGAACTCTACAAGGGAAGCAAACCATCTCCCATTTTAGAGTATTCGGTTGTAAAGTTTTTATTCATAATAATGGAAAAGATCAATTGGGAAAATTTGATGCCAAATCCGATGAAGGAATTTTTCTTGGGTATTCTTCACGTAGCAAAGCATATAGGGTATTTAATAATAGAACCCAAACTGTGGAGGAATCCCCTCATATTGTGTTTTCCGAAAATAATGCTCGCTTGGCGAGAAAGGATTCTTGTTCTGATCTTGCAGGTATTTTAAATAGTTTAAAAGACAAAATACAAGAGGAAACTCCTAAGGAAATTCAAGATGAAATCTTGGAACAATCAACGGAGGAAACGCCACAATTGGAGAAAGAAACGAAAATGCCTAACGAGTGGAGGACAATCAAAGATCACCCTCTCGAACAGGTAATTGGCGATGTCGGAGAAAAGGTAAGTACCCGAAACTCCCTTAAGAACACCTTAGGACATACTGCTTTTGTTTCTCAAATTGAACCAACAACCATCTCCGAAGCAATTGGGGATGAATTTTGGACCTTGGCAATGCAAGAGGAGCTTAACCAATTCAAACGGAATGACGTTTGGGATTTGGTGCCAAGACCCGAAAATTATACCATAATTTGTACGAAATGAGTTTTCCGAAACAAACTAGATGAAAATGGTGTAATCACTAGAAACAAAGCTAGGCTTGTAGCAAAAGGCTATAATCAAGAAGAGGGTATTGACTATGAAGAAACATATGCTCCCGTAGCTAGATTAGAAGCTATTCGTTTATTGCTTGCTTTTGCCTCTTCTATGAATTTCAATTTATATCAAATGGATGTGAAAAGTGCTTTTCTAAATGGTGTTATTCAAGAAGAAGTTTATGTTGAACAACCCCCCGGTTTTGAAGATTTTAAATCTCCCGATCATGTTTTCAAACTCAAAAAGGCTCTTTATGGTTTAAAACAAGCTCCCCGAGCTTGGTATGAAAGAATGAGTAAATTTCTATTGGAAAATGATTTCATTAGGGGGAAAGTTGACACCACTCTTTTTGTTAAGCATAAAAACAATGATATTTTATTAGTTCAAATCTATGTGGATGATATTATATTTGGTGCTACTAACAATATTTTGTGCAAGGAATTTTCCGATTTAATGACAAGCGAATTTGAGATGTCTATGATGGGTGAGTTAACATTCTTTTTGAGATTACAAGTAAAGCAAATGAAAGAAGGTACGTTCATTTGCCAAGCGAAATATTGCAAAGAATTGCTGAAACGATTTGAAATGACCAATGCAAAAGCAATGGCAACCCCCATGAGCACATCCGCTCATCTAGACAAAGATGAGAAAGGTAAGGAAGTCGACATAAAAAAGTATCGAGGTATGATTGGCTCTCTCCTTTATGTTATTGCTAGTCGTCCGGACATCATGTTTAGCGTGTGCTTATGCGCTCGTTATCAATCGTGTCCGAAGGAGTCTCACCTAACTGCGGTGAAACGGATATTGAAGTATCTTGTTGGTACTGTAAATGTGGGTCTATGGTACCCCAAAGGTTCTTCATGCCAACTTGTTGGCTATTCCGATTCCGATTTTGCTGGATGCAAATTGGACCGCAAGAGTACTAGTGGCACTTGCCATTTGCTCGGTAGCTCTCTCGTTTCTTGGTTTAACAAGAAACAAGTAAGTGTTGCATTGTCCACAACCTTGGCTGAATATGTAGCCGCGGGGAGTTGTTGCGCTCAAATCCTTTGGATGAAACAACAACTCTTGGACTATGGCCTAAGTCTTGATCATATCCCTCTTAGATGTGATAATACTAGTGCCATATGCTTGACGAAGAACCCCGTTCTTCATTCGCGAACAAAACACATTGGAATCAGACATCATTTTATAAGAGATCACGTTCTCAAGGGCGATGTCGAAATTGAATTTGTTGAAACCAAAGATCAATTGGCCGACATCTTTACAAAGCCCTTAGAGAAAGAGTCCTTCTTCCGAATTCGTAGTGAACTCGGGATCCTTGACTCTACGTTGATCTAAGTCATGCATTGCATTTTCCCTTTCACATGTTTTCTAACTTGAGCGTCGGATACGTGTAACGTATTTTTGCAGGTATCGCCCTAAAGGCAGGGGGAATTATAAAGCTTGATGCACAGAACAATCGATTTCTCTTTTATATAATCGATTATCCAGTATCAATAATCGTTGTCTTGACATTATTTGCGCTATTATGTCTGAAATTGCAGATTTAATAAATAAACAAGTTTTTAATTATTCTATATTTTTTTGCTAATGGCAAAAAGGGGAAGATAACGGGTATGCACTCTCAATACTTATTGGGATAAATTGAGGGGGAATTCATATATTGAGGGGGAATTAATTGCATATCTATATACTTGTTGCATATCTTTACTTGTCTTGAATCGTATGCATATCCCGCTTAAAGTTTGCCATTATCAAAAAGGGGAAAATTGTTGGAAACACGTTCTCAAGGCATTATAGTAAACGTGTGTTCATATTTGTAGGTTTTGATGAATGACAAACTATGCGCAAATTGACATATGACGAGGTCCAAGCACAAGCGCAAAATTGATATATAACGAGATTCAAGCACAAGACAAAGATCGAGATTAAGTTTTATATGAGTCGGTATTTAATTGTGATCTTGATCCGACAACTTAAACTCAAGACCTGGCTTCTCTCGTAAAAATATTTTTAACAAATCATGCATATTTAATTTAGAGAAAAATGATTTTAAATAATGCATATTTACTTTAGTCAAAATGATTTTTAAACATGCCTCTAAAATCTGGACTAAGATAATCGATTATGTACTTATGATAATCGATTATGTTTAAGTCAGCTGCTTGACAATCGATTGTGAACTTATGACAATCGATTGTGTTAAGGCAGTGAGCATCAGATTTTTCAAATCTGCATGACAATCGATTGTGAACCTTATGACAATCGATTGTGATGAGGCAGTATCCATCAAAGTTTTTCAAAGCTCAAAAAATCGATTGTGAAGCTAATGACAATCGATTGTGAAGAGACAGTGTCCATCAGATTTTTCAAAGTCACAAAATAATCGATTGTGAACTTATGACAATCGATTGTGTTGAGGCAGTGTCTTCCAGACTTTTTCAAAGTTATTAAATAATCGATTGTGAACCTATAACAATCGATTTTCAAGAAGCAGTTTCTAAATTGATTTTTCAAGACTGATATATAATCGATAGTTAACTTAGTATAATCGATTGTATAATTGACCGTTGCCAAAATGTTTTCAAATACCTTTAGGTAATCGATTATTGATTTCCTATAATCGATTGTTTTAATTAAAATCTGGAAAGGATTTTTTGAACGTTGCTGAGTAATCGATTATTGATTTCCTATAATCGATTGTTTTAATTAAAATCTGGAAAGGATTTTTTGAACGTTGCTGAGTAATCGATTGTAGATTTCTGACAATCGATTGTTTTAAGTAAAATCTGGAAATGATTTTTTGAACATTACCAGTAATCGATTATTGATCTTAGATAATCGATTGTTATGCGTAAAATCTGGGATTGATTTTTGGAAGAACTGGCAAACAATCGATTGTGGTAATTTGACAATCGATTATCACAGAGTAAAATCAGCAACTCTTAATTGGCAATTGGGCAACGGTAATACAAAGTTTTTCAACTATAAATACAGCTTCAATTCAGTCTTCTAAACACAACAACTGATCATACAATTGCTAAAGCTTGCATACTTTATTGCTTATCATTTTATATTCATTACATAAGCTTTTGAGAGCCAAATTCTTGTCGAAAGTTGTTGCGATCTTGAGCGTATTCTTTTTACTCATATCTACTCTTAAAGGAGTGTCTTGTTTGAGTGCTAAGTGTTTTTGTACACTTGAAGGGAAGTGTTAGTCCCTTGTGTTGTAAGAAGGAACTTGTGTTTCCTTGGTTGAAGTCTTGGAGTGTTGTATCTCCGAGCAAAGGTTGTTGAGGCTTGTGTCCTCAAGTTGTAACGGTTTGTTGAGCACCCGTAAGCTTAACAAGTTAGTGGAAATCTCGAGAGAGTCTCTCGGGGACTGGACTAGCCACGGGTTGTGGTGAACCAGGATACATCGGTGCGTTTGTTCTAATTTATTTTCTTATCGCACTTATTTATTTCCTGCAATTTTTAAATTCCGCAAGTTTACACTAATTTTTATTATAACGCTATTCACCCCCTCTAGGGTTAAGCATAGTATCTAACAACTTTCAGGTAGTTACTTGATTAATACCAAGTGAAACTTAATTAACGCTCGAGATGCTGATGTGAGAAATGTAAGTGTTGGTTCTGTCATGGTTTTGTTTCTTCTCATTTATTCTCACATCTATTTTCGTTCTAGACAAACGAATCTACTCTTATCGAAGTGTTGGTTGGGTTGCAACACCAGAATTAGTCATTCGAGTTAATAAAAATTGAAAATGAGTGAGATATTACTTATTTTGAAGAACAGATATCGCCTCTTGTGTTCTTCATCCACCGGCTTATAAAAGGATTAGTTCTTGGAACTACCAAGATAGGTCACTTCATGCATAATAGCTAGAGTTCAAATTTTATTCAATCCGAGGAATGAAAAATGAATTGTTGAAGTCATATGAAGTCAATAAAGCCTGCAATATCCACTTACGAGAAAGAAACAAATAAAGCCTGTGATCTTCTATTTTACATAGTATATTGTAATCTCTATATTGCAAAGTGCTCGTCTAATTTGCAAAATAGGTCAAACTAAAATACCTGGATATAGACTCCAAGCTATGGTGTGACAAGAAAGTCGATTTTTCCAATGAACCTTATAGACTTGAAATGTGACTGGCCATCATGGATACTTGCGATATATGCTTATGACTGCAATAGTTAACTGAAATAGTTGGCTAGAACAGTTGACTACTTTAAATGAACAGAATAACATGGAGAATAATTGGTGTCAAAAGCATAGATATAAGAGGATTATGATGCCTGTCATCTCATAAAATTACTCCTTCGCTTTTCATAGTGGAGCAATAGGTTTAACTCTTTTATGTACTTCTTCGCTGGAATATTTGAGAATTTGTTGGCTATAAAACGGTATTTGATTAGTAACTACTACTGTGCAGGCTTGAGCAAGTGAAGCAGATGTAAGAGAGGTCAAGCATAGCACAATCCTACTGGATATAATTTCCAGATATATATTTATTTCATTGTATAAGTTTTGTCTAAATTTCATACTTTTAACAAGTTATGTTCTTCCCCTTGGAGCTTATGGGAGTCTCACAAGAGAATGTAATCTCCAATTCTCTCAGAGCAATAAACGACATTACATTTTATAGTGTTTTGATTATTTATGTGTTAGAACTATTATTTGCTTCATAACTTTGCAATCCTTTTTAACCAATATGTTGGGCCCGTGTTGTGCACGGGCTGCACCTATCTAGTGTAATACTAAGTAGTATCTTGTATTTAGCTTTTCACATACATTATAATTGCTTGAAATAAAATCCGGAATAGATATCAACTACACTCCCCCCCCCCCCAAAACCCACACCAACTCTTGGCTTTTTTGGATCCCTATTGTTCGAAGTATAGGGAAAATACATAGTTTGCACTCTTAACTCGTTCTGAAAAGTCACTTACTCCAATCCCAGAAGCACTTTTCTTTCAAAAATGTGTTTTTTCTTTAAAGTTGAAGTGTTTGGCCAAGCTTTTGGAAGAAGAAGAAAAATTGCTTTTGAGTAGAAGCAGAAACAATTTTGGAGAAATTACAATAATTGCTGCTTAAAAGTATTTTTCAAATTAATTACTCAAATAAAAGTACTTTTGAGAAAAATTTACTTCTCTGATTTTTGCTTAGACCATACAGGCTATTAAACACTTAAACTATGCGGCTGACCATGGATGCCTATTCTTGTTTATAAGTTACGAGTATTATGACAGCCTTATTTCCTCCCGTCTGTGCAATTCCTTAGAAGAGAAATTGTTTTGCAATGGTTCACAACTATACGCAATGTGTTGGCCCCTCGTTTGCTTTTTGTCAAACTGTTAAAAGGTATTTTTAAACTGTTATATTGTAACAATTGCTTTTTACGTACATTTTAGGTATGGGTATTTACGATTGACTTGCGATCTCATCTTAACATGTACATAGTAATATTCTGCAATTACGGAAAAGCCCGTATGTGTGCCATAATTATCAAAGATAGGAATAAATTTCCCCAAGGCCGAAATGGGGAATTCAACTTCGCCGATCGCTCCACGTCAACAACCGACGGGCAAATCCACCGACTACCTGAAAACCAAAGGGATATCCTCTACCTTCACCCTCACCCTCACTCATCAAATCTCTCGTTTCCTCTCTTTACGCATCTAAACAAAACCTGTATGATATATATTCTGCTGCGAATTTCATTTCTAACTTCACATAAATTCAGATGAGAGGGCGTGATCGGATCAATCAAATCCAAATCCTGCCGGATGAAATAATTATAGAGATTTTCCGGCAGCTGGAATCGAAATCAAGCCGCGACGCATGTGCACTGGTCTGCAAACGTTGGCTTTGTCTCGAGCGCCTTAGTCGTCTCACTTTACGAATTGGTGCTTCCGGCTGCCCCGACGCCCTTGTCAGGCTGCTCGCTCGACGCTTCGTCAATGTACGCAATGTATTTATCGACGAGAGACTGTCCATATCTCTTCCGGTTCAACTTGTAAGTCTTTGATTTCAGTTTATCACTTTTGTTATATTTATCGATTAGCTTTTAATACAACATCTAGAATTGGTATTTCGAGTGTAGCTCTGAAATTGATGGGTGTTAGATGTGTATTGCATTGCAACTGGGAACATTGAGCTTAAGATTTCTGATTGTACTCCTAATGATTTGGAAGGATTTGTTTTTTTTTTTTGGGCTGACAGCATTTTTCATATCCGTTGCTACTGTATATTCCTTTCTAAATATAACTGGTGAAAAGACTGGTTTTTGGTATTTGAGGATGGAAACTCAAGATCTGGCTTAGGAATTCAAAGTTTAAATGAAGTTGGGAAGTGGAGATCCCAATTTCTCATGTTAATCCTCATTTTCTCACATGAAATAAAATCAGATTAGATTACAACAACTACCCAGTATAGTCCCACAAAGTGGGGTCTGAGGAGGGTAATATGTAGACGAGCCTTACCCCTACCCGAAAGGGCAGAGAGGCTGTTTCCAATCGACCCTCGGCTCAGTGCAAGAAAGGAAAAACAAAAACAAAGAGCATTAGTAAGTCCAGCAGAAAAAGCGTAAATAATTATCTAAATATAAGAAGCATAAATAAAATAGCATGCAATAATATCATACAGTAACTACCATAAATAACTACCATAAGGGAGACACAATCCAAAACACAAATCATGTATGAATAGCTCTATCAAGTCTCACCCAACCCCGGGTGAGTAGTACGAAAAACTCTAGGGGCCCCTATCCTACAACCCTGATACTAGACCTCCAGACTTTCCTATCAAGGGCCATGTCCTCGGAAACCCGCATTCTAGCCATGTGATGCCTAATCACCTCTCCCCAATACCTCTTAGGCCTCCCTCTGCCTCGCCGAACGCCGACCATCACCAGCCGTTCACAACTCCTCACCGGGGCATCAGGACTTCTCCTCCGCACGTACCCGAACCACCTTAGCCTTGCTTCTCGCATCTTCTCATCCACCGGGGCCACCCTCACCTTCTCTCGAATAACTTCATTCTTAATCTTATCTAACCTGGTGAGCCCGCACATCCACCTTAGCATCCTCATCTCCGCAACCTTCACTCTCTGAACATGAGAGTTCTTCACTGGCCAACACTCTGCCCCATACAACATTGCAGGTCTAACCACAGCTCTATAAAATTTCCCCTTGAGTTTCGGTGGAACTTTCTTGTCACACAGGACTCCTGATGCAAGCCTCCACTTTTACCACCCCGCTCCTATACGATGAGTGACATCCCCGTCAATCTCTCCGTCCTCCTGAATCACCTACCCAAGATATCTGACACTGTCCTTCTTGGCAATGACCTGAGATCCAATCATCACGTTTCTGCCTATTTCGCTCGGCTCGGCGCTAAACTTGCACTCCAGGTATTCAGTCTTAGATCTGCTTATTTTGAAACCCTTAGATTCGAGAGTCTATCTCCTTACCTCTAACCTCTCAATAACACCGACTCTCGTCTCGTCTATCAAGACTATATCATCAGCAAATAGCATACACCAAGGCACATTCCCTTGAATATGTCGGGTTAGAGCATCCATCACCAAGGCAAACAAGAGAGGGCTAAGCGCTGACCCTTGATGGAGCCCCATAACCACTGGAAAATGGTCTGAGTTGCCGCCCACCGTCCTAACCCTAGTCTTAGCTCCATCGTGCTTGTCCTTGATTACTCTGATGTAGGCTTCCGGCACGCTCTTCGCCTCCAAGCACTTCCATAGCACCTCCCTTGGGACCTTGTCATACGCCTTCTCCAAGTCGATAAGCACCATGTGCAGGTCCTTCTTCTTATCCCTGAACTGCTCCACCAGTCTCCTGACAAGGTGGATAGCTTCTCTAGTGGAGCGACCCGGCATGAAACCGAACTGGTTCACAGATATAGATGTCATTTCCGTCACCCTCGCCTCGATCACCCACTCCCAGACCTTCATGGTGTGACTTATTAATTTGATACCCCTATAGTTGTTGCAGTACTGGATGTCCCCTTTAATCTTGTATAAGGGCACGACTGTACTCCACCTCCACTCATCCGGCATCCTTTTGGTCATGAAGATCGCATTGAACAACCTGGAGAGCCACTCCACTCTTGACCTACCCATGCACTTCCAGAACTCCACCGGGATCTCGCTCGACTCTTACTCATCTTACGCAAAGCCCCCATGACCTCCTCCGCCCTAATGCGCTTGCAGTACCCAAGGTCTCTATGTTGCTCTGAATGTCCCAACTCCCCTAGCTCTATATTACGATCCCCCTCCTCGTTAAGTAAGTCTCGAAAGTACGCCTGCCACCTCTGCTTGACTTGAGACTCCCCCATCAGAACTCTACCATCCTCGCCCTTGATGCACCTAACTTGGTCAAGATCACGCGCCTTCCTTTCCCTTAGTTTAGCTAACCTGAATAACTTCCTGTCCCCACCTATCTCCTCTAGTTCCTCGTACATGCGACCAAACGCCGCGTTTTTAGCTTCCGTAACCGCCAGCTTTGCTTATTTCCTCGCCACCTTGTAGATCTCCCTGTTCGCTCTGCGTTCTTCCTCGCTTGTGCTCCCTGCCAACTTCGCAAACGCCGCCTTCTTCACCTCCACTTTTCCTTCGACTACATCGTTCCACCACCAGTCACCTTGATGTCTGCCTGAATAGCCCTTGGCTACCCCGAGCACGTCCCGTGCTACCTCCCTAACCAAGTTCGCCGACTCTGACCCCATAGCGTCCGCTTCCCCATAACTTCTCCAAGCTCCGCCCTTATCTAACCTCCTCTCCAACTCCTGAGCTTTCTCCTTAGTCAAAACCCCACATCTAATCCGCGGTTGTTCCCGAGAACCCCTCCTCTTCCTCTTCACCCAGAGACCGACATCCATCACTAGGAGTCTATGAAGAGTCGAAAGGGACTCTCCCGGAATAACCTTGCAGTCCTTGCACATACCCCTATCGCTTCTTCTGAGGAGGAGGTAATCAATCTGAGTCCTCGCCGCCGAACTCTTGAAGGTGACCAAATGCTCCTCCCTCTTCTGAAATGTCGAGTTCGCAATTAGAAGCTCGGAAGCCCTGACAAAATCAAGAAGTGACGTGCCTCCTCTGTTCCTAACCCCAAAGCCAAAGCCACCGTGCACCTCACCATAACCACCAATATCAGCCCCAATATGACCATTAAAGTCCCCTCCAATAACTAACTTCTCAGATTGGGGAATACTACTCACCAGATCATCCAAGCCCTCCCAAAAGCGCCTCTTAGCCTCCTCGTCTAAGCCAGCTTGCGGCGCGTAAGCGCTGATGACGTTGAGGACGCAGCCCCTAATAACCAACTTAATAGATATTAACCTATCATTCACTCGCCTAACCTCGACCACGGACTCCCTTAGATCCCTATCCACCAAGATGCCCGCTCCATTCTTACCTCTCACGACCCCAGAATACCACAGCTTAAACCCGTTTACATTCCTCGCCTTCGACCCTTTCCACCTAGTCTCCTGGACACAGGCTATGTTAACCCTCCTTTTCTGAAGATTCTTCGCCAACTCAATGGACTTACCGTCAGAGTGTCTATATTCCACGACTCAATCCTTAATCTATGAGCGTCCGCTACCCTCTTCCCACCCTTATCACCCGCCCTACCCGCAGGACCACTCTCTGCCCCCCTGCTCACCCCCGCCACTGCCCCCACCCTCCGAGGACATGACCTTATACTATCATCCCCCGCCGCGGCCACTATCCCTCCAACCGACTATGGAGAATAGTGACACACACACGCACTATAGCGAAATACGCAAAAGGAGGCAAACTAGATAGCAACAGAGTAAACCTCACACGGAATGCTAGGTAAAATACGTAAAAAGGTGACAAAGTAAATAAGAGAGGGGGAGGTACCAACTCCCGGTGGAAAACCTGAAAGTAGACTTTGATACGTCCCAAGGTCAACTGCTACCGACTCTTGCACGTCCCGACCGGTGTTGTTTAGCTCTTCACTCCCAAACGCTGCGAACTGGCCTCGCCGTCGCGACTAGTGCCTGGGGTAAGTTTTCCTGAAGCTTATCGGAACGTGTAGTTCTGTTGCGTCCTGCCAAAAGTCTGAACGGGAGTCGCCGGAAGTACTGGAGCTTGTCAGAAATCCTCGCCGGAAAAATAAGGCACCTGTCCAAGAAAACTGAACACACCCACACACACCCACAAAAGCAGAAGAGAGAATAGGAAGAAAAGAGCAGGGGTCGCTGGAAAAATCGTCGGCGAAAAGCAAGAATTCAAACAAAAAATACTGATTGGAGAATCTTCCGACAGAGAGAGGGAGACGGAGAGAGAGAGGGGACTAGGGTTTTAAACTAAACCACAGTTCTGACCGAAAACAATAGCAGATCTCCATAACACCTTTATATCTACTGCGAAACAAGACTCATAACGTTAAGAAAATCAGAAATCCGTTATATTTCACAGATCTAAGTAGCGAAAACTGTAAAAAAAAAAAAAAAAAAAATGAACATATATACAAAGACTACTATGAAATGAAGCTCCTTAAAGTTAAAATCCAAGAAAGGTGATATTTCACAGATCCCGGCGGAGAAGAGTGAAAGAAAATTAAAAATTAAAACGATGAACTCGTTATATTCGGTAAAGATATAAAGCCGACTGCTGCTTACCAGAATCTTACCAGAAAAAGAATCGGCTGCTGCTTGATGTTGAAGAGAGAAAATTGTTTTGGGTTTAAGAAGTAGTAGTCGGATTTCCAGATAAAAACCAAAAAAAAATATTAAAAAAAAATACAATCTTTACAGCAAAAAGAATATATATGAATAAAGATACAAAAGGGTCTTCAGCTATAGATGTAAATCAGAACAACTTACTTGAATATTATGTGTAATAGAGGAGTATAGAGAAGAAATGAAGCTCAGACTCTGTGTTTTCCGGCGCCGGCAGTCACGCCGGAGGGTTTCCAGTAGACGGAAAAGAGGGGAACTAGCGGGGAGAGAGAAAAGGGGTTAGAGAGAGAAAGAGCTGTTAGAGAGAGAAAGAGCCCTAATAATTCTAAAATCAGATTAGATTATGGTAGCTAAATTATGGTGCTCCATACCAAACTTTTGATGCTTGGTTCTGTGCGATATAAATATTCTTTTGATCAATGAGACAGGATGTTATATACTAGATGGCCACCACCAAGGTGCGGAGTCAACATATGGCTTGACGCTCAAAAGAATGAATGTTGTAGGAAAAAAATTGGCTAGGATCAAAAGAACCAATGAGCTGTACAATTAATTCCTTCTGCCCAGGCTTCGTTATATCCAAAAAAAGAGTTATCTGAGGCAAGGATATTTCAGTTCAGGAACCGGTCTGTCAAGTTCTCAATGCATCTATAATTTCTCTCATTCAGCGAGGTCCACATGAGGCAGCGAGGAGTTACTGGGCATATTGTTTGTGCCAATTTTCATTTGGTTAATAAGCCTGTCAGGGACCATAGTCTACTGCTTATATCCCAATTTTCCTGCTGTTTGTCCTTGCCCCTGGGCTCGATGTATGCTTGAACTGAACAGAGTTACCGATTCAATGTCAAAAGAGAAACATAGATGAGAAATCCCACTGCATGACAATGAATTAAGAGGTGATCAATAAAAACTACTTCAATGATGCACTTAAATATTTTTTACCCAGCCTCCTAGCTTATGCAAATTGTCTATATCAATTTCCCCCCAAATCCAGCAATTGGAACGAAGATATTGCCTCGAGCGATTGAATATTGCAATGGAATTTGTTAAAGTGGAGCGAAATGGCCAATGACGGTTCATATAATCAATCCCAACTAGCTTGAGATTTGAGACATAGTTGTTGTCGTTACACCTTTATTCTTTCATACAGATCTCCAAAAGGATGAAGAGCTATCAGTACTGTTAATGAAAAGTTGTAGAAGATCAAATTTCTGATTCAGAAAATATAAACGGCAAAAATTAAAAATCCACCGTGTAAAATTTTGACTACCACATATTTCATGAAATATGTGACAATTAAAAATATTTAAATCAAACAGAAAAGAAAGAAGAAGAAATGATTGTCAGACACAGAAAATTTGACCTTCGAGTCATTTGTATTTTCTGTGTAACTCACCCGTATTTCAGTTATTTAATGTGACAAAAAGATAGTTTCGTGACTTTACTGCTATTGGGTAAAGTTTAGTTATTTTCATGTGATAAAAATAGTTTTGTGACTTTAATGGTATGGTAAAGATCAGTGACTACGTGCAATTAATTTGTAATTGGAGATGTGTGTTAACTTCTAATTGAAAATTCTTTATCTCATTGTCGTGTGTACTTGATATCATTGATTGGGAGTATTAAATTGCTAATGATTTTACTAGCAAGCAGAGTGCTGTGTATCTTGAGACAAGCACCTAGTTTCTCCTGTTCCGCACTTGTTAGGATATTTTCCAGACGGTGCTAGACATTGTGTTTCTGCAGATATTTTTGTGCTTCAGTACCTGGTAGCTACATTCATCTTGAACGTCGAACTTACTGTTTGTTTTGCACATCCGTAGCAGGGAAGAAGACATGGCACTGATCATTCTGTGGTTTCATCTCTCAGCATCCACTCCCTGGATGAAACAAATGGCTCGGAAGACAATGAAACTGAATCTTACTGTTTGTCAGATGCTGGGTTAGCTGCTGTTGCTGCTGGATTTGCTAAGCTTGAAAATCTGAGCTTAATATGGTGCTCTAATGTGACACATGTGGGGCTGAGGTCTATAGCTGAGAGGTGTATATCCTTGAAGTCTTTGGATTTACAGGTAAATATCCAGTCTTTTAGAACTTTGGTTTCTTCACATGTTCAATCTGTTGATCTATTTTAAGCTGTATTGGGATCGAATGATATGATGTGCGTGATGGACCAAAGGTCTTAGAAGCTTTCTTTTCCTGTTCCTTTTAAAGGGCTGTTATGTTGGTGATCAAGGTTTAGCAGCTGTTGGGGAGTTCTCCAGGCAACTTGAAGATTTGAATTTGCGATTCTGTGAAGGCCTAACTGATGCAGGCTTGATTAAATTGGTCGCTGGTTGTGGTAAAACATTGAAATCGATCAGTCTGGCTGCCTGTGCAAAAGTAACTGACACCTCCTTGGAAACTGTCGGAACTCATTGTAAATCTTTGGAGTCCTTGTCACTAGACTCG
Source organism: Nicotiana benthamiana (assembly GCA_034376525.1). Classification (NCBI taxonomy): domain Eukaryota; kingdom Viridiplantae; phylum Streptophyta; class Magnoliopsida; order Solanales; family Solanaceae; genus Nicotiana; species Nicotiana benthamiana. The sequence continues at coordinate 39,271,042 of CM067336.1, forward strand.
GAGTTTATCCGTGATAAAGGTGTACTTGCTGTTGCCCAAGGATGCCGTCAGTTGAAGTTTCTGAAGCTACAATGCATCAATGTTACAGATGGTGCTCTGCAAGGCGTTGGCACTTGCTGTTTGTCGTTGGAGCTGTTGGCTCTTTACAGTTTCCAAATATTTACGGACAAGTTAGTTGTTTATTCTATATTATCTTTTCTATTTGGATTTATTTACTTTTATTTATCAGCAACTGAAATATCTAAAAGTTTACAATCTTGAGTATTCTCCTGATCATAACTTGTATATTCATGTAAGCTTTTGTACTGTATATCTGCATCCGAGTCCCTCAAAAATAATTTCTTTTTAACTGTTGGCTTTTCTGTTGTTCAGATTTATGCAATCTAAATATCTAATCTTTACATTTGAAACTCTGTAACTTGGGTGAAATTATGCGTGCGCATGTCTATCTTTTTTATGGCAATACTTGCTAGGGGAAATTTAACGAAGTACATGTTAGAGGGATGAAAGGTTTTCACAATCTGACCTATATCTTTCTGCATTTCCTTCAGGAGTCTGTGTGCTATTGGTAAAGGCTGCAAACAGTTAAAGTCTCTTACCTTGAATGATTGTACTTTCTTAAGTGACAAAGGCTTGGAGGCGGTTGCAGTTGGTTGCTCCAGGCTCACGCATCTTGAAGTTAATGGCTGCCACAATATAGGAACATATGGACTGGAGTCTATTGCAAGATCTTGCATGTACACTTTTTGCCTAGCGCTTTATTTTGAGTTTCTTTAAACCTTAGTGTTGAATGTTAGCTATTTAGATGGGGGAAAAGACCTAATGTTGAGTGTTCGTTTGCCTCATCATGTTCCCTGAAATCAAGATAGATTCTTGTAACTAAGGTCATATTTGCGGTGCATTGCTGAATAAGTGTGTTTATCATGAAAAACACTTCTTTGAGTATTCGGTAAATGTTTAGAAATACACTTAGAAATTTTGAAGAAATAGCACTTTAGATGGAGCTAAAAATGGTGCTTATGGACCTACTTTTACACCTAAAATGTAGGCACTATTCTAATAGAAGAGTTGCTATTCTATCAAATAGAAATGCAATTCTGGCTTGAGTTTAATTCTTTAAACTAAACGAGAAAGTGCTTCATAGAATAGTTATAGCAGATCAATTATGTACTGCTTAAATAAGATTTTGAGTGTCATTTTCTTTAACAGTATTTCGGAAATTATTTTCTACATAAGCTGTTTTCACAAATTAGATCAAATTGAGTTAAGTTATTCCAAAGCTTATGCTAAAATCATATTATTCTATTTCCATCAGAATAGGTACCTCATAGGGTGTAGATTCTTCCGAACTTCAAGGGATGGTTTCATCCATGTTTACAGCTAGGTTCTTAATCTATTGACTTGGAGAATTGATGCTGAAAGAAAATACATTCCACCACCTTCAAACTGGTTACAGTATGTGGGCAGTAGAAAATTTTTGTGTTCATAGACGGTTGGCAGAATTTTCACCGTCTTTAATGAGCTTCTGTCTTTTTTTCATTGTAGAATGTCTTTCTTTTCCATCACTTTTTTCTTTAAAATGAACAACAACAACAACAACTACCCAATAAAATCCTACATAGTGGGGTCTGGGGAGCTATCCCTCTTGGGGATGACCTGTGGCCCAAGCCTTACGTCCCCGCCTACATCCCTCGACTCAGCGTTAATCTTGCATTCCAGGTACTCTGTCTTAGACCTGCTCAATTTGAAGCCCTAGACTCGAGAGTCTGTCTCCAAACCTTCAATTTCTCATTAACATTCGTCAATTAGAACTATTTCGTCAGCAAATAACATGCACCATGGTACCTCCCCTTGAATATGGTGTGTCAAAGCATCCATCACCAAGGCAAATAAGAACGGGTTAAGCGCAGAGTCTTGGTGTAATTCCATAACAACCGGGAAATGCTCCAAGTCGCCTCCCACCGTCCTAACCTTAGACTTAGCTCACACATGTCCTTGATCGCTTGTATGTAGGCTACCGGCATGCCCTTCGCCTCAAGACATCTCCAGAGCACCTCCCTAGGAACTTTATCATACGCTTTCTCCAAGTCAATAAACACCATGTGCAGATTCTTCTTCTTATCCTGTACTGTTCCACCAACCTCCTAATAATGTGGATAGCTTACGTAGTGGAGCGGCCTGGCATGAACCCAAACTGATTGTCGGATATAGACGTCGTCTTCCTCACCTCACCTCCACCACCCTCTCCCAGGCTTTCATGGTATGGCTAAGTAACTTGATACCCCTATAATTATTGCAGTACTGGATATCTCCTTTCTTCTTATGCAACGGTACCACTGTACTCGACCTTCATTCCTCCGGCATCCTCTTCGTCCTAAAAATTACATTGAACAACCGAGTCAGCCATTCTAATCCTGCTCTACCCACACACTTCCAAAACTCAACCGCAATTTCATCTGGCTCGATTGCTCTACCCCTACTCATCTTACGCAACGCCCCCACGACCTCCTCCACCTTAATGCGCCTGCAATATCTAAAATCTCGGGGACTCTCCGAATGCCCCAAGTCCCCTAATGCTATTTCCCGGTCCCCCTCCTCATTCAAGAGACCATAAAAGTATGTCTGCCATCTCTACTTAATTTGGGACTCTCCCATTAATGCTCTACCACCATCGTCTTTGATGTACCTTACTTGGTCCAGATCCCGGGCCTTCCTCTTCCTCGCTTTAGCCAGCCGAAACAACATCCTTTCCCCACCTTTCTCCCCTAATTCCTCGTATAGGCGGCTAAACGCTGCATTTTTAGCCTCCATGACCGCCAGCTTTGCCTCCTTCCTAGCCACTTTGTACCTCTTTCTATTCGCACTCCTCTCCTCGTCGCTTGTGCTCCCTGCTAACTTCGCATACGCTACCTTCTCCGCCTCCACTTTACCTTGGACTTCGTCATTCCACCAGTCTCGTTGGTGCCTGCTAGAAAAACCCTTCGAAACACCTAGCACCTCTCTCGCCGCCTCCCTCACATAGTTTGCCGTCGTCGACCACATAGTACTCGCGTCTCCACTACTCCTCCAAGCTCCCATAGCGGATAACCTCCTCTCCAACTCCTGGGCTTTATCCTTGATTAAAGCTTCCCATCTGATCCTCGGTTGGCCACGAGCATACCTCATTCTTCCTCTTCATCATAATGCCGATGTCCATCACTAAGAGCCTATGCTGAGTCGCGAGGGTCTCTCCCGGGATAACCTTACAATCCTTGCACAACCCTCTATCACACCTTCTGAGGAGAAGGTAATCGATCCGAGTCTTCACCGCCGAACTTCGGAAAGAAACCAGATGCTCCTCCCTCTTCGGAAAATTCGAGTTCGCAATCACCAGCTCGAAAGCCTTAGCGAAGTCTACCAGTGAAGTACCTCCTGTTCCTATCCCCAAAGACAAAGCCACCATGCACCTCGCCATAACTACCCGTAGCCGCCCCAATATGGCCATTAAAATGTCCACCAATAAATAACCTTTCGGTAGGTGGAATACTAGCACAATCCTGTCCAAGCCCTCCCAAAAGCGCCTCTTAACCTCCTCATCAGGGCCCATCTACGGCGCGTAAGCGCTAACGACATTGAGTGTGCACTCACCGATCACCAACTTAATAAACACATTAGCCTATCATTCACTCTCTTAACCTCAACCACAAACTTTCTAAGATCCCTATCCACCAAGATACCCACTCCATTCTTACGCCTTACGACTCCAGAGTACCACAACTTATATCCATCTGTATTCCTCACCTTCGTCCCTGCCCACCTACTCTCCTGGACACAAGCTATATTAACCTTTCTCTTCTGGAGAATCTTTGCCAACTCAATAGACTTACCCGCCCGCGTGCCTATGTTCCACGACCCGATCCTCAATCTACAAGCTCCCTCTTTCCCCTTACCCTCCTTTCCTCTCGTTCCAACCCCTGACCCCCTCCCCGCCCACTACTCACCCCCGGTACCTCTCGAGGACATGACCTTACTCTACTATCCTACACCACAGCCACTATATCTACGACAAACTCCAAAAAATACTAACACGGACCCAAGCTAGAAAATAACCGGTTGCAACTACAAGAATTCTAATAATAAGCTTAAAGTGATGCTAACTAAATAGCCACAAATTAACTAACATAGAGAAAGAGACAAAAAAACGGGAGGTACCAATTCCCGATGGAAAGAACCTGGAAATATGACTTGATGCGCCCGGTGATGCTCCGTTCTACTCGCCCGTATGCCTCGCACTTGCCTGGGCAGCCGCAACAATTCCCGCGAATATAACCCGAGTGCTTTGGAACCCAACGTCCAGCTCTTTGTGACTGCCAAATGGCTTGCTCTGCTTTGCCCGTGCACCTCCCACCCGTCACCAAACAGCCACCAAAAGTGCTACCTGAAACACACAACATATCGTGGGACCAAGAAAAGGAGGGGACTGGTACTGGAACGGTCGCCGGAAAACAGTGCCGGTCCGAGAAACAATGGTATGGCGAGGAAAGGTTTGAAGGAAGTGAAACACAGAGGAGGGTGGTCTGGTTGGATCGGAAAAGCAGAAGGAAGATGATACGGCGCCGGTGGGTCGCCGGCCTAGCTGCTGCTAGGTTAAAAGAAAGAGGAAGAAAGAGAGGGACGCGGGGAGAGAGAAAGAGAGGGACGCAGGGAGAGAGAAAGGAGACGAATACTTACCTTGACGAGTGCCGTCGGCACTGTGGTTTGCCGGTGGATTTGCCGGAGAAGATGAAGAGAAGGTGGAGATGTTACCGTTATCAAAGACTTGCTCACCATTCCAGTAATTCTTTAATTAACAAAAAGAAAAAAGAAGATAAATGGCGTGAGTGTTTCTTTAAAATGAAGATACAAAATTAATCTATTATGACTGGAAAACTTTTGAATTGTGGTTGATTGGTTCTGCAGATTGACCGATCACTGCTGTTTGCATTGTGCTTGATGCATCTTATTATTAAACCTTATGACATTCATGAGTCTTATTCATTACTTGACCTATAGCTTCTACCTCTTAAAATTCTGTCATGGCCCTATTTTGAGTTAATTTTTCTTATTTTTTTTATAAGTGAGAAGGTCCTAATTTGAGTTTTGGTTATGCATCTAGGCATCTCTCTGAATTGGCCTTGCTGTACTGTCAAAGAATTGGTAATTTTGCATTGTCAGAGATCGGAAGAGGGTGCAAGTTCTTGCAAGCTTTGCATTTAGTAGATTGTGCGAGCATTGGGGACGAAGCCATATGTTCTATCGCTAGAGGATGCTGTAACCTCAAAAGGCTCCACATCCGTCGATGCTATGAGGTACTTTAATCATCTCGCTCTCCTTCATTATTTCCTCTTAGATAGGGCTTCCCTTCTTGCTCTTTAGTTTTGTTTAAATCACCAGATACCATTACATATGCATTGTTGCATATTGCTGGAGGCATATATTCTTTTAATCAGTGAACTTTAAAAGATTTCATTGATAATCAGCACCAAGATGGTGCTGCACTTGTACACTGGGGATCCAGAAACAAGATCAGAATATTTTTAATTAATTAGATCAGCAGACGAAACAAGAGCATTCCTCCTGGCCTAAAGGGTAATATGAACATATCAGATTCAGATTTTTGTTAGTGGACGTGTTTCTGCTGCGTTTGTAGATTTGTTTACTGGTTTAAACTGGTTCTTAAAGTTTTGTTCTCCCTTTCTTTTTAGTTGGCAAAGATAGACGTTTTTAGCCACTAATACTTGCAAGTATCTCAATGCTTTTGAAACATTGGGCTTACTGCTTATTGAATTTAAAATAGTATCCAATTATGAGTTTGGAGTTGAATCTGACAGCTATACTTTTCTTTTATTCGCTTGGTAATGTTTTCAAATAAGCTAATGCTTGTAATTGACCCATTAGCTGGTGAATCTTTTAGACAGGCTTTTTTAATTATATTTTTTTTGGAGAACCACTTTAGCTGTCGAATGGGGTTTCCTGTAGAGGCATGTGCATTATTAGTATCCGTTGTGGAAAGTGGATTTTGTTTTCAGAGGCTGTTAATTGTCCCTAAATCTTTTGTTAGTGAAATCTGGCTTGTGCAGTTTCCTTTGCACTTGATGCTCAGAACTCAATTATTTTGTCTGCTAATACTGGTCTCTTTTCATCTGGTTTGATAGGTTGGAAATAAGGGAATTATAGCTGTTGGTGAGAACTGTAAATTTCTTACAGACCTTAGCCTTCGGTTCTGTGATAGGTATGTCAATTTTTCTTTCTCAACTAACGTTGCCTTAGTTTTAGTTTGTTTCTCAATCAAGTGTTCTGCTGATAAAATTGGGAACAACCTCTCCATTGCTTGCATTACTTTCTTCTTCAATTGTCATATAAATCTGCACTTGAGTGCTCTTTAAAAGGAGCATTTATCCTTTTGGACATGGTAATGTTTGTGTTGATGACTCTGGTGCTGTAAGAGGTTGCTTGTCCATTGAAGACAAAGTTTGTATAGGCACAATTTTCATCGTCTTTTAATGCTTCCTGGCCCTGAGTCCCTTGGAAATGTTCCACATTGCGAGTTTCAACAAATAATTATATTTAGTTGATCCTTGCCTTCACAGCTTCTCTCTCATTATTGTTCATCTGTTATATTCTTCTACAGCAGAGAGTTTAAACTGCTTTTTGATCAAAGGCTTGCTACTTAACTACCTGATTATGGATGTTATGGCTCAAATAAGTCATTAACCTCTATTTGATTACCAGAGTAGGGGATGAAGCACTTTTGGCTATTGCTGAAGGTTGCTCTCTGCATCATTTGAATGTAAGTGGCTGCCACCAAATTGGGGATACTGGAATAATGGCCATAGCAAGAGGATGCCCTGAACTTAGTTACTTGGATGTGAGTGTTCTCCAGGTATGTCCACTTATACTTCTATAGAGTGGGATAAACAATGGATATGATGCAACGACTATATGTGTATGTTTAACATGTCTAGGTTCATTTTTCAACTATATAAATTGATTTAAGGTGATTAGGTAACAAAAATTATGTTAAGAGATCTAGCCTAAGTTGGTTGCTTACTTACGAGTACCACCAGTTGATAAGTGGATTAGGAATCTTTATTGATTAGCTCCATATATATCCCACACTCCACACATGCACATATTGCTTCCTTATACAAGATGTTTGAAGGAGCAAAAAATTGTTGCTACTCTTCATTCAGCACAGGACACTAACTTAACAAATTTCAACAGGATTTGGGGGATATGGCCATGGTGGAGCTAGGTGAAGGGTGTCCATTGTTGAGGGATATTGTGCTGTCCCACTGTCGACGAATAACAGATGTAGGTTTAAGTCATCTTGTGAACAAGTGTACCTTGCTGGAAACTTGTCATATGGTCTATTGCCCCGGTATTACTGCTGCTGGAGTAGCCACGGTGATCACAAGCTGCACAAATATGAAGAAAGTTCTTGTTGAGAAATGGAAAGTGAGCCCAAGGACCAAAAGGAGAGCAGGATCGATTATCTCCTATCTCTGTGTTGATCTGTAGATCTCCTTACACTTGTTACTATACTTCTTGCAGCCCCAATCAACAGCAGCAGGTTAAAGCAGACTATCCCTTTTAATAGCCAGTTTAAGATAAAAATTGCCCCGGCACACAGAAGGCGCCTAATGTCGTGACAGTTTGTCTTTTACTTTCTCATGTGTAATGTTTTTTCAGTGTTTTTTTTTTCTTCAAATCTCACAGGAATGTGTTTGTTGATTGACTTATTGTAGAAAGTTCATTCCGTCTCTTGTTATTTTATTTGCTTATTCTATTCAAGGTATGGGGTGGGTCTGCGGTTTGTTCCCTTCAGATGTGTATGGTCAAGGCAGCCATGCTTGTGCTATGCTTTTGCAAGGGTATGCTGCTGCCAAAGCCCATTTTTCTCTTAGGGGTCATTCGGGCATTCACATAGATTTAAGTGCATAGGTGGAGTACTGAACGCATGATGTAGATGTTGCTTTGTAGTGGAGGAAGCTGATACAGGAGCACATTCTCAAACAACTCTTCCATGTTTCGGCGGTATGTGTTCTGGCTTGGGATCATCTTGAAAGGATGTTATGTTTGAAGCAGCCCTAGAATTGGATTTGGCAGAGATTGGACCACTACGTGCAAATCTTTTTTCCCTCTGCGTGTAATCATGTAAGAGTCACAAGGTAATGCAATTCTTTTAGAGGAAAAGGTTACAAAAAATTGCAGTTACAACTGTAGATGTTACATTAATCTCTACCAAATGAACAACTTGCTAGGAGTATGGTTTTCTGGAAAAAATTCCTTTTCTATATGTAATTTGTCTTAAGGATTTTACATCATGTATTTGCTTTTCTTTACATGTATATTACATATGTAAAGAATTTTACACTAACAGTTTGTGCCAACATTAGTACGTTTATTTCCCTCTTTCCAGATGATCAATCTGGTAAAAATATGACTTATCTGGTGTACTGTAGTTGTTCCTTGTTTTTTGGGGTGGGGGGGTGGGTGGGTGGGTGTATTTGACATTGAAGTGATTGAATACTGTATAAACTTTTTTAAAAGTCAAGTGTACATAAATTAAATAATTGGGAAATTTACATAACTTTCTCTTGTTTTCACTTTCGTACACACTTAGACATAGACCACAGTTAATAGCATTCACAAAGCATATGAAAATCCTCAATAGAGGCATCCCGTAGCTTTCGAAGAGAAATGAAGAACTTCCGAAGTGTGTAAAGTCCATTGAAATGGCTTAAAGAACAAAAAATTTCGCCTCTACAAAGCTTGATGTACTGCATGAATAAATCTGGTGGGCATGTCAAGTTTCTTGGCCAAAAGTAAGCAAACACGAACTATAGCGTTTTCTTATTTCTGCTATTGATCTTTGTAGAATATAAACTTAAACCAGAGGCCGACTTGAACCAATATAATAGCACTATTGTGTTTACTGGTTTAATAAATCATGGGGGTTCAATTAATTTTATATTATCAACATAGCTGGCTGTTTTCTGGGAATTTTTTATTGAAGCGTGACATTATATGACATCGATACATGCGTCTACCTAACATTTTCGTATCATTTCGTCCAAAATGAAAAACAATAAAGACTCTCCGTATTGCTAACATAAATAGTCTATTATTTAGTCAATGTTAATCGTCATTGTAATAAATAGAGTTCAACAAGTTGACAAGCAATTAGACTCTCCTTATTACAAACCATAATATAGATTTGGTCAAAAAGAACTGAAGAAAAGCTAAAGGGTGAAATTCTTTTAAGAAGCACAGCAGAAAACACCGTAAGAAAAATGGAAATTTATGGGTTCAAGGGGGGGACATGCAAATCACCTTAAAACTTACTAATTTCGATTTATTTAAGGAAAGGATGATCATGATTTTCTATGTAATTAGAATCTAATAACCTCCAGCATGCATTAAGCACTAATTGGAATAAGCATGTTTAAGAGTTCCAAGATGTCGGCAGTTATGCTATACAAGAGATCAGAATGATTCTAGTGTAAGGTTGAACCAAACATAGAGAGATTTGCTTCAGCTTTGTGGGAGGGCTCGAGGAGATATACATGGATGAACAGTCATGTGCCTTTAGAGAAAAATAACATTTTTAAGTACTACTTACACAATAATACTGAATAATTAATTCAAATATCAAAATATGATGTGTTTTTCTGCGGGGACAGCAACAGAGTCTGCCGGGGCAGCGTAGAGTTAAAACAATCATAACCATTGTTATAAGTAAGGAACATGGGGTCTGATTTTAATAATCCGTCTATAGTTCAAAGTTCAAACCCTAGATTATGTAAACTTCTTCCGAGATTTGAATTTGACGGGTTAGGAATTCTAGTCTTTTTAAGTTAGTGAATTCTATATTATCAGTTTATATAAATTCCATAAATTTCTTAACATAAATATAAAATTTGGTTCAAGCTACTCATAAGTTCGGCCGAAATTGTAACTTCAGCGCAAGTTTTGCACTTTTAACCAAAAAAGCTCGGCCAGACAGACAGACTATAAGACTGAAAACGAAGTGTGAACTAATCTTATTTGTCCATGCCAATGCGAAGAGTGGTGGGCACCGCACATTGCAACAAAATTTGCGCGCATGGAATAGTAGTACTCATAACTAGTGCTCAAATATCAAATTGACCCAATAGCTATTTTTATAATCTTATATGTCAGATATATGTTAGCCATACGTATTTTAATTATACATAGAGATGTGGAAATAAAGTCACATCGTAACCCCCTCTCTCAACTTATGTAATTGTCTCCCCATCCATTAAACATATGGCCCCAAAATAGTGAATATGCTCCTTGTCAAAGGTAACCTCCAAGAGACTTTGAAGTAAGGTTCCCCCTTTGTTGGGGTCTTTCAGTGTCTTCTGGTTAAGACACAATATGTTTGATAATGTTCCATTATACTTGGCCCCATGTACAGTGGTTGTCGGATTAGATTAATTTCATTCAATCCCCCTTTTAGTGGGTCCTGATCATGGCTTTGGAAGATATCATTTTGGTGTGTTAAGAGAAAATTGAAAATCATACTCAACACTTCCACTATACAAAAAGGGGTCTGGTTATACCTTTTGATGTGAAAGTCTTGATGAATTGGTTTTCATACTTTTCAAGAAAGATATGGATTTCGCTTCAATATATAAAATTCCTCCTTTTCCTCTAGTACATGTCTTACTTATGAAGTTCGACATATATAGTTGTGTAGACATATAATTTTTTATCCTTCCCAAAATTTTAAATATTATAGTATTTAAATATTTAATTTAGGTATAGTATCATTATTTTAACTACTTTAACCCTTTTACTTTATTTTATTAGAAAAATAAAAATTACAAATTTTTAATATCTACCATTCATAAAATTAAAAAATACAAAAAATAGTTTTACTTTTAATATCTAGTTTTATTTTAGTAGTACATGTTAATAAATTAAGAGTGATTTCTATTTTTTATAAATACATTATACGTTTTAGAATAAGATTTGAGATTTTAGTTAAAAGAGTTTGAATAACTCCAAAACTAATGCTATTTTCATATTTTCTTAAGCAATTTTGAACCAACTCAATTCCTTTTAGCACAAATAACCTATAGACCCATGACTCACACCAAAAAACCCATCCAAGCCCGTCTGATATTTTTTCCTTCTTTTTTGAACTCTAAAAGACAAGAGGGGTTGCTCTGATGGTAAGCAACCCCCACTTCCAACCGAGAGGTTGTGAGTTCGAGTCTTTCCAAGAGCAAGGTGAGAAGTTCTTGGAGGGAAGGATGTCGGGATCTCTATTTGGAAACAGCCTCTCTATCTCAGGGTAGAGATAAGGTCTGCGTACATACTACACTCCTCAGACCCCATTGTGTGAGATTATACTGAGTTGTTGTTGTTTTTGAACTCTAAACAAGACCTTCTTAAAAGAAAACGGGAGACCCTAGATACAAAGGAGAGATCAGCTAATAATACTCGGGGAAGACTAGCAGCACCCCTATCCTAAGACCACAAAATAATAAACCAAGCGCCGCTAGCCCACCTCCCATTCGCCGCCGGTCACTCTTCAACCAACGATCCCTGATCTCTATCTCCTACACCTTCACGAAACCCTCGCAACTAACACCCCTTCACCCCATCCGACTAGCCAGCATCCGCGACACCACCCCAACGACCATCTTCACCACCAAAAGCCTAGCGACCACCATCCAGCTAGCAGCAACAAACATTGAAGATAGAAAAGTACAGAGATAGAGGGTCGAAAATAGAGGAAGGGAACAAACGGGATTTTCCTATTATGATTTCCGATTTAAATCTTTTTGATTTTCATTTCAAATTCTATCTTCTTCTTCTTATTTCTTATTTTAAAACCAGGAAGTTCGATTAAAGTGAAGAGGTTGCTTGAAGTTAATTCGCAATTTCGGCCGCCATTGAGGTCTGTTCGTGTCCTGTTTGCTTATTTTGTTCGTAGTTTGGTCGTCGTGTTGAATTCCGGTTCATCAATCTGTTACTAAGAAAAGTTTTACTCGCCCGAAGGTCTATTCTTTTCCTCCATCTCATTAGTTTGTTCAATATATTTGGAAGTTTGTTCAATTTGTTTGTGATGATGAAATTTCTGTCGAGTATGAAATTATCCTCTTAATACATAGAATTGAGCTTTGTTTGGAGTTTGAATGATTGGCTGCTAGGTTAGTTAAAATAATTAAGTTAAAGGACATTAGTGGCATGAATTAGAAGTACTACATCTAGTAGTGGGGTTGGGAACTTGAGATTGAAAAATGCAATTTGTATGTTCTGTACTCTTTGTCACATTTTTTACCTTCTTATTTCTGTTTACCTGCTAGTAATATGTTTAGGCCAACTACATTTTGTTCGGTAAGTCATATGATTTTTGTTAGTTTCGAGACGAGAGGTTATTCCCTTAGTTAAATTAATCCTGGGAAGGTCCCGAAGGATTTATATATTTTTACATCGGGAAATGCCCCGACGTATTTTGTAATTGGGGGCGAAAGCATATTCGTAATACTTTTATTCTTGTTTCATTTTTATATCTATTTTCTTTTATTAAGTGGGGACGACCTCTAGCCTTTTGTGTGTTTATTTCAATTTTTGTGCGTTTTACCTCAATTTGAATGTTTTAAAAGCCAACTAGATCGAGTACGCAACTGTACTAGTTACGGGACTTGAAAAATGTCTAACACCTTCTACCCGAGTCAAATGAACCCCCTTACCCGAATCTAGTGCATAGTTAGTTTTAGAATCTCAAATGTTTGAAAGAAAAAAATTACTTTTAGAAAAAATGGTGACCTGACACATCGAAGTCAAATGTTAGGCGGCAACTCTGAGTTAATCCTTTTGAACATACAATTTTGTCTAGGGGTGTTCAAAACCAATCCGAAACCGAAAATTGATCCAAACCGAAGCTTAACAACTTACTGGTTACGGCTTAACGAACGGGGAACATTGAATTTTTTTTATTAACGGCTTATCGGTTTGGAGATGGATTATTCAATTTTCTTAACGGCTAATCCGTTAACCTGTTAAGAATATAAAAATATATATATATATATATAAATATATATATATATATATATATATATATATATATATATATATATATATATATATATATATATATATATATATATATTAAATATAAAAAACTAAAACTCTTGACAATGATTGACAAGAGTTTATTTCTACTTCTAAGCATTTTTATTCTCGGGATTTAGAAATTTTTTGGTTCTATTTTTAATTTATTTTTAGTTGTAATCCTCCTGCTTGGCAACATGCCGGATATGGTAAAGCTAATTTCCTAATCACGGAAATCAAATTGAGTGGCTCTGGCAAAGAAAACCGAATGCATGATATTGCCTCTAAAATATTATTTTTTATGGCAATTCATTATTTCTAAGACGAGGAGAATAAGAGATATTTAGTGAACATGTATGTTACGCCGATCAACCGCCCATTAACCGCCCTATAAGAGCTAACCCGATACCAATCCGCCTGATATCTTATCGGGTGGCTAACAGATTAATACATTTAAAAGCCGATAACCGTTAAGCCAAACCGTTAAGAGTAAAAAGCCGCCCAATCCGCCCGATAAGCACCCCTAAATTTTGTCACCTTTTAGTTTAAAATCCTTTTGAGCTTCATAAATCTTTTTATTTATTTTAAGAGGGTTAAGGTTTGTAAAAAAAGGGGTGCGACATCTCTGGCGACTCTGCTGGGGAGTTGCAGGTTTGCGCTAGTACTTGATTTTGATGGCTTTTTAGGATGTTCGATTGATGTTTTTATGTGTTTTGTTTGCTTTATTGATTATTATTTTATGTCATTTTATTATTTGCTAATTGGTTATTTGTTTACAGTTTTTCCTTTATCTGTTACTGCTTTATAATTTTTCATCATTTGCATAATTCGGGTCTTTTTTCTACAACAAGTCTTCCGGAATACGTTTGAGCGTACAGGGACATTTTTGAGTCACTTGTGTCTTTGGGGGGATGGCGTGAGAGCGTGGAGTGGGCGGACAACTAGAGCAGCCACTATCGACCACGTGTCTCCCCGAATTGCCTTGTTAGTGAACCACAAATTTAGGTCAGCATTTAAGTCATTCTTATTTGCATCATGTCATTTGAACCTAGTAGGGCTTAGTCCCAGGCATCGTGTCCCTTTGTAGGAAGCATATCCAAATTTTGTCAAAAATGGGCCCGTGGCCCGAAAAGACATTCAATCATCCCTATGTGATACATGTTGCATCTTGAGGGTAAAAAGGTCATTTGGCGGACCAAAGATATTTGAGGGTGAAATATAAATTGAATCAAGAAAGGCCAGTTATCATTTTTCTTTCACTATTTTTTTCAAATAACAAAAAGAAAAAAATAAAAATAAAATCCAAAAAGATTTTACACTTTTTTATTATTTTCCAAAAATTCAAAAAAAAAAGAGAGAAAAAATTCGAAAAGATTTTACATTTTCCATCATTTTTCAAAAAAGATAAAAGAATATATTTTTTCCAAATTAGTGTCATTTTAAAGCTTTTTCCCATATCCAATCTTTCCGAACTACGCATACCTGATTCTCGTCTTTCGGGGCGGTATATGTAGGCAATCCACATGGGGTCCGGTCTTCCTAGTAAGTCTTTGGTTCTTGATTTTGCGGGGTCTTAGCCAAATCTTGCATGTTTATCCACTTTTAGTCACACCGGCCATTCTTGTAAATGAGTTCATTTTCGCAAAAGTGATTCAATTACCCGTGTATTTGAATTTTGAGTCCACAACTAGGTGTCATATTACTTTTAAGATTCGTCCTTTTTGAGTTTGCATCTTTAGCCACTTTTGGCCATATTGGCCGTTTTTGCAAAATGGATCATTTTTACAAACTAATTTTGGGCCATAATTATTGGGAGTTTGAATCCATATACGCATTAGGGAGGTATGTCCATGTCTTTGAGGTCATCTTTGTTGAGTTTGCACTAATAATCACATTTTGGCTGCGTAAGTCATTTTGAAAAAATGGCCTTAAACATGCCTTGCATGTGTCCAATAGAAGGTGTCGTGGCGTCACATGTGTCTTGAGTCGCTAACTCTATTTAATCTTATTTTTACCATTCAGGTATGGACCAATTTGCTATATTTTGAGCGTGACAAATATCACAGGACAATTCTAGTCAAGACCATT
Source organism: Nicotiana benthamiana (assembly GCA_034376525.1). Taxonomy (NCBI): domain Eukaryota; kingdom Viridiplantae; phylum Streptophyta; class Magnoliopsida; order Solanales; family Solanaceae; genus Nicotiana; species Nicotiana benthamiana. The sequence continues at coordinate 39,286,240 of CM067336.1, forward strand.
GCATGCACGAGCTGCTTGAGGAAATTTTTCATTTTTTAGTCTATTTTATGTTATTTTTTAATAATTAGTCTAGTACAATAGTATCAAGTTTGTTAGTCTAGTCAAGAGTTTTGAGTCTTTCGTTATAGTACTTCATGTCTTGTATTTGAAAAAAAGAAGAAGTTTTAAGCCCATCTGGCCTGATATATCCCTCTACTTTGTTTTATTGTTCAATCCTGTCCCCCTTTATACTTTCCATCAAAGTTTACCCCTGCCATCCATCAAAGTTCTATATATTTCCTATTTTAACGACCGTGACACGTGGTACATTCTGAATACGGAAGGGCCTGATATATCCCTAGACTTTATTTATTGTTCAATCCTATCCCTCATTATACTTTCCATCCAAGTTTACTCCTTTCGTACATCAAAGTTCTATATTTGCCCCGTCGGGACACATGGCATATTTTAGGAGAAAGAACCAGTACAAAAACAAAAAAAAACTCTAAACCGCCATAGAACCTGTGACCCGCATGCTTGTTGTTCCTCAGACGAGCTTGAAATAGATGTGGCAGAAAATTTGAAACTTCAGACAGGCTTGATGAAATTCTTTTTCCAGCGATCTCAAAACAACGATATGAGGTTGGGTCCAATTGCGAACATTTCAATGAAGCTGGGAAGTAAATTCTGCGGCTAAAATAAATATAGTAAGATTTCATACATGCCCAAGTACTCAAGACCATTCACGAAGTCATGCCGTCACCGGAAATTCTGTCTTTGAACCTCATCTCTTTGTCAGACTAAGATAATCTCTTACACGGATTAAAAGTTTTTATTTAAGAGAAGTTTGGAAAAAAATTAAGAGAGGAAAAACGAGCATGCGGGTCATGGATTCTAGGGCTGTTTGGAGTTTTTTTGTTTTTGTACTGGTTCTTTCTTCTAAGATATGCCACGTCTCCCGGCCGTTAAAATAGAGGCAAATATAGAACTTTGATGTACGACAGGAGTAAATTTTCACAGAAAGTATAACGAGGGATAAGATTGAACAATAAAATAAGCATAGGGATATATCAGGGCCGTTTCGTATTCAGAATGTGCCACATTTCCCGACCGTTAAAATAGGAAAAAATATAAAACTTTGATGGACGACATGGAAAAACTATGACGAAAAGTATAACGGGGGACATGATTGAATAATAAAATAAAATATAGGGATATATTAGGCCCTTTTCCTAAGTTTTAAATGGAAAATTCAAAAAGATTTGTTTCAGTTTATTTTTTCCATTATTTTTCAGAACTATGCATGATTTGATTCATAAGGGACATGATACGCAGGCAACCTACATAGGATTCGATCGAATTATCACTACAAAAACAAAACAAAAAAAAAGAAAAAAAGAAAATAAAAAAGGAGAGAATAAAGTTGTGGGACGTGAGAAATGAGAGGAGAGAAAAGAGCGATAATCAGGAAGAAAAAAGGAGGAAAGAAATGAAAAACCAAGTGGTATTAGGAAGGAGGATGAAGAAGGAAATGGGGCAAAAAGAGTGAAATTGGAATGATGCCATATGACCTTCTTACCCTCGACGTCATTTCAGAACCGATAACTGTGACTATGGGCATTGCACGCAATATGATATTTCTATATGATAAATGCCCTAACGCTAACATGTTGGCTTTGTTTGCTCGGCTTTGTTACTTTCATTGTTATCATAGAAGAGGGTGGTTAGTTTGTGGCACTTTGGCGAGTCATCTGTACAACACAAGGTCAAAAAGCAAGATAGACATGGCTAGCAAAGACTTAGGCACAAGAGTTGTTGATCTGTTGAGGGAGTTTGTGGAGTCGAAGTCTGAATGGAAAGAGAAGGTCCGAAGGTTGAAACAACAAATGGCAGAAATTACCAGTCTTGGATCATGGGGAATCCTCTACCTTCATTCCCCACTATTTACACTGAAAACCCTGCAACTATCCCACCACTATAATTAACCAAGGTTCCCACTGCTGCTGATATCTCCCCACAACCTTTTCACAATCCACCCCTCAAAAGCACATCATATCCCGCTCCTTTGACCACTCGTGTTTTTGTAGCTCATCCACGAGCTACTCTTCCTCAATCCTCTAGCGAGACTGTGTTCGAAGCTCTAGATGTCCAACACTATGCTCCAGAACCAATTTTCAAGGTCTCGGGTCCATAATCTTACGCTCTTGATTTTGAGCCTCCTGGTGAAACTGCAAAGCCTACTAAGACAATTGCGCAATATGAGATATCCATAAAGCTGAAAGGATTTAAAATGCCAAACTTAATTTATATGATGGGCATGGAAATCCACTAGCCCATCTAAGGGGTTATTGCAGTGAAATAAGAAGTTTTTGCGGGAAAGATGAAGTATTGATTGCGTATTTCAGTTAGAGTATGAGTGAGGCAACTCTGGAGTGGTACACCTACCAACACGCTAGAAAGTGGCAAGCATGGGGTGACTTGGCTCAAGATTTTGTTCGGCACTATCAGTACAATGTTGACATTATCCCAGACCGCTCCTCCCTATCTCGTATGGAAAAGAAATCCAAGGAAAGTTTTAGGGAATTTTGGTTCAGATGGAACGAACAAGTTGCTCGGGACAGTCCTCCCATTGATATAAAAGATGATGCTGAGTCCCCCCAACGACAAGATCCAGTGGGCATTCATGCTAATTGCTTTCAGCCTCAATACCGACCTCATAAACATCCTCGAGCCACAGATAATTCAACCAAGTATTATCCTCTGAACAATGTTTGGTCATCTGTCTAACCACTAGGTCACCCCAGAAAGCGAGCGCCAGCACCGCAAAATCTCTACCACCCTTCACAAAATTTTCAGGTGCCCATAGCACATATCTAAACTAAGGGTATAGAGGTAAACAAATGTTGAAGGATAAATTTACACCGATATGAGAGTCCTATGCAAGCTTGTTTGAGAAATTAAAGCATTATGACCTAATCGCACCAATTCCTCCGAATCATGTGGACCCGCGTGCAAGAAGCTTTGACCGTTCTAAAAGGTGTGAATACCATTCCAATGCCCAGGGGCATAATGTCGAATGTTGTCGATATTTGAAAAGAGAAATAGAAAGAACGATTCAAGAAGGGATAATTGTGATCCAGGACAGTGATACCCGGAACATCGCGCAGAATCCTTTACCTACACATGATGATGCAAAGTTTGTGGCGATGATGTATGGTGACATGGAGTATGAGAATCCTTTTGGAAACTTGCTGACTGAAGTTAATGATATTGAAATTGGTGAATGTCCATGTAATTTTGATGTGCAACCCTGTGGCTATGATGTTGAGCTGTAATTGGAAAGACGTTCCTTTCTTGGCTAGCCAGGAGGAGTTTTGGTGGTTTATTTGTTGTCATTTCTATTTCGCGGGTTATTTCGGGGTTGTAATCCAGACATTGTCTTGTGGTTCGAACGCTTTTTCTTTTTTGCCTAGTTTTTTTTATTCTAGTAACTCGTCTCGTGTTATCTAGGACTGTTCCAGGGTTGTAACTCATGGCTATTTTGCTTGTTTTGTTCAAACCCTATTCACCATTTGTATAATGCAATCTCCTATTTTCTATTAGTTCTAGTCAGTTTTGTTTACGTCACTTTTACTTTTATAGTTCTTTCATGCTGACTCTAGTGACTTGACATGTATGCATAATTCTCAGCCTGGTCTCGAAAGTTAGTTTAATCATAAAGCAATGACACAGTTTTGAACTTGACAAAAGAGGCATTCGAGGAAAGAAGTAGAGATTCATGCATTCTGAGAGGACCTGAAGCTTGAATTGAGTGAAACTGAGGCAGTAAGTCTGGGAAATCAAGAGGTTGACAAGAGCATACAATAAGAAAATGTCTCTTAAGTAGTTTGAGCTAAATCAGTTAGTGCTCAAATTCATTCTTCTACATCAAGATAAGGTTGAGTCAAATCAACTTTCAACTGGTAAAGGTCATTCATTGGGATAAATGTATTATCCATTAACACTTTTTGTTTGTGTTGATGCCGTCAATAGATACTGTGTATGATTTCTTTTCTTATCTTCAATTGTATGTTTGTACTTGGTATTTTTAAAGTTTGGTATGACGAAGGCATTTTATTCTGCTACCCAAATACTTTTATCCTTTGCTACCCTTTTAAGCCTTAATTTGTATTGTTCCATACCCCTCCTTTGAAATCAGAAGTACGATGAGGAACTAGAAAACAAAAAGAAAAGATATACAGAAGGAAAAAAAAGAAAAATAAAAAACAAGAAAAAGAAAAAAGAGAATAAAAAAGACCAACTTTGTGCTTGAATTAGGTTCGGCCTGATTCTTGTCACCATATGATACGTAGACAGCCTTACGATTCGGTCACACCAAAAAAATATTTCATAATCCCCGAAGTCAAGAGTGGGGTAGATTTTCTACGAAATCCCATCAAAGCAAAAAAAAAAAAATCCGTTGACTCCAGAAACTGGGGCAGAAGTTTAATCTTGACAAAAGATCTGATTCCAAAAGTTATAATTTTGGATCCTTTAATCTTAAATTATTTTGAGCCTTCTTGCCGCCCTTCTTTCCAACCCTGTCCAAAAGCCTACATTACAGTCCAAAGAAAGACCTTCCAACCAATCTTTGAGGATGCCAAATCAAGTGTGTGGTGAAAGTATGATCTTCCTACATCATGGGTAATACCTTGTTCTCATCGCAACGGGATAAAAAATGATAAAATAAGAGATTATTATCAGTGGAAACCCTCATGGGCAACGTAAGACGATAGTGAGTTGAGAAAAAAAGTAAACCGAGAGAGGCTTGATGGTGAAAACCCTTCAAGGTACTACAAGTCAATTGAGGATTATGGGTCATATGGGACAATTGAAGCGTTGAAGCCCCATTTCATAGCGAAGAGGTAAAACAAGAATTGAATATTAGACTTGCTTGAGAGATTAGGCAACTTAATCCAAATGTGCATTTGATGGTCATTAGAGTTAGTATCAACATTTGATAAGTTTATACTTTGTAATTTTCTTATTAGGTATTATATTTTTCCCTTATCTCTTATTTTGTTCTTCTTGTTTTGTTGGAGTCCCTTTTGAGTTTGTTTTTGTCAGAACAAGTGAGAAAGGATTTCAAAATTTTCTATCAGCTTTTCAATTGTACAAAACACATTTGGCTAGCACATCAAAGTGGCATAAGTCAGGGAAAAGTATGCGCACTAAGTTGGTAACAATCAACATGCTTTGGGATTCATGTGAAATGCAAAGGTTCAGCAAATGTCAACTCTTGAGAAAAATGCAATAGATAGAGGGTATTGGGATCGAATGGAGCAGAGATATTTTCTGTGATAAGGTTTGAAATAAAATGGGTAGTCGATAACATGCACGGTCTTCCAAGTTGAAATCAAAGTTATCTTGGCAAATGCAGAAGCGGCCGCCTTCGAGGTTGAGGCTACAAACTAACCACCATATTTTAAACTCATAAGTTTTCTTTATTTGAAATAGGAACAAAGCAGTGCAAGCAAGTGGGTTCAAAAAAATAATAAAAAAAAGAAAAAAAAAGAAAAGAAGAAAAAGAAGAAGAAGAGAAGAATCGACAAAGGGAAGTTTCTCAAATGTTTGCCTTTATTTGCATCTATCTTCACATTTTTCCTTCTAGGATAGAAGTCCTAGTCTGATGAATTTTCTTCCCAATAAAATCTTTCTATGATGAATCTTTCTCCTAAGATAAGAAAACCTAGTCTGATGAATTTTCTCCTAGGATTAACGCCTTAGTTTGATGAATCTTTTTCCTAAGATAAGTAACCTAGTGTGATGAATTTTTCTCCTAGGATAGAAATCTTAGTCTGATGAATCTTTCTTAGGTTCTAGTATGATGAATTTTCTTAGTCTGATGAATCTTTCTCCTATGATAAAAGACCTAGTCTGATGAATTTTCTCCTAGGATGAAAATCTTAGTCTGATGAATCTTTCTCCTAAGATAGAATCCTAGTCTGATGAATTTTCTCCTAGGATAGAATCTTAGTATGATGAATCCTTCTCCTAAGATAGAATACCTAGTCCCTTGAATTTCTCCTAGGATCAAAATCTTAGTCTGATGAATTTTTCTCCTAAGACAGAAAACCTAGTCTCTTGAATTTTCTCCTAGGATCGAAATCTTAGTCTGATGAATTTTTCTCCTAAGATAGAAATCTTAGTCTGATGAATATTTCTCCTAGGATAGAAATCTTAGTCTAGTGAATTTTTCTCCTAAGATAACAAAAAATGGGGATCTAGTCTGATGAATTTTCTCCTAGGATCAAAATCTTAGTCTGATGAATCTTTCTCCTAAGATAGAAAACCTAGTCTGATGAATTCTCTCCTAGGATCAAAATTTTAGTCTGATGAATCTTTCTCCTAAGATAAGAGACCTAGTCCGATGGATTTTCTCCTTGGATCAAAATCTTAGTCTAATGAATTTTCTCCGAAGATAGAAAACCTAGTGTGATAAATTTTCTCCTGGGATAGATTTTTAGTTTTTGTAAGTTATTAATCTTTAGTGTTCTTGAAATCACGTGTCCCTCCTGGAGAATAGGGTCAGTATTACTTTATTCAATATTATTTTATAGTTTCCTTTTCTTAAATCTAGGAGACGCACTTCCTAGTCTTTTCATTCAGGTTTTAGTCTTAGCAGACACACTTGATAGTAAAATATTCTTGGTTTTATTCGCAGGAGATGCACATCCCAGTAAAGTGTTTAGTTTTACTCTCATCATTGAATCAATAGCATAGGTGATTTACAGTTTTGCTAACAACTCAAAAATCTTCCTAGTGCAAGTTGGGGCAGAAAATTCTGTTTGTTTTGTTGTTTTGATTGCATGCACCCACCAGGAGAATGAGGTAATTCATTTCAAAGTCATTTCAAGTTTCAAGTCAGTAGCAGGCACCCACCTGGAGAACGAGAGAAGTCATTTTAGAATTCAATTTAAGTTAGAAGTAACAAAGACTCGCGGCAAAAATGCGATTCGACAATTCGAAATGACCAATAGAATTAGTCTCAATCAAGAATAAAGAAGAAAAAATAAACAAAAACAAAAACAAAAAATAGAGAAGTATCCGAAATGTAGAAGCGAAGACAACATATGGATTGCTCCAGACATGGTCACTATCTTTGCATGTACTATCATGATTTAAAAAAACTACAGAAGAATGAACTAGCACCTGTAACTAGCAATTATCAAGGTTCAAATCTAAAGTCTGCATGAAGAATCCTTCAAGACTCAAAATCAAACTTCAGAAGACATATAGATATGAATCTTGTAACTCATAGCTGACATGCTTAGTCTTTTTCATTTTTTGATTTTCATATTGATGTATTTTATAAATACATTATACGTTTTAGAATAAGATTTGAGAATTTAGTTAAAAGAGTTTGAACAACTCCAAAACTAATCCCATTTCTGAATTTTCTTAAGCAATTTTGAACCGACTTCCCTTAGCCCAAATAACCTATAGACCCATGACCCATACCTAGAACCCCATCCAAACGCATCAGTTTTTTTTCTTTTTTTTTGAACTCTAAACAAGACCTTTCTTAAAAGAAATGGGGGACTCTAGATACAAAGCAGGGATTAACCAATAATCCTAGGGGAAGACTAGCAACACCCTAACCAAAGACCCCAAAACCAAAATCCAGGCGCCACTAGTCCACCTCCCACTCGCCGCCGGTCACTCTTCAACCAACGATCCCTGATCTCCATCTCCTACACCTTCATGAAACCCTAGCAACCTAACACCCCTTCACTCCATCTGCCTGGTCAGCAGCCGCGACACCACCCTAAAACGACCACCTTAGCCACCAAAAGCCCACAGACCACCATCCAGCTAGCAACAACGGACGTTGGAGATAGAAAAGTACAGAGATAGAGGGTCGAAAATAGCTGAAGTGAACAAACGGTTCCTGTTTTGATTTTCGATTCAAATCCTTTTGATTTACATTTACAATTCTATCTTCTTCTACTTATTTCTTATTTTAAAACCACGAAGTTTGTTTAAAGTGAGGCGGTTGTTTGAGGTAAGTTCGTAATTTCGGCCGCCAAGAGATCCGTTCGAGGTTTGATTCGCTTACTTTTTCGTAGTTTGGTCATTGTGTTGAATCGGTTCATCAATCTATTATTAAGAGAAATTTTGCTCGCTTGAAGGTCTATTCTTTTCCTCTATCACATTAGTTTTTTCAATATATTTGGAAGTTTGTTCAGTTTGATTTTGATGATGAAATTTCTGCCGAGTATGAAATTGTCTTTTTAATACATAGAATTGAGCTTTGTTTGGAGTTTGAATGATTTGTTGCTGGGTTATTTAAAGTAATTAAGTTAAAAGGACATTAGTGACATGAATTAGAAGCACTGCATCTAGTAGTGGGGTTGGGAACTAGAGATTGAAAAATGCAATTTGTATGTGCTGGACTCTTTGTCATAGTTTTACCTTCTTATTTCTATTTACCCGCTTGTAGTATGCTTAGGCCGACCACACTTGGGTAGGCAAGCCATAGAATTTTTATTAGTATCGAAGCGAGAGGTCATTCTCTTAGTTAAACTTATCCGGGGAAGGCCCCGAAGGATTTGTATATATATTTTTATTTTGGGGAATGCCCCGAAATATTCCGCAATTGGGGGCCGAAAGCAAGCTCGTAGTATTTTATTCTTGTTTTATTTTTATTTCTATTTTCTTTTATTAGGTGGGGACGATCTCAAGCCTTTTGTGTGTTTATTTCATTTTTGTGTGTGTTACCTAAGTTTGAATGTTTTAAAAGCCAACTAGATCGAATAAGCAAATGCACTAGCTACGAAACTCGCGGAATGCATAACACATTCTCCCGAGTTAAATAAACTCCCTTACCCAAATCTCTGGTGCAAACTTAGTTTTGGAGTCTCAAGTTTTTGAAAGGAAAAAAATAGTTTTAGAAAAAACGGTGACCTGACACACCAAAATCAAATGTCAGGTGGTGACTCTAAGTTAATCGTTTTGAACACACAATTTTGTCACCTTTTAATTAAAAACCCTTTTGAGCTTCACAAATTTTTTTATTTATTTTAAGAGGGTTAAGTGAGGTTTGTAAAAAGGGGTGTGACAAGTTGTTTGTACGAGTAAAATGGGGCAGAGCTTTCCCTGATTCCCTGATGAGGAAACAAAGGGGAAGCACGACTCGACATTATTGTAATCGAAGCCTAAGAGCCCATTGTATCAAAATTCGGGAGGAATGAGCGATGTATCTGAGATGAGGCATCGTAAAATGATGGACTCAGACCAAATATAGCTTCTAGACCTTGGGAAACACAGAGAATGATTATGAATTAAGAGTAGGGGCCATAATGTTCGGCCTCATCCAGATATTACAGTGCGCATCCCATACAATATCACCTGAAGATTGACATTTATTGGAAAAAGAAGATTTTTACCTTATTTAGACTTGTACTAGGACTGAAATATTCCTACTATATAAAGGGGAAGGTTTCTTTCATTTCAATACACTGTGACATGCAAATAAAAGCAATAAAAATTTATATTTGTTTTCTATCTATTGTTCAAAGTGTTCTTCATTTTGTCCGCTTATTTATTCTCCATCGAGCTTGTATCGAGGACAAATTCCACTGTTAAGATCAGGCATGATCATCACATTGCGATTGGTTTGAACATTTATTTTATAATCTAACTTATTTATGTATTATTATTAATATTTCATATTGAATTAAATCACATATCCTTTGAACCACGCATAAATTTAGTTGGTTGCTCAATTCTAAAGGTAAACAGTTTGGCATCCACCATGGAGCAAAGGATAATAGTGGTGGTTTGATATGAATCTCGACAACACACCCTATTTTACGTTTGTTCTTTGAAATTTTTATTCCAGGTTAGCATAAGGATGTCAGACTCTCAGTTTTCTCACTTGAATATTGACGCTGTGTCAGGAAATCACGACGAGAACAATAATGTGATGCCTAGTAGTGATGTGCCTCCCGTCGATCCCAATGGTGTCCAAGCCACTGAACCAGTTGATGCTAACTCGCAGGTGGCCATCGACATCAATTTACCAAGTGATCCCGAAAATAGTGTTCGTGGGGGTCCCCGGCTAGAGGCTCGAGAAGCGCCCGAAGGTGAAGGTGATAGGATGAGCCTACGGTTGATTTTAGAAATATTGCAGACTCAAAAAACAACAATAGCACAGTTGCAGAACCAAATCCACGCCCCTAAAAGGGTCGAACTCGAACAGTCCTGGGAAAATACTCGTATGGATGAACAAGTTGCTATGGAACCGGATGATATCAGACCCCAGGAAACATCTGAGGCGATGAAGCTGCTCGAAGCATTGACAAAACAGGTGGAATCAAGCAAGAAAAAGATTGAGGCCAACGATAAGAAGGTGGAAACGTACAACTCCGAGTCGATCAAATCCCAGGATCGCCTCCAATATTGAAGGGACCAGACTCCAAAAAGTTCATTCAGAAGCCTTTTCCCCCAAGTGCAGCACCGAAGCCAATCCTGAAGAGGTTTCGAATGCCCGACATTCCCAATTATAATGGCACCAGAGATCCAAATGAGCATTAAACCCCCTATACATTTACAATCAAATGGAACGAGTTAGAAGATGATGAAATCAAGTCGGTGTTGTTGAAAATGTTTGGGGAAACCTTATCCAAGGGAGCAATAATATGGTATCACAACTTAACTCCGGATTCAATCCACTCATTTGCTATGCTTGTAGATGCCTTCGTGAAGGCCCATGCAGTAGCCATCAAGGCCGAGACCAGGAAGTCAGACCTTTTCAAGGTCAAATAGAGGGATAACGAGATGCTAAAGGAGTTTGTGTCGAGATTCTAGATGGAATAAATGGATCTGCCACCAGTTGCGGATGATTAGGACGTTAAGGAATTCACTCAAGGGCTCAAACCCTGAACTTTCGAGGCATCTCAACAATTAAAACAAAATTTGATGGAGTACCCAATGGTCACCTAGGCCAACGTACAGAACATATATCAATCGAAGATCATGGTCGAAGACGACCAACTCGGGCCTCCTTCAGGATTTGTTTACCCCATCAAAACTGATGACACATAAAAGAGAACCATTGATGTGGAGCCAAGGACGGTTCGAGATCGATATCAGCATACAATGCAGATAAGAGGGGAAACTGATTTGGGTGCAACTCAATAAGGAACAAGAAAAGAAATGATCGTGGACCGAGCAGCTGGGGCCTGATGAGCAAGAGTGGGTTTAACAGGTCACCCAAGAGTAGGGAAGCAACAGGATTGTCAGAGTATAATTTCAATGTGGATCCTGCAAGCATAGTGTCGGCCATAGGGCGCATTAAAAAGACTAAATGCCCCCGATCATTCAGTCCGAACCTTCCTAGAGATATCCTTTTTTGATGTGTAAGTATCACGACTCACAATCATCAGACCAAAGATTGCTGACATTTAATAGAAGAAGTTGCTCGATTTTTCAACAATGGGCACCTTTGCGAATTACTAAGTGCGTGAGCCAAAAACCACTTCAAATATAGAGAGATCAACAAACAGGCCGAGCAAGAGAAACCTTAGCACGTAATCAACATGATCATTAGAAGAGTCGATGTTCCCCAAGGGCCGGTGATAAAATGCACTAAAATGTCTATCACGAGGGAAAAATACACACGAGATTACGTCCCAGAGGGAGCTATCTCGTTCAACAATGAAGACGCCGAGGGCATCGTACATCCTCAAAATAATGCACTATCAATATTTGTACTCATTAATAAATCTCGGGTTAAGCGTGTGTTAATTGATTCAGGTAGCTCGGCCAACATAATCAGATCGATGGTCATTGAGAAACTAGGGTTACATGAGCAAATTGTACCAGTGGTCGGGTATTGAATGGATTCAACATATCGTGCAAGACCATGTAAGGTGAGATAAATTTGCGGGTAAACACTGGCGGGACCACCTAAGGAGCGAAGTTCTATGGGATCAAAAAGGATATGAGATACTACATTTTGTTCGGAAGGCCGTGGGTCCACAAAATGAGGGCAGTGCCTTCGACCTTACACTTGCACTCCATAAGGAGTCAAAACGATCTGTGGAGAATAGTCGGTCGCAATGAAAGTGTTCGATGTCGATGAAGTGATCCTGGTGCCCGTGGTTTCAACATTAAAAAGTGCAGAGCCAACCAAAAAGGAAGAAACATAATAGTAATCAACGATGCCGGCCCCGACCGAGCTGGAAAAATAAAAAGAGCACGGAGCGGATGATGAGGACAGTTACAGTGTCCCGAGATCATTCATAGCACCTGGTGACACCAACGCTACCAAATCAACGATCAAGGAGCTAGAGGGGGTTAATCGCCGAGCTCAGAAAAAAAACTCAGTGATTGTTTTGGCCGATTGTTTTGCCTGGTCCCATCTAGACATGCCAGGGATCCCACCGGAGAAAATCACTCACAAGTGGGCTTGGATATGAAGTTCCATCATGGTTAAGCATAAGAGAAGGCCACAGTCCAAGATCAAACATGCATTCATCAAGGAATAGGTATCCAAACTTCTTATACTAGGCTCAATCTGGGAAGTTAAAAACTCGAATTGGTTAGCTAACACAGTGGTAGTACCTAAAAAAGAAAATAAATCAAGGATGCGTGTAGATTATAAGTATCTAAAGAAGGCATGTCTAAAGGATTATTTCCCTTAGCCTAACATTGATCGAATGATTGACGCCGGCCAGACATGAGATAATCAGTTTTCTCGATGCCTACTCCGGGTACAACCAAATTCAGATGGACTCGGATGATCAAGGAAATACTTCTTTTATAACCAAATTTGGCACCTGCTTTTATAGCGTAATGCTGTTCGGATTAAAGAACATTGGTGCCACATACCAACGCCTAGTCAACCTGATGTTCGAAGAACAAGTTGGAAAATCACTGGAAGTTTATAGTGACGATAAGTTGGTTAAGTCCGTACGAGCACAGGACCACTTGAAGCATTTTCAAGAAACCTTCGACATATTGAGGTGCTTGGGTCCGGGAGAGACCGAATATGCCATGAGAGAGGTCCACAAGGGCACTTGTGGGAATTGTTCTAGGCGGAATCCTAGTTCAGAAGTTAATCAGAAGCAGAGCTGGTTACTACTGGAATGAAACAGAGAAGGATGCAAAAGACTTCGTATGGAAATGCAATGAAGGTCAAAGACATGGCCCAATGATTCATTAACTGGGGGAGATACTTCACCCGGTCCTATTACCATGGCCGTTTATGAAATGAGGGATAGATATCATCAGTCCCCTACCATGGGCGCTCCGTAAAGACCAATATATACTACTCATGACCAATTATTTTTCCAAGTGGGTTGAGGAGTTCGAGAAGGTTGGGGAGAAAGATGTCATCGACTTCATTTGGGATCACATAATATTTTGATTTAGGATGCCGACTGAGATTGTTTGCGGCAATAGTAAAACAATTCGTCGGCAATATGTTTAGTAAGTTTTTTAATGACCACAAAATCAAAAGATATTATCAACACCTTACCATGCTGGCTGGAATGGGCAAGAAGAATCGACAAACAAAACTATACTCCAAAACTTGAAAAAGAGATTGACCGATTCAAAAGGAAAGTGGAAGGAAATCTTTCCCAAACTCTTGTGAGAATACCTAACGACTTCAAAGTTGAGTACCGGAGTGACCCTGTTCTCGCTGGTGTACATAGCAGAAGCCTTAATCTCGATCGAGGTAGGGGAACCGAGCCTCAGGTTCTAGTATGCTACCGAAATGTCAAACAGCAAGGACATGAGCCTAAATTATTGGACGAAGGGCGGAAAGACGTCCTGGTCCCGTTGTCCACCAAGAAGCAGCTACTAGGAAGGTATTAGAACCAGGGAGCTAACCTTTGACATTTTTCAAGTCGGGGACTCGATGTTTAGAAAAGTAACACTGCACATCAGGAATCCAAACGATGGGAAGGTAGGCCCGAACTGGGAAGAACCGTATAGAGTTTCCATAATAATTGCAAAAGGCTCATATAAACTCTAGTCAGGAAATGGTGTACAACTACCTAACAACTAGAACGTGGCACACTTAAATCTGTACTACTGCTAAGGTACGAGATCAGATCCCTTTTTAACTTTGTTATATTACGGACTAACTTATGTAGGTACCCGACCGAGGGAAAATATGACTATTAAGTCTGAAAGCACGTGTTGTACTCTTTTCTCCTTGAACCATTTATTCTGGAGTTGGGTTTTACGGCAAGGTTGTTAACGAGGCAATAGTAAAACATGCTACCTTAGTTTTGATGGCCAACCTAAAACCAGATTTGCTGATCATCTGCAGCGAACCAATAGTATTCGAGCCCTCACAAGTTCGACCTCAAATATTGGGGGCCATTTCCCTTATATTAGGTTCTTTAGAAGGTGCAACTATTTAACATGATAAGCCAATGTTTGGTAGTTAGGATTCGTTATAAGGTTCAAACGGTAATACGAACCGCACCCGTGAATCCCACTCTAGCCACGACACAAGACTAATGCGCTTCTGATTATGTACTCTACATACAGAACAATGAAATAAATCTTTGCGTTATGTATACTTTGTCACTACACGTTTCTCTCTATTGATGCATCATAACAGATCCTAAATCTTGAAGCCCACAGGCTACCCCGACTCGAGGACTATCGTTCGATAAAATGAATGGCCCGCGATATCGAATCCCAAAGGCACCAAGCCTATTAGGTAAGGCTTGAACATGAAAGTCCACGACCAACCTAAAATGGATCGGAGACATCCGAAGTCCCTACTCAGAAAGTAAGGCCCTTACATATGATTAATACCTATTAAAGGGTTACCCTCGGAGAAAAACCGTTGTACATGACTAAAACACTCAAGTGTCTTAAAAGACTTCGATTTTAATCAAAATTTTGAAGCTACAAATAATCCGAAGTTACCATCGAAATCGGGTCTCATTCAGGATTGCGGAGAATGGATGCTCTAGATTACGTCTAATTCTAAGCTAAGGCATTACGGACGATCCACAGATATTTTTTTTTTTGAAATAGATGCTGAAAAGTAAAAGACATGGTGTTGACAAAGGAAATATTCTAGCCACGGCACAAGACTAATGCACTTATGATTATGTACTCTACATACAAAACAATGAAAAAAATCTTTGCTTTCTGTATACTTTTTCACTACACGTTTCTCTCCATTGATATATCATAACGGATCCTAAATCTTGAAGCCCACAGGGTACCCCGACTCGAGGACTGTCGTTCGATAAAATGAATGGCCCACGATATCGAATCCCAAAGACACCAAGCCTATTAGGCAGGGCTTGAACATGAAAGTCTACAACCAACCTAAAATGGCTTGGAGACATTCGAAGTCCCTACTCAGAAAGTAAGGCCCTTACATATGATTAATACCTATTAAAGGGTTACCCTCGTCAAAACACCGTCGTAAATGAGTAAAACACTCAAGTGTCTTAAAATCCTTCGATTTTCATCGAAATTTTGAAGCTACAAACAATCCGAAGTTACCATCGAAATCGGGCTTCATTCAGGATTTCGGAGAATGGATGCTCTAGATTACGTCTAATTCTATGCTAAGGCATTAAGGATGATCCACAAATATTTTTTTTGAAATAAATGCTGAAAAGTAAAAGACATGGTGTTTCCAAAGGAAAAATTCTCTCTCTCTCTCTCTCTCTCTATATATATATATATATATATATATATTACAAAAAGTATTTACAAAGGCATAAAAAAGGGGCTAAAAAAAGAAGAAAATGTACAGAAAAGGGAGCCTCCCCAATTTTTACCAGAGCTTGACTCGGCATCGGAACCTTCGAGACCTTCAGGACCTTCTGGCTCATAAAGTTCTTTGCCTCGGCCTCATTCCTCTTGGATTCTTCACTTTCGGGCAACAAATCAAATCCCCGAGCGTGAATCTCCTCGAGGGTCTCCCTCTAGGATAGCCGCTTACATATTCGGCTTTCATATTAAATGGGCTTCAGCTATCTCCACATCAGCTTCACATTGCGCTAGCATTTCTTTTGCCTCAGAGGAATCAATCAAGAATGTCTCCAGTTTGGATTTTAGTGCAGTATATTCCAGTCAAGGTCGTACCATTCCGCGACGACTGAATCTAGTTGTGCCCAGAGTTCATCATTTTGCTGAGAGCTCTTGTCCGCCTTATCTTTTGCCACCTGGAGCTGTCCTTGACTGAGGCTAACTCCTCTTTAGTGGCCTCCTTTTCTGAGGCCAGAAAGTCGATCATGCTCCTCAGTTCCTCGGCCGTAGTTTTAATCTCGTCCATCTCCACCTGGAGCTGGCCAATCAAGTATTTTTTTCTCTTGGACTTGTGGTCGGGTTAAAAATTGATGGAATAGTCTGTTGAGGCACTGATATGAAAGTTTTCACCATTGGGTTCTGGAAAATATGAAGATTTAAAGGTGATGATGAAGGTTTGAAGATGAGGATGAAGATTTGAAGGTACGAATGAAGGTATGAAGTCCAAACTTGAAGATTTGAAGGAGTATGATGATTTGAAGATGAAAATATGAAGATCTAGAAAACAATGTATGAAGGTTTGACAGGATTAGAAATAATTGAATAATTCGAGGGTAAATCAATGAGCTCTGGAATTAAAAAGTAAAAAATGAAAAAGGGGTCGAAGCTTTTATAGAGAAAGGGTAATCAATGCATGAAGTTTAACATTCGGGGATGGTCAACTGGCGGTTGACACATGTCCGGAGTCAGAACGAAACGATTGATATGATTCTTCACTCGCTTTCCGTCGCTTCGATAAATCTATTCTTCTGGAAACGAGGGAACTATCTATGTAAAGGTAAAATCAGGGGCAGAGCTTTCGCCGATTAACTGATGAGGAAGCAAATGGGCATGGATCAACGTGATTGTGATCAAGGCCCAAGTGCCCCTCATATCGTAATTCGGGAGGAATGAACGATGTACCTGAGATCGGGCATAATAGAATGACGGATCCAGATCAAGTATAGCTTCTGGAGCAAACATGGAGAACGATTATGCATGACAAGTAGGGGACGTGATGTTCGACCTCAACCTTATATTTTGGCGCGAATCATATATAATATCCACTGGGGATCAACATTTACTGGAGAAAATTTTAGTTTATTTAGACTTTTTAGGACTGAAATTTCCCTACCATATAAATGGGAAGGTTTCTTTCATTTCAACACACTGTGACACGTAAATAAAAGGAATAAAAATTTATTTTTATATTTTAGCTATTTTTCACAGTGTTCTTCATTTTATCCTTTTATTTATTCATGACCAAACTTGTATCGAGGGTTTGATCGAGGACAAATCCCATTGTTCAATCTAAGATCAGGCATGATCATCACATTGCGATTGGTTTGATCATTTGTTTTATCTCTGACTTATTTATTTGTTATTTTTAATCATTTGTATTGAATTAAATTACATATACTTTAAACCGCGTATAAATTCAATTGTTGCTCATTTTTTAGGGTAAACAAGTTGACCATCACTTATAACATGCAGAGCTATTACATTCTCAATTAACTCAGACACATGGGCAAATTTATTGAGAGAAATTATGGACCATGTGAACCTATAGTCTCTCCATAAAATAAGATATTTTATGTACATTATTTTTAAAATTAGTGTAATATTAATTTTTGGCATCTATGCTTCAAGAAGGCTAAATGGTGTACTTGGTTGATGTTGAGTTATTTACCAAAAGAACAGGCCAGATCAACTCCTACGTAATATAACTTTTTCCTCATTTTTAACAGTACAACTATGTATTAGAAATCCTAGATCCGTAAGTACAAACTCATACTGATCAACTCTAGTATTGTCCAATATTTGAAAGGAAGCCATTTCGAGATGGCAAGAATACAATCCATGGATATGTTTTATATTTTACCTTGAAGCTATTGAAACTTAATTAGTCTGAAACTTAAAAATGTAGCTTTTGTGCATAAATAACCAAACGAACTAAGCTCATTGAATAGTTATTAGAAAAGGTCTATTTTCTAGATGATATTAGAGGAGTGTTATTTGTTTACCCTTAAAACAAGTAACAATTAAATTTGTATATGGTTTAAAAGATACATGATTTAATTTAATACTGAATGATCTAAGAACAATAAATAATGAAATTAAAGAAAAACAAGGAGATAAAACCAAATATGATGGAACAATTAAGCCTGGATTTAAGTCTGAATACTGCAACCGAACGAATCCTCGAGATGAGCTCGGTTGCGACTAAAGAAAGAATAGCTGAAGAACATTTTGGACAATATTTAGAAGAGAAAAATACACTTTATTACTTTGATATGCGTGTCAATAGTGGTTAAAAGATAAAAATATTCTCCCCTTTATATAATAGAGGAGTTTCAATCCTAGTACAAGTCTAAATAAGGCAAAAATCTTCTCTTCTAGTAAAATATAATCTGTAGATGATACCAGGCGAGATTCGCACCATAATATCCAGTTGAAGGCAAATATTTCGGCCTCTTGTTCATCCTCTCTAACCGACTTTTTTAGCCTCGATTCTTTGTTTTTCTTGAGCTCGAATCTTTCGATGTTTGGCCATATCTGATTTTTGGTGCCTCATTTGTCCCCCAAGGCCCTATATGTGGGAGCGCTCGGCCTTTTCCGAGCCTGCATCGAACTACATTATCTCTCATTTCTTCATTGGAAAATTAAGGGTAACTTTATCTTGGATTTTACCTATACACAGATAGTCCCCTCACTTCTCGGAGAGTAAATTTATATAAACGATAAGAAGTGTCTAATTAACCCCGGTTCCTTCCTTCTTATGCCACAAGCAAGTTCACGAACTAAAACTTCTCATCAGCCACGTCGCTCTAACTTCGGACACGTGTCAACTGCCGGTTTACCATCCTCAGTAGTTACCTAATGCAAAACGTCACACATTCATTATTTTTTTCTTATTTAAGCTCCGATTTCCTTTTTTCACATTTTTACTTTCCGATTTCGAATCTTCTTGAGTTACCCTCGAATTTTCTATTTGTTCATCAATCTTTTAAATCTTCAAATCTTCATCTCTTTTCTTCAAACCTTCATACTTTACCTTCGAACCTTCATACCGGATCTTCAAATATTTATATCAACCTTCAAACCTTCATATTCCCTGATCAATATGGCTAAAACCTCAAAATCGATGCCTCAAAGGGCTGCTCCTTCAATATCTAGCTCAGACGCCGACACCGAGGCACTGAGTTTATCCCTAAAGGCTGCTCCATAGATAATGAATTTAAGGTCGAAAAAGCCTCCAAGCAAGGAGACCGAGGTGAGGAGGCATGGATGTACATGATGAACATATGTAAGCCATGTTTTCTACTATAATGGAGGCTTATTGGGCTCATGAAAGTGTCAATGGATTTGGAGATTGGGCCATGAATTTAAAATATTTACACTAATTAGCCTTAGTCCAATTGAGGCCCAAGAATTCAAGAAATTGAAGAAGCTCAAGAATCCATTCAAGATTAGGATTTCTTTTTCTTAAAGAGTAGGTTTATTAATTCTTATTTTATTAGGATTATATTTATAGTTCTAGTCAAACTAAAATTATTAGTTGGTAGTCTATTCCTACTAGAATTCTTTTTCCTATTTTAGTTAGGACATGTTTTTTATCCTTATTCTTGTTCTAGTTTAATTAGATCTTTTTCCTTAACCTTATCAATTTTAATCATTGTAAGGCCTATTTAAAGAGCTTAATATGCTGAAAATAAATATTGGCGATTAGTTTTTCTAAGCTCTTTCTTCAAAAACATGTTTTTACTTTTTATTTCATTGTTCTTCCTTTATTCAATATTTTTTGCAATCTTCAGGAATTGAACAACATATGGGTAGGGTTTGTTTTCATCTTACATTATTCTAACGTGAGTTTGAAGAACGTTTTTGATAGTTTTGTGAAATTTTTTAGCGGGGTGCTTTTGTTTTTCTCTTTTTTTGTGTGCTTGAGAGGTGCAAAACTTTGAAAGTAAATCAATTTGGTATCATAGCATAGGTCCCCGATTTAAATTCTTGAATTGCTAACTTGTTCATCATGTCGCCAGATAAGAAAACTGATAGCTCAGGATCCTTTTCAATTGATGAAAAAATTTGATTAAGAACCACATCCCTTGAATGAGAGAACGAAGAAATTCAAGTGCAGCTAGATGACTTAAAGAAATCAGTGCGGAATATGACTCAATTGATTGAAGGTTTGGTGATTCAAAATAAGCCACCAAATCTGCCACAACGCCTACCACTTGCACCACCACCAAGAAACAACATACCTGTGCTATCGCAACATCTTCCACTTCGAGATTCACCAATTCAACCGCATAGAGAATGACATATTGAGGAAGCTGAAGAAACTATAGCTGACCGAGGCATGAGAGTACCGAGGTGCCATGCTCACTATGTTAAAAACTCAGATTCCGAATACTCTGATAATAAAGATAGTGAAGAGTATGACTCTAATGAAGATCAGTATCAACATAATAGAAGGAGATTTCAGAAAAGGCCATAAAATAATAATCGAGATGATATTAAGCTTAAAATTCTGAAGTATGATGGCGAATCTCAAGGAGAATTTATCGATTGGCTTATAACTATCGAGATATTTTTATTATAAAGAATATTCTGATGAGAAGAAGGTCAAACTTGTTGCTATAAAACCTCAAGTGAGAGAGAGAGAGCGTGAAGGAAAAACAGAAATTCGCACTTGGGATAGAATGAAACGAGAATTATGCAAATATTTCTTGGAAGAGACATATAAAGAATATTCTTACTTGAAGTTTCATTCTTTTAGACAAGGAACTTTATCCGTGGATGAGTACAAATGATATTTGGCTGGGTTAAATAAGCCTACTACAAATGTGATACAATTGCAGCCCTATTGGACCTTTGGAGATGTTGTCAATCTAGCTAAGATTGTAAAGACACAACAAAATGAAGCTAAAGCCACTTTTTCATCAACTACCATAAAAAAGGCTTGATATCTCGTTTTCCTTATCTCGTGCAATTAAAGGGAACGAGACTGGAAAGACCTTTTTTGTGTGGTATTCATTCTCGTTCGGCTCTTGGAATCACATCCAGCAGTGGAAAATCAATCTGTCCAGCTGCCGCTCCCCATTATCAAGCTAGCAAAAGGGCAGACCCAGAATCGGATTCGGCCAAACAAACAGAACCAATGGCACAGACAGCTACTAGGATGAGGCATCGCGAGAATTGAACCCACATCTCGTTGGGCTGCTTGTAAGCACCCTCTTCAGAAGCTCAATTTGTAGGACCTGGGAGAACACTCGCAAGCGTGCAGGCGTTTTGAGAGAGCGCAAAACTCTTTTAATTATTAAGAGTTAAAGGATTTATCATTCAAAGGGAAGTAGACTACTCAAGAATTTTCTATTTTATTTGTTGGAATATAATTTGAATAAAGAATCAATAGAAGATGGAATCACTGAAATCTTGTTTCGTCTTCACTGGGAACTTGAGTAAGGAGTAGACCTTTTGAGTGAATGAAGGCGCTGTAAGAGTAGTTAATACTTTTTCCACGAAGACAAACCCCTCCTCCAAGTACGACAAAGTGAAAGGAGACTTCAACTGCACAAACGTTGTGCGGAGAACTGAGGGGGGCCTCGACCCGTGAAGGGGAGAGTGGCCGAGTGGTCAAAATCAACAGACTGTAAATTTGTTGAAGTTTTTCTACGTAGGTTTGAATCGTGCCTCTCTGACTTGTTTGTTATAGACGGCCAAGCATCATCCCAGAAGCGAATCAACTTACCATTACCCAACAAAAGTTTAGCCCAAGTTCTTCCTGAAAGTCTCTCCTTAAAAAATAATACCTTTTTTTAAAAGAGATTTAAGAGGTGGGTTGGTCAATCCATTTTTCAAGCCTTCTATAGTCTCTGCCACAAGGCTGAAGTGAACTGTGGATCTCTGTCTGATACTATGGATGATGGTATCCCGTGTAGGCGCACTATCTCATCAATATATATCTGGACTAGCTTGCCCGTAGAGTAAGTCATACTGATCGGCAGGAAATGAGCTGACCTGAGTCAGGGGGCCGGTTGGCTGAGACTGGCTTCGGAATCTTATGATGAGCCTTATCGCCAAAGAAGGGGCCTCTACAGCATCGAATTGACGAATTCATTCTTTTGTGTATTACAAGTGAAGGTGGTGGTGCTCAAACTCCAAGTGGGGCTGGGTAGGGTGATCACACAGGGGAGGGGAGAGGTTTCTTCCTAAAAAGAACTGGGATGGGAAATGTTTATATCACTTCTCTCTTTCTCGCATTTGATCGGGAAAAGGTTTCAAATGAGCATCCCATGGGGCAGCCATAGCTTGAACCTTCCTTCTCGCAGTCAGCTGTATAACTCAGGCACCAAAGGTTCGAGCAGGATGTCGGTTAGTCTTCCTCGTCTCTAAGTTCGTCAAGCATGTTCAACTATTAATCAAGGAGATACCTCTCTGACCCTATTTAGCTTCCAACGATGACACCTCGTCTTGAGCTACGTAAAGGTTTTTATGACACAAATAATACCTTATAGTTATTATCAAGTTACTAAAGAGGCTGATACGTTGGGATTCTTCTAGTGGCGGGCCTAAGAAGCAACTTCGTGCAGTTGCTGCGTGGGCGTAGCAGATGCACAAAGTTGCGCCTTAGCGCATCCATTTTCTTGCAGTAGGGTTCCAACCCTCGCCTCGCTCTTGTGACATGCTATATTTCCCCTCTCTATTCCCCAGTAAAGGGTGAGTCCCACGCATGGACACACTTGCGCGAATTCGGGTAACGGCTACAAGGGAGAAATTGAAAGGAAACTTTACCAGACCAGGGATGGACGTTAAATCGTAAGATACCAAAGGTAGGGATAATCGTCCAGGTCTTATTGTGAAAGAAACAGCCGCCCCACCACAACAGACGGGTTGCTTCCTCTATCGTCGCTGGGGAGCTCTTGGCGAGGAGAACTTAGGATAAGTTGCTAAAACTCTCGAGCTCCCCGTCCTAGCCAACCTCCTTCTCTTACCTCGTCAGCTCGACGTTTTTGCAAAAATCGACCCTTACTCAATACGGCAATTCAAAGAGGAGAATGAGAGAGAAAGAAAGTTCTCTTCAGAAAGGAAGAAGAAGCGTAGAAATCAAACTCCTGGGGTGGGAGAAGCTGGATGCTCGAAGTCATTTTAGATACGGCAAGACAGCTCAAGAGGAGTAGAAAGTTGCCACAATGCAATCCACAGAAATTCCACAAATCTCTTGGTGGATAAGTTTGACGAATCAGCAACAGTGCGGAATTGAGTTTCTTGTCTGGTGGATCTGATCTATAGTTAGGGGGCAATACATACAAAAAAGGTTCGAAGAAGGAAGGCGCTAAGAGTATATAACCAACCATTTCTATCTTATAGTCAAACCTAAATGTCCTTATTTCAAAAAACAGCGCTAACACCCTATCTATAGTAAGGGGCCTTTTTAATTCAATATCCTACTTGATTTGGCCGCTCAACTGTTCGAGCGCAATGCAGTGGTGATAGTTCCGATTCGACAAAGGTAGAATGTCTGGTCGAAGGTCCAGTACAGTAGGTAGCAGGCGTGTTCATTTTAGCTCGCGAGCGAGAACCTCCCTCAAATAGATGGATCTGGTATTGATTTTGGAACCGAGCATAGAGAAAGACTTAGGCCTTCTCCACTACTTTCTTGGTATGGAAATATCGGCGGGGGCGCACTCTTATCCTTCGTTAGCAGAAATATGCCCTAGATCTCTTGCCTCGTGCAGACATGCTTGATTCTCATCCTTTGGCCACTCCTCTTACTAGTGGTACCGAGCTTCCCAATTTGGATGTCACTTGGGTTCAAAGAGTAACCTATAAGAAAAAATGGTAAGAATACCCGGAACCTAGCTCTATCGGAACTTACCTCAGTGACTTTCACTTCTTATCGGCTTCGGACAGAAAAACATTTGTAACCATGGTAGTGCTAGTTTGAGCTCTACAAAGCCACAATCATGTACAACAATACCAAGTGTAAAGAAAGTTGAAGGGAAGTCCATGACGTTAGAAGATATTTTAAAAAAGAAATGCCATAAATATGGAGGACTTGGGCATGTACAAGCTGATTGTCCTAACAAAAAGGTATTCACCATCATTGAAGGAGCAACTGATGAAGACGATTATCATGTAGAGAAATATTATGAAAACTTGGAAGAAGTAGCTTAATATGGAGATGATGGAGAATATCTTATGATCCAATGAGTTCTTCATTCAGATTCTAGCAAAGAAGAACCCTGGTTGCGACACAATATTTTCCATACACATTGTATATCTGAGGGAAGGTTTGTACAATCATCATTGATGCGGAAAGTTACACCAATGTAGTTTCTGAAGAAATGATTAACAAATTGGGGTTTGAGACAGAACCATCGTAGAAGCCATACCGCATGAGGTGGCTGGATGAAGGAAGGAATGTACAAGTTAATAAATAATGCCTTATTCATTTCTCTGTTGGTACGAATTATCAAGATAAGGTCTAGGGTGATGTAATGCCTATAGATGCTTGCCACTTACTGCTTAGGAGACTATGGGAATAAGACACAAGGGAAATTCATTATGGCTTCAAGAACAATTACTCTTTTTTTAAGGATGGAAAGAAGATCAAACTGCTCCCAATGAACCCTGCAGATTTAAAGAAGTCAAATCCTAGAGTGAAGGAGACATACATCACAAGAGATAAGGTAAAAGAACACTTGAAGCAGGGAGAGGGAGTGCTTGTTGTAGAACCTAAGAAAGCAGAATCTATCACAAAGAAAGAGTCACTAGAAGTCATTGACCCACGACTTCAAGTACTACTGGATGAGTTTCATGATGTCGTGTCAGATACTACACCTTCTTCCTCACCACCAATGAGGTCAATTCAACAATAAATTATTTTAATTCCCAGCGCACGACATCCTAATAAGGTATCTTATTGGATGAATCCAACACAACAAGAGGAACTTCAATGACAAGTCAAGGAGCTACTAGATCATGGACTAATAAGGAAAAATTTAAGTCCTTATGTTGTACCTGCCTTGTTCGTTCCTAAGAAATATGGATTTTGGTACATGCGTGTTGATATTCTGCTATTAACAAGATCACCATCAAGTATAAATTTCCAATTCCTAGGCTTGGTGATCTTTTCTATCAATTACATGGTGCTAAGATATTTTCTAAAACTTATTTGAATAGTGGCTATCACCAAATTCGAGTGAATGAGGCTGATGAATAGAAGACTACATTTAAGACTGGCAAAGGATTGTAAAAATATGGCTTGTTATGCCATTTAGGCTCTCTAATGCTCCTAGCACATTTATGAGACTTATGACCCAAATGTTTCAGCCATACATGAGAAAATTTGTCATTGTTTATTTTGATGATATACTTATTTATAGCAAGGATGATCAACAACATTTGAAGAACTTGAACAAGATTTTGAAGTTTTAAAAGGGAAAATCCTTTATGCCAACTTGAAAAAGTGCAAGTTTTTTATCTGAGCAAGTATCGTTTCTCGGTTTTATTGTCTCTAGTGAGGGAATTCATACCGACACCGGAAAGAGTGAAGCTACTGCTAGCTAGTCTATTCGAAAAAAATTAACAAAGTTGAGGTATTATTTCTTTTTATCAGAATTTTTTAAAGAAATTTAGCTCTGTTGTTGCTCTTATTATCGAGGTTTTGAAGAAAAACTCAATTAAATAAACAGATGCTGTGCAAAAGAGTTTTGAATTGATTAAGACAATATTGATTCAAGCACTCATGCTTGCTTTTCCCAACTTTGATCTAATCTTTGAAGTTGAATGTGATGCTTCTGGAGTTGGGATTGGAGGTGTTCTTAATCAAGAAGGTAGACCTATTGCTTATTTTAGTGAGAAGCTGAATGATGCAAAACTAAAGCATTCTACTTATGACAAAGAATTCTACGCCATCGTCGGAGCTCTTTCTTATTGAAGACATTATCTTTTACCTCGAGAATTTGTGTCTTATTTTGATCATGAGTCCTTGAAGTATCTGAATAGCCAACAGAAATTAGGCATGCCAAGTAAGTAGAATTTTTGCAAGCCTTTCACTTTGCTATTAAAACACAAGGCTGGGAAGGTCAATCAAGTAGCTAACACATTAAGTTGTAAGCCTTGTTTTGTTTCTTCCATGCAAAATACTATTGCGAGTTTTGAACACGTAGAGGAATTATATGCAATAGATCCGTACTTTGGCGCTATTTTTGGTCAATACTGGGAGGGTCATCCGCGTATGTTTGTGCTTAGGGATGGCTATCTTTATCATGGTAAGAAGCTTTGTATTCCACAAGGAAGTTTGCATGAATTTATAATCCGTGAGTCCCATGAGGGAGGGTAAACTGGTCACTTCGGGCAAACAAGGACTCTATACCTAGTTAAAGAAAACTTCTATTGGCCTAATATGGTTTAGGATGTCAATAAGCTGGTTGCAAGATGAGAAACTTGCATAAAGACCAAAATGCACAAAAGCCGGCTTCGGTCTATACACTCA
The DNA here is from genome assembly GCA_034376525.1 of Nicotiana benthamiana. NCBI lineage: Eukaryota > Viridiplantae > Streptophyta > Magnoliopsida > Solanales > Solanaceae > Nicotiana > Nicotiana benthamiana. Next base: position 39,312,761 of record CM067336.1, read on the forward strand.
TAAGCCAATTCCTACTCAACCTTCAGATGATATTCGCATGGACTTTGTGTTGGGCCTTCCACGGATTTAAAGTGGTAAGGATTCAATCTTCGTGGTTGTCAACCGATTTTCGAAGATGGCTCACTTTATTCCTTGCAACAAGACTTCGGATGCAACCAATATTGCCGATCTCTTCTTTGATTATATTGTGAAATTACATGGAATTCCCAGAACTATTGTTTTAGATAGGGATTCGAGGTTCCTAGGTCATATTTGGAGGACTTTATTGGATAAACTTGGTAATAAGCTAACACCTAGCACTTCTCATCATTTCCAAGTTGATGGGAAAACCAAAGTTGTCAATCAAAATTTAGGTGCTTTGCTTCATGGGTTAATAAAGAAGAATCTCAAAGTATGGGAATCACTACTTCCTACTGCTGAGTTTGCCTTCAGCTAGTCAACCAACCGCACTACAGGAAATAGTCCATTCGAAGTTCTCTATGGTAAGAATCCTCTTGGACCACTTGATCATTCCCCTCTTCTACTTACTCATTCTTTTAGTGGAGATTCTACTAATCAAGTGAAGTAACTCAAGAAACTATGTGAGGAAGTTCAGGCACATATCAAGAAGAAAAATGCTAAATACAAAGAAAAGGTTGATACACGTAGGAAACATTTGGTGTACCAGGAAGGAGACATGGCTTGGGTTCATTTGAGTAAGGAGAGATTTTAAAAGACAAGTTTCTAAATTATAAAAGTGAGTTGAAGGATCTTTTAAGATACTGCAAAAGATTGGTGATAATGCTTTTCGCTTGGAGCTTCTCGATGAATTTGAAATATCACCTATCTTCAATATAGTAGATCTTGCTTCCAACTATTATAATGACTCGAGGGAGAGTCCTTTTCAACAAGGGGAGAATGATGAGCATATGAAGGCCATATTTTCCACTACAATAGAGGCTTATTGGGCTCATAAAAGTGCCAATGGATTTTGAAAGGCAACGAATTTAAAATGTTTAAACTAATTAGGCTTAGTCCGGTTGAGACCCAAGAATATCAAGAAATTGAAGAAGCCCAAGAATTCATTCAAGATTATGATTTCTTTTCCATAAAGATTAGGATTTCTAAATTCTTGTTTTAGTATAGTTCTAGTCAAACTAGGATTGTTAGTTGGTAGTCCATTTCTGCTAGAATTCCTTTTCCTATTTTAATTAGGATATGTTTTCTTAGCCTTATTTTTATTCTAGTTCAATAAGGATTTTTCTTAGCCTCATCAATTTTAATCATTGTACGACCTATTATAAAAGGCTTAATATGGCAAAGATAAATATTGGTGATTAGTTTTCTAAGCTCTTGCTTCAAAAATACGATTTACTTTTCTCTCTTCTTTGTACTTGATAGGAGCAAAACCCTGAAAGTACATCAGTATGTCTGCTCCAGCACCAAGGAAATTCTCTAAGCGGACTGGGAGGACTACAAATAGGAAGGCAAGAACGTAATTGTTCCCAGTTCTGATGAGGATATCACGAAGTACGTGGAAGGATACTTAAACATTTATACATATCCCTTCATGTTCGGTCTGATGGAAATAGTGGTCCTTGACTTTTGTAAGAGGTACGAGATCTGCCTTGGGTAGACCCACTCGTCCTTTTGGAGGATCATGACCCTTCTCTATCACTTCACCAACAATATAGAGGAGACCTGATTCATGATCGACCATCTGCTCCCGTGTTTACAACCCCCAAATCTTCCGAGGGGGGTTAATCAAGCTCCCCAGATGGGTGAATAAGACTCCCTTCTCCTGTATCGATGAGGATAGTGACAAGGTTGGCAGGGAAGGTTTGTTCAGTAGAAGACCAAAGACCTCATTCCGTCTGAGTTCCTGCCATTCGTCGAGAAGTGGAACTCAAAACGTATGTTTGTTTATCTTAATTTACTCATTTGAATTTACTCATCTTTTCTCATTAGTCATTTTTCTGATATGTTGTTGTTGCACAAGTCCCCAATGCGGCCCATCATTTTAGGGAGTGGGTCGAGGGCATCTGCAAACAACTCACACACCCCGGGCATTAGGGGAGCAAGCTCTCCAAAGGCAAGTGAGAGGTTCGTTCCCATGGTGAGTGTCCCTCTTCTTCTGGTTGGATCTCCCTCTAAGTAATTTTCATTTCATCGATATTTTGACTAAGTCTTTTCCTTCCATAGGTTTGCCTAAGATCACCAAACTCTGGGAATTTTCCGAGGCCGTGGTTTTGTCCCCATCTGAAAGACCCTCCATCTTGTTGTAGCCTACTGCTAAAACTATTACGAAAAAAGTAGGAGAAAATAAAGAATAAGAAAAAGTCCCTTGACTTCTCGGACACTTCTTTCGAGGCCAAGAAGAAGAAAAGGATCGTAATCAAGTTTAGGAAAAGCACCAAGAAAAGTTCCAGTGCCAGGTTCATGAACCCTGAAGCTAATTACGGGCTTAGGATTTCCCCGAAGATGACGACATGGAATTCGTCGGTCATGATCTGACTGATGCTGCACAAGAGTTGGCAGTCCAGGAGAGGGGCAATTATAAGGCTAAATCCCCCTCATCTCGGGAGCCTGAGGAGGAACATGTGGTCAACGCTTCTCAAGAAGCCCTTTCGATATCGAGAATATTGATTCTCAAGGATGAAGTCGTCATCTATATCTAAGAGTCTTCATCCTAGCTGGAGACCGCTTTAAATGAGGCTTGAGTTGCTGAAGAAAAGCCAGTCGATGCATCCCGGGCCGTGGATGAAGCCTTAACTCATTTTTTGAGGGGGTAGATGTCGGTATGCTAGAGGACTACTCCAAGCCGAGCTGGAAAAAGCCCAAAAGGAGGACTCCAAGGACAAATAGGAACACGCTCTTCTAGTTGAAAAGGTAAGAGTGTTTGAGATTAATAACGAGAGGTTAAATTCAGAAGATAACACCACAACCTCGCAGGTACAAGAGAAGATGAACCTGCTCGACCAGCTTAGGTCCGAAATGGACGAAGTCAAAGCCTCAGCTGAGAAGTTGAGAGGAAAAATGGATCTCCTAGACTCGGAGCGAGATGCTACCAAAGAGGACCTGATGTCGACCAAAGTACAACTCCGAGTGATGAGAGAAAAATATGACAAATGGTCTTGGCTAAATGAGGAGCTCGAGGCTCAGTCGACTCAACCGTTACAAATTGGGATGCTCTTAACTCAGGACATGTTGTTCCAGTACAACTAATCCTAATATTCAAGTATTGGATTTCAATATCAAATGAGAATGCCTTCTAAATTTTTGAACATAGGACTTCGGTTCTTGACTCACGGTGTGATGGACCCTAGTATTGTAGACTATATTTTGAGGGACCGAATACTGTCAATATGATACAGATGATCCGTAGCCTCCGATCTTAGACCGGTATTCAAAACTAGGGCCTTACACTTACTATTGCCCCGTTAAAAACCATACCGTAAAAACCACTTTCGAAAAAATGGTCCAAGGAAAAAATATAGTGCAACACATGCTTTCAGACCTAATCTTAAGATTTAACTTCTATTGAGTACTTCCGTGGGTTAGTTCAAAGCGTACTAAACCATTATAACTTAGCACCAGTACCGCTTCAAGTGTGCCACATTCCAGTTCTTTGGTAGTTGTACACCATTTTCGGACTCGAGCTGGTATGAGCCTTTCTTGGTTATACCAGTAACTCTATATGGTCACTCGGTTTTTTTTTGTATGTATTGTGACCTTCCTCAACACCAAATCTCTAACTTGAATGTCGAAGGTTTGCCCTTCGGTTGTAATATCTTTAAGTCATGTTTTTTGGGCTGCTAGCCTGACTAAGGAGGCTTCTTGACCTTTGGTCTTTTAAATTTAAGCTTGTGGACATGGCCTCATTGTTTGACGTCTCCATAGCATATTGGAATCTTAAGCTCAGTTCTCCTACTTTTACCAGAATCAAAGTATCTGTGCCATAGACTAGAGAGAACGATGTTTTATTGGTGCTCGACTTCGAAGTTGTTCGATACGCCTATAGGACCTCGGGTTGTAAATTGATGGGGCATGCCTGTGACACTCGTTGCATTTTTTAACAAAGTCCTTTGCATCCCTTTCCATACAGTTCCACTGATTCCGTCACCGAGTGGTTTCTGTAAGTACCCTCATCATGTATTCAGTCTCTTGGGGTCCCAAGCACCTTGCTATTTGTCTGAAAAATGACCTTCGGTATATTTTTCTTTCAACTAATCTATTGGCAGCCTTAGTTTGAAGAGACCTTGATTCTTTGGGATATGATGGTAATTTTCCCTTCTAAAGGTAGTCTATGTATTTGTTCTGTAATCCGAAGTGAAACTTGTTAAGTTTTCCTCGGCATGACATTCCTCTATCACAAAACACATCAATTTCACCACTGCTCCAGAATTAAATTCATCAGAGTCGACCCTAGATTAACCAATGCATCGACCTCATTATTTTGATCTCAGGGCACACGTTGTAGTCTCCATTCCTTGAATTGATGTAGTGTTACTTGTAACTTATCCAAGTAACTCCGCATTCTTCGATTTTTACTTCAAATGTTCCGTTAACCTGGTTGACAATGAGGAGGGAGTCACACTTAGCTACGAACACTTCAGCTCCCAGGATCTTAGCTAGTTCTAGACTTACCATTACAGCCTTATACTTAACTTCATTGTTAGTCCATTTCACTGTTCTAATAGATTGACTTATTACATTACCCGTGGGTGGTTTTAGTACGATTCCCAACCCAGACCCTTTTTCATTGAAAGCGCCATCCGTAAACATGGTCCAAACCCTTGAGCTAGTCCCCGAGGCGAGCGATAATTCTTTCTCAACCTCGAGGATCAAGGTTGATATGAAGTTGGAATGAAGTCTGCCAAAATCTGAGACTTTATAGCTATTTGGGGCTTGTACTCAATATTGCACCCACTAACCTCTACGGCTTATTTTTTTAGACGACCTGAAAGCTTGGCTTTATGCATAACCTTTCTTAGCGGATATGAGATCAAAACACATATAAGGTGACATTGAAAGTATGGTTTTAGTTTCCTAGATGCACTTAATATGAAAAGTTCTAATTGCTCTAGGTGTGGATACCTCGTTTTGGAATCTCCTAGTGTTCTACTAACATAATATGTAGGAAACTGCATACCATCTTCTTCCCAGACCAGGACACCACTTACTGCTATCTCGAAGACTTCCAAGTAGAGGTATAGCTGCTCGTTCTCCTTCGGGTGTGCTTTAAAGAAGGACTTGATAAGTATCATTTTAGTTCTTCTAAAGCATGCTGACATTTCGGGGTCCAATAGAAGTCGTTCTTTTTCTTCAGTAATGAGAAGAACCTGTAGCTTTTATCTGATGAACTAGAAATAACTCAGCCTAATGCAGCTATCCGTCCGATCGGTTTTTGCACCGCCTTGAAATTGTAAATCACAGTAATATCCTATATTTCCTATATTTTATCCGTATTGATGTCTATTCCTTGGTTGGATACCATGGAACCGAGGAACTTGCCTTAGCCGACTTCGAAGGTGCACTTCTCTGGGTTCAGCTTCATGCTGTATTTCCTTTGTATGTCGAAAGTTTCCTGGAAATGTTTCAAATGGTCCTCTGCTTGCAGGGACTTAATTAACATATCATCAATATAAACCTCCATTGATTTACTTATTTGTTCCTCAAACATTCGGTTAGCTAGGAGTTGATACGTTGCACCAGCATTAATATATCCAAACAGCATCACGTTATAACAATAGGTGCCAAATTTTGTTATGAAAGAGGTCTTCTCCTAGTCGCTAGGGTCCACCCATATTTGGTTGTACCCAGAATAGACATCGATAAAACTTAGTGTCTCGTGCTCGGCTGTTGCATCGATCATTCGGTCAATGTTAGGAAAAGGAAACAAATCCTTCGGGCATGCCTTGTTCAAGTCTTTATAATCTACAAACATGCTAAGCTTGTTTCCTTTTTTAGGTATGACTACTACATTAGCTCGCCAATCTGGTTATTTAACCTCCCACATGAAACCTATTTTAAGAGTTTAGCTACCTCATTTTTAATGAAAGCTTACTTGATTTTGGACTGCGGCCGCATCTTCTATTTGGCCGGATGGAATTTTGGATCCAAGCTCAATATTTGGCGAGATACCTGGCATGTCTAAGTGGGACCAGGTAAAACAATCAGCATTAGCTTTAAGGAAATAAATGAGTTTATCCTGAACTCGGGGGTTATTCATATGCCCAGGTATACCTTTCTATCTGGTAGGTACACGATCAACATGACTTGTTCCAATTCCTCGATCATCGACTTGGAGGAATCGGTATCATCGGGACCCCGAAATCATTTTCCTCATTCGTTAAGTGTTCCTCATGTTCCTCCTATTACTCTAGCCCAGTCGGGGTCGAGATCGGTGATTGCTATTTAGTGTCTTTCCCTTCGACTAGTCCCCCACTTTATGATGTTGTGATTGCGAGCATCGGCTTACTTCCTCGACATTGAACAACTCCTTTGCAGCCGGTTGTTCCCAATAGACCTTTTTGATTCCATTTGTGGTTGAAAATTCAAATGCTTGATACAAGGTTTTTGGCACTTCCCTCATGCTGTAGATCCATGGTCTCCCGAATAGGGAATTATATCTCATATCCCCCTCAATTAAATAGAGCTTCATCTCCTGGGTGGTTTCAATTGAGTTGACCAGTAGGGTGGTTTCACCTTTTGTTGTCTCGCATGCCATATTGAACTCGTTCAATACTCGAATTGCTGGAATGATCTGATCCAATAGCCCCAGTTGTTCCAAGACCCTCCATCATATGATATTAGCTGAGCTTGTTGGATCAATTAATACAGGTTTAACTCAAGATATATTAATAAGTATAGATATTTAAGTTTATTGTTTTGAGGTTGAATGATGTCCTCGGCATCCTCGTCGTTTAACGAGATGGAACCCTCCGAAACATAGTTTCTAGTCCGTTTTCCTCTTGTGATAGAAACCTTTGTACATTTTATCATTGGCCCTTGTGGAACGTCTACTCCTCTAATGAACATATTAATCACTTGTTGAGGTTCTTCTTGCTCGATTTAAATGTTGGCACCCATATTTTTGAAATGGTTTTTCGGCTGCTCACATAGGAATTACCAAAGATGCCTGTTGTTGAATAGAAGAGCCACTTTTGGCCTTAACCTTTGGTTCTGTGACCGGGAGTAGGTGATATTTACATTCAAGTTGTGATCTCTCCATGCGGGATCAGACTTAGTGACCTTGGCTATTTGATTTCCTTGATGCGATCAATGGCCGCCACTATAGTCGCCACGTCCACTTTGAAGTTATACTCTAATAATATTGGGGCATCTCTTTTCCCGGGTGATCTATCAAAGATGTTTCTATTTTCCAAAACTCAATTGTTTGGACCATGGTTTTTTCTCTTTGCATTTCTAGTCGAGCGGTGATTAGATCCGTTTCATCTTTTATTCGAGATATATGGCGGGTATCGACCTCAAGACAACCTCAACTCCTAATCCACAATTACTTAGACCTATCGTTCACTTTATTGGGGTAAACAGACCTCGAGGGGGCTCCTAGTTGATCGTCTTCGACTATGATGTTTGACTGGTACCTATTGTGGACATCAACCTTGGTGATTGCAGGGTATTCTGCCAAGTTTTGCTTCAGTTGTTGAGAAGAAATCGAACTTTGGGGGTTGAGTCCCTGAGTAAATGCCTGAACGGCCCAATCTTCTACGATAGGGGGTAGGTCTATTCGTTCCATTGGAACCTCGATAGAAATTCCCTAAGCATCTCGTTGTCCCTTTGCTTGACTTTAAATAGGTCTGTTTTCCACGTCTCAACTTTAATAGAACCAACATGGGCTTTAACAAAGGCATCTACAAGCATATCAAAAGAATGAATAGAATTTGGGGGTAAGTTATGGTACCATATCATCGCTCCCTTGGATGAGGCTTCCCCAAATTTCTTCAGTAAGACCGACTCAATCTTATCGTCCTTAAGGCCATTTCGTTTTATTGCACACATGTAAGAAGTCACATGCTCATTTAGATTTGTGGTTCCATTATTCTTTGGAATATCGGGCATCCGGAACCTTTTCAATATCGGATGCGCTCTCAGAATCTGATCTACCCTAGAATTGTAAGTTTCACCTTCTTGTCGTTTGCATCTATCTGGTTCTATGACAAACTGTTCTTCTCTTCGAGTATCTTCTCCAACCCGCTCTGGTTCAGTCGTGTTCTGTGTGTGATTTTGACTCTGCAGTTGTGCTATGCCACTTGCTGGGGTTGTAATATTTCAAAAATCAAATGTATGTTAACTCCATGACCTTCCCCTTCAGGCGCTTCTCGAGCCAAAGGTCAGCGTACCTCGTGAATGTTATTTTCGAATTAGTCGGTAGGTTGATATTTATAGCAACGTGTGAATTGACGTCAACTGGGTTAGCGATTGGAATGCCATTAGGGTCAATAGGGGGCTCATCGTTGCTTGGTTCAACATTATTATTTTTACCATGGTGGCCTGACTCGGCGTCAACATTCATGTGAGTACAATGAGAATTTGACATTCTAAATAGACCTGAAATCAAACTTTAAAGAGAAAGTGTAAAATAGGGTGTGTTATTGAGATACATATTAAATTACCACTATTTTTCTTAGCCCTACAGTGGGAGTCAAACTGTTTACCCCTAAAACGAGTAACAATTAAATTTGTACTTCTTTTAAAGGATATTGATTTAATTTAACATGAATGATATAAGAACTAAAAAATAATTAAATTAAAGGACAACAAGGTGAGCAAACCAAATATGATGGAACGATTAAGCTTGGCTTTAAGTCAGAATGCTGAAACCGATATCGAACAAGCCCTCGTGATGAGCTCGGTTGCGACTGAAGAAAGAACAACCGAAGAACACTTTAGAGAATAGATATAAGACAAAAATAAACATTATTACTTTGATGTGCGTGCCAACAGTAGTTCAAAAATGAAAAGGTTCACTCTTTTATATAGTAGGGGAGTTTCAATCCTAGTACAAGTCTAAATGAGGTAAAACTCTTCTCTTCTAGTAAAACATGATCCGCAGTTGATATCAGGCGAGATTCACGCCATAATATCTGGTTGATGGCGAATATTTCGGCCCCTCATTCGCCCTCTCTAACCATCTCCTATTTAGCCTTGATTCTTTGTTTTACTTGAGCTCGAATCTTCCCATGTTTGTCCATGTTCGGTCATTCTTCCCTCCCCCCGGCCTTTGATATGTGGGAGTCCTCAGCTCTACCCGAGCGTGCATCGAAAAATCAGGGGTAACTTTATCCTCGATTTTATCAATACACATTATTATTTTTGAAAATATAAATATGGTAGAGGGCTAAGGTGTTATATAATAATGGATAAAAGTGAAAGATGTACATAATTTGTATATATGTTGGCAGTGGGGTGATGGGTATACGTCTAGATGAGAGATGTAGTGTAGAGGGTTTGTTGGTGCGCATGCACCAGAGAGGCAAATCTGGTCACGACTCACGATATCGATTACCTTCTAAGTCATTTCTTATGAGAAACTCCAATGCCTTCTTTTAAAAACAAAAATCTCTATACCTCACCATTTGGCACCATTGTCTTTTAATTCCTTCTAAGAAAATACCCACTTAACTCTGAAAATAATTTAATTTTTATTTTTATTTCACTTTTAATAATAAACTTTAATTGATAGTTATACAAATGTTACATCATATTTAAAGATAACAAGTTTAGGAATCTTTAAACTTACTTATCTTTTCAAAAATATTGCTCAGTATATTAAAACTAATTATTTACCTCTATTGAATTTGTTCCTTTTTTTTTTGTTTTGTAGTGTCTTGGCTTGGTGTGTCCACTTGAGAATATCTACACAAGCTAAAGGGAAGATGTAGATTACATAAGGCTTGCATGCCTTGGCATAACATACTCCAATAATAATTGTTGTCATGCATTCAAGCAGCTTGTTTATCATTGTGTCCCTTTTCTTCCAAGTCACCACGTGATTTGCGAGTGTACGTTGGCCTCTCGAATTTGCAATGATCCATATATATATTTATTACTTGCATATGTTGGCTGTAACCAAATCTCCTCTAACTTTTGAATAAAATATGGATGCAGGATATTTTTTATTTTAAAAAAGAAAAGTTGACTATGTTATACTAGTATTTTCATTTACCGAGGTAATACACGAGTGAAGAACAATACAATATATAGTTACGGTACTTTGCTTGCTTGTGTTGTAGAATTTTTTGTTAAGTTATTGTTTTTCTTTTTTACATGGAATGGAAGTTACTAACTAAAGAGTAAACAATTGCTTCAATTAGGATTAGAGGATTTTATTCCCAAACTTGACGTAGAAACAAGTCTAGAACAAATAGGGAATTTAATTTTTCTCGGCCAGCTTGATCTAATAGGTTATCTTTTAGAGGTAATTTTTTCAGCGAACCAATATATACTTAATAGGAAATTTATTTTAATTGATTTAATTAAAATAATCTAATTATATAAATATTGTTTATAAAGCTAAGTTTTGGTTTTTATATAACTTAACATCTAAATGTATATGATGTAAAAGTAAGTAGTAGATATAGTGAAGACACATGGACAAGATACCTTTCTAATTATAATTACAATGGACCTCATTGTTTGAAGCAGCGACATGATTATTTTTCCGGAAAGCAGTTGTTTGTATCCGGAAAAACCATTACTTTCATTTATGATGAACGAACAATTAAAAAGAAAAACCTTTCAGTATCTCTCAAAGTAAATTTTTTCGTCATTTCTCAAAGTAATTCTTTCCACACAAAAAAAGAGTACGTCTTTTTATCTTTTCAAAAAAGAATATCGAAACCATTTTCTAAGTTAGATGATAATAGGTTAGATTTATGCATGTAGTTTGGCGACTATTTATGTCCCAACTTGATTGTGTTTCACTGTTTTAGGAAGGTTAAATGATGATTGAATGACTATAATTGTGAATTTTATGTTTTGCAGGAGTAAGTTATGGTTATGAGGACTTGGACAGTGTTTGGAGAAAACTTAAAGCAAGAAAGACCCCTTGAAGCTGAGTACGTGTGGAAGAAGAGAGAAAAGAAGAGATAAATAGCTAATCCACTCTAGCGTGGGCCAAGCGCGGCCACTCTAGAGCAGAAGAACTGGGGCACTGTTGAAGTCGATTAGTATGGCCCAAGCGTGGCCGCGCTAGTCCACGAATCAGCGACAATGTAGAATGCTATATGCGCGGCCCATGCACGATTCTAGCGCGGTCGCACTCGTCACTTCGGAACGCTGAAATTTTAGGAGTAAACTTGGAAGTTTGGGGTAATTTCACTTAACCTATAAGAGGTCCAGCTCCCCAAAAAGAGGATATCAAGGTTTTCATAGTTTTGTTCAAGGCAAGAAGAGGCAAGGAGGATAATTCGGCATCGAGTTCTACCTTTCTTCCTTTTGTTTTTATCATTCATGATGAATTTTGTTGTTGTTATTATGAACACGATTATGAGTAGCTAACTATTTAGTCTAGGTCTTTGATGGAATTTATTGAGTGATGAATTTCTTGTTGTGTTAATATAGTTTGCCCAGTTTAATCTCTATTTGTTCAACTACGTTCTTATTGTAGTTAATTGATAGGATCCTCAATTAGATGTGCCTATTTAGGTAGTTGTTGAACAACACCGCTCCCAAAGTATATGAGGAATCAATAACCGAGGGTTTAAAGTTGGGATTAGGAATAATGAACCTTGAGTGCAATCTAAGTGAGCTGTAATAAAAGCCAGCTAGCGTGACTCAGAAGATCGGGTCTAGTAAATTGTCGAAATTACTCAGGAGAGATTTTCGGTAGTAAGAGTGCTCATGATCGATAGAGACGATTAGGCAAATCTATACGAAACATGACAGGAAAGGATTCCAAGGGGAAATCACAACCTTAGATCCATCTCTTATTCGGTTACAACTAAGTCATAGTTAGCTTTAGTTTACTTAATTTTATTCGGTTATAGTTAGTAAAAATATCAGCAAGTATTATTCAAGATATTTGAAAAATTGATTATAGAGAATTCAGTGAATCTGACAAAAGTAGTTGGTAGGTTAAGTCCTTGTGGAATTTGACTCTGGGTTAAATATCCAGATTATATTTGTGATGACCGCTTGTCCTTTTTATAAGGCATAGTTGGGCGTGATCATTAGAGAAGGAAATTTGTGTTTGTACTTGAGCTAAGGAAATGGACTTAATCATGCAGGGGCGGATTTACATGGCCTCCAGCAGTGTCACGGGACACCGCTTTGTCGGATTTTTTTACTATTTATATATATAAAAATAATAAGTAAAACAGAAATATAAGACAAAACTAATAAAAATGACACCATTTGCAACAAAATAGTTCAGTAGTCTAGTGGTTGATAGCTTCTTCTTTGATGTATGAGGTCTTCGGTTCAACTTCCCTTAGCGACAGAAAATATTTTTTGACTCATATGGGTCTTTTATTAAAAATAGTGACACCGCTTATGAAAAATCCTGCGTACGCCACTGTAATCATGGCTGATCCAAAATTTTCACCAAGAGAATTCGAGTATTTGAAAAAAAAAACACATGAAAAAAATAAAAAAATTTAACATACAACATATATACATAACAACAACAACCCAACATAATCTCATTAAGTGGGTCTGGGGAGGATAGTGTGTACGCAGACCTTACCCCTACCAATGGGCTTTCCCAAGTAGACTCAAGTAGGTTCATATGAACCCGCTTCATCGAAAAATAACACTGTATATATAGGTATATTTTTGCCGTTTTCGAACAAGTAAATGTATAAATATAATTTTGAACCCACTTCAAACAAGTAAAATACCTAATTTGTTGGCGAAGAGGGTTCAAATTTTCCACATGGTCTAGAGTTCAAAACCACCCGCCACTACCCCTACCCTGGGTAGAGAGACAATATACATATATATATATATATATATATATATATATATATAAATTGAACAATCTACACTATAATAATGTGGTAACACCAATCGACCTCTCCGTCCGTAGAATTAGATCATAGGATTAATAAACAAAAACAAAATGCGCGTGGCAATGAACCTGGATTCGTTTTGTTGTCTAAAAAAAAGATATCTCATGCAAAAGATAACCATCATCTTGTATTCATTTTGCTTACGTTCATTATTCTTGGTTGCCTCATCCGCATGCCCCCCTTCTTCCCCTCCCCCCCTCCCACCCTAACTTACCTCCCACCCCCACACCTCTCTCATTTTCTTCCACTATATATACTCACTTCCCTGTTTCAGTTTAGGCCCCAACACTCTCCCGCTCAAGAAAAAAGAATATTACACTTTATAACCTTGTCCACATTTTGAGAAATATTCAAGTTTGAGTGATTTATAATTATCTGATCATATTTTGTTTCATCAATGGCTGCTTCTGGCTTTGAAGGATTTGAGAAGAGGCTGGAGCTACACTTCTCCGGCGACGATCCGGTGATCGGAATGGGTGGTCTCCGGCAGGTTGACTTTGATTCAATAGAGGAAGTATTACATGCTGTGCAGTGCACCGTAGTATCAGCTGCTGGTAACCAATATTTTGATTCTTACGTACTATCAGAATCAAGCCTTTTCGTCTACCCCACAAAAATAATCATCAAAACATGTGGGACCACCCAGTTGTTAAAATCTATCCGTCCATTTATCCACTACGCATGCGAAATTGGACTTATTATAACTGAGTGTAGGTACACTAGAGGAAATTACATTTTTCCAAAAGCCCAACCTTACCCTCATACAAATTTCAAAGAAGAAATTATTTACTTACAAGACCAGTTACCTAATCATCTTTGCTACAGAAAAGCCTCTGTTATGCCTTCAAAATTCACTTCACATTCTTGGCATGTATTTTCTGCTGGTTGTGACAAGTTTTACTCACTTCCCATTTCGAACGATTTGTACAGAGTGGAAATTTGTATGACGGATCTTGACCGGGTACTTGCCCGGAAATTCTTTAAACATCCGGATACTACCGGAAAACAGATGACGGAGATAACCGGAATCGGGGATATTAACTCTAATGCATTGATTTGTGACTTTGCATTTGATCCTTGTGGATATTCCATGAATGGTATTGATGGAGATGGTTACTCTACAATTCATGTAACGCCAGAAGATGGTTTTAGTTACGCGAGTTATGAGTGTGTGGGGTCCATTTACGATGATCGTGATGATATTGTTAAGGTTTTGAAGAAGGTGGTTCAGGTATTCCGACCGGGGACGATGTCCGTGTCGATCACGTGTACGAGCAGCTGTGAGATTTGGAGCAGAATTGTTAAAGCCGTAGAGCCACTTGGGATGAAACGCCGGAGTTGCACGGTTGATGAATTTCCTGCTGCTGGAACTGTGGTGTTTCAAACTTTTACGTCCACCAGGAAATAGGCGAATTCAGTATTCAAAGTTTTTAAGATTTTTAGCGCTGAACTCATTGTATTTGAAATTTTAGGTTCATAATGTAGTATTTGTTAAAAATTTAGTAAATTTCCACACTTTTTAAGGGGGTCCTTATTTTTGCTTGTCCTTTTAATGTATTATTTCTTAGAGTTTAGTTGAAAATTTAACAGTTAAAAATCAGGTGAATACTAATGGGGTAATGCAATTCCATTATATTGGATGTGAGCTTTGACTTGTTGTAGAAAGGTTAAAGTGTTGAGAAGTGGAAGAATGGGAAATGGTGTGGATTGATACATCATGATAATGCACCCCACTTATGTTTGTCACGCCTAGAGACAGAATTTTGATCAGGTTACTGTCTTGTAGTGATGGACAATTGTAGGAAAACAAAAAACAAAAAAAGGCATGAATCTTAAACGTACAATTCTTTCTCTAGTTATTTTTTCATTTGTCCTTCTTCTCATCTCTCGTCTTTTTTGCTCTAGTTTGTAAAAGGAGATAAGTCGTAATACAAATACTCCCCGTTCCAGTATAGGTAAATCTATTTCCTTTTTGGTTCGTTCCAAAAGAATGAATTCTTTTTTAATTTGATAACAATTTAGGTTAAAGTTACAACGCTGCTCTTAATGAGAAGCATTTATAACCACACAAATACTCTGGGCCATATTTGGACTTGTTTAGAACCACAAATTTTAAATTTTTTTATTTTTTTTCTTAAACTTCGTGCTCAATTAAACAGGTATAAATTAAAACGGAGGAAGTATAAAAATTCATGCCTAAGCGTGCTTTTGTATGACACGACCGAATAGCAGGCGGACGTGCTTGCATTCATCATCTTCATATATGACGCAAATCCGTTATGCCCTCTTCGTCTCGTTTTCGTTATGGTATTTAATTAATGTAGCCAAATTTTAAGAAACAAAGAAAATTCTTTCGCATGAATTAATAAACGCAAGGTGTCGAATTAGTATTACTACTCCTTCCTGTCATCAGGAAAGAGTGTAACTTTTTCTTTCCAAAGTTGCTCTTGAAATAAAAGGTCTCGGGTATCTATTAAATTTTCAGTAAAAAAATTAAATTGAAAATAAAGGTTAATATTATCAATTTTATTGTTAATTAATATTAAAAAATAAATTCCTTTATATGGATAAGAACAACCAAAATATAAATAAAAATGGAACGTTGGAAGTATTAACAATTGAAAAACATGGGGTAAAATTTCAATGAGTGCATTTCATATTTATATATATATCTCCTAGTAAAAAATGAGTGGCTAGTGATGTTTATATCTCCTAGTAAAAAATAAGTGGCTAGTGGGATCTAAATTGTAGAGAGTTTTGGGAGAATTGATTTTCTTGTATTGCTCACAAAAGTATATATAGAGTACAGAGAGGTATCAAATCCTACCAATTATAGGACTGTACAATATCAAATCCTACCAACTATAGGACTTTACAATATCAAATCCTACCAAATATAGGACTGTACAATAATGAGAGAATATCTACCAATAATAAAAAGATACACAACATAATATATCCTAATACGCCCCCTCAAGATGGAGGGCCGGAGGACACGCCAATCTTGAACATCAGCAGAAGAAGCCGAGGACGAGATGATGTCACTGAGAATAAGATTGTCTTGGCGAATCCAGTAAGGATATGCTGGATTGGGGGAAGTCACCTCCTTGTCGACGATAGTGGCTGGTGGGCACGGTTTCGATCCGTCCAAGAAGTCGAGGAGGTCGTAACCCGTAAGGAGGGTTCAGAATTGGAATTTCCACGCCAGGTAATTAGTGGAATCCAATTTGAGTGGGATCTGAGCTGATGCATTGATGGCAATCAGCTGGAGAAGATCGTTGGACGTCGTAGCGGCCATGAAGCGCGAGGCAGAGGAGGCGCTGATCGATGTTGAGAGAGAGAGGGCTGCCGGTTAGTGCAGCGGTGGCGCGGAAAGACGCTGGAGAGAGGCAGTGAACCGAGAAGGTCGGCGCCGGCGCGCTGCCGATTAGTGCAGCGGCAGCGGCGGCGCGGGTAGGGAAGAATTAGTGTTTATTTGGCGATAAGCCACTGGCGTATGATACCATGCAGAGAGTTTTGGGAGAATTGATTTTCTTGTATTTCTCACAAAAGTATATATAGAGTACAGAGAGGTATCAAATCCTACCAACTATAGGACTGTACAATATCAAATCCTACCAACTATAGGACTTTACAATATCAAATCCTACCAAATATAGGACTGTACAATAATAAGAGAATATCTACCAATAATAAAAAGATACACAACACAATATATTCTAATATAAATAAGTCATGTCAGTAAGAATAAGTCATGTTAGTAAGAATAAGTCATATCGAATGGTAACGGGAGAATATTAAATTTAAAAAGCAGGTCAAACCATTATATGTTTCTTTAACATTGCAAAGCTAAAACCTACTAACGTACAATGTTTACGAGAGGGGTTGCTCTGATAGTAAGCAACTCCCACTTCCGACCGAAAGGTTGTGAGTTCGAGTCTCCCCAAAAGTAAGGTAAAAAGTTCTTGGAGGGAAGGATGCCGGGAGTCTATTTGGAAACAGCCTCTCTACCCAAGGGTAGGGATAAGGTCTGCGTTCATACTACCCTTCCTAAAATTAAAGTCAACCATCATTTTGTAACTATTCCAGCCAGATCGCATGCTTATGCATGATTCGTCGTAGTGTATATGTAATTGATAATTTACAAGAATTTTGCATGCACCAAACATAATGAAAATAATTAAAAAGAAAAGGAGGATGTTAAAGCCGAATTAGGGGAGGTGCTAAATTCTACTAGAAGGTTGAAGTGGTGGTTGGTTACTTTTTCCTCTTGCCCCCAAGCAATTGGGACGGCAATGAGCAGGAGATCAATGACCCTTAGTATTTGGTAGGGGAAGAGACGGATGATAATTTGTAATAATACTGACTTTTCCGGAGAGTTCTACATTATCAGCAAGCAAGCATAGGCGATTTTAGAATTTAAGCTCTATGAATATTCAGCCTTCAATTTTTTTTTTGAATTATTATGTTTTAAAAGTTATGGATTTATGTCTACTATTTAATATAAATTTTAAAAAGTATTTGGCCAAAAGACGGCGTTGGATCGACTCAACAGAATCCCCCTATTACCTCATCCGGATAGAGGACCACTGGGAGGGTCCGATTCGATGCACCAGCTTCCTCCACCCCGACCCAAATCCTGAAGAAAGCTAAAAAGCGCTGTTTGATGAGCCTGCGTAGTATTAGGTAATTGGTCAGGTAAAGGCTGACAAAAGTCAATGATGCTTAGCTGGTCTTTTCGGATGATCAGCCACACTGGGAATGAGACACGGCCCGAACTCCCACGGGGGGCTGCAAGCTATGCTCACTCGCCAAGTGCAGAATCAGAGTGAGTCAAGCAAAAGGGAAGCTAGTGAGAGAGAACCCAAGTGAGCTAGCGAGAATGAGGACTATACCGACAATCAAGGCGATAGAGAGGGCACTCAGTCGTCAGTCTAGTGACTCTACCACCCAGCAAGCAACTGAACTCGCTAATTAGAGACTGAGACGATCACGAGCTTAGTCGTGCCATAAGAAAAAGACAAAGAAAGAAGGCGACTGGAAAAATAAATTTTTATATATAATTTTATGCTACACGTCGAATATGAGTTTAGTTGAACCCATACGGATAATGGTACATTGGCCCCAATGCTAAGATAGCACCTTTTGTTCTCATGTACCCTAATTATTATTTATTTAAAAGAAAGAGAATGAAACAAATGGGAGAGGGAGAGAGGAAAAAAGACTTAACAAGAAGTACTTTTTTTTCGCTATCTAGAAGTTCAAGGGAATTAAGGGACGAATTCAGAAAAGGAAAGGATTAAAAGGGATTCACTGAACTTACGGATGGATCACAAATGGAGAACCTGTTGTTTATTCTGCACTCAAATCCTTAGGCCTTCTTGATGAAGCTATTACAAAAGAAGCAAACTTAGTTTGTGGAGTCACTTCATTAGCTTTAAAATAAACTTAAACAAACATTGAACAGACTAGTCATAAACTTTCACGTTTTGTGGGGTTATAATTTGGTAAAAGAAAATTGAGGGTAAAAAAATCCATTTGATATATAATAACATGTGCCCTTGTTAAAGATAGTGGGAGTTGATTATTACTTTCATTGGCCTGATTGACGAAGAAATTATATAGTTAATGCGTAATCAATAAATGGTTAACACGTATAACTCTTTTGTTTGATATATTTTAGAAGTAGTTGGGCACGCGTTGAAGACAAAAGTGAGCTCTAAATATAAACTTTGCAGTTAAAAGTTGGATTTAGTAGGGTGTGGGAAACTAAGTGTACGTGGTGCAATTACTTTGGTCCTTTTAGCTCAACATCATCGTATTGTAAGAATTTAAAGTACTATTAGTAATACTCATTGATTTAAAACATC
Source organism: Nicotiana benthamiana (assembly GCA_034376525.1). NCBI lineage: Eukaryota > Viridiplantae > Streptophyta > Magnoliopsida > Solanales > Solanaceae > Nicotiana > Nicotiana benthamiana. Next base: position 39,331,647 of record CM067336.1, read on the forward strand.
AGAATTACAAAGTTACTATGTTGTAATTATTGACAACATTGTAGTGTTTCCTATTTTGTTAAGCATCTTGATGTTTTGTCGGCAGTTCGTTCATCTCTGATGGGCTGCTTCAAACCATTTCTTATAAGCACCGTTAATCACATGGCCAAAAGCCTTAACTAAGGGTGTTAAACGGGTCGGGTCAGTCCGGTTCCGGACCGGCTCAAACCAGTAGAACTCGGAACCGGCCCGGACAGATAAGGGGAGCTGGGCTGGGCTGGGTAGGGGGTTAGGGGGGGGGGTTTGGACTAAACCTGTCAAACGGGCCAACCGGTCTGGTCCGGGTCAAATTTTTTTGACCCGTCCGGGTTCCTGGCCGGGTTGTACAGTAACAGATTCGCAGCGGGCTGGGTTAGTTCGGGTTAAAATTGACCCATACGGGTTACAGGTTGAGGGGGCCGGGCCGGACGGGTTTAGTATATTTTCACTTTTTTTTAATTATGTATAATATAACTAACTATTAAGTTATATTAATACTTTGTAATAATTGAATGAATACAAGTAAGAAGGGAAAAAATTGCACTTATTGCAAGGCTCCTTTTGCTTCTGCAAGTAGAATTTATAGCATATTTTAAAAATAATACGTTACCATCATATTCTATGATTTGAGCATTTATAGTTTTATACCCTAAATATAAACACTATATGTTAAATTCCAACAATTTTAAATTATGTTAATTAGTATACAATAATTGGTAATTCATAGTATATTTATAGTATATTCACAGTATATTTATGGTATATTTAGGGTATATTATTGTATATTCATGGTATATTCATGTTATATTCATAGTCCGGTCCGGGCCGGTTAACTGGTTTAGTAGCACTATTCATCTAACCGTTTAAATTTTTGAAACGGGTTACCCAGCCCGGTAAAACATATTTGATGAATAGTGCCATGAAACCGGTTAACCAGCCTGGCCCGGACTGGACTGTGAATATAACATGAATATACCATGAATATGCAATAATATACCGTAAATATACCGTGAATATGCATATACTATAAATATACTCCAAATATACTATGAATATACCAATTATTGTATACTAATTAACATAATTTAAATTTTTTGAATTTAACATATAGTGTTTATATTTAGGGTATAAAACATAAATGCTCAGATCATAGAATATGATGGTAACATATTTTTTAAAATATGCTATAAATTCTACTTGCAGAAGCAAAAGGAGCCTTGCAATAAGTGCAATTTTTCCCATCTTACTTGTATTCATTCAATTATTACAAAGTATTAACATAACTTAATAGTTATACATAATTAAAAAAAAAGTGAAAATATACTAAACCCGGCCCGGCCCCTCAACCCGTAACCCGTATGGGTCAATGTAAACCTGAACTAACCCATCCCGCTACAAATCCGTTATTGTGCAACCCGGCCCGGCCCGGAACCGGGATGGGTCAAAAAATTTTTTGACCTGGACCGGACCGATTGGCCCGTTTGACAGGTTTAGCCTTAGCTCCACTCTGCTACTTTTTTCCTTGTAATTGATCTTAACACTTTAACTATCGCTTACACGCATGGTTATAGTCAAATTGAAATTAGAAAAGGAAATAATATTTTCCTCACATAAAAATATTTGTCAACAAATTGCACTACAAGAAGAACTCTGTTATAAAATGAAAGCAATTTAGTAAAACATGAACAAGAAATATAAGCAACTTGGTGAAACATGAACTAGAAATATGGATAGAGAGAAGGAAGAGATTTTCTTCTTCAATTGTGTGTATTTTTCTATCTATTACTAGGCCTTTATATAGGCATAAAAAGTGAAGAAAATATGTCATGGAATATGTCATTGGACATACAAAATATATCATTGAATATGTCATAAACCATTTGAGATGAAGATTATGGAAGATGAGTAGACATCCAATATAATATGATATTTATCATAATACTCCCCTTTTGGATGTCCATAGATAATGTGCCTCGTTAAAACCTTACTAGAAAAAAAAACCTTATGGGAAAAAATTCTAGTGAAGGAAAAAGAGTACACATGTATAGGAATATGCCTTTTTGTTGCCTCGTTAAAAACCTTGCAAGGAAAATCTAGTGGGACAAACCCTTGTAAGGGAAAAAGAGTGCAACGTGCATTAACTCCCCCTGATAAGAGCATCAATTCACATCCTTGGGCCTTCGCATCCCGATCTTGTACACTAGCTTTTTGAAGATTGACGTTGGTAGAGATTTTATAAACAAATCAGTTGTATTATCACTTGAACGAATCTGTTGCACATTGATATCACCATTCGTTTGAAGATCATTTGTGAAAAATAACTTTGATGAAATGTGTTTTGTCCTATCTCGTTTTCTGAATCCTCCCTTCAATTGAGCTATACATGCTGAATTATCTTCATACAAAATTGTGGGTAGTTTGTCACATTCCAAATCATATTTGTCTCGAATAATATATATTATAGATCTCAACCACACACACTCTCGACTTGCTTCATGAATAGCAAATATCTCATCATGATTAGATGAAGTATCCATGATTGATTGCTTAGTCGATTGCCAAGATATGACAATGCCCCCATATGTATCACATAGCATGTTTGAGATCAAGCCTTGTATGTGTTAGATAAATACCCCGCATCAGCATAACCAACAAGATCGGGATTGTAATAATTGCCATAAAATAATCTCATATCGGTAGTCCCTTTTAGATACCGCAATATATGTTTGATCTCATTCTAATGCCTCCTTGCAGGGGCAGATCTATATCTTTCTAAGGCATTAACTGAAAAAGTTATGTAACGCCTTGTAGTGTTAGCAAGATACATTAGTGCATCAATTGCACTAAGATATGGTACTTCAGGATCAAGAAGTTCTTCATTATTTTCATGAGATCGGAATGTATCTTTATTTATATCAAGTGATCACACAACCATCAGGGTACTCAATGGATATACTTTATCCATATAGAATCACTTTAAAATATTTTCAGTGTATGTTGATTGATGGGCAAAATTTTTATCTTTCATATTTGTAGACCAAGGTAGAATTTTATCTTTCTAAGATATTTCATTTCAAATTCTTTCATAAAACACTCTACTGCTTTATGATGCTCCCCGGGAGTTCTAATGACATTTGAATCATCAACATATACGGCGATTATAACAAATTCAAATTCAGGTCCTTTTATAAAGGCACAAGAACAAATTGAATTATTCTTGTACCCTTCTTTCAACAAGTATTTTCTCGGGAAATTATACCATATGTGCCCATATTGTGTCAATCCGCATAAGGATTATTGAAGCCTTATTTAATAAATTTATTGAAAATCATAATATGCTTCAGAACAATTTAAATCCTTCAATGATTTTCATTATACGCATATCAAGTTTATTTTTTATATGTATTGCCAGGTTAAAACCTGAAATGACTACATCCACCACAAGAGAATATGTCTTTATAATCAATGCAATGATATTTTCAATCTTCCTGTAACACAAGTCGTCTTTATGTTTATTGACTTGACCTTTTTCACACAAGAATACATTTATACCTCCATTGGCTTTATACTTTTATGTGTTGGGACTATCCGTCCAACTTCACATTTTTCAGGTGAAATCAATCTTGATTGCGTATTTTATTTTATTTTGGCCAATCATTTATCTATCCAAATTTCATGACAGATTTGAGCTCAAGATCCTCGTCAATATTAATAATATTGAGCGCTACATTATATTAGCAATATCGTCGACGATCATATTATGTCGGTTCCATTATTATCTAATAAAGCCATAACTTATTGAGATCTCTTTATCTCATTATTTCAGGTACCTGAGCCTCTCCCATGAGGTCTTATGAAGTTTTATGTCGTGGTGCTCTTCTAGAGCATTTGCCTCCTTATTATGACCATTTTGAATATTAGCCCCTCTCTTTCTTCAAGGAGTTTATCTTTGGAACCGATTGGTCTGTTATGCTTTACGCATGTCATAGACTCTGTCCCCATGGACTTTATTCTATTTGGAGTATTAGCAATTGAAATATGACATTTAGCTTTGGGTCAGCAAATGCGTTTGACAATAATTTGTAAATGAATTATCACTTGAACTTTAAGTTCATATTTTTTTTCGTACGAGGATCTATATGTATTCATAATAATTCATTTCACATATTACTTTCTCAGCTGCCATTTTCTCCCCCTAATGTTGGGATTACCAACACATTTTACTACCTTCCGTTGGAATCCATCTTTGTGCATTGTGGTGACATAATTAAATCATATAGCACATACATATTTTTATATAGAAATTATTTGGTTCGTGACACTGAACCGATTGTGATAGGAGAAATTTTCATAACTTGGCTAGAATCGAGCAAGTGCTGCTCTATATTAAATAATACATCTCATACAAAATTTCGTTTTTGAGAGTTTTGTTCTCATAACCAATGATTTAGCTATAACTGGAGGCATACAATTTTTTTTTGCTAAACCAACTTGGATTTAAACCAGTATTATTAAGATAAATCATCATAATTTATATTCTGAAACTCTGCTCTAATAATTTGAGCAAGCAATCTTGCAAAAACCATACTGCAAGTTGATACACATGCACATGTGACCATAGAATAGATGCATCTATTAAAATCATATAATAGTAAACGGTCCACATGGCAGGTGACCGAGCCAATATATTTATCACCTTTTATTCGTTTCAGAAATCAAGGGATTCAATCCCAACCATAACTGGTATATCATGAGAATTAGCAGCACAACAGAATTCTTGAAGAATCTTCTATTCTACAATATACGCCAATTGAATTCTCAATTAATTTTTCGCATCATAATTGAACCGGGATGGTCAACCGGTTATGCCAACTAATATTTATTTTAGTAAACCTCTAGTTTACTTGTGGTATATGTTTCAAGCATTATGTTTATATTTGTGTAGTACAAATAGAAAGAAAACCGAGTAACATTTCATATTTACCAGGTATGATTATATAAATATGAAGATATTCAATATTCATTTCATTTATAGTCTCAACATGTCAACTACTTTGACTTATACATTTGAAACTCAAAAAGTTTCTTTTGAGACTTTTCAATATCAATATCATGAATAATGTTATTCATCAGGATAGTAATAAATTAGTTCTTTCGTATATTTTAGCAACTTTTGTACTACAAGATCTTTTATCATATCATTCATATGGTAAATGTCTCATTCAGGGGGGAACTTATATCATAATAAATTGTCATGGTCAAAATCATCATAAGAAAAATCATTTCTTGCTTTAATTTTTCCTTTAATAACTTTATAAGGCATGCCAAAATATTTTGGCATATCACATGTACGAGACCAATGACATATTCATGTAACCACACAATAATATTTATTCTCTTTATTTCACTCAATCCTCTCTCAAGGGCGAGTTGTGTGGTATTCATCCAAGCATGCCTTGCATGTATTTATTCATTGCGTTTATCATGTATTACCACATTCATATATAGGAATGAGTCTGCATTTTCAATGCTTATCACAAGTCACATTTTTTCAAGGAATGGATCATAATTAGTGACGTGCTTTACTATTTTCATACCTATTTGATGGTAAATACTGCCTTCACATTTTGAAGGACTATTTTGAGAATTTTTTTTATTCTCCTTTTATAATTACAGTGATGATTGTTATTTTTTTGATCTTTGGAACGCTCACGTTTATTGTTCAACCACTTATCTTCATTCAGACTCATTATACGTTGCTGTCACATTCACTTCAAGAATGGAGCAAATCAAGTGGGACAATCTTCATGCCTTTAATGAAAAATATATTATTTTTCTTTTGTCATCACTATATCATCAATATGGTACAATGAGACTCAAACCCAATGTCTTACCAATATAAATGCATATTAGGCCATAATGAATTGAGACTTATACCTAACTGTTATTATTATGGTGCATCAGGATTTTTTCTTGATGTCTTACCCTCAATCAATGGTATAATATGTTAAACAATATTGAGATTCATTTTCAAGCCTTAATTTCAATCACATGCTAGGAAAGTTGTACACAAGTAATTTGCAACTTAGCAAATCAAATTTGCTTTCTTAAATAAGTAAAATCTCAAATCATTGTAAAGCTTTATCAATTATTTGTAGCATCTATAAAAACAACAATCATTTGTATGTCTAGTTAGTACATGTATCATTAAATTATTCAAGATAATTAGCATGACTTAAAGTGTACTGAATACAGGTAAGACAATACTGGCTAATATGAATATCCTTATTGCACAAAGGTCTTTATCAAGCAATTTTGGTAATAAATTGGCTAAGTGATTTGACATGCTACATAACTAGCCTTGTTACTTTTCTAGATTGACCATATAAAAGAATTATATGTGCACCTAAAGAATATAAAAATTTTAATATCGTAAAATCTATACCTACATAGTATCTCTTCTAATATTCTGTATTTAGGCTTGTCAAAATAAATAGTTAAATGTAGCTAGTATAGTATGTCATGTTATACTACACAATAATATATAATCACGAATTATGTTAGGTGTACCCAACTACTTAATCATGTAACTAGATATACTTGAATTCAATAAGAAAATAGACTTGAAAACAAAAACAATTTCAAGTAACCTCATTATTACTAACATGTTTTATTTCTACACAAAAGAAGATGAACAATCAATAAAAACTTCTTGGATTTAGTCAAAGTAGGATGTGATATTTTAATGATGCAAACACTATTTATATTTATATTTTGGATACGTACTACTGTCAAGAAAATATTCTTGTTATCCAAATCTATTGTTGATTACTTCTATTTATATTTTAATAATGCAAATCAATTAAGAAGCAGTTTGTTAAAATCATTACATCTTTATTCATAAATAAAGAGATCATGGTGAAGTATGAGTATCTTTTTCTTTCTATTTTTGTTTTTAAACATAATTGAGAAAAACTAAGTATCCAACAAAACATATCATTATTCTTACAAAAAAGAGAAACAGGTTGTACCCGATAATTTTAAATCAGAGTCGAGAACTTTAAAAGAAGATAACTTACCGTGATGGTTAGAGACTCGTGCTGATAACGTGTTATAAAATAAAAGCAATTTAGTAAAGCATGAACAAGAAATATAAGCAACTTAGTGAAACATGAACAAGAAATATAGATAGAGAGAAGGAAGAGATTTTCTTCTTCAATTGTGTGTATTTTCCTATCTATTACAAGGCCTTTATATAGGCATAAAAAGTGAAGAAAATATGTCATGAAATATGTCATTGGACATGCAAAATATGTCATTGAATATGTCATAAACCATTTAAGATGAAGATTATGAAAGATGAGTAGACATCCAACATAATATGATATTTATCATAATAAACTAAAATTTGTGACAGAATATTTATGGCGGAAACATCTGTTTTGTGATGAATTTGACACGATTTTATGACAAAATTCATTAATGTGAATGAAATTTGTGATGATGATGATCTGTCATAATTCTCTTACTAATTTGTGAAGAAAATAACAGTATGTCCCAATTCGGTCACTAATTTATGACAAAAATTAGGGTGTCCATCATAATTTCGTCAGAAATTTGTTACAAACATATTAATCCTTCACAAACTTTTCTCTAGCGAATTTCTTTTTTGAAAAAATATGATAGCAACGAGCTTAATGGAACAGTAAAGAAAAGGAAAAAGCTGCGGAAATTGAAAGAAAGGCAGAAAAAATAGAGAAGAAGATAAGCTAGGGTAAAATAAGGAATATTCTCTTGTATATACCTTACTATGAAAGGTAACTACAATATATATAAGGGGTGTGAGAAGAGATATACCCATATCACACTCAAACCCTTTCCCTATTTAGCTATAGGACCAAATGTATTAAATACAAGAAAATTACTGGACTAAAGTGTAATTCCTATAACTTCTAATTTAAAACTTAGCTGGACTAAACAAGATTATTTGAAACTTGGCTTCAGCCCTATATTTAACTAATTTAAGTGTCGCGTACCACTCAACTAGCCTCAGGTACTGCAGACACAAGTTATATCGTATCAGATCCTCGGTGTCAAAATCTTCCTTGTCCTCAAGGAAGAAAAGAAGGAAACCTAGTCCTTAGTGAATGATAGTCCTCCCAAGTGGCTTGTTCAGGTGTTTTGTGTTCCCATTGGACCAAAACTTGGGGTATGGCCTTGTTCTCTTTTTGCACCAAACATCTATCCAATATTTGTTGAGGTTGGGGACAGTAGGGGCTGGAGATTGCAAGAACTGGAGGGTGAGAAATCTGGTCAGGTAGCTTGTGAAAATCTTAAGTTGAGATACATGAAAGGTAGGGTGAATGAGGAGTTGTCAAGGTAAGGAGAGCTTATAGGCCACATTGCCAACCTTTTTTAAAATCTGGTAAGGGCCATAGTATTTAGTGGAGAGCTTAGAAAAATGGGATCCAGACATGGTGACTTGTATATAGGGTTGTATTTTAAGGTAGACCCAGTCCCCTTCTTTGAACTGCTTATCACTTCTGTGCTTGTTTGCTTGATTAGTAATCCTTTGTTGTGCCCTCTGGAGATGGTATTTTAGCAGTTGGAATTTGAGTTCTCTAGTGATCAAGCTTCTATCCACTTCTTCAACAACTGAATCATCAGCTATATATGGTAAATGGATTGATGGAGGTTGGCCATACACAACTTCATAGGGTGTAGTGTGAATGGAAGAGTGAAATTAGGTGTTGTACCATCATTCAGTAGCAACCAAGTAGGAGAACCAGTCTTTCTGTGAATATGAACAAAAACATCTAAGATAAGTCTCTAGACACCTGTTGACAACCTCTGTTTGACCATCAGATTGGGGATGATAAGCTTTGGAGGTATTGAGGGTTACTCCATGCATAGAAAAGACCTCTTTCCACAATTTGTTGGTGAAAACATGATCCCTATCATTGACTATATCTTCAGGCATCCCATGTAATTTGAATACATGATCCATGAATAACTTGGCAATATCACTAGCTGAGAGAGGGTGAGATACTCCAATGAAATGAGTATATTTATTCAGTCTATCAACCACTACCCAATTTGGTAAAGGAGGCTTACTTTCCATAATGGGGCAAGCTATGGGTATAGATTGAACCACATGTAACTGGGCAGAAGAAGAGCTCATGCCACAGATAGACATTTGGTCTAATACTCAGACTAGGAGCTGGTGCAGCAGAAGTGAACTTACCTACTAGAGCAGTACTGACATTGCTGGTGCTTGGTATGGCCACTTCTCCAAAGTCGAAGGGTTGGTCATTGGGTGAATATAGCTCCCCATATACATGGTGTGACCTCTTGTCTCTCTCAATTTATTTTCCTCCAAGAATCACCTCACTGAGGATCTCCCTTAGCTCATTCAAAGAGTCCTCTTGCTGCTTGCTCATTTGCTCTTGTGCAGTTTCAAATTGTTCTTGCCTAGCTGAGAAGCTGGTCATTTCAACAGATATTTTGTGCAGTGCACTCATGATTTCATTCATCTCTGCCGACATAGCCACACAGCCAAGAAAGAGCTCTGATACCACAAATAGCAACGAGCTAAATGGAACAATACAGAAAAGGAAAAAGCTGCGAAAACTGGAAGAAAAGGCAGAAAAAAATAAAGAAGAAGATGAGCTAGGGTAAAATAAGGAATATTCTCTTGCATATCCCTTGCTATGAAAAGTAATTACAATATATATATGGGGAGAGAAGAGGTATACTCATCTGACACTCAAGCCCATTCCCTTTTTAGCAATAGGACCAAATGTGTTAAATACAAGAAACTTACTGGATCAGAATGTAATTCCTATAACTTCTAATTTAAAACTTAGCCGGAATAAACTAGCTTATTTAAAACTTGGCTTCAACCCTTTATTTAACTAACTTAACCGTCGCGTACCACTTAACTAGCCTCAGGTACTGCAGACACAAGCTATCTCATATCAAAATAACGTTTAACACGGATGATTCCGTCACAAAAATTGTGGTCGACATATGAATCTTTCACAAAATTATAACGAAAATTATATTTTTAGTCACAAAATGTTTAACAAGGCAAATATTCATAAATTTTTTTCGATTTTGTGACGGAACTGTGAGGAATTATGCCGTTTCAATGTTTTCCTAATGAAATGTGCAACATCGGAACACAATAAAATATGTAGGCTAAGTAGCCTAAGTGACTAGTATAAAAGAGTGAAAGGGCAACTTTTACAATAATATTTCCAGTAAATTATTACTTATGTAATTATTATTTAATAAAACATTATTATAAAAATTATTAAATATTATCAAAATCATTGCGAATATTAATTATTATATATTTGTAAATATAAAATCTAATTTGTGACGGAATGAGTTTGTCACAAAATTTGTTATTGAATTTATCCGTTTTAGTAGTTCACGATTTATGAATGATTTAACCTTTATTTTGTTATATATTTTGTGATCGATTGGCAAAATTCGTCTCTTGCTTCCATATGTAATTATGAGGTGGGATACTTCAGAGTAATTCTTGTTATAAGTCATGTGTTGGGAACAATTCGATTATTTCAACCGTCATTTGTTTTCCTTACTTGAGTCATTCATATTTCATTTTTGTGTTCTGATTATGTTGTTGCTTTATTACTCGTTTACGTCCCATATTTGTTCTCATTTCACTGTTAGTTATAAATTAACGAATTATTCCGCTGATAGCCTTACATTTAGGTTCCTTCCATTGTTAGCTTTCCGATATGTCCTACACATATTTCTATGTCTAGTAGGTGTCTCGACTTGGCCTGATTACTACTCTACCGAGGTTAGGAAGTTAATATGAACATGAATTAGATTCTATTCTAATTCTTTGTTCTTAAGAGAATCCCCCACCCGAACCATTCTTAAGACCACCAAGCTCTCTCGAATGAATTCTACTAGATACTTATTGGGTACTGTTGTAGTTTACTTTTTTCCATGTTTCTGCAAATTTTTTATGCATATCCAGTACTTTCGCTTGTGACAGGATCCAGTGTTTGGACTAACTATTTTGGAGACTTCAACGTATACCTGCTAGACGTCCGCATGCCTCGGAGTCACCTTCTGACCTCTGACAGTGATGTATTTGATATTCTTCGTTACTCTTAGAAAGGCTTATGACTTTGTACTGATGATTATTTGATGTTGTATATATGGATAGTTGTTAGTTATGTATGGAAATTAGTGTTTCATGTTAAATGGTTAGTTGGTTTAAGTAGTCTAATAATTCACCAGTTGCTAGGCTTACTCAGTCCTAAGGACTAGGTGCCATTAAAGCTCCTAAGGAGGGATTGGGATCGTGACAGTAAAAGTAGTATGGCTGGACTCGTATTTTAATGGGTTGTCGGAATTTATAAATTTTACCGGATTCCGTAGTGCGGGTCTGGGTTTACTTTTTGGTTGACTTTGAGTATTTGATTAAATATTCAACCTTTATCATTTGGATTTACTTCCTATGACATTATTTGATGATTTTTCTGGCTAGTTTCGAGCTGTTCGGAGGTCGATTTGTGCATGATGGCGCTTCTAGTATATCGATTTTGCTTGTTTAAAGTAAGTGTTTTGCCTAACTTTGTTAACTTTTTTTACTAATTGACATTGTTTTCTACATTTGGGGTTAATACATATACAAGGTAATGAGTGTTTATGCATGTGAAAGGGTATCTATGCTCGGGAGGGAAAATTATATGCTTCTTTATGCTGTTGTTGATCTTGATGATCTACTAAGCTATGCTTCATTTGACTCTAGGATTAGTAGACTCAATTATCTACTTTAAAAATCATGTTAGAACATATGACATCTTAAAATGGATGTAATATGACATTCTCTAAAATCATTTGCATACTGAACTTGATCGCAAAATCAGGAATCTACCTCTATACCTGTTATTGGCATTTACTTGAGCTTATTCATTTGTACTAAGAGATGATTATTGGAGCCTTAGGGAAATATTTGACTCGATGAGTATTTTCAGGCAGTTGATATATTTGGGATGATGCTCATTCCCTTGATATGATGTTGGCACAATGAGTATTTCCGTGTGGTTTGTAAAGAAATTGATTTGTTGATTATTACCTTTTAGAAAATAAAGGAATTTGGACTTTCTTATGATTACTCATTCATTAAGTACTTACTTATCATTTATTTTGGTTTCTATTAGTGTTTGTTGTTTCGAATGGTACCTTCCGTTTGAGTTCCTTATATATTTATCTATGTGCTTTCCCCTTGGCTCGTACTTTTATAGCTATGTCTTTATCTTGTCTGTTACTGTTACACGTACACTTTTACTTGATTTATTTCTATTACACGTCTGCTTCGAAGTCATGTCTTTTCTTTAGTCCATACCATTTACATGCTGTCATGTAATATACTTGTTAAATTCCTTAATTTGCTATATGTTTTCACTCACTACATGCTTTAACCTGCTATATGTCTCCATTTACCATGTGCATTCATTGATTAAATGCCACTACTATCTACATGCTTCTACTTGCTACATGATTTCATATATTGAAGGAATTTATTTGATCCCTGTTCTTTCTTGATAAACATATTTGCTTATTCCATGTATTACTCTCCTTTGCTTAACCGGATTCAGTGACTTGTGGATTGGTTGTATGATATACCTTGTGAAATATTTTCCATTATATATGGTGGACTAGTTTTTGATATTGGCCCGCTCATTCTACTATGTGAGTTATTGTCTCATCCCCTTTTCTCACGAAAACGGGTTTCGACGTATGAGAACTCTTTTAAATGGATGAGGTATTAAAAGAGAAGAGTTGCCACCTAATGGTTTTAAAGTGCATTAGGGAACCTATCATGCAGATTACTCTGTTTGACTAGTCAACGTCACCAAATATTGGGTAAAGGATCAAATTACCTCAAAGAGAAGGTGTTGGGCACTCTTCGAGGTTCAAAACTGTTGATCCCGACCGAACTTAAAACTATGTGAATTATATCATTAGGCTAAGTGATCATATAACAATGAAATATAAAATTCAAAGAGTTTTATTATAACCCACGAGAATTGGTATAAATCTTAATGAATACAATGATATAATTACATTAATTTACACTAAACGAATAAAAAGTATATAAAGGAAAAAAAGAGGGGGGGAGGAGTCCTAGGGTTTCTAGCCTAAAGGATCATCCCGTGCAACATAAATAATACTTTGAAACTCCCTAGGATAGGGGTTGATCATATTATTCAGAAAACACAGACTATCATCTCCTGCCAATTACTACGTTAAAGTTGTTTACTTAAAGGTACTCTAATTCAATTCTAAAGCGTACCCTATGCGTGCGCTACCGATCCTAAGCCTATGGTCCAAGTTGCTTTGGACATCTATTTAGGTAGTTCTAAACTTGCTTAGGCTTTTCAAAAAATAATAAAACTACGCGCATATTCAAAACATATATGACTTCACATAAATACATTAACTGACTCAAGTTATCGCCCACACATAAATAACAAATGCACGCATGAAGATTAGGAAGCATACAGTTTCAAAGTTAAGACATATTAGAGCCGTTAAGTCCTATAAGCATGATTTCTATAATTCTGATTTTCAGTATTGTACAAGAAATATTGCATCTTTAGACTAAAGAATTTGCAGATTATATGTAATTCAAACCCAATAGGCATGACCTCTAATTATTTATGCGATGAGGCAGTATAACTATTTAGAAACTCAGAATTAACAGCGTTGATTTTATAGACATGCTTTCTAGGCGAGCACGAGTATAGTGTAGGCAAGATTTTTAACGGTCGACATTCTAACTTGATTTTATAATATTTTATCCCCTTTAGGCCTGCCATCTAGGTAGGGCAGTATAATGAAAGCAATAGAAGCAGTTAATTAATTGGTTAAAATCCTATAGTCATGTCATCTAGATGAGCATTAGCAAAGGAATATATTATTATATCCTATAGGCATGCTGCCTAATACCTAAACAAGTAATTATAGGCGTCGATTTCTATAGACATGCTGTCTAATAGCACGTAGTAGTAGACATGGAAACACGTACAACACTTTATAGAATACTTTGGCTAATATACATGTGTTAGAAAAGTTGAGTGGAGTGTGTGATTCCCCATAGGCATGATTTCTACTAGTGTATAAATTACATCAAACAAAGTAGCAAACCGAGTAAGTAGAAGTTATAGGCATGCAATCTACCCGTTTATGCAAGAATTAGGATACCCAACCCCCTTTTCACTAATTCCCCAATCGTTTTTTTACAAATTATTACATGCCCAAAGATAAAAGAAGAAATTAACTCAAATATTAAAAAATTGAAGTGATTACAGGCCCAACAAATAGAGCAGGTACAAGAAGAAAAAAACCCATCACTGCCTGGACCTTTAACAAGCTTGCTTCTCACGTGTGTAGCAAACCCAGAATCAAACTCAGCTCAAACATTAAAGTGTATCAATTACACAACCCAAGTCCACATTTGGACACATATAAAAAATCGAGATGGAGTCCCACTTACCAAGAAATTGTAAGGTAACAACTTAACAAAACAAACCAAACATAGCAATCACTTAAAGGATTCTGGGGCTACTAACATCGGCTAGATGACATAATTTATTGATAAGTGCATTTTCTTTTTAGAAGAAAACGTAATAGGATTGATGTCACGACCCTAGCTCGCTCTCGGTGAACTGTCGTGATGGCACCTAGTCTCTATGACTAGGTAAGTCTAACAATAAGGAAAGCAAACTAACTTGCGAAATAATTAATCAAAAGTGAAAAACTGAAGGAAAAAAATATTTAATTTTTGCGCGGCATATACACATAATTTCTCGAAAACTGATACACTATCCCAAAATCCGAAAACTCACGGGAACACAAGATGAAGGAAACACTACATAATTCTAATTACCAGAATGTATAACAATAACAACAGTGCAGAAGGATAAATACTATAAGAAAAAATAGATAGAGACTCCTCGGTCTGCGGATGTGGCAGATATACCTCGAAGTCCCTGTAGAATCGCCTCGCCTCAAGAGTGGTAAACTTAGAGGTACCTGGATCAGCACATGAAAAACATATGCAAAAAGGGCATGAGTACACTACAACGGTACTCAGTAAGTGCCGAGCCTAACCTCGGTCGGGTAGTGACGAGGAAGGTCAGGGTCCTACTGAGGTTAAACATAATATAGAGTTTCAACAGTACGAAATAGGCAGTATAAATTAGTATAACAGTGAAATAAAATAGGTTATACGGGGCTACAAAACTATAAAAAAATAGAGTAAGCACGGAAGTAAATACAACTCAGTACCCATAGTAAAATGAGGATCTCCTAGGATACTGTCCTGTAGTCCCTATTACAACTGTACAGTGGATCTCCCGGGACACCGTTCCATAGTCTAACTATCAATATGCGGGGATTTACAGGAATCCTGATCCGTAGTCCCAAATATAAATACCTATTACTAAGGGAATTTTTCGGGTGCATTCCCGTAGTTCCATATAATTGTGCAGGGGGATCTACCGAGAATCTAACACGTTGTCCCAAAGTAAACAAACAATGGACGAGCTACCGGAATCCCACATCCATAGTCTCAATGTAAATATAGAGAAACAACAAGAAGATATTCAGAAATGGAATTTAATATCAAGGCGATGAGTAATTCTAGCCAAACATGCTTCACGTAATGCAATCAAAGCGATTTAAGCAATAGGAAATTTAAGTCAACTAAACATGATTTTCTAACTAACCACATGCTAAATTTGCAAGTATGATAAAGCAGAAGAAGAAACATGCTAATGAATACTTTAAGAAAAATCAAATTTCCGACAACATACACAAGTACACGCTCGTCATCTCACGCACTAGGAAATTTATTTACCAAATATACAAATCCTGAGGGAAAGGTCCCCTACACAAGGATAGCAAGGCACTTACCTCGATCAAGCTCAAATCAACATGAAACCATGTTTTTTCCACGAGTATCCGACTCCAAATGGCCCAAATCTATTCAATTCTATTTCATAATGTAAATAATTCTTCAAGTAACTGATTTTACAATTAAATTCTAAGCAAATATGCGAAATCATGTAAAATTACCAAAATACCCCTCGATCCCACATCTCGGATTCGAGAAAAATTTATATTTTCAGAATCCTCACACTCACACAAGTCTATTCATATAAGAATCTCTCAAATTGGATGCGAAAAACCCAATCAAAACTTAATATTTCGGGCTACGAAGTTTATACAATTTTCCCCAAACTTTTCAACCAAATTCGAAATTTAAAAGCTAGATTTAAGTTAGGAATCATGGAAATTGATCTAAGTTGGGTAGAGATCACTTACCCAAGTTGCTCAGGTGCAAAATTCTTCAAACATCACTCTTCCCTAGCTCCCAAATTCAAAATTATGAAAATGAGCTTAACCAATCGAATTGGAATTTTAAAAATTCTGCCCAGGTGATTTGTGCATCGTGAATGCGGAGGAAAAATTACATTCACGAAGAAGGGAACCGAAGCTGCCAAGAAAAAGCCATCGCGAACACGAGATAAGGGACGCGGATGCGGAGAGTAAAAAGCAGGGGCTTACGCGAATGCAGATGCTGTGATGCAAACGCAAAGAAGAAATAGCCACAGCCCCTCAGCGCCAAATTCTACTATGAAAACGTGAGGGTTTAGATGCGAACGCGAAGTGGGGGAAGGCATACCTTCATTAACATGAAAGGCTAACCGCGAACGCGAAGAACAATAAATTAATCCTCCAAGATTACTCTTCGCAACATGGAGGAGAAGACACGAACGTGAAGTAGGATTGGTAATAGGTGAATTTAACTATATTCAGGCCCTATATAACCACCTTCTTGTCTAGTTTTTATAATAAAAGTGACAACAAAATGCTCTTATGATTGGTTTTCACGATTTGCAGGTTATTTTTAACTTGGGAATGCTCAGGAGTGCTTTTGGAGTCAAAAATGAAGAAAAAGAGGCCAACTGTGAAAAGTCCTAAGTGAACCACGCCAAAAACAGGCTGAAGTCCTAAGTGAAACGCGGTCGCGGACAAGATGATTATCGGAGGGGCTGTTTGGCTACGGTTCTACCGCGGTTGCGGCAGAACCGTGTGGGCGCGAAAAACTTGAAGGAATAAAGTGCAAACACGGGAGTTTTAGCACAAAACCCTATTTTAAACATTAGACTTCGCCAAATGGAGGCATGTATTCGGTTTTGAGAGTTCTTTGAAGGAAAAACAATTGTGAGTGAATACCCAAGCCGCATTTCTTTTTTTCTTTTGATTTTTATTGGTAGTTTATAATGAGTATTAGTTTAGTTTGTTTACCCATTGCCATGAGTAGTTAAAATCCTTGCCTAAGGTTTTGATAGATCCTATTGGGGATGAACTTCTTATTTATGTGAATACAAATTGCTAGTTTCAATCTTTATTTATTCAACTATGTTCTTGTTGTAGTTAATTGACAGGATCCTCAATTAGTTGTTCCTATTTAGTATGCATAACTCGGAAGAGAGTGCATATTTAGGATATTGTTGAATAATACCACTCCTAAAGTATAAGAGGAATTTATAACTGCAGGTTTAAAGGCGAGATGAGGGATACGAAGCCTTGGGTACAATCTTAAGTGAACTGTGTTAACTAAAGCTAGCTAGTGTATCTCCGGAGAGTGAAATAGCAGATTACTGTGATTACTCGGGAGAGATTTACGGTAAGACGAGCATTCATGATTGATAGAGGTGTGTTGGAAAATTTGTATGAAGCATAAACAAAAGGGATTCCATCAATAGGGGAAATCATTACCTTAGCTTTCTCTCATCACTATTTACAACCTTAGCTATTTAGCTTACAGTTTGTTATTTTACTGTAATCTTAGTTCATAAGGAATCTCCAGCTGTGATTTGAAAGTCTTGGGAAGCTGGTTATGAAGAGTTTAGTGTATCTAATGATAATGGTTGATAGGTTAGCTCTTTGTGGATTCGTCCCTGGGCGTAATACTCGGGTTATATTTGCAACGTCTGCAGAGTCCTTTCTAGAGGAAATAGTTCGGCGTGATCAAATTTTAGCGTTGTTGGCGGGAAGTTAACTAAATTATCAATTGCCATTGCTAGAAATACAAAAATTCTTGGTGTAGCTAATTTCTTTACACTCAATTTTCGAATGAAACCTTTGAGGGTTGCTGACTTGGTTGCACAGGTGTATGCCTAGAAACTCTACTGGGACTGAAGAGCTACTTGAAGGACTCTCAGACCCTGAGAAAATATTTCGAGCATTGAACCGTTCCAGCAGAAGACTTCAACCACTTCGACAAACACATAAATTTGAAACTGACATGGAAGACGTAATCGACCCCAATGGAAACGACAGGCATGAGCAAGTCAACTTGAATGATAGAGAAACGGCATCTCTTGTGCCGAGGATGCACCGTGTGACTGAGGACAACCCACAGCTGACAACCTGACCACTGCATAGTTGTGCCCGCCTTCCAGATCACAAACAATATGCTGCACTTGTTGAAAACAAGGGACTATTCTCTGGGAGACAACTTGAAGACCCTCAGCAGCACCTAAAGAATTTCCTGTCGATATGCAAAACTCAAAGGCAGCCCAACGTCACTCTAGAGCCAATCAGGCTATTATTGTTCCCATTCTCGGTGGCAAGAGCTGCACAGGTTTGGCTTAACTAACTCCCCATAAAATCTATTGCAACTTGGGATGAGTTGGTTAAAAGATTTCATAAGAAGTTTCATCCACCCAACAAAACTGCCCAACAAATTGATGAGATCGTGAGCTTTAAGTAGAAACCGATGGAGACACTGTATGAAACATGGGGCAGGTTCAAATGAATGTTGGTTATGTATCCACATCATGGTGTTCCAGAACAGATGTTGGGACAACGATTTTATATGGGACTGTCAGACGGGTTGAATAATATTGTGGATGCCTCAGCTAGTGTGGCATTCCTGAGAAAGACATGGAGATAAGGCAAAATTTTACTTGATAAAATGGCACAAAATTCGGGATGGACACCCAGAAATGCACCTATCGCTCCAGTGGTGCACTCAGTGCCCCTTGATCCTTCGAACACTATGGCTGAAAATATGGCGAATCTCCTCACACAAATGAGCATCCTCACCAAAAAGGTGGAGGAATCAGGGCAGAAGCAGCAGGTACACATAGTAGATATTACCAATGGGGGCTTATGCACATCCTGCATTAGTTATCCAATTGGTAATTCTTGGAACACAGAGCTTGTTCATCATCATCAGCACCTGAGGATATGAACTACATGGCTACATATGGGGATCAGAGATAGGGAAATCAAAAGTGAGGGGCAGCAGACTCAGTAGCAGCATAGGCCACCTCAACCATAGTATAACTCCGGAAACATGGGAGGTATGAGACCCCCAACAATATGGCATCGTATCCTAGACCACAGGGGTACAATAATCAGCAGAAAGGGTACCACCCACCTCAGCAACAGTATGGTGGGAGACAAGATGATGGGTTTGCTAGATTGGAAGCAATGATGCAGCAGGTTATTGGGTCCACTGCAAATATAAATGAGTGAGTAGATGCACATGACGCAGCTATCAAAAATATTGAAGTGCAAGTGGGCCAAATTTCAATGTTTTTGAACAACCATCCTCAAGGGATACTACCTGCAGATACCCAAATCAATCCTAAAGATCAGGGCCCGAAGCATCTGATGACGGTGAGTCTCCGTAATGTCATGGATCTTAATGAAGCGCAGGAGCAAGCTCGTGACAATATACAGGTTGAGACACTCATTCATGTACCCAATGAGCTGGATGAGTCCACAAGGCTGACAGATGTGATAGTCCAGCCTGTACGGGAAGAAAAGAATATTCAGCAGGAGACAAAGAGAGTTGCCGAAATAGTTGAAGAGCCGGTAGTGGAGATAGTAGATGAGAAATAAAAGTCCCAAATGATTGGGAAGAAAACACCTTCTGCACCATTTCCATAGAGGTTGGCAAGCATCAAAAGGAGGAGCAGTACAAAAAGTTCTTTGAGATGCTCAAGCACATTCAGGTTAATATTCCATTGATTGAAGCTTTAAAGGAGACACTTGGATACGAAAATAATAATGAAAGACTTGATATCCCGGAAGTTTGAATTCCAAGACTTGTCCATGATGACACTTACTCAGACTGGCAGTGCAGTGGTAACTAGACCTGTTAATGAAAAGCTCTCTGATCTAGGGAGTTTTACTATCCCATGCACTATTGGAAACTTTGCTTTTGCAAAAGCACTCTGTGATTTAGGGGCCAACATTAATCTCATGCCCCATGTTATTTACAAGAGTTTGGGCATTGGGAGAGCTATACCTACCTCTATGTAGTTGCAGTTGGCTGACAGGACTGTGAAACGTCCATTTGGGATCCTTGATGATGTGTTTATTTAGGTGGGGAAATTCGTGTTCCCTGTAGATTTTGTGATATTGAATTGCAAAGTGGATGAAGAAATTCCTATCATCTTAGGAAGACCATTCTTGCCCACAAGGAGAGCTCTGATTGATTGTGAGATCGAGGAGCTTAAGATGAGGCTCAATGACGAAGAGATTATATTCAATGTGCAGAAATCTATGAGGCGACCTAGTTAGTTCACCAATTGCTCCCTTATTGATGTCGTGGATGTAATCGTACAATCTGATGATGAAGTGTTGACATTTGAGGATCCCCTCGCTGCATGTCTGACGAATTTCGAGGAAGTGAATGGTGAGTACTTGGCAGAATGGGTGTTGGCAATTGAAGGTAGAGGGTTCTGGGAAAGAAATCTAGAGTTTGAGCCCCTACACTTAGAAAAGAGAGAGACTCCTCAAGCTAAGCCATCCATTGAAGAACCACCAAAGCTGGAACTAAAGCCATTGCCAGCCCGCCTCAGGTATGAATTTCTAGGACATAATTCCACTCTACCTGTTATTATCTCATATGGCTTGTTAGAAGTGCAAGTCCAACAGCTTCTACAGGTATTGAAGGAGTGCAAAACTGCCATTGGGTGGACCATGGAAGACATCAAGGGGATCAGCCCCGCTTACTGCATGCATAAACTTCTACTGGAAGAGGGGCATAAACTTTCCAGGGAACATCAGAGGAGGCTGAACCCAAATATGAAGGAAGTGGTGAAGAAGGAGGTGATAAAGTGGTTAGATGCGGGAATTATTTTCCCAATCTCCGACAGCAGCTGGTTTAGCCCAGTTCAATGCGTGCCTAAGAAGGATGGAATGACGGTTGTGAAGAATTACAATAATGAACTAATCTCAACGAGAACCGTCACCGGTTAGAGAATATGCATGGATTATCGAAAGTTGAATCTAGCCACCCCGGAAAGACCACTTCCCACTTCCCTTCATTGATCAGATGGTGGATAGATTGGTAGGGAGGTCACACTTCTGCTTCCTAGATGGGTACTCAGGTACAATCAGATTTCCATTGCACCTGAGGACCGATAGAAGACCTCCTTCACATGCCCTTATGGCATTTATGCCTTCAAGACGATGCCCTTTGGCCTATGCAATGCACCCTCCACATTCCAACGGTGCATGGTGGCCATATTCACAGACATGGTTGAGGATATAATGTAGATGTTCATGGACGACTTCTCAGTGGTGGGGAACTCATTTGATGAGTGCCTAGTGAATCTGACGCATGTGTTAAAACGGTCCATCGAGACTAATCTGGTGCTGAACTGGGAGAAGTGCCATTCATGGTACAAGAAGGCATAGTCTTGAGGAACCGGGTGTCAAGCAAGGGAATAGAGGTAGAACAAGCAAAGGCTAAGGTAATAGCAAAGCTATCTCCACCAACTACAGTCAAAGGAATCAGAAGTTTTCTTGGACATGCCGGATTCTACCGGCGGTTCATAAAAGACTTCTCCAAAATCGCTAACCCCCTTTGTAAGTTATTACAGAAGATTACACGTTTGTATTTTCTGATGATTCCATGGTAGCTTTTGAGGAGTTGAAGTAGAGGCTAGTCACAACACCCATCATTGTTGCCACCAACTAGGAGCAACCGTTGGAATTAATGTGTAACGCTAGTGACTATGCAGTGGGGGCAGAGCTAGGCCAGCGAAAGGACAAATTGATCCACACAATCTACTATGCTAGTAATATGATTAGTGGAGCCTAGTTGAACTATACGGTGACTGAAAGGAGATGCTAGCGGTGGTGTTCGCATTCGACAAGTTTCGGTCATATCTGATAGGATCAAAGGTAATCGTATACACTGACCATGCTGCTCTCAGGTACTTAATAGAAAAATAGACTCTAAGCCATGCTTGATTCTTTGGGTGTTACTGCTGCACGAGTTCATTCTTGAAATACGTAACCGCAAGGGCACTAAGAATCAAGTTGCTGATCACCTATCACGAATTGAGGGAGCTGAAAACGCAATTGAAGTTGAGGAAATTCTGGAACTTTTCCAGACGAGCAGCTGCTCGCCACCACTCATCAGGAAGCGCTATGGTATGCGGACTTTGTCAATTACCTGGCCAGTGGTATAGTTCCTCACGACCTTTCTTCGGTCCAGAGGAAATAATTATTTCATGAAATTCGCTCGTATTTTTTTGATGAGCCCTATCTTTTTAGAATATGCCTGGATAACATGATCTGGAGATGCGTCTCCGAGATGGAACAACCTTATATTTTGCAAACTTGTCATGCATCAGCTTATGGTGGACACTTTGGAGGGATTAGGACAACAAAAAAGGTGCTAGAGGCTGGATTTTTCTGGCCGATTGTGTTTAAAGATGCTCACTCATGGGTGAAGGGTTGTAATGAATGTCAACGCACCGGGAACATTTTCGGCGCCATGAGTTGCCCATGAACCGAATTCAGGAGGTTGAATTGTTCGATGTCTGCGGGATTGACTTCATGGGTCCCTTCGTCAGCTCTTATGGAAATAAAAATATTCTTGTTGCTGTAGACTATGTGTCCAAGTGGGTGGAAGCTGCACCGTTGCCCACCAATGGTGCAAAAGTGGTGGTGGGTTTTCTAAAGAAGAACACATTTACCCACATTGGGACGCCACGTGCAATTATAAGCGATGGAGGAACTCACTTTTGCAATAGGGCCTTTGAAAAGATGTTTGCAAAGTACTATGTGTGCCACAAGGTGGCTACTCCTTACCACCCATAGACCAGTGGACAGGTTGAGGTATCCAACAGGGAAATCAAGAGTGTGTTAATAAAAACTGTGAATGCCACAAGAGCTGATTGGGAGAGGAAGCTAGATGATGTACTATGGGCTTATAGAACAAATTTCAAGACACCAATTGGTATGTCACCATACAAGTTGGTGTTTGGGAATGACTATCACCTACTTGTTGAACTTGAGCATAAAGCGTGGTGGGCACCGAAACATTTCATGAGCTCAAGGAGTTCCGATATCTTGCTTTTGAGAGTACAAGGCTGTATAAAGAGAGAATGAATAGGCTACACGATCAGAAATTTTGGGCCGAAATTTTAAACCGGGAGAGATGGTATTGTTGTACAACTCAAGATTGAGGTTGTTCCCCGGTAAGATGAAGTTACGATGGCCTGGACCATTCTGAGTAGTTGAAGTTTTCCCGTCAGGAGCTATTGAAGTTGCCACTAAGAATGACTCTCGTAAATTTAGAGTCAATGGTCAGCGATAGAAGTTGTATGTGGGCATGAGCAACCCCATGGAAGGGTTTGAACTGCTTTTGAATGAACCACAGAGGTAGAGCGAGCCTTAATTGTGCTCATCTGAGTCCTTCCGCGACGTTAAATCAGGCGCTACATGGAAGGCTACCCATGAAAAAAATGTCAGAATCTGCAAAATGCCTACACCACGCTCCTACAACGACCACGGTCAAAACGCGGTAAGAAGGGGTCTCTGAACCCAGGCCATCGGGGCTGCACCACGACCACGATAAAATCTCGGTAGAGGGGGTACTCTGAACTTGGTCTACAGTGGTAGAACCGCGGCAGAAGCAGACGGGGTACAAGTACGTTTTTCTTGTTAGTTTGAATTTTTTTCCCGTTTTTTCACCGTTTACCCATAATACCCCCACCTACCACTAAACCTTTTGCCATCAGACCAAAACGCCCCAAGTCAACCCCCACTCTCTAAATTCTCTCTATCTTCTCTCTTCTCTTCTCCTTTCCACAAAATACCTCTTTCATCCACCCAAAACCTCCATTCTCATCCTCCCTTAATCTCCACCTTCACCACCCCCTTTCCCTAATCTAAACAAGTACTATGGCTCCCAAGAGGCAAAGGAGAAGGGCTGGCACATCCCAGCAGCCGACATATGATGAGTCCAGGTTTGGCTCGAAATGAGCAGAGGATGATTTTAATGCCAAGGCTGGGAAGAACTTCATTCAGGAGATTCAAATTTACAAGGCTGCCGTGCGTGTAGAACAGGAGGACATGTATGAAGAAATTCGGAGGCGGGGCATGGAATTCCTCTTTGATGAGCCTGTCCGGGTGAATCGGATTCTTGTTAGGGAGTTCTATGCAAACTGCCCTTCCAACTCAAGTAGAGATGTGATTGTGCAGGGTACAATAGTCCCATCCCAAATTCCCTATATTCGCCAGGCCTTACAGCTGCCTGAGTTCACAAGCGATATTGACTACTACCACGACAGACCAGTAGTCACGTGGGAAGTTTATGACTTAGGTCATTTGTGCTGGGGGCTACCAACATGGATCAAGTACCACTTCACCATGAACTCCAACTCTTTCACGCTCTTGGCTAAGTGTTGGTTGACGGTCATCTGTAGCAGCTTCATGCCTTCCAGCAACACCACTGACGTGAACTTCAACAGAGCCCTATTTACATGGTGCTTCGTCACAAAGAAGGATTTTGATATAGCAAAAGTGATTGGTGATGAACTCGTCTTGCGGGGACCGCTACTGTCAAAGGGGTTTACTTCCCGTCTTTGGTGACTTTACTGTGCTTACAGGAGGAATGTCCCCACCAATCCTGCCATTGGAATAACGGCACCTGAAGAACCATTTCAAGCCTCACGCATCAGAGTAGGCAGGGGGTGCACGAATGACAATTGAGATAGATGATGATGATGATGATGACCCGATTTTGCTCGCACCATCTAGACAATCTACTGACAGTGCCGGACCCTCTCAGCGACCCCATACTGGGGCAATCTTCTCCAGATCTCAGTCTACCCGGCCAATGCTACGTTCCATGGAGGAAGAGGTCGCCAATCTACGCACCTCATTTGATGGCCTACACAAATGGCTGGATGCCATTTCTCAGAGGCAGGCCATGTCTGAGAGACGGTTCATGGCGTGGTTTCGTGCTTTGGGAAGAGCTTGCAATGTGGACCCAAGCACCGTCTCCGACTCTAATTGAGTCTCAGGGATGTTTTCTTACCTTTTCGCGCTTTACTTTCTCGATATGACATGGAGACATGCCATGATTTTATGTGTGGGGTGGGAGACTTACTCTGCTTATGTGTTGTACTATATATAGACTTTGTGAATATTGTAGCATGGAATTGTGGTTGTTGTATACAACTTATGGTAGGTATATTAGCATTACCTGGCTTGGCCCAACTACGGACACTTGTCGACGTGTCTCTTGAAGGTCCAAGTCGGATACATAAAAAAAACAAAAACAAAACAAAACAAAGGTAGAGGACTCTTCCGGAGGAAGGACCACTTGGACAGTACTCTTGAGGGAAGTAGTCCTTGTAGATTTTGTTTTATTTATTTTTCCCTTTTAGGTAGTATAGTAAGTCCCACTTGGTTTTTCTTTTGGCCAGGGTTCTTTTCCAAGGGTTTTTCTCTAACCTTAGGTAGATTTTCCTTTTCTAGTTGTAGGACTAAGATGGGTAAAGGCTAGAATGCTACCCTTGATGTACACACCTGCGAACAACTAAAATGAACTTGAGAGTGTGACGTCTAGGCTCAGTTGTGGACTTCTAAATCTATCCTTAATTTTGCACATCTTGCCTTGCTTGAATGCTTGTAGGATTGTATTGATAAACTGATTCAAAACGAGTTACATGCTAAGTGTGTGTGAGATTTTACTTGCATTCTGTGCTTGCACGCGATACCTAGAACTTGCCCTGTGCGTTTACAAAGTAAAATAGAAGTTGTTTGGTTGTAGAGATGAATGAGGCATTTCTTTGTGTAAGCATATATATAATTGTGAATCCACCTATTTATATTACTATTGTCAACCCATTTGAGCCTGAAGCCCGTTCTTTGTTAACCCTATAATGAACTATATCCTTATGTTTGAATAGCTGATTGTTTGAACCTATACCTCCTAGAAGAACTTGAATCACTAAAGAACATACAAAAGTCAAAGTGTGGGCTGGTAGGAAGTTAGCAAAAAAGTGAAATCATGAATGAAGCATTTGAATGGTGCACTGCATTATGAAAAAGAAAAAAAAGGGAAAAAGGAGACAAAGAAAACAAAACAAGATAAAGAAAAAAAAGAGATAACAAGAAGCCAGTTGAACCTAAAGGAAAGTATGGGTCACGCTTGAAACAAAAATGTGGACGAATGATTAGGCTGAATAGGGAAGTTGATATGAAAGGAAGTATGTATTAAAAGTGCTTAGGGAGGTTATTCACTACACCCAAATGTATCATACATGTCCCTTAGCATACATTACAACCGATTAAAGAGCTCTTGATCTTTGACTTGAACAGATCGATTAGTAGAGTACTACACTAGGGGAAAGCTTATGGTGTGTCTATGTGGCATGTGAATGTTCTTTTCTGAGAGTGAGTGAATTCTATCTATTTTTGGTTCTATGTTGCTTGAATTTGATGTTTGTGGAACCTCTCTCAGACATTTGATGTGAGGGCATGTAACTCGGGAAGGAAAAGTAAGTCTTCACCTCCGTTAGAGTAACTAGAGTGAGCGCGAGTGTGTCATGGCACTAGAGTCTGCATCTGGGGGATGACTGTAGCATTGCTTAGGTTGTTTTGTCAAAATGGTGGGTGTGACATACTTGGGGTAATGCATCAAACGTTTAGGCCCAGAAGTGTGGGTTAGCTTGCTCGCGGAGGAACAAAGGTTTAAGTGTGGGGTGTTGATAAAATATGAATTTAATTATATTCAGGCCCTAAATAACCACCTTCTTGTATACTTTTGGTAATAAAAGTGATAACAAAATTCTCTTATGAGTGCTTTTCGTGATTTGCAGGTAATATTTAACTAGGAAAGGCTCGGGAGTGCTTTTGGAGTCAAAAATTGAAAAAAAAAAAGAGGCCAACCATGAAAAGTCCTAAGTGAACCATGCCAAAAACATGCTAATGTACCAAAGGAACTGTTCTGTTGCGGTTCCACCGCGGCTGCGGCAGAGCCGCGGTGAAATGCTATTGCGGACAAGATGAGTATCAGAGGGAATATTTGGCAGCGATTTTACCGCGATCACGGCAGAACCGCGGTGAGCGCGAGAAACTTGAGGGACTAAAGTGCAAACACGGGATTTTTAGCCCAAAACCCTATTTTAAACATTGGACTTCACCCAAAGGAGGCATGTATTCAGTTTTGAGAGTTCTTTGAAGGAAAATCAACTGTGAGAGAATACCCAAAACATATTTCTTCTTTTCTTTTGATTTTTATTGGTAGTTTATGATGAGTATTAATTTAGTTTGTTTAACTATAGCCATGAGTAGCTAAATTCCTTGTCTAAGGTTTTGGTGGAACATATTGGAGGATGAACTTCTTTTTTATGTGAATGCAAATTGCTAGTTTCAATCTTTATTTATTCAACTATATCCTTGTTGTAGTTGATTGGCAGGATCCTCAATTAGCTGTGCCTATTTAGTGTGCATAACTCGGAAGAGAGTGCATATTTAGGTTATTGTTGAATAACACCACTCCTAAAGTGTAAGAGGAATTTATAACTGCGGGTTTAAATGCGGGATTAGGCATAACGAAGCATTGGGTGCAATATTAAGTGAACCGTGTTAATTAAAGCTAGCTAGTGTATCTCAGGAGAGTGAAATAGTAGATTAGTTGGATTACTCATGAGAGATTTATGATAAGACGAGCGTTCATGATTAATAGAGGTTTGTTGGTAAATTTGTATGAAGCATAAACAGAAGGGATTCCATCAATAAGGGAAATCAATACTTTAGCTTTCTCTCATCAATGTTTACAACCTTAGTTATTTAGTTTACAACTTCACATTTTATTACAGTATTAGTTCATAAAGAAACCTCCAACTATGATTTGAAAGTCTTGGGAGGTTTGTTCTGAAGAGTTTAGTGGATCTAAAGATAGCGGTTGATAGGTTAACTCTCTGTGGATTCGACCCTGGGCGTAATACTTGGGTTATATTTGCAACGTCCGCAGAGTCCTTTCTAGAGGACATAGGTTGGCGTGATCAAGGATACTATCAGATAGATTTCTGCAACTCAACAAGTTCGAAAAATGACCCGTTGAGCATCCGAACCACACCTGAGGCCCCCGGGACCTCAACCAAACCTGCCAACAAATCCTAAAACATCATTCAAACTTGTTCCAACCTTTGGAATGCTCAAAACAACATCAAACACCTATTTTTATCGGATTCAAGCTTAAGAATTCCAATAACTTTAAAACACACTTTTGATCGAAAGGTCTATCTAACCTTGTCGGAATAACCTGAAATTTTGAACACACATAACATTACACACTACGGAGCTACTCCATTTTTTGAACTTCATTCTGACCCTCGGATATAAATCTCACTATCAGACCGGAAACTTCAAAAATTGAACTTTCGACATTTCAATCCTAAGTTAGCTACGGACCTCCAAAATACATTCTGATCACGCTCCTAACCCCCAAATTACCTAATGAACCTAAAGGAACCATCAGATTTCCATTCCGAGCCCTTCTTCACACGGTTCTGACTACGATCAATTTTCTAACACTTAAACTCTCATTTAGGGGCTAAGTACCCTAAAACTCCCCGAAACTATTAATCAAACATACCGACAAACCATAATTGCAGAAATAAATACGAGGAAAACAGTTAATAGGGGATCGATACATAAATTCTAAAAATGACCGGTCGGGTCGTTACGATTAATTAAAGAAAAGAACATGAAAACTAAGAGAATCAGTAAGGCTTAGCTTCATCATGGCAAGTTGATATGGAAAACTGATATTACAAGTTCAATCTCTTAGCAGGAGATGGCATGTTGAGCATAAAGAACACATTGAAAGAGAGAGATAGAGAGAGAGAGAGTTAGGGGAACAAGTCATTTGAGGGTTACAGAATAAACATATACAATATGCACATGCCAAATGAGTTCAATATAGAGCACTAGCCTAAAAGGATTCTAACACCTAGGAATCTAAGTCATGAATGGTTAGGCAGAGTCACATTCAGTGAATAACAATTATACATAATAAAGTGGCAAGCAAGAAATCAATTATAAGCCTAATTATGCTGAGCATAACACAAGGATCAGGAATACATATTATCATAAAGTTTAATAGTACATGCAGACATAGAACATAGGCCAGTCGACTATGAATGATCATGGAACCTATATGTATTGGGATTCAACTAGAACACAACAAATATCAATGAATGTTGTATTGATCAAATACAAGAACAAAGCAAAATGTTTGGCGAAGACATTGCGACATCAAATATGGTTCATGTAGGCAAGTAAAAACAGGGTCCCATAAAGAAATTATTAGTAAAAGTTCATTTAGGAAAATTCTGGGTGTGAATTAGCTCCTTCCAAGAATCTAAAGCATAAAATTATAAGAAGAGACATATATAAATAACTAGCTACCCATAAACATAATAATTAGAAATCAATCAAGTTGGACACAAATAATGGGCATGTATTAGTGGTAGCAATGGCAAGAGAACATATTAGGCTAAGCATTTACACATCAGTGTTACATAACACGTAAAGAAATAACATATTTAATAGGAAGGCCACAATTCTAAGCAATCACATAGTTTCCTAAGGGTTTTAGTACCAGAATTCAAAATAAGGTGCAACAAACATCAATAAAGCTATATGAAGCTTCTCCATAATGGTATTAAGACAAACAGGCTCGTATACAAAGTGGCATAATATTGAAATTGAGTCAAGGGAATCCAAGTAGCAATAGTGCACATAATACAAACAGAAAGAAGTAGGAATTACAAGGCTATGAAGTACTAACAAGTTGTAGAAAAATTGAACAATGAATAAGAAACTCAATATCTTAGAAATAGTGGCGATTTCAGGAGAACAATGAAACCCCAAAATTCTCAGTGCGTTAGAGTTTCCAAGGGCTTGAGGCGAAACCCGGACAACAGACTGAGAGATGTCTATTAATTGAATCTCGGTAGCTTTGGCTTCCAGCCGGCCAAGATCTCGAATTTTAAAATAGTATTGGACTAGTGAGAGTGGGAGTACAATAATTAAGGTCCCTTTAAAGGGAATCATGGGAGGGGTTTATATAGTACGTCACTAGGCGTGTGAAAAAGGAAAGAAATCAAGCAAACACAAACAAGAAAAAGTAAAATATCATCTACAATCAATAAAGGAACAAAATAGGAAAGAAATTAAACTCCAAATCGTAGTTAGGGTTCGATACTTGAAAAAATAGCCAATTAGTATGAAGAATCAGGCCTCTCTCCATGTATATGAATGAAATATTGTCCAAATCTTCAAGGTTGAGGCCGATTCCAGTCCGATATAGAGAGGGTACTTGCCAAAATTGGGCAAGTACCTAATTAATGCCATAAATGTGTGAACGGTATTGAGGAAACACAGATATGGTAAGCAAATAATGGTGGAATCCCATCATCAATAGAATTTGGAGAGGGATTGGAAAGGGCAGCTTCTAGGGTTTCTTTAGAGAGAATGAGAGAGTTGAGAGAATACAAAGGCGACTGTCTAAGGGGGTAAGGATTAGGGTTTGGGGTTGAGTAATTTAAATAAGTGGGGTAATAGTGGGCCGTTGAACTTAGATCAACAACCAAGATTAAAAATCGATCGAAGTTGCGACCAGGTTGAGATTAAGGGGTTGTTTGGTTTAGGCTGGAAGACTGGGCCAGGGATTTTTGGGGCACTAATGTGGTTTGAAATTATCTTCTATAATTTAAATACATAAAATTTATAAAAATTAAATTATGAAAAAGGATTAATAAATGATAAAAAAAATATTATTTATGTAGTAAAATACTTAAAAATAATAGCTTAATACTGTAAAA
This sequence comes from Nicotiana benthamiana, assembly GCA_034376525.1. NCBI lineage: Eukaryota > Viridiplantae > Streptophyta > Magnoliopsida > Solanales > Solanaceae > Nicotiana > Nicotiana benthamiana. The sequence goes on from CM067336.1 coordinate 39,362,888, forward strand.
TATAAGAAAGGATATTTTAGTATAAATAACGTAATGAATACAATTATTTGTAGAATATAGGTTATTAATTACGTAAACAACTTAGAAATAAAAATCCAGTTATGTAAAATGAAGTAAAAATATTTTACAATATGTATGTTGGTATAAATAACAAATTTGGATGATTAAGTCACGATACTTAATTTAATAGATAATTTATAAATATTTAAGTAATTTAAATGCGAAGCTCTAAAGTTGTGGAAAATTATGGAAATACATGTATAATTCTTGTAAATTAGATAATGATGCACAATGACATGCTGAAAATATATATACTATTTGAAAAATATGAGGGTAAAGTTGAGTATCAATAACTGCCTTTCTTTAACCGAGAATGATGAAAGAGTAATCGAGTAAAAAATGATGACTAATTTTGGTTTAATTGAGTGGGAAATGATGTGATTTTTAATAAATGGGGACTAAAACTTAGTTCCTAAGTTGCCTAGATATCCATTGTGTTAGTGGAATCAGACAGTGTGTAATTATGGATCCAATGACGAACAAAACCGATAGAGTTGTTATAAGTATGGTCGTATGTTTCGAAAGGTTCTTTTTAGGTAGAACAGTGTTGTATGTAACGAACAATTTTTGGTGGAGTCATGAGTGAGAAATGGACGTTACGGGCATATGACAAGGTAGATATCTCAAAGATCGTAGAGTAAAATGTAGTCAATTACTGGTAGTCAGTTACATTTGAGGTAGTCAAAGGATGTGAATATTGAGAACAAAAATCAAAGAAAAAATTGCTCATGTTTGTAGAATGATTACCTCCGAGTTACATGCAAAAACTTAAAATGTGGTGCATGCGAAAATTTAAACATGATGCAAATTCTCTTTGAACCATGAAGGTTGTTTTTGGACAAGGAGGATGATGTCCTTAGACCATAACATCTTGTGCCATAAAGCATAAGATAAGGAATTCGCAAGCCATGAAATGGTGTCCTCGGGCGATGAGGATGATGTCTTTGAGCCATGATTCCACTGAATAATGATATGCAGTTTCGAGAACTCCTCAGGCCATGGAATTGTGTCTCCTAGCTATGAGGATGGTGCATTTGGAAAAAAAATGGTTATATTTCAGCTTATGAAATGCAAATATGGGATTGTTAGTCATATGCGAGGATGATAAAAGACAAGGCTTAGTCTTTTATGAGCTGAGGGTAGTGCTTCGCTTTATGCAATTACGGAGGCAATGCTTAACCTTAGGCAAGAAATGGAGACAATGCTTAGTCTCTTGCAAGGAAAGGAAGTGCTTAACATCATGCAAGGAAAAAATGGTATTTCGCCGTATGCAATTACGAAGGAAATGCTTAGCCTCATGCAAGGAATTGAGACAATGCTTAGTCTCATGCGAACGAATGGAGACTGTTCTTAGTCTCATGCGAAAAAAAGATAGCATTTAGCCTTATACAATTACGGAGGCAATGCTTAGCCTCATGCAAGGAAAGAAGACAATGTTTAGTGTTATGCAAAAAAGGGGAGACAATGCTTAGTCTCATGCAAAGAAAAGTCAGTACTTAGCATTATGTAAGAAATGGAGTTAATGCTTAGGCTCATGAAAGAGATGGAGACAATGCTTAGTCTCATGCAAGAAAAGGCAGTGCTTAGCCTTATACAATTACAGAGGCAATGATTAGCCTCATGCAAGAAATGACAGTGCCGCGCCTTATGCAATTATTGAGGCAATGCTTAGCCTCATGCAATGGATGGAGACACTACTTAGTCTCATGCAAGAAATGGCAGTGCCTAGCCTTAACGAAAAAGCGAAGAATAGCTGTGAAAGATTGATGGGTTATGTTTGGCAACTTGTCGTATGCAGATAGTGATTTTGTTGCATGTATGTATTAGCCAATATTCCTATTATGTTTATTGTGCCTTCATTCAAAGAAAAGTTGCCTTGCTTCAACTTTACTCTTGTCTTGAGGTCCTACTTAGGCCACCCTGGGTAACATCTGGCTGTCATAGAAAAAAAGTTTTCGAAAAGCATGTATGCATTAGACAAATTATTTGTCGAAATATAGTTGTTTGAAATATATGATAGTGGCTGATATCAAATAATTTTGATGAACCGCTGAATGTGAAACATTTTAGAGATATTGCAACCTCCTTGCCTTAGAATTTCGATGGTCCTCCTCGAATTTCTTCCCCAGCTTAAGTGCATACTTCTGACAGCATGTTCTTTAGTTGTTCTATACATGATGAAGTCAGGTGAACTTGCGATTTTGCCCTAGTTTTTGATCCTAGGGAAATGAAGATTTTATTAAGATGTGACCGAACACAGGGTTACATATGTATACCCTCTGAAATGAGAATCAAGTGAAGCGTAGTTCAGCTACATCAAATGCAAAAGTGCAAAAAATCTTAGACATAGTATCACTTGACTGCGTCTGAATTGATAAGTTTTGTCCAAATCTCTCCGTCCATTTCTGCAATTATAAGTGATCCTCCTGTTAGTACTCGATGAACCATGTAGGTACCTTGCTAGTTGGTTGAGAACTTGCCCTTAGCTTTATCCTAATGCGGAAAGATTCATATTAGCACCAATTGCCCCAGTGTTAATTGCCTTGGCCTGACCTTTTTGTTGAAAGCTCTTGCCATTCTTTTCTGGTACAGTTGACCGTGACATACTACATCCATTCTTTTCCGAACAATGAGAGCAAGTTGTTCAATAGCAGCTTGTACCCATTCTACATCACTGAGCTTAGCTTTTTGCATGATTCTTAGATAAGGGGTTTCTACTTTGGCAGGAATAAGCACTTCAGTACCATAGATCAGTAGGTAGGGAGTTGCCCTAGTTGATGTGCAAGCTGTGGTATGATATCCAAGTAAAGAAAATGGCAGCTTCTCGTTCCATAATTTGTAATTGTCTACTATTTTCCTCAATATTTTCTTGATGTTCTTGTTGGCGGCTTTTATGGATCCGTTCACTTGTGGCCTATATGCTGTGGAGTTCTTACTCTTGATCTTGAATGTCTCACACATGGACTTCATCAGATCACTATTGAGATTGCAGCATTGTCAATGATGATTGACTCTGGTACTTCAAACTAACAAACAATGCGATCCCGAACAAAATCTGTTATGACCTTCTTACTTACAACTTTATAAGATGCATGTTGAACCCATTCTGTGAAGTATTCTATGGCCACCAGAATCAACCTATGCCCATTTGAAGCAACGGGTTTGATTGGGCCGACGACATCCATACCCTTAGTAGAGAAATGACAGGGCGAACTTGTTGCGTTGAGTTCATTGGGTGGTACCCGTATCATGTCAGTATGTATATGGCAATGGTGACACTTCTAGACATACTTGATGTAGTCTTTTTCCATCATCATATAGAATACCCTACTCTTAGTATCGCTTTGGCTAAAATGAAACCATTCATGCGCGGTCCGCAGGTTCCAGAATGTATTTTTTCGTGGAGCCTACTTGGCATCAACACACTGTAGTAAACCCAAGTCTAGAGTCCTTCTGTACCGAATCCCTCCGCTTGAAGGAAATGGTTGGCTAATGTTTGGAGTGTCAGCTCCTGCGTATGGGTAGCAGTATATAGATATTCTTCCTTTTCCAAGTACTTCCTCATATCATGGAACCACAAATTTATGATCTCTTCTTCAACATGAGCGCAATAAGCTGGCTGCTTATGGATTCCTACTAGGATAGGATCAATGAAGTTCTTGTCCGGGTGTTGTTTCATGGAGGACAAAGTGGCTAACACATCTGCAAACTCATTCTGAATCCTTGGAACATGTTTGAACTTTATCTTTGCAAACCTTTTGTTCAGTTCTTGTACACAGTGAAAATATGGAAATATCTTTGTTTTTTTCGCAGCCCATTCTCCTAGAACGTGGTGCACCAAAAGATCTGAATCTCCGATTACCAGCAGTTCTTGAACATTCATGAAAACGGCCAACCTAAGCCTGAAGATGCAAGCCTTATATTCTGACATATTGTTTAGTACATGGGAACCTTAGTTTTGCGGATACCAGATCGTGTTGGCCAGTTTCTGATACTAAGATAGCTCCGATACCCACTCCTTTGTAGTTTGCAGCTCCATCAAAGAACATTCTCCAACTATCATATACCTCAATGATATCTCTCCTACAAATGATACCTCTTTATCGGGAAAATACATTTTCAATGGTTCGTATTCTCTATTTATGGTATTTTCTGCCAGATGATCTTCCAAAGCTTGTCCATTGACTGCTTTCTGAGTTACGTCGACGATGTCAAACTCGCTCAATAATATTTTCCACTTTTCTAACTTACCAGTAGGAATGGGTTTCTGAAAGATGTATTTTAGCGGGTCCATCCTTGATATGAGATATATGGTGTATGCATAGAAGTAATGCCTCAACTTCTGAGCTATCCATGTCAAAGCACAATAGGAACGTTCCAGCAAAGAGTATTGGGCTTTGTAGGGAATGAATTTTTTGCTCATATAATATATCACCTGTACTTTCTTCCATTTTCATCATGTTATCCTTTAACGCAACCAAAAGCTCCGTCCAATACAGACAAATAAAGCAACAAAGGTCGGTGGTTTAGATAAATATTCCTTGATTCTGGCAAAGCCTTTCTAGCATTCTTCAGTCCAGATTGTTGCAGCATCATTCCTCAGCATCTTGAAAATCGGCTCACATATCACGGTTGATTGTGCTATAAAATGGCTGATGTAATTTAGACACCCTAAAAAGCTCATAACATTTTTCTTATTCTCAGGGGTGGTATGTCCTAGATAGGTTTGAATTTGGATGGGTCTAACTAAATACCTCGGTGACTAACAATGAATCCTAACAACTTTCTGGCAGAGATTCCGGAGGCACATTTTTCTGAATTCAAATTCAAATTTTATTTTCGAAGTCGATCAAAAAGTTTCTTCAAGTGTGCTATCTGATCTGTACTCCTTTTTGATTTGATGATAACGTCATCCACATAAACCTTTATTTCCTTGTGTATCATGTAATGGAAAATGGTTGTCATGGCTCTCATATAGTGGCTCCAGTGTTTTTCAGACCAAATGACATCATTTTGTAATAGTATATCCCAACAGTGTGATGAAGGCTATCTTTTTAGCATCCTCTTCATCCATCCAGATCATATGGTATCCCATGAAGCAATCCACAAAGGATTGGAGTTCATGCTTGGCACAATAGTCAATCAGTATGTGTATAATAGGCAATGGGAAATCATCATTGGAACTTGCTCTGCTTAGATCTGGGTAATCAACACATACTCTAAATCTCCCATCTTTCCTTTGAACTGGCAAAATATTGGCCAACCAAGTTGGGTATTTGACCACTCTAAGAACCTTGGCTTTGATTAGCTTGTTGACCTCATCTTAGATCTTCAAACTCATACCCGACTTGAACTTTCTGAGCTTCTACTTTACTGGTGGACACGTGTTATTAGTAGGTAGCTTGTGAGCCACTATGGATGCGCTCAAACCAGTCATATCATCGTAGGACCATGCAAAGATATCTTCATACTCTTTTACGAATCTAATGTTCTTTTCCTTCTCTGACGGTGATAGGTGAATGCTTATGCGTGTTTCCTTGACCTTTTTGAAATCCCCTAATTAACTTGAGTACCTCAGTTTCCTTCAAATTATACTTTGGTTTGTTTCAAAAGTTTTCCACTTCTCTGACAATTTCCTCAAGTATTTTATCATCTTCCAAGTTCTATGAATCATTATCCTTATGTTGCTTTATCTCATTACATGTAACAATCGTAGGTTCATCGGGATAGGTAATAATAATGCCGGGAACTCGGCTCGGGATAGTGCAGCAGTCCAGTTCTTGAGAACAAATCCTTTCTCAAGTGTTTGAATGGTAAGGCTTTCCTCCTCCTCCCCCTCAACAATTGCGCTTCAATCCATATCTTCTTCATTTAGAAACAACTTCCTCATGCGCAAACACTTCATCTTCCTCAGATCCGCACATCATGCCTGATTGATGGAACGTCTGGTGTAGAGTTGGCATAGGTTGCTCCCCTAGATAATAAGAACCACACCATGGTGGTGACCAATCATAGTATTCTTTCCAAGTATATTCATATCCAATCCCAAAAGTCATGCCATGATGTTACGATTTTATAGGTTGGGAAACAGCCTCTCTACCCTATCGGGTATGGGTAAGGTCTGCGTACACATTACCCTCCCCAGATCCCACTCTTTGAGATTTTACTAGGTAGTTTTTGTTGTTGTTGATGATGATCCCTTGAAGGTTTTTGCCGAGACCTTTGCCAGGTTCATACCGTCTTTATAGCAATATTCTTTCTATCTTCTTGCTCCACCATCAATCTTTTTCAATTGCGTCTCCACACAACTTCCTCCTATTTTCGATGAATGGAACGATATGATTGGTATAGATGGGGTTAAATCTCCATGAATGATCATCTCTTAATGATTCCATTCAAACTTTACAGCCTGATGCGTGGTTGAAGCCACTGCTCCGGTAGCATGTATCCATGGTCGTCCCAACAATAGGTAGTAGGTAGCTAAAATCCATCACTTGGAACTCGACATCAAACTAGGGAAGGCACATATGTAGTTGATTTCTCCGATGGTGGCTCTTTGAGATCCATCAAATGCCTTCACATTCATGCTTCCCATTTGTATCTCGTGCAGGCCTAAACCTAATATTTTCAAAGTAGTCAGTGGGCATATATTGAGTCTTGAACCCCCATCTATCAGGACCCCTGCAATGAATTTATCCTCAAAAAACACCGCGATGTGTAATGCCCTGTTGTGACTTAGTCCGTCTGATGGTAATTTATCCTCATGAAAGGTGATTTTGTGGCTTTTTAACTTGCCCGACCATGTTGGTCATCTCTTCCACTAGTGATGTTGGTGGGTACATAAGTTTTACTCAGCACTTTCATCAAAGCATTCCTCTGTGTGTCGGAGTTTTGCAGCAATGACAAGATCGATATCTGAGCGGGAGTTTTGTTCAAATGGTCAAAAATATAGTATTCTTTTGCTTGTACTTTTCTCCAACGGTCATTAGTTCCAGTCTCGACAACAGGCGGCTTAGATGCAGCTTCATTGCTTGTTCCTCCCAGGTTCTCAGGTGTGTAAGCTCTGCCAGTTCTAGTCATGCCTTGCGCGACACCTGTTTCCTTCATCTTTGATATTCCGTTTCTCCTTGCTTATGAAATATAATCCCATGGGATGGAATCAAACTTGTAAGATCGCGTGGGAGCTACCATCACAATGAAGGGTGAAGTTACCTCGACTTTGAACGGAGCTTAAGTTTGTACCACAACTGGTGTGAGGGTGACTAGAGATGTTTTAGGACCATCTCCCTCTCAAATGAGTCCACTTAACCCCTCCGGATCCCATTCATCGTCGGTCTCTATCACATTCGTTCCCTCACCTCTGCGATCCGGGAGAGGATTGTTACAAACATTTGGTGCCGCTTCCTTTACCTGAAACGGGGCGGCAACTCTTGAAGCAACTAGCCGGGTCGTTACATCCTCCCCCTTTTAAACAAACGTTTGTCTTCAAATGAGTCAAGAAACATACCTAAAGCCTCAAATAGGTGTGGATATCTACTCCGCATCTCTCACTCGGTCTCTCAGGTAGCCTCATCCACGGGCCGACCTCTCCGCTGCACTTTTACTAAAGCTATATCCTTTGATCTCAACTTTCAAACGTGATGCTCCAAAATCGCTACTGGCTCCACATCATAAGTCGAATCATCATCATCTAACTAAACCATGCAGAAATGCAAGACATAAGACGGATTTCCAATATACTTTCGGAGCATACAAACATGAAATACCGGATGCACACTCGATAAGTTGGGTGGCAAGGCAAGCTCATAAGCCACCTCCCCAATCCTCGGAAGTATCTTGACACGCGCAATGAACCGAGGACTCAATTTACCCTTCTTCCCAAATCTCATAACACCCTTCATAGGAGAAACCTTCAGTACAACCTTCTCCCCAACCATGTAGGACACATCACGAACCTTCCTGTACACATAACTCTTTTGTCTGAACTGCCCTTTACGAAGTCGCACCTGAATCACATTCACCTTGTCTAAACAATCCTGCACTAGGCCTATGCCCAAAAGCCTAGCCTCACCCGAATCAAGCCAAATAACTGGAGATCTACACTATCTCCCATACAAAGCCTCATATGGAACATCTAAATACTCGACTGATAACCGTTGTTATAAGAAAACTACGTGAGCGGTAGAAACTGATCCTACGACCCTCCAAAATCAATGACATGCGCGCGTAACATCTCCTTTAATATCTTAATATTGCGCGCAGATGGCCATTCTGTCTAAGAGTGAAAGGTTGTGCTCAACTCAACCTGAGCACCCAACTCTCTTGTACGGCTCTTCAAAACTACAAAGTAAACTGAGTACCTCTATCTGAAACGATGAAAACTAGGACGCCATGCAAACGAACAGTCTCTTGGATATAGGGCCCAACTACTCTGAAGAATAGGTAGTACACATAATAATGAAGTGGGCGGACTTGGTCAGTCGATCCACAATCACCCAAATAGCATCGAACTTCTTCAAAGTCTATGGGAGCCCAAATACAAAATCCACGGTGATTCTCTTCCACTTCTACTCTGGAATATCTATCTACTGAAGCAAGCCACACGGTCTCTGATGCTCATACTTCACCTACTGACAATTGAGACACTAAGATACAAATTCCACAATATCCTTCTTCATTCTTCTCCACTAGTAATGTTTTCTCAAATCATGATATATCATTGCGGAACCCGGATGGATGGAATACGGTGAGCTATGGTCCTCCTCCAAGATCAATTCCCGAAGTCCATCCACATTGGGCACACATATCTGACCCTGCATCCTCAATACGCCCTCATCACCAATATTCATATCTCTAGCATCGTCGTGCTGAACTCTATCCTTAAGGACAAGAAAATGAGTATCATTATATTGGCGCTCTGTGATGCTGTCAAATAAAGAAAACCGAAAAATAACACAAGCCAATACCCGACTGAGCTCCAAAATATCCAACCTCACGAACCTCTTGGAAAAGGCCTGAACCTCAATTGCATGAGGTCTCTTTCCAACACGAATAAATACAAGACTGCCCATACTCACCGCCTTCCTACTCAAGGTAGCGACCACCATATTGGCCTTTCCCGAATGGTACATGATAATAATATCATAATCCTTTACCAGATCCAACCATCTCCGCTGCCTCAGATTGAGATCCTTATGTTTGAACAAGTGCTGGAGGCTACGATGATCAGTAAACACCTCACAACACACACACCATACTAGTAATTCCTCCAAATCTTCAACGCGTGGACAATGGTAGCAAACTCCAAATCATGAATGGGTTAGTTCTTCTCATGGGGCTTCAACTGACGAGAAGTACAATCAACCACTCTACCCTTCTGAATCAGCGCACACCTAATACCAACTCTCGAAGCAACACAATACACAATATAAGAACCTAAAGCTGATGGAAACACTAACACTGGAGCTGTAGTCAAAGTAGTCTTAAGCTTTTGAAAGCTCGCCTCTCACTCATCCGACCAGATGAATGGAGCACCCTTCTAAGTCTACTTGGTCAAGGGTGATGCTATAGATGAAAATCCCTGAATGAACCAGCGGTAATAACCCACCAAACCAAGAAAGTTGCGAATCTCTATGGCTGAGGATGGTCTGTGCCAACTCTGAACTGCCTCTATCTTCTTCGGATCAACCTGAAAATCCTTATTGTACACCACATGCCCCAAGAAAGCATCCGAACTGAGCCAAAACTCACACTTGGAGAACTTTGCATAAAGTTTCTCCTCCCTCAATAAAACTCTCAAATTCTCCGCATGCTCCTCCTGAATACACGAGTATACCAGAATATCATCAATGCAAATAATCACAATCGAGTCGAGATAAGGCCAAAACACGTTATTCATCAAATATATGAATGTTGTTGGGGTATTGGCCAGTGCGATAGACATAACAAGGAACTCATAATGACCATATCTAGTCCTGAAAGATGTCTTAAACTGGTGATAACCTGAACGAAGATCAATATTGGAGAATACCCTCGCTCCTTGAAGCTTGTCGAATAAATCATCAATGCAAGGCAGAGGATAATTTTTCTTAATTGTGACCTTGTTTAACTACCTGTAATCAATGCACATCCTCATAGAGCCATCGTTCTTCTTCACAAATAGAACATGCACACCCCATGGCGATACTCTAGGCCGCATAAACCCCTTATCAAGGAGTTGCTAAAGCTGCTCCTTCAACTCCTTCAGCACCGCTGGTGCCATACGATATGGTGGAATAGAAATGGGCTGAGTGTCCTGCACCAGGTCAATACTAAAATCAATATTCCTACTCGGTGGTATGCCTGATATCACACCTCCTTTTTACACACCCGAAGGTATATAATGGAATTTTTCCAATTTAAGTGACATTATTTTAAATGAAATAATTTATTTATTTTTCGGAGTCGCCACTTCGAATATATTAATCTGTGTCCCAATTCACTGACTTATTTTGAATTCCAAATCGAGGAAATTTAGACTTTTCTTTTGAAGCCTGCGAATCAGAAATTCTAGATAAGGAAGGAGTTTTGTTAATCCGAAATAAGGTGTTAAGCATTCCCGAATTTCGTGGTTCTAGCATGGTCGCTTAACAATTTATATTTGGCTTAATTGGTTAACTACTCATTTTTAAGACCTATGTGCAATTATCTTTTTACTGCTTTTAAAAACTTGATATATTCGTACTTAAAGAATTGAGTTATATGTACGTATACTCTTTACTTTTGGCGCATCAAAAAGCATGTCACGCAAACGTGTCCACAATTAATAATTATTTATTTATTACGAAAGTTTTGTTAAAGTTTCGCGAATGCATCCCTCGATTTGCTTTGTAGAATTAAATTTATAATTATATTATGCCAACATATACATAACTACAATAATAGTGTAAATCGAACCTAAAGCAAACTACGAGTATTTAAAGTTATTTATTTCCTAAGGTTTGAGATTACTGTGAGCCCAAGAACTATGGAAGAAGTAAACTTATTATGTAAGGATTGTCAAGATATTAATATTAAAGGCCAACCCATATATTTTTGAGTTACCTTAAGCCCATATCAACCTAACCTCTATATTCTCTTAAAGTAGGATCAATGAGAAAATTAAGAATACAGTAAAAGACTAGGCTAACAAAGGAACAGAGCAATATTAAATTGTTTAATAAAAGAAAAATGCAATATTTTTTTTAGCTTCGCTAGGCAAGCACCTAGGGTTAGTTTTATATTAATAAAAGAAAAGAAAATACAACAATTAGAAAAAGTAAAATAAGTGGGACAATAGCATCGGACTTGTTACCCATATAACAAAACCTCGCTAAACCTTACCTGACAAATCCTATTGAGGCCAAAATAGCCTCATCTACTAGCAAGTGTGTAAGGAAAAAGAAGATGCACGGACCAAATATTGTATGATCATCACAGAATTTATAACATATTTTGTGATGATATTACATATAATGATACTAATGTGAGGTAAAATAAAACGATGAAGAAGCCATCAATGTGCCATTTTCTCTAATTTTGTGAAAACTTCAATTTGCAGATTATTGTCTTCGTCCATAATTTTTTTCAAAATGTCTTCAAAATTCATGCTTTGTTCTTCAAGCGATTGGACTTTGTAGAAATTGTTTGAGTGACCTGATTTTGTTTTGCATTTCTCATTAGGGCTATCCTTATGAATGTGTCTTCAAATACCCTGTCGTCCCAACTTTTATCGCTTTCCCGACACTTCTTTTTTCTTTTTACTATTCAATGGTGACAAGTTACCTTTTCTTGAAGCGTTTTCCCGGAATTGATTTAAGATATCCTCTTCCTGCCCTTCTTCATATATATGTCTACCTGTCAAAATTGGATTTGGCATCTCTTGAAAATCACCTTGTGTTGTTATTTGTACATTACCCATAACTGCCATGTTTTGTTGTTGTTTTTGCAATTTGTTGTTGCTCATGTTCACACGGCCAGTAGTAGGATTAGCATGACTTAGACGGTATAGTTGATCTCTTGCTGTCATCGAATCCAAGAGTTGTCTTTCCTCTAAAGAGATTACTGGAGTATTTATCACAATCCGGTGTTGTGCTGCCAGTGACAATGCTACTGTTTTGCAATTAGCAGAAAGAGAGTTTGTTGGTGTAGTTACATTCCTTTGCTGCTGCTGACTCGTACCCAGAGGTTGGCTCATTACATCCAAAATTTTCCTCTCTTCCAAATTAGTGAGTGACTCTGTTGTTACAATGTTATTCTGTCCAGATTTTGGCAGCACTATTGCATTTTGATGACCAACTGATGTTTCACTTGAGCATTGGCTTAGATGGGCATTATCTTTTGTTTCCTTTTGATCGAACTTTGTTGTTGCTACATTTGAAGTAGCTGGTTTTCCATTATTTCTTGGAACAAAAAGTGATGCATTATGATTCAAAATGTTGTTAGGACTGGCTGCAATTTGCTGAATTGCACGACATGTCATATTGCTATTTTGAGTTATTGCAGGTTTCCTTTGAAATTTTGGTGAAGCATCAATGTCCTCTCCTGCACTATCCAACTCTTGGTCGCCTTCTTCAGATGAGAAAGTAGCAAGTCCGTCACCCCAGCCCTCGTCATCATCAAACTCTCGTTGGTCTTTCCACAGTTTCGAGTTAATGACCATCTTCCTCATCTTAGCTTGAATGACTTCTTTGTTATTTCCAGTGGAGTTTGATGGTTCCCCATATTCTTTGATAATTTTCTCCACATGTGGACTAGAGAAGTGAATCGTCGGAGAAGTTTGATCCTTAGCCATCTGCAGATTCTCTCCAGTCAACTTTCCATTATCATCATTCACATTGCCAAGTGTAGCAAATGAGTTAGAATGTATAGGTAAACCTGTACTCTTTTCTGCATTCTGCATTTTTTTTGGTTTTTGGAGTTCTTTTTTTGTTGGACACGGATGACCAATTATCGTTTGCAATATGTTGTCCAGTGTCCCTTGTGTGTTGACTAGCATCAGTACGCTGTAAATCAAAACCACCTTGAAATAAGACATCATTAGAGACATCTGCATCAGTTTTACCTATAGAAGTAGTCACAGTGCCTTTTTGTTGAACCATATGATGTTGGTTAGAGGTATGTTGTCGAACTGACTTCAGTGCAACATCATCATCCGCAGGAGTTGCTGTTATTTGAATAAGTTCACTCACATCATCATTGTTATCTATCCCAGAAGCAGGTCGATCAACATGACCTTTCAAAGCAAGTGTAGAGTCCTGCTTCGAAAAATTAGATCTGCAGCAGCTGCTTCATTATCTATTGTCCAGTTGGTACTCTTGTTACCCTTTGTAACAGATGCTGCAAACTCCAATTCCATAATATCATATTGATCATCCACCTCTTCATTTTGCCAAGTCCATTTAAAGCCATCCAATGCTATATTTGCCATAAGAATTGGATCTACAGTAGCTGGTACTTTTACCTCCCCTGCTACTAGATGCTGCACATTGTACTTGTAATGCTGTCATTTGCATATTTCAGTTGAATTGGTAGGCTTAGAATTAACCAAAGCAGATGCTTTATTCCATTCATTAGATCCTTATTGTCTAGGAAGTATTGAAGCATCAAGTAGATTTGTTACTATCGACTTCTCCCCTGGTTGAACTGATAAAACAATAGGATCTGTAGTAACTTTGAAATTACCCGAAGCCTCCAAGTTTGTACCATTTCCTTGACCAAACAGTATAGTTTTTTTATTGATATTATTCTGCAACATCGGCTGCTGCTAAATCAAAATCTATTCATTCCTTTTTGCATTATCAGGTGCTGCCACAGTAGATGCATCAATTGATTCCAAATTTGACACCACCTTTTCACTTAAAACATTCAAATGAACATTCAATGGAATAGCAGATGGCCCTTTACAAAGCTGTGCAATATCACCATTTGGCCTTGAAAGAGCTTCTACAGCTGGAACATTTGAAGCAGAAACAATTTCTTGTCCTGCATAATCAATCACGTTAGGTAGAACCCCTTCAATTCGTCGCCCTGCAAGATTAGCATTCAAGTACTCCCTGGCATCACCTCCTAATTTAGCCAAACTGCCCCGGCCTTCAGATTCGTCAACATGAACCGCTTCTTCATTAAGTTCCCCTATACTCCAACGACACGATTTTACATCATGACCTTGATGATTACAATACGTGCAGTATTTAGGTAAATTATCAAACACGATCTGCTTGTCGTATTCAACTATTTTTCCAGATTCATATCTACTATCTTGATCTTGATTTTCTTTGGATGTTTGTCCAGTAAATTAATCAACACTTTAACTCGTGCCGTACTAGGTCGCGTTCGATCTTTAGTAGCCTTATCTAATGCAATAGGCTTTCCCACGGCAGATGCGATGGACATTAAGGATTTTTTTGCGAAGAAATTTGCTGGCAGATCTGGAAATGAAATCCAAGCCACAGCTTTTGACGTTTCTTCACGGGGGTTAAATCCCATTGTCCATGGGAATGTCCTAAAGAAGAACTCGTCTCCTTTTGGCATAACATAACCAGTTGTTCTTGATACGACATGAGCAAAATCTTCAAATAGATCGAATCTTACCAGAATATGCCGATATTCTAGGTATCCAATATTGCAATTACCTTTGACGTCGAGTTGTTACGGCAAAATCTGTCGAAGCTCTTGAAGCTCAAGATTTCCATATGAAAATTTTATTAATACTGCTTGTTGAAGACCTTCCTCCCTGGTGAATAAATTCACTTCATCTACTGTAAATTCAACAGTAGGTATTCCATGCTCAAACGTAACAGGAAAAAGTTCCAGTTTTGAGTGTGTTGCGACAGATTGTTGCCCAGCAAGTTGCGATGCATATATTTGTTTGGTACCGATAGTTGTTGGATTTTCAGGATTGTTTTGAGTAGCCTCTCCTACAGCAAAAGGCTAGGGGGAGGACGTAGCATCTATGATTGCTTTATCCTTCAAACACAGTCTATCACATCCACGCTATCAAAAGGAATATCGCTGGAAATTTGAAGAAATTCTTGATGCTACAGTAAATCGTGGAATAAGATTTAAGATGTAGGAAAATTGGTTATAGATTTGAGGTAAAAATCAATTGGGGATTGTTCGCAAAGAGAAGGGGATTGTGTGACACCAATTTTGTGACAATCCACCGGCAAAATCCGGAGGTATGCCCGATGAATAGTGGCGGAAACACTATTCACCCTTCTTCCTAGAGAGAATATGTGAACAGTAACACTATTCACCCAAAATTTTCATTTTCCATTTGGATAAAAAAAAAGCAATATTAGATTATCTAGTTCCTGACTGAACATTTGCGATCTTTATGACCATAGCCATTTTTATTTCTAAAGCAAAAAAGAACGACACTGCTGCAATTCTAGTGTGCAAAGTCGCCCAAGCCAGTAAAAGTAGGAGGTTCTTAATCCCGTGTAGTCTAAATACCTTTTTCTTATTGTTTTCCTTAATCTTCTATCTTCTTTTTTATACTAATAATGCGCACAACTATAGAATTTTTGTCTAACATAAACGTTCCTGAGCGTTCATCCAACAAATCAAAATAGGCAAATAAATTTAATCTTTTCCTAATCATGTATATTCCAATCAAAGGTGACAGACGGTTCAACCGGTCCGGTCGGGGTCGCGATTTTTTCGACCCGTCCGCGTTCCGGGCCGAGCCGGCCCGGGTTGAGCAGTAGCGGGTTCGTAGTGGGCCGGATTTGTTCGGATTAAAATTAAACCATACGGGTTGAAGGGGGCTGGGCCGGGCCGGGTTTAGTATATTTTCAAATTTTTTTTGAATTAAGTATAACTATTAAGTTATAATTATATTAATACTTTGTAATAATTGAATGAATACAAGTAAGATGATAAAAAATTGCACTTATTGCAAGTGCTACTTTATTTCTCAATTTCAAATTAAAAAGTAGAAAATGAAATATTTACATTTTTTCTAACAAGTAAACTAGTGAATTAGTAATTTCAAATGTTTTGCATCGCCTTAGCAAGTTCATCATAATCAATATGAACCGATTGACCTTCTTCTGGGGAGTTAAATTCAGATGGGTTTCCATGGGTTAATATATCTCCAAGTTCTTCGTCTTCTGGGCTATCAACATCTTCCTTTCCTTGATTTCTTCGTTCCGATCTAATCCAATCTCTGAAACATACTAAAACTTCCAAATCATTGCTTCCCAATGAGTGGGGGGTGTCTCCAAGTTGTTGTCTTGCTTGGCTAAAAGCACTCTCCGATGCAACGGTAGAAATTGGAACATTCAGCACGTCACGAGCCATAGCGAAAAGAACAGGAAATTGTTTTTCATTTTCATGCCACCATCCCAACGGTGAAAAGTCCTTTGTGCGAGGCTCCTTTTGCTTCTGCAAGTAGGATTGAAGCTCATCAATATTCCTGCTACTGGTTTGAGTGTTAGAAAATGTAGAAAAAATATTAAAACTATCAAGGACTTCATGATCCACATTAGCAGAGCTGCTACATTGCATAGGGGGATTAACATTGCCAGAAGCACGAGCAGTATTATCACATTTATTTGCATAATAATTATATAGTTGTTGTAGAGCAGTACTTGTAGAACTGCTCTACAAGTACTTCTAGGGATACATTTAAATAAATGATTGTAAATCCTTTGAATATACATAATAAGATACGATGAAGAAGCAAAAGAAAAAGGTAAACAACCCAAAGTAATCATTTTTGCTAATTCCCTACGATCCCTATTTTATCATATTTTAATAGACCTCCAGTAGTAGGGTTAATAGTTGTTTGACTTCCATCCCCATTATTTCCCCCATTATATGGAATGGATAGTCATCATATGTCTAGTAAGTGTCCCAATTCCCCCTAAATTACCTCCGGACAAATGTTTAAAAATTTCATTAAAAGTTTGCACTTAACTCTATTAGTACTTTCTATTATTTCAAAAAAAATCCATACCGGACTTCTTCTTTTACGATTAAAAGTTGGAGCCACTGGTGGTCTTCTACCCCTTGTAGCACTAGCAACTCCAACTCCAATACTACCAACATTTTCACTACTAGGTGTAGGTGGTATCTCATCTTCTATTCCAATTTCATTATCTTCTATTCCAAAATCTTCTTGTAATTGTTCATAATCAATCTCTACATCTTGCAAATTAGGCGATGATTCAGAAACATGTGTTATTGGGTCATTACTATTACTACCAGAAGCTATATAACCACCTCTTTTTTTTATTTCCACCCCTACCAGTAACTTTTCTACACGATCTTTTAGCAGCATTAAACATATTGTAAAAATGAAAATATAAGCCAAAGTTAAATATGTAATTAAAATATTAAATAAGAGAAAGAGTTGGACGGAATGCACCGAATTCGACAATAAATTGAGCACTTGATTATGCAAATCCGGTGTTACCACGAACAAACGTCAAGCAAGTATTTCAATTTTGAACTTCAAGCTTCAAATTCCGAATGACAAATTGCGATAAATTAAATTCGGAAAAAGAGTGACAAATAAAATATGAAATCTTGCAAATTGAAGGAAAGAGATAGATTGATAATTTGACAATTGAGATTGAGATAAAAATTTTGAGTGAAGAAATGAAGTAGAGATGAGGGTATTTATAGATTTTAAGAAGGGTTAATATTGTAAAATAATAAATACAAAAAAATAATGAAAAAATGGCCATTTTTGCAAAATTGTCCGTTGGCCAACGGATCTGTACCGTTGCCAACGGTAATGTGGGCCCCACAAATTCAAAAATCAAAAAAAAAATGTTAGCGTTGAACCGGGGCAGTCCGGGCCGGTCCTACCGGTTCACGGTACTGTTGACATATACCGGGCGGGTCCGGTCTGGTTCCGACACCAAAAAATCCTAACGGACCAACCCCCTACCCCCCTTGAACCCAACCCAGCCCGGCCCTTGCTAACCGGTCCGGTCCGGTCCCGGGTTTTACCGGTCCGGTCCGGGCTGGTCCCGATTCAACCCGACCCGGTTCACACGCTTGATTCCAATCCATCACCCTCCATTCCCTACCTCATCCTATATAGTGACATGCATGAATTAAGGTTGGCAATTAAAAACATGTCTAATTTTGCTCTCAGCTTTTTCTTCATTTAATTTATATAGAGTAAATCAGCTTTGGTTTTAATTCTTCGTCAGTAGCAACTAAAAAATACCTCCTATAATATTCCACTAGATTTTTGCACGTAGCAGCTACTTAGTAGACAACTTGAAACCAAACATCTTTGAAAACATCTGGAATGCTAGCAACTGTTTGCTTTTAGCCTAACAGCTTCACTATGCCAACATAATTAATAGAGCTCATTTTATTGCATACTGATTAACAACCGCACAGAAATATTGCAACGAAAATTCCCAATTGAACGAAAAACAAAAACATCAAAGTACATATATATATCACAAATAGACTTTAATTACGATATACCAAACTTGAAACATAAAACGAGATCTGAAGCTAAGCAAACATTGAAATATAACGTTAATTTTCAAAAAGAAAAACTTTTCTTCAACAGAAGTGTGTTCCCATCAAATATGTAACCCAGAATTCATAGAAGAGTACCTTGTCGAACAAGAATCTTTGAATAAACTGACCAAAAACCTAGACAAACTCGATCGAAGCTTAGAAGAAATTTCAGCAATCAACAGCAACAAGCAAGCCCCAAACCAGAGGAAGAAAAATTCAAAACCTTCCTGAGGGAGAAGGTCCGATTTTTGGGTCTTTTGTGTAAAGATGAGGAATGGAGCAGCGTTTTCTTTTTGGGTGTTGAAGAAAAATGGGGAAGAAGCCTTTTTCTCTTCCTGGATACGCCGTTCTTCTCTTTTTAGAAAGGGATTTTATGTATGAAAATATCTAATCCTTTAGGTTCAGGCTTCGCCTTTTATAAAAAAAATGGTTGGATCAACAAGGTATTGTGTATGGTAGAGTTGGCTGGTTTTGGCTTTAAAATTGCTTAAGTTCCGAATTTAAATCCAATCAATTAAACTTTTTATTTTCTTTTTCTTTATTAAAAATCTAAAAATTTTAATTCTAGATTATCTAAAAAAGTGTGAAATTAAACTAATTAACTAATTACAAAAAATATAAACGATATTTAATCTAAATTTAAAAAGAAAAATCAATAACCTAAAAAAAGGCAAGTGTAAAAATGAAGTATTTTTTTGTGATTTTGAAATTTTTATAAAGTAAATAATTACTGGTTAATTCTAAAAATGTAAATAAATCCTAAATGCAATGCATGATTTTTTTGACATTTTACAATTTTTAATAATAATTAAACGTGCACAAATATACAAACAATTAACAAAAATACTATCTAAAAATCCTATAAAATGACAAATAATTGAAAAAAATTTATTTTCTTGAATTTCATAGGAGTATTTCATATAGGGCAAAAATCACGTGTTCACACCCGGTAGTTCTGCTGGAAACACATAGGGAAAATTCCTCACAACTGGATCAGAATCAATGCTGGGATTCTGTGCACTGACATCCCTCACAAATGATAAGTATGAAAGACAATCGTTCCCAACCATCCGTTGGGCCTTTAGGAATAAATTCACACTACGGCGAATATAATCAGTCGAACCTCGCCGCTCAATCTGTGGCCACCCCGGCACAGACAACGTCACTGTCTTAGCATGACATTCCAAATTAGCACGACACGGAGATAACCAATCCATGCCCAATATCACATCGAAATCAGCCAGTCTAAGCAACAAGAGATCCACTCGGGTATCCAAACCTCCAATAGTCACTACATACCACTTATACATATGGTCCACAATAATCGTATCACCCACCGGAGTAGATACATGAAAAGAGGAAACAAGAGACTCGTGAGGCGTATACAAATAATGGGCAAAATATGATGAAACATATACAAAAAGGTGGAACCAAGATCAAATAATACAGAGGCATCTTTGTGGAAGACTAAGATAATACTTGTAATCACACCATTTGAAGAAATATCATCTGAGGGCATAGAAACAAGCCTAAACACCACCTGATCAACCTCCCTCACTAGGGAGACCCCTAGCTGACTGACCTTTACCCCGAGCTGACAGAGCTGGTGGGGAAGTAACTTGTTCTGAAGCGGAAAGCTGACTCCTCTACTGGGATGAACCGCCCATAAGACAGGGACAGAACCTCTTGATATGACCCAAATATACACACTTGAAACAACCCCTCGAAGCAAGTGGCGATGGGGACTGAAGAGAACCCCGAGCACGGGGATGCCCACTAGAAGAATCAGGCGTAGATGAACCCTGAACTGATGGTGCCTTATTCAAAGTATGAACTAGAAGGGAACTGAGAGACGAGTGACCCTGATGTGAACTGTGAGAGCCATGGACAAATGACCCACCACGGTGACCCGATCATATCTAAATGAACGGCCTCTACCGTGCTGAAACTGCCCTCCTGTAACGACTCGACCCATTGTCTCAGGTATCTCTGCCCCCTTTTTCCCTTATTGTATTTCTATATGTTCCATTTTATGTGTTTGGAGAGTTTGGAGGGATTTTGGGTAGAAATGAGATAATTAGTCTCTTTATGAGAAGGATAGGTTGGAAAAGTCAACTGAACATTGACTTATAAGTTAGAGGCCTCAGAATGGATTTCTGATGATTCGACTAGTTTCAGATGGTAATTTGTGACTTAGGATTGAAATCGGAACTGAATTTGGAGGTCCGGTGTAAAATTAGGCTTGAATTGGCTAAGTTAGAATTTTGGCGAAGTCTGGTTGATAGGTGAGATCTTGATCCGGCGGTCGGAATGGAATTCTGACAGTTGCAGTAGCTCCGTTAGGTGATTTTTGAATGTGTGCAAGTGTGGTTATGACAGGAACTTAGCACTTTAGCTACCAATTCAACCTCAAAATCTCTCGTCAACTATCCGAAATCACCCCAGGACTCCGATACCTCAACCAAAAGTATGAACAAATCATATACCATCTTCAAAATTTATACCAATCTTCAAAATACCTAAGATAACATTGAAACATCTAATTAACATTAGATTCAATCCTAATAACTCTAAAACTTCAAAATTTTGCTTTTGATCAAAAGGTTTATCAAATCTCGTCTAAATAACCTGAAATTTTGCGCACGCGTCAAAAACGACACAACGGACCTACTCCAACTTCTAGAATTGCATTCTGACACCTATATCAAAATCTCACCTATCAACCGAGAAAATCAAAATTTCAATTTCGCCAATTCAAGCCAAAATCTACTCCTGACCTCCAAAACATTCCGTTCATGCTCCTAAATCCCAAATTTTCTCTTGAAGCTACCCGAACCTTCAGACTTCACATCCGAGCCATTTTTACATAAGTCAACATCCGATTCACTTTTTCAACCTAAGATCACTCAAAAGAGACTAAGTGTCTTATTTCTTTCCAAGACCTCTCCGAACCCGAACCAACCAACCCGATATCACATAATAAAGCTGAACAAGAGAATAAGAAGCAGAAATAGGTTAAACCAGGTGGTAACTCATGAAACGATAGACCATATCGTTACACTATTATTGCCGGAATGCTATCTCTGAAATTCTCATGATGCCAACTATCATAAAATCCTTCGATAACTAATTCATGTTTAGTTTATCTTATTCACTAGTTCAAATTGATTTCTATTACTCCGGGGGTCTAGCTTTTCCTTCCGGTAATCACATTGGAGTCACCAACTCATTTCGCAAAATGGAGGTATGGCGTATACTCTTTTATTGTCTAAAGGCCTATCACCTATTATCTTTTCCTTCACTTGACTATAGACTCTGTCGTTCTATCATATTTTGATTTACAATTATCACCCATTATTTACATCTTAATCATAATACTTCATTTACTCTTTTCTTATTCTCCAGCTAATATTTCTGTCTATCACTTTATTTTGAAGACTTTAACAAAATATTCTTTGACTTTTAGCTCTCCTTGCTTCATCTTATTGGCTCTTCGGGTCGCATAACATTCTCTCTTCACTAGGGACGAGAGTCATACTAAGGTAAATATTCATCCATTTTAGGATTCCAGTGCCTATCTTCTGAATTATTTTGATCATTGTAGTATTCATATCTAATTATACTATTCTAGAGTGCACCATCTGGGTGTCTCACAAGGAGATGTATTACCACTTTTGCACTATACTTCAGAAATGTTAGGTAATGATAACAATCTATTCTTTTTTGGGTTACTCTAACTCCACCTGGATCCTGATATCCTATCTTTCTTTTAAACCACATATGTTAGCTCCCCCAGGGCATAATTGAGATGGGTGTGACTAATTGAATAGATCTTTGTTATTGTTGAAATTAACTCCGAATACTTATGTTTATCTGCCTGAATTGTAAAAACTAATAATACTCACTAAGTAGGTACCTCGTATCCTCCTTTACCTAGCTTCTTTTACTTGTTGAAAATTGTGTCTAACTTTTGATTTCTTGTTGCTTTTTACCATATGGTTGAATAGATATTCATGATTTAGGGCTCCTTATCAAGAATCTACATGTCGTAGTACACATATGATCTACATCATAAACATGATGCAAAATTGAGTTCCTCTTACTCAAATCTTCCACATGCACATTCAATATGTTACCAACTATATTTATGGGTGTAGGTATCTTTATATAACGAATAAATAGAATTTAGGTATTTGAATTCATACAACTAAGCTCTACCACATGATCTAGAATAAGAAGAAAGAGTGACAGTTCAAAATTCCCTGTAGACTCCTTCTTATAAGTATGGTGCACAACACTCCTTTAAATAAGACTCTACTAGACACGCCTTGTAGAATCCCTAGGATAGAATTGTTCTAATACCACTTTTGTCATGACCCAAATTAGAGGGCCGCAACAGGCTCCCGGTGCCTTACTCAATCGAGTACCAACATGATGCATTTTTTTTATCAAACCATCAATGGGTAAATGGGATAGAAGGGCTGTTATGAGATAACTAGAGTAAAACATACGAGAATACTAGATATAGGACTACCCAATTTGATATAGAAACTTCTATATGTGACATACGGACCTATAAGGCCGACATAATTATTTGTACACTCAAAATATAGGCCGACAAGACATATAAGTATCCATATATATGACATCTATTTACAACCCTTTAAGATTAAATTAACTTCATAAAGGCTGGGACAGGACCCCGCCGCACCGATCAACATATGTCAAAATCATACTGACCAAATAGGCAACTCCGGAGAAAATTGATTACAACAACACCTTCCGCTAAACGGATAGCCTACTACGAGGACTATCAACCTGTCTATCGGGACATACAAGCATGAAACACACCATCTCCAGGAAAAGGGACGTCAGTACAAATAAAGTACCAAGTATGTAAGGTACGAAAGCAGTATATAAAAGACATGAAAGACACATAGAGTAAAAAACTCAACCTGTAAGTCATAACAACTTTATGAATCATGAAACATTTAGAATGTCATGAATATGTATATAAATGTTATATCAAGCATAGGTATATGGATACATGACATCATCTAGCCCTGAAGGCTTCCCATCATATCATCTCGGCCTCTGTAGGATAAAATCATCAACATATACCAGCTTAACAGGTGGTGGTGCATATATACTGCCATATCCTTTCCCATACCCCAAATACATATAATATATGCATATAATGCCATTTGGTCATTCGTCAATATACATATATAAGTGAATGCAATGTATAATGAAATAAGTCAATAAGATCTCTCTAATTTTCATAAGATCAATATGCCTTCAGATAAAATTTATCAACTTACGTATTTCTGAGACCCATGAATAGACGACATAATAATAGGACACATGGGGAATCAAGAACGTAGGCACCCTAGTACTTCTATAAATAGATTCATTTATGAAAGTTGCGCGTTTGCTCATTTCATTTGTATGAATTGGATCATGCCAAAAGGAAAGATGGTATAGCTTTAACATACCTCAAGTCGTCAATGAAACTCATCAACAAGCTTATGACAACTAGCGCACCAACCCTATAACAAAGAAATACATGTACAACTTAGATGGCGCTAGTATACTACGTATCTCAAATGATAACTCGATTCTAAAATAAATCGGGTTAAATTTCCTTGATAACTCATTTCTCCATTCCCTTTTATCCATCCAAACTCCATAAATAAGCATCACAATAGGCCAACATGAGGGGACTACGAAATAGTCCACTAAAAGTAAAATAATTTGAACTCACGACGTTCGATCACCGTCCCATCAGTTCTAACTATTAGGAAATGAATTTATCAACCTTACTTGATATTTTAATCTTAAATACAGAAATTAGATATTTTGTTAAATATGAAGTACCTTCCATAACTCAAACTAAAAAGAAAAAGAGAGGCAATATAGCGATACTTACGTCGTAGGGATCGTTCTAATGTTATCGCTTTTTGATTTTGTACCGGGGATGGTAATCTTCTTTAAAACCCTAGAGGAGAGCTTATGGATATGTTTATGTATGTTCTATGGTCGTTGTCATGGAAAAACATGAAGATAAAGACGGCCTAAGATCTATATATATCTACTTTGGAAAAGTTAAAGTGGTGATTGGTTGACACCCTAGCATTGACCCAACTTGGGATGCTTATATCTTTTTATCCAGATGTCGTATGAATGACTGTTAAGAGAATTGAAAACTAAATTTTAAGATCTTAAATTTGGTATATAATATGTCATAATAAGACCTCATATAACACACGTAATATATCTCAAAAAAAAGCTTCAGTGACACACATACTTGTCACCTATGCAATCTACGCTGTCTCGCGAAAATGCAAATATCTTTTTACTATGATGTTGTATTGATTAACGATTTAATGAGTTAGAAAATAAACTCGTACATTTTCATTTTAATATGTGGTTCATCCAGTAATTCAAAGTATATAGGTAGAAAAGCTCCGGTACATTTGATCTAATCTTCAGCACATTTATGATTGTAACT
This sequence comes from Nicotiana benthamiana, assembly GCA_034376525.1. NCBI lineage: Eukaryota > Viridiplantae > Streptophyta > Magnoliopsida > Solanales > Solanaceae > Nicotiana > Nicotiana benthamiana. Next base: position 39,387,972 of record CM067336.1, read on the forward strand.
TGTGATGACTTTTACCAACTTTTGTTCCACAATTCGCTTGACTTCAAAACGTAACAAACAACTATCATATGCCTAAAATAACTCATAAAATAATATCCTTATTACATTAATAACCATATTCTCAAGTCAAAGTACATGTTATAATATTTCAAACTTATCGACTTTCAACGAAACATATGTTTCGTAAAGCTTCTAAGCTTTCCAATGTTACACCCCATGTTTTCATACGTAAGAGTACGTCGTAAGTCAATTGCTGTAAGCTCCGAAATGAAATCATCTTTAAAAAGTTTACAAAGTTAGTTAATAGTGTAGACGTGGAGGTTACAAATATTAAAGATTATGAACAACAAGTACAAAGAGGGTTGGAAGATTTTGAAGCTAAAGGAATTGAAGAAAACAATATTTCGTCCAAAGTCAACAAGTTGGGAATGTTATTACATTTTAATTTTAGGGTGTGAATAGGGTTCTTAATATGATAAGGAGGTTATATTATGAATTAGGCATATGATAGTCGTGTATTATTATTTCAAGTCAAGCAAGTTGTGGAACAAAAGTCAATGAAATTCTTCACAAGTTACGTTCATAAGTTTTACTAAAAATTTGGGTCAAGTGCAATTGCGATTATCTCCCAATATACTTATTGTTATGGGGTGTTCCACCTATCAAATTAAAAATCAACTAGTCTACTTTCGATCTCATTAAAGTGTTTGTTAATAAGACATCGTAGTAGAGAGATACGAGCATTTGTGCAAGACTGCACAGGCTACTTGTTGATACCCAATTTTTTCCATGTATTTTTTTTACCCAAAATATTTTCCAAATAGCTTGTGAATGCATATATAAGCATCCACAAAAAGTTGGTATTTTTCTATATTTTTTCAAGTATTTTAAAACCAATTTACAACTTATTTTGTACCAGAAAATCCAATATTTAGCAACAAATCTTGTTATTTTAATAAATATTTTATTTTATTCTCTCATCTACATGAAAATATAATTTATGTAATTTTTACAGAATTTTATATAGCCATTAGGTATTTTTAAACTAAAATTGCAATAAATTATAATTTTAGCCTATTCCTCAAATTAATAAGTATTTCAAGCAAAAGATCATTCCTAATATCTTTAATTAATTCCTAAACGTATTTCATTATCTCACTACTTTTATTGGATTTATATAAAATTGTTACTATTTTTTATAAAATTAAATTGGGAAAAATGGATATTTAAAATATATCCCTTTAATATTTCAATTCTAGCCCAAATTGCAACAAAAAATCAACCCCAATTTAACCCCCTAATTAACCTGACCCAAATTGGAACACCCAACCCAAACCCACTAAACTCAAACCATCCACTTCTTATTCTTCTTCTTCTAATCCTGGCCGTTGATCTCATAGATCAACGGCCCACATTTAACTTACCAAAGTTAAATCCCCTAACACCCATAGGCCCTAATCAGTCTCTAAAACGCGCCGCCTCTGAATCCCTAAAGCTCTCAAAGCCCTCTCAAATCCTAAACCGTCTCCGATTGTCTCACCAGCTTTCATGGCCGTCCAAGAACTGAAACTCCTTCATCTGTTCACTCTTCACCTCTCCTAGTCATTGGGTTCGAAGATCGGAGATTTATTTAATGGGTGATTGGATCAGAGGTCCTCCAATGGGGTTTTTGCAGCAATGTCCGGTCTTTCTCCGGCAATTCTTAAGTCCTTGAGTCCTTTACTGACTCCGAAAAGTCCTTTCCAAGCTTTTCTCGCCATCTCGAAACTTTTCTGTGAAAACCCTAACTTATCGAGGTTCTTCTCTATGTTTACTTTTTATGATTATCTCTGAGTCTTGGTGATTTTTTAAAAGTTTCAAAGTTTTCTCATCTCTTCTTCGCCTATTTGTATTTTCAAGTTGTTTGTTCTTTTAAACCTAGGGTTTTCTATGAATTTCCATGATTTCTATGGTTTCACTTTTCTATTTGCTACTGTGTGTTCTTTTATATGTCTTTGCTATGATTTTTAAGCATTTTCTATCATGACTCTAAGGTGTTTTGCTTTACTGTTTACTTTCTAGGATTTTCAGGTCATGTATCCTATGCTTTCTCCGTGTTGTTCTGCTTTTATTCATCTTCATCTGTCATATTCTCACTCTCCGATATGCAGTGAAAACCCTAGCTCAAAGGGTCCTTTCCTTTGTCTCATTGTGAAACCCTAGCCGCCTCTGGTTGCTTCCTTATGGGTTTTGCCACATGTTATTCTAATTGCTTCCAGTTTTGTTTGTTCAAATCTATGCCTCTTTTATATTGTCGCACTACCCCTTCTCTGAAACCCTAATTGATTTCGTATAGCTGTTTGATTCTTTAATTGATCCCTATTTTTCTTGACTAAGTGCAAATGGCTGGTATCTTGATTCCTTGATTTCTTGGATGATTACTTGCCTTGTGTGTTTTACCCTATATTCTATGATTAATACTTGATTTTCCTTTCCAAAATTAGACCAAAGCTTATTTATTTCCAGCTGATTCCTTAATGAAAGTGAACCTTCTCCTTAATTGTGTATGATTGGTACTGCTGAATATTTTCTTACCTTAAGTGTTGCATCTCTTTCAAACTATAAATAGGCCTTCACTTCTTCTCACTAACAACAATAATACACGAGTTCCCTCTACTCTTACTCACTAAAAACTCTCTGCTTTTCTCTTTTCTTCTCTGTTACTTGCTCTCTTTAGCTAAGGATCAGCCGGCTGAAAGCCAAGGCTAATTATAGGGTTTCTCTTTGCTTTGGTACTCAAGTTTGCACTGGTAGGCTCCTAATTTCAATTACTAACTTTCAACTATCTGTTTGTTTTTCCTTTTCTTTGTCTGTTATGTTATTTCAACTTAAGCTCTTGCATGTTCAATCTATTCCCCTTGTCCTCTTGTCTGTTTGTTTGTTTTAGTATTTCATTTGAATGCTAGCATGTTTAATTCCCTCTCCCTTTCCCTAGGCTGTCATACTATTTCAGTTTATGCTCTAACATGTTTTATTCCCTTTTCCATCGTTACCTCACCTATTTTTGTGTATCTGAGTTAAGCTTTATGATTGTTCCCTTCCCCTTGTTCCCTTGTCTGTTTGTGCTCAAATCCAACATGACAATACTTAACCCTGCTCCTTGTCTGCTTATACTTTTAGTTCAAACTACAGCATGTTAATCCCTACTCCCTTTCCCTTTGGTTGCTTACGTTCAATATTTTATTCAACTCCAGCATGTTAAATACTTTTCCTTTGCTCATATTGTGATCCTGAATCCCTTCAATCTAATCTTGTATGTTAAGCGCTTTTATATGATTCCCCTCTCCCTTTGGTCCTTGTTTGTATGTGAGTTTGTTCTGGATAAGGGTGGCACTTCATTGCCACTTCTAGTCTAGAACTAAGGCTGTCAACAGCCTCTACTCAAAGCAATCCCATCCCCCATCCCCCATCTTATGTGTTTGAGCCTTGACAAAGGCCTGTTGGTGTCCTAATCACCATTCAGACCCTTGTCTGACTTGTTTACTAGTCTACTCTTGTTTTTTAACCCTTGTAAGAAGTCTGGGGTGTGCCAGTCTCACTCAATAGGCTGGGTATGACCACTTCATACGATGGTATTCCTCTAATCTATCACCTTTACATTTATTCTTAGTTCTTTAAGTTCTACCCCCCTCTGGTAAGCCATGCTTAGGGACCTTGAAGTCTCCTATGAACTTGGATGCCTTAGGGCTGGTAATTCCATACTTGCACTATTCCAATTAGAGTGTAAGCAATGCATGAGTCTCTTTGAAAGTCCATGGAACTTTGTAATATTCTAAAAAGAGAAAAGCCTCGGATCTTGGTCGGATATGATAAAAGGCATACGGTTGGACATTAAAGTTGCTTCGAGCTTCCTCGGGCCTGTTATAGCTGCTGATGTATTTTAATTTCTTATTTCTTTTAATGTTCTTTTCCTTCCCCACCCAGATTTGTAATAATTTGTAATAAAAGAACTCGGGGGTATAGTGATAACGGACATGAGAGGGATTTACTTTCTTGCATTCATTAGAAACCATGCCTATAGGTTTGCATCACTTGTTAGTACATATTCCATGTCTATAGGCTTCTTATTATCATATAGAAAGTATGCCTATAAGGATTTACGTTTCTTGCATCATAGAAATCATGACTACAAGTTTATTTTTTCTTGCATCAATTAGATACCATGTTATAGGAACTTACTTTGTTACATACATGCCATACCGTTATCATGTCTATTTTGCACTACTGCATCAACACCATATAGATTTCATGGCTATAGGATTTTGTTATTGCATCAACTTCATATAGAAATCATGCTTATAGTTTCGCATTTTTAATCTCACCTAGAAAGCATGCCTATATGAACTATATAAGCGCTAGGCAAAGCAGTAGGCCGTCTAAAAGCAGTAACTAAAGGGTTAATAAGTATGTTATAAGTCCAGACTCACCTAATGATTCAAATGTTTTTGTTCAACTTGTCCAAAATTTGTTTACTCTGAAACGGTCCCAGGTCCGCCCCTTTCGTAATACCCTGAACCTATAAAACCTTTTAAAATACTAAATCTATGCTTCCAATTGTTTGTCTTCTTGAGTTTAAATGCTCCAAGATCTTTTAAACTTCTTTTCACGTCTTCCTTTTTGCGCAAATCAGTATGGCTAACTTATAAGGATTTTCCTAAACTTGTCTGCAGCTTCAAATCTTTTTAAATAGACCTTTGGCTTAAGCTTCGTTTTTCTTTCAAACCAACTGATTTTTAAATCCTGTCAACTTCTAACACGGGCCCGAGGAGCTCGAAGCAGACTTTCTATCCAACTCATATGTGTTAACCTAATCTGTCCGTTCTTTTAACCTCTTTCAGAAGACCAAATCAGTAATTGAAGTCATGCTAAATTATTTGCTGTATATAACGGGGTTTAATTGTGCCTTTAACCATTTATTTGCAAACCTCTTATATGCTACTTGTTTTTGACTGTCGCTATTGTATTTTAACCTTTGAATACTCCATATTTATATCCTATTTCTCTCTCCCCCTTTTAGGATTAGAAGACCTATACCCCAGGACTAACAGGTTTGGACGGGTATTAGCATGCAATAAGTAAACGATGCCAACACAATTAAATACCTTAACGAGGTGGGAAGGGTAGAATATGGAGATGATGACTGGTACGCTAATACCATATGCGACCCCTATTTGAGGAGTGTGTGCGGGGTATTGTGCCGATGTGATCCATATTATGGTTAAACCTAGGACCCTTCTTTCTCTTTTATTAATTGCTCTATTTAAATGCCTTCTTCCAGTAATGCTTTTTCAAACTAGTCCTCTCTTATTTCAAACTTATGTCCTTCCTTTTCTATAAAGCTTTCAAGTTATGTGAATGTTATACATGTGCACCTTATTTGTCTACTTGCTTTATCTTCTATTAAAGTCACAATTATCATGACCGGGAACCATATTTGTGGATCTTGAGGGGTGCATAATACCTCCCCCTCGAGATAATCTCAAGCTCTTACCCAAACTCTGGTTTTTCTCTCAAAATACTCTCTTCATCTTAAAGTGTCCTAATGCACTATAATCATTAGGTGGCGACTCTTCCAATCCCATAACCCAATTCCCAAACAGGAAATAGAGTTGTTTTTCCCAAAATGTCGTAAACCCGATTTCGCTTCTTTTACGTAGTCGAAAAAAGGGGCGTCGACAGCATGGATACTCTGCTGGGGAGTTTCTTTTAGGCTTTTACCACTATGTGTTTTGTGAATTTACTGCTTCCTTTATTTATTGCATCATTGATTTTTTTAACAATTACTAACCTGTTTCTTCGTGTCTTTCTTTTTCCTTAACTATTTTATTGCTTTATTTCATTTCAATTCCATCTTTAATTTTGAGCATTCATTGTAACCATTATTGTATGAACGTGAAAATACATGTACTTATTTCCTTATTGTAATTGCATCCATCAACATCATTTTCCACTCGCTCCAAACCAATCCTATGGCAACGCTTATAATGAGTTGTTGCGCTCTTCCATATTATAAAACTCCTAGATTTGACAAAGGCATATTTGCGGTAAACGAGTCGATCAACGGTGTAGTCGACGGTTCCGTGCCTTTCCCTCGCTCAAGGGTACATTGGCTAGCACTTCAAAAGTAGAAACCTTACTCTATTTAAATATTCATGCATCATGGTCGAACTTAGGCGAGTCAGTTATGTTGTCCACGTAATGACTCATTAGGATAGCCTATTCCAAAGTCCATCGGGTTTTCTAGAAACCCAAACAGACAATCATGTTATGTGCATTGATTTAAATATATAAATACCTTTGCTAATTATTGATTTAAATAGCCGAGTCCGGAAGGGTTGAGGACCTAACTCTCTATTTTGCAGAAAAATGAGGCACGAGGTACCCAGATTCGGTATGGTATCAAACAATCATCCAAAATTGATAAGCTGGTGGGACGATTTGCATGGTAATGACTGGGTTCTTGTCCGCAAGCACTTAGGGAATCTTCCTTCATTTCTGGAAGTTAGGCCAGATAACATGATCATGGAAGATGCTACTATGTTTTGGGATAGTGAACGGTTCGTCTTCCTCTTTGGGGATATTGAAATGATGCCGTTGTGGGAAGAAATTGGAGGTCTAGCTGGAACTCCTTGGGATAGCCCGGGGTTGCTTATGCCAGAAAACCGCAAAGGTATTGGGTTCTTGAAAATGATGGGGCTCAAGAAGAATCCTAGTCTAACCAGTCTGAAGGACTCCTACATAGAAGCTCAAGACAGATCTGACTACGGCACCGGTATTGGTTTTGCCCACGGGATCTGGGCATTTCACCATTTATTGTGATGCTTCCCGTATCGGTCTTGGCGCGGTGTTGATGTAGAATGGCAAGGTCATAGCATATGCTTCAAGGTAGTTGAAGATCCACGAGAAGAATTATCCAGTTCATGACCTAGAGTTGGCAGCCATTGTTCATGCCTTGAAGATTTGGAGGCATTATTTGTATGGTGTAACGTGTGAGGTGTACGCGGATCACAAGAGCCTTCAGTATTTGTTTAAGCATAAAGAGTTGAATTTGAGACAGCGGAGGTGGTTGGAGTTGTTGAAAGACTATGATGTTTCTATTTTATACCACCCGGGGAAGGCCATTGTGGTGACCGATGCATTGAGAAGAAAGTACGGCAGCATGGGTAGTCTTGCCTATATTCCAGTCAGCCAGAGACCGCTTGCCTTGGATTTTCAGGTATCGGCCAATAGATTTGTGAGATTGGATATTTCTGAGCCCAGCATGCTGTTTGCTTTCACGGTTGTTCGCTCGTCATTGATGGAGCGGCAGTTTGATGATCCCCATTTGTGTGTCCTGAGAGACACGATGCAGCGGGAGGTGCCAGGGAGATGACTTTAGGAGATGACGGCGTACTGAGATTGCAGGGGCGAGTGTGTGTGCCCAATGATTATGGTATTCGAGAGTCGATCTTAGCGGAGGCCCACAGTTCTCAGTATTCTATTCACTTGGGCACCGCAAAAATATATCAGGATTTAAGATAGAATTATTGGTGGCACAGAATGAAGAAAGACATTGTTGCATATGTGGCTCATTGTCTGAATTATCAGCAGGTTAAGTATGAGCATCATAGGCCCGGTGGTTTATTTCACAGGATTGAGCTTCCCGAATGGAAGTGGGAGAGAATTACCATGGATTTTGTTGTTGGCCTTACGATGACTCGGAAGAAGTTTGATGCTATATGGGTTATTGTTGATAGGCTGACCAAGTCAACATCTTTTTTTCCTAGTTTCCACCACCTATTCGTCCGAGAGGTATGATTAGATTTATATCAGAGAGATCCTTCGCCTTCATGGGGTGCCCATATTTATTATTTCGGATCAGGGTTCGCAGATTACCTCGCATTTCTGGAGAGTGGTACAGCATGCGTTAGGCACCCAGGTCGAGTTGAGTACAGCATTTCACCCCAGACAGACGGTCAGTCTAAGAGGACCATTCAGATTCTTGAGGATATGCCTGCGTTATTGATTTTGGAGGCTCGTGGGACCAGCTTTGCCTTTAGCCGAGTTTGCTACAACAACAGCTGCCACTCCAATATTCAGATGGCCCCGTATGAGGCCTTGTATGGTAGGCGGTGTCGGTCCCCAATCGAATGGTTTGAGCCAGTAGAGGCTCAGTTATTGGGTACCGATTTGGTATAGGAGGCCTTGGATAAGGTCAAGATCATTTAGGACATACTTCGGTCAGCTCAGTATAGGCAGAAGAGTTATGCAGATCGCAAGGTCAGGGATGTTGCTTTCATGGTTGGTGAGCCAGTATTGCTCCGTGTATCGCCTATGAAGGGCGTGATGAGATTCGGGAAGAAGGGCAAGCTTAGCCCTAGTTTTATTGGCCCATTTGAGATTCTTGACCGTGTGGGGAAGGTGGCTAGACTTGCCTTGCCGCCTAGCTTGTCAGCCGTACATCCAGTTTTTCATGTATCTATGCTTCGGAAATATCACAGCGATCCCGCCCACGTATTAGATTTCAGCCCTGTCCAATTGGACATGGATCTGTCATATGAGGAGGAGCCGGTGGCTATTTTAGACCGGCGGGTTTGACAGCTAAGATTGTGGAGTTTTCCTTCAGTGCTTGTTCAGTGGAGAGGTCAGCCTCCTGAGGCATCGACCTGGGAGTCCGAGTCTGATATGCGGAGCCGTTATCCCCATCTATTCCCCGACTCAGGTACTTCTTTCTTTTGTCTGTTCGAGGAAGAACGTTTGCTTTCCAGGTGGAGGATGTGACGACCCAAAGGGACATCACCATAATTATCCCTTTCGTTGTGCGTATGAGGTGTTAAAAACCTCTTAAATGATTGCCTCGATTTGTATGCTCAGTTGGGCGCGAAGCCGAAAAATATTTAAGTGGAAATATTTGAATTATGTGTTAAAAACTATGAATTATGATAATAATATTGCCATAGTTGACCTTGGTCAACATTTTGGGTAAACGGTCTGGACACGTGATGTGAGGATCCCAGAGGGTCCGTAAGGAAATTTGGGACCCGGGGGTATTCCCGTAATCAAAATCCGAGGTCCCATGCCCGAGTAAGGAACTTTTCTGTGAAATTGTTTTCTGAAAATGCTAAAGGAAAATGAAAATGAGATTTGATCAAAAGTAATGGTATCGAGCTCGTATTGGTTCCGACGCCTGATACAAATCTTAAATGAGCGTTGAAAACGGACGTCATTTGACTTGCTTCGTACTAAAAATGGAAATTTGAAAGTTTTGAACTTTGAAATGAAAATCATGAGTTTTGGAGGTTGATTCTTTAATTTTGATGTTATTTTGGTGATTTGATCACAAGAGTAAGTCCGTATGATATTTTCTAGGTTGGCCACATGTTTGGGTTGGAGCCCCGAGGGCTCGGTGAGTTTCGGATAGGTGTTAGGCTCATTTTGTAGCATTGTAACAGCTGGCATCTGCAGTCTTCGCATTTGCGAAGCAATCTTCGCAAATGCTAGCCTTCCCCTTTTGCCTGTTCCATTGCAAATGCGAGGAATAATTTGCAAATGCAATCACCCCCCCCCCCCTTCATAGCAAGTCTTCGCAAATGCGATGAAATCTTCGCAAATTCAACCACCCTCTTGATAGCCTAGTTTCGCAAATGCGAAGACATACTTGAAAATCTGAACCCCGTTAAAAATCTGCCCTCATCGCAATTGTGTACAATTTCTCGCAATTGCAACATCCGTCATTCCTTATGCTTTATTCGCAATTGCAAACAAAACTTCACAATTGTGACATCTGCGACTGTGCATCCTATACTTAGACGATTTCAAACTTTATTTTTCATATTTTCAAAACCCAAACCTCCATTGGCGATTTTCTCTCGACTCCTTGTCTCCCAATTCAATTGTAAGTCTACTTTTACTCAATTGCTTCAAACTTTAACATCTTTTATCATGATTTCAACTTAAAATCAAAGCTTTCAATGGGTAAAAATTGAGATTTTGGGGTAGAACCAAGGTTTTCTTAAAATTTGGGAATTTGGACCTCAATATGGGGTCCGATTTCAAAACAAATTGCATATATGAACTCGTGGAGGAATGGGCAACCCGGCATTGGTTCGAACCTCGAGTTTTTATCATGTCATCCAGGGGCATTTTGGGAATTTTTGGGTAAAACTTTGGAAATTTCATTCTTATGCATTCAAATTGATTTAACTAGCATTTATTAATACATTTGAGTAAATTGTAGTTAGATTCGACTGGTTTTAAGGCGAATTCGAGGGGTAAAGCTATTCTAGAGGCGTGAGTTGAGTTTGGAAGCTTTCGAGGTAAGTGTTTAATCTAACTTTGGCTTGAGGGAATAAGATTACGACAATATTTGCTATATGCTATGTGGAGTCGGTGTATAGGTATGGTGACGGTTACCTATGCGCCCGAGTCTACCATGATTGCTATTAGAAATTTTGAAAAGAAGTGAACAATTGTGATAATTACTTGTTAAATGTACTATGATGTGATAGTTGAGAAGTAAATGGGCTAAAGAAGGAATTTGGTATTTTTTTTCACTTTCCGGGACTTAAATATTGAGTTGTTTTTCCTTGTCGGGACATATTGTTCAGTTATTCTCCCTTGCCGGGACTTATTGTTGAGTTATTCTCCATGTCGGGACTTGTAGTAAAGTTGTTCGCCTTTGTCGGGATATTTTATCTTGTTGTATATTCTTTTCCCATTTGGTTGTGACCATTGATTGCTCGAGGAAGAGAGAGATTATGCACGAAGGGTCTTTCCGTGCCATGTTTCTTGATTATTTGAGCACGAAGGGTCATTCTGTGCCTTGACGTGAGAGTTATGTGAGGAAAGCACGAAGGGTGATGCCGTGCACTATGTATTGAGAGTAAAAGCACGAAGGGTAATTTCGTGCACTATGCGTAGAGAGTAAAAGCACGAAAGGTGATGTCGTGCATTATATTTGACAGTTCTGGTGAGGAATGAGAGTAAAAGCACGAAGGGTGGTGCCATGCAGTTATTGATTCACTGGCTTTCTTTTATTAATGTTATATATTCAGTTCCATTTCTTGTTTGTTAGACTTATAATTAAACTGTTACATCCCCAGCATGTCCCCTCCCATTAGTTGTTTAAATTTTGTTATATGTTCGTCATTGCACATATATCTGTACAGGTTGTTTTTTTTGTAGGTCCAGTTTAGCCTCGTCACTACCTCGCTGGGGTTATGCCGGGCACTTATCAGCACATGGGGTCGGTTATGCTGATACTACGCTTCTGTACCCTTTTGTGCACAGGTCAGGATACAGCTTAAGGACCGCATCAAAAGCTAGGGAGCGATACTTCAGTTCAGAGATACCAAGGCAGTTCATTGGCGTTCGCAGACCCTGGGTCTCATCTATCTCTTTCTATTTGTTTTATTATATCAAAACAGACTTGTCATACATTTCTTTCAGACTTATGTTTGTAGAACTCTGTTAGTTGTCCGTGAGTAGTGACACTAGATACTAGGTAGTGATATGTTATAGTCTTCCGCACTTTGATAAATTTTTTTTTTGCTAAAAGTCTTTCGCGCATTTTATTTAATTATTTTGGTTACTATATTGTTTAGATTAAAGTTTTATGGTATAGTTTAAAAGAGTTGGCTTGCCTAGCTCCTACAGTAGGTGCCATCACGACTCCTGATGGTGGGAAAATCCGGGCCGTGATAGTTTATTATTATGGATTCATTTTGGCATTAGCTTAATTGTTAACCTTCGTTCTTCCGCATTATTATTCCGCATTTTATAATATGTTAACTTGCAATTGTTAAGAGATTAAAAAATGAAAAGGGTAAATTAATCAGAATAGTTGACTTGCCTAGCTTTCACTAGTAGGAGCCATCAAGACTCCTAATGGGGGAAATCCGGGTCGTGACAAGTTGGTATTAGAGCTCTAGGTTGCTTAGGTCTCACATTTCACAGACAAGCTTGGTAGAGTCTGAGGAATCGGAACGAAGACGTCTGTGCTTATTCCCAGAGGCTACAGAGTTAGGAACGGTTTCACTTATATTCCTTTCTGTCATGCGGTTTGGTTTAACAATACAAATTTAAATTCTACTCTACTCTTTTTAGATGGCGAGAACATGTGCTTCTTCATTCGCCAATTAGCAGCCCAGCCCCCAGTGGCAGCTTTTACAAGGGGCAGAAGACGAGGCCGAGTCCGTGTTAGAGGCCGAGGTAGGGGTAGAGCTTAGCCTAGAGCAGCATCACCAGCGGCGGAGCCTCAGATAGAGTTTAATTATGAGGTTCCAACCCAGACAGTTCCAGTGGGCCCAGCTCAGGTCCTAGAGGGGTTCATTGTCACCCCAGTATTATAGGATGCTCTAGTCTGTCTAGTGGGCCTTACGAAAAGTGTCACCCGGGCAGGCTTACTTCCTGTAGTACCAGCCGTCTCTCAGGATTGGGGAGGAGCATAGACTCTCGCTACCCGTACTCTAGAGTAGATGGCTCCCTAGTTTCGAACTCCAGCAGCTCAGCCAGTTAGATCAGTTCAGCTAGGTATAGTAGCTTAGACCAGTGATAGTGGAGCTTTGTCTACCGATGCTTTGTGGAGATCAAACATGTTCACCGAGATATTCACTACTACTTATGGTAGTACATCTTTAGAAGATCCTCAGGATTACTTAGACAGATGTCATGAGGTTCTTCAGAACATGGGGATCATGGAGACCAATAGGGTCGAATTTGCTACTTTCTATCTGTTAGGTTCTGCCAAAAAATAGTGGACATATTATTGTTTGGACAGATCAAATGGATCACCAATACTCACTTGGGACTAGTTCTCTCGGCTATTTCTCGAGAAATTTCTTCCCGTCACTCAGAGAGAGGAGTACTGCTGTCGGTTCGAGCGTCTATAGCAGGGTTCTATGACTCACCCAATATGAGATGAGGTTTATTTATTTGGCTCGTCATGCTCTTCTGATACTCCCCACTGAGAGAGAGAGAGGGGAGGATGTTTATTGAGGGACTCGCTCATCCTATTAGACTGCAGATGGCTAAGAACACAGGTAGCGAGATTTCTTTCCAGGATGTGGCCTATGTGGCCAGGCGAGTTGAGATGGTTTTAGCTTAGGGGAGTGGTCAGGGGTCTGATAAGAGGCCCCATCATTCTAGCAGATTCAGTGGTGCTTCGTTTGGAGAAAAGGGAGTCTATTGGTAGAGGCCATTATTTTAGGCCATTTCAGTCAGCACTTCAGATTTCTCATGGTTCTCTATGTGGTCGTAGTTCTTATATGCAGTATTTTGATCATTTTCCCTACAGTGCAACACCAGCTCCTATCAGTGCACCTCCACTCCAAAGTTTTCAGGGTCGTTATCCAGGCCGTCAGGGTTAGTATCAGGGTCAGCAGTCTCAGTAGCCGAAGTCTTACTATACTTGCGGCGATACGTGGCGCATTGATTGGTTTTGCCCTTAAGCCTCAAGCAGTTCTTATTACAAGGTTCTCATGCTATGGTTCCAGCACCGGGTGTTTCATCGCCCACTCAACCAGCTAGAGGTAGGGGTAGAGGTGTTAGAGGTGGAGGTCAGGCCGCTACAGGTGGAGGTCAAGCAGCTAGAGGTGGAAGCCAGCCAGCAGATGGTCGCCCTAGGGATGCAGTTCAGAGTGGTGGGCCCCAGCCCCAATGTTATATTATTCCAGCCAAACCTGAGGCTGAGGCCTCTGATGCAGTTATCACAGGTACGATTTCAATGTGCAGTAGGGATGCCTCAGTTCTATTTGATCCAGGGTCCACATTCTTATATATTATCTTATTTTGTCCCTTATCTGGTTGTGATTCGTGATTCTTTGAGTTATGCTATATTTATATCTACACCAGTAGGTCATTCTATTGTAGTAAAATGTGTTTACCGTGCTTGCATGGTTGTTATTGGGGGGTCTTAAGACCCATGTAGATCTCCCACTTCTTGATATGGTGGATTTCGAAGTCATTCTAGGGATGGACTGGTTATCCCCTTATCATGTTATATTGGACTATCATGCCAAGACCGTGAACCTAGCGCCATCAGGGTTACCTCGTTAGTAGTGGAGATGGACTCCTGGTCATTCTACTAGTAGGGTTATCTCATATATGAAGGCTCAGAGTATGGTTGACAATGGATATTTGGCCTACTTGGCGTATGCTCGTGATTCTAGTGTTGAGGTTCCTTCTATGGATTATGTGCCCTTTGGTCGTGAGTTACCAGAGATATTTCCTTCAGACTTGCCGGGGATGTCATCCGACATGGACATTGACTTTTGCATTGATTTGGCTCTAGGCACTCAGCCCATTTCTATTCTGACATATCGTATGACCCAGCCAGAGTTGAAATAATTAAAAGAACAGTTGCAGGACTTGCTGGATAAAGGATTCATTAGACCGAGTGTCTCACCTTGCAGTGCGTCGGTGTTGTTTGTTAAGAATAAGGATGGGTCGATGAGGATGTGTATAGATTATCAGCAGTTGAACAAAATCACCATCTATAAAAACTATCCATTGCCGAGGATTGATGATTTGTTTGATCAGCTTTAGGGTGTCAAGGTATTTTCGAAGATTGATTTGAGATCTGGCTACCATTTGCTGAGGATTAGGTCATCCAATGTCCCTAAGACAGCTTTTGGCACTCGGTATGGGCATTATGAGTTCTTAGTGATGTCATCCGAGTTAAAAAATGCCCCAGGAGCTTTCATGGATTTGATGAAACGAATGTTAAAGCCTTATTTGGATTACTTTGTGATTGTCTTTATTGATAATATTTTTCTCTATTCCCGCAGTCAGGAGGAGCACGAGCAGCATCTTCGAGTCGTCCTCCAGACTTTAATGGATAATCAATTATATACTAAGCTTTCGAAGTATGAGTTTTGGTTGAGTTTAGTTGCATTCTCGGGTCATGTTGTATCAGCAGAAGGTATTCAAGTGGATCCGAAGAAGATAGAGGCAGCAAAGGAATGGCCTAGACCCGCATCAGCTACAGAGATCCGGAGTTTCTTGGGTTAGGTAGGCTACTATTGTAGGTTTATGGAGGGTTTTTAATCTATTTCATCCCCGTTGACCAGGTTAAACCATAAGGGTGCCTAATTCAAGTGGCCGAACGAGTGTGAGGCAAGCTTTGACTACGATGTCGGTATTAGTTTTGCCCATAGGCTCAGGGTCATATACAGTATAGTGTGATGCATCTCGTATTGGACTTGGTGCGGTATTGATGTAGAATGGCAAAATTATTATATATGCTTCGCGATAGTTGCTGATTCACGAGAAGAATTACCCAGTACATGATTTGAAGCTAGAAGCCATTGTTCACGCGCTGAAGATTTGGAGGCATTATTTATATGGCGTGTCATGTGAGGTGTTCATAATCACAAGAGCTTGCAATTCTTTTTCAAGCAGAAGGAGCTAAATTTAAGGCATCTAGGTGGTTGTTGAAAGACTATTATATCACCATCTTGTATCATCCAGGGAAGGCCAATGTAGTGGCCGATGCTTTGAGTAGGAAGTCATCCAGTATGGGCAGCCTTGCGTATATTTGGATTGGTGAGAGACCGCTCGCTTTGGATCCAGGCTTTAGCAAGTCAGTTCGTGAGGTTGGATGTTTCTGAGCTCAGCAGTTCTAGCTTGCACAGTCTCTCGTTCTTCATTATTTGAGCGTATCTGAGATCAACAGTATGTTGATCCTCATTTGCTTGTCCTTAGGGACACAGTGCAGCACGGAGGTGCCAAGTAGGTTACAATTGGAGATGATGGTGTTTTGAAGATGCATGGTCATATTTGTATGCCTAATGTGGATGGATTACATGAGTTGATTTTAGAGAAGGCCTATCGTTCTCGATATTCTATTCATCCGGGCGCCGTTAAAATATACCAGGACTTGCGACAACATTACTGGTAGAGGAGGATGAAGAATGATACTTTTGCATCTGTAGCTTGGTGTTTGAATTGGCAGCATGTAATGTACGAGCATCATATATCTGGTGGTTTATTTTAGAAGATTGAGATTCCTGAGTGAAAGTGGGAGCGTATAGCTATGGACTTCGTTGTTGGACTTACAAGGACATAGAGGAAGTTCAATGCAGTATGTATTATAGTGGATAAGCTGACTAATTTAGCGCATTTCATTCTTGTGGCAGTTTCCTATTCTTCTGAGCGGTTGGCAAAGATTTATATTCGGGAGATTGTTCGTATTCATGATGTGCTTGTGTCTATCAATTATGACTGGGATATGTAGTATACCTCATATTTCTATGGGGCAGTACAGTGTGAGTTGGGTACGCGGATCGAGTTGAGCACAACATTTCATCTTAGACGGACGGACAATTCGAGCGTACTATTTAGCTTTTGGAGGATATGCTCCGAGCATGTGTTGTTGACTTTGGAGGTTCTTGGGATCATTTCTTGCCATTAGAAGAGTTTTCCTACAACAACAGCTACTATTCAAGCATTTAGATGGCTCCCTTTGAGGCATTATATTGTAGGTGGTGTCGATTTCCGGTTGGGTGGTTTGATCCGAGAGAGGCTCGGTTGTTGGGTACATATTTTTTTCAGGATGCTTGGATAAGGTTAAGATCATTTAGGATAGGCTTCGTACAGCTCAATCCACGCAAAATAGTTATGTCGATCGTAAAGTTCATGATTTGGCATTCATGGTCAGAGAGCGAGTGTTGCTTCGGGTGTCGCCCATGAAAGGCGTGATGAGATTTTGGGATAAGAGCAATCTAACCCTCGATTCATCGGCCCTTTCGAGATTCTTCGGAGAGTAGGAGATGTGACATACGAGCTTGCGTTATCGTCGAGTTTATCACCTGTGCACCCAGTGTTTCATGTGTCAATGCTTCGGAAGTACTACAGGAATCCATCCCACGTGTTAGACTTCTGCACTATCTAGTTGGACAAGGATTTGACCTATTAAGAGGAGTCGGTAGCTATTCTAGACCAGTAGGTTCGTCAGTTGAGATCGAAGAATTTTCCTTCAGTTCATGTGTAGTGGAGAGGTCAGCCTGCCGATGCAGCTACTTGGGAGTCCGAGTTCACTATGCAGAGCAAATATCCCCATCTTTTCCATGACACAGGAACTACTTTTCTATGTCCATTTGAGGACGAACGGTTATTTTAGAGGTGGAGGATGTGATGACCCTTTAGGTCATCACTTGATTTAGAAATTAATTCAGTGTTCCGAGGCCTTAAACCTCATTTTATCTTACCTCGATTTGAGTGCGTGGTCCAGACATATATCCAGAATTCTTTTATGTGAATTGATAAAAATTCTAATTTTACCTTTAAACTTAAATTTAAGTTGACTTCGGTCAATATTTTAGATAAACGGACCCGGACCCGTGATTGACAGTCCTGGAGGATCCGTAGAAAAATATGGGATTAGGCATATGCCTGGTATTTAATTCCGAAGTCCCAAGCCCAAGAAATGAATTTTTGAAGAAACTTATTTAACTGAAATTATAAGAGTTTTTGAAAATTTAAATGTATTTCAATTTGATGGTATATGGAACGTATTTTGGTTCCGGAGCCAAGTACAAGTTTTATATAGTATATAAGTTATGCCTGTAAAATTTGGCAAGAAATGGAATTCATATGACATGAATCGTACCCTCTGTTATGAAATCTGAAACTTAAAGAGTTCTTGAGATTTTTCTTTGATTTTGATGCTAAACTTGTAGTTTTAGGTGTCATTTTGGCAATTTGATCACACGTGCAAGTACATATGATGTTTTTAGGTTAATATGCGTGTTTGGTTTGGAGCCCCAGGGGCTCGGGGTGAGTTTCGGATGGGGTTCGGAATGTTTGATACTTAAAATTTCTGCTGTCATGGCTGCTAGTAGTGCTCAGATTAATTGTGCATCACGTTCACGTTACCCTAGTTGCGAACGCGTAGAGTTAAAAGTTGAGGGGTCATTTTGATCTTCGTGGAGCGCAGGATGCGAACGCGAAGCTCTGATGGGTTACCCTTCACGTACGCGTTCTAGCCCACGCAAACGCACATGGTTAGTGGGCCTGGGGAGGGGAGCTTGATTTGTTCTATGCGAACTCGACCATTTGATCACGAACATGAAGGACTAAGGAGCTAAAGATCCACGAACGCGGGCCACCTAGTGCAAATGCAAAGGCCATTTGGGCCTAACCCATCGCGAACGCGGCAGGCCCATTGCGAATGCAATGAAGGCCTGCCCAGTCTTTTTAAAACTGTAGCAAAACGAGAACTTAGCCCACAAAGAGCATTGTGGCGATTTAAGGAGGCAAGTTCTTCCTTAAAGTATTGGGGTATGATTCTAAACCTTTTCCTTTCGATTTTCTTCTGAATTTCATCAATCTTCATCCAAAAATCTAGGGTTTTATGGTAGTAAGTGGGAATTAGGGTAGAATTAGGGATTTTTGAATAATTGAAATTTAGACCTCATTTTGGGGTCAAATTTCGAAACTAATTGCATATTCGGGCTCATGGGTGAATGGGTACTTGGATTCTGATCCGAACCTCGAGTTTTGACTAAGCGGGCCCGGGGTTGATTTTTGACGTTTTGGGAAAAATGGTAAAAAGAAAACTACAATTAAGCATTGGGTATGAACTCTTTACCATTTATTGATGTTGTTAAATGAATTTGGGTTAGGTCCAAGTAAATTGGAGGCGAATTCTAAAGGAAAATTAGTGTTTGAGGCTTGAGTTTGGCAGTGGAAGTTCGAGGTAAGTGTTAGGTAGTGTGCCTTATTTTCTATGTGCTTGTGTAGTCTACAACATATAGGTGTGGTGACGAGTATCTACACGTTGGTGTCAAGCATACATGTAAGTCTTAAATTGTGATTGTTATGTTTCTTAATAAGTGCTACAAATTCCGAAATTGTTGATTATCTGTGTTAAGCAAGACTTATGATTATCTTCTTGGTATTTGTTTATTGTTGAGCATTGGTTCCAGTGAGGTTTATTTCTAAAGTTAATTGTTGGTACAAGTTTGGTTATAGCTGATTTCCTTGTCGGGACGTATTTAATTCTTATTGTTAATTCCTTCGCCAGGATGTATTTAATTCTTATTGTTGATTCCCTTACCGGGAAGTATTTAATTCTTATTGTTGATTCCCTTGCCATGATGTATTTATTATTATTGTTGTTGATTCCCTTGCTGGGATATTATTGTTGCTATTGTTTGAGTGAGGAAAGAGTGATAAAGCACGAAGGGTGATGCCGTATATATTTACATTGATATTGATCCATATGGTAAGGAAGAGAGATAAAGCACGAAGGATGATGCCGTGCACATTTCGAATATTTACATGGTGAGAAAGAGAGATAAAGCACGAAGGGTGATGCCGTGCACATTTTTATTATTTGATTGCATTGGTGAAAATTGAGAGTAAAAACATGAAGGGAAATGTTGTGCAATTGTTGCATGTTTGTTATGATTTCTTGTTGTTATCGGTTCAAGTGCCTTAATTGTTTTATTACGTCATTATCGTGGTTCTTTATGTTGATATTCTCCCATAGAATGTTTCCCCTCCCCATTACTTTTGAATTCCTTCTATTACTTTTATTATGCTAGATACTGTTTAATTGCAGGTTATGTGGTTTGTTGTGTCTTAGCCTTGTCACTACTTTGCCGAGGTTAGGCTCGAAACTTACTCAATACATGGGGTCAGTTCTACCGGTGATACACACTTCACACTTTTGTGTAGATCCCGGTACTGGAGCATAAGGACTTTAGCTAAGGGTTGATGCCTTCAGTCTATCAAAGACCCGAGGTAGTCTTGCAGGCGTCCACGGACCTTGGTGTCCCCTTCTTATCTTATTTCTTTTTGTTCTTTTCTATTTCAGAGGCAGACATGCATTTTCTTTGTTCAGACCCTATTTGTAGTTTTCTTAGATAGTCTGTGAGATTGTTACACCAGTTCTGGGCGGTTTATTATTATGAATTCCTATTAGCATTAGCTTAGTTGTTAAATTTCGTTCCTCCACATTATTATTCCATTGTTTATAATATGTTAACTTGCAATTGTTAAGAGATTTTTAAAAAAAATAAAAAGGGTAAATTAATCGGAATAGTTGGCTTGCCTAGCTTTCACTAATATGCGCCATCACGACTCCCGAGGGGAGGGAAAACTTGGGCCGTAACAACTTCACTTCTCCTTCTCCGATTGCTAGCCGGGGAAACAGATGGTCTACTACTAGTGCCACGACCACCACCCCTGCTACCAACTCCAGCACTACTAAGTGTAAGTGGTGTCTCATCTTCAATTTCTAATTCATTATCTTCTATACTTTAATCTCCTTGTAATTGCCATAATCTATACTATTATTAGGTGATGTTTCAAAAATATGCATAAAGTCATTTAAATTACTATTAGAAGTTAAAGTAATACCTATATCCCTATTAACAACCTTATTACAAGCTCATTTTGCAGCATTAAATATATTGTAAAAATTTAACTACTAATTAAAATTAAATATATAAATAAAATATTTAATACAAGAAAGAATTGGAACGAGTATATCGAATTCCGCAACTCAGATGTTATCACGAACAAACTCATTTGTTCAAACTTCAAATAATACTATAAATAAAATTTAAAAAAAAAAAATGAGAGCCAAATAATTGATTGCAATTTAGATGAAGAATGATAGAATGACAATTGAGAATTTGAGTTTGAGAATTGAGATATGAGTGAAGAAATAAAGAAGATGGGGTCTATTTATAGTTTTTCAAAGGGCTAAATTAGTAAATAATAAAAGTATTATTTTTAAAAATTAAATACCCAAAATGGCTATTCTTGCAAATTAGCCATTGGGCGACGGTCAAAATGACAGCTGACGTTACCAACAGTCAACTTTATGGATAAAAAAAGTTGAACTAGTAGATTGAAGCGGTCCGGGCCGGTCCGATTAACCGGTTCCCAAATGACATGACCTTACCGTGTCAAACCGGCCCGGTTAACCGTTATCAAACTTCTACCCAACATAGGCCAGTTCTCATCCCAACCAAGCCCTGCCCGAGCCCCTTACTACCAGTCCGGACCAGTATCTAAAAGTGGTCAGGGTTGTTTTAGAACCGGGCCAGCTCAGCCCATTTGACACCTTTAGATGAAAATGCAAGAGCGATGGTTTTAGCTATTTCTAATTGGCGGCGGAGGAGGAGGAAGAATGCAGGTAAATGAGGCTTCTTAAGTAGAGAGTGGACAAGAGGTTTAGAGTCTGTTTCGGTTGACTTCTTTTAAGTGCTTTTAAGATAAAATAGCTTTTAAGTCATATTGTAGTATTTGGATAAAGTAAAAAAGTGTTTTTAAGCACTTGTTTTTATCATAAAATGATAAAAATAATCCAAAAGCCAAAAACTAGAATTCCTAAGTTATGACTTTTGGTTTAAAAATCACTTACAACAAATCCATCCAAACGGGCTCTTAATCTTGGCCAAACATTTCTGGAGTATTATTTGCCGAAACCAAATTACATCTATTATAATCTGGCTTTAGAACAAGACTATCAGAAGATGGCCTAAAGTTTGCTGGTTCCGTAGATTCATGTGTCCAAAGTTTCATGTTAATTTGGCTTTAATGTAGAGGTTCCATGCCTATGTGAATCATAGTCAAGAAAGAATCTAATATGCAACAAAGTAAAGAGGAGAAACATAGAGAAAAAATTAAGCTGAACACAAACATACATTAACTAAATTTATAGCTCTTGATTACTGAGTATTTATCATAGAATTATCTTACAAGAAGGAACTGGAAAAGCTCCTCTTTCATCATCCTCGTCATTAGTCATCACTAACACCATCAACAGAGCAGTATAACATTCCAAATTACTCTCATATTGATCTTAAACCTCCTTTCCCCGCCTTCCCTCCAACCACTTTCCCATAATAATCCAACCCATATTATAATATTACAACATTCGATTCCCGTATTTCAATTTGACCAAACCCCATAGTTTTTCCAATTTTATATATTCATATCTTACAAAATTTTGAAGAAAAATTAAAATATTTAAACGCATTCTTTCTAATTTTCTCAAATTTCAGACCTTTTCATCTCTCCATATGTCTAAAAATTATTCATGGAGAAATTAAGATCCAAAAAAGTTGAGAACTTTTGTCCGCATATATTCGGGTCGGGAACGTTAAAACCGGATCCGCTAGTATTCAAGTCGGAGCAAGCGCCTCAAATCTCTAGTGGCAGAGTCATCAAAGGACTTGAAATCTTCCTGCTTTTTGTTGAAAAATGAGGGCAAGGGAAGAGCTCTAGGCGATGGCGAATTTGAAAATGCCGAACCGGCATACACGTCAGCCGATGATAACCCGACCCGGATTTGCTTGGGCAGCATTTCCGGTTGAACCAGCGAATTCAAAGACTCGCCTCTCCTCAGAATCGTCACCCGACCCATTTCTAGGCCGTCGTTGTGAGCCTGTCTCAACTCCACGGCGCTCGCACATCTCCTCGTGATCGACGGCGGCTCAGGCTGGTTATTCGGCTTCTTCTTCTCCGTTCTGACAACCGATTTTCTGTTCCTGGGATCAAAATAGCCATTTCCGTTTACAAAGTTGTTTCTCCGGGGATGGAACGCCGACGGCGGAACTCTGAACCTTTCAATTAAGATATCCTGTGGCCGCAAAACCTCCGTTCCCATATTTCCGCTCAAAAATTGAATTTTTCCAACGAAATGCAAAAATGAATTAAACTAATTTAGAAGCATAACGGAGAAAATGATTAGGAGGAACGAAAATTAACAGACTTGCCGGAAATGGGAATCAGGAATGAGAACAGAAGCTTTTAAATTAGTTTTGATTTTTCCAGTTCCTTGTGATAAGGAAGGAGGAAAGAATCTCTCTTTTTGCTCTATCAAGGAAAAGGAAAAACAGTTTTGATTTGTTCTGCTCGGTTTAGATTGAAGAATTGGGTGGGGATGGTAGAAGATTTAAATACAAAGGAGGGAGAGAAAGAAGATTAGAGATGTGGGAGCGAGAAGCGCGCGGCCGGGGGTGGGGGGGGGGGAGGGGGGTTGATAGATTTATCGGGCTGGTGGTGATTATTTTTTCTTTTTTCTTTTGAAATATTCTGGTTTAAAAACTAGTCCTACATGGATTTTAATGAATAAATTGTTATGGGAAGGTTGATATCACGTTAAGTATTTTATTATTTATATTATATAAAGAATAATAATAAAAACCGAAATTAAATACTGCATCAAATATTGCGCTGCGGTCATGTTTGCTAATACTCCAAGCAAATGATCTTTCAAGAGTTTTTCCCAAGTGTATAATACATAGTTTGTTATAGAAAATTTTACAATTAAGTGTATAAATTAATTGGTAGCAGTCGTATTTTAATTTCATTTTTTAATTATATTAAATTAAGAGTACTCATAAATTTATATACTTGGTTGCAATTTGTATTAGGGTAAATTTTTTTCCCATGGTTCCAACGGAAAGAAGAAAGAGGGGGGTATTGGTTGGACCGCGTTGTTTGATTTTTTTCATTTTTAGTGGTTGACATAAGCTCAAATTAAGAGTACTCATAAATTAATATACTTTTTTTTGGCTACTTCATGCTCTTGTCATTTTTGGTTTCTCATTTATTTCGTTACCAAAAAGAATTCTATTAGCTTTTGGTTTTGTCGATAATATCTGCTATGTCAGTTAGGGTCTGGACGACTGGGCGGTGGCCATTGGGCATTCACAGCCTCTAATTTTCTTTTTTTGTTTATATAATTTTGTTCTACTTAGATAATGATATAGTAAGTGTTCTATTTTTCCAAGATCGAACTACTTAAACACACAAATATATATATATATATATATATATATATATATATATATATATATATAGTCTAGCACTAACTATGTCATTTAGGAAAACGTGCGTTGTTTTCATGCACGTCACCACGTAGTTTAGGAAGAAAAAAAATGCATGCACGTAAATATGCAGAAATTTCCGAATTTTGGGCATAGAGATCCGGGAAGAGGGAAGATTCAGGTTAACAACATGACAACCACTATTTCCCTCTTTCCGTTTCATCTCCTTCTCTCCTCTTTCATTCATTAGCAAAACTCCCCATTTTTGGTTTCTCTGGAATAGGCTCTCCCCTGCCCGGGCCACCCAGGATTCAGGTTATTTGGCGATTCGATGCGATTCATTGTTCTTTACCTGAGAATCCATGAAAACTACTCGTGAACCTTCAGCTTCTCCATGGTATCTTCAATAGTCTGATTTTAATTTCTCTTCTTACCATTTTTGTTAATTTTCATTATGCAATTTATGAATCTCCCTTTTATTGGTTATACCATATTCAGGCAGTTAGGCAGCTGCTGCCTCTTTTTCATTTTTTGGTTTGGGTGGGGGTTCAGGGAAATGTTGTAGATGTAGCTAATTTTTAATATTAACCAGATGGTTAACTATGCATAATATGTTTCTAATCCAGACTTACATCCGTGTCATTGTCATGCAATAAAATATGTACAAGAATTGGATAATATAGATAAAAACCTATTAGTATAATAAGAACTATTTTGGATATATAAATGGAAATGCTCTTTGCTGTGTGTGTGGACAACAATTACATTTCAAGCCACTGTTGTCTTTAATGTGTTTGACCCCCGGCATCCTTCCCTCCAAGAACTTTCCACCTTCCTCTTGGGGAGACTCGAACTCACAATGTGTTTGATTAAATGACTCGTCGAAATAACTGATAGTTCTAATTGTGTTAACAGTGAGATTCCCTGCAATGTCAGTGAAGGAATCCCAGAGAAGGAGCTTCCGAAGATGGGGCAGAATAAGCTGCTTTTTTGTGCTTCCATTTCTATCTCTGCTGAAGGTAAAATTTCTTTAGGTGGATGCTTTCTTGCTCCTATTACTTCTCTACAGCTAATTTCTTTTACCTTTTTAATATGCGACATTTCATCATGTTATGCTAGAATTGCGGTGTCTCACTATTGTGGAAGGAGAAGTAGACAAGGATTTAACTGGAGAAGTTTTGGACAAGGTTCAATTTCGAGATGATTTAACTGGAAAAGTTATTAAAGATAATGAATATGAGGAGTCTACAAGAGATGCTTCCGAAGATGGATCAGAGTCTGAAACAACTTCCAAGTCCAGCACTTCAGATTCAGATGGAAAATTTCAATCTCAGTGGAAAGGATTCATTAAAAGACTAAAGATTGGGTCTTCCATACATTTGCATACTTTCCATCCTATCATACCTTCACTGCCTTCTATTAAGATGATAGCGAAAAGGAAAACTAAGAGTACAGAACAGAACATGCCAATGGTGCCTGCTCCTAACCTAGATACTGATTTACGTCACTGCTTTCAAGCGCACTGGAAAAACTTCTTCCTCTCCGACCTTCAGAAAGCTACTGACAACTTTAGCCGTGGTATGATGATTAGACAATTTAATTTTATCGTAGTCCCTGCAACTAATTGAATCTTAGGCAGCCAACATGAAAGCAAATATCACTTTGAGCGTCAAAAACAACTCAAAATTTTAACTTTCAACTGCTTTTGTGCTATGGGCTTGTTTGTATCTTCCATTTATTTACCAAATTACCAGATTAAAAACCATATTGTGATGCTCATTATTCTTTATGTCGTTCTCAAAGAAAACTTGATCGGTGAGGGAGGTTCATCCGAAGTATATAAGGGACATCTTGAAGATGGCCAACTAGTTGCAGTTAAAAGGCTGATCAGGGGAACTCAAGAGGAGATGGTAGCTGACTACTTATCTGAGCTCGGAATTCTAGTACATGTTGACCATCCAAATGTTGCTGGTGTTATTGGATATGGAGTTGAAGGAGGGATGCACCTTGTCCTTCCTCTATCTCCACATGGGAGCTTAGCAACTCTGCTTAATGGTCTGTTCACTATATCTTCATTTGATTTATTCCTTTTGTAGATTTTAAACAGTGAATTACTTTTCTCTATTATGCATTATTCTTTTCAGGTGAAAAGGGTAAGTTGGCTTGGTGCCATAGGTATAATATTGCTCTAGGCACTGCTGCTGGCCTTGCGTATCTCCATGAGGGCTGCCGGAGGAGAATCATCCATAGAGATATTAAGACAGCTAATGTTTTGCTGACGGAAGATTTTGAAGCTCAGGTACTTCTTTGAACCAGTGCTTATGATTTTAAAAGCCATTGTATTATGTTTTAAAGTTGCTTTGCTGTCTGGCATTTTAGTAGCCTTCTGCAATACTTGAATGTCGTTTGTCACAATACCTTCATCATTCTGTACTTGTCCCAAACATGAAGTTTTCTTCGAAGTGACAGAACACAATAATATTTATTGTATTGGGGTTTGTTTCTGTTTTATTTATGCGCTATTTAAGCTGCACTTCTCCAGTCAGGAAATCCATAGTCCATGAACTTCTAATAGAACTATATAACCTATAGGGTTTTATTTTATTTTTTTCAATTTGCAGCATTTTGTTGCTCAGCTTTTGGTTTTCTGCAGATATCTGATTTTGGACTTGCAAAATGGCTCCCTGATCAGTGGACACACCTCACTGTATCTCAGTTTGAAGGCACATTCGGGTTTGTGGAACATAATCTCAACCAACAAAACATATATACTATAATAATCTCCCGTAGGTGACATATCATTTTAAATGCCATGACAGATATCTCCCTCCTGAGTTCTTCATGCATGGTATTGTGGATGAAAAAACAGATGTTTATGCTTTTGGCGTTTTATTATTGGAGCTCATTTCTGGACGTCCAGCTTTGGATGAATCTCGCAATAGTGTTGTGATGTGGGTATGCAATCATCTCGCAATAGGGAGCAAATGTAGTATATTAAGACTGCCACTTCTTCTGGCAACGGATCATGCTTCAACCGTAATTGAAACTTACTATGATCACCATGTTGCAGGCCAAACCATTGCTCCTTAGTAAGAACCACAGCGGGTTAGTTGATCTATCACTTGGTGATGCCTATGACTCGGAACAGATGAATCGTATGGTTATTGTTGCCTCTTTATGCATACAGCAAAATTCGACAGATCGGCCTCATATGAGCCAGGCATGTAATTTGAATCTTTTGGGAGCACATTACTAGTATGAATAATAATAATAGAATGCGGATGGTAGCCTTTTGAAAGTGAAGATTGGGTCTTTCCTGAGATTGTCCAGTCTTCTAGTATCTAAGTTTTTTATGTTCTCTTAATTATAGGAGTATAAAGATACTCTTGAAGGGATAGTCAGTATTTTACTGGAAAAAGAGTTTGCTTCTACTCTGCATAGTTCTAAAAATTTTCAGTGATCCAGAAAACTTTACTGGCAGAGGCAGAACCTCTCATCTGTTTCAATTCAAAGCCATGATAGGTAAAAAAAAAAAGGAAAAAGACAGTTCCTTGATCCTGTTCTTACCCTAGGCTAAACACAAATCTGATGTGAATTACAGTTCCGGCTATATAAAGGGGAAGGGCAACTAAAATTTAGCAGTGCAGTAATTTGAGTTGGGATCAAGTTAATACTAGTATTCTTAAGGATTTGGCTTTCTGAGTTTATTTGGTTCATTTTTTGTTCTCAGTACATAGAGCTTTGTCCAACTGTGCTTGGAAATGTTAGGCTAATTCGAAGAGAACTTGGCACCTCATTCAGTAACATTAACATACCATGCCACAAGGAAGATAAAAGAAGCCAATATACTGTAGTTTCCCAATTAAAAAGGAAAAATTGTAGTAATTTCATTAATTTGATGCATGCCATGCAGGTTCAGGAGATGTTAAAAGGTGGTGGAGGCATTCTCCAAAGAATGAAAACGTTCCAAATTGCCAGCCGTCAAGAGGATATATCCCATAGAGTGAATTTACTGCTCGAGTCGTCCTCACCTAAGTGTAAAGATAATCCAAACCAGCAAAATCAGGCAGTGTAGGGGAAATAATCCCTTGGTGCAATGAAGATCTCTGTTGTGATGTGGAAACGCTGGACATACATCTCACTGCCATGGGGCTGTCGGAATTCACAATACGCAAGTCTGAGTTATTAATGTTCTATTCTACCATAACAGATGGAACCAGAGCTCCTTTGTGAAAAATCTAAAAGGTCTGAGAAATCAAACTGCAAAGTGCAGCACTCAGTGTTTCAAGTTTTGACAGGTTTAGCAGGTTTCTTTAGCTTAATGGGCAGTACTATATTAAAGAAGCAAGAGATGCCAACATAATGTACAGTATGCATAGGAGAGTGATTATTTTAACCCTTTGTTCTGTTTGACTGCATTCAGTAACATCTCACTAGACATTGATCTGTAATGAAATGTGTATACAGCTATGAACTTTAGAAGGTAAACATTACATATACAACACATGCTTTACATCAGCAATTGCAGATTACTTTAATAATTGGATTTTAACTAGGCAACCCTTTGAAAGACAAATTTGTCGCACCCTTATAATGTGAACTTCAGTCCCTCAAGAACAGACACAGATACTCAGGGTAAATGAGTGCTTGATCGCCATCCTCGTTTCCTAAAAAAGATTTCCACCAGTTGTACGGCTTTGGCAGATAATATTTACTAATTGGAAGTTCAAATTGTCAACATCCTATCCATGCCCAATTCATATGAAAAAACAAAGGGGTCTTTACCATGGATCAGCCGAGGGAAAACACAGAAATACTTGCTCCAATTGTTGTATGCTCCAAAACATGTCAATTTTTCACGGTTAAGTAATAAATTGAGGTAAAATTCATGATAAAATTCATATAAAAGATACCCGTGATGCACTATTGATTTTGTGCTCCACCGAATACATGTAAGTACTTTTTGGTTAAGCATTCCATGTTGCCTTGTTTCGTGAATGTACATAATCATTTAAGTAACTTTCATGCTCCGACAAATTAGGAACTACTTTTGCTAGAAAATTATCTACTTGTTCTACTTCTTTAATTTTTGAGTGTACTTCACATAAACTATTGGTCCACGGAGGCCATGTATTTTGTAATGACGCATATTAATTTTACAATATTTTATCGTTTACTAACTTCATACTCCAGATCATAACTTTGAATATTTCGAATTTATATGTGTGTGTAAGGGTCAAAATCTGATCAAAAGAAGTCCACTTAAGGGAGAACGACCTGGGGTCGGCCAAGCCGTAGTTAAGTTTAGGAAGCAATACACCGGTAAGCATTCCGGCTATGGCTGAAGTCGAGCACTCATGAAGATCGTACGGCTAGTTCGACACTTAGTTATTTTAAAGGATTATTCCACAGGATATCCAAAAGAGGGGGTACACTAGTTAAGGACTGATGGGTAATGAAAGTATTTTATATAAATACTAGGAGAGAGAGCAACAAAAGGGGACAGCCCAAAGATCCAAGAAGAACACACCTTTCGGAGAGGAAATATGGTCCATGAGCTCAGATCCATCGCCAAAAGGAGAAAATATCTTAGAATCTTGGTATTCATCACCAATTCAACCTTCTCAAGAAAATACAGATCTGTTTAGCCCACAGTCGGTGAATTATTTCTGTTGCTATTTCTCTTTTCCATTTGATATTATGTAAATTGCCATCTTCCGTTATATTCTGGAGTGCAAGCGGGGCTATATTGGCCTTTCATGTTCAACTATAATGGTTTATACATGTTTGTGATTCCTAATTTAGAAGTGATTGTCTTTGGCTATGACATACCTCTATCTTCTTATTAAATTCGTTTAACATAAAGGGCCTAAAACTTTTTGGCCAAACAATTTAGCGCCGTCTTTGGGAATTTTCTAGCCAAAGTTTTAGTTTCCTCTAGATCTAAACTCAATTCTAGTTATACCTCCCCTTCTTTGTAACTTCATCATTTTGTTACGAACGCAAATTGGAGGAATTTGTTGGCAAGATCTTGAAATTGCCGAACCAATTTTTAATTTAGACCCTTGCCTGAAATCGAAATTATGTCTGATATCTATACGAAAATTATGCTTCGACGTAGTTATAGTTTTGGCACGTTGTGAATGCAAGCTGTCGGACTAGGACTGTAGTCGTCGCGTATTTAGCACGTCCACAATCCTATCACCATGTTAGTACTAGATAGCAATCTATTCTGTGTGCATACATCCCTCTCCTTCTCGGAAAGGAATAATAACATGTTGCGTAATTCCTAAAAATGACCAAACTCGTCCCACCTGTGTATTGTGGTGTGGCTTATGTTTTCGTATCTGTACGCACTCGGGACTGGATCGGTTTGGGACTTGAACTCAAAGATCCCAACGGGCGAAGTAAGTCATTAGCCCACAAGGTGCCCCAGATTCGACTGATGCCAAATCTAAGTACGAGGCTGAGATCGGATCTGAAACTAGCACTCTTAGTTTATTTCTAATCAGATAGAAGGGATTCATCAGACCCAAGTAGCGGAGAAGGTAAAAACACCATGCCAAAGACCCACGAGATGTCATCCGAGTTCGATGGATATCAGCTCAACGAATGATAGCAGCTATGAAGCATAGCCAAATAAGGGAACATGGTTGCTCCCTTCCACTCGTCAACCAATCAGTCGAGGTAACAAACGATTTCATTTGGCTTTAACTTGCTATTTCTTTTCAGAGTGGGGCAGGAACATGGGCATCCTCATAGACACGCGAATAGGGAACAAACGTCATCAAAATAGCAAACCAAGAAAACGCCCCTCGCTATATCATCGTGCAAGCAACGGTCGAGCGAAACTCTCTCTCTCCCCCCCCTCCCCAAATAAGTTAGTACTCAACGCCATAAAGAAGAAGTCTATATAAACTGGGACTGGGACTGGGTCACCAGCCCGAAAAACATACGAATCTCTCCAACATGCAGGCAGAATACAAGTGCATGAAACTCACCTACGCGCTCGTCAAAGACACTATGCGCCGACACAACTATATAAAATTCAATCTCGTACATATATTAAGGCGTCCCGGAGCTTGAGCGAGACATTGATCGCCCGGCCTATAAACTACCTTTCCAAGCCGAGCGATGAAGGGACTAGATAGACTAGGACTCCTCGAATGTATGTACGGACTGTACAACAACATATAGTATTCACCAATAAATGATTAAGCGAAGCAACATACGAAATTCTTACGTAACTCTACCAAGTTTACACATCACGCCAACACATGAAATGTACATTCGACCTCGCTCGAATTAACAAGTCAAATTTGACCTCGCTCGAATTAGCAAGTCAAATTCGACCTCGCTTGAATTAGTAAGACAAATTTGACCTCGCTCGAATTAACAAGTCAAATTCGACCCCGGTCTAATTAGCAAGACAAATTCAACCTCACTATAGTTAACAAGTCAAATTGGACCTCGCTCGAATTAACAAGCTACATTCAACCCTACCAAAGACGTACAATCAAGGACAAATCAGTTATTCTATTCAAAGGAAAAATAGCGTCTTACAAAGGGCTAAAAGGGTCCACCCCAACCCAACTAACTAAGTACTGAAAAAATAAGTACAGAAGGAAAAATTAAGTACAAAAGCTTCACTCAGCATTATCCCCATCCACGTCGTCATCTCTCTCCCTGCTTGGTTCAGCGGCTTCACCTCCACCGTCACCCTCTCCAACAGAATGTTCATTATCAAAGGTAAGCCCGTCATCGAACTCATTGCCTTCATTAGCCTCTGATGTCGTGGGGTCATAGACGCATGCAAGCCGGGCCTCACGCGCTTTAACACGAACTTCTTTGAAAGTAACTTCAGGAACATACCACGCTACCAACAAGGTCTTATATATCCCGCTGAGCCTCAGCCTGGATCCACATCTGGTACAAAAGGGCAAAGAATGTCAACAGAGGCGAATGCAGGAAAATGATTCAAAGCCAATAATCGCGCCTCTTAGCATCGAGAGCATCAATTTGATCACCAAGGCTCAAGACAATTCCCTGAAGTCCACCAATTTGCTCATCGAGCTGCACCTTCCTTAGAGCGGGCTTTTCCATCTCAGCTGATCGTTCATACCTGAGAACGCGGATAGAATCTTCCAGTGCCGCAGCCCTCGTCAAGGCCACTACTCAGGCTCCATCGGCCCTTTCTAGATCGGTCGTCTTCCTTTCCAGCTCGATCACCTTCTCCGCCAATTCAATTCTTAGATCGGCGACTCTGGTGGCACCCTGCTCAAGCTCTGCCGCAGGGCCACCACCTTCGCCTGAATATCAACACATTCAGCGACAACACCCTTTCCCACCTCGAGCTCTTCTTTCTTTAGCCCTAAGAAGCCCCTCGAGTTTGCTGCATCTGCCAATGGACCGCATAAGGTGCTCATCCTTCCGCTCCAACTCCTCCCAAAGGGACTGAAAATTACCGCTCGTATTAAGTCGTGCATGAATCTCACAACACTTGTCATAGTATCGTCGATACTTTGAAACCATTATTTGAAAAGCGGCGGCCCATCTCTCCTCATGGAGGATACTCTCAGTCTCTAAAATGAAAGTCTAAAGAAAGAAAATAGAAAAGAAAGAAAAAGTCAGCAAGAGAGGAAGACGTAAAAAGACGAAAGCAATAAAGAACTCACCCTCAAAGCCATTCCATCTACGCCCGTTGACAGGCCAGCATCACTGATCTCCTAATGGGCCCTGCTTTCAATGGTGGAATAAAGAAGGGAAAATTGGGAAATGAGGCTCACTGTGACCTCCAAAAATTGCAATTCTAAGAAATCTCGATCACACAGGAGGAACCATACATTCTTGCCTCAATTTGAATGAACCCTGGCTCAAACATACTTATCATCAAGGTCATATCTGAAACGGATTCATAATCATCTATAACCATGCCCTTTTCCCTCTCGCTGGTCGAAAAGGGAGTACTGGCCTGTTGTGAAGTCGATGGACCATTCAGAATGATCACAACGGCCTCCGAGCTCTGCCCTCTACCACGGTAGACGCCCCTACGCCATAAACGGGCACCACCTCCACACCCAATCACTATCAGACTCAGACACTACCAACACGGGATCGCCCCTCGAAGGCCCCTCAATCCCGGGTACCCAATCGACCCTTATTTTTCGCATCTTTAATAGAGATTCTTCGCCCATCGTCCCGAGACCATTCGTCTACCAAATTAACTTTGGGAAGCTTGATGAGAACTCTCCCTCAGCCGAGTCCTGGAGGGGCTGTAGCCTATAAAGTAGCAACGGTTTGAACGCTCTCACTTGCAGCCGTAACCGGTGTAGGTCCGATCGAGAGAATCGATTAATAGAAAGCAGTATGAGAGCCCTAGCCCTCATTGTGACCCTACGATAAAAGCTTAAACCAAAGAGGCAATAAGGGGAAGGAAACTACATAACATAGGGAAAAATGACCAAGGGCAAGACGAGAAAACTCACCAGCAAAGGGTCTATGCCCGAATCTCTTATGGAATGACGACCATTCACGAATCCCCATCGAATGAGGCAAAGCATGGCTCATATACTCGCGGATATCAGCGACTAGCGGAGGAGGTTCCTTCTCAGCTACAAAATAAAGAAAAAGAGAAAAAGAAGAATAATCATATCACCGGAAGGGGACAACTAGCAGCCTTTTGAGAAAAAAAATAAAAACTCATGGGCATAATTTCACTCCCCAGGAAACCCGTTAGGATTTGACACCATGTGCTCCGTCCTCACAAAGAACAACATCGCCCAAAAGCGGCGATTGTTCTTACCATCCATCTTCACCACCAAGCCCTTGGCCCTGCGGTGACGAAGATGTATCGTGGTACCCTTGTGAAAACTGGGTACGAAGAGGTGACACAAGTGACAGAGAGAAATCCCCTGGCCATCTAGTTCCGCGTACTTGGTAAGCATGAGGAAGAGCTTGTATATGTACAGAGAGAGTTGAGCCGAGAATACCCCAAAATAGCGATAGAAGTCCTCCGCCAGGGAAGGAAGGGGAAATATGTAACCAATAACGAACAGGTACGCGTAAAACGCGCAATACTCCGGGCGATGTATTTGCAAGACGTCGTTGCCCACAGGTGAGTTCGACATAGTCGGGAATCCTCCATTTAGCCTTGAGTACAGCGAACAACGCATCATCTATTTCCGAAACAAAGGGTTCGGGCTCAAAGCCAGGAAAGTTCTTGAAAGTCTCATCTTCCGCCATGACTACCCCTCTTCATAAAAGGGTATATCAGTTTTCGATGCAGCGACACCGGCTGATCTATTAAAGTTAGAGGATGCACTTGTCATCTCTTTGTTGGTTGCGTAGATGAGGAGTGCTGAGGAGAAGAGGATATAACAATAAGAAACTTTATAGGAAGGGAGACGGAAATACAAGAATTGGAAGAAGGAGAAGGGAGTTTGAAGCTTTTCGAACGATAAAGAAACTCAATAACCCATATAAGAAATTTTCTTCTCTATTATAAGAACAAATGCATCCTGAGCCACAAAACCAAAAACTGTCATATTAACTCCAGAACGGAAGAGGCACAGGTAACGACGTAATGCATCAGAAACGTGTGCCATAATGACGCATGGCAGATTGACGTCATTCGAAGCTGATGTAACTGCCAGGATCAACTCTTAAAGCATCACATCATTATCTCTCCATCAAGGATTCGCACCTCGACCAAGATGCTCAGATTTCTCAACTTGCAAACTGCCTGGGTCTGCCCATCGACCTCGTCCGAAGATGACCTCAATAAGCGGGGGGACTAACGGTATGGGTCAAAATCTGATCAAAGAAGTCTACTTAAGAGAGAACGACCTGAGGCCAGCCAAGACGAAGTCACGTTTAGGAAGAAACACACCGGCAAGAAG
Organism: Nicotiana benthamiana; assembly: GCA_034376525.1. Classification (NCBI taxonomy): domain Eukaryota; kingdom Viridiplantae; phylum Streptophyta; class Magnoliopsida; order Solanales; family Solanaceae; genus Nicotiana; species Nicotiana benthamiana. The sequence goes on from CM067336.1 coordinate 39,422,677, forward strand.
TCCGACTATGTCTGAAGTTGAGCACTCATGAAGCTCGTACGGCTAGTTCGACACTTAGCCATTTTAAAGGATTATTCCACATGATATTCATAAAAGGGGGTACACTGGTTAAGCGCCAATGGGTAATGAAAGTATTTGATATAAATACTAGGAGTGAGAGTAACAAAAGGGGACAGTCTAAAGTTCCAAGAAGAACACACCTTTCGGAGAGGACAGATGGTCCATGACCTCAGATCCACCGCCAAAAGGAGAAAAGAGCTTAGAGTCTTGGTATTCATATGTAATTCAACCTTCTCAAGAAATTACAAATCTATCTAGCCCATAGTCGGGTAAATTATTTCTGTTGCTATTTCTCTTTTCCATTTGATATTATGTAAATTGCCATCTTTCGTTATATTGTGGAGTACAAGCGGGACTATGCTGGCCTTCCACGCCCAACTATAATGGTTTATACTTGTTTGTGATTCCTGATGTAGAAGTGATTGTCTTTGGCTTAGATTTACTCTCTATCTTTTTTATTAAATTCGTTTAAGAAAATGGCCTAAAATGTTTTGGTCAAACAATATGTTGTATACATGCGGTATTTATTAGGTCTGATCATTACTTATTAAGTATGGTTAAGGGTTTTATACGTGCATAGCATATTTTTCATGAAAAAGAAAAACTAGCAATCGGCGGTAGAATTGGTTCTAGTACTAGAAAAAGACAATTCAATTAATGCCGTTCTTAGGGCGGAATATGTAATTATAAGAAGTTTTATTATGTATTTCACACAATTCATTTAATTAAATAAGGTTTATTTTTATTTCATAAATTTATATACTTCAATCTTATACTTTTTGATTTATAAAAATTCGAATTCACAAACAGCGACAGGAACACAACTAATGTCACTTCTGTGACGCGAACAAAAACTTCTCTGTAAGTTAAAATGAAAAAGACAAGGGAATACAAATTACCCACACGACACGGTGGTTTGTAATTTTGGAGCTCAGTCTATAGCAGCCAGCCTATAGGAACTTATCTCTATCTCTTCTGTCAGTTTACTACTTCAAGTCAACTGAATTTAGATTCAGAATTAGATGCTAAAAAACTGGAACACTTCCTCTAACTCAACTGCTTGAACTCATGAACAGCTCTTTGCTGCTCGCTACTTTCTTCTTCCTCTTCATCATAGCTTTTGTGCGCGAATCGTCCAGCTCAGCGATCATCAATCCATCCAAAGCCAAGCAAATTTCATGGAAACCTAGGTATTCTTTTTGCTTCTACTAGTTGTTAATTCCCTGTTTAAAATGGCAAAATAAAATAAATCGTAATTAAAAGTGTTACGTTTTCAATTTTTTAATGAAATTGTTTCTGTTTCGCCAAATAATTTTGACCGTTTACAGAGCATTTGTATATGAAGGATTTCTTACGGATGAAGAATGCAATCACTTGATATCTCTCGTGAGTGTCATTTTCTATTTTATACTGTTTTGATCTTTTTTGTGTTCGAAGCTGAAGTTTGTGTTGACTTTGCGGATTGCGGTAGGCAAAATCGGAGCTGAAGAGATCGGCTGTGGCAGACAATGAGTCTGGAAATAGTAAGACCAGTGAGGTTAGGACTAGCTCCGGAATGTTCATTCCCAAAGCTAAGGTTCGTTGCATCTTCCTTTTGATAAACTTAATTTCACGACTTTAGTGCTATATCTGTCAATAATGTGATTATACAGCTCGAATTTCCATATGTTCACTTGCATTATCATTGTGCTAGTGTTTGGAATTTCAGGATCTTCACTTTTCAAGTTTTGAATGAACATTTTCCATCACTTAGTCTCGTAGGAGATCGTGCTGGGGTTAGATGATCCCCGGTGATAATAGTCTTTGATTCGTAATTCTTCCCAGTTGATGTGTCTGGTAATTTGTAATTTCTCTGCAAGCCACAATTGGGTATCGATCCCCTACTATTTCTGGGTATCCAAATACCGAGTAGTTTGTTTTTTCATACATTCTGGTTTATTTCTTAAACCATGATATCGGTACCAGATACGGGGGAATTGGTTGAAGCAACCTTGTCCACATAGGCCGATCCAGGAATTCAGCTTTATGGGTGTGTGTTTTGTTTTTCTTTTTTTGCAAAGTACCTTAAATATCTCTAAATCATATGTGGTTCCTTTATGTATCAGAGTATTTGGCACATCTTTTACTGATGGTGAACGACAGGTATTCAATCCGCTAGTTCGGAATTCACAATCCGTTGCCTTTGATCCACTTGGCCATACCCACTCCATCCTCGACACAGTTATTGTTGTTTTAATCTAATAATTTGATGATTGTTCCCTCTAATAGTTAGCTGATGACTTGTTACAGGCTTCAGATGGTATCACTTGTTTTAAGACAAAATTATAGCTTCATACTTGATAACTTTTCATTTCCTGTTTTTGCATCTCTGATTTTGTGAAATTTTCTCTCGTCTCTTGTGCTGCAGGATCCTATTGTTTCTGGGATAGAGGAGAAGATAGCAACTTGGACTTTTCTACCAAAAGGTATGAGTTCCACTGAATGATAAGTTCTATGTTAATCTTATCTGAACTCATCAATCGTTAGTTGCAAATTGAAGATTCTCTTTAGTCCGTCACCTATTAACATTGTCATGTACAATATTTACTAACTTCAGGAAAATGTTTGTAGCTGACTGAACATCAATTGAAAACTCCTCCTTTTATACTGTATCATTTGACAGAACCAACTGTGACAGGTTATGCAAATGTTGAGTTTGACTAAGCTTTAAGAGTGTAATAGCATAATGTGGTTAACATCAAAGAGTGCAACCTACTAGAATAAAGGAAACAGATTTAGTTTAAAAACTTATCCCCACACTATTCACTGTTTCATATTGCATCCATTCTCATTCAGAAAACCTATTATAAATTCATGATTTTGAACTGTTGATGATTTTGCTTTATGCTTTCTGCTATACTAAAAGCCGTTAACTTTTTAACTACACATTCTCTAAGGATTAAGTTATTAATTTACCTCTATTATAAGAATTATCTACCTTTTTAAAATTAACTGATGAACTACTTTTTTTACTTGTGTGGAGATATTCGTCGTTCTCTCCATTAAGTTACATCACCATACCTGCTAGTTAGAAATTTTTTGAGACACTACATTAAGTAACTAGAATACGTTATAGTTATTTCTTGCTTACAGAGAATGGAGAAGAAATACAAGTACTAAGATATGAGGAGGGGCAGAAATATGAGCCACACTATGATTACTTTGTAGACGAGGTTAATATTGCTCGAGGTGGACATCGCTTGGCCACTGTACTTATGTATCTCACAGATGTTGAAAAGGGAGGTGAAACTGTCTTCCCTAATGCAGAGGTTAGTTTAAGTTCTATCTACTGTTGATTCCATTCTACTTCTTTACCACGAGTTCAATTATATTAGGCATTCTCTTTATTGGGCTATGAGGAGACCATTTGTCTATCTATTTTAAGATGTCCATTCTTATGTTAACCTTGCAATATCTGCATTCTTTTATTTGTGGGGTTATGTTTAAAGGTGATAAGTTAGTTTGAAGTGGTGGTATTGAAATTTTGGAAGATTAAACCAACATATGGGAACCAAGAACTAAAAGAATATGAGCTTTTTAGTGTCACAATTGAAAGGCACATGTGTACACAGCGGGGAAACTGGCAAATCATGGAGGTCAGTTAGAAAGCTAAATTTTCGCTTCTGTTATGGCATATTTCAGTTGCGGTAAGCCATACTGTTAAAGCCGTGTCTGAGCTTGGTGAATGTTGCATTTTTGCTTGGATATGTGTTGTTTGATTCCTCTTGTTTGTTTATTAGAGGAGTCTGTTTTCCTCTTCTTATTTTTTTTTTCTTAGAGATTTGTTCCTACACATTCGTTACCCAACAAATATTGGAACTTTCTACAGGAATCACCTCGGCGTAGGTCGATGACAGCAGATGACAGCTTGTCTGAATGTGCAAAGAAGGGTATACCAGGTACTACACGATTTAGGATATCTCAGAATTGGTGCATAGTGGTATTTGCTGCGACTTATATATTGTGCATCTGATCTGCTTTTTAACTTTCCATTTTCTTGGAATTTATTAGTGAAACCACGGAAAGGAGATGCCCTTCTTTTCTACAGTCTACATCCAAATGCCACTCCTGATCCTCTTAGTCTCCATGGTGGGTGCCCTGTCATTCAAGGTGAGAAATGGTCAGCAACAAAGTGGATTCATGTGGATTCCTTTGTCAAAACTGTGGAGACCGTAGGAAATTGCAGCGATCGTGATGAGAATTGTGAGAGATGGGCTGCTCTTGGGGAATGCACCAAGAATCCAGAGTACATGCTGGGAAGTGCAGGCCTTCCAGGATATTGTAGGAAGAGCTGCAAAGCCTGTTAACTCATTATACTTCTCCCTCCCAGTAAATCTGAATTTAGAGGCTGACACTTCTACTACGTATTCTCACTGTGCTCTTTTCTCTTCTTCTTGGCGAATGGACGTTTGAGTATTGCATTGCATCTTCTACTTGAGTCAGTTTTTCTCTTCTGTCAGTTTTATCAAACAGCTATATTTTACGTAGTAAATATCAGTTCTGTATTCTTCAACGCAAATGAAAATATTAACAAAACCGTAGATGAACCTAAACATGTGAGTATACTAGTGAAGTTTTCTTCAATTATGCATTTGTATTTGCTAATGGACTTGTAACTTGATCTCCAGACAAAAAGAAAAAAGAAAAAGAAAAAAAAAGGTATTACTCCTTGATAGTATATGGTTGAGAGACTGGGTCTAAAGTTCGTATGACAATACGCGGTGCTTATGAAATTTATTATGACCTCTTATATACTTGTTAGTATTCTGTATTTAAAAATAAATTCAGGAAACTTAAAGAAAACAGAAATGTGGGTGAACCGGAAATAAAAAAATCTGAGCTCACTGAATTCACAGTATTTTCTTAAAGAACTTAATCATCTCCTAAAATTTGAGGTTTATGAGTATTTCCTCCCAGAATAGAATGGATTAACAACAATGGTGAAGTCGTATTTCAAATACCAGTGAACAATAAACACAAATAACGATAGCAAATCACACTTACTTTGTTTTTGTAAGAAAACAATGCAGAAAGTAAGCAGAGATTTCAGAATTTTTGTTAGGAAAATTTGAGGAAATGGCTTGGTATTTATAGCCAACAAGTTGGGTTCAAATGAAGAGGTGCAACTTCTTTTAGGTGGCCTTTCGCATAAAGCGACTATTACGGAAATAGCTATTTACGCAAAATAAAACCAGAGGGAAAATTAAATTACCGTTAGACTAAATATTAATATTTTAATTTTAACATATAAATCTAGTCCAAACCCAAACTCGAGTGACAATAATGCTAGGGATGTTCAAACCGAGCCGGAAAACTATATCAAACCGAAAAATCAAACCAAAGCGATTAAAAAATCCGACTAGGTTTAGGTTGGTATTGAGTAAAAAAATCTGAACCAAACCGACATATAAATATATAAATTTTATTTATATCTTTAAGACTTTATAGTGACTTTTCTTAAGAAAATATAGAAATATTTGGGATCCTCTCATGTATTAATCTTGAAAGCATAAATTAACGAAAAATTATTGTTAGAGGACTAAGAAAATAACTATCATGTGTTACTAAAAAAGTTCTTCCATTAGAATATTTTAATAGATCATATGTTTGTCATTTTTTTTTCTTCATATTTACTAAACATATATTCACTTATCAAAACTTTATCTATAATTTTAACTAGTAAAATTGAAATAATATTCATGTCCATGTACACTCCTAAACATCACAGGACTTACCTTCTTCTCAATCCTTTAAAGCACAAAAAAGTGCAATTATATATAAACCCTCCAGATATATTTTCTGGTTTAATATGGGAAATGTTCCTTGGTAAAGGAGAAATTTTTTCCTCTATTTCCTGTTCACACCACTTTTGAGCCAAAAATCTAACTATACTAATAAAAGGTGACTTACGTCGAAATAAATGAATTAAGAAACTCAGCAGAAGTAGGTTTGATTGATATTAATTATCGAAAGTATTCATAATGAAGAAATGGAGGAATAAAAGCGATGAAGTACAAGTTATTAAGACCAAGGGGAAGTCATTAATCATTAGCGGCCAAATAAGATTGATATCGCTACTAGAGATGCTTGACAACGAAACATAATAAACTCCCCGAGATACATTAATATACAGTAGTACGTAAGGGTATACAAAGGAAATCGAGAAATCGCACCAACTCAATAATTCGAGTCAAACTGTTATGATAGAAAATAAAATCGGGCTTAAGAAAGATATTGGGCTAGCTGAGAATGCAAGTATTGGGCCAAGGCCTTCCCAAAGATTAGTAGACTACGTTTGGGACCCTGGTTGACGGAATTAGTTAAGAGATTTTTTCCTATCTATACCATATACCAAATTTTAATGCAAAAAATGTTTATAATTTACTTTTACCCATGTTGTCCACATTTTCACTACAAAATATATACCAATCTAAAATTAGGTAGATTTTCCCATAAAAAGCGCGCGAAATTATAGGAACCATATCTGTGTGTGATCCTATCATCATTAAATTCGAATTTTGAAACGAAATAAAATCTCATTGCTGCGTCGAAGATCAATCTTGGAGAACACTCTCGCTCCCTGAAGCTGATCAAATAAATCATCAATGTGAGGCAAAGAATACTTATTCTTAATTTTTACCTTATTCAATTGCCTATAATCAATGCACATTCTCAGTGTTCCATCCTTCTTCTTTACGAACAGAATCTGCGCACCATAAGGTGATACACTAGGCCTAATGAACCTTTTATCTATGAGTTCCTGAAGTTGCTCCTTTAATTCCTTCAACTCCGCAGGTGCGATACGATACAGTGAAATAGAAATGGGCTGAGTGCCCGGCACCAGATCATTACCAAAATCAATATTCCTGTACGGTGGCATGCCCGGCATGTCTGCAGGAAACACATCGAGAAAATCTCTCACAACTGGGAAAGAATCACTACTAGGAGTCTCAGCTCTGACATCCCTCACAAATGCTACGTATGACAATTCCCAACCATACGCTGGGCCTTCAAGAAAAATATCACTCTACTAGGAAGATAATCATTCACACCACGCCACTCAATTCGTGACATACCCGGCATGGCCAAACTGACTGTCTTAGCATGACAGTCCAGAATAGCACGACACAGAGATACCCAGTCCATGCCCAAAATGACATTAAAATCCATCATTCTCAGTAGCAATAGATCCACTTGGGTATCCAAACCCCTAATAGTCACCATACATGACGGATACACATGATCTACAACAATAGTATCGCCCACCGAGTTCGATACATGAACAGGTAAAGCAAGGAACTCCTGGGGCATGCCCAAATTGTTGGAAACACGTTCTCAAGGCTTTATACTAAAACGTGTGTTCTTATGTGTAGGTTTTGATGAATGACAAACAAGCGCAAATTGATATATGACGAAGTTCAAGTACAAGCGCACAATTGGTGGATAACGAGATTCAAGCACAAGACAAAGTTTTATAGTTTAAATGAGTCGCTCTTAATTATGATCTTGATCCGACAACTTGACTCATGACATGGCTTCTCTCATAAAATTATTTTTACAAAATCATGCATATTTAATTTAATGCTAAATGATTTAAAATGATGCATATTTACTTCAGTCAAAATGATTTTTAAACATGCCTCTAAAATCTGGACTAAGATAATCGATTATGTACTTATGATAATCGATTATGTTAAGCCAAGACTTCATGACAATCGATTGTGAACTAATGATAATCGATTGTGTTAAGGCAGTGAGCATCAGGTTTTTCAAACCTGCATGACAATCGATTGTGAACCTTATGACAATCGATTGTGATGAGGCAGTGTACATCAAAGTTTTTCAAAACTCAGAATTATCAATTGTGAAGCTAATGACAATCGATTGTGAAGAGACAGTGTCCATCAGATTTTTAAAAGTCACAAAATAATCGATTGTGAACATATGACAATCGATTGTGTTGAGGCAGTGTCTTCCGGACTTTTTCAAAATTATTAAATAATCGATTGTGAGTATATAACAATCGATTGTCAAGAGGCAGTGTCTGAAATGTTTTTCAAAGTCTGATAAATAATCGATTGTTAACATTGCACAATCGATTGTGAAGCTGACCGTTATCGTAATATTTTTAAATACCGTCAGGTAATCGATTGTTGATTTTGTACAATCGATTGTTGAAATTAAAATCTGGAAAAGATTTTTTGAACGTTGCTGAGTAATCGATTGTTGATTTTATACAATCGATTGTTGAAATTAAAATCTGGAAAATATTTTTTGAACATTGCTGAATAATCGATTATTGATTCTGTATAACCGATTGTTTTACGTAAAATCTAGAAATGATTTTTTGAACGTTGCCAATAATCGATTGTTGATCTTGGATAATCGATTGTTAAGCGTAAAATCTGGGATTGATTTCTGGAACGATTGGCAAACAATCGATTGTAGCTTCTTGACAATCGATTATCACTCAGTAAAATCAGCAACTCTTAATTGGCAATTAGGCAACGGTTATGCCAAGTTTTTCAACTATAAATACAGCTTCATTTCAGTGTTTTAAACACAATAACACACAATAACTGATCATTCTATTGCTATAAGCTTGCATACTATTGTTTATCATTTTATATTCATTTCATAAAGCTTTTGAGAGCCAAAGTCTTGTCGATAGTTGTTGTGATCTTGAGCTTACTTCCTTTACTCATATCTACTCATTAAGGAGTGCTTTGTTTGAGTGTTTAGTGTTTTGTACACTTGTAAGAGAATTGTGATTCTCTTGTTGTAAGGAACTTGTGTTTCCTTGGTTGAAGTCTTGGAGTGTTGTATCTCCGAGCAAAGGTGTTAAGGCTTGTGTCCTTAAGTTGTAAAGGTTTGTTGAGCACCCGTAAGCTTGACAAGTTAGTGGAAAATCTCGAGAGAGTCTCTCGGGAACTGGACTAGCCACGTGTTGTGGTGAACCAGAATACATCGGTGCGTACTTTATTATTTATCGCACTTATTTACTTCCTGCAATTTTTTAATTCCGCAAAGTTTACGCTAATTTTTATTATAACGCTGTTCACCCCCCCCCCCCCTCTAGCGTTAAGCGTATTATCTAATGCAAACTCCACTTCTTATCCCTTCACAATTCGAGTCCTTGGCCAATGCAAACTCCAACCCTTATCCTAACTTAGGATTAAGTTCTCTTCACATAAGTAGAATGTCCTTCTTATCCCAATGCAATCTTTTTGATTATGATCAAAAGATATTGATGTGTGATCTTTGGTGTATTATCTTCCTCATGTGCTCTGCATGTGCCCCTGTTGAATCAGACTGTGTAGTACAAGATGGACCAGGTCCTTTTATCATTTCATTTATCAATCTTCAAAACTCATATGAAACTTGGACCAACAATTTCCCCCTTTTTGATGATGACAAACTATGTGCTTATTATGATCAGGAACCTGTAGACTTAGCTAAAATCAACACTTAGAAAATCATTTATCTTATCATTAAGGAGGTCAGATTTAGGTCACAAATATCACTAGTTCAGAAAATTTATTTTTAAGCACAATATCTTCCCCCTTTTGGCATCATCGAAAAGTTGCATAAATGATGTGAATTCTCGAAGTTAATATCTATCATGGCCACTAGGGCAACTGCAAGCGAACACATGTTCAAGTTAATCAAAAATCATCTCAGAAATAACTATTTAGAACAAGATTAACAAGAACTAGAAAAGTTTCATTCATTGATTACAGAGATGTTCCTACTAAGCAGTCCACAAAAAGAAACATAAAACTTCCAACCATGAGAAAAAAAACGACAAAAAAGACCAAGAACCATATAAACTTTTCATTGAAGGGGGGAAACTAGACTGGAACCTGGACACAGGACTCCTAAGGCTTGATGAGCTAGAAGGTTTGACTTTTAGTAGGTTAAGCATTTGTTGTAACATGCCTTCATTCTTGTCCTTCTCCTTGGCAAACTCAGCTCTAAGTCCATTTCTTTCTCCCTCCAATTCTGCCACTCTGTATTAATCCTTGCTATTTCAGCATCTTTCAGTCCAATCTCCTGAACTAAGGACCTGACTTTGCTGTTTACAGGAGTTTTAGCTGATGGACCAGGTTCAACAAGAACAGTACTAAGCAGATAGTCACAGCTTTGAGTCTTGATGCCAAAGTGTTCCTTGCTAGATGCCATCACCCAATTCTTCAAGGGAACATGTAGACGTTCAAGCACTGTAGTCAGAATAAATCCATAGGGGATGGCATGGGCATTTGAACCATTGATTACCCTTTCCAGCAACTTCACCATGAACACAGGCCAGTTGATTTGCTTACTTTCAATCAAGCACTGCATGAGGTTCCTTCTTTCTTGTCTGGGCAGGAGGCATTTGTTGAAAAACTCAAAGAGCACCTTGTGCTCAGGCCTTATCTCACTCTTTTGCACTGCCCTGGCCTTAGGCACTTCTGCCTCTGATGTGGTATCACAAAATTTTCTTGTAATCTGAAGCTCTGAAGGTAATCCATCTAAACAAGGCCATCTTTTGTGTAATCATCATATCCTTCACAGTGGATATTCAAGATCTCACCCAACTTCTCAGCATTAAACTTTACCTTGACTCTTTTAACAGAACTTGTCACCACACCATTCTTCACTGACCCATTTTCCATCAACTCAACCAGTTCCTTCATAGCTAGTTTTCCATTCAACCTAATGACCATGTCCTTCAACCCTTGAGATTCTAGATATGTGAGAAGCCTCAACATGCCTGGCTTCTCCAGGTCTTTCAGCAGCCTACCCTTCAGAATTTTTCTTTTGCCAAAATTGGAAAATCGATCATGTTCGCTCTTAGAATCATCTTCTTCTTAATCATCACTTTATTCTTCTTCTACAACCTTTTTCACCTGTTTGCCTTTCGAAGCAGATCTTGTTCTCTTTGTCAGGGAGGGCTCAGCAGGTACAGCTTTGGAAGACTTCTTGGAAGAAGTCTTAGTCTCCGTGTATTTTGCAATAGGAGCCTTCTTAGTTTGTTTTGCTGGATGGACATGTTCCATCGCCTCTTCGTCCACCTCAGCCACAGTTTTTGAACTCTCACCAACCTTCCCCTTTCCTTTTTCTAGTCTTTTCTTCTTACTTTCTTCCAGTGCCTTCTTTAACTCAGCTTCACTTTCTCTCACCTTCCTCCTTGTTGTTCTAGCCTTAGTTGCAATCTTGGGAGATGCAATTTTGGATTTCTTTGATGGTTTTGCGGCAGCAGCAGTTTTAAGGGAAGCGGACTTTCGTTTCTTGGGGTCATAGCTATCCCCCAACTTCTTCATCAAGTCAGCCAATGTCTCCTCCACTGATGGACCAATTTGTTTGTTTAAATCTACCAACCCCTCAGCAGCTTCCCCATATTCACTTCCCCCTGAATGTGATACCCCACTACCCCCACTTCCACAGATAGATAACACCGTCTTCCTCCTTTTCTTCATTTGTTCTACAGACTTATACCCAGAAATGTTCTTAACTTCCCCCGCCAAAACATATCGATTCTCTACTTTTTCATCTACATCTGCTGAAACAAAACAAGATTTTACCTCTGTTGGATATTCTTGAGGCGGAGAAATTTTAGAAGACCCAGGTTCAATTTCCTTGCTTGCAGAAATGTATATATCCGACTCAGAGCTGGACTCAGTGACCTCTGCTTGGGGTTCCTTCTTTTGACTTGCTTTCAGCTTCTCGTTTAAAGTTTTTCTTAAAGGTCCAGCTGCCACTGCTTTTCTAGCTATCATTTTTGTTAGACGAAACCTTTGTTTTGGGGATCAATAGGAAAGGTAGAGGATGAGGTGGTGTTGGGTGACACAGGTGGTGGCGTTCCTAGATTATCTTGAGGATTAGTCATTTTGGGTGGTGAATTTGTGGAAGACTCTAAGAAATCTTGGGAAATATTTGAGGATTTTGGAGATGAAGGAGATGATCAGAGGTTTTAGAGGCTAATGACGGTTATGAGTTGACTTAAGAAGCCTTTTAAAGAGGGCAATTATTTCATCAGAAAAAGCACTTTTCAGGCGTCGGTAGGAGTCTAATCAGTGTCGATTTCTAGTCTCCTTATTAATTAGAAATGCTAAGGTTTAGGAAAAGAGTTCCGTTATTCTTTATAGATCTAATTACAAGAAACTGGTTCAATTGGCTTCCAATGGATAGAATTTTGAGACGATTGGAATTTCTAGGACTCTTGCTCATGATTGAAAATTAAATTTTTCTAATTGTGCATAGTATAGAAACATACCTGACTTTCCTCATGTGTACATATTAATGAACCAGGTTCTTCGTATGACACTTTTCTTGATCATGCCTCAATTGTCAGAATAAAACATTTGTAAGAGATTGGTGAATAACATAACCACATGTCACAGGAGTATACTTATTTATAAGTGTTTAGCTGAGTAGGAATTAGTCTAATCTTCACAGATTTAAGAACTACTAACCAAAAATAAATAAATTTCCACTTTTTATTTTTATTTTTTTTCATTGTGCATTCTGAACATGACCTCTCAGGTGATCTCAATCATCCCTAATTCCAACTTGTTCCTCTCAAAGTTTACTCTACTTAGTGCCTTGGTGAAGAGGTCAGCTATTTGTTTATCAGTGGCACAGAATTCTATGGAAATTAGCCCCTTTTCATAGTTGTCCCTTAAGAAGTAGTGTCAAACATCTATGTGCTTAGTCCTCTTGTGATGAACGGGGTTCTTTGTCATACTAATTGCACTGGTGTTATCACAAAAAATAGGTATGCATACCACTTCAATTCCAAAATCTACCAAGTGTTTCTTGATCCATAGTAGTTGAGTACAACATGAGGCAGCAATAACATATTCAGCTTCAGCAGTGGAAAGGGCCATTGAATTATGCTTTTATGTAGCCCAAGATACAAGACAGGATCCTAGTAAGTGTGTCATACCTGAAGTACTCTTCCTGTCTACTATGTAACCTGCATAGTCAGCATCAGCATATCCAATTAAGTCAAAATTACTACCTTTTGGATACCATAATCACAGATCATTTGTGCCTTTTAGATATCTCAATATTCTTTTGACTGCAGTCAAGTGTGACTCCTTTGGATTTTCTTGGAAACGAGCACAAGTCCTACACAGAAAACAATGTCAGGTCTGCTGACAGTAAGATACAGAAGTGAACCAATCATACCCCTGTACAACTTTTGATAAACTGATGAACCAGGTTCATCAGCATCAAACTTTGTGGCAGTTGCAATAGGAGTATCTATTTCTTTGGCTTCTTCCATTTTAAATTTCTTGATCAGTTCTTTTGTGTACCTATACTGATGAATCATGGTACTGTTTGGACTTTGTTTGATTTGCAAACCTAAGAAGAAATTGAGTTCTCCCATCATACTCATTTCAAATTCACTGCCCAATAGTTTTGCAAAATCATTGCTCAACCTCTCTGCAGTGGCCCCAAAAATTATGCCATCGACATAAATCTGAACAACTAGAAGATCTTTACATTTTTCCTTTAGGAACAAAGTACTATCAATTTTACCTCTTTTGTACCCATGCTCCAGAAGGAATTTTAACAATCTTTCATACCAAGCTCTTGGGGCTTGCTTGAGACCATAAAGAGCCTTGTCCAGTTTGTATACATGATCAGGAAATTCTTTGCTTTCGAATCCAGGAAGTTGCTTCACAAACACTTCTTCTTTGAGATAGCCATTTAGGAAAGCACTTTTCACATCCATTTGATGAAGAGTGAATTCCATATGTGCTGCAAAGGCTATGAGAGTCTAATTGCTTCAAGTCTGGCAACTGGAACAAAAGTCTCATCATAGTTAATGCCTTCCTCTTGACTATACCCTTGAACCACCAACCTTGCCTTATTTCTTGTAACCGTTCCATCTTCACCCAGCTTGTTTCTAAAGACCCAATTTGTCCCTATGACTGGCATGTCCTTAGGTCTTGGAACCAAGTTCCAGACTTTGCTTCTTTCAAACTGATTGAGTTCTACTTTCATAGAATTTATCCATTCTGCATCTTGTAAAGCTTCACTCACATTCTTAGGTTCAATCAGGGACAAAAATGCATCAAATGCACAAAGATTCTCCAGCTGTGATCTAGTCTTGACTCCAGATGTGGGATTTTGATTATGTTCTCAATGGGGTGAGAACTCAAGTACCTGTGAGATTTTCCCACTAGCTGGTTTCTGCTAGCTTCTCCTTCATTGATATGTTGTAGAGGCACAAGTTCAGGTACAGGTTCCTTTAGAGAATTTTGTGCATTTTCTCTCAGATTCGTTCCCCCTGTCAAGTTGCCCCGGGTAAAAGGACTTGTTCCATTACTTGTTTCTTCCTTGGATGCCTCCTTAACTTGTGTTGTAGCTTTAGTCAGTTGTCTCACCAGTCCAATGGCTTCATCTTCATGTTCCTGTCTCTCATAAGAGTGTTAGTTTTATCAAAAATAATATGTACACTTTCTTCTACATATAGAGTTCTTTTGTTAAATACTTTATAAGCTTTGCTATGTGAAGAATATCCCAAGAATACTCCCTCATCACTTCTGGGATCAAACTTACCAAGAAAATCTTTGACATTATTGTGCACATAGCACTTGCAACTAAAAGCCCTTATGTGGGATATATTTGGTTTTCTCTCTTTAAATAACTCATAGGGAGTTTTCTCTACTAGTGTTCTGGTCATACACCTGTTTATTATTAGCATGTTGTATTTATTGCCTCTGCCCAAAAGCTATGAGGTAGTTTACTGGAAAGTAACATAGTCCTTGCCATATCCTCAAGGGTCTTGTTCTTCCTTTCAACTACCCCATTTTGCTGAGGAGTTCTAGGGGCAAAGAAATTATGATCTATTCCATTTTCATCACAAAATTCAACAAACTTTGCATTTTCAAATTCAGTTCCATTGTCAGACCTAATGGATGCAAATTGATTTCCTAATTGTTTCTTGATTTTTCTAACAAGAGCTGTGAACATTTCAGATGCTTCATCTTTAGAAGTTATAAATAGCACCCTGGTAAATCTAGAGAAATCATCAACCAACACCATGACATATCTTTTACCACTTCTGCACATGGCTCTCATTGGACCACAAAGATCCATATGAACCTGTTTCAACGACTTGGACGAGATTACCATTTTCTTAGTTTTGAAAGATGACCTTACCTGACTCCCCCTTGCACATGCCTCAAAAACTTTGTCTTCATTGAACTTGATATTAGGTAGCCCTATCACCAAGTCCTTGGAGACAAATTTGTTTAATTGATTTAGACTAGCATGACCAAGTCATTTGTGCCAAAGGAGGGGATCATTTATTAACACACTCAGACAAGTGAGTTCATTTTCAGAAAGAGTTGACAAATTTACAATGTAAATATTGTTAACTCTTCTTCCCTGCAAAATAATCTTGTCTGTAGTAAGGTTAATCACAAAACATTTTAAGGAAGTGAAAGCCACTAGGTTACCTCTGCCACACAGTTGTGACACACTTATCAGGCTATATTTCAAGCCATCTATCAAGTAGACATTCTCAATGGAATGAAAGTCTGTCTTTACTACCTTTCCAACCCCAATGATCTCACCTTTATTTCCATTTCCATAGGAGACATTGCCTCCTCTTAGGTTCTCAAGTGAAAGAAACTGCTCATTGTTACCAGTCATATGTTTTGAGCAGCCACTATCCATGTACCAAATTTGGTTGCTTCCTTTCACTTGTACCTGCAAAATGAAATCAGGGGTTAGTCTTAGGAACCCAAACTAGTTTGGGTCCCTTTCTATGGGCAAAAGGATGAATTAGATTTTTATTTTCCCATCCAGGCAATTTGTGTTTTTCTTGAACAAAACGTTTGTTCCTTTGACTAGACTTTTCTTTTGCATTACATTCATTTTTGTAATTGCCAGTCTTACCATAATGTGTACAGATTTTATTCTCAAGAAGAGTGAGATACTTGTTTTTTGGATCCCATTTTGGAGCTTGAGTTCCAAACCCAAGTCCTCTCTTGTTGCTGCTGTGATGTTCTTCCAGCCAAGAGAGTGCATCGGAAGCCTTTTTCCAGTTGCATGTTCTGTCTAGTTCATGCTTCACCGTTCCTAATTCTTCTTTAGGAACCTTGATTGATTCATCTTTCTCATACAGCTCATCCTTCATTTTTCCTAAATCTTCTTCTAGTGTGAGAAATGATTGATCATCCTTTTTCTTTCTTGTCCCTATTTTTAGTTTCAAATTTTCAGACTTGAGTTCTAGGACACTATTTTCCAGTTGAAGAACCTGCTTCTTCAACTCAGCATTTAAGTTATTGCTCTCTTCAGCCCTAGATTCCAGTCTTTTGCATTTTTCTTCTAGTATTGCACAATCCCTAGACAGAACATCTTTCTCACTATTTATTATTTCAGACGCATCTATGAAGTCCATCAAGATTTCAGCCAATTTTTCTTTTGACAGAAATTTAATCTTTTCTTTAAGATGTAGAACACTTACCTCCTGTTCATCTTCTGATTCTCCGATGGCCATAAGAGCTAGCTCATCTTCAGCTTCATTTTCTGAGTCTTCATCTGACGTATCTCCCCATGGAGCAACCATGGCTTTGGTAGTACCTTTGTTTCTCCTTGGTTGAACATGTTCCTTCTTCCTGTTTCTCCTTTCTCCCCTTTCATTTTTCCACTCAATCTCCCATTGAGGGCAGTTCTTGATCATGTGATCTATCTTTCCACATTTGAAGCAACCATCATTTGTCGGCTTCTCAGGAGCCCTAGGTTTGTTGAATGTTGGTCCTCTTGAAGAGCCCTTGCCCCGCATAAGGTATTTCTTGAAGTCTCTACTTATCATTGCCCTTTCATCATCTTCAAGATCTGATCCTTCTGAGATCCTGAGAGCCATACTTCTCTCTTTCTTTAGAGCATCCATCTTCATAGTTTGTCTTCTCAATTCATAAGCAGTCAAGTTTCCAATCAGTTCATCCAATTTCAGAGTAGCAATATTTTTAGATTCCTGAATGGCACTGATTTTGCTTTCCAGGGAGATTGGCAAAACTCTAGTTAAAATATTCTCTACCTTGTCTTCTTCCAAAAGAACCCTTCCAAGAGACTAAAGTTCATTTGCCAATGTAGTGAACCTAGTATACATCGCTTGGATAGTTTCACCATCCTTCATAGTAAAATTCTCGTATTGAGAATACAGTAGAGTTCCTCTGGACCTCTTCACTTGAGGTGTTCTTTCATGAGCCACGTGTAAAGTGTCCCAAATTTCCTTGGCGGTTGTACATCCCTGAATCCTGCTGTATTCATAAGGGCCAAGTCCACACACTAGCCATTTCTTGGCTTTAGCATTTTTCTCCCACTTCCTTAGATCATCAGCAGTACAATCTGCTCTAGTTTTTGGAACATCCATTACTTCAGCATTCTTCTTGGTGGTAGCAAGAGGGACATCAGTGATGATGTCCCACAGTTCGTAATCTTCACCCATGATATGGTCTCTCATTCTATTTTTTCACCAAGAATAGTAGAGCCCATGAAGAGTGGAGGTCTTGCACTAGACTGTCCTTCCCAGTTCCCAGGTGGTGCACTAATGTTGAGCTTTTTCCTAAGGTATTAACCTCTTCAAAGATAATCCGCTCTAATACCAATTGATGTGAATAAATTTCAATACCACACAAGAGGGGGGGGTGATATGTGTGGTACCTAATTTTCGCGTTAGAAGAACCTAGTTCTTCTAAGTGTTCTAACTACTTCAGTTTGCGGAAATGTAACAATTGAAAGTAAAGTTCACAGCTATTTTTACATGGAAAACACCTGGCTCAAAAGGTATAAAAACCACGACCTACTACTTAGTAGGATTTTCCCAAACTCCACTAAAATCAATGAGCCAAAAACAGCATTTACAAAACTCTTGTAAACCTAAGGATTAAACTCTAATCCCAGTGTGGCACACAGGCTCTATTGTTGTGACACATCAAGTTAACTCTAACTTGATGACTCAACGTACCTAATACAATTGCTTCTAACTAAGCTGAAAGGTATAATATAAAACCTACTACAATTGAACTAGAAATAAAACAATCACATGGAACTGGTTCTTCTCTAGGTTCATGTAGTTGTAGGCGTCCACACTTATAACTTGCATGTATTTCTTGCAAATCGGACTCGCTCTTTTTGCTCTCAAATATGCTTTTACTTCTGCTTGTATGTGTTACCTAAAAAGAGAACTAACTCAATCATATATTGAGTTAGCAGTTAGAGTTTGATTAAGACTCCACTTCTTATCCGTTCACAATTCGAGTCCTTGGCCAATGCAAACTCCAACCCTTATCCTAACTTAGGATTAAGTTCTCTTCACATAAGGAGACTGTCCTCCTTATCCCAATGCAATCTTTTCGATTATGATCAAAAGATATTGATGCGTGATCTTTGGTGCATTATCTTCCTCACGTGCTCTGCATGTGCCCTTGTTGAATCAGACTGTGTAGTACAAGATGGATCAGGTCCTTCTATCAGTTCATTTGTCAATCTTCTAAACTCAACTGAAACTTGGGGCAACAAAGTCAATATCCAGTTGACTTTTCCAACTTAAACCTTCTTAAAAGAGACTAAGTGTCTCAAATCTTACCAAAATTATTTTTGACTCGATCCGACGAACCTGATACCATAAAATACGAATATCAAACCATAAAAAACAGAAAAAGGGAAACGGAATGGTAACTCATGAGACGACTAGCCATGTCGTCACAAATAGCTTTTGCGAAAACTCTAGTAATTTTTTTATACTTACTACGACACAATACCTTATTGATAATTAATTTTATTTCTATAAAATAGTATAATTGACTCTTTAGAGCTCTAAATTAATTTTATATTACCACATGTTCATCAACATCCATATGGTAAATATATCTTTCAAGGAAAAAGTTATATCTTTATGGTCATGATCAAATCATTTAGGTAAGATATGTTGCTTTCATTACTTTTGTCCTATTATAATCACATTGACATAATAATTTGGCATATTCATAATAGGTATGTGATCGTTCCCAACTATGCCTTATGAAAAGGATTAAGTGGTCGCTGCAAACATAATCCGGTTTGAGTCCAGAGACGAATCCCACAAAGAAATAAGGTTTAGCTACAAATATTCACTATAGCTAAGAAAAGAGGTTCGAACAATTTCTATATTATAAATAGTAAAATTCTTTTTTCTAATTAATTAACTAACTAATTGAAGTAGTAAATTAACAACTAGAGATGCTAAAGGCTAGAGACATGATTAAGGAGACCTAGAGTTATGATTTTCCCAATTGTCGGAATCCTTCTTGCTACATATCCTATAATATCGCCTAAGTATTCTTTACCAATCGTGAGTACTTAGGATGTCGTAATTCTCATCCGAGCAACTAATATAATTTACTAGATATATTATTTCGAACTATGTTAGCTGGTATTAGTTCACTGCTCATTAAGATCACACTAAGATTTTATTATTTTTAATCCCACATTTATGCCCTCCATATTGTTTCTCACATACATTAGGAGTGATGTTGTTCAATAACTATCTAAATGTGTATATTTTCCAAGCAATACACACTAAATATGCACATTCAATTGATGGTCATTTAATCAATAATAATAAACAAGTAGTTGAACAAGTCGAGAAATTCAACGGCTCAATTATATAAAAAAATGAGATAAGAATTTATCTTATAAAAGGTTCTATCAAAACCCTAGATAATAAATTAGCTATTCAATATTGTATGTAAAACTATAATACTAAAATTCATAACCAATAATAAAAATTGAAGAAAAAAGTAAAACGTTGTACAAGAATTCTACGTCTTGCTCCTAGCGTGTCGTTGCCTCCATTGATCAAATCTCCCTCCTAAAGTGAGCTTAAGGACTACTTATACGTGATAAGGTTTGCATAGGGAAAAATAATACGAGCTCACTTCGGAACAACCTTTTTAGGCTAGCTCGTTCACTCTTTCGTGCGCATGCGAGAGTGAACATGCAAAGTTATTCTTTTGTCTGTTGTTCTTGAATCAACTTATTTTACTCATTTTTCATCCAACTTGCTCCTACACATAAGAATGCAAATAATAAGAATAATTCACTCCAAAACTCATATAATTTCCAGCAACTACATAATTTATGAGATGCAAGTACACTAAAAAAATATGCGTTTTTAGCCATTTATCAGTACGTGATCTATGCCCATTCATGTCATAATAATGAAATTATTTTTTTATTTCTTCTCACACCTCTTTTTAGATGTGAGTCTGGTATATTTACTACCACTAGGACGTTCATATTCTTCCTAAAATGAATATATATTCATAAATCACATGTTGTCACATTCACATCATGAAAGGACCATAATTATCTATATAGGCTTTACAAAATTTCAATTCAAGTCGATGACAAACATTACTTCTATGGAATGAAGGATTATTGTGAGAATCTGTATTGTTCTGCATTACCACAATGATGGCGATTGTAATTTCGTCTATTGCCAAGTTCATATCCAATTGATGCCTTTACGGTAATAATTTTATCTTTTTTCACACTTATCACATACTACTACCATATTTTTTTAAGGGAACGAGAATGAAGCATATTCAATGGGACGGATTTTCATTTCTTGTGCTCACAATCATATATAAATTTGATCATGCCAAGACATAGAAATTTTATCACTTCGGGTGGTTATAATTTCTTACAAACTCTATTAGAGTTATAATTAAAATTTATTATTTTTTTATATTGATAATCAAATTATAGAATTTCAAAAATTTTAAAAGGGAAAAGTAAGGTAAAATACTTACCTGAAATCCAGAATTTATTCCCGAATGAAGTTCATGGAATAATTGACAACCATTAAGCTCAAAATTACGTACAAATTGAGCATCATGCATGTATTAAAACATGGTGAGTAAAGCAAGTTGCCTAGTATAGGAATATCAATGCATTCACGCAATAGCCTCACGCATATTCCTATATTTTCTCTTTATGGGTGATTTAATTTCTCAAACATCTGACAACCAATTAATAGTATATCTATAAATTAATTATAATCATCATCTACTCAATCATGCTGATAATGTGTTATAAAATAATTATAAAATAAGAGTATTGCAGAAAAAAGTAGAGAGAGAGAGAGAGATAGAATTATTATTGATTTGGGATTAACTACAATAAATAATATACCTTGTTATGAAATAATATAAAGACAAGAACAATAATGCAAGAACAAGAGCAATAGAGAGAATAGAGAGAGAGAAGTATTCTTATTGATACTTAGAGATTGTTAGGGATGTATTACAATGGTAGAAGACCCCTTTATTTATAGGGAGTGGGATGATCTAGCTACCAATAATAGGACTCTAGAATCTCTCTAATTAAAGACATTCACCTTAAATAGAAGTGTAAAATCTCTCTATTTATAACACTCCCCCTTGAATGTCTATTCAATGATGTGCCTCGTTAAAACCTTAAAACAAAACCCAATGGGAAAAATTAAAGTAAGGAAAAAGAGTACACATGTTTGAATATGCGCCTATTGGTTGCCTCGTTAAAAACCTCTCAAGGAAAACCCGGTGGGACAAAACCTTGTAAGGGAAAAAGAGTGCAACGAGCATTAACTCCCCCTGATAAGAACATCAATTTATGTCCTTAAGTCTTCGCATCCCGATCTTGTGAACTAGCTTCTTGAAGGTTGACTTTGGTAGAGATTTTGTGAACAAATCAGCCATATTGTCACTTGAAAGAATCTGTTGAACATTGATATCACCATTCTTTTGAAGATCATGTGTGAAGAATAACATTGGTGAAATATGCTTCGTTCTATCTCCTTTTATGAATCCTCCCTTCAATTGAGCTATACATGCTGCATTGTCTTCATACAAAGTTGTGGGTAGTTTATCACACTTCAAACCACATTTGTCTTGGATATGATGTATTATAGACCTCAACCACACACACTCCCGACTTGCTTCATGAATAGCAATTATCTCGGCATGATTAGATGAAGTAGCCACAATTGATTGCTTAGTCGATCGCCAAGATATGGCGGTTTCTCCACAGGTAAACACATAACCCGTTTGAGATCGAGCCTTGTGTGGGTCGGACAAATATCCAGCATCAGCATAACCAACAAGATCCGGGCTGCAATTCTTGCCATAAAATAAGCCCATATCGGTAGTTCCTTTTAGGTACCGCAATATGTGTTTGATCCCATTCCAATGTCTCCTCGTAGGAGCCGAGCTAAATCTTGCTAAGACATTAACTGAAAAGGATATGTCAGGTCTTGTAGTATTTGCAAGATACATTAGTGCGCCTATTGCGCTTAGATATGGTACTTCAGGACCAAGTAGCTCTTCATTCCTTTCTTGTGGTCGGAATGGATCTTTGTTCACATCAAGTGATCGAACAACCATCGGTGTACTTAAAGGATGTGCTTCATCCATGTAAAACCGTTTCAGTACCTTTTCTGTATAGGTAGATTGATGAACAAAAATTCCGTTTGCCAAATATTCAATTTGCAAACCAAGACATAGTTTAGTCTTTCCGAGATCTTTCATCTCGAATTCATCCTTTAGATAATCAATTGCCTTTTGGAGTTCTATAGGGGTTCCAATAAGGTTTATGTCATCGACATATACGGCAAGTACAACAAATTCCGATGTTGTTTTCTTTATAAAAACATACGGGCAAATGGCGTCATTTATATAGCCTTCTTTTAACAAGTACTCACTAAGACGATTATACCACATTCGTCCAGATTGCTTTAGACCATACAAGGATCTTTGCAATTTAATTGAGAACATTTCCCGAGATTTTGAATTATGCGCGTTTGGCATCTTGAGTCCATCGGGAATTTTCATGTATATCTCATTATCAAGTGATCCATAAAGATAGGCAGTAACCACATCCATTAAGTGCATGTCAAGCTTTTTATGGACAGCAAAACTTATGAGATAACGAAAGGTTATCGCATCCATTACAGGCGAATATGTCTCTTCATAATCGACACCAGGCCTTTGAGAAAAACCTTGTGCAACAAGGCGTGCCTTATATCTTTGTACCTCGTTTTTCTCATTTCTATTGCGTACAAAGACCCATTTATAGCCGACAGGCTTAACACCATAGGTGTTTCAACTATAGGGCCAAAAACTTCACGTTTTGCCAGCGAATTCAATTCTGATTGAATTGCTTCTTGCCACTTTGGCCAATCCTGTCTTTTTCGACATTCTTCAACAGATTGAGGTTCGAGATCCTCACATTCTTGCATAATGCTAGATGCGACATTATAAGCAAAGGCATTATCCACCACAATATCCACTCGATTAATATTTGCCTCAATATTAATTGGATTTAGGGATAGTTCCGTATTTTCCAGAGTCTCGGGCTCAATGGATTCTTCATGAAACTCAGAATTTGTTAAATCATGAGATTCTTTCGTGGTGTCATTTTGATCATTCTTTTTCCTCTTTCTAGGATTTCGATCTTTGGAACCTAATGGTCTGCCATGCTTCAGCCGTGCATTTGACTCATTGGATATGACACTAGATGATTGTCCAACAGGGACATCAATACGGATTGGAACATTTTCCGCGGGAATGTGGGATTTCGTTATCCTCTTCAAGTCCGTAAATGCGTCAGGCATTTGATTTGCTATTCTTTGCAAATGGATAATCTTTTGTACCTCTCTTTCACAAATAGAGGTATGTGGATCAAGATGAGATAATGATGCATTTTTCCACAAAATTTCCCGTTTGGTTTCACCAACTTCTCCCCCTAATTTTGGGAAAAGTGTCTCATCGAATCGACAGTCTGCAAATCGTGCAGTAAATACGTCGCCTGTCAATGTTTCGAGGTAGCGAATGATGGAGGGTGATTCAAACCCAACATATATTCCTAACCTTCTTTGCGGACCCATGTTGGTGCGGGATGGCGGTGCTATAGGCACATACTGCGCATCCAAAAATTCTTAAATGGGATATATTGGGTTCATGACCCAAAACCAATTGCAACGGGGAATACTTGTGGTAATTCGTCGGTCTGAGACGAATTAGCATTGCTGCATGTAAGATGGCGTGACCCCATACCGAAGTGGGCAGCCTCGTTCTCATAAGTAATGGCCTTACAATCAACTGCAGGCGTTTAATTAACGATTCTGCAAGACCATTTTGAGTGTGAACATGAGCTACAGAATGTTCAACTTTTATCCCGATTGATAAGCAATAATCATTAAATGCTTGGGATGTAAACTCAGCAGCATTATCCAGTCTAATGGACTTGATTGGATTATCTGGAAATTGTGCTCGTAGTCGAATTATTTGTGCCATTAATTTCGCAAACGCAAGGTTGCGTGATGACAACAGGCACACATGAGACCATCTACAGGATGCGTCTATCAAGACCATGAAATACCTAAACGACCCACTAGGTGGGTGAATAGGTCCACAAATGTCCCCTTGTATACGTTCCAGAAACGTGGGTGACTCAGTCCCAACCTCTGTTGGTGATGGCCTGATAATCAACTTGCCTTGATAACACGAAGTGCAAGGATATTCATTATTCTAAAGAATTTTGAAATTCTTTAACGGATGCCCATATGAGCTTTCTATAATCCGTCTCATCATGACCGATCCTGGGTGTCCCAATCGATCATGCCAAAGTACAAAGGTATTGGAATCAGTAACCCTTTGGTTTACTGTTGAATGTGCCTCAATTGCACTAATTCTTGTCCAATACAGGCCACAAGATAAAGACGGGAATTTCTCAATAACCCTCTTTTGGCCGGAGACATTCTTTGTGATGACGAGATATTCAAGATTATCTTCATCCATTGTCTCAATATGATAGCCATTCCGGCGTACATCTTTAAAACTCAACAAGTTTCTCTTAGACTTGGAGGAGAACATTGCATTCTCTATGATTAACGTCGTGCCTTTGGGCAGAGTTACAATTGCTCTTCCGGAGCCTTCAATTAATTTACTACTTCCAAAGATTGTAGTAACGTTTGCCTTACACATATTTAGTTGAGAGAAATATTTCTTTTCTTTGAGTATTGTATGTGTAGTACATGAATCAACTAGGCAAATACTTTTACAGTTGGACGTTGATCCAAGTTCGCTTTGTGAGATATCCATATTTGCTATCCCATAGTTTGACATACAAAAGAGATACACGGACATAAGAATAAACAAGTTCAATTCGTTTGTGTCACATAATATTTTCAAAATCTGCTGCTAACAGTTGACTAACAAAATCAGATATCCATAATTGATTACTTTGCAGTTTGAATATTTCAGTTTAAGCATTTTTTTCAAACAATCAATTGTTAAACACAAACAATCGATTGTTGAACATTGACAATCGATTGTTAAACACACACAATCGATTATTTGCTATTTTGAAAAACTTCAGATCACACTGTCTTAAGACAATCGATTGTTAAACGTAGACAATCGATTGTCGGCTTATTTCGAAAAATTCCAGAGCACACTGTCTTAAGACAATCGATTGTTGGCTATTTTGAAAAATTCCGGAGCACACTGTTTTAAGACAATCGATTGTTAAACATAGACAATCGATTGTTGACTATTTTGAAAAATTCCAGATTACACTGTCTTAACGACAATTGATTGTTAGACATAGACAATCGATTGTCGATCAATTGTTTTTCAGCTTTAATGCGAAAATATTAGATAATCGACTAGTTTTTCAGGCTAGTCGATTACCCCTACTGGAAAATAAAAATATTATTGATATTTGAGCATATTGAAGACATTCTAAAGAACTACTACTAACATTGCATCATGAACTAACTAATACGAGCTAATACTAATGACTATTAGTTTATTCACTAACTAATACAAATAAGTAGAACAAAATCAAATAACTCCATCTTCTTTCATCACGGACCCATCACCGATTAGGTGGTCTATTTTCCCCTCGGGTTGCTCAAAGAAGTCTGCCACATCCAGGTAGGTGATGTCCAAGTTGTCGTCATAGACAAAATTTGTTTAAGGGCCTTTTCTCTTTCGAGATGCTTGATAAAGGTCAACCAAGTGTCTTGGTATACGGCAAGTCTTTGACCAGTGCCCTTTCCCACCGCAACGATAACATATAGTTTCTGAACCATTTGCCTTAGGATCTTCATGACCCCGTTTCTGCTTTCGGCGGTTATCTCTCCTTGGGGGTTGACGGACTTCATTGGAATTTCTTCCTTGTCTACGTCCCTGGCTATGACCCCGTTTACGACCATGACCATGGCCCTTTTCATGTTTGGCATAATGAGAGTGCACCTTATCTGCTTCAGGCAGTGGTGTAGATCCAGTGGGTCGATTTTCGTGATTTCTCATGAGCAGGTCATTATTTCGCTTAGCCACTAGTAGAAGAGAAATCAGTTCAGAGTACTTTGTAAAGCCTTTCTCTCTGTACTGTTGTTGCAGTACCATATTGGAGGCATGAAACGTTGTAAACGTTTTCTCAAGCATATCATAATCGGAGATTTTATCTCCACATAGCTTCAATTTAGAAGTAATTCTGAACATTGCAGAATTATATTCAGAAACGGACTTAAAGTCCTGGAGCCTCAGATGAGCCCAATCATATCGTGCTTGTGGCAGAGTGACCAACTTCAGGTTGTCATATCTCTCCTTTAAGCCGTTCCACAAGATGAGTGGATCCTTGACGGTGAGATATTCAATCTTCAAACCTTCATCAAGGTGATGGCGCAAGAAAATCAAGGCCTTCGCACAGTCTTGGGTGGATGCTTTTTCTCTATCTTTAATGGTGTCTCCGAGACCCATAGCATCTAAGTGGATTTCAGCATCCAACACCCATGTCATATAGTTCTTGCCCGAAATTTCAAGGGCGACGAACTTTCTTTTCGTAATGTCAGACATAATTGAAAATTAAATTAGGAAGAGGAAAATACCTTTAGTTTTATAGAGAATGGTTCTTGAGACGGTAGAGTCTCGTGCTGATAACGTGTTATGAAATAATATAAAGACAAGAACAATAATGCAAGAACAAGAGCAATAGAGAGAATAGAGAGAGAGAAGTATTCTTATTGATACTTAGAGATTGTTAGGGATGTATTACAATGGTAGAAGACCCCTTTATTTATAAGGAGTGGGATGATCTAGCTACCAATAATAGGACTCTAGAATCTCTCTAATTAAAGACATTCACCTTAAATAGAAGTGTAAAATCTCTCTATTTATAACACACCTCTATTTATTAGAAAAGTGATTTAGCCACAAAGTAACTTACTCTGAAATTTCTCTAAAAGATAAACATTCACCATAAATAAAATATTATTTATAACAACTTAGCTATTTGGGGAAAATAAGTTTAATATTTATATGTATGAAAAACCCCCACTCTCAAAAGTTTTGGAGACCCCAGAGGGTGGCCCAACTGAAAGCGGCCCAGTATAGAAGTTGATAACAGAGACAGCCATCCACTCAATTATCCTTCCAATCCAATGGGCACCATAACCGCAACTACCAGAATTGGATTTGGAGTCCGTCTTCAAACCTCCAATCTCACTTTCTTCCCTTCCAAGTTCTCAACTTCACTTCCCTCAATCCCTAATATTGCTCTCCTCAAGTGCAAGCATTCATCATCTACAATGTCCGCCAATTCTCTTCAAGTCAACGCTTCCTCTGCCATTGGTACTCTCTCGATCGATCGAATTAGGAAACACACACACAGAGACACAGAATAACAAATGATCACCTCCCCACGCTATTCTGATTACGAATTACCGCTTTGGGACGACAAATTTCTTGATCAAGCGTTGCTTATTTGAAAAGGACTAGCTTTTGCTTTCTACTTTTCTTAGTCAAGTTCATTTGCATGTGTACTTGCACATTCGCTTCCATCTCTTGCTCATATCTCTGGGGATATACGGAAATTTCTAGCTTCTTTTTAGCTGTCTACTTATATTCGAGTAGTTTCTTAACATTCAGATATCTAAAGGTTGTTAATTAGGTCGAGTCCTATGCAGTATAGAATGTTTATGTATTTCCTGGCTTAGTTATGTTTAGAGGAATTTATATCATTGCTGGCAAATAAGTAGGCAGTTTCAAGTGTCCCATTGAACGAGTGTTCAGATGCTGATGACTTCATGTTTACCAACAATGTTTCATGCTTTACTCCTGAGATAGTATGCATCTTTTTATGAATTTGTCATTCATTTAGACTGATTTATTGTTATTGAAGGTGCTCCGAGTGAAGAATTAGAGACTCCGTCTGGGGGGAACGTTGGAGCGAACGACCTGCTGATTGTTGGACCTGGTGTTCTTGGCCGTTTAGTTGCTGAAAAATGGAGGGAGGTATGATTCTTCGAATACAAGGAACATGAGTTTTCTGTGTCCCTGCAATGCTCAATTTGTACACGAATTCAAAAGTTACATGAGCATGTCTAACTATTTATTGTTTGTTAAGTTGGGTTATTTTTGGAATCCTTTGCTGTTTATTTTGTGAAATTAGATTATTATTTGGAGTATGAGGCTCTGGCTTATAAGTGTAACAGACTGCCGGACTAGTGTGCTGCTTATGAGGTGTGCTTCGTGAATAAGATGCTAATATTTGTAGATCCTGTAATGCGGCAGGAACATCCAAGCTGTCAGATATATGGGCAGACAATGACCACCAATCACCATGATGAACTGATTAAAATGGGAATTAATCCATCTTCCAAAGAAACCAAGCTGACTTACAAGTTCCCTTATGTCATATTCTGTGCTCCTCCATCCCAGACTAAAGACTACGCTGGTGACATTAGGTAAGGTTATTAATTCGTGCAAGTCACTATCTAAAATGGCATTACGTTTGTGACATTAGGTAAGGTTTTGTTATTTTTTGTTTTAGGTAAGGTTAATAATTCTTACAAGTCACTATCTATAATGGCATTATTTGATGTCATGTTCATCTTTTCTGGGGCTCATTAGTCATGCTCATATATATATTTTTCTTGTAAAAAAAATATATCAAGGTGAATAGTTTCTGTGGATGTTTCATGATGGAGAGTGGAAAAACTGTTATAATTTGTGGGGCATTAATATGCAGAAATGTGTTTGAGTTTCTGGTTTTTTTAAAGGAAATTTTTAGTTGGTGACCTATACCAAATAGTTGTGTTTAAGTCTTAGTTGTTAAAAGTTGTGCTGCATGATTTCTTTATGTGTTCCTAAAGTTTAAAGATAATGCTGTTGTAGTAATAAATATCTTTTTCAAACATATTTTCTTCATCAATATGAGTTCTCCTATTAGCTTTTCTGTTAATTTTTGCTTAGTTGGGATGTGTTTTTAACAGAAAATTAATTATTAATATTCTTCTTTGACAATGGTATATGGTACTGAGAATTATTAATATTCTACGCGTTATTGCTTGCCAGTCTTTTTGCTTTGTCTTCAAGCTTGCTTAGGTGACTGGTCTGAATGCCAGCTGTAATTAAGTTCTCTTTTGCGTGTGAAATGAGCAGGGAGGCTGCATTAAGCTGGAATGGCGAAGGTTCTTTCCTATTTACTTCAAGCTCTGCTCCATATGACTGCTTCAACAACGGAGGAATAAACGAGGTGTTAAATCTTATAAAACCATTATTCAAGTAACAGTTTCTTGTTTTGATTAAGTCAAGGTGGGATTTATGTATTCAAAATTAGGATACAGTGTTCTTAAGAGCTGACCCATTTTAGTTCATGAAGTTTTTAACTTAAAAGACTTGGTCATGTGTTATTCGAGCAGCCTTCTTTTTATTAGCTAAACACCTTTTCAATGTCAATGTACAGGATGGTCCCCTAGTTCCAATAGGGAGAAGTCCTAGAACTGATGTACTTCTCAAGGCAGAGAAAGTAGCACTGGACTTTGATGGTTGTGTAGTGAGACTGGCTGGCCTTTATATATCCTTGATTATGGGCTTCAAGTGGTGTATTCCTTTCGGTGGAGCTTTTAGATCTTTATTGTTTGTGCACAATTGCACCTACCTTAACCACTAATACAAAGCAGATAGAGGTGCACATATATACTGGTTACAGAAAGGAATCTGTGATATCCGTCCTGACCATATCCTCAATCTTATTCATTATGAGGTGACTATGCATTTATGTTTTAGATCATGTTTGCTTGTATGATTATATCAATATTGATGTTTTGGTCTGTCTATTCGAACAGGATGCCGCTTCATTGTCAGTTACCATCTTAAAGAAGAGACTTCGTGGTCAGATCTTTTTGGGCTGTGACAACCACCCTTTATCCAGGTCATCCAATTTGAATATTCTCTGTGTTTGGGTCAAGTAATAAAAATATTCGGATCCATGTTGCACTAAATTCTTGTATTACCTTGTGTTCATTGCAGGCAGGAAGTGATGGACTTAGTCGATAAAAGTGGAACGTTTGATAAGAAGTTTGAGGGTTTCACAGGTAACTGGTTCTTTCCTTAGTCTGTGCTCATGTTTGCTTAAAGAGTCATGCTTCAGCAGTTATGTGTCTTTTCTTTCAGGAACTAGTGATCCTTTAGGGAAGAAGTTAAACAACTCAAAAACTCGTGCTGAACTAGGATGGGAGCCCAAATATCCAAGCTTTGCTCAATTCCTTGGAGTTTCAGAATAATTGCAGCCACAGGCTATCGCCTCTTCTAAATGACTCTGGAGTAACGCAGACTGCCATTTTCACATTCTTGATGCATCATCTGTTCCCATGCTTTCATATTCATACTGAAACTATAGGATCATTTTTTGGTGTATTTAGCTACAATCTGTGACAAGTATTGCATGTATAGCACATTATGGAATTGGCATCTATGTACAGCCTTTACTGCAATTTATTGCTTGGAGGGGAGAACGACGTCCTTGTAGGTCACTACTAAAATGCCTTTATTTAAATAAAGAAAAATTCTTGTGACTTATGTCGCATTGTGAGATTTGGTGCGATTGTTGAAAAACAGCAGGGTTTGATATAATCTGGTTTCAGGAGCTGGTGCCACATTGCCACTTGGGTATTCAATAAAAGTCAAAAACCAAACATAACAAAATACTAACTCAATTAGTGTGTACCTGAAATTGATTCGATTTTGTGTAATAAAAAATATTTGATTTTGGTTTGGTATTAAGTAAAAGAAAGTTGAACTGAAATTGAAAGAAACCAAAAATTTAGATACTACTATATATGCGTGTGTATACATGTTGTATATGTGTATGTATTTACAATAACAACAAACCCGGCGAACTCCCACATGCAGGGATATGTGTATGTATTTGTATATTTATTTAAGGGAAATTACCAGCTATGTTCATTTAGAAGTAGCTCATTACAAAAATTGGCCAATTGATAAAATATAATTAATATTAGCCAAAATGGTCAATTAGCTATTTGTAGCAAAAAAATATCAAATTTATACTTTCTTTTGAGTGACTGCTATTAGAATAGATTGGGTATATCTTAAGGAGCTTGAATCTCAGTTTTAGGATGATTTGGTGAAGTTTTGAGGTCGTTTGAATTGAAAATTCGAAGTAAAAACTGAATATGAAAAAAATGATGTGTATCACATGTGTATCATATTTGTATCGATTGTTTATCACATGTATTAGACAAGAGAGGTTGCTCTGATGGTAAGCAACCCCCACTTCCAACCGAGAGGTTGTGAGTTCGAGTCTCCCCAAGAGCAAGGTGGGAAGTTCTTGAAGGGAAGAATGCCGGGGGTCTATCTGGAAACAGCCTCTCTACCACAGGGTAGAGGTAAGGTCTGCGTACATACTACCCTCCCCAGACCCTACTATGTGGGATTATACTGGGTTGTTGTTGTTGTTGTTGTTGTTGTTGTTGTTGTTGTTGTTGTTGTTGTTGTTGTGTATCACATGTATATCCACGTATATCTGTGTGGGAGATACATGCGTGATACATGTTTGATACATGTGTCACAGAAGAATTTTTTGACATCGGTTTAATTATGAATTTTGATACAAAACCAGTCCAAATCACATCCAATCTTCCTCAAATTTTGTATATTGACTTATCTATATGTTTTCAATAAATTGCGACTATACCCATTAAAAATTCTTTGTTTGTTTTGATTTTTGGAATATTGGATAGAGGTTGGTAAGTTGAAACTTATATGGACATTTCTCTAAGTTTCCTGAATGTCGTGTTTTGTGCGTTAGATTCTTTGAGGATTTCCTAAATTGTATTCTACATATTCTTGTATTCTTCAGACCAATGAATGCAAAATGATAATATATTGCTTTACATGGACTTTTTTGGGTGTATAATATACTCTATACAGCTACTCTCTATCTTTCATAATTCCCGTTAATCTAACAATCAGAATTTGTTAAATATTTGACGGTGACCTAAATTGTTCATTCTTGACAAGCTTAGAGGATGACAAATGCGCAGGAACATATTTATGGGACCAGTTTGAACTTACCCCCAAAATATAAGGGACTATTTCTTCATTTTCTCACATCTTATGCATCTTGTTAGCACACATAATCTATAAGACAGTAATGCATGATCACTAAGAGCCAGAAACCAGATAGCATGTATATAGCCCAAAAGTTCCTTTGTACATACGTACAGTGATTATATTTAAGGTATGTCATATCAGGCGTAGCCTCATAGGGGTTCCTATTGAGATACATATCAATTGTATATAGGATAAACTAAGGGGTCTAAGTGTACAACTTAGAAAGTTTTGTCCTAATATGGAAATGTTATTATAGACAGTTAAAATGGGTGTATATATAAGAGACAACACGTGTATCTTTCTTTGTCTTCTTTTAAGATCAATATAACAGTGCTTTCTTCTTCATTTTATTTTCTCTCTAGATCTATCATGAATTCACTTGCATGTTGCATCACTGTATAGATTCAGCTAGTTTTATCATGGTATTAAAGCGGTGATCATAATTTCGTTGAGATTCAAGCAAAATACAGTAGATCGTAGCTCCGACGAAGCTGTTTTTTCAGACAGCAACGGCGGAAGATAAAGTTGCATCTTTAGATCACAATCATCCGTTGTTTTTACAGCCCACAGATGCTCCGGGACTTTTTCTAATAACGCTCAAACACATAGGACCAGATAACTATGCCTTGTGGAGTAGAGCGCTGAAATCGGCACTCCGGAAAAAAAGCAAGCTAGGGTTTGTGGACGGAACTTGTGTAAAAAGTAGATACAAAGGAGAATTAGCTGAACAATGGGAAAAATATAATGCAATCGTGTTATCTTTGATTGGGAGCACTGTGTCAAGCGAATTGATGCCAAGCATTTTTTATGTCTCAAATGCTAGAAAAGTGTGGAATGATTTCAAGGAGAGATTTGATCGATCAGATCTGACCAGGATCTATCACATCTGGACAACCATTGCAACCCTAAGATAAGGTACTAATTCTGTCACTAGATATTTTTCAAATATGAAGGACTTGTGGGATGAATTGGATGTGTTAGCCCTACTGTCTTCATGTGACTGTGAAGAAGCTCGACCTTCAGTAGAGCACCTATGATCTCAACGTTTGCTGCAGTTCCTTATGGGACTAAACGAAAGTAATATCAACATAAGGAGTAATGTGTGGCTAAGAGACCTTTGTGACTGTTAATGAATCCTATGCCGTAGTGACACAAGAGGAAAGTCAGAGGTCTTTAGGTGTCATTGTTCCTCAATAGAGAACCACTCACCATGCTAGCAGGGAGAGGACATGACTTTAAAGCAAGGAAACCTACGGTAATTTGTGATCATTGTGGGTATAAAGGACATCTTAAGGAGAATTACTTCAAAATAATTGGATATCCAGCTGATTTTAAGAATAAGATGAAGAATCAACCTACATGTGGAAAGGTGTATGTTAACAATGTGAACATAAATGCTAACAGTGAGGAAGGGAGACAAATGAATGTGCATATACAAGGAGTAGGGCAGTTCTTCACAGAAGAACAATATCAACAATTGATGAGATTACTGTCAAAGCCAACAACTGCAGAAAGTTCTGATAATTTTGCAGGTATTGTCTCTCTATTATCTCATGCACGTATGTGCGATTAGGTAATAGATACATGGGCAACACATCATATTACACACTGTAAGGATATCATTAACAATGTTAGAAAAGCCGATGACCAAAGGAAACATGAAGTGCAGCTTCCTATTGGAAAGAAGTCTCAAATAACTCACACATGAGAGGCCTCCATACTAGGAATTAAAACAGTAAAAAATGTCCTACATGTGCCAGACTTTAAATTAAACCTATTATCAGTTTCTAAACTAACAAAGGATCTATGTTGCTCAGCCACATTCTTCCCTGATTTTTGTATATTATAGGATCTCTATAGTGGCATGGTGATGGGAATTGGTAGAGAAAACAATGGTTTATATCTTCTTAAGGAAAACATTACAGTGGCAGCTGCAGGAGTATTTCTGAGGAAGGAAAATGAAACTGAACCTTGGCATTTAAGGCTGGGACATGCTTCAATGAAGGCAATGTCGCATAATCCAGAGTTACAGAATAAAGTGGATGTGAAGGCACAAAAGTACTGTCAAGTATGTCCAATGGCTAAACAATGTAGGCTGAAATTTCATGTTAGTAGTACTAGTTCTGTTGTTTCAACTTGTTCACTTAGATGTTTAGGGACCACACAGAGTACCTACATATGATAAGAAACATTACTTTGTTACTATTGTTGATGACTACATTAGGTACACTTGGGTGTGTTTGATTTAGTCAAAGGCTGAAGTACTAGTTGTACTAAAAAAACTTTGTTGCAATGATTCAAAATCAATTTGGTATGATTGTAAAGGTGTTGAGGTCAGATAATGGCACCGAGTTTTTTAATTCACAATGCAATGAATTGTTAGCCACATTTGAAATTATGCATCAGAGGAGCTGCCCATATACCCCTCAACAGAATGGGATAGTTGAGAGAAAGCATAGGCGTATATTGGAGATAGAAAGGGAACTGAAGTTTCAAAGTTCAGTACCAATAAGATTCTGGGGAGATTGTGTAAGAACAACTGTTTATCTGATAAACAAGCTACCCGCAGGAGTATTGCAAGGGAAATGTCCATATGAAGTGTTACATGGGAAACCAGCAAGGATAGATCATCTAAGAGTATTTGG
This sequence comes from Nicotiana benthamiana, assembly GCA_034376525.1. Taxonomy (NCBI): domain Eukaryota; kingdom Viridiplantae; phylum Streptophyta; class Magnoliopsida; order Solanales; family Solanaceae; genus Nicotiana; species Nicotiana benthamiana. Next base: position 39,457,871 of record CM067336.1, read on the forward strand.
ATGTTTTAGTTTTGCAAGCAATTTACTTGGAGGAGATAAATTTGCACCAAGAGCAAGGAAGTCCATTCTCATTGGCTATTCAGAAACACAAAAGAGTTACATATTGTATGATCTACACAACAAAAGAATATTTGTTAGCCGAGATGGTACATTTAGATAGCATGTATTTCCTTTCAAGGAAAATATGCCAATTGAAGAAGAAGACCTCTTTCCAAATACTAAACCATCAGTTGTTCCAACTGACACCATTCCTGCTCAACCTAGTCTTCATCCAACTACTGAGGGAGTAACTATAATAGATCCAGCAGTAACTAATCCTGAACAGACAATCTCTAGTGCACAAGGAGCAATAGATGATTCTAAGCCAGCTATGAGTCCAGCAACAGAGATTGATGATGTTGAAAATCTAACTGAAGAGGTTGAAAATCATGTTGAGAATCAAGAAGACACAAGCCAATCATCTGATACTAAGTTACGTGTTAGGAAATCCAACAAAGTTTCAAGGACAGCTATGTGGTTAAAAGACCATATTACCACATGCAAACCACAGTCCAATCCACATTGCATCTCAAACTCTATGTCCTACACTCATTTGTATAACACCTACCAGGCTTATTTAGGAGTCTTTACAACTAAAGATGAGCCTAAATCCTTCAGCCAGACATGCATGAACAAGAACTGGATAGAAGCAATGTCCCAGGAAATTAAGGCTCTTGCGGACAATTCAACTTGGGAGATAGTTGACTTGCCAATATGCAAACGAGCTATAGGATCTAAATGGGTGTTTAAGATAAAACACAAGGCAAATGGGGAAATAGAGAGATATAAATCTAGATTGGTGACTAAAGAATATACTCAACAAGAAGGTTTGGATTATCATGAAACTTTCTCCCATGTAGCAAAGATGGTAACTATGAGGACAGGGATCAGCATTGCAGCATCTAGAGGTTGGAACTTGTTTCAAATGGATGTGAACAATGTCTTTTTACAAGGGGACCTATATGAGTAAGTTTATATGGAATTGCAACAGGGTACCCAGAAACAAGGGGAGCATAAGGTGTGCAAGCTACTGAAGCCTCTATATGGCCTCAAACAGGCCTGAAGACAATGGAGCATCAAACTTACTAATGCTTTATTGGAAGTTGGATATTCTCAAAGTGCTCATGATCATTCTTTATTCACCAAGAAGATAAGTTCTGACATTGTTATCATCCTAGTATATGTGGATGATTTGCATATAACTAGCAGCAATGCAGAGTTGATAGAGGAGACTAAATAGACTTTACATAGCTCTTTCAAGGTGAAGGACTTACGAGAACTTCGTTATTTCCTTGGAATAGAGGTTCTGAGATCAAAGGAAGGGATACTGCTCACACAAAGAAAGTATGCTTTGCAATTGATCTCAGAAGCTCGCGTTGCAGCAGCCAAACCAATATCTACTCCTATTAAACTTAATCATAAATTGACTACATTGACTATGGCAAGCATTTAGGTGTCAAAGGAGATGAGGAACTGGCAGACATTAGAAGCTATCAAAGACTTATTGGGAAGCTACTCTACTTAACCATCACCAAACCTGACATCAGCTTTGAAGTCCAAATGCTTAGCCAATTCAAGTAACACCCCAAACAATCCCATTGGAATGCAATATTGCGTGTAGTCAGATTTGTGAAATCAGCTCCTGGGCTTGGAATTTTGTTAAGTGTTGATCCCATCGAAAACATATCAGCTTATTGTGATTCAGACTGGGTCTCATGTCCAAATACCAGGAGATCAGTCACAGGATACATCATCGAATTGGAGAATTCATTACTTTCCTGGAAGTCCAAGAAACAGCAGACTGTGAGTCGAAGTTCTGCAGAGGCTGAATACAGGAGCCTAGCAGCAGCAACAGAAATTACTTGGCTTCTAGGACTGTTAAAGGAACTTCGGGTTCATGTTCATCAACCAGTTGCCTTGCATTGTGATAGTAAGGCAGCCTTGTAAATAGCTGCCAGTCCGAAAGACATAGAGATAGACTGTCATTTTGTTCAAAAAAAATCAAGGTTGGACAAGGGTTTAGGATCAGCACAACATCACTTCCTCTTGTCCAAGCTTGGTGTGTTTCACCCACGAGCTTGAAGGGGAGTATTGAGATATATATATATATATATATCAATTGTATATAGGATAAGCTAAGGAGCCTAAATGTACAATTTAGAAAGCTTTGTCCTAATATAGAAAGGTTATTATAGGCAGTTAAAATGGGTGTACATGTAAGAGCCCACACGTGTATCTATCTTCTTCTTCTTCTAAGATCAATACAGCAGTGCTTTCTTCTTCATTTTATTTCCTCTCTAGATCTATCATGAATTCATTTGCTGTTGCATCACTGCATAGATTCAGCTAGTTTTATCAGTTCCAAATAGTTACATGAATTGTAATACGTTCATCCATTTCGGCAATTTCAACACAATTGTGCTAAAATGTACTTTAGTTTGATTTTTAAAACAATAGAATGTACTCCCTTCAAGCACTACAACAATTAAGCCCACATAATGTACACAAAAGTCCAGTATCAGATCACTTGGGTTTTCCACTCCACATCATTGGAGAAAGAATTAGATTACAAATGCATAATGCAAGCAATTGAGTTGCGGCAAATTTGGTGAAAGATCAGACCATACATCATGCTCTTTTTTCTCACAGGTTCCAGCAGCACAACATTCAGTTTTTCCAGTTAGAAAATCGCTATTGAGGAAGAAGGGGAGGTGCAATCATACGGGTGTTGTATGATTCACAGTGTCGACATTTCTGCCCAATAATGTGGAAGAATACTTCGGTTGTATCATTACAGTCGTTACATAGGATCCAAACCTGCAAAGTAATCAGTTTAGATGGATTTAGCATAGTTGACAAGCAAATATGTGCCGAGGATGACAAAAATTGAAACCTAAGGTAGTTCAGCATGTAAAAGAAGACCAAAGCATGAACTTCAATTATTTCTTATACAAATATATGAAGTCCGCATTTATCATCTCAGCTTCATATAAGCTAAAAGATGCATCAAGGCACCGCAAAACCTTAAACACTGCATCCCTGCTGAGCCCTCTGGAATAGACTGCCAAACCAGTTCAAGGCCACAAATATGGGGTTAAGAAAAAAGCAGAAGTACCTTCTTGTATCTAAGATCTTCAGGCATGATTGTCTCTTCAATCTGAAAGAGAAGATATGGAAGTTGAGGCATTAGTTCTAGGTGTATGAAATTCTTGGAAACAAGTTAAACATAGTACATCCCTCCTATGGAACCACACTGGGTTTGGCGTTGTTGTTGTTTTTAAATTACACATAAAACTATTTTCAAGTTGCATTAGTACACCCCAGGAAAAGAAATATCCTCTACTGTCACATAACTATACGGGAGCTAAAGTCCACTTAACACTGCTGTAATAATATTTTCAAGACTCACTCTTGATTATGAATGCATGCAATAAGGGTCAATGATTACTCCAGAAATAACTTCTTCTCTTTTCCTTTTTTCTTTTTTTACTTTTTCTTTTCTTGTGTGAAGAGGAGAGTTAGGAATTACAAGAACAGAACATTTATTCAACAGAAACCAACCAAAGAAACTACGAGTCTCATGAGATAAATTGATAAGCAAAGAAAAAATTTATGGAAATGAGTACCATCCCCATAACCATAAGTTCTTGGGAAATACAAGTAGAATAACACCATTTTGTTCCAGCGCAAAATTTGTTAACTGAAACTAGAAAATTTTCAAATATGCCTAGGAAGAGTAATTAACCTTTGCTAACCTTTCATGTGTGCAGAGAATTTCTTCAAAAAAGACATGAATCCTCAAGAAATTGGACTCCTATCAACCTCATGCAGTTATAATTGCAAAACTAATGCTCTACCTACTATATATGTTTGACCATTAAGAAATAACAATTTTTTAACTTATTTAAAAGAGGTAATCAGCCATGCACATTTCGTTAAGCATGGTTTTTTACATGATAATATGCATCCTCTGGAAATTGGACTCAACTGACCTCCTAGAGTTTAATATGCACCAGCTCGAAGAACCTACCTCCTCGGCCATTCTTCTCCAAGCTCTGGACATATCTATGATTGATCTGGAACATATGGGACAGCAGCATCTAAGTTCCAGATAGAATGAAAGTCAGATGATATAAAATTTTCCCTTTTATGTAATGAGAACTAAACAAACAGCATAAATAGATAAAATAAACTGATTACTTGTCACGCTTTATCATCTCGTGATAGCACTCGGTGTGCATCGTATGCCCACATTTCAGTACTGTTGTGTCCTTAAGAGAATCAAAGAGATGCTGCATTTTGGCAGCAGGAATGAAAAGAATTGGCTGTAGAATCCACAGCAAAGGAATAACACTTAATATATGATACCTCATAACAAATGGGACAATGATGCTGCATGGAGTTCTCTACACATGAGTGGTTATTACGTAAACTAACTGAATAGCAAGAGCCTACAGAATGCACAGCATAAGGTGAATTAGCAATAGCAGTTGCAGTAATGAAATGATAAAGATAGAAGAAGCGACACCATAATTTGAATGCCTATTGTTGAGAGAATACCAAAAAGAGAAGGAAGAAAAGTAAAAGTTTTGAGTTTAGCTGGAAAATTTCCTTGCAAGAGAAACAAACTTGAAAAGCTTTAATCCTCTATCTTTATCTTCTCTGCTTGCACTGTCCAACCAACTAATTAACCAGTGACATCTCATGGAGCTTAGTCAACCAATTAAAGCCTACTTAGATGGAGTTTCACAGTGACAACTCTAGGAAATACTGGGACAAAACTCCAATATTCCACTCTTCCAAAGGGAGAAAAAGACAGAAAGAAAATATAAACAAAATATGTTTGTGGCAATCGTGTTTCAACTAGTATCAATTGTGTAAATAAAATCTAAACATTTACGGTGATAATTTTCTAGTAGTGTATCAATAAAGCAAAGAATATAAAGTTCCATGCTTCTAATGTACAAGCACGCTCCCAAATAAAGATACTGGATTGAACGTTAGATGAACAATCTGAACCTATGAATAGCAGTTATAGAGTAATATGTATCCAATATGGTTGTCCTTAAGACGATGACCTGAGCGAAAGATAAATTAATAACTGTACTGCCCCATCATTTTATTCGCTAGTAATTCTTTCTTCATTCCAACAGGACAAGTCAATAATTAGGAATGTATGGAAGAACAGTGTAAAGGATAAGATCCAATGGAGCCCCGTAGTTATAGAATCACATATAGCTTCACGCTATAGCAAATGACGAAAAATCAAAGAAACAGATAACAAATTTAAGAATAAACAGAGAAGAAAGTTTCCATGGAGCCTCAAGTTATAATAATAGGAAATTGTAATGGGCACCACATCTACTGCAGTGAAAGAAGTTCTCGCGGCCACCAACTCTGCGCAAAAGATAATATTTTAATTAGCAGACTTCCAAACACCAAAGTATTAGTACCAGATACAGTTACCAATGCACGGAGTTATATTGTAGTATTGTATGCTGACCTGCAGATTCCACAATCATCACAATGAAACTGCCCTTTGTCTAACTGAAACAATGGAGTTATAGAATAAGTACATCGAAAAGGTAATTTCTAAAAATGTCAAAATCCTAAAGAACTATGGGCATTGAACTAATATAAGGATTAGGGATAATAATGAATTTAGTTCAGCAGAACCACAGGATAATTACATCATCATCATAGAATTTGCACACTTCACAGAAGTATTCTCCCATATTTACACCACAATTTGTACAAACGCGAGCAACCTATATTGGAAACGAGAAATGCATAAGATCATCAATTCAAATAGCACCAAATAAGAAGAAATAAACTATATTCAAATCAAAAGACATCCACCGGCTGTTCTGTATCACAAACTGAGCAAATGACCTGAAGTGCCAAATGAACACATAACTAATGTTAGAATTTATAAACCTTAATATAGAAGAAAAATAAGAGGCAAATACAATGGAAGAAAAACAACTATTACTATGTGATTATTACCTGCTTGACATCATTTCGAATTAATTCATGTCGATCAAATACATTGTGCAACGAGCTCTGATGAAATAAACACAGCGCAAATGTGACAAACTATCATCAGAATGATAATACAGCGTCATCAGTGAGTAAATTTAAGACTCCAAAAGGGATTCTTTAATAAAGTTACCGTAGCTTCATTGTGACAATGGCGACAGTCAAAGACTTCATTGCAGCAAGGTGCCCTAATCCTGCATCTTCTCCTGTAGTGCTTGCATCTTATCACATATCCACAAAACATCAATTATACCATGCGACTTTAAGACAAACAAATATTACAGCTTATAAACATATTGTTAAAATATATGCACATTAAGCATGCAATAAATATACATTTTGTTAGACCTGCGATGTTGTATGGGGCAGAGTGCTGGCCCGTGAAGAACTCCCATGTTCAGAGAATGAAGGTTGCTGAGATGAGGATGCTTAGGTGGATGTGCGGGCACACCAGGGTAGATAAGATTAAGAATGAAGTTATTCGACAGAAGGTAGAGGTGACCCCGGTGGACGAGAAGATGCGGGAAGCGAGGCTGAGGTGGTTCGGGCATGTACGGAGGAGGGGTCCCGATGCCCCGGTGAGGAGCTGCGAGCGGCTGGAGATTGTTGGTGGTCGGCGGGGTAGAGGGAGGCCTAGGAAGCATTGGGGAGAGGTGATTAGGCAGGACATGACTAGTATGCAGGTTACCGAGGACTTGACCCTTGATAGGGGAGTCTGGAGATCTAGAATCAGGGTTGCAGGCTAGGGGCTCTTAGAGTACTTCGTTCGCCCCACCCGGGGTTGGGTGTGGGATAGTAGGGTTACCCGTAGATGACTAGTGTTTTAGCGTAGGTCCCCTCTTGGTTGGTAATATGATAGTTGTCGCTTGTTATTGTCGCATGCGACGGTATTTATGTTTCTTATGTTTGCATAATCATTTACGTTATTTCTGCAGGATTACTTATGCTTTGTTTTGTTACTGTGTTTTGTCTTGTCTTGGTTCCTAACTTTATCTTTGTTTTCCAATGCAGCTTTTCATTCTGTCCTATGCGCCGAGGGTCGCTTGGAAGCAGCCTCTCTGCCCTTTTGGGTAGGGGTAAGGCTGTCTACATATTACTTTCCCCAGACCCCACCTGGTGGGAGTATACTGGGTAGTTGTTGTTGTTGTTGTTGTTTTTCGTACCCATAACCCATTTTGCCAAAATCAAGCCGTTCATTGCAGGAGTCTTCCATATTTGCAGTGAAACTAAGTACACCCAGCACCCCCAAATGTTAATCTAGCTGAAGGAGAATTGACGGAGGAATAGGTGGGATGGGGTTGGGTGGAGGGGTCTGAGAGGTGACAAAAATAGATAGGCTCAAAACCCAAGATTCAATCAAAGTGAAAATGCCATCTCCTAAATGACAAGGACCTTTATATGCAGGAATATAATTATTGAGACTACCCAATCGAAATATTGCAATAATAATACCATAAATGGAAATAAGCAAATATCCAAAGGCTGGCGTGGGAGGGGGTGGGAGGAGAGGATAAGGTAGCGTGGGAGGGGGTGGGAGGAGAGGATTAGGTAGTTAATTGGCTCGCGGGGTATGGGAGACAAGACGATAAGCACCATTCATTGGCGAAAAGTGAAACCAAACTCGAGGGAAAATAAAGGACGTTATAACGCTGTTATGGGCATTTACACTAACAGTTTTGATACGCAAAGCCATTGACCAAGGTAGTTGGTTGACAGTTGACATTCCCCTAGTGAAATGCTTACCCGCGCACCAATTTCAACATTTAACAGTTATAAATTAAAATAACTATTCTGTTACAAAACTTAGTTCAAAGTAATAAACAAAAAGATAGACAACAAAGTAAAGAGAAATATAGAAGAGAATATATTTCTTCTATGTATCCAAGTGTCTTACAAAATGATTTCTCATCCTCTATTTATAGTACTACATAGAGGTATACTAAAAGAATTCCATAAATATGTCATTAAGCTTTTGAGATCATGGAGGAAGATCATGGGGGAGATCATGGAGGTGTGGGAGTTACAACCATAAGTATTGGAGTAGTGGGAGTTATGGAGATAATGGATAAAAGTAGTGGGTGTTATAGGAGTTATAGACATCCACCATAATCTAATATTTCATAACACTCCCCCTTGGATGTCCAAAGATAATGTGCCTCGTTAAAACCTTAACTAAAATAAAACCCAGTGGGAAAATATTCTAGAAAAGGAAAAAGAGTACACATATTTAGAAATGCGCCTATTGATTGCCTCGTTAAAAACCTTGCAAGGAAAACCCAGTGGGACAAAACCTTGTAAGGGAAAAAGAGTGCAACGCGCATTAACTCCCCCTGAAAGAGCATCAATTCACATCCTTGAGCCTTCGCATTCCAATCTTGTGTACCAGCTTCTTGAAGGTTGACGTTGATAGAGATTTTGTGAACAGATCAGCCATATTATCACTTGAACGAATCTGTTGCACATTGATATCACCATTCTTTTGAAGATCATGTGTGAAAAATAACTTTGGTGAAATATTCTTTGTTCTATCTCCTTTTATGAATCATCCATTCAATTGGGCTATGCATGCTGCATTGTCTTCATACAAAATCGTGGGTAGTTTGTCACATTTCAAACCACATTTGTCTCGAATATGATGTATTATAGACCTCAACCACACACACTCTCGACTTGCTTCATGAATAGCGACTATCTCAGCATGATTAGATGAAGTAGCCACAATTGATTGCTTAGTCGATCGCCAAGATATGGCAGTGCCTCCACAGATAAACACATAACCTGTTTGAGATCGAGCCTTGTGTGGGTCAGATAAATATCCAGCATCAGCATAACCAACAAGATCAGGACTGCAATTATTGCTATAAAATAAGCTCATATCAGTAGTCCCTTTTAGATACCGCAATATATATTTCATTCCATTCCAATGTCTCCTTGTGGGAGCAGAGCTATATCTTGCTAAGACATTAATTGAAAAAGTTATGTCAGGCCTTTTAGTATTTGCAAGATACATTAGTGCGCCAATTGCACTAAGATATGGTACTTCAGGACCAAGTAGCTCTTCATTCTTTTCTTGCGGTCGGAATGGATCCTTATTCACATCAAGTGATTGAACAACCATCGGAGTACTTAAAGGATATGCTCCATCCATGTAAAACAGTTTCAATACCTTTTCTATATAGGCAGATTGATGAACAAAAATTTCGTTTGCCAAATATTCAATTTGCAAACCAAGACATAATTTTGTCTTTCCGATATCTTTCATCTCGAATTCCTTCTTTAAATAATCAATTGCCTTTTGGAGTTCTATGGGAGATCCAATAAGGTTTATGTCATCGACATATACGGCAAGTACAACAAATTCCGATGTTGTTTTCTTTATAAAAACACATGGGCAAATGGCATCATTTATATAGCCTTCCTTTAATAAATACTCACTAAGACGATTATACCACATTCGTCCTGATTGCTTTAGACCATACAAAGATCTTTGCAATTTGATTGAAAACATTTCCCGGAACTTTGAATTATGAGTGTTTGGCATTTTGAATCCATTGGAAATTTTCATGTATATCTCATTATCAAGTGAGCCATAAAGATAGGCAGTAACCACAACCATTAAATGCATGTCAAGCTTTTCAAGGACAGCAAAACTAATGAGATAACGGAAAGTTATAGCATCCATTACGGGTGAATATGTCTCTTCATAATCGACACCAGGCCTTTGAGAAAATCCTTGTGCAACAAGGCGTGCCTTATATCTTTGTACCTTGTTTTTCTCATTTCTCTTGCGTACAAAAACCCATCTATAGCCAACAGGCTTAACACCATTAGGTGTTTCAACTATAGGCCCAAAAACTTCACGTTTTGCAAGTAAATTCAATTCTGATTGGATTGCTTCTTGCCATTTTGTCCAATCAAGTCTTTGTCGACATTCTCCAACAGATTGAGGTTCAAGATCCTCACTTTCTTGCATAATGCTAGATGCAACATTATATGCAAAGACATAATCCACCACTATATCCACTCGATTAAAATTTGTCTCAATATCGATTGGATTTATTGATAGTTCCTTATTTTCCTGAGTCTCGGGCTCAATGGATTCTTCATGAATCTCAGAATTTATTAAATCGTGAATTTCCTCATGAGATTCTTTCGTAGTGTCATTTTGATCATTTGCTTTCCTTTTTCTAGGATTTCGATCTTTGGAACCTAATGGCCTGCCGCGTTTTAGGCGTGCTTTCGACTCATTAGATATGACACTAGAAGATTGTCCAATAGGGACATCAATACGGATTGGAACATTCTCTGCAGAGATGTGAGATTTTGTTATCATTTTCAAGTCCGTGAATGCATCAGGCATTTGATTTTCTATTCTTTGCAAATGGATAATATTTTGCACCTCTTTTTCACAAATAGAGGTATGTGGATCAAGATGAGATAATGATGGATTTTTCCACAAAATTTCCCGTTTGGTTTCACCAACTTCTCCCCCTAATTTTGGGGAAAGTGTCTCATCGAATCGACAGTCTGCAAATCGCGCAGTGAACAAATCCCCTGTCAATTTTTCGAGGTAGCGAATAATGGAGGGTGATTCAAACCCAACATATATTCCTAACCTTCTTTGCGGACCCATTTTGGTGCGGTATGGCGGTGCTACAGGCACATATACTGCGCATCCAAAAATTCTTAAATGGAATATATTAGGTTCATGACCCAAAACTAATTGCAACGGGGAATATTTGTGATAATTCGTCGGTCTGAGACGAAATAGCATTGCTGCATGCAAAATGGCGTGACCCCAAACCGAAGTGGGCAGCCTCGTTTTCATGAGTAATGGTCTTGCAATCAACTGTAGACGTTTAATTAAAGATTCTGCAAGACCATTTTGAGTGTGAACATGAGCTACAAGATGTTCCACTTTTATCCCAATTGATAAGCAATAATCATTAAATGCTTGGGATGAAAACTCAGCAGCACTATCTAGTCTAATAGACTTAATTGGATTATCAGGAAATTGTGCTCGTAATCGAATTATTTGTGCCATTAATTTTGCAAACGCAAGACTGCGTGATGACAATAGGCACACATGAGACCATCTAGAGGATACGTCTATTAAGACCATAAAATATCTAAAGGACCCACTAGGTGGGTGAATAGGTCCACAAATATCCCTTTGTATACGTTCCAAAAACGTAGGTGACTCAGTTCCAACCTTTGTTGGTGATGGTCTAATAATTAACTTGCCTTGATAACAAGAAGTGCAAGAAAATTCATTATTTAAAAGAATCTTTAAATTCTTTAATGGATGCCCATATGAGTTTTTTATAATCCGTCTCATCATAATTGATCCAGGATGTCCCAATCCATCATGCCAAAGTACAAAAGTATTGGAATCAGTAACCTTTTGGTTTACTGTGGAATGTGCCTCAATTGCACTAATTTTTGTCCAATACAGGCCACAAGATAAAGATGGGAACTTCTCAATAACCCTCTTTTCGCCAGAGACATTCTTTGTAATGATGAGGTATTCAAGATTATTCTCATCTATTATCTCAATATGATATCCATTTCGACGGATATCTTTAAAACTCAATAAGTTCCTCTTGGACTTGGAAGAGAACATTGCATTCTCTATGATAAATATTGTTCCTTTAGGCAGAGTTATAGTTGCTCTTCCGGAGCCTTCAATCAATTTACTACTACCAGAAATTGTAGTATCATCTGCCTTACACATACTTAAATGAGAGAAATATTTCTTCTCTTTGAATATCGTATGTGTGGTACATGAATCAATTAAACAAATATTTTTACAATTGGACGTTGATCCAAGTTTGCTTTGTAAGATATCCATACTTGCTTCCCATGGTTTGACATACAAAAGAAATATACGAAAAATATTAGTATTTTTTTTTATAGATATGAGAATAAACAAATTTAAGTCTATGATTCAACATAATAGTTTCAGTGCGGTCATAATGAAAAAAAAAATCTTTTATCATAGTTATTCTCCTTTTAATACTCTTGTATCTGTTGCTTAATAATTAAACAATATTTTCAAAATCTGCTGAGGTTAGTCGATTAACTAAATCGGATAGTCGACTAACATGCCTTGCGGAAAAGGTCCAGTTTAATAGAATATATTGATTAATCGATTATCTGTTATGTTAACCGATTAACTTACTGAAAAATCATTACAAATAAAGCATAAGATGAATGTGTAATCTAAAGTTATATATTTTAAAATCATAATACAGATTATTTGTCAAGTTGATAATACTCTTAAGGTACATATCGATATTTGATCATTGATTGAATTGTTTTGAACTGAATGTTTCACCTAGAATGATTCAACTAATTGAGTTAATAGCTGTTGGCAGTGAATCTGTTTCAGGTTCATAATACTACTAGCATAATAGCACCTTTAATGTGCTAACACATTATATATATATATATATATATATATATATATATATATATATATATATATATATATATATATATATATATATATATATATATATATATATATATATTTTTTTATTTTTATTTTTTTTTATTTCAAGCATATTATAATTTTAACGAATACTTGCTTGATACTTAGCTTTACTAGCTTAAAGCAGAAAATATAAAAATTTGAATCATATCACAATAATAGATAACTTATGTAAACTATGATAATTGTTTATTCATTAACTACTACGAATCAGTAAAAATAAAAATATCAAACTGCTCAATCTTCTTTAACCATGGATCCATCACCGATCAAGTGATCTATTTTTCCCTCAGAGTGCTCAAAGAAGTCTGCCACATCCAAGTGGGTGATGTCAAAATTATTATCAGAGACAAAATTGGTTTCAGGGCCTTTACTCTTTAGAGATGCTTGATAAAGCTCAACCAAATGTCTTGGTACACGGTAAATTTTTGCCCAGTGCCCTTTTCCACCGCAACGATAACATATAGTTTCTGAACTATTTGCTTTTGGATTCTCATAATTCCATTTCCTCTTTTGGTGGTTATATCTCTTTGGGGGGTGACTAACACCAGGAAAATTTCTTCCTTGTCCACGTCCACGGCCATGACCCCGACCACGACCACGACAATGATTAAAGCCATGGCCTTTTCCACGCTTAGCATAATGGGAATACACCTTATCTACTTCAGGCAATGGTGTAGACCCAGTGGGTCGATTTTCGTGATTTCTCATGAGCAGGTCATTGTTTCGCTCAGCCACAAGGAGAAGAGAAATCAGCTCAGAGTACTTTTTGAAACCTTTTGTCTCTGTACTGTTGTTGCAGAACCATATTGGAGGCATGAAACGTTGTAAACGTTTTTTCAAGCATATCATAATCAGTTATAGTATCTCCACATAGTTTCAATTTAGAAGTAGTTCTAAACATTGCAGAATTATATTCAGAAACAGACTTAAAGTCTTGGAGCCTCAGATGAGCCCAATCATATCGTGCTTGTGGCAGAGTGACCAACTTTAAGTTGTCATATCTCTCCTTTAAGCCATTCCACAAGATAAGTGGATCTTTGACTGTGAGATATTCAATTTTCAAACCTTCATCAAGGTGATGGCGCAAGAAAATCAAGGCCTTAGCACAGTCTTGGGTGGATGCATTATTTCTGTCTTTAATGGCGTCTCCAAGACCCATTGCATCCAAATGGATTTCAGCATCCAACACCCATGTCATGTAGTTCTTGCCCGAAATTTCAAGGGCAACAAACTTTCTTTTCATAATGTCAGACATAATTAAAACAAAATTAGGAGGAGAAAAAATACCTTAATTTTCTCAAAGAGATTCTTGAGATAGTAGAGCTTCGTGCTGATAACGTGTTACAAAACTTAGCTCAAAGTAATAAACAAAAAGATAGACAACAAAGTAGAGAGAAATAGAGAAGAGAATATATTTCTTCTATGTATCCAAGTGTCTTACAAAATGATTTCTCATCCTCTATTTATAGTACTACATAGAGGTATACTAAAAGAATTCCATAAATATGTCATTAAGCTTTTGAGATCATGGAGGAAGATCATGGGGGAGATCATGGAGGTGTGGGAGTTACAACCACAAGTATTGGAGTAGTGGGAGTTATGGAGATAATGGATAAAAGTAGTGGGTGTTATAGGAGTTATGGACATCCACCATAATCTAATATTTCATAACATATTCAATTTATTCAATCATATTTAAATAATAAAATAAAATTGTCCTGCACCATGAGTTTGAAGTAAAATGACTATTATAAGTATTATATGTCTCAAAATATGAAGTAAAATAACCAACTTCGGCAAACACATGCATAAATACCGTAGGAAATTTTTGATCAAATTAAATAATTATAGCATGCAATTTTCCAAATTTATGATAAACTAACACTTTATACAAGGATATTTCTCGCCAGATTACTCTAGGTTTCTGATTACTCTACATTTGGTTACTTGGAACTGCATTATAAATACTTTCAATTGTAATTTTGTTGCTCTTATTTCCGAGTAGAACAGTTAAACAGCTCTCATTAGTGTAACACTAGATTGCGCGATGGATGAAATGTTCAGATCTGAGCATTGTTTCCGTCTCTAAAATTGAGCTTAGTTCATTACAATCTACAATAGTGAAGTTTTAATTGTTATTTACAAGAGTGATATATACATATAAGATAAAAATGAACTATATATATGATCTCCCCAGCGTAGAACCAAACTGCATAATTGACTGGGTACAGCTCCAATTTAAGCCTTAGGAGGAAACTCTGCTCACCTCTCCAATCTTGGGGAAGCCAAATAGTGATCCCAAAAAACCTCTATACCGATCTCTCTTGCTCATTAGATTCCGTATTCATCCTCAAAACAGAAGCAGGAATATCTCTGGATAGGATGACATTTCCGTCAACATCTACTGTGCCATGTGCAGCAAGACCACGATCCATCACAAATCTGCAGAATCCTGGATCCTCCTCACCTCCTAATCTTACACCATAATATCTCAGATGATCCTTAATACTGTTACCAGCCACTGACCTGGGAGTATTTTAGAAAATTAGCATACAGGGCAACAGCTCTAAGCAAAATTCAGCAAGGTTTCAACTACAGAAAAGACAATTAGAAAGAGGCTGTCCAGCCTATTCTTTGGTAACCGAACATTTTTCACACAGTCTGGCTATGAGATATTCAAAATCAATATTGATATCATAATCCTTCGGTAAGAAGAACGTGAACCGGAAAATAATTAACTTCTCTCTAAGAATCCTTTTGAACTACTATCTCCGAACTGAATCGTAAGACCTACTTCAGTTAAGGAGGGTTGACTTGATTAATCTTCAGTTTTACCATTGGAGGTTGATGTAGTATTTTTGAAATATGAAAGTAATAGATTTATAAACTAAATTAAACTACACCAATCACCAACAATTGAATAAAAGAATGATAAAGTGTAATTAAAAGATCAAGGGGAACGAAGAACGCCGACTACTAGATGTATAGCGGTTAGGTCAAACAAAATAGGAATGAGTTCATCCCTTTTTAAGGATTAGCTTCAGAACCATCTGACAACGAGAGATGTAAAAAAGTTATACTTAGAAACACCAAGTAAGCTCTTATAAATGTGATTGTTGAAAAGAGAAAAAAATACCCTTCAGTTTTCTTCCCTAATTTAGATTTTAGTAGGACAAAGTATCAATTCTTTTACAACTTAATTTTCATCTTTATCCTTTCTGTCCCCTTTTTTCATTCCAGGTGAACTTTTTGTGCTAGTGCTTCACAGACATTTTACAGTTTTATTCTTCACAAAATTAACACGCCCTTTTTTCTAAAAGATTGTTAAAAGTAAGTAAATAGATTTCAGCAACAAGAATGTGCTGATGAACAGTGCTTTTGAGTTTTGACTGAAGAAAGAAAAACGTTATCCATATTTTGACAAAAACGCAGGGTGCTCAGATCTATAATTTGCTATAACCATTTCTCCTCTGTCTTTATCCGAACAGCATGAACTATCTTTTACTGTATACCAATTTGCAGATGTCTTATAAACTGATTACAGATAAGCCCGAGAAAAGTTACCTGCTACAAGAAGGGTCTTCCCCAGAATTATCACAGACCTTTTCAACTGTATAAGCAAGAATTCCAAGGCCGGTGTTATGGAGCCAGACCTGCAATATCAGAGATTTCAATTAAAAGAAGAAAGCCAAGGATAAATTTATGACAACCATTAAATTGATGAAACTTACAAAACCAATGA
The DNA here is from genome assembly GCA_034376525.1 of Nicotiana benthamiana. NCBI lineage: Eukaryota > Viridiplantae > Streptophyta > Magnoliopsida > Solanales > Solanaceae > Nicotiana > Nicotiana benthamiana. The sequence goes on from CM067336.1 coordinate 39,474,187, forward strand.
CAGCTTACTTTCAATTTACTTGAGCAGGAAATGGAATTGCGAGCAAGAGACACCAATGTATAAAAATATATAATAATCTTTAAACGGATAGCAAGGATTCATGTACAAGTCAATACTCATCTGCTTGTTACACTGTTATCTTGAAAAAATATATTGCCACTTTTGAATAGCCAAATCGCTTACTCAAGACTTTCACTACAGACTCATTCCTTAAAAACTTTTCCAGGTACTGAAATGACAGCTAGATTTCATGCAGTTTAAATAAGGCAGAAAATACTTGGGTTATGCTTGTAAAACAGTTACCTCTGTAGGAAAATGATGATAAGTTTTTTGAGGGAAATAGTAATAGTACGGGGGCAGATGAGGCACAATATCATGTTCATGTGTGACACGAATTGTATTTGGCACCAGTTTGCTATAGTAGGACGCAAAAACAGCATTGCCAATTCGAGGTTGTCCAAATGTCATAACTGAAACATTCCGCGAGCCAAGATTTACCTGGAATAAACATACATAAATAAATCAATAGAACTCCACTAGCTGTTTTTTCCATTCTTTTAGGTTCTCTGTTATGTCACAAGATCCATCGAGCAGCATGTACAATTTCACCTTTTCTAATTACAAGTATAAACATCTACAACCGATCAATAAAAGAAAAGTGAGAGAGAAAACACATCTTATCAAATCATAATTCGTGAAGCAAAGTGGGAAATTGAGACATGTAATATTCCTAAGGGAGTGCAAAAGCAATAATGGTTACAAGGGTATTCTATAACAAGAGTTATCAAATCGGAAAAAGCAAGTCAAAATATATGGATGATGAAAGTTATAGTATAAGACAAGAGGGGTTGCTTTGATGGTAAGCAACCCCTACTTCCAACCGAGAGGTTGTGAGTTCGAGTCTCCCCAAGAGCAAGGTGGGAAGTTCTTGGAGGGAAGGATGCCGGGGGTCTATTTGGAAACAGCCTCTCTACCCTAGGGTAGGGGTAAGGTCTGCGTACACACTACCCTCCCCAGACCCCACTAAGAGGGATTATACTGGGTTGTTGTTGAAAGTTATAGAATAAAGTAACAGCAAGTCTTTGAACATACTGTGAGATCCAATCCACAAAAAGCAGCCATAGCCCCTCCCATTGAATGCCCTGTCACCATAATAGGAATGTCTCCATATAGGTCTTTTGCTGTTTTAACAGCACTTAGCACTCCAGGGCGTAATGTTGTATTGTGGTAAGCAGAATAAAATCCATGATGCACCTGTAAGATGCAAAACTGACTTTAATCTTCCTGCAGAAAAGAAGGTTAATAGCAAATCAGAAGCAGAAGAGATTTTTAAGTGTCATACACTCACCATCGCATCTTCTGTTCCAGGATAATCTATATCAAGCTGCTTCCAGTATAGATCCTCAATCCAATTCTGTATGCTGTATCCAAAAAGTTAGCACGTGGAACTTAGTTATCAATATGTTGAACATGCATACAACATAATACAACTTTCTGCATGAGCAGATCGACCAATGGATAGCTGTTTAAGCATAATTACTCAGCACGATCAAAGAGAATCTCTTGAGCAACACTTCACAACTTAGACCTGAACGGTCGTGAACTTACCAGTCTCTCCACATAAAATAATACATAGATTCCAACCAAACACTGTAGTTAATGTTGATTTTTATGTGCAAATTAAATCTCCTCAAATCCCAACCAAATATAGTTTAAACAAATGCTGATTTTTATAAGGAGATTATATCTCCTAACACCCAACCAAACGACCCCCAAAAGTTTTTCCTTTCAAGAAAAATGGTTTTAAGCTGGTGTAATGTAGGATCACTCATATATATCTCTTAAGATATCCATCTCAGTAAACTAGTTAGACAATCTGTTCTATAGGCTCGTACCACTGTATCCTTGAGTTCTAAGGAGACAGAAAACCAAGTCTGGTTGATAAGGCATGGCTATTAGACCAGAGCGTGATTAACAGCCCCCATTGCCATTGGGTCATGGCGCCGTAGATGATCATTCTCAGCTCCGATAATGGTGTTGGGATGGTCTAATGGCTATCTGACAGACTCTTAAATTTTTTACCAAAAAACAAAAGACAATTTTTATTCACCATACAGTCAAATTAAACATATGAGTATGGTTCAGTAGAAGGAAACCTAGTTCCTTGAGTGCCTCGGAAAGCAATTACAATGGCATTAAGATCTGGAGCCACCCCCACAAATGCCTGCAATGGGTATCAATAATTAAAATCAAACGAGTTCCTCTGAATGAGAATAAGACATGCTTTTGCACTATTTGATATTCACCTGTAGACATCGTTTCACATCAACAATGAGTTCTATAATTTGAAACCCCTGCAGAGGATGACGGCTTCGACAAATTAATCATATAAGAAAGATACACCAAGAAATTTACATAAAGCTTCTCTTCAACCTGAAGAATATACACACAACAATCGGAATAAAATACCTTCGTCAAATCATCACATCTTGGGCATGTCCAAGTAAATAGTTCTGTCAAATCTGAGACATAGACCTACAAATAAAGAGGTCATTTTTGTTAAACTCTAGGTGACAGCAGCCCAGTAAGAAAGTCACAAGAATGAATATAACGTTCCCCTGGTAAAACAGCCTGAACTGGTGAAGTATGGTTATATTAACCGCAAATCACATGCAGCAAAAACGAGTAAGAAGAGTTCGATGAATATAGAAACTAAAAATACACAGAAGGAAATTGGAAAAAATTGGGACTTTGGTCCCTCTTTTATTGAAAGAGTCTACTTTTGGCCATCATGATATCCAGCTAAGCACATCAACCATTTATCGAAAAGAAGTAAGGGATTAACCTTCGACTAAAAGATTTCTACCCTCTATCCTACTCATCTATTCAAAATGAAAACCAAAACTGACCGTTGCAGCATATTCCACCAATATGGCGGCAAGCGTATGATTGTAGATTGTCCTTTGATCCTTCACTTTGAGTTCTACAACCAAAGAGAAACTAAACTGTAAGTAGCTATCTATGAATATGTTATCATAGCCAACCATGTGAATTATCACTTTACAAATATAATGCAGCATTGGAATAATTTATTGTTACGCACAAAAACTACATTTAAATACATAACAAGCAAGTGATGCTTTTACAATCCTATCTAAGAGCCTATCGTTACCTCGTTTTAGTTTCACTTTGGAACTTTTGGTTGCTTTATTTGAAGTTTTAATATCCATTTACCCGTAGCCATAGTTCAAAGTAACCATAGACTCCACTATGTACCTGTAGATACATAGTGGAAATCACCTTTTCCATCTCGGTAACTCAACCCAACAATAAGCTTACCAAGTATAAGCAATATGCCCAGTGTCTCCGCTGAAATATCCGTAAATGGAGGTTTTAACTGGTATTTCGGCCAAAATATCAGTCTTGGTCATAAACTTCATTAACTTGTTCTCTTCCTCTTGCATCCTAAATCATTCCTAGCCCATTCTTTTTCCCAGTCAAGAAATAATTTCTTATTGGTTAAAAATGCGTTACCAAGGATCAAAAGAGAACAAACTCAAGTATCTACAATTTATGCCTGAGGATTACTGAAAATGTGTATAGACCTCAATTTTCAGGCTAGGCAGTCCATGAATGAGCAATGAAGGGAAATGTAAACCAATGTCAGTTAACCTGGGTCTAATAGAAACTGTTAGAGAGAGTCTTGATAAGAGTTTATATACTAAGCCAGCAATAACCAAGAGGGGGGCAAGATAGAAAAGAGATGATGTCAGTAGAGGAACTATTGAGCTTGTATTGTCCTTAGTCCTTACAGTTGATAAATATTACTGAGTCGAGTTACTTGGTTTATGCAACAACTAATTTATTTCTATGGACGTGTAAGGTCTACGCACACATTACCCTCCTCAAACCTCTTCAACTTTAAACTCTTCGTTTTACTCATTTCACCCTTAATAAAAATCTTTTATAACCACACAAATATCGTGGCCCCACAATGTTTTTACCTTTCAAGTTTTTCTCTCTCTTTTTTTCCTACATAGTCTAAATTGAAACGGAGTGTGTATACATTAAGACTGAAGGTTTTCTTGTCAAAACTCAAAACAAAATCTTATACCAGCTTCCATGACCAAAGCACAGTACAGAAACTCAGTTCGGTCTTCAATCCGCCCACAAACAATCCCTAAAATATAATCTAATCCCACTTAATCCTATTAAGACATAATTGCACTGCAAAAACAGTCCAAGTAGATGTACCGCACTCATGACTTTTTCAAATTGAACATTCAAATCAACGCAAGTAGTATAGCACTTATGATTGATTACCTCTACCAGTTGAAGAGGCGATTAAGCACGTGATTATAACCACCTTTAACAAATTTCTTCCGTCCATAACCTGCAGGAGCTAAATTCTGGAAAAATTATAGATAGCAGGGGAGAAGGAACGAACAAGGAAGAAAGGTCAAATATTTTGGCCTCAATTATTTATGTCCCGTAGGCGTTAGGTGCTTTCGTGTACTTGTGGATTCCCCCCCCCCCCCCCCCTTTGTAAATAAGGGTCGCCTTTGGAAAAGGCCGTGATGCGGGTGGTTAAACAGAGTGTTGCTGGCCGTTAACGTCTTCGTTATATTATATATCACTTGCCAGGGTCGGGTCTTTCCCTGCTTATGCACGTTAGTTTACCCCACGTGAAAACACTTTGCTTGGCCGAAGATTTCTATTTTTGTGTCCATTTCTTTAAAGGAAATTTCCCATATCTCTTGCACATTTGTTTTTGCTACTTTGGAATTTGGCTAAGCTTCTATAATTAATTTATTTTGAAAATATCTTTTTCAAATATATTTTTTAGTAAAATATTTTTGGTACGAATCAGTTTGTATTTGACTGTAAAAATACTTTAGCATAATAATTAATATTTGATCAAATTTTAAAAGGTATTTTTAAATATATAATACTTTTAGGAAGATGCTATTTTTTTTTTACTTCTTAAAAACTACTTCTTTTTCTTATTCAATATTATTTTTTCCTTCTAAAAGTATTACCAAATACCTTAACTTTAGAAAAAAATACTTTTGGCAACACAAAAAATATTAATATTTTTTACCAAAGGAAGCATGGCCAAACAGGCTATGAGATATAATATAATTTTAAATATTATAATTGTCTTTCCTTATCTTGGTGCATTTGTAACTAAAATTTAATCAAATGATGAAATCTTCGTAATATTATGAAATTGTTCATACTTAGATTAAAAAATCGAAACATCGAATTGCATTAGAATTTAGAGTTCTCTTTAGGTCCATTTTAGATCATCAATTGAATCAGTTCACCAGCTAAATTTGAACGTTATGTCATGAATACAATATTTCTTTGCATTTGTTAAAAGATTTATTATAATCTCAACTATTGAAATTAGTTTTAATAAGAACGTGGATTTTTGTGTTGACTATATATAGAGAGATTATTAAGTAAGGAAAAAAGAACTCCGCATATGGATGAACTTTATACCTACTTTATTCATTACGTGTAAGTTGTAGCATTACTTTCGCTATTGCTAAGCCTAATCTTTAATTAAGAATGTTATTTTTTCGTATATATACAAAATTTAAAATTATTTTATCCTGTTTACTTATGTTTTTCTATTTACATAAAGTAACTAAAGTTTTTTATAAAATATATACAGATTCGCTTAATATCTACCGTTTATCTACGACTTGCATATAAGTTTTTCTATAAAATTCGATCAAAAGCTACAATTCATATGCAATTTATATATAACTTTGACTCATACCTTTTTTTCCAAAGATAAGTAGTTATTTCAATTAAAGTGACATTATTTGAAATGAGATTATTTAATTTAACTAGAGTTGCCACTTGGAATAATTGTTATGGTGTCCCAAGTCACCGCTTTATATTAGAATCCCAAATCAAGGAGATTTAACTCTGTTTTAAAGTCTGTGAAACATAGAAGACCGAGGTAAGAAATTTTGTTAACCTAGAAGAAGGTATTAGGCACTCCCAGATTTTATAATTTTAGCACGTCGCTTTGCAATCATACTCGGCTTAATTTAAATCGTTACATATTTTAGAACCTATGTGCGTTTTATCCTTTATCGCTTTTAGATTTAACTATTCATAATTTGGAATTATCTTGAAACGAATCACATGTGTGTGAATCCGTTTTATTTAGTGCGCTAAAAATTATGTCACGCATATGTGTACATAATTAATAACACTTTATTATTGTTATTATTATTATTATTATTATTATTATTATTATTATTATTATTATTATTATTATTATTATTATCAATAATGTTAGATAAAGTCGTGCGGACACGTACCTCGATTTATTTTGGGAGTCATAATTGTGTCACGTGAACGTATATACAATCACGATAATAAATTAAAGCGTGTCTAAAGCATTCTACGCATGTGCTTTGTATTTGGTTAGGTGGGGTGATAGAGTTTAATTTATTGGATACAATTGGGCCATCATATGGATATTTATTGGGCCATCATATGGATATTTATTGAGAACTTTTTACAAACTACTATTATTTAGTGGTTATTAGATAGTTGTAGCTATCATTTATTATATTACTTCCTATAGCTATATTTTCCGGTTTTTAGATTGTATTCGATATATTTAAGCTAATGTATTTATAAATACAGTAGGAAAACTCGGCGTGAAACATGAGATTATAGCTAGAAAATTATTGTAATCGACTATATTCACAGTCTATTCAGCTATTTTTAAACGGAAAATGAATTAATTAACAAAATAGACTGCTAATATAACTCAGCTAACTCAATTACATCACCATTAACCTGTATCTGTTGCGAATATGCTGAAGATTTTTTTCCAAACGATAAATAGAACAAAACTGAGCATCACCAAGTTTCTAATCCTTCCCTTTTCTGTTGATATCATTCGTGGGTGTCTCTGTTTTCAACCAATAAAATTCGAGATTCATCTATAGTGCAAAAACATATGAATACATACTGTAGATACATTTGAATACATATATACGTCTGAATATATAAATTATATTAATTATAAAAGCATATGAATACATTCATAGAATATAGCGAGACGGTGAATACAATCAAATACATGGAATACAACGAGATATACTGAAAACAATAAAAAAAAAGATAATGAATACAATGAAATACATGAAAATATAATAAGATACATTGAAATACATTAAAATATATTGATAGAAACTTCAAGTTGCTCAGTCCCAAACTCGTTCGTCTTTGTTCAAGAACAACCCTAATGTCATCTTGTCGAGAGGGCCATGATTCCGACTCGAAGTGCCATTGTTCCCGTTTAAATCAAGAACCAAGTCTCGTTTCGATCTGTATTTTGGGAGCAACAGTCACCATGAAGTACAAACACCATCAAAAGCACGCTTTGCAATCGTAGTAATGAGTTCGTGCAATAATTCTGCCCAGTTCGCCATAGCAGAAGTGGATGGAAGAGGAAGGAAGATGTAAGGCGGCTTCTAGGAGAAAAATAGCAACAGGAGGATTGTAATGCTTCAAGGACTGTAAGTCTTACAAGACAAAACAATTCGAGGGGATTTATTTAGGAGCGAAAATCTATCAACTTTAACACTTACCACAACTTTGGAGCAAAAAAAATGAAAATTTTGTGAGACAATGGAGATGAATCAGTGAAGAATCGTGGTTGTATTCATGGAGAAAGACTGGAGTTGAGAGAGAGAGAGAGAGTGGAGAAAAATTTAAAAGAATGAGAGAGAGAGAGAAATAATACAAAGCATATTTTATGGCTCAAGGGTAGGAGGTGACCATAAATAAATATTTTGCTATAAAAATCAAAAGATAAATATGTAATATAATTTTTTTAAAAAACATTTATTTAAAACAAATAAGGCATCAACCTTTGCTATACGAAATAAATACTCCATATTTGTTCAATGGAATAGGCTTGACAACTTTTCAGCTTAATGGCCAAATTTGTTTATTCACTAATAATTCCCTATAGCTCCCGAATATCTCTGCCCCTCTGTTCTCAACTATCAAAAGTGACACATTCATTAAAAATTAAATTAGATCTAAACACATGGAAAGTTTCAAACATTGGAATTTTATAGAATAAAGGCAGCACATAATGGAAAAAAAATTAGTCTAGCTAACATACTTTCAACCAATATATATATATATATATATATATATATATATATATATATATATATATATATATATATATATAACACATAGACATAAGAAGGGGGGAAAACTTAAGAAGAGTAAAATAATGAAGGAGAAGAAGAACTAACTTTTTAAATTATCAAAGATCTTCCAACTGGCTTACAAGAGCATAACGATGAGATTGAATAAAACAGACCGGTTCACCCGGAGACCACAAATGGAGCATCAAAAATTCACCAGCGACTGATAAGTGGGAACTTTAATTATTTATTAGCGCATTTTATTTTTTGTTTTAGTCCAAAAATGTTTAATTGTATTCTCGAAAATTAGTAAAATATGCTTAATTGTAGGAGTATTGAAAAATGAGTCACTAAGATGAAATTCAACCTAAAAAGGAGTGATCTGAGTTCAATGATAAAATCAGGCACAAAAGCTCAAGTGCGGACCGTAGATTTCCTTCTGCAGCCGCAGAATGTGAAGGAAAATATATGAGAGTCCTAGTACAAAGTTTGGTCCGCATAATAAAATGTTCGGCCACAGAAGCTGAGCAAGATAAAAAGTTCAGAGAGTGTGCATATTGAGTTTAAAGAAAGTATAGACCGCATAATTATTGTGCGGCCGCAGAAGTGAGCTATGCGGCCGCACTCAAAAATATGTGGTCCATAGAAGAGCCCTACACGCTGCACCAAGAAATGTGCAGACCACAGAATATGATAGATACGGTCGCGGATCAGAATTGTGTGACCGCAAATTCAACTTCAGCCAAGAATGAAGCAAAGTGGAGACCACACATGAAATTGTGTGGCCGCAGAACATCCAAATGGGTATTTTAGTTCAAAAATTCTAACTTTGTATAAATAGTATATGTTTACAAAATTAGGTCAAGTTTGAATCTTCAAAGTGTTGTAGCTGTTTTTCCTTGCTTCTTTAGGTAACTTTAGCTTATTTTGGTGATTTAACATTGCGGTTTTATATTTTAATCTTTCAATATGAGTTTTATTATGTTTTCTTCTTTGTTTTCTTCTATACCCATTATGAGTAGCTAGATTCTCACTAGGATTGTGACCCGACCCTAGAGTGTAAATCTAATGAGTTTTTGATTTATGGCTTGTTTATAGTTGTGTGTTTATTATGTAACCTTGTTATTACTTCTAATTATAGAATTAATGATTGCAAACATTAGTTCATACATATTTGACTTGGTCTCTACTTGAGAAAGAGAGAATTAGTAAAGGAAAACTTGGCTAACAAGAAGTTGAGACAAAATCAAGAGATTAATAGTTCCAACTAAAGGGTTGAACCTTGAGGTAGTAAAACCTCACTTGAGCATTTTATCAACTGTTTCGCTCGATACTCATTGGACTTGAGAACGCTAAATTTGGCAAAATTATTCTCTTACTTAGAGGTATTGAGTGGGTACTTGAGTGCTGATAACTATAATACACCTCGACTAACAAAACAAACTTTAAAGTTTATAACCTGTTAGGCAAACACCCGGGTGAAGATCATAGCCCTAGGCCTTTTACATTATTTGAAAACAACATCAAAAATAATTTTTTTGTTTCAATTATTTCTTGCAATCTTAGTTTAAATTGGATCTAGAATCATCCAATTTTGTGGAGGTTTAATTTAAGATAGTTGAAGCTCATTAACCATAATATATACCTCTAAATCTCATTCATATAGTTCCCTGTGGAATTTGACCCCAACTCTCTATTGGGTATTACTATTGCACCGACCGTGTCATAACCTCAAATAGAGGTGTGACTTGGACGAAATCAATTTTTGGCGCCGTTACCGGGGAGCTAAAAATGAATTTAGCTATATATTTGGTTTTGTGTGTGAATTATCTTCTTTTCCTTCCGTGTTTTTTGGTGAAACAATTGTAGGTGCAACAATAGCTCTTAACAACAATTATCCACTCGGAAACATTCCTATAGGGGATGTGGCCGTGGAAATGACATAGTTGAAGAGGTTCCTCATGAACCGCAAGCAAATAGATGAGGACAACCACCTTAAGACAACATCCCAATTCCACCCCCACCTCTACCAAGAGTGGCTCCACACTGAGTGTTGCCGAATGAAGGGTATGCAAGTGTCATAGTCCTGCCCCGAATTAGGGCAGGCAACTTTCAAATCACAAATATTATGATCACACTGCTAGAGCAATGGAGAGTGCCTGGCGTGTGTATAAATTAAACTCGTACTTTGTCAAATTATAGTATACAAATATGTCGAACCCACAGAGATTGGTTTATCTATTATACAGACGTTTCATGTTTTAATAACTATTTGAGATATTAGAAAGAGTTGAGTTGGAAATTAACTAACTAAAAAAGCATGAATAGAGAAGTAGAAAATATTTTTCTTTTCACAAATCGTCATGACCCAAATCCCGATCCGGTCGTGATGGTGCCTCTCGTGAAGACAAATCCAGCCAACCAACCCATTTTCCTTTCCAGAATAAGTAAAAGTAGTACACAATTTTAATATGATTAACTAATCACAATTTAAATAGAAGATTTCTCATTTGAGTGCAGAAAACAACCCAAAACACAACCCGAATCAGGATGTCACAAGTCACGAGCACCTATAAGAATCTAAATATAACTACAAGGCCTGTAATATACAGAATAGGATTTATAATCAAAGGGAAGGAATGCAGTGCCGTGAACGCTGGAGGTCACCTTGCTCAACTCCGATAACTAAATCTTCAATCAGATAAAAACCCGCTATCGGGTGAACAAATACCTGCATCTGCACACGAGGTGCAGGGAGTAAAGTGAGTACTCTAACTCAGTGAGTAATAAAGGTAAATAGCAACTGAGTAGTGAGAAATCACGTATAACAAATCATCATGCTGTATAGAGCAGTGTAAACCCTTTTTAGAAAAAACAGTGAAGCCGTGAAATCTTTAAAGAAATATCTTAGCTTAGTTTAAAACATCTTTTAAAAATGGCTTTTTCGGCGGCTATGCAAATGAATGCAAACAAATAGTCCAGATAAGCGCAGAACTCCGCTCCTTGGGCACAATACTCAGTATTCAGATAAGGCTAAAATATCAGGTATATATTGCAAGAAGTAACACAAACAACAAATAATGGAAGAAAAATGAAATAAAGTAAACACATAAAACAGTACCAACACTGCTACAGTGTGCAACCCGATTCACATATCGCCGCGGCGTGCATCCCGATCCAATTAACATCGACGGCGCTCACTAGGGGTGTGCAGACTACGGGAGGGGCTTCTTACGGCCCAAGCGCAATATCAAGCCATCTCATGGAATTAAGTCTAGGCACTCGGCGTTATATCAATATCAGTAACACTGTTGCGGCATGCAGCCCAATCCAAAAGTATCCTCACAACACAGGCCCTTGGCCTTACCTAGTCAAAAATCACATATGGCCCTCGGGCAATAGTAAAACATGTTACTCAGCTCAAAAATAGTATTGGAAATATCATTTCAAGCGTTTAAGAAAAAATAACCTTGGCTGAGTTTTGAAAACAGTGGAAAATACATGATTGATTTCAATCAAAACATTGAGAAAATATCAACAACCATCCCTGAAGGGGTTCAAATAATTGGCACGAAGCCCAAATATGGCCATCCGCCCAAATTATGATGATAACAAATAGGTTTTAGTCAAATATGCGGTAAAATCATCAATCGAGATGGACCAAGTCACAATCCCTAATAGTAAAGGACCCCATGGTCATCATCCACCGTGTGTCTCACCTCAATATAGCACTACGATGTGCAATCCGAGGTTTTTAACATGAGGATATCATTTACAATCATTACTCACCTCGAACCGGTGAAATCTCTAGCTCGCGACGCCTTTGCCCCTCAAATTGGCCTCCATGCACGTCGAATCTATCCAAAATTAGAACTAATACGTCACAATATGCTAAGGGAATAATTCCCAAGCGAAGACAATAAAAAATATCAAAATTCCCGAAATTGGCAAAACCCGAGCCTCGGGCCCACTTCTCGAAACTCAAAATTTTTTATATCAACGGGTTCCTTATCTCTCCACGAGTCTATACATATCAAGAACTCTCAAATCCGAGCTCAAATGGCCCTTCAAATCCCAATTTAAATCTCAAAAACCACGCCAGTTCTTCCAATTTTAGCTAAATTTCCATGAATTTTTAGGTAAATCTCACATAATAATCACGCTTTTGATCCATAGAACTTACCTCCAATCAATCCTCTTCGAATCCTCCTTCAATTGCTCTCAATAAGCTCTAAAAATACTCAATAATGGAGGAAAATGACTTAGGCTCGCGAATGAAGTATTTTTAATAACCCTTCTGCCCAGTTGATACTTTTTTCTATGCGATCGCGGCCCCAGGCTCGCAATCGCTGATTGGGCGTGGACTGGGAAAAAGTAGCAGCTAAAAAAAATCTTGCAGGCCTCAAAATTAATCTATCCGATTGCAATGAATACCCTGCGAACGTGATGCTCTGCCCCTTAACTCACTATGATCGCACACCCACTCACGTGATCGCGAAGGAACGCCACACAAACCTATGCGATCACAATCCCATATACGCAATCGCGTAGAAGAAAAATCATGCTGTCCCAAATAGCCCTATGCGATCGCATTCATAACCACGGGATCGCATACAAGAACATCTGAACTGAACACCATCAGAAAGTTTTACTATTCTCCAAGTCCGAAAAGGTTTGTTTAACCACCCGAAATTCACCCGAGGCCCTCGGTATGACGACCCGCCCGGGCCTCTTTGGAATTTACGCTTCCCCATTAACTGCTTCTCCTAAGAGCATTTCTACTATCTTGGTTTTCCCGGATGTTTGGTAATATAATTCAGAGTTTTTTGGGATACTTAGTCCCAAAATGAGAGCTTAAGTGTTGGAAAATGTTCCGTAATATGAATAGTGTGAAGACAACCTCAGAATGGAAATTCGATGGTTCCGTTAACTCCGTTAGGCGATGTTGTGTTTGGGGGCGTGTTTGGAATGTATATTGGATGCCCGTAGCTCATTTAGGCTAGAAATGCCGAAAGTTAGAATTTTGAAATTTCCGATCCGATAGTGAATTTATTATCCGAGGGTCGGAACCGGATTCCGGAAGTTGCTGTATCACCGTCATGTCATTTGGGACGTGCGTGAAAAATTTTAGGTAGATCAGACGTTGTTTGGTTAGGTTTTGAATCGAAAGCGAGTTTGGTTAAGTTTTGGAAATTTTTAAGTTCAAATCATTGATTAATTAGAGTTTCCGGCGTTGCTTTAGGTGGTATAAGGATTGGTACCAGTTTGAATGATGTTGGTATATGTTCGTAGATTTTGTTGAGGTCCCGGGGTCCTCGGGTGTGTTTCGGATGCCCAACAGGGCATTTTTATGTTGTAAATAGTTGCAAATTTTCCTTTAGTTTTGCTACAGAAAATCCTTCTTTGCGATCGCATCTCTTCTCACGTGATTGCATAGGCCAATATTGGAAGGGGACCAAATTCCTTCATCGCGATCGCATGCATCTGTTCGCGATCGCATACCTCTGCCAATTCCTCTTCCGCGATCGCATGCCTTCATATGCGATCACGTAAGGCCAGCCTCTCCTTGTACGCGATCGCATGCCTCTTCTCGTGATCGCGTAGGGATTTTACCTGGAGCCTCTATTTTACTCTTCGGGATAGCGGCCCTATCTTCGCGATCGCGATTCACTAATTACCTGGGCAGTTATAAACATTTCAAGAACGAACCATTCTTCATTTTTTATAAAAACTCAAGCTAGAGAGCTCTGTTTTGGGAGATTTTTCGGGGGAGTTTCAGAGGCAAACATCGGGTAATGATTCCTTACTCCTCTATGACTAAACCCCACTAATATAATCTCGAATTTATGTTTTAATTTCGGATTTTGAATGAAAATTGGGGTAAAGTTTTTATACCTAACTTTAATGATTTGAAGGAGCATTTGACCTCTGATTTGGGAGATTTTTATATGGTTAGACTCGTGAGAGGACGAGGGTTCTGAAACTGTAAAAATTATTCGATTCTAAGATGTTTGCCGGAGGTGCATTTTGGTCATTTCACCTATTTTCACGCCTTAGCTTTTATTTTAACAGTGAAATTATTTACTTGCAATATTATTTACAATATGTAATTGGTTTAAATAGATTTGGGCCACTCGAAATCAGATAGTCGTGGCAAGGGCATTGTTTCTTAGCGGTTTTCTACCGGTTCGAGGTAAGTGGATTGTCTAACTTTGAGTGGGGGACCTCTCCCCTTAAGATATCCTTGCTATTGTTTTAATGCCTTGTGAGAGAGGTGACGAGCGCGTACTTGTGCTAGTTGTTGAAAATTCACCTTACTTGGCTTATTTAGACTGTATTTCTTCCTATATTTAACTGTTTAAAATGCAAGTTCACTTGCTTTAGCTTAGGAAAAGCATGTTAGTAATTTATGTGCTCTACTTTTTTGTGAGAATGCTAGGCTCTAGATCTTTACATGTTGATGTACTTGGCTTCTTTCTGTTTAGTATTGAATTGTTGTGAAGTGTTAGTGATTGGGACTACGGGTTCAATTCCTGGGAGATCCCCCTGTTATTGATATGATGGACTACGGGTTTGATTCCCGGTAGATACCCTAATATTGATATGATGGACTACGAGTTTACTTCCCTGGAGATCCTATGTTATTCATATGATGGACTACGGGTTCGATTCCCGGGAGATCCTCTGATGTTGATATGATGGACTGCAGGTTCGATTCCCGGCAGATCCTCAAATATTGGCAAGAATGGACCGCGGGTTCAATTCTCGGATCTCCATGTGGCATTCTGACTTTTGAATGATTTTTCCTGTATTCCTAAATTGCACTTGTAGCCTGTTCTATTCTACTTAATGTTTTGCTAGATATTCGGCATTTACTTCATTACCTACTGTATATTTATCTTGTATTATTTCTTATGTTCATCTCAGTAGGGCATCGACCTTCCTCGTCACTGCTTCACCGAGGTTAGGCTTGGCACTTACTGAGTACTGCTGTGGTGTACTCATGCTACTCTTCTGCACACTTTTGTTGTACAGATCCAGGTACTTCTGGTTCAGCGCACTATTAGTGATTTCGGAGCTACATTTGGAGACATGAGGTATGCATATGCCGCATCCGCAGATCCACATAGTCTCCTTCTATTCTACCTTTTAGTGAGCAGTTTCATTCATGTAATCATTTATCGTAGACACTTCCGGATGTTAGAGCCGTTTGTTATGTTTTTACTCTTAGCCTGTGTTGCCCGTGGGTTTCCTGGTCTTGGAGGTTGTTACGTTTTTATGAGTTGAAGTGTATGTGCCAGGCGGAACCCTACACATTTTCTTATGTTATTCATTATTGTTCATCATTTTTCTGTAAGGTTGTTGAATTTTTGCAATGTGTTAGGTTTACCTAGTCGCAAAGACTTGGTGCCGTCATGACGGGTTCAAGATTGGTGAACTAGGGTCGTGACAAGTTGGTATCAGAGCTATAGGTTCATAGGAGTCACGAGAAACATGCCGGTTATGTAGAGTCTCGCTGATTGGTATGGAGACGTCTGTACTTATCTACGGGAGGCTATTTAACTGTATAGGAAAAATCGTTACTTCATTGAATTCTTGTCGTGCTATATTTTTGGTATCAATTCTAAACTTCTGTCTTTTATTCTCCCACAGATGGTGAGGACACGCATGATCCAGGATGATCAGGAACCTGCACCCCCTCCGGTAGCCGTAAGAGGTAGGGGTCGGGGCATGGGTCATGGACGTGCACGGGGTGCAGCCAGAGCACCTGCGCGAACTGCCGCCGAGGTGCCACCAGCGGACCTAGTTAGGACTCAGGCACCAGAGATGCCCACTACCACCACCACTCCAGCTGTTCAGGAGGCATTGGCGCACTTTATGAGCATGTATACTACGTTGTTACGGGCGGGATTGCTTCCCCTTTCTACAGCCACGTCCAGGCTGGGGGAGGAGCCCAGACTCCCGCAGCACGCACTCTAGAGCAGAGGGTGCACATGGGACTGATTCCAGATATTATTCCTGTCTAGCCTATAGTGCCGGTTCAGCTCGAGGATAGGGCACCTTCTTCGGAGGATGAGCAGCGTAGATTGGAGCGGTTCAAGAAGTATGACCCTCCTATTTTCAGAGGACTAGCTACAGATGATGCTTTGGGGTTTTTGGAGATTGTCACCGAATCTTTCACACCATGGGTATTACTACCTCGAGTGGGGTTTGCAGCTTTCCAGCTTCGGGGAGCCGCCTATGACTGGTGGCGCACCTTTGAGTTATACCGTCCGGATGAGGCGAGAGGAGAGAGAAGCCAAAAGGTCTCGAGAGTCTTGTCATTTTTTTGTTACCGGTACTTCAGGAGCAGGACATCATGGTAGGGGCTATATGGGTCGCCCAGTTCACTCAGCTCTTCTTTCATCCAGCAGTACTCCAGCTCCTCCCAGATCTCGGGAGCCTTATTATGCACCTCCAGTTTCAAGTGTTCCTCCTGCGCAGGGTACCTCAAGAGGTCAGTCTAGCAAGGGTAGGTCCAGTCATTCATAGCCAATACGCCCTCCCAGAGCTTATTATGAGTGCGGGGATACCCGCCACTTAGTTAGAGAGTGCCCCAGACGAGGGAGGGGTTTGCCTTCTCAGACTCCAAAGCCTCAGCAAGCTATTATTTCTACTCCAGCACCCACCCCACCTGCCCAGCCAGCCAGGGGTGGAGATCGGGGAGATAGAGGTCGCCCTCGAAGGAGGGGCCGGTCCAAATTTGATGCCATTCTTGATCGTGTCGAGGCTGTCACCTATGATTCCGTTATCACAGGTATTATATTGGTTAGTCATAAAGAGGCATCAGTTCTATTCGATCCAGTTTCTACTTATTCTTATATGTTATCTTATTTTGCTCAGCATTTGGGTACAGCCCGAGAGTCCTTGAGCTCTCCTGTTATGTTTCTACTCCGTGGGAGATTCCCTTGTTGTGGACCGCGTATATCGGCCATGTTTGGTTACTATTCATTGTTTTGAGACCAGGGCAGATCTTTTATTACTTGATATGGTTGATTTAAATATTATCTTGGGCATGGAATGGTTGTCGCCCCAGTATGCTATTCTTGATTGTCACGCTAAAATCATGATGCTGGCTATGCCAGGTATCCTACATATTAAGTGGAGTGGTAGTCTTGATCACACTCCCAGCAGAGTTATATCTTTTCTTAAAGCTCAGAGTATGGTTAAGAAGGGTTGCGCCGCGTATTTAGCCTATGTGAGGGATGTCGGTGCTGATACCTTTATGTTGACTCTGTTCCAGTGGTAGGGGATTTTCCCAATGTGTTCCCAGCCGATCTTCCGGGCATGCCGGCCGATCGGGACATTGATTTTGGTACTGATTTGTTGCCAGGCACTTAGCCCATATTTATTCCTCCTTACCATATGTCTCCTCCTATGTTGAAGGAGTTGAAGGATCAGTTACAGGAATTTCTTGATAAGGGTTTTATTCGACCCAGTGTTTCACCCTGGGGTGTTCCTTTCTTGTTTGTAAAGAAAAAGGTTAGTTCTATGCATATGTGTATCGATTATCGTCAGTTGAACAAAGTTATAGTGAAGAACCAATATCATTTGCCTCGCATTGGTGACCTATTTGACTAGCTTCAGGGTGCACATGTGTTTTCTAAGATTGATTTGCGCTCTGGTTATCACCAACTAAAGATTCTGGAGCCAGATATCCCGAAGACTGCTTTCAGGACTCGGTATGGTCATTACGAGTTCCTTGTCATGTCATTTGGGCTGACTAACGCCCCAGCAACTTTCATGCATTTGATGCACAGTGTATTCAGACCCTATATTGACTAAATTGTCATTATTTTCATAGATGATATTCTTGTATACTCCCGGAGCCGGGAAGATCATGAGCAGCATCTGAAGACAGTGATTTAGACTTTGAGGGAAAAGTAATTATATGCAAAGTTCTCAAAATGTGAGTTTTGGTTGAGTTCTGTGGAATTCCTAGGCCACGTGGTATCGAGTGATGGAATTCGGGTGGATCCGAAGAAGGTGGAGGCCGTGCAGAGTTGGCCCAGGCCCTCCTCAGCTATAGAGATCCGCAGTTTCCTTGGCCTGGCGGGGTATTACCGTCATTTTGTGGAGGGGTTCTCGTCTATTGCAGCCCCTATGACTAGATTGATCCAGAAGGGTGCTCCTTTTCAATGGTCAGATGAGTGTGAGGCGAGCTTCCAAAAGCTGAAGAAGGCTTTGACTTCAGCCCTTATTCAGATTTTACCTACTAGTTTGGGGTCCTATGCAGTATATTGTGATGCCTTACAAGTTGGACTTGGAGCGGTATTGATGCAGGATGGTAGGGTTATTGCCTACGCGTCCAGACAGTTGAAGGTGCATGAAAAGAGCTATCTTGTCTATTACCTTGAGTTAGCTGTTATTGTTCATGCCTTAAAGATCTGGCGGCATTATTTGTACGGCGTGCCTTGTGAGATTTACACAGATCATTGGAGTTTGCAGCACTTGTTCAAGCTAAAGGATCTGAACTTGCGCCAGAGGATATGGTTGGAAGTACTGAAGGATTATGATATTACTATTCTTTATCACCCGGGTAAGGCCAATGTGGTAGCCGATGCCTTGAGTCGTCGGTCGGAGAGTTTGGGGAGTTTGGCATATTTACCAGCTTCAAAGAGACTCATGGCGATGGATTCCCAGGCCTTAGCCAGTCCGTTGTGAGATTGGACCTTTTGGAGCCCAATCGGGTTCTAGCCTGTGTGGTTCTCGGTTTTCATTGTTTGATCGTATTAGGGAGCGAAACTATGATGGCCCTCATTTGCTTGTCCTCAAGGACACAGTTCAGCAGGGCGATGCTAGGGATGTGACTGTTAGAGATGACAAGGTATTCAGGATGCAGGGTCGGATTTGTGTACCAGATCTTGATGATATTCGGGAATTGATATTGAACGAGGCCCATAGCTCGCGGTACTCCATCCATCTGGGTGCTGCGAAGATGTATCAGGATCTGAGGTAGCATTACTGGTGGAGGCGGATGAAGAAGGACATAGTAGAGTTTGTAGCTAGATGCCTCAACTGTCAGCAGGTAAAGGCTGAGCATCAGAGACCAGGAGGGTTACTCCAGCAGATGGAGATTCCGGAGTGGAAATAGGAGAATATCTTTATGGATTTTGTGACTGGTCTCCCCCTGACAGCAAGAAAATTTGATTCTATTTGGGTTGTTGTGGATCGCTTGACCAAGTCCGCTCATTTCATTCCAGTGTGTACTTCTTACTCAGCGGAGCGGTTAGTAGGGATTTATATCAGGGAGATTGTTCGTCTGCACGGTATTCCAGTTTCTATCATCTCAGATAGGGGTTTAGTATTTTCATCACGATTCTGGAGAGCCGTACAACACGAGTTGGGTACTCGGGTGACCATGAGTACAACTTTTCACCCTCAGATAGACGGGCAGTTCGAGCGCACTATTTAGATTCTTAAGGATATGCTCCGTGCATGCTCGATTGAGTTTAGAGGGTCTTAGTATCAGTTCTTTCCATTAGCTGAGTTTGCATACAACAACAGTTATCAGTCCATTATTCAGGTGGCACCTTATGAGGCCTTATATGGTAGGAGATGCAGATCCCCGGTGGGTTGGTTCGAGTCGGGTGAGGCCAGACTGTTGGGCACTGATTTGGTTAAGGATGCGGTTGAGAAGGTTAAGGTGATTCAAGATAGAATCTGTGCGGCCCAGTCCAGATAGAAGATTTATGCGGACCCAAAGGTTCGTGATGTATCCTTCATGGTTGGTAAGTGGGTTTTGCTTCGGGTCTCGCCTATGAAAATGCGTCACGAGGTTTAGAAAGAAAGGGAAGTTGAGTCCCAAGTTCATTGGCCCATTTGAGATTTTGAAGCAGGTTGGGGAGGTTGCTTATGAGCTTTCCTTACCTCCCAGTTTGGCCGGGGTTCATCCAGTATTTCTTGTTTCGATGCTTTGGAGGTATCACGATGACCCATCTCACGTGTTGGAGTTCACTTCAGTTCAGTTGGACAATGATTTGCCCTATGTTGAGGAGCTAGTGGCAATATTAGACAGGCAGGTCCAAAAACTCAGGTCAAAGGATATAGCTTCAGTAAAGTTTTAGTGGCGGGGTCAGCCGGCCAAGGAGGCGACTTGGGAGACGGAGCGGGATATGCGCAGCCGATACCCTCATCTTTTGCTACTTCAGGTATGTTCTCTACGCTCTTTCGAGGACGAACAAATGTTTAAGTGTATGAGGATGTGATGACCCGGCCGGTCGTCATTGGAATTTACTCCCAGTTTCCCCATTAACTTCTTCCCCTAAGTTCATTTATGCTATCTTGGTTTGCCGGGATGTTCGGTAATAGAATTCGGAGTGTTTTAGGACACTTAGTCCCTAAATGAGAGCATAAGTGTTGGAAAATGGTCCGTAATCAGAACAGTGTGAATACAACCTCGAAATGAAAATTTGATGGTTTCGTTAGCTCTGTTAGGTGATTTCGGGGTTAGGAGCGTGTTCGGAATGTATTTTGGATGTCCGTAGCTCATTTAGGCTAGAAATGGCGAAAGTTAGAATTTTGAAGTTTCCGGTCCCATTGTGAATTTTTGATTCGAGGGTCGGAACGATATTCTGGAAGTTGTTGTAGCACCGTCATGTCATTTGGGACGTGCGTGCACAGGTCAATCGCATGTGTTTTGGTTAGGTTTTGAATCGAAAGCGAGTTTGGTTAAGTTTTGGAAGTTTTTAAGTTCAAAGCATTGATTAATTCGAGTTTCTGGCATTGTTTTAGGTTGCTTAAGGATTGGTACAAGTTCGAGTGATGTTATGGGATATGTTCGTAAGTTTGGTTGAGGTCCCAGGGGCCTCTGGCATGTTTCGGATGCCCAACGGGGCATTTTTGCATTGTAAAGAGTTGCAATTTTCCTTTAGATTTGCTGCAGAAAATCCTTCTATGCGATCGCATCTCTTCTCTTGCGATTGCATAGGACAATCTTGGAGGGGGCCCAAATTCCTTCATCGCGATCGCATGGATCTGTTCGCGATTGCATACCTCTGCCAATTCCTCTTCCGCGATCGCATGCCTTCATACGCGATCGCGTAAGGCCAGCTCCTCCTTGTACGCGATCGCATGCCTCTTCTCGCAATCGCGTAGGGCTTTTTCCTGGAGCCTCTATTTTACTCTTCATGATCGCGTCTCTATCTTCGCGATCGCAATTCACTAATTACCTGGGCAGTTATAACCATTTCAAGAGCGAACCCTTCTTCCATTTCTACAAAAACTCAAGGTAGAGAGCTCGGTTTTGGGAGATTTTTAAGGGTGTTTCAGAGGGAAACATCGGGTAATGATTCCTTACTCCTCTATGGCTAAAACTCACTAATCTAATCTCAAATACAAGCTTTAATTTTGGATTTTGAATGAAAATTGGGGTAAAGTTCTTAGACCTAACTTTGATGATTTGAAGGGGCATTTGACCTCCGATTTGGGAGATTTTTATATGGTTAGACTCGTTAGAGGACGAGGGTTCTGAAAATATGAATTTTTTTTTATTCCGAGACGTTGGCTTGAGGGGCATTTTGGTTATTTTACCTATTTTCGCACCTTAGCTTTAATTTTAACAATGAAATTAGTTACTTTCGATGTTATTTACAATATGTAATTGGTTGAATAGATTTGGGCCACTCGGAGTTGGATACTCATGGAAGGGGAATTGTTTCTTAGCGGTTTTGTATCGGTACGAGGTAAGTGGCTTGTTTAGCTTTGTATGGGGGACCTCTCCCCTTAGGATGTCCTCGCTGTTGTTTAAATTCCTTGCGCGCGAGGTGATGGGCGCGTCCTTGTGCTAGTTATTGAAAATTCACCTTACTTGGATTATTTAGACTGTGTTTCTTCATATATTTAACTGTTAAAAATGCAACTTCACTTGTTTTAGCTTAGGAAAAGCATGTTAGAAATTTATTTGCTCTATTTGACTAAATTGCAATATATGTCCTCTTTGTGAGCATGCTAGGCTCTAGATCTTTACATGTTGCTGTACTTGGCTTGTTGCTGTTAAATATTGATTTTTTTGAAGTGTTTACGATTGGGACTACGGATTCAATTCCCGGGAGCTCCCCCGGTTAATTATATGATGGACTGTGGGTTCGATTCCCGGTAGATCCCCTCTTATTGATATGACGGACTACAGTTCAATTCCCTGTAGATCCTATGTTATTGATGTGATGGACTACAGGTTCAATTCCCAGGAGATCCTCTGTTATTATATGATGTACTACGGGTTCGATTCCCGGGAGATCCTCTGATGTTGGTATGATGGACTGCTGGTTCGATTCCAGGCAGATCCTCAGATATAGGTAAGAATGGACTGCGGGTTCAATTCCCGGAGCTCCATGTGGCATCCTGACTTTTGAGTGATTTTTCCTGTATTCGTAGATTGTACTTGTAGCATGTTCCGTTCTACTTATTATTTTTGCTAGATATTCGGGATTAACTTTATTACCTACTGTCTATTTATCTTGTATTATTTCTTATGTTCATCTCAGTAGGGCCTCCACCTTCCTCGTGACTACTCCACCGAGGTTAGGCTTGGCACTTACTGAGTACCGTTGTGTTGTACTCATGCTACTCTTCTGCATACTTTTGTTGTGCAAATCCAGGTACTTCTGGTCGAGCGCACTATCAATGATTTCGGAGCTACATTTGGAGACTTGAGGTATGCATCTACCGCGTCCGCAGATCCGAAGAGTCTCCTTCTATTCTACCTTTCAGTATGCAATTTCATTCATGTACTCAGTTATTATAGACATTTCTGGATGTTAGAGCCGTATGTTATAGTTTTACTCTTAGCCTGTGTTGCCTGTGGATTTCCGAGGCTTGGAGGCTGTTACGTTTTTATGAGTTGAAGTGCATGTCCCAGGCGGAACCCTATATATTTTCTTATGTTATTCAGTATTGTTCATCGTTCTTCTGTAAAGGTTATTGAATTTCCGTAATGTGTTAGGCTTACCTAGTCGCGAAGACTGGGTGCCATCATGACGAGTTCACGATTGGTGAACTAGGGTCGTGACACTCGGGACCTAACCAAATATGCCAACATATCCCATAACATCATTCAAATTATTTCAATCAACAAAATACCTCAAACGATATCAAAACCATCAATTCACATCGAATTCAAGCCTAAGTTTTTCAAAAACTTCCGAAACATGCATTTGATCAAAAACCCAACCAAATCACCTCCGAATGAGATGAAATTTTGAAAACACATCCCAAATCATTTAACTAAGCTACTGCAACTCTCGAAATTTCATTCCAACCCTCGGATCAAAATCTCACCTATCAACCAGAATTCGCCAAAATATTAACTTCGCCAAAACAAGCTAATTTCTACACCGGACCTTCAAAACCAATTTTGGTTATGCTCCCAAGTCACAAATCACCTAATGGATCTAGCCAGATCATAAAAATTCTGATCCGAGCTCCTATACACATAAGTCAAGTCTTGGTCAAACCTTTCAAATTCAATGCTTTCAACTGAGACTATTCTTTCAAATTCATTCCGATTTTTCTGAAAACCAAAACCAACGATCCACATCAGTCATAATGCATAACACAGGGCAGGTCATGCCCGAGAACTTGCGATCGAAGTGCAAAAGCTCAAAACGATCGTTCGGTTCGTTACACAAATATAATAAAAGGGTATTGGGATCTTGACTTCACTTAATATTTTTATTATACAGTAGATATATTTATTCTTCAATTTCTATTTCTCATAAATGTATAAACGCCTCTCGCGATTACATTTATATATTATTACTATTGTTGAACAATTAATTCCGCTCCTCTCGGTTATACGAATTAATTGTTATTATGGTAATATTAAATAACCAGAAATATATGCTTGAACTAAAACATTCTCTTTTTAGTAGGTCCCTTCCTGTTACCCTACTTGTTGTAATTGATTACTACAATATTCGTCTCTTTCGATTACAAATAAATGTAAAGTCAATTTTAACATATAAAAGCTAGATGTCACTAAATAAAAGTTAACATCTATCAATGCCAAAATTAACTAAATTATTTCTTCCACCTCTTTCGTTACAGAATTAGTAATAAGTTAATATATAGTACGAAATAGATAGATGCTAACAAATAAATTAATACCAAACTATAAAGCAGACAAAATTTAAATGAAAAGCGTCAACTCAAGTATGTGAATTTGAGGAATATATCTACTATTATCTAGAAATATTAAGATCTGTCTTTCTCTAAAAGAAGAAAATTTACTCCATAATGAAGTTAGTACTGACAACGAAAATATTCTTCTCCGTTAAATAAGAAAATAAATAGAAATATTCAAGGAGAATAATTTAACATGAGTAATTTCTTACACCGGATAAATGAAGAAATTGACATTTAAAACTTATTATTAGAAAGTAAGATATATAAAGTTTCTGCTCTTCGTCTTCCCCGCCTCTGGAAACTAGCTCCAAGTTCCCATTTCATTGCTTCACTTGAAAGGTTTTGGTTAATTATGTTTTCATTTTATTTGCAAATCTTTTATTTCTTTTCCTTTGCATTTAATGGTCACGGGCTTGCAAGCTAAGCTTGAAATCGCATTCAAGCTTTCTGTATAATTTCTTTTTTGTATTTTTCTTCTTTCTTTTCTTCTTGATTATTGTTATTTTTGTACTTATTTATGGTATTTTTTGCAATTAAAATATAAAAATTAGTATTTAAATTAAAAGTAATACTTATGTATGCATGATGTTTTTTTTCCTATCAAATTCTTCCACACTAAGTATTTTCATCGTTCTCGAGAAAATGTTCTGAGTTCCTCCCTCATAGAAAAGAAATCAAGTCGAACAAATAATACAAATGTTTCTTTGAAATTTGCAAAAGAACTCGTCATCACTTGCTATTTTAATAAATTTTTTGGAGTGTACTTTACTTTCTTATTCATGTGTCTTTCATCCTGTATAAAATCAGCTTTTACATATCGATACTTTTCAATCAACTTCATTCAAGACAATCATAAATTAGTGTATATAAAACAATTATCGGCTTACCCTGTTTGTAAATCTTCACTAATATAAATTAGAACTGATTATAGAATCTTTTAGGACTTTTATTGGCTTGTAATGTAAGTTCAGAGCTTTGGTAAGATATTGGATATATATTTATAGTGACTAATTTGCTTTTCTTGGCAACTGAAAAGGTGTAACTATTGTTCATCATTATTACGTGATACTTTTTTTTGGAGGAATAATATTCCATTTTCTGAATATGCTCTACCTCAAAAGTTGATGGAATTTTGTTCCACATCAATTTTTCAACAAATATATACATATACTTTACTCTTTCTTTTTTTTGACGAATAATATTCTATTTCTCTATATTTCAACAACTTTTTCAGGTGAAATTATAATCATCTGATTACTTTGGGTATATGAGAAAAAATATACACGATTGTCATTTCTTTGTGTGAATTTCTATAATGTATGCGTAGAAAATTTAGTGATATCTTATATAGGAATAGGTTTATTTTTAAAGCAAGAAAAGTTGTTTCAGGCTCAAAGGGGACACTGAGGTTTTTAATTTTTTAGTGACTATGGTGTTTGGTTATACGGGATTTGAAGAAGGCCTAATTCATTTTCTATATCACTGTAGTTTAGAATTTCACCTTTATAGACAAAACAGAGCAAGTTCTAGTGATTTTCTACACTTTAGATGATGAAACAGAACTCACTGAAATTTGAGTCTTCAGTAATTTATTGCTAAACTGTATATAAGGATGATAGAATAATAATCCAAAAAATTAAGGAACTACTCCCAAAAAAGTTTATAAAGTAGCAGTGATACTTCATTCTTTGCTTATTTCTCATATGTCTGTCTAATTGTGTCTTGATTGTTTCAAAAAGAGAGTTATCAGATATTTTCATTATGGTATTAAAACATATCTAACAATGGTGTTTCAACAGAATATTAATATTACGGACAGAGTGTCAAAATGTAACTATGCATCTGAGAAAATATCAAAAATATAGAAGTATGATCAGAGTCATTTAACATCTTATTGATCCTATATTTGCATTTGAACTAGGGATAAAGAAACTTACCAATTGAATAATTTTGAGCAAGTTTACTATATTTTTAGCACAATGCAGAAGTCCTTCATATATTCCCAAGATAATAAGTTGAATGGCACTGTATCTTGAAGAAAAATTCGCATTCCCTAAGAACCACTATACTATGCTTAAGACACTTTTTTTGTCATCGATAAAAAACACATTTTACAATAAAATTTTATATGCCTGATGATCCATACCCTTATAAAAAGACTTTGGTTTTTCCATTTTGATCTGTATAAACATAACTCTTGCCACGATCCTAAATTCTGACCCGGTAGTGATGACACATTTCGTGAAGACAAGACCAGCCAACTAATTCTAATTTTATTTTTGAACAGTTAAGCATTAAAAAACAGTCTAAGCATGAGTAAATAAACCAAAGACTAAGCAAATATTTTATAATGTGCTAAATATAGTCCAAACACAGCCCGATACCGGGATGTCACAAGTCACGAGAATATACTAAAGTCTAAGATACAACTAAGTCCTGAAATAGGTCAAATACAGACTAATAAGATAAATAGGGAGAAAAGCAGTGCTGCGAGCACCAGCAGCTATCTTGCTAAACTCCGATAACTGCCTCCGATCAACCAATTCCCATTATCGGAGTTAGAGATACCTGGATCTGTATACTAGGTGCAGGGAGTAAAGTGAGTACTCTGACTCAGTGAGTAACAATCATAAATAAGGATTGAGCGATATGAAATTATGAAAAGTGCATCAACATAATGCATATAAGTAGTACAAAACCAGTAGGAAAGCAATGAAGCTGTGAAATCTCTTAAAACACCTTTATTCAGTTTAAATCTTATAAAAATGACTTTCTAACAGTTAAGCAATTGAATACAGCAATAAGATTAGGTAAGCACAAAAATCCGCCCCTCGGACACAATTACTCAATTAAACAGGTAAATAAAAAAGATAAACACATAAAGGTTCGCCCCTCAGGCACAATGTCAACAAATTCGCCCCTCCGGCAATATCTCAGAACAATACCAGCCTCTCGGGCTCAATTTCACATTACAATGGGTACTTGCGCTCACTGGAGGTGTACAAACTACGGGAGGGGATCCTTACGGCCCAAGCGCAATAACAAGTCATCTCGTGACATCATAAACATGCTTCCGTCATCATATCAATATCAAGCCACCTCGTGTCGTACATATCTCAGGTACTCAGCCTCAAATCAATATCAATGTTTCCTCACAACATAGGCCCTCGACCTTACTCAATCACAAATTCTCACAAGCCACTCGGCAATACTAAAGCAGTGTCGTTCTGCCCAAACATTATTTATAATATCATTTATGTATTAAAACTAAGTAAAACATGGTCGAGTATGAAAACAGTAAAAAATAACATGATTGAGTTCAAGTAAGTATTTAAAATGGTGAATAAATATCAATATAAGACCCCGAATGGTTCAAATAGTTGACAAGGCCCAAATATGGCATTCAACACAAATCATGATGATAGCAAATAGATTTCAGTCAAATACGCCAATAGTGCATGACTCCAAGCTCGTTATCAAGCATGTGCTCACCTCAATATAGCACTACGATGTGAAATCTTAGGTTTCAAACCCTCAAAGCATCATTTACAGTCTTACCCACCTCGATTCCGTCCAACCTCTAGTCCATGATGCCTTTGCTCGCAAGAATGGACCTCCAGATGCTCGAAATCTAGCAACAATCAGCACATAATCATTACAATATGCTAAGGGAATGAAGCCTATTCAAAAATGTCCAATTTACATTAAAAATCCCGAAATTACTCAGACCCGCCCCGGGCCCACGTCTCTGAATCCTACGAAATTAACATCAATGGAATCCTCATCCTCTCACGAGTCTATACATACCAAGAACATCAAAATCGGACCTCAGTTTCCTCCTAAAAATTCCAATTTACAATCTCCAAATTCAAGCCCGAATTCCCAATTTTAGGCTTAATTTCTATAATTAACCAGGTAGATTTCACATTAGAATCAAGTATTGAGTTAAAAAATCTTACCTCTAGATGATTTTCCTTGAAACCCTCTTAAATCATCG
The DNA here is from genome assembly GCA_034376525.1 of Nicotiana benthamiana. Classification (NCBI taxonomy): domain Eukaryota; kingdom Viridiplantae; phylum Streptophyta; class Magnoliopsida; order Solanales; family Solanaceae; genus Nicotiana; species Nicotiana benthamiana. Next base: position 39,502,546 of record CM067336.1, read on the forward strand.
TCAAAAAGCTTCAAAATTGCCTAACAATGGAGGTTCTAAGCCTTAAAATCGCGGAATAGCCCTATTAAATCATTATGTCATGCATAAAAATCCTTCTTCGCGAACGTGGTCAAAGCCTCGCGTTCGCGAAGCACAAAATTACTTTGACCAAATTTCCTTCTATGCGAACGCTTCCTACCACTCGCGAACGTGAAGACTTGGATCCTTAACCCAACATGATCACGACTCCCCTTCCGCGAGTGCAAAGAAAAAATAAATCCTCAAACCCAGATGCTCATTTCCCCTGCGCAAACGCGGAGCCTCCCTCGCAAACGCAATGCACAACGAACCCAACCCTTCGAGAATGCGGAGCCTCCCTCGCGAACGCGAAGGCTAAAATCTTAACCTCACCAGCTAACACTTTACACGCGAGGGCCTACTCGTGAATGCGCAGGCCAAATGCCTGCAACACTGAACAACAATTTTCTACAACTTTCCAAAATATGAAATGGTCCGATTGACCACACGAAACTCACCCCAAGCCCTTGGGACCTCAACCAAATATGCCAACATATCTCATAACCTTATTCAAACTTGTTCCAACCTTCGGAATGCTCAAAACAACATCAAATACCAAATTTTCATTGGATTCAAGCCTAAGAATTCCAAATCCTTCTAAATTACGCTTTTGATAAAAAATCCAACCAAACCATGTCTGAATTACCTGATTTTTCACACATATCCAAAATGACATAACGAAACTACATCAACTTCTGAAAATCCATTCCGACCCCTATATCAAAATCTCACCTATCAACCGTAGAATGCCAAAATCTCAATTTCGCCAATTCAAGCCTAAACCTTCCACTGACTTCCAAAACGCATTCTGATCACGCTCCTATGTCCCAAATCACCTGACGGAGCTAACAAAATCATAAAAATTCTGATCCGAGATCATATAAAACAAGTCAAATCTTGGTCAAACCTTTAAAATTTCAAGCTTCAACTGAGAATTGTTTCCTCCAAATTCACTCTGATTACCCTGAAACCAAAAATAACATTTTACATAAGTCATAATACATCACATGGGGCAAGTCATGCCCGAGAATTGGCGAGAAAAGTCTAAAAGCACAAAACGACCGGTTGGGTCGTTACATCCTCCCCCACTTAAACATGCTTTTGTCATTGAATGTGCCCAAAGTTGTTCGGAAAGCCTACCAATCGCTGAATAACCTTACCATGCATATACCCAAGGGTGATCCCACGTCACCCTATCTCATATAGGTCCGATAAATACAATATAACTGAAATTTTGCAATCCGTCCTAGCCCATAAACCTTGGAATCACATTTCCACTATTGAAATCATCCACAAGATCAAAATCTCACACCTATACTCTGAATAGGCCCGAACCAGCTGTAATAACACATACCTGCAACCTCAGGTGCAATTATATGTTATACCACATAACTCAAACATATGTGGCGATACCTTCCAATCACAGTAGCTGCACACAACAACCGAATACTGGTAAAAAACCTCTTATCAACCAAAGTCTCATCCCAACACCTTCATAAACAGCCACCAATAAATGAAACATGCAGCAAGCCATAACCATTTCCCAAATCAACCATTCATGAAGCCACTTCTCCATAAGCAAAGACCATATCAGTTCTCAGCCGAACCTTGATATTAACCTCCCAACATGCTGAAAACGAATCAATTTGTATTCATTAAAGAACCCAACTATCTCCTCTAATCCGACACACTACTCTGGTGACATGACAAATCAAAATAGGCTAAAACCACAACTTGTGCAATCTACACACCAATAAGCCACAATCCGAACAAACTCAAATCATGAAAATGACTCAAATGAAAGAGCTATACCGCAATCTCACTAGTACCACCACAACGCACGCTTGAGAACCCATCTAACATCATCGAAAAAAACACACGAATCTAACCCATAAGGTCATACTTCCACAAAACTTCACTGTAAAGCGCGACCCTATCCAAATACTGCTCTACATGAAACATCTCAAGTCATTCTGCTCGAGATTGACGAACACACGCAGTTATTGTCTAGAACCAAGTATATCATCATAACCATGGTAAAGCAAATACATAACACCACACGACCCAAAAGGGCATAACCGATGCGCCACCAACCAAACAATATCCCATACTCCTCCCGCTCGGATTCCACTGAGAGAGCCCAATAACACCGCACAATATGTAACAATAACCAACAAAACCTAACGCCTCACGAAACGGAAAGGTAACTCATAGATCTCCCTATGTTACTATTAAACTCCATGACAATCGAATCAACACGGATCCCTCTACAATACAATTCAGAGTCAACCAAGCCGACTCAAGTTAGAAAACACATCCACATTAGCCTGCCAATGAACTCCCGATCAAGGAAACCCTGAAGCTTCTCCTTCAACTCCTTTAACTGTGCCGATGCCATACGATACAGTTCCTGGCATCAAATCAATATCGAAATCAACAACCTTGCCCGGGGACATGCCCGGCCACAAGAAACACATCTGAAAAGTCCCTCACCATCGGAACTGAATCAATGGTAGAAGCCTCAGCATTGGCATCCATCACGAAAGCCCAAATAAGAGAGACAATCCTTCCCAGCAGTATGCTAGGTCTTCGAAACACAAAACCACCCTACTAATACCATAGAATATATTGAACCTCGCCACTTAATCTGTGGTATTCCCGCCATAGCCGACATCGCCTCCTTAGCGCAATAGCCCAGAATTACACAACACGGAGACAACCAGTCTGTACCTAATATCACATCCAAAATCTAACCTACCAAGAAACAAAATATCCAATCAGGTGTCCAAACACCGATAGCTGCTAAACAGTGCCGATACGCGCAACCCACAACCACAACATAGCCTGAACATGAGAACTCATAGTCTCCAACTCCATATAGCACACGAATCACCATATCTGATCCCAATTCCGTCGTCTGAATATATACCACACCTCTAATACCCAATCATTCCCCAAGAGATACTCTAAAATTCTTCTGTACCGCCAAAAAACTTGAATATCAGCAGTCAATCTAACAAGAAAGTGTTGCTATACTACCGAAGTACCATCAACTTAATCATATTGCCTTTTTTCTAAAATATATACCCTCGTCAAATTACCTCCCATTAGAAATACCATTTCCTTAATCATCCGAAGATCATTTCTCTAATCATCAGAAGCTGCCCGCTACTTGATAGTTTTATAACCTTCCTTTCAGAACTGAACCATAACCTTACACACGCAATCTCACTCCTCCACAATATACCGCATATGCCATACAATCCTAGGATAACTTGAGAACTTCATATCTCTTATGATCTACAAGCCACTATGTACTCAACCAACCAAGAACTTTCCATTGAGCCCAATCTGGAAGAAAATCACTGTACACCCCATGCTCCCCACGCCAGCAGAAAATAAATATCTCTAGCCACAGTAGAAATCAACAAGAACTCTCTGATTCCCCTTTGCACAAACAAGACTGTCAGGACTTGATTTATATGATAAACTTATAGCATCTTGCGCCTAGCAGGAAACTATTTCGCTCAGTAAGAAGTTTCAAACGACAATTTCACAATCAAATCCATAGGTAGCCAACAAAACTTGCTTAGCATTCATATCTGGGAAAGAAGTAATAATAATATGCGTCATTGTATTAGAAAAACATGCATCAGTGCATTAACATATGCAGTATTGAATTATCTGCAACTAGCTTATGGATAATTCTTATAGGCTCTATATGAAATAGCCCGAACAAAAACAAAAACATTTCCCTTTGCTGCTTCTCTATACAGTCCATATATATAAAAAATCAAGCCTCGACCAACACCAAACAAAAAAAGAAACTAGCATCCAGTGACTTCAAAATTTACTTTAAACCAGAGAAGGAGTACAAAAAGATGTTACCTCCCCTATACTTAAGATCTTACATTGTCCAAAATGGAAGATTCAAGCTTAAGGGAAGCCGGTACACTACTCGTCATCCAAATTTCTGTTGTAGTAACTATCTCCACCAACCATTTCATATAGGTCCCTCGATTCTTCCACCTTACTTTAGAGCCTTCTTTCATTACCATCCCCTGAAACAACTGAAAATCTATGTCAACATTCCCATCAACTGAATAACCTAAACTGAATAACCTAGATTATCAAATTCAGGTTCACATGCATAGTGTCCATAAACATGTGATGGGTTTTTTTGCTTAACCTTATGCTTCTTATGTTTTGATGATCTAACAAACTTATCGTAAAGAACCTGATAGAGAACCCTCCCCACAGGATACACATCTCATATAAACAGGTCGAAGCCTGAACATCAGCAAATGGATAAACGACCACATGGAGGAATATAACAGGGACTGGATGACCCGATCCCTTAGGGTTCTCCGTCAAAAGCACAAGTCAGTGATTGTACGCAATCAATATAAAGAGGAACTCAATAGGGACCTGCTCCCTTAAGGTTCTCTGACCAAAGTACAAGTCAAATACACAGCCCGAATGCAGCAGAAGAAAGTGATCATCTGGCAACTATTACAGAAAGAAGAACACAACTAGGCCCTGGTCCGTTTGTATGTCCTGACAGAAGCACAAAGTAAAGCTGGAATGCAACTGCCCAGAAGTGGTTGTGCAGACAGTGCATCAGTCATTTCTCACTCAGAAGACGTACACAAAGAGTTGACATCACTATCCATTGTGATATCTTTTGTGATAAAACAACTTGGTGCAAGAAACATCATCACGTGTGCATTCAGTGATATTCTCTAAAGAAGAAAAAGCATTCATCCGATATTGAAGTCACTGGTGTGTCAAGAACGAGAAGACAATTCCACTAAAGATCAATTTCTAAATGAATCTTATGTACATCCATAGTTGAGTTATAATCTTGTTAATTGTTCTATACTGTAATTCCTAGTTTGCTTTCTTAGAAGCGCTGCCATAGGAACAAACCAAATTCGTAAACTTTAGAGTTTATGTTGTGACTAGTAATAGTCATAAGTTAAATTACAGAGTGGCTTGTGGTGGTTGCATTACAAGTTTTTTTGATGTCTTTGCAATTGGGAGTATTGCAAATTGGCTGTAATAGGTAGATTACAAGTTAGTTGAGTTAAAAGCCTACAAGAGTAGGTCGTGATTTTTTATCCACTTGTGTGGGTTTTTTCCATGTAGAAATTCTCTTGACTTCTTTACATTCAGTCTTTACTACATTCTACGTATCTGTCTAATACCGAACCAAATACTCTATAGTTTGGTAAAGTCATATAAACTATAAATTGGTATTAGAGCGGCTCTGTCCTATCAAACTAATACCAAGGAAGGATTCTCAAATGGATGCTCCACCAAATTTTGAAGAAGGACAACTAACCTATAGACCTCCCAGATTCAATAGTCAATACTACGGATGGTGGAAGACCCGGATGCATGATTTCATGATGGCAGAAGATTCATAGCTGTGGGATATCATTTGTGATGGTCCACATGTTCCTATATAAAGCTTGCAAAAGCAGGACCATTGCTATCCTAAGGGAGAAGAGAATACACCGACTTTTACAGAAAAGCTGTAGAAAAGAACTATCATGCCAAGAAAATCTTGATGTGTGGTATATGACCTGATGAGTACAACAGAATATCAGCTTGTGAAAGTGCCAAAGAAATATAGGAAGCCTTATGAACTGCACATGAAGGAACCACTCAAGTCAAACAATCCAAGAACGTCATGCTCACCACTGAATATGAGCTCTTCAAGGTGAAGGATGATGAGTCCATACAAGATATGCACACCAGATTCACCTTCATCATAAATGAGCTTCACTCACTTGGAGATGTCATTCCCAAAATCAATCTTTTAAGGAAAATTCTCAGTGTTCTACCTGGGCCTTGGAAAAGTAAGGTAAATGGCATCACTGAAGCTAAAGATCTACAAACTCTGACCATGGATGATTTGATTGGTAATCTGAAAGTACGAGATGAAAAGAAAGAAAGACAGTGAAAGAAGAGAGCCTAAGAAGGAAAAATATATGGTGCTTATGGCTGAAATGAGTGATTCAGGTGATGGAGATAGTGACATAGCCTAGCTTACTAAGCACGTCCGATTTTACATAAGTCATAATACATCACATGGGGCAAGTCATGCCCGAGAATTGGCGAGCAAAGTGCAAAAGCTCAAATTGACCGCTCGGGTCATTACATCCTCCCCCATTTAAACATACTTTTGTCCTCGAGCGTGCCCAGAGTTGTTCGAAAAGCCAACCAATTGCTGAATAACCTTACCATGCATATACCCGGGGGTGATCCCATGTCACCCTATCTTATATAGGTCCAATATACAATATAACTGAAATTCCACAATCCGTCATAGCCCATAAACCTTGAAATTACATTTCCACTATTGAAATCATCCACAAGATCAAAATCTCACACCTATACTCTGAATAGGCCCGAACCAGCTGTAATAACCCATACCTGCAACCTCAGGTGCAATTAAATGATACACCACATAACTCAAACATATATGGGGATAACTTCCAATCACAGTAGTTGCACACAACTACCGAATACCGGTAGAAAACCTCTTATCAACCAAAGTCTCATCCCAACACTTTCATATACCACCACCAATAAATGAAACATGTAATAAGCTATAACCATTTCCTAGATCAACCATTCATGAAGCCACTTTTCCTTGAGCAAAGACCATAGCAATCTGAGCCGAACCTTGATATTAACCTCCCATTATGCTGAAATCGAATACGTTGTATTCATTAAAGAACCCAACGATCTTGTCTAATCCGACACACTACTCTGGTGATATGACACATCAATATAGGCTAAAGCCACAACTTGTGCAGTCCACGCACCAATAAGCCACAATCCGAATATATTCAAATCATGAAAATGACTCAAATGAAAGAGATGTACCACAAGCTCACCAGTACCACCACTACGTAAGGCTGAGAACCACTCTCATATCATAGAAAAGAACACATAAATCTAACCTGTAAAGTCATACTTCCACATAACTTCTCTGCAAAGCGCGACCCAATCCAAATACTGCTCCACATGAAACATCTTAAGTCATTCTGCTCGAGATTGACGACCATGCGCAATTGATGTCTAGAACCAAAGTATATCATCATAACCATGATAAAGCAAATACATAACACCACACAACCCTAATGGTCATAACCAATGGGCCACTCGCCAAACATATCAATTACTCCTCATCCTCGAATTCCACTGAGAGACCCCAGTAACACCGCACCATATGTAACGATAACTAACAAACCCTAATGCCTCGCAACACGGAAAGGTAACTCATATATCTTCCCATATTACTAATAAATTCAATGACAATCCAATCAACACATCCCTCCACAATGCAATTCGGAGCCAACCAAGCTGACTCAAGTTAGAACACCCATCCATATTGGCCTGCCAATAAACTCCTCATTAAGGAAACCCTGAAGCTGCTCCTTAGACTGCTTTAAATCTGTCGGTGCCATACGATAAAGTACCTTGCATCAAATCAATATCGAAATCAACAACCTTGCACGGGGACATGCCCGACCACGAGAAACACATCCGAAAAGTCCGTCATCATCGGAACTGAATCTGTGGTAGAAGCCTCTGCAGTGGCATCTATCACGAAAGCCCAAATAAGAGAGACAACACTTCCCAGCCGTCCGCTGGGTCTTCGAAACACAAAACCACCCTACTAATACCATTGAATCTATCAAACCTCACCACTTATTCCTCGGCATTCTCGCCATAGCCAATATCGTTGCCTGAGCGCAATAGCCCAGAATGACACAACACGGAGACAAACAGTCTGTACCTAATATCATATCCAAAATCTAACCTACTAAGCAACAAAAAATTCACTCGGGTCTCCAAACCCCGATAGATGCTAAACAGTGCCGATACGAATGACCCACAACCAAAACATAGCCTAAACATGAGAACTCCAGTATCCTACTCCATCTAGCACACGAATCACCATACCCGATCCAAATTCCGCCGTCCGAATACATACCACACCTCTAATACCCAATAATTCCACAAGAGATACTCTAAAATTCTTCTATACCACCAAACAAACTCGAATATCAGCAGCCAATCTAACAAGAAAGTGTTGCAATACTATCGAAGTACCTTCAACTTAATCGCATTGCCTTTTTCTAAAATATATACCATCGTCAAATTACCTCCCATTAGCAATAACATTTGCTTAATCATATGAAGATCATTTCTCTAATCATCAGATGCTTCCCGCTGCCTGAGAGATTTATGACCTTCTTTTTAGAACTGAACCGTAACCTTACACACGCAATCTCACTCCTCCACAACATACCACGTATGCATACCATCCTAGGATAACGTGACAACTTTATATCTCTTCTGATCCACAAGACACTATGTACTCAACCAACCAAGAACTTTCTATTGATCCCAATCTGGAAGAAAATCACTATACACCCCATGCTCCCCACGCCAGTAGAAAATATACATCTCTAATCACAGGAAAAAAAAATCAACAAGAACTCTATGACTCCCCTTTGCACAAATAAGACTATCAGGACTTGATTTATTTGATAAACTTATAGCATCTTGCGCCTAGCAAAAAACTGTTTCGCTCAGTAAGAAGTTTCAAACAACAATTTCACAATCAAATCCATAGGAAGCTAACCAAACTTGCTTAGCATTCATATCTGGATAAGAGGTAATAATAATATGCGTTATATTAACAAAACATGCATCAGTACATTAACATATGAAATATTCGGTTATCTGCAACTAGCTTATGGATTGCTTATAGGCTCTCTATGAAATAGCCAGGACAAAAACAAAAAAAGTTCCCTTTACTTCTTCTCTATACAGTCTATATGTATAAAAAATCAAGCTTCGACCAACACCAAACAAACAAAAAGAAACTAGCATCCAGTAACTTCAAAACATACTTTACACCAGTGAAGGAGTACAAAAAGATGTTACCTCCCCATACTTAAGATCTTACATTGCCCCAAATGTAAGATTCAAGCTTGAGGGTAGTCAGTATACTACTCTCATTCGAATTTCTATTGTAGTAAATATCTCCACCAACCATTTGATAAAGGTCCCTTGATTCTTCCATCTTACTGTAAGAGCCTTCTCATATTACCATCCCCCGAAACAACTCAAAATCCATGTCAACATTCCCATCAACCAAATAACCTTGATTATTAAATTCAGGTTCACCTGTATAGAGTCCATAAACATATGATGGTTTTTTACTTAACCCTATGCTTCTTATGTTTTGATGATCTAACAAACTTGTCGTGAAGAACCAGATAGAGAACCGACCCCATAGGATACGTATCTCATATAAACTGGTCGAAGCTTGAACATGAACAAATGGATAAAGGACCACATGGAGGAATACAACAGGGACCGGATGACCTGGTCCCTTAGGGTTCTCCATTAAAAGCATAAGTTAGTGGATGTACGCAATCAATATAAAGAGGAACACAACAGGGACCTGCTCCTTTATGGTTCTCTGACCAAAGAACAAGTCAAATGCACAGTCTGAATGCATCAGAAGAAAGTGATCATCTGGCAACTATTACAGAAAAGAGAACACAACCAGGACCTGGTCCGTCTGTATGTCCTGACAGAAGCACTTAGTCGACCTAGAATGCAACTGCCTAGAAGTGGTTGTGCAGACAGTGTGTTAGTCATTTCTCGCTCAGAAGAAGTACACCAAGTGTTGAAATCACTATCCATTATGATATCCTTTGTGATAAAACAACCTGGTGCAAGACACATCATCACTTGTGCATTCAGTGATATCCTCTAAAGAAGAAAAAGCGTTAATCCGGCATTGAAGTCACTGGTGTGTCAAGAAAAAACAAGATAATTCCACTAAAGATCAATTTCTACATGAATCTTATGTACATCCATAGTTGAGTTATAATCTTATTAATTATTCTATATTGTAAGTCCTACTTTGATTTCTTAGAAGCGCTGCCATAGGAACAAGCCAAATCGTAAACTTTAGTGTTTATGTTGTGACTAGTAATAGACATAAGTTAAATTAGAGAGTGGCTGTGGTGGTTGCATTACAAGTTAGTTTGAATTCTTTGCAATTGAGAGTATTGCAAAGTGGCTTGTAATAGGTATATTACAAGTTAGTTGAGTTAAAAGCCTACAAGAGTAGGTCATGGTTTTTGATCCCCTTGTGTGGGATTTTTCCATGTAGAAAATCTCTTGCCTTCTTTACATTCAGTCTTTACTACATTCTACGTATCAATGACATACTGAGCCAGGTACTCTATAGTTTGGTGAAGTCATATAAGCTATCAATTGGTATCAAAACGAGTCTCTCCTATCAGGCTAATACCTAGGAAGGGTTCTCAAATGGCTGCTCCACCAATCTTTGAAGAAGGACAATCAACCTATAGACCTCCCAGATTCAATAGTCAATACTACGGATGGTGGAAGACCCGGATGCATGATTTCATGATGGCAGAAGATTCATAGATGTGGGATATTATTTGTGATGGTCCACATGTTCCTATGAAAAAGCTTGCAGAAACACGACCATTGGTATCCAAAGGGAGAAGAGAATACAATGATATCGACAGAAAAACTATAGAAAAGAATTACCACGCCAAGAAAATCTTAATGTGTGGCATAGAACCTGATGAGTACAATAGAGTATCAGCTTGTGATACTGCCAAAGAAATATAGGAAGCCTTATAAACTACACATGAAGAAACCACTCAAGTCAAACAATCCAAGAACGACATTCTCACCACGTAATACGAGCTCTTCAAGATGAAGAATGATGAGTTCATACAAGATATGCACAACAGATTCACCTCCATCATAAATGAGCTTCACTCACTTGGAGATGTCATTCCCAGAAATAAGCTTGTAAGGAAAATTCTCAGTTTTCTACCTGGGTCTTGGGAAAGCAAGGCAAATTCCATCACTGAAGCTAAAGATCTACAGACTCTAACCATGGAGGAGTTGATTGGTAATCTGAAAACATACGAGATGAAAAGAAAGAAGGACAGTGAAAGAAGAGAGCCTAAGAAGGAAAAAAAACCTAGTGCTTAAGGCTGAAATGAGTGATTCAAGTGATGAAGATAGTGACATAACCTATCTTACTAAGAGACTTCAAAAAATGGTTTGAAAAAATGGGTGGTGTCACGCCACAAATTCGGGGGGCACGACCGGCACTCAAGCGAGTACCCCCGGTCGAGTGGACCTGGGTGCCTTTCTTATTCCCCAAGCGTTACCCCACATTATTCATTTTTAATTTGCCAAAGATACCGAATTGCAATTGAAAGAACATATGATTTCTCTTTTATAAACACACATTATGATTAACAGGGAACGTTGTGTACAAGTTTGTAGCGACCAAAACATACACCTTTATACATATGTTCTAACCCACATACCACTGTCTACGAAGCCTCTAAGAGAAAATAATACAACACTTGCCGGTGAAAAGGCCCTGGCTATACCTTTACAAAGGACACAAGACTCCAAAATACAACAACATGGGTGGCATGAGCCACACAAGGCCCCGAAAGGAAAGGGGCTCACCAAACACGAATATCGCCGATAGAGAGGGAGGAGGATCTACGAACAGTGGACTGGAGTGCCTGCCACAGATCCACCTACAATCATAACACGAATGTAGCGCCTCCGACAAATGGGACGTCAGTACATTTGAATTGTGCTGGCATGTATGAACAAACTCTGTCCCAAGTAAACTCAAGCCAAATTGCATATACAAGTACATAACTGAACAACAATAGTACAAGTACAACCATGGAGCAACAACCAAACATTTCACAACAGATGATTCAATTAGTCAAACAAAGGGGCAATCAGCGCCCCACAGGTTACAAACTCTCCTGCTGTCTCCTTTCACAATTCCATATTTATCATTTCATGATTCATATTTATATCAATAGTGAAATTGGATCACATTTCCAACCCTTATTTCCTCGTCCACCCTTATCACCCCAACCCACACCTTATTTCACCGTGTTGCGGCGCGCAACCCGACTCCGCCTGATAGTTTCAATTCACACAACATATAACACAATAACTAATACAAGAAATCAACTATGACAGATTATTAAAGTAGATCCACAACAAGGATAATGTTTTTCCATAACTAGCAACACAATTTCCTCATGTTCATCAAATTGGTACTCAATTTGGGTTACCACAACAGTTGTTCACAACTAATCACACACGTTGTTCCATATTATTTCCATTTCCACTGTTCCATATTATTTCCATTTCCACTGTTCCACATTATTTCCATTCCCTCTGTTCCACATTATTTCAATTTCCAAACTCTTCCAATTACAAGTTCCACAACTTTCACCATAAGGTGTTACCGCACAAATATACAACACAAAAGTTTCACAATGATTCCCATATGAATATCAACTATCAACAATTTCACAACTAACACAGGGCGATTTCACAATGATCACAGTTAGCCATACATACCTGGAGTTGATTATCCCCTTTAAACCTCTAGTACAATTCACCAAGCAATCAAGAAGTCAATCTAGTTCATGAGCAACACTTAGGTTTTAGAAATTTAAACTCATAGTTGCTACCCAAATCCTTTTTTACAAGATTTTAGGGTTTTGAAGACATGCATGAAGGTTTTATGAAGAATTCCAAAACAAGTGTATGGGGTTCCCCTCCCAAGCTTAAATTTCTAAATTTGGGGGAAATGGGTTAGGGATTTTACCTGAAAAATCAGTAGAGAAGACAATGCACCAAGAATTTTCCGAGCTCCAATGGTTTTGAAAGACTAGATGATGAAGAACTTAATTTCTATCTCAAGAACCCTCTCTTCCTCTCTCTTATTTTGACCAGAAAATGTGTTAAAAATGCGGGAGAAGGTATTTTAATGAAAAGTGGGTCAAGTCTAAAATTTCTAGGAGAGCACGATCTGCGATGCAATCCGCGGTCGCAGAACTGACATGCGGTCCGCAGAATGGACCGCAGAAATGGCTCAAGTTTCAAAATTCTCGGGTTGGGAATGCGGTGAATATGCGGTTCGCTTTCGTGTTCTGCAGTCGCAGAGTGCACCACCGAACTAACCTTCGAATTTCCTCGGGGACAATATGCGATCAGTTTGTGGTTCGCATATTGATTATACGATCGCAGATTTGACGGCATTTTTGACATTAAAAATTGGTTGCTCTCTAATTCACTCTGCGGTAGGAATGCGGTCTGCATAGCTGATCTGCGACCGCATTCTGGACCGCATTTTGATCATTTGTGGAAAATTTTGATATTCACATTTTTAAGTTCAAAACAGTAAAAGGATCCGATCCACATAGGTAGACTAGACTCTATGAGTTGCTAACATCTGAGCACTTATTTTCATGGGGCCTTACATGGGGGCATGCCAAAGTGGGGCAGTTCCAGTAAAACAAGAAACAACGATCTTTGTCACGGATGTGGAAAGTCAGGGCATTTCATAAAAAACTGCCTATTCGCAAAACAGGAGTAGTGCAATCAAAATCCCGACAAAGTAGGAAAAATGAACCCGGTTCCAGAGAAAAAATTCAATCAAAAAGTGCTGCAGACAATATCGTTAAGCAGACTCTTGCTTCTTGGGGAGACTCCTCAAGTGAATCCGAAAGGGAATCAGATGTAGGAAACAGTTACATGATGGCAGTGGAAACTGAAGCAACAAAGTATGATTCATTGTTCGCGATGATGAAACAGTCAGATGATGATGAAGAAGAAGATAAAGATGATGTGGTAAACTTCAGGGATGTTCAGAGAAATCTAAAATTATATTCTTCTAAAAAGCTAAGGTCTTTATCAAATGTTCCTAATTGATGCCAATTACAACCTTGTAAATGATAAGGATATTCTCACCGTAGAACTAGGAGAGGCTGAACAATCTAGAGATGATCTAGTGGTTTGTGTAGTGGACTTAAATGAGACCATATATAATCTTGAACAAGATAAGGAGACCTTGAATGAAAAAATAACTAGTGTGGAAAATGAGAGAGACGATCTAATGGTAGTAGTTGTTGATCTAAAAGAGACAATAAAAAGTCTTAGCAATGAGAAACACACTTTAGAAGACAGAGTTGCATCTACTGAAGATGAAAGGGATAACCTACTGGTGATATGCACTGATCAAGAGGAAACTATTAAGGGACACAATAGAGAACTTAGGTATGTTAATCTTGGGAAAGGGAAGGAAGTATCCAGTGAGTCGCACATCCTGATGGAAAAGGAGTTAACTGTTGTAAAAACTAGACTTTGCAGTGAACTCGAGAGGAATCATCAACTCCTATCCGAGTTGGAGAAAGTAAAAAATGATCTTGAGAAATCCTTGAAGTGGACCTGGTTCTCATATGTCATCACTACCATGTATCTTAACAATAACGGGAACAAGCAGGGCATCAGGTTCCAAAAGGAGAAAATTCCATACTGTCACGCCCCAGACCGAGGGACATGACCGGCGCCCGATCGAGTAGCCCCGGTCAAGCGGACATGGTCACCTTTACTATTCCCACATTTGACCCCATAATTAACCGTTAATACTTGATGCAATTGGAAATAAAAGGAACTCCACTTTTTACAAAAGATATACATGTTAATATTATCAGCTAGCGTAGTTTACATATTACATCGCCCTTTGCATACACATATGTTACACAAGCTCTATAACCCACGTCATCCATTCCACAGGGCATCTAAGATAAGGAAAATGATAGAATACTTGACGACGACAAGGCCCCGGCTATACCTTTACAACCATGAGACAAAACTCCAAAATACAACAATAAGGGTGGCATAAGCCACACAAGGCCCCGGAAGGAAAGGGGCTCACCAAGTACTTACACTACCAATAAGGAAGGAGGAGGAGCTATGAACGGTGTACTGGAGTGCCTTCCACGATCCACCTACAACCATAACACGAATGTAGCGCCCCTGGCAAAAGGGACGTTAGTACATTTGAATTGTACTGGAATGTATGAACAAACTCTGTCCCAAGTAAACTCAAGCTGGAAATATATATACAAATGGAAAGCAGAACAACAATAGCACAACAGTGGAACAACCACCAAGCATTTCACAACAAATGATTCAATTAGTCAAACAAAGTGACAATCAGTGCCCCACAGGTTACAAACTTTCATGCTCTCTCCTTTCACAATTCCACATTGATCATTTCATGATTTATATTCATTTCAATAGTGATATTGGATCACATTTCCCACCTTTATTACCTCGACCACCCTTATCACCCTAGCCCACACCTCATTTCACCGTGTAACCCGACCCCGCCTGATAGTTTTAGTTCACAATCAACATACAACACAACAACAAATACAAGAAATCAACTATAGCACATTGTTAAGATAGAACCACAACAAGGGTAATGTATTTCCACAACTAGCAACAACAATTTCCTCATGTTCATCAATTTGTACACATTCCAAATTACCACATTGGACGACCATAAGCAACCATATATTGCTACTACAATAGTTCCGGTCTCACCATTCATGAATTCTTTCGATTACATGTTCCTAAACCTTTGCCAAGAGATGTCACCACACAAGTGTAAATCACAAGAGTTTCACAATAATTTCCCACATGGATATCAAGTAAATTCACATATCAACACGAGGCGATTTCACAAGGATCATAGTTATCCATACATACCTGGAATTGGATATCTCTTTATAACTTCCACTCCAATTCACCAAGCAATCAAGATGGGTCAATCTAGTTGATGATTAATACACAGGCCTTTAGAAAATGAATTCAGAACTTACTACCCAGTTCCCTTTTCACAATATTTTAGGGTTTCGAAGACATGCATAAACGTTTTATCAAAGACTTCAAAATCTAATGCATGTGGTTCGTTCCCCAAGATTAAGTTCAAAAATTTGGGGGAAAAGGGTTAGAGATTTTACCTGTAAAATCAAGAGTGAAGACGATGCATCAAAATTCCCCGGGCTCCAATGATTTTGAAAGATCAATTGATGAAGAAATAGTTTTCTCTCTCAAGAACTATCTCTTCCTCTCTCTTATTTTGTTCAGAAAATGGGTTAAAATGAGGGATAGGGTGTTTTATTAAAAGAGGGGTCAGGCATAGATTTGTTGAAAAACAACCGGGCGAGTTCAATTTGCGACGCAACTCTACGATCGCAGAACCGACACGCGGTACGCAGAATGGACCGCAGAAGGGTCCCAAGTTTCGGACATTCTCTGGTTGGGAATGCGGTGGATATGCAGTCCGCATTCGTCTTCTGCGGTCGCAGAATGCACCGTAGAACTGACCTTCGAATTTCTTCAGTGGCCATATGCGATCACTCTGCAGTCCGCATATTGATTATGCGACCGTAGGTCTAACCACATTTTTGACATCAAAAATTGGTTGCTCTCTGGAAAATTCTGCGGCAGAAATAGTCCCCATTTTAGATCTGCAACCGCATTCTGGACCGCAGACTGGGCCTTTTCTGGAAATATTTTGATTTTGACATTTTCAAGTACAAAACAGTAAAAAGAATCTCATCCACGTAGGTAGACTCGACTCTATGAGCTGCTAACATCTGAGCACTCATTTTTGCGGGGCCTTACACCTACAACCCACATAGCAAGTATGTCACTGTACTTGATAACTAGCTATATACGCCATTGTGGAAACAACGAGCATTTTAAAGAAAAGTGCCAGGCCAGGGTTTAGTTTTCTTAAAAGAACAAAGCATTCACTAATAGAGTGACTACTAGCAAAGGACAACGTACCACTCGCAAAAATCGGATGCTGCCTAAGTAGACTTGGAAACCTTTCATCCATCCTTTTTATAGTAACAAGGGACCCAAACTAGTTTGGGTTCCTAAATCTAACCATTGATGTGCATGTGCAGGAAGTAGTGAGAAGAAGAAGATTGCGATGGACTATGGACAGTGGATGACTAAGCATGTAGCTGAAAACATCATGAATTGCTTCTCACTGAAAGCCTTGCTGGAAGTGAATGTATATTTTAGGAGAAAGTAAAGGGCACATTCTCGGTGAATGAAAGGAAGAAAGCTTCCTTTGGCACTCCAGTGGAATGTGAACTATGTGAATGGCCTAAAAAGATACAGTCACCAGTCTGATAACTCTACATATAGTCTCAGTAAGCTAAGCAAACAAGAACAATAACTCCTATTAGTCATTAACCTCCACAAGTTGGCGGTATGAGATGAGTGAAGTCCCAACCATTGCATGAAGGATGGGTATATTCAAACTTCTCACCTCCGTGACCAGGTCAGCGGTCTGCCAAACTAAAGTGTCACTTGGACATGAGTTCACAAAAATGATGAAGGAGGAGGAGAAGGGATCACGCCCAATTTCTCAATACCAAGGTCTCCACGGCAAAATGGCGTAGCTGAAGGAAAGAACGGAACCGAAAAATGCTATATGGATGGTGCTCATCACTTATGGAATCACCAAGATATTCTAGGCAAAAGGAATGAGTATTGCTCTCTACCTTGAGAACAGGTGTCGAACCTGGTCCTTCCTAAAACAAAACTCACCAAGGACCGCCAATTAGAAAAAAACTGTCTTATTCTTGACAACAGAAAGGATCATCTTGTGAAGCGCAATACAAATAGATGAGTGAAGGAATCCTTCTGGGGAACAACCTACAAAACAAGGCCTCAAGGTCTCCAACAAATGTTCTTGTCATGGTTCATGCCTCATCCCTTGAGAGATCATCTCCTGATAGCCAAAATGAATAAGGGATTGATATGTGAAAAATATTTCGGAACACAAGATCAACCTCCAGATATCTACATCAAAGCCTCAAAATAGGCAATATTCTATATCAATAAAGATGAACATGGGGTCATAAGAGTCGAATGAAGAACTTGATCCTCCATTAGTTGGATTTATAAGACACCGTCAGGTAAAAATAGCTAAAGTGTTTTCTAACCAAGCCTAACTCACGTCAATATCATTGTAAGAAAACACACATGTCGATCATAGAAGCTAAAGGTAGAGGTATGAACTGTGAGAGAGAAGCTGCTAAAACCTTTTTCAAATTGTTCTGGCATCAGGTCCCTGTGTTCAGGATAGTAGTAATGTTCTTAATTTTGCATGCCTTTTTCTAAACAAAAAAAACATATGAATATTTTGTGACTCAGCCGCCACACCATCTGACTTTTTAACATCCATATGTAATGTCTTGTCTGTCAAATCACTTCAGCTTCTCCGCATGGTAACAGTTCCCCACAAACCTACCGTCGTTTTCAGAACTATTTAGAACCTGTTTTATTCTCCACTCATCATTAGTTCTTCTTCCAATAAAACTCTCTTTCTCTCTCATGGAAAGTCATAAATCTTCATCCCCTTTGTAGAGCTAAGATCCTATTCTCATCTTTCTTTTTCTCTCTTTGCTCGTCTATGCGATTGAACAATCATCTCATTCCCCCACCAGTAACACCGCTCCCACTTCACTATCATCTTTGAAACCATTCCCTGAAAACCACTACTTCACATCCTCTACCACCTTACCTATTCCCGATTCGTTCTCTACTCCTACAGGTTTCCCATTTCTGATAGATCATGTCTACCATTATTTTGGGAATCCAATGGCTAGTCAATCCTACCATCTCATCAAAGACCACATAGGAAGTTTTACTCCTCAAGTATCAAAAGTTCCCGAGGATGATCCTGGTAAGTGTTAGATCATATTTTAATGATGCATTAATAAGCATGTGTAGGAGTTCAAAGAAGTAAAAGAAGACCTATTGGACTGGCTGTGTCGAACAAGGAAGGAAATCACTCACAAGGGAAGCTACCTGAACAGTGCACGACGTACAAGGAAGCTACAAATCTACATCAGCAAATCAGGAATAGCTCTATGAATCTGGGAAATCAAATCTGCCATAACGAAGTAAAGATTTGAAGTGATTTGTGATTGGAAAAATCACGGGAAAATAATTAAGGCTAGATGATCCGGTCAGTGGTCAAGTTTGGAAGGTCCAACAATCAAGTAGCAATCACATGGAATTCGTTATCTGCAGAAGGAAAAGATTTCAAGAGAAGCAACAAATAGATCCTTATTCTTGGAAAGAATAAATTCTTTGCAAGGATCAAAACCCTTGGGTTGACAAGCCTTAACCATTCTCCTTTGTATATATTTACCGTGTAACTCCATCCTTAGGATATACTTTGATCGAACCAAAATAACTCTCTTCCTTCTACTGCAAACAAGCATAGTAGCCTACGTAGATCTGATGTGTAATAATTCAGGATAGAAAGAGGGCATACAACTGGTGAGGCATTGTATCAAATGAGTGCTAGAGAATATGAGAGATATACTTCACATCTGCACCCAAAAGAAAACTCATTTGCTTGAAGAGAAATCCCTTGCAACCCAAGGGGACTAGATTAGCATTCATATTGAATTCGAACCAGTATAAAATTCCTGGTGTCTTCAATTTTTGTGTTTACTTTCTACATATTACCTCAAATTATTATATCTGCAAGATTTCCATATTTAGACGATGACTAAAGTTTTAAGTCAACTCCATTAACGATTAATTTTAATTATTTACAATTCACCCCCCTCTTGTACTTTCAAATGGTATCATAGCAAGGCTCACACTTTTGTTTTCTACTTAACAGCTTGTGAGAAAAAGATCATGGAAAATCAGGTTATCATAGGAGCTCTCTTTAGGAAGGAACTTCACAAGTAAGGCCACCTTACTTCAATGGACAACATTTCTCCCATTGGAAAATTTAAATGGAAATATTCACCAAGGCATACGATGTCAAGGTATGGAGAGTTATCAAGAAGGGAAAGTACCCACTTCCTGCCAGCACTCAACCACTTGCTGACTCTGATGACATAGACTCGTACACAAAAGAACATATGGAAGCTGTCAAAATAAATCACAAGGCGGGAAATCTGCTTCACAATGCGATAAGTGGTGAAGAATGTGAGAAAATATCTACCTGCGATACAGCTAAAGAGATGTGGGACAAACTTGAGGTTACCTATGAAGGTACCAGTAAGGTAAAGGAAACTCTCATCAATATGCCAGTTCACGACTATGAACTGTTCTTAATGAAGGAAGGAGAATCCATCAAAGAAATGTTTGCCAAGTTCAGTAAGATAATCAGGGGCTTGAAAGCTTTTGGCAAACTATACACCAGTGGCGATCAGGTTAGGAAATTCTCAGAAGTCTTACCAACCACTCTGCAGACTAAAGTGGTCACCCTGGAATCTCAAGATCTTAACAAGTTATCATATGATAAACTATGAGGAGAGCTCATTGCTTTCGAAAAAACACACCTTAAGAAGACAAATCAAGATGAGAAAAAGAAAATTGTTGCATTCAAAACAACTACTAAGGCGGCTGAAAATGAAATTGATGATCCTGAAGCCCTACAAGTAGAAACTGCTATGATGTCTAGATACGTGGATGGACTTATGAGAAGATATAGAAATACAAAGAAAGGAAGATTTCCACCAAGAATATCTAGTCAATACAACGAACAAAGTAAGAATGATGGAAAATGCTACGAATGTGGAAAATTTGGACACATCCAAACGGAGTGTCCAAAAGTGAAAAGGAAGTTTTCTAGAGGATTTAACAAGAACATATCATTTGGAAGCTGGAGAGATGAGGATGACTCAGACCATAAACAAATAACAAATCTCTGCTTCATGACAATCTTAGAAAATGATATCAACAAAACTTCAGGATGCTTGACTGATGAAGATGATTCAGACAATGAAAGCTGTTTTATGGAAAGAAGAGAAACTAGCGAGGTAAGATCTTATGATTGTGAAAGATGTAATAAATTGAATGAAATTCTTGATTCCACCTTAAAAGAGTCTCAAAAAATGATGAATGAGTTTAAGAGACTCACTATGGAAATCAAAGACTGGAAACTCAAACATGAATTATGTGAAATTGAAAAAGATGTACTTCAAGAGGAGTTTGAGGAGTTGCAGATGCAGCTTAACAACTTACGCAAATCCACCAGTCACAGTTCTCTTAGGTCAAACCAGATGACTTACAAGTCGACTGGAAAAGAACCAATCAAAACCAAATCGACTAGTCGGTCGGACCAGTCGACTTACAAGTCAACTGGGCGGAATCAGCTAATCTCATGATAGCTAGTTCCAACACTCATGAAAGACCTGAAAATAGGTCTATGGCTAAATGTCACTACTGTAACAAAAGTGGGCATAAATATTCAGGTTGTCAATTTCATAAACATCATATGTCTGGATGTGTTTGGAAACCTAAGAATTCTGAACCCAGTAACACTAACTCACCAGGACCCAAGAAAGCTTGGGTACCTAAAAGAAAGTAATAATTATGTATTGCAGGAACACCAGAGAATAAGTCATAAAGGAAAATGGTACCTAGATAGTGCGTGTTCCAGTCATATGACAGGTGAAAAAAATCTTTTCAAAGGAGGTAACAAAGATTTATGGGGAAAGCGTCAAGTTTGGAGATGATTCAATATGCAAAATAGTTGGAACCGGAACTATTCCTTTTAACAACAACTGTGACATTACTGAGGTATATCTTGTTGATGGACTAAACTAAAACCTCCTCAGTATAAGTCAACTCTGTTACTCAAGATATGAGGTAAAGTTTAAGAGAACAGGCTGTGCCATAGAAGATGAATTAGGTAAAATAACTCTTCCTGGTAAAAGGTACGGAAATTTTTACATACTTGATGGATTTGAAAATATAAATGGTCACATTTGCCTAATATCTATATATGATGATCCATGGTTGTGGCACAGAAGACTAGGACATGCCAACATGCATTTGATCGAAAAATTATCCAAGCATGATTAGTTATTGAATTACCTAAACATAATTTCTCTAGAACTCATATTTGTGATGCATGTCAGATGGGTAAGCAAACTAGAAACTCTTTCAAAATAAAGACATGGTGTATACTTCAAAACTGTTGCAATTACTTCATATGGACTTATTTGGACCCACTAGAACTTCTAGCATAGGAGGCAAGAAATTTGCTATTTTTATTGTTGATGACTTTTACGTTTTGCTTGGGTGATTTTCTTATCTCATAAAGATGAAATCATAAGAAATTTTGAAGTTTTCTATAAAAGGATTGAAAGAGAAAAGGTCTATCTGATCTCAAAAATCCAAAATGATCATGGAGACGAGTTGAAAGTAAAGCATTTGAATACTTATGTAACGATCAAGGTTACACTCATAATTTCTCCGCACTCCGTACACCACAACAAATAGAGTTGTGGAAAGAAAGAACAGAACACTTCAAGACATGGCAAGAACCATGTTGTTTGAACATTCACTCCCAAATCATTTCTGGTCTGAAGGTGTGAGTACTGCATGTCACATTCTAAGCTGTTGTCTCATAAGACCTATTCTGAAAAAGCCTTCCTATGAACTCTGGAAAGGTAAACATCCAAATATCAGTTATTTTCATCCATTTGGAAGCAAGTGTTTCTTTCGTAATAATGGTAAGGAAATCTTGGAAAATTTGATCCAAGAAGTGACGAAGGTATTTTTCTTGGTTATTCATTAAATAGCAAATCATTCAGAGTTTTTAATAAATGTACTTTATGCGTAAATGAGTCTGTTCATGTTATATTCGATGAAAATAATCCCTTGGTTGAGAAAGGAACTAATGCAGGTGATGAAGATCAAACTCAAGAAGCTTAAGATAAAGGAAAATCACAAGAGTCGACTAATACTACAGATGTGACTGAGTCGACTGAACAAGGCAGCAACAACTCTCCTGAACAACGTACGGAGTCGACTACAATCATTGTTCGACTAAATGAATGGAGGAGCGAAGATGAATATCCATTTAAATATATCATAGGAGATCCAAATGAAGGAATGAAAACCGGGACTGCCATAAAAAAGAAAGCAAATATTTCTTTGATCTCTCAAATAGAGACTAAAAAGGTAGATGAATCATTGAAGGATTCGAGCTGGGTGAAAGCCATGCAAGAGGAACTAGATCAATTCAGCAAGAATAAAGTATGGAAGTTAATACCTAGACCTGATAATATCTTTTATTGGAACAAAATGGGTATTTTGAAACAAATTGAACGAAGAGGGACAAGTCATAAGGAACAAGGCTCGATTAGTTACTCAAGGATATTCACAACAAGAAGGAGCCGCCTATAATGAAACCTTTCCCCCAGTAGCTCGAATGGAGTCTATACGATTCTTGCTAGGTTACGCATCATTCAAATTATTCAGGTTATTTTAAATGGATGTCAAAAGTTCTTTTCTAAATGGATTCATCGAAGAGGAAGTTTTTGTAAAACAACCTCGGCTTTCAAGACTCAAAATTCCCATATCATGTGTACAAGATTACTAAGGCTCTATATGGACTGAAATAGGCTCCATGTGCATGGTATGACAGGTTAAGTACTTTCCTTGTTGATCATAGATTTACCAGAGGTCAAATTGATACTGCTCTATTCATTAATGATAAATAGAAGGTAATCTTATCATTCAAATTTATGTTGATGACATTATCTTTGGTAAGGCTAACTCTCTTATGTGTAAGGAATTTCCAAACCTCATGCAAGCGAGTTCGAAATGAGCATGATGGGTGAACTCATATTTTTCCTTGGGCTTCAAATTCATCAAACCGAAGAAGAAACCTTTATTTGTCAGACTAAATATACAAAGGAGCTGATCCAAAAATTTGGAATGAGCAATACAAAATCAATTGGCATTCCTATGCGTCCGGCTCCAAGTTTAGATAAGGATTAACAGGGTACTCCAGTTGATGAAACCAAATACAGAGGAATGATCGGATCACTACTGTTTCTGACCGCAAGTCGACCAGATATTATGTTTAGTGTTTGTAAATGTGCCAGGTTCTAGTCAACTCCCATGGATCACATATGACTGCTGTAAAAAGAGTTATTTGATACCTTATTGGCACTATATATCATAGATTATTGTATCCACGCTGTAACTCCTTTAAATTAGAAGGTTTCTTAGATGTAGATTTAGTAGTGATAAGGAAGATAGGAAGAGCACGAGTTTCACTTGTCAACTACTAGGAAAGGCTTTAATATCTTGGAATAATAAAAAGCAAGCATCAATTACCTTGTCCACCGCTGAAGCTGAGTATATTGCCATTGGTCAATGTTGTGCACAATTCCTGTGGATGTCTCATCAATTGGGTGACTATGAACTTTCTATTAAACCTATACAAATTTTTTGTGATAATTCAAATGCAATTTTGTCTTTAAAAAATCTTGTGCATCACTCTAGAGCAATGCATATAGACATTAATCATCATTTTACTAGAGATCATGTTCTTAAAGGTGACATAGAATTAGCTTTTGTTGGAACTTCTGCCCAATTAGTCGATATTTTTACTACACCTTTGTTGGAAGAAAGATTTTTCTCTTTGAGAAAATTACTTGGTATAATCTGTTTTTAAAAGAACTCTTAGAACCAAATTGCTCTTTTCCAAAAACTTGTCATAATCACTTTTTTTCAATGCAGTAATTACGCTTTCAGTTCCTTCCCTCTCTTTTTATTTTGTTTCACATCAGTTCACAGTCACAGATGGAAAACCAGTCATCACATCATTTCATCTGACACCCTTTCCTTTTTGTACTCAACCGTCAAATCTTTTTACTTTAAGTAGAGCTTTTTCGGATCACTCTCATCTCCACCCTATTTCTATTCAATCTGTGAATACTCTCCCCTCTCCCATGGATAAAACCCCACAAAACCCCTCGGCTTCCACCAGAAAAAGTACTCACTCTAAGGCAAAACCCTCTTCAACGCCTCCGGAGCGAGTAGACCTAGGGTCTATTCATTCTTGGGGTTTCTCCTCTTCTTAAGGAGCATTCTTTGAACACTCTCAAATCTTAGTAGAAAACGCCTTTGGTATGCATCCAATGGAGGATCCTCCGTCTCTTCTACTCCAAAGAAATCGAAATTTGACCTCTCCGCTTCCCTCGATTCGGACCTAGATTTCTGGTATACCCCAAATAGGGATCTTTTCATCTCTCTAAAGGATAATCCCATCGCCCATGGAAGAATTCTGGATCTTGATGATATGGAGGTTGTCAACTTTAAGGTAAAGTATCTTTTTGTGTACCAAGGGTAGGTATAATTTCTCTCTATTTCTCCGCCTAAAGTTGTGAGCCCTTAGTTCGTATGTTTTATGCTAATCTTCACTCTAGTAAACCTGATAATCTTGAAAGTCTTGTTTTTGGTAAATGCATATTATTCTTGACTGTGCCCTATTCGATTTCTATCTTCTCTGTCGTTGCACTAGTTTCCCCACTCTTTTTAAAAATGTTTGGCCTGAGAACTTTGAAATTTCCTTTGACCAGGCCAAATACTACATTGCTGAAAATCCCTTCCCAACTAGTTGGGGCCTAGTGATATATGTTTTGAAACTCGGGTTCTCTCCCATTGCAACCTCTCTTCTCCCCAGAACTGGTTCGTTCTCCACCTTCACCTTCTTTGTCTATTGTCTCATCACCAAACTCAAACTCAAGCTATCCTCCTGGGTCATAAATTTTATGAATGAGAATGCTGAAGATCCAAACAGTTTACCATTTGGTATGGACATCACCCACATTCTAGAAGCTCATCAAATCTCGCTTTGTGACTACCCCTTTGGTTATGTTTCCAAGTCCTACAACTCTAGATCTTTCTCTAGCATGGGGCATGTAAGTGTCAAGGGTGCTTGGGTTAAGAAGAGTGAGAGTGAAGAAAAATAGACCCCAATGGAATCCAAACCCGCAGCTGATGTTCCGCCCCCTCTCCTTAGTTCTGACCTAAGTGACAAGCTAAGCTTCATTGACTCCCAACTCTTAGACATCAACACTCTCCTTTCCGCTACTCAGTCGACTGTGGGTGCTATTCATGCTATCTCAAAGGAAACTGGGTTTGATCTGTCTAATATCAGGGTGGCTGTGCAAAAGGTAAGGGAGAATGCGGTTAAAGCCTTCAAGAAGGTCCACGACAGGCTTGATGGAATGAGCGTTTCTGCAAAGACTAGCTTTGAATAGTTGAAGGAGGCGATATGCAACACTCTTACTTACTTCCTGCGTTGCTAGTTTGCATGTTCTTTTACAGACAATCATTTTTGTTTCAAACTTGTTTTGGCTTTGTTTTGGGTTGTGCCCATTGGATGTTTTTTTGCCTCTGTGGATAGTACTGTTTTTTTCCTGCTATTCGCTCTTTGCTCATTTCAAAAAGGGGGATAATATCTATATCTCTATGGTTCTATTATGAAAATATGTGCAGGTTTAAGTTGACTATACTGCATGCATAGACAATACTCTTTATTCTTTGAACAGATTAAGTCGACTATGCTACATACATAGGAAATACTCCTTATTCTTTGAACAGGTTAAGGTGACTATGCTACATGCCTAGAAGTACTATACAGGCACAAGTCGACTGCACACATTGAGGGGGAGACTAAGTCCAATTGACTACACATATTGAGGGGGAGCCAAGTCGGCTAGTAAAAAACAAGAAAGTCAAATGTTATTTAATTCTTTTACATCTATGTATATTATTTTGCCATCATCAAAAAGGAGAAGATTGTTAGATTGTATTTTAATGATGCAATTAATATGAATGTACAAGAGTTCAAAGAAGTAAAAGAAAACCTATTGAAATGGATGTGTCGAACAAGGAAGGAAATCACTTACAAGGGAAGCTACCTGAATAGTGCACGGCGTACAAGGAAAGCTACAAATCTACATCAGCAAATTAGGAATAGCTCCGTGAATTTGGGAAATCAAATCAGCCACAACAAAGTAAAAATTCAAAGTGATTTGTGATTGGCAAAATCATGGGCAAATAATAAAGGCTAGAAGATCTGGTCAGTGGTGAAGTTGAGAAGGTCCAAAAATCAAGGAGAAATCGCATTGAATTCATTATCTGTCGAAGGAAAAGATTTCAAGAGAAGCAACAAATAGATCCTTATTCTTGGAAAGAATCAATTCTTTGCAAGAATCAAAACCCTTGGGTTAACAAGCCTTAACCATTATCCTTTGTATATATTTACCGTGTAACTCCATCCTTAGGATATACTTTGATTGAACCAAAATAACTCTCTTCCTTCTACTGCAAACAAGCATAGTAGCCTATGTAGATCTGATGTGTAATAAGTCAGGATAGAAAGAGGGCATACAACTGGTGAGCATTGTACCAAATGAGTGCTTGAGAATATGAGAGATATACTTCAACTCTGCACCAAAAAGAAAACTCATTTGGTTGAAGAGAAATTCCTTGCAACCCAAGGGGAGTAGATTAAGATTCACACTGAATCTGAACCAGTACAAAATTTCTGGTGTGTTTAATTTCTGCATTTACTTTCTGCATATTACCTCAAATTATTATATCTGCAAAATGACATATTTAGTCGACTACTAAAGTTTTAAGTCAACTCAGTAACGATTAATTTTAATTACCGACAATTCCCCCCCTATTGCACTTTCAATAAGTATCTAAACTTATCTATGTTGGACGCAGCGACTCTTAAGGAGTCACCAGGAAAGGAAGCAGCTCATAGCATCATGGCTATGGCTATTGAGAGATTGATGAATGAAGGAGAATATCACTTGTCTGAATACCAGGGGGAAGAAATTCCATTGCTAGAAGATGTGACAACCACATCACTCCTCGAGTCTTTAGCTCATGAGATGCTCTTAGAAAAGGCTTCCGATTAACCTCTCTTCCATGAAAACCCATTCCCGCACCCCCTGTTCATTCCAAGCTCTTGGAGTCTTCCTCCAAATCACCCATTACCAGGTCACTTCAGCAAGGGAATTTTGAATTCTCATCACAGAAAAGTAAGAGGAGTGTAAAGACAAGGAAAACGAGGAAAGTGAAACCAAAGGAGTCCATAAAGACTGTATCAGTAAACCGGATAGACAATGATACTTCTAGGTAACCTAGTTCATTAATACCACAATCTATGACAATTAAGGAAATTATTAAGGAATAGAAAGGGTCATCCATGAAAAACAACAACAATTCAAAATGGAGTCAAACTGATCTAGCCGTTTCTAAAGAAAATACTATGGGGACAGCAAGTTGGAAAGGAAAGTTTACTGAAGGGACTAGCAAACAAAAGAGGGAAACTGTTAAGGAACCTGGTTCAACAAGGTCCTTGGCCTGTGATGGTATTCTACGGAAACAGAGGTTAAGAACTCGAAAGGTGTTGTGGGGCCGAACATTTTATCAAGCAATTTCGGAGATGGC
This sequence comes from Nicotiana benthamiana, assembly GCA_034376525.1. NCBI lineage: Eukaryota > Viridiplantae > Streptophyta > Magnoliopsida > Solanales > Solanaceae > Nicotiana > Nicotiana benthamiana. The sequence continues at coordinate 39,530,857 of CM067336.1, forward strand.
ATGCATGCTTTAAATTCTGGAGATTGTAGAGTTTCAATAGTGGGAACACTTATTTGAAAGGAGCATGCCTTTGGTATACGAAGATGCAGTGCAAACCTTCTATGAATTTCTTTTTACGGTTGAGGGGGATCACATCCGTGCACTTGTAAATGGAGTGGATATTATACTCGATGCCTCAACGTTGGGAAATATACTCAGAATTCCATGGGAAGGTGTGTCCTGAATTAAGGATGTCTATGGAATAAACTTTCGGAGAGCCATCATGAAAGAGCAAGCTATTCAATAGGGGGAATATGCCCATAAAGAGGTATTGCTTCTTGAGTACCAGCTTCTCTTTGAACCGGTCAATAAAGTACCCCTACCCAACTCTGAGAGGCGTTCCATTGATACTAAATAGGATTTGGTCCTGATGGAGGCGCTTGATGAGTTGTGCCAATAAATTCGCCAGCAATCATGAGAGATCATATACAGAAGGTGGAAAATGTTAAGGGTGGAAATCATGGGTTACATTATGGATTTCTCCTCACTCAAGTGTTTAGATTCTAAAAGGTCTCCTTAGGAAATCCTAGAGTGGGCATACACAAGAAGACCTTCTTGAAAACCACTCTAGAAGAATGTGTATGTATAGAAAAAGTTGGTGTGAGCATCTCGACTACTTATCAGCTGATAGACGCTCAAACTATAGCCTCTGAGGAATTGAGAAGGCTGAGGGATCGAAATGACATATTGGAGACCCAGCTTAGCCAAGCAGCTAAGGGACATGATTCTGTACATAAGCAGGTTGCCTGAATAAGAAAGGAAAACGAGAGACTTCAGGCTCAATTACTTGAAGAACAACTGCCTGCAAATGCTAGACTAGACCTGGTTCTCAAAACTATTGCTGCCTCTTCCTCCAAGACCTCTTCCTCTAGTGTCTCCTAGAATCCTCTTAGTGTCAAGTTATTTTTTTGCTCCAACATCCTATGGCTGCTATTTTGCGTTTGTTTACTTTTTTTTGTGATGGCATGTTAAACTTAACCATTACTTCTCTTGACTTGCTCAGTCCAATGTAAACATTAATGAAACAAGTCCCCTTTCTTTGCATGTAAACTACTATGTTCTTCTGGATTCTCTTTTCTATCATGTTGTGTGCACATATGTGACATGGGTTAGCTATTTTAGAACTCTTTATGCTTATTACTTGCTTGTGCTCTTCTACATAGCTGATCTTGTTAATGACGCCAAAAGGGGGAAATAATAAAAATTTGTAGGTAACATGGCTGTTGTGTAGGGAGATTTGAGATTAAGGGGGATTTTGATTAGGGGAACTTTGTGTAGTTGTTCTACCATCTCATCTGGTTATTTCTTCTCTAAACAAATACTGGCCATGCTTAAGTTTGTTATCATAAAATGGGGGAAATTGATGGGTTTCTACTTAACCTTATACTGCTTATGTTTTGATCATCTAACAAACTTATCGTGAAGAACAAGATAGAGAACCTGCTCCACAGAGATACATATCTCATATGAGCTGGTCGAAGCTTGAACATCCGAAAATGGATAAACGGCCACATGGAGGAACACAACACAAGTGGATGGCCTGGTCCATAAGGGTTCTTCGTGAAAATCATAAGTCAGTGATTGTAAGCAATTAATATAAAGAGGAACATAACAGGGACCTGCTCCCTTATGGTTATCTGATCGAAGTACAAGCCAAGTGCACAACCCGAATGCAGGAGAAAAAAGTGATCATCTGGTAATTGTTACAAAAGCACATATGTTTATATGTCTTGATAGAATCACAAAGTCCAGCTGGAATGCAATTGCCCAGAAGTGGCTGTGCAGACAGTGCAATAGTCACTTCTCACTGAGAAGAAGTACACCAAGAGTTGACATCACTAACTATTGCGATATCTTTTGTGATAAAATAATCTGGTGCAAGACTTACCATCATTAAGGATCAGTGATATTCTCTAAAGAAGAAAAAGTATTCATCCCGCATTGAAGTCACTGGTGTGTCAAGAACAAGAGGATAACTCCACTAAGGATCAGTTTCTAAACAAATCTTATGTACATCCATCGTTGATTTGTAATCTTGTTAATTGTTCTACATTGTAATTCCAAGTTTGCTTTCTTAGAAACGCTGCCATAGGAAAAAATCAAATTCGTAAACTTTAGGGTTTATGTTGTGACTAGGAATAGTCATAAGTTAAATCCCCTGTAACTAGGAAAGTTAGAAAGTGGCTTGTGGTGGTTTCATCACAAATTACTTTGAAGTCTTTGCAATCGGGAGTATTGTAAAGTGACTTATAATAGGTATATTATAGGTTAGTTGAGTTAAAAGCCTACAAGAGTAGGTTGTGGTTTTTGATCCCCTTGTGTGGGATTTTTCCACGTAGAAAATCTCTTTCGGTCTTTACATTCAGTCTTTACTGCATTCTACGTATCTGTCTCATAACGAACCAGGTACTCAATAGTTTGGTGAATTCATATAAGCTATCAACATGTGTCTGTGGATGTACTTCAGCTATTCCTTCTCCCTGAAAGATGTGATTTACTTGTGGATGAAAATTATCTTGTCCTGGAGGGAAATTGAAGTTCATGTTTTGGAATGCAAAAGGAGGAACAATAGGGATGTTATCCATTTTTAGGGCATCTTTCTCATTGATTACAACAGTTCCAAAGTAGTATAAGATATTAGTAGTATAAGAGAAATGCTCTACTTTTATAGCATGGACTATAGCTAGTTCGTTGTAACAAACCGAACGGTCGTTTTGGGCTCTAGCACGTCATTCAGTAGTTTTAGCCATGAGAAACTTCACTTCAGGTATTATGACCTATACGCATCGTCGAAACTGTATTTCGGAAAGTTCAAAGTTGATTTGGAAAGAAAATTCTCATTTCGGAAGCTTTAAGTTGAAAGAATTGATGAAGATTGGATTTTTGAGTAAACGACCTTCGAATTGGGATTTGAAGGTTTCAACAGGTTCGTATGATTATTTTGGACTTGGGCGTATGTCTGTATCGAGTTTTGGAAGAATCGGGAACGTTTCGGCACATATTGTGGAAGTTAGCATTTTTGGAAGAATTTCATAAGCTTGGGTTGAAGTGCATTTCAATGTTATCAATGTCTGTTTGGGATTCTGAGTCTAGGAATAGCTCTGTATGGTGATTCTAGTGTTGCGAGTGCGATCGGCTAGTGAATTCGGAGGTCCGTGGGTCATTTTGGAATCATTTTGCTAAAAATAGAAATTTGAAGGTTTTTTAGGAGTTTGATCGGAAGTGGACTTTTTGATATCGAGGGTCATAATCCAATTTCGGAAGTTTCAGTAGGTTCGTAATGTCCAATGTGACCTGTGCGCAAAATTTGAGATCAATCGGATGTGATTTGATAGATTTTGACATCGAATGTAGAAGTTTGAAGTTTTAAAGTTCATTAAGCTCGAATTGGGGTGCGATTCATGTTTTTGGTACTTTGACATGATTTGATGTCTAAAGCAGGTCTGTATTATGTTATAGGACTGGTTTGTATGATTGGACGGGGCCCCAGGGGCCTCGGGTGTGTTTCGGGGTGGTTTCAGATAATTTCGGTCTATTTTGCAATAGCTGATGCTAGTTTCTGGTGTTGTTCTTCGCATTTGTGAGGATCCTCTCGCGTTCGCAAAGAAGGATTTGGCTTCAGGGACTCTGTTCTTCGCGTTCGCGGCTCGTCCCTCGCGTTCGCGAAGAAGGAAATGACCGTTGCAAAGGTCTGACTTCGGAGGCTCATATCTCGCAATCTACAAAGAATTTGGAGACGATCCAAAAATAAAATTGGTAGCTTTTCAAAAGAGTAAACCGTTTAGTATTTATATTTCTATATATAAAGTTACAACTATTACACTATAAGCAATCCGGGAAGATGAAGAAGAAATTTTTGTTGCACAGGGCTGAATTTAGCAGCTTATATCTAAAAATATACAAGGAATTGGAAGATGACCAAAACATGAAAATGTAAATCTTGGTGTCTATTTTAAAAGATTAAACCATTCGTCATTCAGAATTTCGTAGAAAATGTTATGGCCATTATACTAGAGGCTTTCTGAAAAAAATTTGGAAAATGGTTTTTGGGGATTTTCTTCTTCGCAAACGCGAAGAAGAGTCGTCTGGGCAGTGTATAAGTGTAAAGAAATGGGTTTGGAGCCGAACTAGGAGCAATTTTGGAGCTCCATTTTCATCATCCATGTCATGGTAAGTGATTCCCACCTATTGCAAGTTAATTTTCTGGATTATATCTAGATTCTAACATGGAAAATTAGATAAATTAGTAGAAATTTATGGATTTTGAAGAAAACCTAGGAAATTTGTATTCTTGGAATTTGACCACGATATAGGAAATGAAATTGAGAGCCAATTATATATTTGAGTTCGTGAGGTTGTGGGTAAACTTTATCTTCAAAAAATTTCAGAATCCGAGCACGTGGGCCCAAGGGAGATTTTGTTAACTTTTCGAGTAGAGTTGGGATTTTATATAAATTGAATTTTTATGAGTATTAGGGTATATTTTCATTGATTTTCCCATTATTTATCTAGTTTTGGAGCGTTGGGGCATCGGTTTGAATTGTCGGAAGGGGTTTGGAAGCGGTTATTGGACTTCGGAGCGAGGTATGTCTCCTTTCTAACCTTGTAAGAGGGAATTGTCCCCATAGGTGAAATAATTGGTTATGTGCTTCTATTTGTGGGGATACGTACGCACGAGGTGACGAGAGTCCACGCGTAGCTACTATTATAGTTAAGTCAGGGTAGTCTAGGACCCAAAAACATCCTATACCTAAAATATTTGTAATCTTATTATCAACTGAAATTGCCTAAATCATATCGAATTAGTAAAAGAATGTTTAAAAAGGGTTAAACCTCATTTTCTTAATTCGTTAAAAGAGAATTGACTTTTCCTTGGATCAATATTTATTGACGAATTCTTAATTGACTATTTGAATGTGTGTATTTATGAGTACTAGCGTCGCACGTATGATTCGCGAAAAGGGTAACTCCACTATTTTGATTTGACCGTGTCACATGTACGATTCTGGAGCGAGATAATAGATGCATCTATGGTTCGCCACAATTTAAATATTTGTTCGATCGGGCCGTACGACCTCAACATAATTTGCGCATGCTTATACTTTTTGCTTGAGATTTACTAATTGATATTGCCTCACTAGTTTAAGATAAATTGATAAATAATGGATTATTAATTTGGAGACTTCTAAATATAAAAAGGAATATTTACTTGTTTTTTTGACATACTTGATTTTACTGCCATTTTTAATAAACCCATGATTATTTGCATTATTAATAAATTATTATTGGATCACTAGAAAATGTCGAAATCAACATCTCGTCTCTACATCTTCGAGGTTAGACGAGATACTTACTGGGTACATGTTATTTTTATACTCATACTACACTTACTGGGCATTTTTGTTGCACAGACACATGTATGTGTAGTGGCCTAGTTGGGCGCAACGGCATGGTTGATACAGAGATTTAGGTGAGCTACACCTCTCAGGAGGACCCACAGCCAGCAGAGTCTCCTTCAGAGTATTGCATCTTCTTTTTGGTCCAATTTATATTCCGGACAGTTGTTGTATTATATTTTAAATTCCTAGAATTGCTCATTCACTTGTGACACCGGGTTTTGGGATGACTATGGGATTTTTCAATATTCAATTTGTTAAAAACATCATTATCTATTGAGTGAAGTTTATTATATATTGTTTAATTAAAGGAAAAGAAATTATTTTAAAAATACTAAATGGAGAATTTAATTAATTTCTTGGTGTTGGCACGCCATCACGACCCTTAGTGGATTTTTGGTGGTGACAACATGGTATTAGAGCACTAGGTTCACTTAGATCTCACGAGTCATGAGCAAGTCTAGTAGAGTCTTGCGGATTGGTACAAAGACGTCTGTACTTATATTTGAGAGGCTACAAGGCTGTTGGGAGCACTTTCCTTCTTGATTCCTCATCGTGCGGTTTGATTCCTTTGAGACTTATGCATTTGTTTATTTCCTACTCAATCTTATGCGACATGAAGCGCTTTCTATATGATTGAGAATTAAGAAATTGTAATGGTACAACATATATTGTGCGGGATGTTCCTCCCTACGTATTTGGTTGAACTATTGTCGTCGCCTTGCGAAAGGTCGTTCTGTCATTTCTACTCAGTATCAGTATTAGCTAAGGGTTTGAGAGTTGGCACTATCGCATAGTATTGGTGTAACAGGAAGATGCTTGTCTATGCGTTGAAACAGTGAAATACTTGGAAGGATGTTTACTCAATGCAAAATTCAGATATTCAAAATTTTATTTCTGGCGGAGGAGAGGCAATCGGGCTATGAATGTTCAAGTTTGGTTTGATGTAGTAACAAAACTTGGTATTTTCAAGCATGGCGGAATTTTCAGTTGTGATATGGTGTCATTTTCCTTGTTGAATACGTTAAGTTCGCCGATGTTATGGTTTTCTTCAATTCACCTTTGCGGTAGAGTAGCATATGGATTCTGTGGTAGGATGACTACACGCCTTGAGAAAAGTTTAGAGTAATTTAGGATTCATGGTGGACAATGACTAGGTCTACGAGCTTAGTTTGAAATATTGGATAGCATAATGGCGGGAGATTTGATATGACGAAAAGGATACGCTTGATATGAAGAATGATACAACATAAATTTTGTAATGATATGGTTGATTGTTTTTAGAATTAACGCCCAAATCCCCTATTAACTGTTTCCCCGTATTTATTTATTCTTTTTTGGTTTGCGGGGACGTTCGATTTAAGTTTTGGGACATTTAATCCCTAAATGAGAGCTTAAGTGTTGGAGAGTTAACTGTGGTCAAAGTAGTGTGAAGATGGTCTCGAAATGGAAATCTGACGGTTGCCTTAGCTCCATTGGGTGATTTTGGGGATAGGAGCGCATTCAGATTCTATTTTGGAGGTCGGTAGCTAATTTAGGCTTGAAATGCCGAAAGTTGAATTTTTGAAGTTTCCGATTCGATAGTGAGATTTTGATCCAAGGGTCGGAATGGAATTCTGAAAATTGGAGTAGCTCTGTATTGTTGGATGTGATGTGCGCGCAAAATTTCATGTCATTCGGACAAGGTTTGATAGACGTTTTCTTCAAAAGTGTATTTTTAGAGTTTTTGGAATTCTTAAGCTTGAATCCGATGAAAAATAGGTGTTTTGATGTTTTTTTTGAGCGTTCCAAAGGTTGGAAAAAGTTTGAACGATGGTAAAGGGTTGATGGCAGGTTTGGTTGAGGTCCCGAGGGCCTCGGGTGTGTTTGGGATGCTCAACGGGCCATGTTTGGAACTTAGGAAACTGCCGAAAATGGTGCAGCAGTCAGTTCTTGTTTCCTTCTTCGCGTTCGCGTGTGGGGTCTCGCGTTTGCGAAGAGGATCTAGGGTTGGTGAGGAATTATTACTTCGCATTCACGAAGCTGGGAGTTTTATACCTATGTGTTCGCGATGGTTTTCCCGCGTTCACGTAGGAGGAGAAGTCTTGAATCGCGTTCGCATCCCCAGGCATCGTATTTGCGATGATGAAATCTGGGCCCAAGTGAAATTGTGCTTCACGATTGCAAGGGTCCTTCTACGTTCGCGAAGAAGGAAATACCTGGGCAGAAATAGAATTCAAAAACTAGGGTTTTAGACATTTTTACTAAACCTTAAGCTTGGGAACTCAGAGATTTTGAGAGATTTTAAGAGATATCGATTGGGTAAGGATTCTTAACTCATTATTGCTTGTAACCCATTAATCTAAACATGAATTCATCCTTTAATTTCAGAATTGGTATCAAAATTGGGGAAAAGTTTTTAGACAATGAAATTGAGTTTTGATTGGGTATTTGACATTAGATTAGGATAATTTTGATGTGGTTGGACTCTTGAGAGTGTGAGGATTCTGAAAATATAAATTTTACCCGATTCCGAGATGTGTGCCAGAGGGACATTTTGTTCATCTTACCTGATTTCACGTATTAGCTTAGCATTTAAATGTAGAATCAGTTACTTGAAGAATAATTATTTACATTATGAAATTGAATTGAATAGATTTGGTCCATTTGGAGTCGAATACTTATGGCAAGAACGTGGTCTCGTGGGTTGATTTTTAGTCGGTTCGAGGTAAGTGGCTTGTCAAACCTTGTGTGGGGGATCCTCCCATTAGGATTGATATATTTGGTAATTGAAATTCCCTGTACGTGAGGTGACCAGTGCGTACTTGTGCAAATTGTTGGAAATCCATTTTTCCTTAAGTATTTATTAGCATGTTTCTTTGCCTTCTTTTATTACTTGTACTATTAAACCTGTTGCTAGCTTAGGAGAGCATGTATAAGTGATTTAATTGCCTTAATTGATCAACCTGCTTACCCGAATTCTTTGCAGCATGCTAGGGTAGAATCACTGTTCACCTTAATGTGAAATTTGCCATTTCTGTGTAGTTTCCTATTGCTGCTGCGTATTTATTTTGTGACTACGAAAGTGGGATTCCGGTATCTCCCCCTTGTCTGTTTATTTCAGGACTATGGATGTGGGATTGCAGTAGCTCCCCCTGCACAGTTACATGGAACTACGGGAATGCACCCAGTAGATTCCCTTAGTACTGGGTATTTACATTTGGGACTACGGAATAGGATTCCGGTATATCTACGAACTATGAGTTGGACTACAGGACGGTATCCCGGAAGACTTATCGGTCATGTGTATTTGGGACTATAGGACGGTATCCTGGGAGATACCCGATCGGTATTATTGGTGCTGAGCTATACTTCTCTCCGTGTTTACCTTGTCCTGCATAGTTGTAGTTGTCCTGTATATTCTGTGTTATTTTCACTGCTATACTTATTCATACTATTTTGCTCTTTACTGTTGAACTTTATTATTTTATTTAACCTCAGTAGGGCCCAGACCTTCTTCGCACCCGACCGAGGTTAGGCTTGGCACTTACTGAGTATCGTTATGGTGTACTCGTGCCCTTTCTGCGCATGTTTTTTCATATGTAAATCCAGGTACTTCTACCCAGAACTATCACCCCTGAGGCGAGGCGACTTTCCTAGCGACTTCGAGGTATATATGGTGCGTCCATAGACCATGGAGTCCCTTTCTATTCCTGCTTTTTAGTACTTAACCCTTCAGTATTTTTTGTTCTTATTGGAACTTCCAGAGTTAGAGCTATGTAGTATTTCTTAGCTTGTGATTTGTGGGTTTTCGGGTCTTGGATTCATGTATTAGTACTGAGAGTTAAATAGGGTGTATGTCGAGCAGCACATTTTAACATTGTTGTTACTTTATTTCCGTCTTAAATTGTTTTACTTCCGCAAATTTTGGGTTTTCCTTCCGCAATTAGGCTTACCTAGTCGTAGAGACTAGGTGTCGTCACGATGGTTCACGGAGGGCGAATCGGGTCGTGACAAGTTGTTATCAAAGCTCTAGGTTCATAGGTGTCACGAATCACAAGCCGATTTAATAGAGTCTCACTGATCAGTACGGAGACGTCTGTACTTATCTACGAGAGGCTATGTAACTGTTAGGAAAATTTTCACTTTATTTGATTTCCTTATCGTGAGATATTTTGACATCACAATTCTAAACTTCGGTCTTCTATTCTCTTATAGATGGTGAGGACAAATTCTATCCGAGATGATCAGGCACACGTGCCCCCTATTGTAGTCGCTAGAGGCCGAGGACGCACACGTGGTACAGTCAGAGCACCTACGCGAGCTTGTGTCGAGGTACCACCAGCACTTCCAGCCGGAGTCCAGCCACCTGACACGCCTACTGCTACTACTACTCCAGCACTTTAGGAGACTCTGGCGTAGTTTATGAGCATGTACACCACTTTGGCTCAGGTAGGGTTGCTTCCCCTTCTACAGCCACATCCCAGGACGGGGGAGGAACACAGAGTCCTACCGCCTGTACTTCTGAGCAGAGAGATCATGTTAATCAGGTCCTAGGGATTATTCTTGTACCACCTGCAGTGCCAGTTCAGTCCGAGGATAGGGCAGCGACTTTAGAGGATGAGCAGCGGAGACTTGAGAGGCTCAAGGAATATGATCCTCCGGTATTCAATGGATTAGCATCAGATAATGCCTTGGGATTTCTGGAAGAGTCCTACAATTTTCTCTGTACCATAAGTATATCTAGATTGAACGGGATTTCCTTTCACTACTTTCCAGCTTCGAGGAGCCGCCTTTGAGTGGTGGCACACCTATAGTTAGACAATCCGGATGAGGCTACATCACTGACTTGGACCTAGTTTTTGATCTGTTCTTGAGAGAGTATGTTCCTCAAAGCCTCAGGGATGCATGGCGTGCATTGTTTGAGCATTTGCACCAGGGTACTATAACTGTCTCAAAGTATGCTATATGTTACACTAGCTTGGCTAGAAACATCCCAGCCTTGATTTCTACTGTCTGCGAAAGGGTTTGCTGGTTTATTGAGTACCTTATTCCTAGCATCAGATCTAGCATGTATCGTGAGTTGTAGATGGATATTTATTATCACTAGCTGGTGAGCATTGCTACGAGGATTGAGGGTATGCATGCTAGGGAGAGAAATGGGAGGGAGGTCAAGAGGTCTCGAGAGTCGGGCCACTATTCTGGTGCCCGTACCCCAGCTGCAGGTCATCATAGTAGGGTTTATATGAGTCACCCTATTCATTCTACTCTTCCAGCAGCCAGTAGTGCTACAGCTCCTCCTAGGCCTCAGAAGCCTTATTATGCACCTCCGATTTCTAGTGCACCTCCTGCACGGGGTGCTTTCAGAGATAAATCTAGCAGACCTGGCTCGAGCCAATCACAGACATCACGTCCTCCCAGAGCTTGTTTTATGTGTGGTTGCACACTCTATATGGTGAGGGATTGTCCCAGACTTAGGAGGGGTGCACCTCCATAGACTTCTCAGCGATAGTGTACCTTGTAGAGTTCTCAGGCCATGGTTACAGCTTCAGGTACTACCCCACCTGCTCAGCCAGCTAGAGGTAGAGGTTATCCTAGAGGGGGAGGCCAGGCCAGATACTTTTCCCTTCCTGCACATACCGAGGTTGTTGCCTCCGATTATGTCATCACATGTATTATACTTGTTTGTCACAGAGATGCATTAGTTCAATTTGATCTAGGCTGTACTTATTCTTATGTGTCTTCTTATTTTGCTTCGCATTTGGGTGTACCTTGGGATTTTTCGAGTTTCCATATTTATGTTTCTACTCCTATGTGAGATTCTCGTATTGCGGATCGCGTTTATTGATCGTGTTTGGTTGCTCTTAGTGGTTTTGATACCAAAGTTGACTTATTGTTACTCATCTTGGTAGCTATTGATATTATCTCGAGCATAGATTGGTTGTCCCCCATTATGCTATTCTTGATATTCACGCAAAAACTGTGACGCTAACTATGCCAGATATACCGCGTGTTGAGTCATTTCTTTTCTTAAAGCTCGGCGTATGGTTGAGAAGGGGTGCAATGCGTATTTAGCCTATGTTAGAGATATCAGTATTGATACCCATTCAGTTGATTCAGTTCCAGTAGAGTGGGATTTATCCGATGTGTTTCTAGCTGATCTTCCAGGCATGCCGCCTGATAGAGATATTGATTTTGACATTGATATGTTGCCATGCACTCAGTCAATTTCTATTCCTCCGTATCATATGGCTCCTCATGAGTTGAAGGAGTTGAAGGATCAGTTACATAAATTACTTAATAAGGGTTTTGTCCAGCCCAGTGTATCACCTTAGGTTGCTCTTATCTTGTTTGTGAAGAAAAACGACGGTTCTATGCATATGTATATCGATTATCATCAGTTGAAAAAGTTTATAGTGAAGAATCATTATCCCTTTCCTCGTATTGATGATCTGTTTGACCAGTTTCAGGGCGCACAAGTGTTTCTAAGATTGACTTGCACTCAGGTTACCATCAGTTGAAGATTCGGGAGCCAAATATCCCGAAGACTGCCTTCAGAACAGGGTATGGTAATTACGAGTTCCTTGTTATGTCATTTGGGCTGACCAGTGCCCGAGCAGCCTTTGTGCATTTGATGCACAATGTTTTTAGGCCATATCTTGACTCGTTCGTCATTGTCTTTATTAATGATATCCTTGTATACTCCCGGAGTCAGCAAAATCATGAGCCGAACATGAGGATAGTGCTTCAAAATTTGAAGAAAAAGAAGTTATATGCAATGTTCTCAAAATGTGAGTTTTGGTTGGATCTCGTGGATTTCTTGGTTCACATGGTGTCGAGTGAGGGTATACGAGTGGATTCCAAGAAAGTATAGGCATTTTAGAGTTGGCCCAGGCGATCCTCAGCTACAGAGAACTGTAGTTTTCTTGGCTTGGTGGGTTATTATTGTTGATTTGTTGAGGGGTTTTCATCCATTGCAGCACCTATGACCAGGCTGACCCTGAAGGGTGCTCCGTTCCAGTGGACGAAAGAGTGGGAGGTGAGCTTTCAGAAGATCAAGACAACTTGACTATAGCCCCAGATTTGAAATTGTCTACATGTTCGGATTCTTATATTGTCTATTGTGATGCCTTGAGGATTGGCCTTAGAGAGGTTTTGATGTAGGATGGTAGGGTGATTTCCTAAGCGTCCAGATAGTTGAAGGTACATAAGAAGAATTATCCAGTCGATGATCTTGAGTTAGCTACTATTGTTCACGCCTCGAAGATCCGGCGTCATTATTTGTATAGTGTGTCTTGTGAGATTTATACGGATCATTGGAGTTTGCAGCACTTGTTCAAGTAAAATGATCTAAATTTGCGCCAAAAGAGGTGGTTAGAGTTGCTGAAGAATTATGATATTACTATTTTGTATCACCCCAGCAAGGCCAATGTGGTGGTAGATGCCTAGAGTTAACGGGCAGAGAAATAAAGGAGTTTGGCTTATTTACCAGCAACGGAGAGGCCCATGGCAATTCATGTTTAGGCCATAGACAACCAGTTTGTGAGATTGGATCTTTCGGAGCTCAGTCGGGTTCTATCTTGCATAGTTTCTCGATCTTCCTTATTTAATTGTATCACGGAGTGATAGTATGATGACCCTCATTTGCTTGTCCTCAAGGACAAGGTTCAGCATGGTGATGCCAGAGATGTGACTATTGGTGATGACAGTGTAGAAAATCATTCTATCCATGATATGTGCGCTTTGGTTGTACTAGCATGATTTTCAGGTATAGGTTTTGATGAATGACAAACAATGAAGTCAACTTGTTAAACAATGTTATTGTATGACAAACAATGAAGATGCATTATCAAACAATCAAGATTGAATGCCGAGAAGCATATTGATGAATGGATTGCATGGAAAAGCCAAAGACGAGCTCAAAAGTTCAAGACCGAAGACCCAAGGCGTAGGTCGTTAGGTAGAACCAATGTAAGAGCAACGCTTAAGTTATCTCGTCTTTTGGCTCAACATAGGTCATCATAAATATGCATAAAATCATTTTATCAAATCATATTTATCATAAACATATTTTAAAATACTTCAAACAAAATGTTTTTAACATTTTCATTTTTGGTTTTTGAAGTAAGTTGTCAATTATGGACAGAATAATAGAATAATCGATTATGCAAAGTGATAATCGATTATTCTGGGAAATTCCATTTATTGGAAATTTCCGCAGAGTAGGATAATCGATTATCAGAATTGCATAATCGATTATCTTGTGTCCGTTGCCAGTTTTTGAACACTGTAACAACATAATCGATTATGCATATCAAAATAATCGATTATCCTGCATAATATCAGCTTCCGATTTTGTAACGGTAAGCTGATAATCGATTATCCAAATCTGATAATCGATTATCTTGGTATAAAATCAGCATAATTGATTGCCAATTAAGCAACGGACATACTACTTCTACCACCAATAAATAGAGGTCTTTTAAGCTGAATTGTAAGACACAACACCTCTCATTATTCATATACATATTAATATCATTTGTGCATCATTATGGAGCTTTTGTTGAGCCATTTGAGAGACAACTTTGAGTTGTTCATAGAGCTAATATTGTATCTCTTTATCTACTCTTTTGAGAGAGTTCTTGTTGTAAAAGAGAAAGGTGTTTGAGAAGACCATATCTTCTCATTGATTGTCGGGTTTGCTAAGTACCCTCAATCTTAGTGTGTGAAGTCTTGTGGTGCGGTATCCACGAGCAAGGTGAAGTCTTGAGGTGAGGTATCCTCGAGGAAGTTGAAGTCTTGTAGAGTGTACATCTACAAGCAAGTGTAACGGTTTGTTAGGCACCCGTAAGCTTAACAGAGTCAGTGGAATCTCGAGAGAGTCTCTCGGGGACTGGACTAACCACACATTGTGGTGAACCAGGATAAATTCGGTGTGTCATTTCCTTAATCTTTTAATTTCCGCATTTACTTTACTCCTGCAATATTAATTCCGCAATATTTATCAATATTCTCGTGCCGCACTAATCACCCCCCCTCTAGTGACGGGCATAAATCCTAACAATTAGTATCAAAGCCTAACTCTCTGAAAGCCTTAACCGGTTGAGAGAACAATATATATTTTTTTGTTGAGAATGTTGAACGCAGGAATGATGAGCGAAGGACACTCTACCATTGAGCCTCCACTATTTGATGGAACAAATTACACATATTGGAAAGAGCGGATGAGAATCTTCATCAAATCAAACAACTTTCGCATATGGCAAATCATCAAGAACGGTGAAACGCCGACAAAGAAAGTTGGGGAAGCCATGGCTCCAAAGGAGAAGAGTGAATACAACGCAAAGGCCATCAAAATGTTATATTGTGTGGTGAATCCGGATGACTATCGAAAGATTTCCTATTGCACAACCGCCAAAGAAATGTGGGATAAACTTGAAGCCATTTATGAAGGTACGCCTCAACTCCAAAAGCATGTGACATGGGACTCGGACCGCTCGTGTGATGAAACGACTGCACTATGCCTCATGGCCAACGAGGAAGAAGAGGTAAGTACTCCTAACTCTTACTCTTATGAAGAATTACAAGAAGCTTTTCAAGAATTATATGATGAATTGAAAAAGTCTTCAAAAATCTCCAAAGAGGCCAAGGCTAAAATTAATGTTTTAGAAGAGAAAAATAAATTTTTGGAAAATGACAATATTGATCTTAGAAATAAAATTAAGGAGATGAATGAAACTTCTTCAATTGATCAAAGTTCCGATTGTTCTTCTTGTGATTCTTTGAAATTAGAAAACATAGAACTTAGCAACACACTAGAAAAACGTAGTGTAGACAATCCTAAAATAGTTGAAGAAATTAAAAAGAAAAGGCCCAGGAAAAATAAAAGGCGTAAAAAGAATAACAATCATGTTAGAAATTGCGATGCACAACCTAGAAATAATTCTAGGATTTTTGTAAATGAGTCTAGAATTAATCATTTTAGACCACCTAGAAATGACTCTAGGAATTTTATTAATGAGTCTAGAATTAATCATTTTAGACCGCCTAGAAACGACTCTAGGAATTTCAACGCTTCTAGGAATAACGACTTTAGATCACCTAGAACGTTTTTGGCTCAACCAAGACATATGCACAACCCGAATGTTATATGTCATTATTGCAACCGGGTAGGACACATAGCACCCGTATATTTTGCAAAACATAGAGATTTATCTTTTGACTATGATTATTATTTGCCTAACCCCCAAGGACCCAAAAGTGCCTGGGTACCGAAAACCTATTTTTAGGTACGTTTGCAGGTGTGCTTGAAGACTACAATATCGTAGTAGATGCACCAAGCACGAAACCTTATTGCATCGAGGGGGAATTTCGGTTAGTTATCATATTTTTGATAAAAACATCATAGTTGATATGTGTTAACAGTTAATATATCTTTGTTAACAATTGATATTAATTATTTTTGTTGATTCATGTTTTGATAACTTTTATCTTGAATAACAATTGGTATAAATTATTTTTGTTAAAAATAATGATTGATTCATGTTTTGATGAATATTTTTTGGTTTGAATAACAATTGATATATTCTTGAAAAATAAATGATTCATGTTTTTAATACAACTATTGGTTTGTTAAAAATTAACTGTTATGATTTGCGAAAAATAACCGTTATTATGGTTGTTATATTTTTACTAACATTTGGTATTATTTCATGTTGGTATGACTTTTTAAAATATCGTCAATGTATATTCCTCATTGTATTTCCCATTTTATCTTGACACTAACAATTGATATACCCAAAAGGGGGAAGTGTCGAAAGGGGGAAAATAGCCTTTGTATACTCTCTTTTTGCTAATGCCAAAAGGGGGAAGAGTTTAGGCGATATACATCAAATAAGGGGGAATGTATCTACGTTATAGTATGCCTTATTTGAGGGGGAATTATCATTAAGGGGAATAGTTTGCATGAATTGTATGTTGAGGTATAGCATGAATTTAGGGGGAATCCGATATGCATATCTCCTGTTGTTTGTCATTATCAAAAAGGGGAAAATTGTAGAAAATCATTCTATCCATGATATGTGCGCTTTGGTTGTACTAGCATGATTTTCAGGTATAGGTTTTGATGGATGACAAACAATGAAGTCAACTTGTTAAACAATGTTATTGTATGATAAACAATGAAGATGCATTAGCAAACAATCAAGATTGAATGCCGAGAAGCATATTGATGAATGGATTGCATGGAAAAGCCAAAGACGAGCTCAAAAGTTCAAGACCGAAGACCCACGGCGTGGGTCGTTAGGTAGAACCAATGTAAGAGCAACGCTTAAGTTATCTCGTCTTTTGGCTCAACATAGGTCATCATAAATATGCATAAAATCATTTTATCAAATCATATTTTTCATAAACATATTTTAAAATACTTCAAACAAAATGTTTTTAACGTTTTCATTTTTGGTTTTTGAAGTAAGTTGTCAATTATGGACAGCATAATAGAATAATTGATTATGCAAAGTGATAATCGATTATTCTGGGAAATTCCATTTATTGGAAATTTTCGCAGAGTAGGATAATCGATTATCATAATTGCATAATCGATTATCTTGTGTCCGTTGCCAGTTTTTGAACACTGTAACAACGTAATTGATTATGCATATCACAATAATCGATTATCCTGCATAAAATCAGCTTCCGATTTTGTAACGGTAAGCTGATAATCGATTATCCAAATCTGATAATCGATTATCTTGGCATAAAATCAGCATAGTTAATTGCCAATTAAGCAACGGACATACTACTTCTACCACCTATAAATAGAGGTCTTTTGAGCTGAATTGTAAGACACAACACCTCTCATTATTCATATACATATTAATATCATTTGTGCATCATTATAGAGCTTTTGTTGAGCCATTTGAGAGACAACTTTGAGTTGTTCATAGAGCTAATATTGTATCTCTTTATCTACTCTTTTGAGAGAGTTCTTGTTGTAAAAGAGAAAGGTGTTTGAGAAGACCATATCTTCTCATTGATTATCGGGTTTGCTAAGTACCCTCAATCTTAGTGTGTGAAGTCTTGTGGTGCGGTATCCACGAGCAAGGTGAAGTCTTGAGGTGAGGTATCCTCGAGCAAGTTGAAGTCTTGTAGAGTGTACATCTACGAGCAAGTGTAACGGTTTGTTAGGCACCCGTAAGCTTAACGGAGTTAGTGGAATCTCGAGAGAGTCTCTCGGGGACTGGACTAACCACACGTTGTGGTGAACCAGGATAAATTCGGTGTGTCCTTTCCTTAATCTTTTAATTTCCGCATTTACTTTACTCCTGCAATTTAAATTTCGCAATATTTATCAATATTCTCGTGCCGCACTATTCACCCCCCCCCCCTCTAGTGACGGGCATAAATCCTAACAGACAGGGTATTGAGGATGCAGGGTCGGATTTGGCTACCTACTTTGACGGTCATTTAGAGTTAGTTCTAGAGGAGGCCCATTATTCGCGACATTCCATCTATCCGGGTGTCGCGAAGATGTATCAGGATTTGAGGTAGCAATATTGATTGAGGTGGATGAAGAAAGACATAGTGGGATTTGTAGCTCGGTTCCTCAACTGTCAGAAGGTGAAGTATGAGCACCAGAGACTGAGTGGGTTGCTTCAGCAGATAGAGATTCCGAAGTGGAAATGGGAGAGGTTCACCATGGACATCATAGTTTGACTTTCTCGGACTGCGAAGAAGTTCGATGCCATTTGGGTGATTGTGGATTGGCTGACCAAGTCCGCATACTTCATTCCTATGTGTACTACTCATTCGTAGATCAGTTAGCGGGGATTTATATCCAGGAGATTGTTCATCAACATGGTATTCCAGTTTCCATCATTTCAGACAGAGGTACTCAGTTCACATCACGGTTCTGGAGGGCCGTTCAGCAAGAGTTGGGTACTCAGGTAGAGTTGAGCATAACATTTCAACCTCAGATGGACGGACAGTCCAAGCGCATGATTCAGATTCTTGAGGATATGCTCCGCGCGTGCATGATTGAGTTAAGAGGGTCTTGGGATCAGTTTTTGCCATTGGCAAAGTTTGCTTACAACAACAGCTATGAGTCCAGAATTCAGATGGCGCCACTTGAGGCTTTATATGGTAGGCAGTGTAGATCCCTGGTGGGTTGGTTTGAGTCGGGCTAGGCTAGATTATTGGGCGCATACTTGGTTCAGGATGCTTTGGAGAATGCCAAGGTGATTCAGGATAGACTTCGTATAGCTCAGTCTAAACAAAAGAATTATATGAACTGAAGGTTCGTGATGTTTCTTACATCGTTGGTGAACGAGTTCTACTTCGGGTTTCACCTATGAAGGGAGTTATGAGATTTAGGAACAAATAGAAGATGAGTTCAAGGTTTATTGGGCCATTCGAGATGTTGAGGCATGTTGCGGAGGATTCTTATGAGCTTTCTTTACCTCCCATCTTGGCAGGAGTTTATCCGATATTTCATGTTTCGATGCTCCGGAGGTATCACGGTGATCCATCACACGTGTTGGATTTCAGTTCAGTCCAGTTGGACAAGGTCTATCTTATGTTTAGGAGCCAATGGCGATATTGGATAGGCATGTAAGAAAGCAAGGTCAAAGAACATTACATCAGTGAAGGTTCAGTGGTGGGGTCAGCTGGTCGAGGAGGCGACTTGGGAGACCGAGCAGGATATGTGATAAGTTAGGATTTTAACGTGTTTTCTGCCCCTACTTGCCTATTCTTTGGTTATGAATTGCTATAAAATACGCCCAAAATGCTCACAAGTGTGCTTCATTGCAGGTTTGATTAATAAAAGGATGAAATGTCAAAGATCGGCTCAAAAAGGAGTAAAACCTGCTCAAGTATCAGTGACCAAATGAATTGAAGGACAGAAGACCTAATGACCGCGCAAAAGTGTGTGTGGCCGCACTAGGAGATTTAGAGATATGGTCAGATGAGCTGAAGGCCACGCGGCCACGATACTTGTTACGCAGTTCGTGCTGAAGTCTACACGGCTTCTCCACTCTTTTGTGCGGTCCGTGTGAATGAGATTCAGAGAGGGTGTCCGCTAGTCACTTGGAACGTAGGGGTATTCAATCCCCGAGCTTCTGGGATGGCCAAGTCAAAGCAATGGGGTCCGCGGTCTTCACCGTGCGGTACGCGCCAAACCCTCTTCGCGGCCGCGCTACACTTTTACACGGTCCGCGTCCTCAAGTTCAAAAATCTGAAAGTTGAAGTTAAAAGAGCCAGTGCGGTCGTGGTTGTTTTTTTGTGGCCCGCACTGACCACAAGGGTGTTTTTGTCTGGTTTTTCCAGCTTAGTATAAATAGAACATTTTACCATTTTAAAGTTAAGTTTTGTATTCAGAAATGCAGTTGAGCTAAAGAGACCGATATTGTAGCCATTTTTGGCACTTTAGCTTTAAATTCTCAATTGATTCTTGTAGTTTTCAGTTTTTAATTAATTAATATGTTTAGTTCTTCATCTATTTCATCAGTTTCTTCTTTAATTATGTCTAGATAAACCCATTAGCTAGGGTTGTGGCTTAACCCTTGTGTGGGTAATTGATGGGTGTTGCCATCTAGGGTTATATTGATATTGGGTGTTTTCTATTTAGGTTGATTTTATGTTTTTATTTAAGAATTTGTGGTTGCAAACATTGACAAACTTTGTTGGTTTAAATCTTCTTGAGAAAAAGAGTCTATGACCCCAAAATTGACCCAACAAGGAATTGGGATTAACGGGTTAAATCTCGAGAGAGTAGTCACCCTACTTGAACCCGAGTTGCTTGGTCTCATAGGCCTATCCAATTGGTCTCGATAGAGTCAATTATGCAAAATCACTCTCTTTACTGAGAGTTGTGAGAGTGGGTAGAATTGTGCATCGGTTATAGCATAAGCCCCAAATATGTCAATTTATCCTTAGTCGCATCCACCTGTTAATTAGCCACCGAGGTGATGCCATGACCCTAGTGCCTTTCATCCCATTGGAATATAACTTAGCAATATTCTTGTAGCATAACTTAGTGTTAATCAATAGTTTACAATAGTCGTCATCTAAAATCAAAAACCAAAAATGTTTGAAGTGACATTAGAAGCACAACCACAACTCTAGGCTAGACAGAAAATACAACTCTACTACTATCTCCCTGTGGAAATTTGATCCCAAACCTCTATTCGGGTAAGAGCTATTGCGACCTGATCTTTCTACCATAGTATAGTGTCGAGTCAGCACCGATCACTTTTGGCGCCGTTGCCGGGGAGCTTACGGTGTTGACTATCTATTTAGCTAGTTTTGTGTTTTGCTTCTCTTTCCTTCTTGTTTACTAATTTTGTTTGTGTCGATCAATTCGGTACAAATGGTTCTTAATGCAAATGACCCTCTCGGAAATGTGTAGCGGGGAAGGAGGTAGAAGATCTAGACCAAGATGATGCCTTACCTCAAGTTCCACGGAGAGGCCGAAATGATAATGCAAATTCAAATGCCAATGTGAACAACAACATTCCAGACCCTCCTCCGCCACCGCCGAGAGTGGCTTCTAGAGTTCTACCCAATCAATGATATGCCAATGCTATTGTTTCTCCCCGAATCCAGGCAGGGAATTTTCAATTACAAATGTTATGTTGACCTTGCTCGAGCAAAGAGGGTACTTCATGGACGCCTTCGATCAAAATGCCTACAAGAACTTGAAGGGGCTCGTGGATACATGTTGGGTTAGCAGGTAGACAAACGTGTCCGAGGATGCATTGAGAGTGAGGATTTTCCATTTTCTCTTCGGGGTAAAGCGTTGGATTGGTTAGAGAGACTCCCCAATCATTCACCACATGGGATGAATTGGTGGACAAATTATTGCCAAGTTCTTTTCTCCAAGTCATATGGCGGCTCTTCGGGATGAGATTCTAGCTTTCAAGCAAGAGCCAACATAACCCTTACACAAAATATGGGAGAGATTCAGAACTATGGTGAAATAGTGCCCAAACAATGATATGACGGATGTGATGATTCAATAAATGTTCTATAGGGGCATCATCACCACGAACCAATCTATTATGAATCGATTGGCCGACCGAAATTTAATGAAGCTTCCCTACAATGAATCTTCTGATGTTTTGGATGAAATCACCGACACTTTTTCGGCATGGAAAAGCCAAGCAAAAAATCCTCAAGGTGACCCATCCATTTGAATAAGGAGTTGCATGACCATGGCCAAGCCTTTTCCGAACTTACAACAACAATGATCAATTGGCGAAGGCGGAATTGCAACAAGTCCAAAGCCCGTACCAAGTAAATGCCATGAAAGGAGTGAACATGCTAAAGAGGAGGCAATGAGGGCAACAACCTCAAGGAAACTGTGATAAATATTATGATGGTAGTGGTTATTTGGATGAGTGCTATGATGATCAAAGGGAAAAAGTTCAATATATCAATAACTACCAAGGGAATAGAGGAAATCAAGGGAATCAACATTGGCATCCCCAATTAAATTGGGGCAATCAACAAGGCAGTGGCAATTGGAATAATAACAACCAACAACAAGGTGGTGGAAATTGGAACAACAATCAAAACAACAATTAGAGTAACCAAGGTAACAATCAAGGCAATTGGAACGGGAACAATAATAATTTGAGCAACAACAACAATCAAAGAGGGTGGAGTAATAGTGGAAACCAGGGGAACTAGGGCCAAGGCTTTCAAAGGCTCCCCACACAATCCACCCCCTTTCCTTCTCAAGTTCCAAGTTCATACGGGAGTGATTTGGGGAGAATTGAGAACATGTTCGAGAAAATGATGAAAAAGAACCAAGATGCTGATGCGCAATTGTCTTCCCATGTCACTTACATCCAGAACTTGGAAGTGCACTTAGGGAAAATTTCTCAAGCTTTGAACACTCGGCCCAAGGGTTCTCTACAAAGTGATACGGTAGTGAACCCGAAGGGTGGGAATAAAAACCATGTGATGGTGGTTAGAACTAGTAGTGGAAAAGGTGGTGATGTGCATGCCTCAAGAGAAAATTGAGTTGTGGAGGATGATGTTGTGTTTCATGATGATGATGTGCGTATGAATGTTGATGATATGATTGAACAAAATGTAAACAATGATGTGCGGACTGATATTAAGGATGGGGTTAAGGTGGAAACACAAGATGCCGTGAACCCGCGTAGGAAACACGTGATTGATATGCCCGAGCCGGTGGTGCCCAAAGACAATGCACCTTTGCCTAGAGCACCTCCCCTTTATTCTCAATGGTTATCCAAGAAAAAGAGTGATAATCAATTCAAAAAGTTCATTGAAATGATGAAGAGCATCACAATCAATGTCCCTTTGGTTGAGGCACTTGAGCAAATACCGGGGTATGGAAAGTTCATGAAGGATTTGGTTATGAAAAAGAGGTCAATGAAGTGTGAGACTATTAAGATGACTCATCAAGTGAGAGCAATTGTATATTTTATTGCTCCAAAACTTGAGGACCCCAGAGCATTCACTATCCCTTGTACTATCGGAAGTGCCAACTTTGTCAAAGCCCCTTTTGACTTGGGGGCTAGCATTAACTTGATGCCATATTCGATATTCAACACATTGGGAATTGGACAACCTCACCCAACTTAAATGCGACTTCAAATGGCGGATCAGTCAATGAAGCAGCCTTTGGGTATAATTGATGACATCCTTGTCCGTGTTTATAAATTCATCTTGACGGCCGACTTTGTTATATTTGTTTGTGAAGGGGACTTTGAAGTCCCGATTATTCTTAGGAGACCTTTCCTAGCTACGGGAAAGGCTTTGGTTGATGTTGAGGCAGGAGAGTTGACTTTCCATGTTAGGGATGAGAAGGTAGTGTTCCATGTTTGCAAGTCCATGAGGCAACCAAATATCACCAAGGTTTGCTCATTTGTGGACATTATCCCAGCTGTCATAGTGGATGACACAAGCTCGATGATCAATGTTGAAGATCCTCTTGAGGCCTTGCTTTTGAATATGCATGTCAATGATGATGCTGGGAGAGTGGAGTGCGTAAATGAATTTCATGGTATGGAATCATATTCATATGAGCCTAGGAAATTGGACCTTGAAAATTGCAAAACTCCACCAACTAAGTCATCTATTGAGGAGCCACTGATGTTAGAGTTGAAGCCACTTCCTCCTCACCTCAGGTATTAATTCGTGGCTCTA
The DNA here is from genome assembly GCA_034376525.1 of Nicotiana benthamiana. Taxonomy (NCBI): domain Eukaryota; kingdom Viridiplantae; phylum Streptophyta; class Magnoliopsida; order Solanales; family Solanaceae; genus Nicotiana; species Nicotiana benthamiana. The sequence continues at coordinate 39,554,451 of CM067336.1, forward strand.
ATTGTACTTTGATTGTTATTCTTTCATCTTGCTTAACTAACGTGCAGGTTGACACCACTTTAGCGGTTCTTCAAAAGCGCAAGAAGGCGATTGGATGGACATTGGCCGATATTCGGGGTATAAGCCCCGCCTTTTGCATGCATATATCATCTTGGAGGAGAATACAAGGCCTTCACTTGAACATCAAATAAAACTAAATGAGGCGATAAAAGAAGTGGTAAAGAAAGAGGTCATCAAGTGGCTTAACGTCGGTGTGGTTTATCCCATTTCTGATAGTTCGTGGACTTCTCTGGTGCAATGTGTACCAAAGAAAGTTGGATGACGGTGGCGACCAATAACAACAATGATGTTATTCTGACTTGGACACTGATGGATTGGAGAGTTTGTATAGATTATCATACGCTTAACAAGGTGACTAGATTTCCCGTTGCCGTTTCTGGACCAAATGCTTGATCGTCTTGCGGGCTGGGTTTTCTATTGATTTTTGGATGGTTATTCGGGGTACAATCAAATTCTCATTTCCCTAGAGGACCAAGGGAAGACCACCTTTACATGTCCTTTTGGCACAGTTATTTTCTCTAGAATGCCATGGATTGTGTAATGCTCCGGCGACCTTCCAACGTTGCATGATGGCTATTTTCACCGACATGGTGGAAGATACATTGGAGGTCTTTATGGATTATTTTAGTGTGGTTGGGAATTTTTTTGAAGAGTGCTTGGGAAATTTGGATCGAAAGTTGGCCCGATGTGAAGACATGAACCTAGTTCTCAATTAGGAAAAGTCTCATTTCATGGTAGAAGAGGATATTGTGTTGGGTCACAAGATTTCAAAGCAAAGAATTGAAGTTTATAAGGCGAAGATCGAGGTTATTACAAGGCTTCCTCCCCCTACTTCTGTCAAAGGGATGAGGACTTTTCTTGGGCACGCGGGTTTCTACTGAAGGTTAATCAAAGATTTTCTAAGGTAGTTAACCCGTTGTGCGAGTTGCTAGAGAAATATGCCAAGTTTGTTTTTGATGAGAAGTGCATGGAGGCTTTTGAGCTCATTAAACACAAGTTGACAACTACCTCAATCATCACCGCACCAAATTGGAGCATACCATTCGAGCTCATTTGCGATGCTAGTGACGATGCGGTGGGGCCAGTTTTAGGCCAAACGATCAACAAGATGTTCCATCCGGTGTTCTACTCAAGAAAGACCATGAATGAGGCTCAAAGGAATTACACAGTCACCAAGGAGTTATTGGCTATTATGTTTTCTACGGAAAAGTTCCGTCCTCACCTTGTGGGGCCAAATTTATTGTGCACACCGACCATGCCGCCCTTAGGTATTTGATGACCAAGAAAGATTCAAAGGCAAGATTGATGAGATGGGTTCTTCTTCTTCAAGAGTTTGATCTAGGAATTGTGGATCGGAAAGAGGGTGAGAATTAAGTGGCGGACCACTTGTCCCGTTTGGAGGAGTTGGAGAGGCCTTGTAATGGAGTTGAAATCAATGATACATTTCTCGACGAGCAACTCCTTGCGGTGTCAATGAATGGAATGTCGTGGTTCGCCAATGTCGCAAATTGTCTTGTTACCAGAATCATCCCGTGTGAGATTTCTTCTAACCAAAGTAAGAAGCTCAAGTGGGATAGCTTGGATTTTTATTAGGACGAGCCATATTTGTTCAAGATTTGCACCGATGGTGTGATTGGAGTTGTGTCCCGGAGGAGGAGCAATTGAGTATTTTGGAGGCTTGACATTCTTCCCCCTATGGTGGCCATCATAGAGGTGCGATGATGGCCTCTATGGTGCTAATTGCGCATATTTTTGGCCTACCTTGTTTCAAGATGCGGGTGATGTGGTCAAGAGATGTGATGGATGCCAAAGAGCAGGCAGTATTTCAAAAAGGTATGAGATGCCTCTCAATACAATTCTCAAGGTGGATATTTTTATGTTTGGGGCATCGATTTAATGGGTCCTTTTGTGAGCTCTTGTGGGAACATTACATTCTCATAGCAGAGGATTATTTCTCAAAGTGGGTTGAAGCCGTGACTTTACCCAACAATGCAGCCCGGAATGTTGTGGCATTTTTTAAAAAGAGTATCTTTACAAGGTTTGGCACTCCCAGTGCTGTCATTAGTGATGGGGGGTCTCACTTTTGCAACAAGGCTTTTGAGTCATTGTTTGCCAGGTATGGAGTAAATCACAAAGTGATCACCCCCTATCATCCTCAAGCTAGTGGTCAAGTGGAAGTCTCCAACCGAGAAACAAAGAGTATCTTGTCTAAAACGGTCAATGCTAATAAGACCGATTGGTCGAAAAAGTTAGATGACGCTCTATGGGCGTACCGAACTGCATACAAGACACCAATTGGTATGTCTCCATACTGGTTGGTGTTCGAAAAGGCTTGTCAACTTCCGGTCAAATTGGAGCACAAAGCTATGTGGGCCTTGAGGAAGTTGAACTTAGAATGGGATGTTGTAGCGAATCTTCGTGTTGAACAACTAAATGAGCTTGATGAGTTTAGATTTCATGACTACTCCAGCTCGTCCTTGTATAAGGGCAAGATGAAGTATCTTCATGACAAATATGCTCGGTGAAAGGAATTCAATGTTGGTGATATGGTTCTTCTTTTAAACACCCGATTAAGGTTATTTCCAAGAAAGCTCAAGTCAAAGTGGAATGGGCCATTTGAAGTTGTATGTGTGACCCTGTTTGGTGCGCTTGATCTCAAGAACAAAAATGGTGATGTTTTCCGGGTCAATGCGCATCGTGTCAAGCATTATTTGGGGAAGTTCAATGATAGCCATGTGGTGGCACTCATTCATTTGAAGCGATGTCGTGGTAACATGCGTCGTGCCGCGATGTTAAATCAGGCGCTTCTTAGGAGGCAACCCATGTCTTTTTCTTTCTCTTTGATTTTCTTTGTAGTTTAGAATTTTTGAGCTAATTGGTTGTGAGATGTCGTAGGGATCGTGCTGATGCAGTGCAAAACAAAGTGGAAAAAAATTGCACAGTCTCTAAAGTTTGCCAATGCGGCCGCGGTGCATTTTGTGCAGTCCACACTTTCATGAGCTGAAAATGAGACTCTCTGATGTTGGTCACTGCGGCCGCGACATAGTTAGTGCAGCCCGCGGTGGTCTTCCACAACCATGGTACATTTTTAAACGGTTCGCAGAGGTCTTTCTCTGAAACTTCTTTGAAGCAAATCCAATGCGGTCCAGAGTCGCATTTGTAAGGCCGCGCTGGTAGGTGAGTAAGGGTCCAATGGGCTGTCCATAAATAGAGGCCAAGGGTCTCATTGTACCCTTTTCGAAATTTGAAAACTCAGAGACATAATATTACTGTTTATCCCTCTTCTGAGACAGATATTCTTGATTGCTTGGAATATTGCATTCATTCTTCACACACCTGGTAACATTTCATGCATTTGTGATTAGTTAATTTCTTATTTTCATCTTATTTGTTGCCCATTAGTTGTAACTTCTCTTTTTCTTCCCCTTTTTCTTTGAATTACTAGTTTAGGTTAGATTTCTTGTTAGTTTTTGTGTGTCGAACATGATTAAGGATTGGGTAACTGAGTAGGGACAAGTATATGTCAAAAATTGAACAAAACTGGACAAAGCATGAAGCCCTAACTTATCTCCCGTAAATCTATCTTAGCACAGTCCGTGGTTCCCTAATGTGGTCCACATTACCCTTTTGTGCGGACGGTAACCAAAATGACTAAGAGCGAAACTATGTCTAGCGCGACCGCATTGCATTTCACGTGGTCCACGCTAGCCCACCACGGTCGCGACCTTGTTTTGTCCAGACCGCCGTGGGAGATTCAGAGAAATATTTTTCTAGTGCCTTGTACAGTGCAGCCCGCGCTCGCCTCAATGTGGTCCGTGGTGCCTCCAATGCGATCGCAGTCCTGATGGTGTAGTCCGCGATGCCTAGTTCTGCGGTAGTGTTTGCAAAACTTTTTCTGCTATCTGCAACTTTAATTCATCCACCTACTTCACTTACTGTGCTTTAATGTTTGCTGTGTTTGCTTGCAGATAATGGCAAAACAACGAGGTAGAGGTGCCAAAAAACCCGGCCGAGGTGACTCCTCCCGGGGAAGAAAAGGGAAACAAGTTAGACTCACTCCATTGCCTAAACTGAAAACAAGGAAACAGATTATATTGTAGATGACCAATCGGCGAGTGAGTACATACCCTCTCAAGACCTCTACTCTTACTCAGGGCCAGCTCCCTCAGTCCCAGCTTCACCTACTACCCAAGCTCCACAACGTGTACCTTCAAAGTTGTCTGATGGCTCAGTAGTAGGCTGCGGTGAATACTCCATCTCCCCAATAACTTCATTATCTGGGGAGAGTGCAGAAGGTGGGACTGATATTGATGATAAGGTACAAGATAGTGGTGTGCCCCAGGCTGGGGGTGTTGAATGAACAAGAAAACCTGAAGCTTGAGGAGATCTATTTGTCAGGCAAATGGCTTTCCACAAGTTCATGGAGTGGCTGCCAGTACAAAAACTGATTCCAGAGATGAGTATCATCACAAGTGACCTGGTGCACCTACTCCCTAATGTACATAGACAGTTTCATACTAGAGTGGGTTTGGAGTATTTTCAGGATGATTTAATAGATGCCAATGAGCACACGGTCAAGGAGTTCTACTGCAATGTAGCCCACGTCAAAAAGGGCTCAATTGTGACCAAAGTGCGGAACTAAAGTGTAGTGTTTTCTCGGCAAGCTTTCAATGACTACTTAGGGTTTAATGATGAAGATGAGACCCAGTACAATGAGAAGTTGGAGATGAATGAAGAGGTTCGCCCGTGGTTAGGTAGGTACTTGGCTCACTCGGGTACTATTCCAGATTGGATACAAGCGGGAGTGAATATTGTTCGGAGGACATTGAACTTTGAGGCTAGGGGGTGGCTGACATTTGTATGCAACAGACTTGACCCCATTTCCATAAACAAACTATCCCACTTCTCCGTGCGGTTCGGATTGCTTCTATCATGAATGGCTTCCCTATCAATGTGGGAAAAGTGATGCACCGGGCCATTACTTCGATGGGGGTTGATAGTGACCGAACTACCCGTTTCCTAACACCCTCACCATGTACTTCCGGGATTTAAAAGCAAAGAAGAAGTCATATGATGTGAAGGTAAGACTAGTGGCTCCATTCTCATGGTATAGCATACAGGGGCCTGACAACCCAAAGGACAAAAATTATCAGCACCTACTTCTGCCCCAACTGGCTAGTCTGAGGAGCCAGTTGCAATAGAGTCTTCTGTTGATCCCTCCACAGAGCCGTCCACCATGCCTTTTTCCACCACTATTGATGATTTGCCTCCATGACCCACCTCTTCTGCTGGTCCTAGTACTTTAACTGGCCTAGGGGTTCCTTCTTCCTGGGCTCATCCTTTCATGGCCCATCAGTTGAGTCAGACACTGGCTAGTTTGAACAATTGGATGTCAGCTACGACATCCAAGTTGAATACATTGTCTACTACAGTTGAGGCCCATTCAACACCTCCCACTGCTCAGATTCCGCAATCCATTGAGGATACACTGAAGAAGCTCATGGACAACCAGGAGAAGATTATGAGTACTCAGGATGCCTTGACTTAGGTGGTGGATTCACATAGCAAGGCTCTGAAGAAGCTTTCCAAGGAGCACAAGAAGATGAGGAAGTCACGGGCTTCCAAAGAGTCTGTGAAGGAGCTTTGGAAAGATGTGGACAAACTATTGGCAGACCATATGCCTCTAGGCTTCTTATTTGGGGATCTAGCCCCTCCAGCAGCAGCACTGGTGCCACAGCCACAGCAGGAGCAAGCACCCAGGACTTAAGGGAAGAACAGGAAGCTCCCAAGTGCAGTTGGTGCAATTATTGAGCTAGCAGATCCATAGGAGGTCCCTTCCAGTGATGCACCTATCATCCAGCCGATCCAGGAGCAGGCCCCAGTCCCAATAGCTGAGCAGCAGGAGATCGGGAACCAGTTTGAGGTTCCCGCACATACAGAGGACTTGGGGACCACTGATGATCCCATATAGACCGACCAGGCCTAGGGAACTCCTATATCCTTTGCTTTAATTTTGATGCTTATTTGCTAGTTGGCACTGGGGACAGTGCCAGCTTTTATTCATGGGTGTGCGCCCTACCTTTTTATTATCCATGCGTGACTGTATATATTGATTGTTAGTTTATGCTTCACTTTGATTTTCTATTTTGGGTTGTATATAACTTTACATTTAGCTACTTTTCTCGCACTTTTTATTCTCTCTTTTGGTATGTATATAAAGTTACATTTCTGTATATATTCATCCCCCGTTACATGTTCTAAACCCCTATTGTACATATTCATTCTGTTTTCTATTTTCGCAAAAAAATATTCATTTTCAGCTTTGGAGATAGGCCCGTAGCCTTTTATTTTATTTTTGGCATTTTCAATAAACCCTTGGTTTTTTTAATTCCATGGTTCCTTCCAAGGGTGGAGTATTGAGCGAACCGGGGGGCTCTTCCCAATGATAGATGGCGTGACAACTTTCTTATGGGTTTGAGTACATTTTTTATTTTTCTTTTGTTTTTGATAGTTCATAGTTAAGGGTACCTCAAGCAAAGCTTCACTTGGACCTAGCACATTTGCCTTTGATCCCATGGTCAAAGACAAAATGTTGTGCTTAGGATGGTGAAAGTCGTGGCCTTGAGACTCTTATGTTTACCAAACAATCATGTTTGAAGGCAATGAAAAAGAAATAGAAGAAAAAAAAAGAAAGTCCAATGTGAACAAGAATATATGTTTGAATTGCATAAGAAAGAGTGACAATGTGTCCCTCTAACCCATTGAAAAGAAGTGGACTACTCAATGAGTTAAGAAAGTTGTGCCAAAATGAATGAAAAGAAGTGCTTAACAAAAGATTGAACCCATTTGAATAAAAACATGTCCTACCCTTACCCAAAAGCCTTCACATTGACTCCATAAAATCCCTATAGGATCCTGAGTTGAAGGAAGCCTGCATTAGTGGATACTTACATAAAGGGCAAGCATATGGTACCTAAAGCCAGACTTGTGACCTTCTTCTTGAGAGAGATGAGTGAAATTCCATCAACCTCAGTTTATGTTCAATACTCTAAAAGGTGAGGTTCGCTTAGGGAGAGTTGAGGATGTGTGAGTTTGGGTTTCACAATGACCAATGTAATTGAGAGAATTTCTTTGATGAAATGTGTTAACTCTTGATGCTCTTGTGTCACACTTGATCCATGGTTTTTCAAAGTATAAATGTGTTGATGATGCATTCGTATTGAGGACAATTGTTAGTCCCAATTGATTCTTATTGAGGTGCTTTAGTATAGCTGGAATTACTTCTATTTTCCTTCAATGGGTGGGTATTATTTTGTTTGCTTGAGGACAAGCAAAGTTTTATGTTTGGGGGAGTTGATAAGTTAGTATTTTAACGTGTTTTATGCCCCTACATGCATATGCTTTGGTTATGAATTGCTACAAAATAGTCCCAAAATGCTCACAAGTGTTCTTGATTGCAGGTTTGATTAATAAAATGACGAAACGTGAAAGATCGACTCAAAAAGGAGTGAAACATGCTCAAGTATCGAAGACCAAGTGAATTGAAGGGCGGAAGACCTAGTGCGGACTGCACAAAAGTGACTGTGGTCACAGTAGGAGATTCAGAGATATGGCCAGATGAGCAAAAGACCACGCGACCGCGGTACTTGTTATGCGGTCCGCACTGAAGGCTACGTGGACGCTCCTATCTTTTGTATGGTCCAGGTGAATGAGATTAATAGAGGGTGTCAAAAGGCCATGTTAAAGACACGCGGTCCACGGTCGTCACCACCGGTCCGCGCCAAACCCCCTTTGCGGTCCGCGCCAAACCCCCTTCGCGGTCACGCTACACTTTTACGCGGTCCGTGACCTCTCGATTAGAAAGCTAAAAGTTGAAGTCAAAAGAGCCAGCGCGATTGTGGTTGTTTTTATGCGCCCGCACTGATCCCGCAGGGGTATTTTTGTCCAGTTTTTCCAGCTAAGCATAAATAGAATATTTTATCATTTTTAGGTTAAATTTTGTATTCAAAAACGCAACTGAGCTTATGAGACCGATATTGTAGCCATTTTTGGCACTTTAGCTTTAAATTCTCAATAGATTCTTGTATTTTTCAATTAGTAATTAATTAATATGTTTAGTTCTTCATCTATTTCTTCAGTGTCTTCTTTAATTATGTGTAGTTAAACCCATTAGTTAGGGTTGTGGCTCAACCCTAGAGTGGGTAATTGATGGATGTTGCCATATAGGGTTAGATTGATATTGGGTGTTTGCTATTTTGGGTTGATTTTATGTTTTTATTTTGAGAATCGATGGTTGCAAACATTGATTCAAGCTTAGTGGGTTAACTCTTCTTTAGAAAGAGAGTCTATAACCCTAAAATTTACCCAACAAGGAAATAGGATAGACCCATGAGAAATGGTAGTCCCAATTAACGGCCTACTTGAACCCTAGTTGCTTGGTCTCATTGGCCTATCCAATTGGTCTCTCGATAGTAAATTATGAAAAATTACTTTCTCTAACAAGAGGTGTGAGAGTGGATACAATTGTGCAGTTATAGCATAAGCCCCAAATATGTCAATCTATCCTTAGTAGCATCTACCCGTTTATTTGCCACCTGGGTGATGCCATGACCCTAGTGTCTTTCTTCCCATTACAAAAAAACTTAGAAATATTCCTGTAGAACAAATTAGCGTTAATGCATAGTTTACGATAGTGGTCATAAAAAAACAAAAAATGTTTGAAGTGGCATTAGAAGCACAACCACAACTCTAGGCTAGACAGAAAATACAACTCCACTAATAGCTCTCTGTGGAAATTCAATCCTAGACCTCTATTCGTGTAAAAGCTATTGTGACCCGCTCTTCCTACCATAGTGTAGTGTCGAGTCAGCAATGATAAATTTGCGCAGTTGTTGCCCTCAAATTTTCACTATTTCAGGTATGACTCTATGCTCGTTCGAAGACGAATGAATGTTTATGTGTGGAAGGATGTAACGACCTCGCTGGTCATTTTTAGAATTAATGCCATGAGACCCTATTAAGTGATTCCCCTATGTTTATTTCTACTATTTTGGTTTGCCGGGACATTCGGTTTTGAGTTTCAGAGAGTTCTGGAAAACTTAGTCCCTAAATGAAAGCTTAAGTGTTGGAAAGTTGAACGTAGTTAGAGAAATGTTAAGACAGCCTCAGAATAGAAATCTGATGGTTCCGTTAGCTCCCTTGGGTGATTTCGAGGTTAAGAGCTGTGTTTTGGAGGTCCGTAGCTAATTTCGACTTGAAATGTCGAAAGTCAAATTTTTGAAATTTTTGGTTTGATTGTGAAAATTTTATTCGAGGGTTGGATTGGAATTCTGAAAATTGGATTAACTCTAAAGTGTTGAATGTGACGTGTGTGCAAAATTTCAAGTCATTCGGATGAGGTTTGATATACTTTTGATCGAAAGCGTGTTTTTAGAGTTCTTGGAATTCTTAAGCTTGAATCCGATAATAAGTAGATGTTTTGAGCATTCCGAAGGTTGGAACAAGTTTGGATGATGTTTTCGGATTGGTTGGCAGGTTTGGTTGAGGTCCTGGGAACCTTGGGTGTGTTTTGGATGCTCAACATGCTGTTTCTGCAACTTAGGAAATTGTATAAAATGTTGCAGCAGTCAGTTCTAGTTTCCTTCTTCGCTTTTGCGAGTGGGGTCTCGCCTTAATAAAGATGAGATGGGGTTGGTAAGGAATTCCTACTTCGCGTTCCCGAAATTGGGAATTTTACAGCAACGCATTCGCGATGGATTTCCTGTGTTCGCGTAGGATGAGGAAGTTTTGAATCGCCTTCGCGTCCCCGGACATCGCATTATAAATGAAGGAATCTGGGCCCAAGTGAAATTGTGCTTCGCGAACGCGAGGTCCTTTCGCGTTCACGAAGAAGGAAATACCTAGACAGATATAAGAATTCAAAATGGAGTGTTTTGCCATTTTTAGTAATACTTAAGCTTGGGAGCTCGGATTTGGAAGAGATTTTGAGGGGTTTTCGGAGATATCGATTGGGTAACGATTCCTATCTCATTTTTGCTTGTAACCCATTAATCTAAACATGAATTCATTCATTAATTTCAGAATTGGTATGAAAATTGAGGGAAAGTTCTTAGAGTAAGAAATTTAGTTTTGATTGGGTATTTGACGTTGGATTAGGATAATTTTGATATGGTTGGACTCGTGAGAGAGTGAGGATTCTGAAAATATAAATTTTACTCGATTCCAAGACATGGGACCGAGGGACGTTTTGTTCATTTTACCTGATTTCACGTATTAGCTTAGAATTTAATTGTAGAATCAGTTACTTGAAGTATAATTATTTACATTAGGAAATTGAATTGAATATATTTGGGTTATTTGGAGTCGAATACTCATGGCAAGAACGTGGTCTCGGGTTGATTTTTTAGCCGGTTGGAGATAAGTGGCTTGTCTAACCTTGTTTGGCGGATCTTCCCCCTAGGATTGGTATATTTGCTAATTGAAATGCCTTGTACATGAGGTGACGAGTGCGTACTTGGGCAAATTGTTGGAAATCCAATATTTTTAGGTATTTATTATCATGTTTCTTTGCCTGCTTTCAATACTTGTACTATTAAGCTTGTTGTTAGCTTAAGAGAGCATGTCTAAGTGATTTAATTGCCTTAATTGTTTAACCGACTTGCCTGAATTCTGTGCAGCATGCTAGGCTAGAATCATTGTTCACCATAGTATGAAATTTGCCATTTTTGTATAGTTTCCTATTGCAGCTACGTATTTTTTTGGGACTACAGATGTGGGATTCCAGTAGCTCCCCCTTGTCTATTTATTTTGGGACTACGGATGTTGGATTTTGGTAGATCCCCCTACACAGTTACATGGAACTACGGAACACACCTGGTAGAATCCCCCAGTACTGGGTATTTACATTTGGGTCTACGGAACAAGATTTCGGTAGATTCCTGTATTATGAGTTGGACTATGGGACGGTATCTCGGAAGACTTATCGGACATGTGTATTTGGGACTATAGGATGGTCTCCTAGGAGATCCCCGATCGGTGTTATTGGTGATGAGTTATACTTCTTTCCGAGTTTACCTTGTTTCTGAATAGTTGTTGTTGTCCTGTATATTTTATGTTATTTTCACTGCTGTACTTATTCATAGTATTCTGCTATTTACTGTTGAACTTTATTATTTTATTTACCTCAGTAAGGCCCTGACCCTCCTCGCACCCGACTGAGGTAAGGCGTTGCACGTACTGAGTACCATTGTGGTATACTCATGCCCTTTCTATGCATGTTGTTTCATGTTCAGATCCAAGTACTTCCACCCAGTCCGATCACCCATGAGGCGAGGGGACTGCCCTATCGACTTCGAGGTATATCTGTCGCGTCCGCAGACTGAGGAGTCCCTTTCTATTCCTATTTTTTACTACTTATCCCTTATGTATTTTTGTTCTTATTAGACCTTCCAGAGTTAGACCTATATAGTATTTCTTAGCTTGTGATTCGTGGGTTTCCTGGTCTTTGATTCATGTATTGGTATTGATAGTTAAAAAGGGTGTATGGAGGGCGGCACATTTCAACAATGTTATTACTTTATTTCAATTTTAAATTGTTTTACATCCGCATATTTTGGTTTTTCCTTCCGCAATTTAGGCTTACCTAGTCACAAAGACTAGGTTCCTTCATGATGGTTCACGGAGGGCGAACCAGGGTCGTGAAAACTTTTAAATGGAAGATATTGTCGCATATTTAGTTGATGTCCATGAGGCGTGAATGTGCAGCTGGTGAATAAGCATGGGCTCAGGTGGGTTATCTCCTATGAGCAGATCAGCGGTCGCGTGGTTGGTGAAGCTCCTATGAAGAATTTTACTGACTATCCAGTAAGAGGTCCAATATGTGAATGTTGCTAGACATTTCGAGTTTTCATGAAATGCTAACGGAAGGATTTTGAGGAAACTGGCGGTTTAATTGCGCAAGATCATGTCAATATGAGATAAAGAATCTTGGTGGGTTCCAAAATTGTGTAATAGTGGCTACAAGCTAAGTGGGTGGGTCCCATCGCCTGTGGTTGGATTGATTGGTCGCCTACTTATGAGATTTCTAGTTATCAGAATATTGATGGGTTACCGCGACTAAGGAAAGAGAACATCAGTGGTAATTTTAGCAAAGGAATTGAAGAATGTGTTCTACAATTGGCATCATCGATTCATGTTCAGGCTTTGGGAAGACTCAGGAATTATGCTTCACGTAAAAGTGAGTTGCACGGAAGGTGATTCGGCCGGGTGCTTCTTTGAGAGGGTGGTCATATGCTAGCGGAGCCTGGTTGTTGATTATATCTGGGACCAAGTCAGAGTGGGTGACTCTCAATAGCAGTCCTAGTGGGTTCAAAGGTTAATGTGTGGTGCCTAAGGGTTTCAAGTCCGTAGTATGGTTGAGTATCGAGTATTTGAAGCAGATTATGATAAGGAGATTGGAGTGTTCTGTGTTATCTTCGGTTTGCGATATAAATTGAGAGGAATGAGAGAAAATGACGTCGAATTCATTGAGGAATTATCAGAATGGGTGTACTTGTTGAGGATGCGAATATGCACATAAGGAGGGCATGAGATGGTTTGTGGGAATTGAGAAAGCTTGGTATCATGAAATAAGGTCAGTTAGGATGAGAGAAAATTTGGGTTCTTTATGTTTTGAATGGGCCTACTATTATTCCTAAGTCAAGCCCAGAGTAAGAGCCCATTTGGCTAAGCTGATTTAGAGTAGTTGATAAGCATTAGGTGATGAAAAGCACTTTTAAGTGCTGGAGCTGATTTAAAAAATTAGCAGCTACATGTTTGATAAAAGTGCTGAAATTAATAACAAACACCTGAAGAACTGGGTATACGAAGAGTTTTGTTTAAAAAGAAGTATTTTAGGGATAGAATAGTAAATATATTGGTCAAACCTAAAGTGCGTATAAGCTGGCATTTGATAAGTTTGGGGAGACCATATTATGGCTTTTGTCTTATTTTTGGCTTATAAGCACTTAACTTATAAGCAAATTTTAATTTTACCAAACACGTAGATAAGCCAAAAAGTGCTTATATGCCAGTTTGACCAGCTTATAAGCTTAGCCAAACGCCCTCTATATTGGAAGAAGTAAAATCAGTCAGCAATGGTTAAATTGGTATAATGGTGGCAACGATTATTTTCTTTAGTAAGTTATACACATGATTACAGTAACGTGTGCGAGATTTGACGGTCGCCGTAATTGATTTTATTTGGAGGCTTTCTAGTATTATGGGCTGTTATGTATAGATGGATCGTGGAAGAGTTATGGTGGCTTACACCACTACTTGAGGTTGGTATTTTCTGTTGTTATAAGTATTTAGTCACAATTTGTTATGGTTCTTTTGAAATGAGCTAAGTAAAAGGCTTATATATGATGAAGTATTTACCCTATTAGTGGTTCAGGAGTATTGATGAATTTCTTGTACTCTTGCGAATTGTCATGATTAAGTGTTGTGAGTAGCGTGGGATGTGGAAGTTGAGAATCAATGTTGCGGCTCGGTGTTGACAAGGAGGTCACAGTTCGGATGATCAGGAAAAGAATTTAGATGTTTAGAGTAAGCTGGTATTATCTTCAGCATAACCTAAGATCAGTGTCATGTGTAAGAGGTTTTGCGTATTGACTTGCGGATCCTTGATTGCGTTGCAGCATTTGTATGGTCGGTGGTATGGATGTGCAGACTTGTTACCTGGTGCAGAAGGTCATGGGAGCATATCCACGGAAGATTGTATAAGTGTGACATGTAGTCACTTAAGTAATTGAGGATTTAAACCAAGTATAGAGATTATGGTACTATCGCCAATTGAGAATTTATGCCAAAAGGGCGCTCGATTCATTTGGTGAAGGAATGTGGAAGATTGTTCTAAATTGGATAGTTGTTCTTGTGTTTTATGGAGAAAAGAGGGTTATTATGGACCCAAAAAAGATAATTGGCCTAGTTTGGTACAATCAGAATTGGCTTGAGGTGAGTGGATCGATTTAAATATTAATATGGGCTCTATATCAGGCCAGATGTGTTCATTTCAGCATAGCGCTCTTTATGGACGAGTATTCGGATGTGGAATTTGTGAAGACCCGGCCGGTCATCTTTGAAATTTACACCCCGTTTCCCCATTAATTGCTTCCCCTAAGTTCATTTATGCTATTTTGATTTGCCGGGATGTTCGGTAATGGAATTCGGAGTGTTTTTGGACACTTAGTCCCTAAATGAGAGCTTAAGTGTTAAAAAATAGTCCGTAATCAGTAATGTGAAGACAACCTCGAAATAAAAATCTGATGGTTACGTTAGCTCCATTAGGTGATTTCGGGGTTGGGAGTAATTTCGGAATGTATTTTGGATGTCCGTAGCTCATTTAGGCAAGAAGTGCCGAGGGTTAGAATTTTGAAGTTCCGGTCCAATAGTAAGTTTTTGATCCGAGGGTCGAAACGGGATTCCGAATGTTTCTGTAGCACTGTCATGTCATTTGCGACGTACGTGCAAAATTTCAGGTCAATCAGACGTGTTTTGGTTAGGTTTTGAATAGAAAGCGAGTTTGTTAAGTTCTGAAGTTTTCGAAGTTCAAATCATTGATTAATTTGTATTTTTGACATTGTTTTAGGTGGTTTAAGGATTGGTACATGTTTGAATGATGTTATGGGATATGTTCATGGGGTTGGTTGAGGTCTCGGGGGCCTCGGGTGTGTTTCGGATGCTCAACGGAGCAATTTGGAGTTTAGAATTGCACAAAAAAATTACAGGTCTGCTTTCCTTTTTCGCATTCGCGAAGAAAGCCCCACATTCGCGAAGCTTTACCCTTTCCGTTCATCGCGTTCGCGTCCCTCTTCCACGCATTCGAGAAGCCCACCTTCCCCCTCTTTCGCGTTCGCTTCCTTGCCAACACGTTTGATAGATCAGTTCTGGACCCCTCATTTTTCTCTTCTACGAGTTCGCGTGTCCCGCGTCGCGTTCGCATAGGTTCCAATCCCAAGCCTTCGCGTTCACAGCCCTATCCTCGTGTTTGCAAAGAACAATCTTCATCCACTTGAATTTCTCCTCTCCGCGAACGCGAGCCCCTCTCCGCGTTCGCGATGAACAAACCCCTGACCAGTACATATATTTCAAAAACGAAGCCTTATTCCATTTTTATAAAAACTGAAGTTAGAGAACTTGCTTTTGGGAGATGTTTCGAGGGATTTTCAGAGGCAAAAATTGGGTAACAATTCCTTACTCTCTTATGATTATTACCCACCAATCTAATCTTTGATTCAAGCTTTAATTTCGGATTTTGAATGAAAATTGGGATAAAGTTCTTAGACCTAACTTTTATGATTTGAAAGGGCATTTGGCCTCCAATTTTGGAGATTTTTATATGGTCAGACTCATGAGAGTACGAGGTTTCTGAAAATGTGAAAATTATTCGATTCTGAGATGTTGGCATGAGGGGAAGTTTTGTCATTTCACCAATTTTCGTGCCTTAGCTTTAATTTTAACAGTGTAATTAGTTACTTTTGATGTTATTTACAATATGTAATTAGTTTTAATATATTTGGGCCACTCACATTCGGATACTCGTGGTAAGGGCATTGTTTCTTAGCGGTTTTGTACCAGTTCGATGTAAGTGGCTTGCCTAACTTTGTGAGGGGGACCTCTCCCCTTAGGATATCCTTGCTGTTTTTTAAATTCCTTGTGCGCAAGGTGATGGAGTGTACTTGTGCTAGTTGTTGAAATTCACCCTCCTCGGCTTATTTACACTGTGTTTTCTTCACATATTTAATTGTTAGAAATGCAATTTGACTTGTTTTTGCTTAGGGAAAGCATGTTAGTAACTTAATTGCTCTACTTGACTAATTTATAATATTTTTTTTTCTTGTGAAGTATGCTAGACTTTAAATTTTACTTGTTGGCCGCACTTAGCTTCTCTATGTTAAATATTGGTTTGTCGTGATGTGCTTACTATTGGGACTACGGGACGGCATCCCGGGAGCTTCCCCAGTTCGTACATTGTTTCGAGATTTGGAAGTGCGGGATACCAAGAGATCCCCGGCACAGGATGGATTAACTGGTAGATAATAAGAGATCCCCAATGCAGAACTGATTAACTAGAGGATACTAGGAGATCCTCGGGATACTTGGAGATCCCTTGTGTATATGATGAGGAAACTAGGAGATCCTCGGGATACTTGGAGATCCCTAGTGTACATAACGAGGATACCAGGAGATCCTCGAGATACCAGGATATCCCTGATGATAAATAGCCTGTAGTGATCGTTCTTGTATTGTAGATTTGCATTTGTAGCCCGTTTAGTTTTACTTAGTGTTTTCTTAGATACTCAAGCTTTACTATATTTAATTATGTCTATTCATTTTATATTATTCTTTTGTTTACCTCAGTAAAGCCTCGACCTTCCTCGTCACTACCCCACCGAGGTTAGGCTTGGCACTTACTGAGTACCACTATGGTGTAATCATGCTACTCTTCTGCACACTTCTTTTGTGCATATCCAGGTACATCTGAGCAGGCATATCGCCAGCAGCTGTCAAGGAGCATTTCACATGGATACTTGAGGTATGCATCTGCCGCGTCAACAGATCCGAAGATTCTCTTTCTATTCTACCTTTTAGTTAGCAGTTTCATTCATGTACTCAGTTTTCGTAGACACTTCTGGATATTAGAGCCATATGTTATATTTTACCCTTAGCATGTGTTGCACGTGGGTTTCCGGGTCTTGGAGGTTGTTGCATTGTTTTGAGTTAAAGTGTATGTGCAAGGCAGCACCTTATACATTTTCTGATGTTATTCAGTATTGTTTATCTTTTTCGTAAAGGTTATTGAATTTCCGCAATGTGTCATGCTTACCTAGTCGCGAAGACTGTAAGTTGGTATCAAAGTTCTAGGTTCATAGGCGTCACAGAACACATGCCAGTTTATTAGAGTCTCGCTGATCGGTACAGAGACGTCTGTAATAGTCTACGAAAGGCTATGTAACTATTGAGGAAAAAATTTCACTTCAATTAATTCCTTGTCGTGCAATGTTTTTATATCGATTCTAAACTTCTGTCTTCTATTCTCTCACAGATGGTGAGAACACGCACGACCCGGGATGATCAGGCACCCGCATCCCCTCCTGTAGCCGCTAGAGACAGGGGCCAGGGAATGGGTCGTGGACGCGCGCGGGCTGCAGCCAGGGCACCTGCACGAGCAGCCGCCGAGGTGCCAACAGCAAACCCAGCCAGGACTCAGGCACCAAAACGCCCACAGCCACCACTACTCCATATGTTCAGGAGGCATTGGCACAGTGTATGAGCATGTATACCACATTGTCACAGGCGGGATTGCTTCCCTTTCCTGCAGCGACGTCCCAGGTCGGGGGAGGAACCCAGACTCCCGCAGCAACACTCCAGAGCAGAGGGTGCACATGGGACCGATTCCAGATATCTTTCCTGTCCAGCCTACAATACCGGTTCAGCCCGAGGATGGGTCACCTGCTTCAGAGGATGAGCAGCGTAGATTGGAGCAGTTCAAGAAGTATGACCCTCTTATTTTAAGTGGACTAGCTACAGATGATGCTTTGGGGTTTTGGGAGGATTGTCACCGCATTTTTTGCACCATGGGTATTACTGCCTTGAGTGGGGTTTCCTTTGCAACTTTACAGCTTCGGGGAGCCGCCTATGACTGGTGGCGCATCTTTGAGTTAGACAGCCCAAACAAGGCTACCTCCCTGACTTGGACTCAGTTTTCAGATATGTTTCAGAGGGATTTTGTTCCCCAGAGCCTCCGAGATGCATGACGTGTGGAGTTTGAGCGCTTGCGCCAGGGACCTATGACTATCTCTTAGTATGTCATCCGTTATACTAGGTTGGCCAGGCATGCGCCTGCTTTGGTGGCTGCAGTTCGTGAGAGGGTTCATAGGTTTATCGAGGGTCTTATTCCTTCCATCATGTCTGGCATGGTGTGAGAGTTGGAGATGGATATACCCTATCAGCAGGTGGAGAGTATAGCCAGGAGGATAGAGGGTATGCATGCACGAGAGCAAGAGGAGAGAGAGGTCAAGATGTCTCGAGAGTCTAGTCATTTCTCTAGTACCCGTACTTCAGGACCAGGACGTCATGGTAGGGGCTTTACGGGTAGCCCAGTTAACTCAGCTCTTCCTTCACCCATCAGAACTTCAGCTCCTCCCGGATCTCAGGAGCCTTATTATGCACCCCTAGTTTCTAGTGCACCTCCTGCGCGGGTACCTCCAGAGGCCAGTCTAGCAGAGGTGGGCCTAGTAAGTCACAACCACCATGCCCTCCCAGAGCTTGTTATGAGTGCGGGGATACCCGCCATGTAGTGAGGGATTTCCTTAGGCTCGGGAGGTGTGCACTTCCACAGTAGTCTCAGCAGCAGCGTACCCAGCGAGATTCTCAGGCCATTATTCCAGCTCTAGCTACCACCCACCTGCGCAGCCAGCTAGAGGTGGAGATCGGGGAGATAGAGGTTTCCCTCGAGGTAGGGGCTGGGCCAGATATTATGCTATTCCTGATCGTGCCGAGGCTACCGCCTCCGATTTTGTTATCACAGGTATTATATTGGTTAGTCACATAGAGGCATCGGTTCTATTCGATCCAGGTTCTACTTATTCTTATGTGTCATCTTATTTTTCTCCGGATTTGGGTACAGCCCCAGGACCTTGAGCTCTCCTATTTATATTTCTACTCCCGTGGGAGATTCCTTTATTGTGGACCGCGTATACGTATATCGGTCGTGTTTGGTTATTGTTCGTGGTTTTGAGACTAGAGCAGATCTTTTAATTTTTGGTATGGTTGATTTTGATATTATCTTGGGCATGGACTGGTTGTCGCCCCAGTATGTTGTTCTTGATTGTCACGCTAAGACTGTGACACTGGCTATGCCAGGTATTCCGCGTATTGAGTGGAATGGTACTTTTAATCACACTCCCAGTAGAGTTATATCTTTTCTTAAAGCTGATCGTATGGTTGAGAAGGGGTGTGTCGTGTATTTAGCATATGTGAGAGATGTCAGTGCTGATACCCTTCTGTTGACTATGTCCTGGTAGTACGGGATTTCACCGATGTGTTTCCAGCTGATCTTTCGGGCATGCCGCCCGATCAGGACATTGATTTGCAGGGCACTCAGCCCATATCTATTCCTGCTTAACTTGTGGCTCCTCCTGAGTTGAAGGAGTTGAAGGATCAGTTACAGGAATTTATTGATAAGGGTTTTATTCGACCCAATGTTTCACCATAGGGTGCTCCTGTCTTGTTCGTAAAGAAAAAGGAAGGTTCTATGCATGTGTGTATCGATTATCGTCAGTTGAACAAAGTTATAGTGAAAAACTGATATCTTTTGCCTCGTATTGATGATCTATTTGACTAGCTCCAGGGTGCACAGGTGTTTTCTAATATTAATTTGCGCTCAGGCTATCACCAATTAAAGATTCGGGAGCCGGTGAAGACTGCTTTCAGGACTCGGTATGGTCATTACAGGTTCCTTATCATGTCATTTGGGCTGACCAATGCCCCAGCAGCTCATATGCATTTGATGCACGGTGTATTCAGGCCCTATCTCGACTCGTTTGTCATTGTTTTCATAGATGATATTCTTGAATACTCCCGGAGTCGGGGAAGATCATGAGCAGTACCTGAGGACAGTGCTTCAGACCCTGAGAGAAAAGAAATTATATGCAAATTTCTCAAAATGTGAGTTTTGGTTGAGTTCTGTGGCATTCCTAGGCCACGTGGTATCGAGCGAGGGGATGCGGGTAGATACGAAGAAGGTGAAGACCGTGCAAAGTTGGCCCAGGCCCTTCTCAACTACAGAGATCCGCAGTTTCCTTAGTCTTGCAGGGTATTACCGTTGTTTTATGGAGGGGTTCTCATCGATTGCAGCCCCTATGACTAGAGGTGCTCCTTTTCAGTGGTCAGACGAGTGTGAGGCGAGCTTCCAAAAGCTCAAGACGACTTTGACTTCAGCCCCTATTCCGAATTTTCCTACTGGTTCGGGGTCCTATGCTGTTTATTGTGATGCCTCACGAGTTGGACTTGGAGCGGTATTGATGCAGGATGGTAGGGTGATTGCCTACACGTCCAGACAGTTGAAGGTACATGAAAAGAACTATCGTATCCATGACCTTGAGTTAGCTGCTATTGTTCACGCCTTAAAGATATGGCGTCATTATTTGTATGGCATGCCTTGTGAGATTTATATGGATGATCGGAGTTTGCAGCACTTGTTCAAGCAGAAGGATATGAACTTGCCAGAGGAGGTGGTTGGATCTACTGAAGGATTATGATATTACTATTTTTTATCACCCATGCAAAGCCAATGTGGTATCCAATGCCTTGAGTCGCCAGGCAGAGAGTTTGGGGAGTTTGGCATTTTTACCAGCTTCAGGGAGACCTATGGCGATGGATGTTCAGGCTTTAGCCAGTCAGTTTGTGAGATTGGACCTTTCGGAGCCCAGTCGGGTTCTAGCCTGTGTATTTTCTCGATCTTCATTGTTTGATCGTATCAGGGAGCGACGGTATAATGACCCTCATTTTCTTGTCCTCAAGGACACATTTCAGCATGGCGATGCTAAGGATGTGACTATTGGAGATGATGGGGTATTGAGGATGCAGGGGCAGATCTGTGTGCCCGCTGTTGGTGATATTCAGGAGTTGATATTGAGTGAGGCCCATAGCTCGTGGTACTCCATCCATCCGGGTGCTGAGAAGATGTATCAGGATCTAAGGTATTAGAGTTCTTAGCTTGATACTGCAACTTTTAGCAGGTAAAGGCTGAGCACCAGAGACCGGGAAGGTTACTCCAGCAGATGGAGATTCCAGAGTGGAAATGGCAGAATGTCACTATGGATTCTGTGACTGGTCTCCCTCTGACAATGAGGAAGTTTGATTCTATTTGGGTTGTTGTGGATTGGCTGACCAAGTGCGCTCATTTCATTCCAGTGTTTACTTCTTACTCAGCGGAGCGGTTAGTAGGGATTTATATCAGGGAGATTGTCTGTTTGCATGGCATTCCAGTTTCTATCATCTCAGACAGGGGTTCTGTGTGTACAACACGGTTCTGGAGAGCCGTCCAGCACGAGTTGGGTACCCGGGTGACCATGAGTACGGCTTTTCACCCTCAGATGGATGGACAGTTGGAGTGCACTATTCAGATTCTTGAATATATGCTCCGTGCGTGTGCGATTGAGTTTAGAGGGTCTTGGGATCAAATTTTTCCATTGGCTGAGTTTGCGTACAACAACAGTTATCAGTCCAGTATTCAGATGTCGCCCTATGAGGCCTTATATGGTAGGAGGTGCAGATCCCCAATGGGTTGGTACGAGTCGGGTGAGGCCAGGCTATTATGCACTGATTTGGTTCAGGAAGCGGTCGAGAAGGTTAGGGTGATTCAGAACAGTCTCCATGGGACCCAGTCCAGACAGAAAAGTTATGCGTACCGGAAGGTTCGTGATGTATCCTTTATGGTTGGTGAGCGGGCTTCGCTTCGGGTATCGCCGAGAAAGGCGTCATGAGGTTTGGAAAGAAAGGGAAGTTTAGCCCGAGGTTCATTAGCCCATTTGAGATTTTGAAACAGGTTGGAAAAGTTGCTTATGAGCATGCTTTACCTCCCATTTTGGCCGGGGTTCATCCAGTATTTTATGTTTCGATGCTTCGGAGGTACCACGGTGACCCGTCTCACGTGTTGGAGTTCACTTATTCCAGTTGGACAATGACTTGTCCTATGTTGAGGAGCCAGTGGCAATATTAGACAGGCAGGTCCGAATGCTCAGGTCAAAGGATTTAACTTCTGTAAAGGTTTAGTGGCGGGGTTAGCCGGCCAAAGAGGCGACTTGGCAACCCGAGCGGGATATGCGCAGCCAATACCTTCATCTTTTTGCTACTTCAGGTATGTTCTCTATGCTCGTTCGAGGACGAACGAATGTTTAAGTGTAGGAGTATTTGACGACCTGGCCGGTTGTCCTTGAAATTTATGCCCCGTTTCCTCATCAACTGCTTCCGCTAAGTTAATTTCTGCTATTTTGGTTTGTCGGGATATTCGGTAATAGAATTCAGAGTGTTTAGGACACTTAGTCCCTAAATGAGAGCTTAAGTGTTGGAACATGGTCCATAATTAGAACAGTGTGAAGACGACCTTGGAATGGAAATCTGATGGTTCCGCTAGCTCCTTTGGGTGATTTTAGGGTTGGGAGAATGTATTTTGGATGTCCGTAGCTCATTTAGGCTAGAAATGCCGAAAGTTAGAATTTTAAAGTTCCGGTCCGATAGTGAATTTTTTATCCGAGGGCCGGAACAAGATTCCGGAAGTTTATGTAGCACCGCCATGTCATTTGGGATGTGCGTGCAAACTTTCAGGTCAATCGGACGTGTTTTGATTAGGTTTTGAATCGAAAGCGAGTTGGTTAAGTTCTGAAGTTTTCTAAGTTCAGATCATTAATTAATTTGAGTTTGGGGCATTCTTTTAGGTGGTTGGTACAAGTTCAAATGATGTTATGGATATGTTCATGGGGTTGGTCGAGGTCTCGGGGGCCTCGGGTGTGTTTCGAATGCTAACCGGGGCAATTTGGAGTTTAGTATTGCACTAAAAAATTGCAGGTCTACTTTCCTTCTTCGCGTTCGCGAAGAAAGCCCCGCGTCCGCAAATCTTAACCCTTTCCCTTCATCGCGTTCGCATCCCTCTTCCACGCTTCGTGAAGCCCAGTTTCCCCCTCTTTCGCGTTCGCGTCCTTGCGACGCGTTTGCATAGATCAGGTCTGGACCCCTCCTTTTTCTCTTCTACGGGTTCGCGTGTCCCGCGTCGCGTTCGCATAGGTTCCAATCCCAGGCCTTCGCGCTCGCAGCCCTATCCTCGCGTTCGTGAAGAGCAATATTCATCCACTTGAATTTCTCCTCTCCGCGAACGCGAGCCCCTCTCCGCGTTCGTGATGAACAAACCCCTGACCAGTACATATATTTCAAAAACGAAGCCTTCTTCCATTTTGACAAAAAATCAACCTAGAAAGCTCGGTTTTGGGAGCTTTTTTGAGGGATTTTCAGAGGCAAACATTGGGTAACGATTCCTTGCTCTCTTATGATTATTACCCACTAATCTAATCTCAGATTCAAGCTTTAATTTCTGATTTTGAATGAAAATTTGGGTAAAGTTCTTAGACCTAACTTTGATTATTTCTAAGGGGCATTTGACCTTCGATTTGGGAGATTTTGACATGGTTAGACTCGTGAGCGTACGACATTTCTGGAAATGTTAAAATTATTCGATTCCAAGACATTGGCTTGAGGGGCATTTTGGTCATTTCACCTATTTTCGCGCCTTTACTTTAGTTTTAACAGTGTAATTAGTTACTTTCAATGTTATTTACAATATGTAATTGGTTTGAATAGATTTGGGCCACTCAGAGTCGGATACTCGTGGCAAGGGCATTGTTTCTCAGAGGTTTTGTACTGGTTCGAGGTAAGTGGCTTTCCCAACTTTGTGTGGGGGACATCTCCCCTTAGGATATCCTAGCTGTTGTTTAAATTCCTTGTGCTAGTTGTTGAAATTCAACCTTCTTGGCTTATTTATACTGTGTTTTCTTCACGTATTTAACTGTTAGAAATGCAATTTCACTTGTTATTGCTTAGGGAAAGCATGTTAGTAACTTAATTTCTCTACTTGACTAATTTGTAATATCTGTCTTTCTTGAGAAGTATGCTACACTTTAGATTTTACTTGTTGGCCGCACTTAGATTCTCTTTGTTAAATATTGGTTTGTTGTGGTGTGTTTACTATTGGGACTATGAGACGGCATCCCGGGAGCTTCCCCTGTTCGTACTTTGTTTCGATATTTGGAAGTGCGGGATGCCAAGAGATCCCTGGCACATGATTGATTAACTGGAGGATACTAAGAGATCCCCAGCGTAGAACTGATTAACTAGAGGATACTAGGAGATCCTCGGAATACTTGGAGATCCCTTGTGTATATGATGAGGATACTAGGAGATCCTCGGGATACTTGGAGATCCCTTGTGTATATAATGAGGATACCAGGAGATACCCGATGATAAATAGCATGTAGTGATCATTCATGTATTGTAGATTTGCATTTGTAGCCTGTTAGTTTTACTTACTATTTTGTTAGATACTCGAGCTTTACTATATTTACTTCTGTCTATTCATTTTATATTATTCTTTTGTTTACCTCAGTAGGGCCTTGACCTTCCTCGTCACTACCCCACTGAGGTTAGGTTTGGCACTTACTGAGTACCACTGTGGTGTACTCATGCTACTCTTCTGCACATTTATGTTGTGCAGATCCATGTACATCTGAGCAGGCATATCGCCAGTAGCTGTCAGGGAGCATTTCACTTGGAGACTTGAGGTATGCATCTTCCACGTCCACAGATCCGAAGAGTCTTTTTCTATTCTACCTTTTAGTTAGCAGTTTCATTCATGTACTCAGTAGTTGTAGACACTTCTGAATATTAGAGCCGTATGTTTTCGGGTTTCCGGGTCTTGGAGGTTGTTACATTGTTTTGAGTTGAAGTGTATGTGCCAGGCGGCACCCTACACATTTTCTAATGTTATTCGGTATTATTTATCATTTTCCTAAAGGTTGTTAAATTTTCGCAATATGTCAGGCTTACCTTGTCGCGAAGACTGGCTGTCGTTATGACAGGTTCACGATTGGTGAACTAGGGTCGTGACATGATTTTATTTCGTCGTTGGCTATTTTATGCAATGCTATATTGTGCCATGTGAGTTGCAAAATGACTTGATAAATTTCTTTTGTGTTGAGATTTTGCGTAGCGATGGTGTTATGTGAGGAGGATGGCTCTTGAGATTCAGACTTATGCCGCACTTCAATTTTGCTTGAGTATTGTAGCTTATGCTATCTGTCTCCCCAGGGATGGTATTATGCACTTAGCGTGCTTGTGGTCGATATTCAGTATTTTGTAGTAATGAGCGATTTTGCTCGATGTGTATTTTCTTATGTGAATTTTATCGGGTGGCACGCCGCCACAGGTATATTGTTTGGATCGAATTTCACACCGTGATAGTGTGATGTTGAGTACAGTTCCCTATATCTGTTTTTGTGTGTTTTGTTTTCAATTTTCTGAGGAAAGTTCATATTGGTTGTGTGAGATGAATAGTCCCTTCCAAAGTTTGTTTTCCTTATGTATCACATTCGAGCTTGTGGCCAATTGGCACGTTGTGGCATCATATAAGACTTTTAATCATGATATGGGTGACTTATTTCCTGAGCAGTTCGTAATGGGTGAGACAAGATTATTGGATCTAGGATCAGTGCAGTTGGATTATATGAATTATATTAAAGAGCAAAGATCATTATTTGCTTGAATTAGGTAGTGGTTCTTGTCAGAAGTATAGACTCAATGATTTGTTGACTCAGTAGTTGGTTATGAATTTCTACACATCTTTTTCGTCGTGGCAGTAGCGAGAGTTGCAACAAGACTTATATATCATGAAGTGCATTGTGAGCATCATATTAGGGAAAGTCAGTTATTATGATCAGAGAATTTCATTATGGTCCCGTGAATGATGTGGTGCATGGTGAGGATTCGGCAAAGGCATGCAGTCATGTTCTGGTACCTCGTGTAGTGGTTGATATGGTGTTCATGTGTTGAAAGCAGGACCTGCAGAGAATCCGGATGTTGGAATTGGGCTCTAAGGTTATTTTCTTGAATAAAAGGGAATATCTTCAGAACTGATCGAGCCAATATGCTCAACTAGGTTGTAGTAGCGTGGGTAGCTGCATGAGGTGTTAAACAGTGATTTCGGACAACTCTAGTGCAGTTCTTAGCACGTTCGAGGACGAATGTATGTTTAAGTAGGAGAGAATGTAATGACCCGACCGGTCGTTTTAAGCTCTAGCGCATCGTTCATCAGTTTAAGGCCATGAGCAGCTTCACTTCAGGTAGTATGACTTATATGCATTGAAGGAATTGAAATTCGGGAAGTTCGAGGTTGATTTGGAAAGAGAATTCTCACTTTAGAAGCTTTAAGTTGCAAAAACTGATTAAGATTGGATTTTTGAGTAAATGACCGCGAAATCAGGATTTGAAGGTTCGAACAGGTTTGTATAATGAATTCGGACTTGGGCGTATGTTCGGATTGGATTTTGGAAGAACCAGGAACGTTTCGGCACCTATTGTGAAAGTTAGCATTCTTGGAAGAATTTTATAAGCTTAGATTGAAGTGCATTTCAGCGTTATCAATGCCCGTTTGGGATTCCGAATCTGGGAATAACTCAGTATGGTGATTATGTCGGGAGCGCGTTCAAAAGTGAATTCGAAGCCCGTAGGTCATTTAGGAATCATTTGGATAAAAAAAATAATTTGAAGGTTTTTGAGCAGTTTGACTGGAAGTGGACATTTTGACATCGGGGTCAGAATCCAACTCCGGAAGTTGCACTATGTCTGTAATGGTGAATGTGACTTGTATTCAAAATTTGAGATGAATCAAACATGATTTCATAGGTTTTGACATCAAATGTAGAAGTTTTAAGTTTTAAGTTCATTAAGCTTTAATTGGGTTGAAATTCATGATTTCGATGTTGTTTGATGTGATTTAAGGCCTCGAGCAGGTCCGTGTTATGTTATAGGACTGGTTTGTGTGATTGGACGAGGCCTCGGGGGCCTCGGGTGTATTTCGGGGTGGTTTCGGATTATTTCGGGTTGTTTTGCAATAGCTGATGCTGGTGTCTGGTGTTGTTCTTTGCATTCGTGAGGATCCTCTCGCGTTCGCAAAGAAGGATTTGGCTTCAGCGACTATGTTCTTCGCGTTCGGGACTTGTCCCCTGCGTTCGCAAAGAAGGAAATATCTGTTGCACAGGTCTGACTTCGGAGGCTCATATCTCGCAATCAATAAGGAATTTGGAGATGATCAAAAAATAAAAGTAGTAGTTCTTTGGGTTTAGTTTTCGGAAGATTCAATTATTTAGTATTTGGTTTTGTGAACAAAAGGTTATGGTTGTTACACTCTAGGATATCCGGTAAGATGAAGAAGAAATTTTTTTTGAACAGTGCTAACGTGTGTAGCTTATATCCCAAAATCTATAAGGAATTGGAAGATGACCAAAACATAAAAGTTGTAGATCTTGGTGTCTAGTTTCCAAAACATTAAACCATTTGTCATTAGGAGTTTTGTACAAAATATTATGGATATTACACTAGAGAATGTCTGAGAAAAGCTTGAAAATGGGTTTTGGGGATTTTCTTCTTCGCGAATGCGATGGAGGTCTTGCGGACGCGAAGAAGAGTCGTCTGAGCAATGTATAATTGTAAAGAAATATGTTGGCTCATTTCATCTCATTTCCTATATGGGAGCCGACCTAGAGCGATTTTGGAGCTTTATTTTTATCGTCCATATTATGGTAAGTGATTCCTACCTATTGCAAGTTAATTACTTGGATTATATCTAGATTTTAACATGGAAAATCAAGTAAATTAGTAGAAATTTTGGGTTTTTGAAAAAAAAACCTAGGAAATTTATATTATTGATTTTGACCACGATTTGGACATGAAATTGAGGGCCAATTATATATTTGAGTTCGTTAGATTGTGGGTAAATTTTATCTTCGAAGAATCTTGAAGTCCGAGCATGTGGGCCCGAGGGCGATTTTGTCAACTTTTCAAGCGGAGTTGGGATTTTATATAAATTGAATTGTTATGACTATTATGGTATATTTTCATTGGTTTGCTCATTATTTAGCTAGTTTTGGAGCATTGAGGCATCGGTTTGAGTCGTCGAAAGGAGCTTGGAAGCCGATTATTGGACTTTGAGCGAGGTAAGTCTCCTTTCTAACCTTGTAAGAGGGAATTGTCCTCATAGGAAAATAATTGATTATATGCTCCTATTTATAGAGGCTATGTACGCACGAGGTGACGATAGTCCATGCATAGTTACTATTATGTTTAAGTTAGGTAGTCTAGGACCCTAAAGCATGCTATACCTGAAATATTTGTAATCTTATTGACAACTAAAATTGCCTAAACCATAGTAAAAGAATTTCTAAAAAGGGTTAAACCTCATTTTCTTAATTCTTAAAAAAGAATTGACTTTTCCTTGGATACATGTTTATTGATGAATTCTTAATTAACTGTTTGAATGTGTACATCCATGAGTACTTTCGTTACACGTATTATTCGCGAGCGGTGTAACTCTATTATTTATAGCTGACTGCGTCGCACGTATGATTTGCAAGCGGGGTAATAGATGCATCTATGGTTCGCGCCGTTCGACCCTTTGGTGGTGCACAGTCTAAATATTTGTTGGATCGTGCCGTACGACCTCGGTATGATTTGTGCATGCTTGTAATGCTTTTTTGAGATTTACAAATTGATATTGCCTTCCTGGTCCAAGGTAAATTGATAAATAATGAATTATTAATTTGGAGACTTTCTAAATATAAAAAGGAATGTTTACTTATTTCTTGACTTACTTGAGTTTACTATCGTTTTTAATAAATTCATGATTATTCGCATTATTAATAAATTATTATTGGACCACTAGTAAGTGTCGAAGTTGCCCTCCCATCTCTACTTCTTTGAGGTTAGACGGGATACTTACTGGGTACACGTTATTTTTGTACTCGTGCTACACTTGCTGTGCATTTTTGTCGCACAGGCACATGTATGTCTAGTGGCCTAGTTGGGCACAGCGGCATCATTGATACGGAGACTTCTGTGAGTTGCACCTCTCGAGACGATCCACAACCAGCAGAGTCTCTTTCAGAGTATTGTATTTTCGTTTCTGTCCAATTTGTATTGCGGACAATTATTGTATTATATTTTAAATTCTCAGAATTTGCCCATGCACTTGTGACACCAAATTCTGGGATGATTATGGAATTTTTCAGTATTCGATTAAAGACATCATTATATATTGAGTGAAGTTTATTATATATTGTTTGATGTAAGAAAACGAAATGACTTTAAAAATACTAAATGGAGAATTTAATTAATTTCGTGGTGTTGGCTTGCCTAACAGTGTCGTCCGGCGTCATCACAACCCTTAGTGAATTTTGGATTGAGACACTCGTCCCTTATCCTCCTCTGATCAGCGTAAGCATCGTCAAATTTATATTCCAGCCTACCAAAATATGTAGGGAAATTATTAAGCACTAGCAAGGGGATCAAAGGTAATGAAACAAGGACTTCGTCATTTGAACCAACACATGGTCCTAGAGCACGAAGAGTACTCAAGCCTATATTTGATGGTAAAACAGATCCAATATCAGCACCTGGAGGATTTCCATAATCAACGATTAATTTAGTTATAGTAGAACCAAAGTAGAGAGATCTCACAGATCTCTTGGTTCTATATCCGCCCAACATTAATTGGTTTCTGTTTCATAATTGCGTAAAGCCACGCGGCTCTCATAGGCCTGATCTCATATGTATTCTTATTTGGTTTTTGTTCGGTGTTCGATATTTATATTATGATTCGATTTAATTTGAATCTGCGTCGAAAAATCTCACAATAAAAGATAAAGTGTTATGAAATAATATAAAAGACAAGAACAATAACTCAAGAACAAGAGCAATAGAGAGAAGAGTAGAGAGAGTTCTTCTTATTGATACTTAGAGAATGTTAGGAGTTGTTTACAATGGTAGAAGACCCCTTTATTTATAGGGAGGGGGATGATTTATCTACCAAGAATAGAACTCTAGAATCTCTCTAATTATAGACATTCACCTTAAATAGGAGATTTCATAACACTCCCCCTTGAATGTCTATTCAACAATGTGCCTCGTTAAAACCTTAAAACCAAAACCCAATGGGAAAAATTAAAGAAAGGAAAAAGAGTACACATGTTTGAATATGCGCCTATTGGTTGCCTCGTTAAAAACCTTGCAAGGAAAACCCAGTGGGACAAAACCTTGTAAGGGAAAAAGAGTGCAACGCGCATTAACTCCCCCTAATGAGTACATCAATTTATATCCTTGAGCATTTGCATTCCAATCTTGTGCATCATCTTCAAAACGATCTTTGGTAGACGTTTGACAAATCAACCATATTGACTTGAATAAATATTCCGTACCTTGAAATCATCATTCTTGATAGATATGAACATCTTCATATAATGTCGTGGAATAACTCTTCAATATCTCCATAGATGCATTCTCAATGCCATCATGCTTATAGTTATAGCAAGATTCATATGTACACAAATTGTACTTGGGATGTGGTACTTCAGGACCAAGAATTGCATATGCTTCAAGCAACTTAAATCTTTCAAGTTAAGTCATATAAGCCATATAATAGACTTTAGATGCATATCAAGTTTTCCATGTCATGCTAGACAAATAAGATATCGAAAACTGACTATACATACCTTTGACTTTTATACTTTCAAGCATTTGAACTATAGGTTCAAAACTACATGTCTTTCATATGGAATCAATTCTTCTTGAATTGTATCTCTTCCATTTAGTTACTTTCTTTGGGTCAGCAAATGCGTATAGCATGCTTTGCAATATGTTGCAATTGAATTATCCTTTTATGAACTTCAGGTTCATATCATGATATTCGGGGATATACATATACAAATGATAATTCATCCCATGTAACCTTTTCTCAAGTGTTTATCATGTCTCCCCCTCATGTTAGAAAAGCTAACTTGTTTCCTCAACTTTGAGAGTTCATCTTTGTGCATTATGGTGTTAATGAAAATATATAGCGCACATCAATAATAATAAGATGAAATTATTTGGTTCCTGACCTTGAACCACTTGTGAGGGGAGAATATACTCTCGTATACAACGTATATCAAATTGATATATATAACTTTGTTCTCATAAGAAACACTTTAGCTATTAAGTGGAAGCACTCAATAATTATCTTGCTAAACCAACTTTGATATAAACCAACTTATCAAGATGAACTATCTTGAGTAGAAAATCTGGAAATTATGCTCGAAGTTAGATTACTGAGCAATTTACCTCGCAAGCACCGGCCAGGCTGCGGGTCAATAACAATTGCGCATGTAACCATTTCATAGATGCATCATATGTGGTATACATGGCAGGTGAATGGGCCCATATTCACCTTTGATATTTCCAGAATTTATGGGCTTCAACCCGAACTCTTTAGTTGGTCAGTTCATTAATGAGAACAAGTGATACAAGAGAATTCGTAAAGAACTTTCTAGTTCTTTAATATTCACCTATGTGAATTTGCACATCATACTTAAAATGAGATGGCTAATACGAATGCTAACTGAATAAATTATCAATATTGGTAAACTTCAAATTTACACCATGACATGTGCACTTATCAATAAACTTCAGGTTTATTATGACATGGGTTTTTATACCAATAGATATCCACTTTATTGTGGCATTCTTTCTTTTGTGTAGTACAAACTGGAGAACAAAGCGGGTAGCTTTTCATATGCAAATTACCCCGCTACAAGTTGTAGTAATAGGAGATATCAAAGCCTTCCTTTATTTATAGTCTCAATATAATCAATCGCTTTCGCGTGTACTTTGGAAACTGAATAAGTTTCTTTGAGACTTACTACAGCACAATACTCAATTGTGTTTCTCCAACATAGTAATAATTGGCTCTTCTAGAGCTCTCAATTAATTTTGTACTACCACAGATTCATCAACATCCATGTGGTGAATATCTTTCTTAAAGAGAAAGTTATACCATTATGGTCATGTCAAACTTATATGCAAGATATGTTTCTTGCATTATCGTTGTCCTTTAATAGTCATATTTCCAAAATACTTTGGCGTACAATAGGTACGTGACCAACGATCATTCATGCCATATATCATCTCAAACCTCCTTCTAGGGGTGAGTGTGGTATCATCTCAAACCTCCTTCTAGGGGTGAGTGTGGTATATTTAATACCAATTTCATGTTCATATTCTTCCAGTAATGAATATGTATTCGTGAATCAGATGTTGTCACATTCACTTCGGGGATATGTGATCTTGTTATCCTTTTCAAATCTATAAATGCGTCAGGCATTTGATTTGCTATTCTTTGCAAATGGATAATCTTTTGTGCCTCTTTCACAAATAGAGGTATGTGGATCAAGATGAGATACTGATGCATTTTTCCACAAAATTTCCCGTTTGGTTTTACCAACTTCTCCCCCTAATTTTGGGAAAAGTGTCTCATCAAATTGACAGTCTGCAAATCGTGCAGTTAACTAATCTCCTGTCAATGTTTCGAGGTAGCGAATAATGGAGGGCGATTCGACCTCAACATATATTCCTAACCTTCTTTGCAGACCCATTTTGGTGCGGGATGGCGGTGCTACAGGCACATATACTGCGCATCCAAAGATTCTTAAATGGGATATATTGGGTCCATGACCCAAAACCAATTGCAACGGGGAATATTTGTGTCAATTCGTCAGTCAGAGACGAACTAGCATTGCTGTATGCAAAATGGCGTGTCCCCAAACCGAAGTGGGAAGCCGACGAACTAGTATTGCTGCATGCAAAATGGCGTGACCCCAAACCAAAGTGGGCAGCCGACGAACTAGCATTGCTGCATGCAAAATGGCGTGAACCCAAACCGAAATGGGCAGCCTCGTTTTCATGAAGAATTCAAGATTATTCTCATCTATTGTCTCAATATGATATCCATTTTGAATGATATCTTTAAAACTCAACAAGTTCTTCTTAGACTTGGAGGAGAATATTGCATTCTCTAAGATAAACGTCGTGCCTTTGGGCAGAGTTACAGTTGCTCTTCCGGAGCCTTCAATCAATTTACTTCCCATGGTTTGACATATAAAAGAAAATATACGAACATGAGAATAAACAACTTCAATTCGTTTGTGTCACATAATATTTTCAAAATCTGCTGCTAACAGTTGACTAACAAAATCAGATATGTTATCCATAATTGATTACTTTGCAGTTTGAAAATTTCAGTTTAAGCATTTTCTTCAAACAATCGATTGTTAAACACAAACAATCGATTGTTGAACATTGACAATCGATTGTTAAACACACACAATCGATTATTTGCTATTTTGAAAAACTTCAGAGCACACTGTTTTAAGACAATCGATTGTTAAGTATAGACAATCGATTGTTGGCTATTTTGAAAAATTCCAGAGCACACTGTTTTAAGACAATCGATTGTTAAGCATAGACAATCGATTGTTGGCTATTTTGAAAAATTCCAGATTACACTGTCTTAACGACAATCGATTGTTAGACAAAGACAATCGATTGTGGATGATTTTTGAAAAATTCCAGATTACACTGTCTTAACGACAATCGATTGTTAGACAAAGACAATCGATTGTGGATGATTTTTGAAAAATTCCAGATTACACTGTCTTAACGACAATCGATTGTTAGACGAAGACAATCGATTGTTGATCAATTATTTTTCAGCTTTAATGCGAAAATAGTAGATAATCGACTAGTTTTTCAGGCTAGTCGATATTTGAGCATATTGAAGATATTCTAAAGAACTACTGCTAACATTGCATCATGAACTAACTAATACGAGCTAATACCAATGACTATTAGTTTATTCACTAACTAATACAAATAAGTAGAATAAAATCAAATAACTCCATCTTCTTTCATCACGGATCCATCGCCGATTAGGTGGTCTATTTTCCCCTCGGGTTGCTCAAAGAAGTCTGCCACATCCAGGTGGGTGATGTCCGAGTTGTCGTCATAGACAAAATTTGTTTCAGGGCCTTTTCTCTTTCGAGATGCTTGATAAAGGTCAACCAAGTGTCTTGGTATACGGCAAGTCTTTGACCAGTGCCCTTTCCCACCGCAACGATAACATATAGTTTCTGAACCATTTGCCTTAGGATCTTCATGACCCCGTTTCTGCTTTCGGCGGTTATCTCTCCTTGGGGGTTGACGGACTTCATTGGAATTTCTTCCTTGTCTACGTCCCTGGCTATGACCCCGTTTACGACCATGACCATGGTCCTTTTCATGTTTGGCATAATGAGAGTGCACCTTATCTGCTTCAGGCAGTGGTGTAGACCCAGTGGGTCGATTTTCATGATTTCTCATGAGCAGGTCATTATTTCGCTCAGCCACTAGTAGAAGAGAAATCAGTTCAGAGTACTTTGTAAAGCCTTTCTCTCTGTACTGTTGTTACAGTACCATATTGGAGGCATGAAACGTTGTAAACGTTTTCTCAAGCATATCATAATCGGAGATATTATCCCCGCATAGCTTCAATTTAGAAGTAATTCTGAACATTGCAGAATTATATTCAGAAACGGACTTAAAGTCCTGGAGCCTCAGATGAGCCCAATCATATCGTGCTTGTGGCAGAGTGACCAACTTCAGGTTGTCATATCTCTCCTTTAAGCCGTTCCACAAGATGAGTGGATCCTTGACGGTGAGATATTCAATCTTCAAACCTTCATCAAGGTGATGGCGCAAGAAAATCAAGGCCTTCGCACATTCTTGGGTGGATGCTTTTTCTCTATCTTTGATGGTGTCTTCGAGACCCATAGCATCTAAGTGGATTTCAGCATCCAACACCCATGTCATATAGTTCTTGCCCGAAATTTCAAGGGCAACGAACTTTCTTTTCGTAATGTCAGACATAATCGAAAATTAAATTAGGAAGAGGGAAATACCTTAGATTTTTCGAGAATGGTTCTTGAGACGGTAGAGTCTCGTGCTGATAACGTGTTATGAAATAATATAAAAGACAAGAACAATAACTCAAGAACAAGAGCAATAGAGAGAAGAGTAGAGAGAGTTCTTCTTATTGATACTTAGAGAATGTTAGGAGTTGTTTACAATGGTAGAAGACCTCTTTATTTATAGGGAGGGGGATGATTTATCTACCAAGAATAGAACTCTAGAATCTCTTTAATTATAGACATTCACCTTAAATAGGAGATTTCATAACATAAAGCACTATATAATACGATGAAATGGAGAGTAAAAAGAGGCTTTAGAAATTGAGATAGTTGTAGTTAGTAATTTACACAAAATCGCCAATACAGTTTCCTGTCAAAATCAACGAATTAATTGCGTGTCAAACCCAATAGATAGTGGTCTGTCCATATTGTAATAAGATCATTATCTTGTTTAGTTATTTATTTTCTCCTCCAAATTCACCACCTCCCCTTAATTTAGTTATTTATCAAGAACCAAGTGCGAAGTCTACGTGTCACTTATGTTGTTGCAATGAGAAAGAATGTTGATCTATACTAATAACTCAAGGGTGTAATCTAACCGTTAATAAAAGTGGGTGTAAGCCATAAAAGATTAGAATTCATACGAAAAAATACTGTAAACTATTTCTTCTCATTCGTCTAAACTTTAAGACGTAATGATGATCGGGTACATGTACATACAAAAATAATTAGCAACTCATAATATAATTTTAGTGTGTAAAATAAGGATTGACTATATTGCTCACTCTCCAAAAATGTTATTGCATTCGTAGTAGATTTTTAAAAGAATCCACTACTTTTAAAAGACGGTGTAAGCTTGATGAGCTCAATGACTTAAATGTAAGAAAGATGTCGAAAGAAAATCTTAACCCTTAAGTGCATTACAAAGAGAAATCGAAGGAGATTTTCTGGCGAAGAGTGCAGGCACGAAATAGAAAAGACATACTCCATAAAGAAATAACCCACCGAAAAGACATACTCTAAAGGGCACCAATCTCCTCCAGCAAAGATATAGTTGCGTGAAGCAGATCGTCGTAATATTTTTAAGAGTCCGAGCAACATATAAGTGACCGACATCATCCTTATTTGTGAAAAGAAGAAAACAAAATCTTGAAGCTGACCTTTGTCCCTCTTGTCTTTCTTTGCTTTAGAGATAGTGAAAAAGTAGATAACAAACAATGAATCGTCCAAGTATTGTCGTAGAGGTATGAGTATTTCTTTATCATTAATCAGATTATTTTGAATTCGTGTTTGTTAGAGAATATTTTATTTCTTTTATTATAGATTTTTCAGCGCAAATTCAAATTTATTCGTGCTCTAAAGGGAAGGCAGGGCTGATCATGAATGATAAGATACATATTCCTGTGACTCTCCTCCATATACCCCTTACCCTCAATCCCTTTTTCTCTTTCTTTCATAAATTCACTTAAATAATTAAGTTTCATATT
The DNA here is from genome assembly GCA_034376525.1 of Nicotiana benthamiana. Classification (NCBI taxonomy): domain Eukaryota; kingdom Viridiplantae; phylum Streptophyta; class Magnoliopsida; order Solanales; family Solanaceae; genus Nicotiana; species Nicotiana benthamiana. The sequence continues at coordinate 39,590,614 of CM067336.1, forward strand.
TTTAGCTGATTCAAGAAAGTTGACTTCTTCCCAACAATCACAGGTTCATTGCTTTAATTGAAACTCTTTCTGCAGTTTCAGTTTTGTTTTTCCTAATGTGATTATCAGAAATTTAATTAGGTGTCTTGCAATTCTTTTGTTAGAAATTTGCATTAAAGAAACAATTGATGTTTATACTAGATAGTAGTTTGGTTAATATATACAAGAATTTTGTTCTTGCTTTGATGCACTAATGCTTGTATTGGATAAACTGTCTACATCACACCATTCTAGACCAAAAGGGAATATTTCTTGATCTTGATATATTTCCTCCATGTTCGGACGGTTTAAAAATCGATGCAAATCATCGTCATCCGGATGTGGCAATCCATATAATCTATTAGAAACAGCCTCTCTGCCCTTTGGGGTAGGGGTAAGGCTCGTCTACATATTACCCTCCCCAGACCCCACCTGGTGGGAACATACTGGGTAGTTGTTGTTGTTGTTGATGATTCCTGGACCAAAGAAAATAGTTTGTCCCCTAACCGAGGAAGTGTTAATAGCCGCATCCATATTTGCGTAAAACTCACGAACAAGAAATGCCACAGCATCTCCTGGATTTTGAGTAAATTGCACCCATTTCATTCGCTCGATCTGTTCAAGAATCAGTCGAATTTCTTCACCATCTCCCTCAGTAAGTGCAAGTCCTCTTTATTCAATGAAGGAACGACGTAAAATTCGTGTTTACCCTGCATTAGCTTCGGGTTGAAACAAATCTTGTTCTATCAAACCTATGGGAAGTATTTCTGCCTTCCTGCTGCCATTTTCAGAAGTTAAAACTCTGGAAGATAAGTTGCAATTTTGGAAATAGTACAAAGAATTGTGATATAGGTAAAGATGGTGTTCACCTTTCTATTTTACTTTTCTTTTTCTTTTTTACAGAGGGTGAAACTTAATTTATATGGAAATGATTTAGTACACAATACTAACTTGGAGTAGTATTCGGGCGGTTGATCTTTGGGCATAATGAGCCTCAATTTAACATCATATGTTAGCTGACACGAATAACGTTCTTTTTTGCGACATTCTTTCCTCTTTTTAGCAATGTATTTAATGTGCTCACTCTTTTCCATGTTCGGGAGGAGTTGGATATTTACCGTAAATATTTTTTTATTATATGGTAAAGATCTTTTATAATTTTTAGACTTTATTTTATGTTACTAGAAATATATAAGGAAGAATATTGTTTATTACTATATATAAATATAGTTTTACTATTTATGGTTTACGCATGCACACATTTATATATGTTAAAGCTCTTATACCTCCTTAGAACAATCAAAGACATATTCTTGAAAAGAATATGCCTCTTCACCTATCTTATTAAAGTATAGAATTAATACTTAAGTGTGTGTCACACTTAAAATATATAACTTTAAGCATATATAGTAACTTAAAAGTAAATATTATGTCTTTAGCACTAACAACCACTTCAAACATTAATAGAGAAGAAGAAAATAATTTTGAATTTAATGTTGTCAGCTCGACTTAATACTTTTTAAACAAAAAGGATTGTTGAAGACTGTTTGTCAAAGATTCTGCTGACATATGGCTTCAAACGACGACCGTTAACTTTAAATCTCCCCCCCCCCCCCCCCCAATTTATATGTTTTATTTCAATGGTACCATAGGGAGTTACTTCTGTTACAATATACGGTCCTAACCACCTTGACTTGAATTTTTCTCGGAATAGTCACAATCGACTATTGTACAAGAGAACTTGATTTCCAACTTTAGAATATTTATGCCGGTTGAAATTATCATGTCATCTTTTTATCTTTTCTTTATATATTTTGAATTTTCATATGCTTCAAATCTTAATTCCTCCAATTCATCATGATGTAATAAGCATTTTTTACTTTCATCTGGCAGATTTAGGTTTAACAATTTTGTAGTCCAATACGCTTTGTGTTCTAGTTCCACAGGTAAATGACAAGCTTTTTTAAAAATCAGTTTATAAAGAGATGTGCCTATTGAAGTTTTAAAAACGGTTATGTATGCTCATAAAGCATCTATCTAATTTTAGAGACCAATCTTTTCAAGAAGAGTCAATAGTTTTTTTCTAAATTCTTTTTTAGTTCTCTATTAAATACTTCTACTTGTCCATTTATTTGAGCATGATATGGTGTTCATGTTTTACGAGTGACTCCATATCTCAACAACAAACTAGCAAATTGTTCGTTTATAAAATAAGTTCCCTGATCATTTATGATAACTCGTGGAGTTCCAAATCTAGAAAAGATATTTTTTCTAAGAAAATCAGAAACAACACGAGCATAATTTTTTCTAGTCGCTATTGCTTCAACCTATCTTGAAACATAGTCAACAGCAAGTATTTCACATTCAAGAATAGAGTTAAGAGGCATTTCATCTCTTTTTGAAATGTAATTATTTTTCTGACATTTGTCGCAAGTGGCAACATAATTTCTTGCATATTTGAATAGAGTGGGCCAAAAAAAACCCTCTACACGTACTTTGGCAGTTGTTCTTCTCCCTCTGTAGTGACATCCAATGCTCCATCATAATAGGGTTTAGGATTATTGTTCATATCTATTTCAGCTACACATCTCCTCATCATTCTATCTACACAAATTTTATACAATTAAGGATCTTCCCAAAAATAATATCTTATTTCTTTCTTGAGCTTTTTTCTTTGTTCATAAGAAAAATCTTTTGGGATCCATCCTCCAACCAAATAATTGGCAATGCCAGAAAACCAATGTGGGTTATTTATGACTGTTGAGATTTTATAGACATTTTAAACCCGAAATTCTTCCTTGATACTTGATGTTTCAGTAGGAGGATTTTCCAAATGAGACAAATGGTCAGCTGCTTGATTTTTTGAACCTTTTCGATCTTTTATTTCACGATCAAATTCTTGCAAAAGAAGTATCTGTGAGCACGTGATTTTTACCTCAAATGAATAACCCCTACATAATTCCCAAAAAAATTAAATTTTTCCTTTAATTATTTGTTATTTTAGGAGTTATTGTAGAATTTTTTGATTATTTGTATTTTTTGTGTGCATGTTTAATTCTATTTAATTCATAAAAATACAAAATTACATTTCATTTGCATTTAGATTTAATTTTATATTTTTTGATTAATTAAGTAAATTTGTTTTACAAAAATGGAAAATTCATAAAATAACTCATTTTTGCATTTTATTTTTAGCTTCGAATTTTGTGGTTTTCTTTAAATTTAGTAATTAATTAGTTGTTGTAAATATTATTTTTAGTAATTAACCTAGTTTGGTAGTATAGTTTGGGTTAGGAATTAACTTAAATTTTTATTTTTTAATTTGAAAAAGAAAAAAGAAATTATGAAATGAAAATAAAAGGAAACAAATTGAAAGGAGTCGGATTTTTGGACCAAAACCATGAAATTCCCCCCAAAGACCAAATGTTTTTCCTTCAAATGCCGGTCAATCGGCCCAGACCCATGTTCCCCTAGCCAATCTGCCTTTCTTAATGACCTAACGACATCTGAGCTCTGATCTCCCTTAATCGAACGGTTGCGAACTAACCTTCACTTCCCATATAACTATCTGAAGGCTCACCCCCCCTCCCCGGTTTCAGTTCTCCTTCTCTCTCATTTCACCCATCAAAGACCCTTCATGGAACCCTAGCGCCGCCCTTAGATCCTCCACCCTCTCCGGCGGCGGCGCCACCTCAGATCAGTCCCAAATCTACACTAGGAAACCCCCATGGCTCCCTCACCCCCAATCTTTAACTAGTTTTCGTCGAATCTCTCCAAAATACTTCGAATCAAATTCTGAAACCTAACCTATCATCCAAACCTCCCTCCCCCACCCCCAACCCCAAAATCGAGATTTCAGTTAAATATTGGGGTCTAGTTGGATCTTATTCACGTGTTCTTGACAAGAACACACGATTAATGTCAAACTCGACTAAATTGAAGGTTTGAAGATTCGTTTCAATTCTTTACTGTCCGAGCCATCTTTAGTATTTTTCATTTTCCTTTGTTTATCTTTTCTTTATTTTTTTCATTTTTCTATCTATATCTCAGTATCTTCTGCTTCCTTCTCTTCTTCTTGATTCTTTTTTGGTTTTTTAGTTCCTCAAAATCATTTTGTATGCATGTTAGTTTTAAGTCTATTTTAATTTGCAGAATTTGGTTCTGTTTTAGATTTTTGCTTTAAGTGTGGTTTGTTTCTATTTATCTTTGGGCCCAAGACCTTATGAGTCTTTATGACTCTGTAAGTCATTAGTCGTGATTGCTGATTGAATTTGGTTTCTGAAATCAGAAGCCCAAAAGGGATTCAATCCGATTGTGGCCATCCCAGTTTTAGAGCTTTAGCTTTGGTTTAATTTGACCCATTTGGGTTCCAGGGTAAAAACAGGGGTCCTAAGGGTTAATTTAGGAATATAGGATAGGGAATCTTGTGTAACTGAATGGAGAAGCTTCTAGGAAGGTGGGATTGTGACTAACTTAGAAGGCTGATTTTTACACTAATCCGAGCCGATCCATTCAATTTCGAATTTTGAATCGGATCAGATTCAGATTGTGTATATTCTTTCGGATTTTGGATCGGATTCAGATTCGTATATTTTAATTTGATACGATCCGAAATCCGAAATTATTAGGTAATGTATAAATACGACACTTTAATTTCTGATAATCAGTACTTTCTTTACATCTTCCTCCAAGTTATAACCTTTACAATTGCTAGATTTAGCTATATTGGCATCATAGTACTCTCATAATTGCATAAGCATGAATATTTTTAATGTATTTCCTCTTTTACAAAGAAAATATACATATTAGTTTGCAATATTGAGGCATAATAATATGATCTGAAATCCGATCCGATCCAAACTTTAAAATTCGATCAGATATAATTCGGATCAGATTCAGATTGCATTTTCTAGAATCTAAAATTCGAATCCAAATGTGCTAAATACGATTTGATTTGATCCGTGCACAACCCTACCAGCCATGACATGGCGAGCGAAAGACAATACCAAATCAAAGAACATAGTTCGAGTCATATTTTCACACTCATTACACTTCATTGCCATGTAACCAGGTATTTCCTTAATTCTGAGCTTAATAGCGCCTCGTTGTTTTGGTTTTGCAAAATCAACACTCTCTTCCAATCTGTTGATCAAGGCATAACAATGCTCCCTCTATGTCCTGAAGTCTTTCATTTGTTAATCCATTTCATTTTCAACAACGGCCAACTCTTTCCTTAAGATCGCGACTTCTTTGTCATAACTTTGCTTCACCTGGCAGCTAGCCTTGTCTGTTCTTCTGCATCTTTCCCCTGCTGGATCATCCTTGCATGAGCTTTTGGCAAAGTTTTCTCAGCCTTTGTCATGTAGGTCGTATAGTCATGCACTTTTCATCTCAAGTTGCTCATGATTTTTTCATCCTCTCGCTCCTCATGGGCGTTTCAGCGGCTATCCTCATTTCCTAAAGTTGGGGTCGGAGCGCCTCGTTCTGACGGGTTAGACTTTCATTTTCACCTTCAGCCTCTTGCGCCTGTAGGTCATTCTCAAATTTGAGGTTTTTCAACTTGTCTTTTAAGGCATGAATGATTTCTTGGTATTCCTTCTCCTTTTCTCCCCAGGCCAACTGTTCTTGGATTTTATCATCAAAAACCTGAACATGAGGCCTTTTGGCGGGCCTTTCGAGCTCGGACTCTAGCTCATCATCAACATAAGACCTTTTTTCGACCATATAGCATAACCTGGGTCTACCTCACCTCTCACGTGATTGCACCTGGCTATCTTTCAAGTACCGGCAGCCATTCCAAATTTATTGGATTAAAGTCCTGGGGAGTGGAGATTTTGGATATAGCTCAATAACTTGGACACTCAAATCATCATCCTCGGGCACCACTTGTTACTTTCCTAGCTATCTTAGAACTCTTTGTGGTGCATACTGTTGGACATTTCTTAAGCCCATCAACAACAGATAGCTTTTCAAAGCCGACATATGTATCACTTCCCTTACCGGGAGCCATCCTCAGGTCCATCAATTTGACTCGCGTTTAAATATCTTAAGTGGGATATCCATGCTTCCACCCCTTCTGGAGAATTATAATCATTTACCCTTTCCTCGTAACTCTCGATGAAGTTGTTTTTTCTCGGGCCATAACTCATGAATTTGGGGTAGTGACGGAGATGCTCAATCAACCACATTTGCAACAGAATATTGCACCTTTGCAGAACTTTGCCCCAGATTTACACAACGTCAATGTCTCATAAATATATGATAGTATAATCGGAGCAAGCGTGTGATTCTCTTTGGTATTGAGGACCTGCGCAATTCTGGCAATGCGGATATCAATTGCTCACTCTTCATTTGGGAAGACCATACTCCTAGTAATGCTACTATGAAAGGAAAGCAAAGATGAATTTGCAATGTTTCCTTATTCTACTTGTTGTTTAGGCACTTTCATGTATTTTGAAACCATTTAAGTGCCCAAACCTGGAATACATGAAGTAAATGTAATAGCATTCTCTGTCTACATTCGTTTTCCTGATTTGCTTACTTATATTCAGAATATCAAAGAATCAATGCACAGAGAGAGTTACGGGGAATATAAGTATCTAGTTTCTCAAGTTCCTACCGAAACAACTATATTCAGTTATTTTCTTCTAAAGTGGGAGTAAGCTCAAAATCCGAGAAGCGAAAGACATTGTGAACGGGATCCCAGAAGGTTACTAAGGCCTCGATCAGATCATCTCTCGGTTTAACTTTCATGATATTTATAAGGGCACCCAAATGCTCTGTTACCCAATCCTGACCATCTTTCTTTAAGTCGTACCACCACATCTGAAGTTGTAGTGGAGCCTACTCTAAAACCGTTAATGGCGGGTTTCGGACAATGCTCATTTAGTACCTGTGGATGGTTAGGATTAGGTTTGGCACTAGTTCTAAAGACAAACTAATGGACTCTTTTTGCAAAATCAACCTTTCAATTTTCCAAGGAAAAACCAAAGGGAGGGTGGCTATTTATGCCATATTAGCCCAAATCAAGGATAGTTATTTTTTCCAAAATGGCTCCTTCACACAAGAGAGGCGTAGAGGCGTAAGAAGATAGTTTAATATAGTTCAAATAATATCAAACTGGTAAATGAACGGCAATTAGTACATTAGACCCACAAATATAGTATTAACAACAATCAAGAAAGCCAAGTATAGATCATATCACAAGCTCGAATTCTGAACCATAAACCAGAGATTTTGGACTTGATCCCCAGTAGAGTCGCCAGAGCTGTCACACCTCAGTTTTTCGAAGATAAGAATTTTTTCAATTAAAATAACATTATTTGAAATGTGATTATTTGTTTTAACTAGAGTCGCCACTTGAAATAATTGTTATAGTGTCCCAAGTCACCGGTTTATTTTAGAATACTTAATCAAAGAAATTTGACTCTATTTTAAAGTTTGCGAAATGAAGAAGATCAGGTAAGGAATTTTGTTAATCCCGGATAAGGTATTAGGTACTCCCAGATTTTGTTGTATTAGCACGGTCGCTTTACAATCATACTCGGCTTAATTATTGAATTGTTACGTATTTTAGAACCTATATTTGTTTTACCTTTTACCGCTTTTAGATTACTTAATTATTCGTAATTTGGAATTATCTACGAATCACGTGTGTATCAATCCATTTTATTTAGTGCGCTAAAATTATGTCACGCGTACGTGTACATAATTAATAAAACTTTATTATTATTGTTATCAAGATTGTTAGCTCAAGTCACGCGAACACGTACCTCGTTATATTGTGGGAGTCATAATTATGTCACGCGAATGTATACACAATCACAATAATAAATTAAGCACGCCTAAAGCATTCTACGCATATGCTTTGTATTTGGTTAGGGGTTGATGGAGTTTTATTTATTAGATACAGTTGGGCCAGCATGTGAATATTTATTCAATGGAATCGACTTGACACTATTTCAATTTAATGGCCCAATTTGTTTATTCACTAATGTGGACCCCAAAATTCCCTATAGCTCCCGAATCCCTCTGCCTCTCTATTCTCAACTATGAAAAGTGACTTATTCTTTAAGAATTAAATTGGATCTAAACACATGAAAAGTTTTTAAACATTAGAATTTTATTGAATAAAGGCAACACATAATGAAAAGAAAATTAGTATAGCTAACATACTTTCAACCAAAACAAACAAAACATACAAATAGGAAGGGAAAAATGTAAGAATAGTAGAACATAAAGGAGAAGAAGAACTAACTTTTCAAATTATGAAAGCTCTTCCAACTGACTTACTAGAAGAACACAATGATGAAGTTGAATCAAACATACCCGTTCACCCAAACCACGAACGAAGCATCGAAACTTTCCATCAACCTCGACTGAAAACTTTACTATTTCGATTGGGTTTGGATAGTGGTTGGACGCTGAAATTTTAGGTTTTGGCTGGTTGTTTGGAGCTGAGCTGATTTTCACGTCGGTTTGAGGTGATTGGGGTTGTCTTGAGGAGGTATTTCAACTGATTTTCTGGCAGCGTTTTTTGGGGTGTTAAAGGGTCACTTTTGGGGCTGATTTAGAGCTTAAGTTCGGGGTGTTCCGCTGGAGTTTCAAAGGTGGTTTTAGGTGAAAGAAAGGCTGAATAAACTTAAATATTATTTAAATACTAAAAGTGATTAAAAAAATTTAAATATGGTAAAAAATTAGATGTTCACGACTTGCATATAATTATATTTGTTGTATACATTTTGTATGTCGTTTCTACATCCAACATACAAAATGTATATAAATTATTTATGTTTTCTATTTTGATTTTCAATCTAAAATTCTAACCAAAATCATCTTGAATCGTCACTATGTTCTCTTAAAATTGAGATATAAACTCTAGAAAATATTCTCAATCATTCGCATCAACATTCGGTCCAAATAAATAATAGTTTCGTAAAAATTAATTTTCGAATTCAATACTTTAATTTTTTAATGGTTATCAATAGCTCGTTGTTAAAGAGGATGAAAAAAAATGTAACTGAAAACTTATAATCTTATTCAACTATCCCTGTCTTAAATAAATTGGCGATTGTTCATACTACATGTTTAAATTGGGTATTCATATCATATTATGCTAATGTATTGTTACGGAAGAAAATAATTTGGGTCAGCTATGCGGATAAACTATTGGGGAAGGAAGTAGAGGGAGAGAAAATAGGTAAAATTGGAGTCTAATGTATTAGGTTGTACATAAACAATAAATCACATATCAACTTACAATTAATTTAAAACTTCAATCTTGAGAATAAATAAATTCCAAAAGTAGTATAAATAAGTAAAAAAATCTCATTAAAATTCTGCCAATAGTTATCAGAAGTGGAAACATGCCAAATTTCCTTCACTTTTTCCGGCATCTATCTCAACTGGGTTATTAGCCTGTTTGGCCAAGTTGCAAAAATTAACTTATTTTAAAAAATGTTTTTTCTGAAAAGCTTTTTTTCAAAAGTATTTTTGGTGAGATGCAGTTTGTATTTAATTAGTTAATTTAAAAAGTAATTCTGAACAGTAATTAATATTTGACCATACTTTTAAAAATTATTTTTAAATGTAATTTTCTTAAAAATACTTTTCAAAAAGTGTTTTAGATATAAGCTATTCTTTTTGTTTCTTCAAACTGTTTCGGCTTCTCGCAAAAATTGTTTAGTCAAAAGAAGCTAGGTCGAAGATGCTATAAAGCCCATTCTAAGTTGGCACACGTGGCTCAGCCCATAAACCTATCGGCTTTCGTCCAAGACCCAACGGCGCTAAATTGCAGATCACCCACAAGTGGCGGGAAGTTTCATTTCCTAATGTAATGTGCTCAACAGTCAGCTGATTTGGTTCCTTCACCAAGCCGCCACTTATATATTCCGAACCTAGAAAACTCTCAAGTTAGACGGCGAGTTCACTTTCAGATTCAGGTGAGGAACCCTCGAATACGAGCCATGGGTAAACACTCGAGATCCAAATCCTCCTCGTCGGAGCCTCCATCGGATAGTTCGGAGGAGGAACAAGTCCAGGACCAGGTCAATGAAGAAGAAGACGAAGAGGAACTTGAGGCTGTCGCGAGGACCGCTGAGGACTCCGATGAGGAGGACAATGATGCCGCCACCGACGTGGCAGACCAAGACGATGAGGATAACGAGGTATGTTAATTGATTGTTGGTATTAGGGTTTCTTTTCTTAGGTTTTGTCTCTGCCGAATTAATGCCTGATAAATGTCTCATTCTGCCAATGAGTGGGCATGCTAGGGTTTTCGACACTGGAGTTGGTTTTTCTAGCAGCACATTCTTCAAATGATGTTTAATTTTTAGCAGCTTTCATGTATTGACAAGCTTTAAGAATATTTATTTTTTAAGTCTCCTAGTTATGCTATACTACCTTTAGGAAGAGGTTGCAGCCAATGAAATCTCCAAGCGCGAAAAGGCCAGGTTGAAAGAGATGGAAAGGATCAAGAAGAAGAAAATACAAGAAATGTTGGATTCACAGAATGCTGCCATTGATGCTGACATGGTATCTCGTTCAGAATATTTGTTATTGGACCTTTTTGTTCCGTTTTAGTTAAGGATGTGCTCAATGCTGATGTATTTGTGGCAGGATACCAAGGGAAAGGGGCGACTGAAGTATCTCTTGCAGCAAACTGAGCTATTTGCACATTTTGCCAAAAGCGAGCAGTCCACCCCTCAAAAGAAGACAAAAGGAAGGTATGAGTAACTTAGTTTGATCCTTTCTTTGTGGTTAGCTTTGCTGAATTTGCAAGCTGATCCCAGAGACGTATAGAGCTTGAATACTCTGAGCAATGCATTTTGGCTAATCAGCTAGAATTTCTTTGTTATTTGATCATTTTTGTTAAGGTGCATGGAGTTAGCGATATTGAACTGAGATTCAAGTGAGAAGAAAAAGATATTAAGTCTTTTAGGCTTAGCTATTTAATATTTATTTACAATGGAATGACATCTTCGTTGCCTATTAGTTTGAGTTTATGTGCAAGTGTTTTAGCAGCATGAAATCAACATTGCATACATAGACATAGTCATTTTGGTTTCTTCCTGAGGACTTCCATTTTGTTTGCTTGTCTGTTAAGTTGCGTCCTTTTCTTGATGTAAAACAAAGCTGATACATTGACGGGCTTCATTGACTACTTATGTAAATAAACAGGCTTGATTCCTTTTTTTACATGTTCTGCACCTTCATGGTGTTTTACTTTGAAGAAAACACTCTCCTTAATCATAGAAAGGATAAAGATAAATACTGAAGCCCGGAATGCCAAAAAAGTAAAACTTGGTTTTAGCTTTGGCTGCTACTATGTGATTTCAGATGATTATTTCTATGGACATAATTCACTCAGTATTTTTTATCTGTGTTGAATAAAGGGGGAAAGTGTATGCATTAAATGGAGGTACTTCTGTATGTGGATTCTTTATGAGCCAATTTGATGACCTTTTCTTTCTCCAGGGGTCGTCATGCATCAAAAGTAACTGAAGAGGAAGAAGATGAAGAGTATCTCAGAGATGAAGAAGACGGACTTTCCGGGAATACACGATTGGTGGCACAACCCTCCTGTAAGATACAAGGGTTTTTGGATGGGCTTTTAAGCTGGTCAAATCAGCTGTTAAGCTATTTTTAGCTTGTCTTAGTATTTGGCAAACTTAAAAAAGTGCTTAAATGCACTTGGCTTTTAATCTAAAACAAGCTAAAAGCAGCAAATTGGGTTTGCTCAACTTATCAATGTTTAGCTTAATAGCTATCTAGTTTGACCAAGTGTTTATTATTCTATCCCTTATATTATAATTCCTAAAATAATCTTCAAAACAGAAGGCCTAATTCAGACATTTCTTTTCCCTTCTTTTTTTCCTCCACCTTTTTTCCATCTCTGCGTTCTTCCATCTCTACCTTTTCATCAATCTTGAGGTTTGGTATGCAGCAAATTACATTTTTTTGTGTGTTGGATTTTGCTCGGTTTTCTTTGATTTTGTATTGTTAAAAAATTCAAATAAAAGAAAGCTCCAAAAGCTCTGACCCACTTCTGCGCCAATTCGAAAAATATGGTTCTGCACTTAATTTCTCCGAGCTTTGCTGTGTATTTTTCACTTTTGTTTTGCTCTATATGAAGGTGGCAAAGACCATGCAGCCTCGAAGTATTTTCCCTCCTAAAGCTTGAATTATTTTGTAAATTATCTATAATATTAACATCTGTTAAAGAACCAAATGAATTTAAACTATTTGAGAGTTTGTATCGTTTGGTTACCATTATGTAATGCTGGTAAGTTAACTTGAACATGAAGAAAATGCTATGTTTATTTATGAGCTCCCCTTCTTTAGTTAACAACAACAACAACTACCCAGTATACTCCCACCAGGTGGGGTCTGGGGAGGGTAATATGTAGACGAGCCTTTCCCCTACCCGAAAGGGCAGAGAGGCTGTTTCCAATCGACCCTCGGCGCATAGGATAAAAGGAAAAACAGCTGTAAAAATTAAATTAGACATAAATTAAACGTAAAAAAGGAGAAAAAGAATGTAAAGGGACAATTTATATACATGAAAATACACAAATTACACTAGTGCATAAACCATAAAAATGTATTTGAACAGTTTATAATTAAAAATATGTAGTATCAGCTCCTTCTTGTGTTAACGAATTCAAGGACATTCAGTAATTTTTAACAGAAAAAGCTGCTTATCAGCACTTTTTCATCACAACTTATTTTCAGGTTCAGCCTTCTATCCAAATCCGTAATTGCTTATTCACAAAACCAGCTGAAACACTAAAAGGTGCTTTTCAGCACATGATGTTAAAAGTAGCTTTTATTCAGCTAATCCAAACGGGCTTGTATTTTGATGGACTTGTATTTGTCATATGACATTGTTACTAAACCATGTAATATGAAGTTGTTACTAAATTGGGAGATCCATCTTGAGAAGGCCGATATCAGATACACGAATTTAGGTCTCACTTAGAAGAAGTTATTCAATATATTATCCTGCAAGGTGTATAGTTTGAGTAGCCTCGTTCAAGGCTTTTTAGTCAACTTGTTACTACAAGTAATAGTGCTTTGTTATACATGGAGTAACTGATGTGTGGCTGCAGAGAAACTGCAGTCCTCATTGCAAGTGCTACCTAGAAAGAATTCATGGTGTTTCTTATTGCATCTTATTGTATATAAGGTGGCTAAGGGTGGGGGTGGGGGTGGGGGGTGGGGGGTGAAGGTTTATCAATACCTCTGATATCCATTCTTCTGATCACCTTAGGGTTATTGAGCATCATTATGGACAAATGTTAATTTTAAGGAAAACCAAACTAGTGAGATTTCACTTGTTGAATTCTTCGTGCTTTCTTTTACATGAAGCGTGGTAGCCTGCTCAGAGCTATGGACTTGGTGTTTTTGGCAAAAAATGTCATATTAAACTGTTGAAGTTGTAAATGCATTGGATAATGCTTCTATCTAAGATAAATTTTCTTTGTTGAAGCCTTCTTTTCTTTCTTCTTTAACCATCCAAAGATCACATCCATAAGTATTTTGTCAGGTATTCAAGGGAAGATGAGGGATTATCAACTTGCTGGTTTGAACTGGCTGATACGACTGTATGAGAATGGAATAAATGGAATACTTGCTGATGAAATGGTTAGTATGGTCATGTGCAACTGAATTGAGATGCTCTATGTAATTATGACTTAAGGAGAAGCATCATTATTTAATCCCCTTATTGTTGCATAGGGTCTTGGTAAGACATTGCAAACCATCTCCTTGCTGGGCTACCTACATGAATTTAGAGGAATAACTGGTCCTCACATGGTTGTTGCTCCAAAGTCAACGCTCGGGAATTGGATGAATGAAATCAAACGTTTCTGTCCTATTTTACGTGCTGTTAAATTCCTTGGAGACCCTGATGAAAGGGTAAGCCGCAACTTATATTGGTTCTTTTGCTTTCCTCTTTTGCACATTGCATTGCTTGTTCAGAGTAGTCTCTTATATTTTATTTACAGAGATACATACGTGAGGAGTTGCTCGTTGCGGGGAAGTTTGATGTGTGTGTCACAAGCTTTGAGATGGTTATCAAAGAGAAGTCTGCTTTACGACGCTTTAGTTGGCGTTACATCATAATTGATGAGGCACATAGAATCAAGAATGAAAATTCTCTTCTTTCAAAAACAATGAGGCTCTACAACACTAATTATAGACTACTTATCACGGGGACACCACTTCAGGTGATGCTTATTTTATTATTTTCCTTGCATATAGGCTGTAATTCCTGATTTACTTGACCTTTTTATTTTGCATCATTTATTCCAATTTCCTTAAATGCAAATACTTATCTGATATTTCATGCTAATATGACGTAATGATACTTCAACCTTTCAGATTTCAAATACTGCTCCAACCAAAGAATGAATTAAACTGTTTTCCAACTAATACTGATAAATAACCTAAGTAGTATTACCTTTGCTTTTAATTTTTAGCTAGTCAAGCTTTATTTCCTATTTTTACAAATCGGTTTCCAATCGATTTGTTGTATCTTTGCTGCGATGCCGATGAGCATGTTATCTTAATAGTCCTTAGAGTGCATTTATATGTCTGCATTCCAGCCTAATTGATGTGTGAATTCTATGATATAACAGAATAATCTTCACGAACTCTGGGCGCTTCTGAACTTTCTGCTGCCTGAGATCTTTAGCTCAGCTGAGACTTTTGATGAGTGGTTCCAGATTTCTGGTGAAAATGACCAGCAGGAGGTGGTCCAGCAGCTTCATAAGGTGTGTTAATTTCTAGTGCATAGTAGTTTCTATAGTTGAGACCCAGCAGTATCATCTGATAAATGTAGGTTGAACGCCCCCCCCCCCCCTCCAACCCCCCCACTACCACACACACACACCAACCAAACCAAAAAAAAAAAAGATATGGAACAAGGTTACAGTTGAAGGGATGAAGACAGAACAATAGTTGCTCTATGACCTTGCTGCAGATGTAGTTTCTTTATTTTGAGACATCAGTGTCTCACTCGCTCATTTCTTGCTTTAACTTTGAGGGTGAAGCCTTGCAAACCTAACCCGAGTTTTCAACTTTGGCTACTGGTCAGGTCCTCCGTCCTTTCCTTCTTAGGAGGCTGAAGTCTGATGTGGAGAAAGGCCTGCCTCCCAAAAAAGAAACAATTCTTAAGGTTGGAATGTCCCAGATGCAGAAGCAATACTACAAGGCTCTGCTGCAGAAAGATCTTGAGGTTGTCAATTCTGGAGGAGAGCGCAAGCGTCTTCTCAATATAGCAATGCAGCTACGTAAATGCTGTAATCATCCATATCTTTTCCAAGGTGCTGAGCCAGGACCTCCATATACAACAGGAGAGCATCTCGTAGAAAATGCTGGTAATATTTTGATTCCTGTGGATGCATCTGGGTTGTTGGTGTGTCTATTTGCAGTTTCTGCAGCAGTTTGTTACTTAAAACTTATAATTCATGTGCTTGATGCAGGGAAAATGGTTCTTCTAGATAAATTGCTTCCTAAATTGAAAGAACGTGGCTCAAGAATCTTAATATTTTCACAGGTTTCCTCTTCTAATTTTCTTTGGTTTTGTTGTGCCTATTCGAATTTTCAACAGCTTTCTGGATGTTCAGTTTTCGGACTTAACCCTTTCTTTTGATTTTCTAATTCAGATGACAAGGCTATTGGACATCCTTGAAGACTACTTGATGTACAAAGGTCACCAATACTGTCGGATTGATGGAAATACTGGTGGTGAGGATCGTGATGCTTCTATTGAGGCTTTTAACAAACCAGGGAGTGAAAAATTTGCATTCTTATTGTCAACGAGAGCTGGTGGTCTTGGTATCAATCTTGCTACGGCAGATGTTGTTATTCTTTATGATAGTGATTGGTGAGGATCTCCTATATTGTTGGTTTTGTCAACCCAGAAAAGAGGACGGTATCTGAATGTTTTGCATTATTGGAATTGCAGGAATCCACAGGCCGATTTGCAGGCTCAGGACCGAGCCCATAGGATCGGTCAGAAGAAGGAAGTCCAAGTATTCCGCTTCTGCACTGAGGTTCGATTTCTTTCCCTAATGTGTTAATGCACTGCAAAAATGCTTCTTTGGGATTTTCTGCTGATGAGTGAGGCATGATTTTCAAATTATTAATCCAGTATACCATTGAGGAGAAGGTGATTGAAAGAGCTTACAAGAAGCTTGCACTTGATGCATTGGTCATCCAGCAGGGGCGGCTAGCTGAGCAAAAAGGTGAGGTTATCTTTGCGTACAAATTCCTTCTCTTTATAATGTTTGATATGCATATGAAATCACTGACTGGTAGTATCATGTGATGCATAATGCAGCTGTTAATAAGGATGAGCTGCTGCAAATGGTGCGATTTGGTGCTGAAATGGTTTTTAGTTCCAAAGATAGCACCATTACTGATGAGGATATAGATAGAATAATCGCTAAAGGAGAAGAGGCAAAAGCTGAACTTGATGCCAAGATGAAGAAGTTCACAGAAGATGCTATCAAGTTTAAGATGGATGACAGTATGCACTTTGCTTCCTGATAATTTCTGTTTGTCTCTTGCAATTTATTGTGCCGCTTTAGTTATAAGATTGCCAACTTTATGCAGCTGCTGATTTGTATGACTTTGGTGATGAGGAGGTAACAACACTTGTTCAGTTTTCTGGTGACTTGTTGCTTGGTTAGCTACTTTTCTGTGTGTTTCACTTGCCTTTCTGCCTTTGTTTTGTGTCAATAAAGGATAAAAACAAGGTGGATTTCAAGAAAATTATCAGCGACAATTGGGTAGAACCTTCAAAACGAGAAAGGAAGCGCAAGTATGCTTCTTATGTTACTGAAATTAACTTTTATGTACTGAAGCTTAGTTTTTCATTAGTTAAAACACGACTCTTTTTTCCTGTTAGTTACTCAGAGTCTGAATACTTCAAGCAAACCATGCGTCAAAGCGCCCCTGCAAGACCTAAAGAGCCTCGGATTCCTCGGATGCCTCAGCTGTAAGTCCGTGTTTACACATTTTTCTACTTTTCTGTACTATTATTCTCTCCTGATTCTGGTGGACCATGCATAGTAGCATTTCAGAATGAAGGTTTTGTGACAATGTCTGTGGCAACCTCATTACTTTTCTTCCTAACGACAGTTCTGGTTATCCTTGTCATTTGTAGGCACGATTTTCAGTTCTTCAATACACAGAGACTGAGTGAGTTGTATGAGAAGGAAGTGCGCTATCTTATGGTTGGTTAAGCTTTGTATTTCTCTAAATTTTCCATTGCTACCCTTCGATGTGCTTTTTTATTGGTTTATAAATTTGTTACTTATTCCAGCAAACTCACCAGAGGAATCAGGTTAAAGACACTATAGAGATGGAAGAACCTGAAGGTTTTGGGACTTTTACTTCCATTGAAAGGAACTTCATTTTTTCTTTTTTCATTTCTGTATGGGAAATTCTTCTAAATATATCTTCAAAATTGTTTCATGTATATAGATGCAGGAGAGCCTTTAACGGCTGTAGAGCAGGAAGAGAAGGAGCGACTACTGGAAGAGGTAAGTGTTTCTACTAAATCATCCTGGGGTTCTAATTACTTTTATAGTTGTCGGAGGTTGACAAATGTGATATCTAGGGATTTTCAACATGGAGCAGAAGAGACTTCAATACCTTTATCAGGGCTTGTGAGAAGTATGGTCGCAATGACTTAAAAAGTATTGCTGCTGAAATGGAAGGGAAAACGGAGGAGGAGGTTGAAAGATATGCGAAAGTTTTCAAAGAAAGATACAAAGAACTAAATGGTAAGTGTTTTTTTTTTTGGGGGGGGGGGGGGTGTGTGTGATTAAATTGTGATTAAAGAAACAGCTTGTTAATATTGTATAATGATTGGTGATACAAGTATTTGGAACATGTGACAGAACATGCAATTCTTTTGGTCTTCTATATGGTGTTTACACATTTTTTTTGTTTTTTCTTGGAAAACAGTTTTCTAAAGTAGTTTCTCGAGATCTTATTTGAAATATTGATGTGTGATTGCTTTTCTCGTAGAAAACAGAATGAAGTTTGGATTGGAATTTTGTTGAAATAGAAAGCTAAAATTGCGATGTATCATTTTATAAATCTATGACTACAAGGCTTTTTTTTAAAAAAAAAAACTAGAACTACAAGTCTGCCTCATAATTAATTCCATTTCCATTGTGAATATGGTAGCAATTCATTTGAACTACATGCATTAGACTAACAATACATTGTACAATATCAATATAAGAAACTGGAACTAACAAAAAGGTAAAAGGCAATGTTATTGCTTGAAACAATAGCATAGGATGACTGAACTAAATAAAAGTATTATGGTCATAGTAAAAAGGAGGAAAGCTAGATGAAATTTTATTTTAAAGGGTTGACAAGTTTAGGCAAAATTGGGGAAGAAAAGGGTTATTTTCTTGGTTTTGGTTCAGAGTAGGAGTGCAGGACATATTTTTTTGGTTATCTTTGTGTTTCCAAAACCCAAAAATTTATTTTGAAACCAAACAATTTTGTTTGGTTTTTGATTTTTTAAAATGTCTTTCTATCCAAACACCATGGAAAAGAAAACTTGTGCTGCATGGAGTAAGTGGGTCCCATGCAACTGTTTTGTATTGCTACAGAGGTTGTTAGACCGGGCCATGTTGTATGAGATTGAGTGTTTGCAAGTCAAGATTTTATATATCCAGAAGATGAAAGTAGCAGAAACGAAGATGTTGGGATGAATGTGCGGGCACACTAGGGTGGATAATATTAGGAATGAGGATATTCAGGAGAGGGTAGGTGTGGCTCTCATGGTTCAGGCACGTTCGGATGAGGAGCCTAGATGCTCCAGTTAGAAGGTGTGAGTGGTTGGCTATGACAGGTACGAGAAGAGGTAGAGGGCGACTTAAGAAGAAGTATTGGGGCGAGGTGGTCAGACAGGACATGATGCAGCTTCTGATTTCCGAGAACATGGCCCTTGATAGGAAGATGTGGAGGTAAAAAATTAGAGTTGTAGATTAGGGAATAGTCGAGCGTTTCTCCTAGCTGCGTCGGCTAGTCTGATAGTGTTTTGTGTACGACTGCTAGTGGTTTTTTTTTGTGTTTCACATATTTGCTGTCTTTCATATTTTGGCATTTCCATTTATTTGTTGTATTTTATGATGTTGATTCTATTTTTCTAGTATTTGTTGTTATGAATCTATTGTCTCTGAGCCGCGGGTCTCCCGAAAATAGCCTCTCTATCCCTTCGGGATAGGGTAAAGTCTGTGTACACACTCTACCCTTCGCAGACCTGACTAGAAGTATTCTACTTGGTTGTTGTATTTTCTATAGTAGGAAATTTTTATAAAGAAAGTGAACACTGTTTAGGAGAAGTAAGAGTACAGAGTAGTAATTTGGGATGTGGGCGTATCAAAAGGTTTGCAATATTTATTTTCTCCAGTTTATACTAATTTATGTCGCAAAAGTAGGAAAGAAAATTAATGATGTTCTAAATTGCTGGAATAAAGAGGGTAACAAGTTTAGCTATAAAGAGAGATGAAGAACAGTTCCAGCATGCATATAGTGGACAATATGGGAAGAGAGAAAAAAAGATGTTTTAAAAACAAGTCCAATAACATCGAGAAGATAAAGATGAAATGTTTGGCTCTTTTTTATTTTTGGCGTAAAGGAAAGTATATGGAGGATCATGAATCCATTTTTGATGTTCTAGATGCATTGTGAGATGATTAAGATTTTCTTTTAGGCACTTTCCTTGCAAATATGGGTGACTTCACTAATTTAGTGAAGTCTTTTTATTAATATATAATACGTTACATTCTTCAAAAAAAAAAGTAGGAAAGAAAATTGACTAGGAAGTTCTTGATAGTTGGGAGAAATATATTTACTTATGAGTTAATACTTGCATACATTTCATATTGAGCATATAGGTTTGGAGAACTGTAGATTAGTTTAATGGGTATGATGCTTGCAGATTATGACAGGATTATTAAGAACATTGAAAGGGGAGAGGCTAGAATTTCGCGGAGAGATGAGATTATGAAAGCAATTGGTAAGAAGCTGGATCGATACAAAAATCCATGGTTGGAATTGAAGATCCAGTATGGTCAGAACAAAGGGAAGCTGTATAACGAGGAGTGTGATCGTTTCATGGTGAGGGGACTGAAATTCAGGGGTAAACTTTTAATATTTAATCCACTATCAGGAAATTGATTATATAGGTTATTTCTATAGATATGTATGGTTCACAAACTCGGCTATGGAAATTGGGATGAGCTGAAGGCTGCATTTCGATCATCACCCTTGTTCCGGTTTGATTGGTTTGTGAAGTCTCGTACCACTCAAGAACTTGCCAGAAGATGCGATGCACTTATTCGGTTGATTGAGAGGGAGAATCAAGAATTTGATGAGAGGGAGAGGCAGGCACGCAAAGAAAAGAAGCTTGTGAAGGTTAAACTATCAGCCTCTTAACTCATTCTTGTAGGTAAATATGTCTGATACTAAAAAAGAATTTATATCAACAGAACATGACTCCATCAAAGCGCACCTTGGCAAGACAGGCAGCGGAAAGCCCTCCTACTTCGAAGAAGCGGAAGTAATTTTCAATGGATGGTTATGTCATCTCGGTAAGTATTTCTTCTTTGAACTTCTTGTTGCGCCATTTGCAAATACTTCAAAAAAGTATCATTTTTGTCTAACCATGGTTTGTTCCTCTTTGCAGGGAAGGAGGAAATGAGAGTAAAACTGAGCACTTAATTCATTTCGTGATCTAATCATCTGGTACTTAATTAAGAACGTCATCTAATGGGTGCGCTTTCTGTTTTTGTAATTAGATAGATGTGGTATTTTATGCAGAATGTCATCTGATGTTCTATCCTTTTGGTATGACAATCATCAACTCGGGGGCGTTGGGATTCCGTCCAGGACAATATCAGACCGGCGGAAGAAAGAAAGATTGCAATTTGTTAGTCCACTGCTAAATGTCAAGTCCATTAAGCTAGTCCCGTAGCTGTAATTCTACATTCCGACGGAGGCACCTTAATAATTTGTTGTTTTTAACTGGTTGATACCTGTCTAGTATGGTAGCACTTATGAAGTGACGAATCTACAAGAGTTCTGAATGATGTCCAGTAATGATATCTTTTTATTTCCATAATTGTCTATCCTCAAGTAGCAAATGATATGATTGCGTAGTGTGTGTTGGTGTGATGCCAAGAACAGCCTTCGTTCTCCCTTCTTCTCTATCTTTATTCATCATATTGTCACATACGTTTGTCTGAGAAGTTGACATCCTTTTTTCAACACAAACTACTCCTCCGCTTGAGGAAGATATCTCAGGTATTTCCCTACGAGGTCTTCACATAATAGGTTCAGATAAGCCTTCTACATCAACCAATTCTTCTATGAGAGACTTCAATAAAGCAAGATTTTTTGACTTTCGCTTGCTTGGTGACCTCTTTCCCGGTCAGAGATAGAAAAGAATCCAAAGCTTGCAAAGATGTTAGGATAGATAAATTGGAAAGCTAGGGCGGAATAGTCCCTTGAATACAAAATCAATTACCAGACGGACTATTATTTCCTGATATTTCGCGAATATGATCCGTAATTATCTTCTCTCCGCCTCCTAAAACTTAGAGTGAAATAAAATTTCTAAATGATTCTCCTTCCTTTCTCTTTCTAGCTGTGTGATGCATGTTTGCCAATGCAAACTATTGGTGCATCAATATCTTCCTTATTCCCATATACAACTTTACTTTCTCGATAATGTATATTAGGTTCACGTACATGCATCTCTACTACGATGTGTCTATTTTTATCTTTCCTCTTATTCGAGCATTTAAAGCAATTCAATGTGTGTCACATTTTAATCTCACGACCTACTGTTGGCTTAATTTTCTTATCAATAAAAAAGGACCTGTCTTCTTTGTAGTCATTATAAGTTTGTTTATTGACAATCTACTCGCTTCATTCATTTTAACCGGATAAATTGATAAATATATTTCAGTTTGGCGTAAATAGTTTTTGCCTTGACTACTGTTAAAATTCTGGGAATGTTTCTATGGATTGGTTAAGGGTGTTAAACGGGTGGGCCGGGCCGGGCTGAGTTGGGTAGGAAAAAGTTGAAACCGTTCGAGTTTCGAACCGGACCGGTTATGGGTTAGGGGTTACCGGGCTTAACGGGTTCGGGTTCAACTAGGTAAAAAATAATTCGTAAGGGTTACTGGTACAAGGGGCCGGACGGGGCCGAGTTTACTGTAGTTTTTAACTTTTTTTGTGGGTATTTTGTATCACTATTCCCAGTTGGATAAATCCAACCTCCTTCTCCAACTCATCAGATGCTCAACATTCTACCTGGAAACTCAATCTAGATTTTCCTTATCCCACCTGATTCTCTAGTCAGCTCCAATCCTCCATACATATTTCTTTAATTCCATATCTAAAAATCAAAGACGGGCCAACATTTGAAGCTTATTGATTCGGGATTTTAGTCCTTTTAAGTTTGTGTATATTCAATGAATATCTTAAGAAAAATTCAAAATTTGGATCAAAATTACTGCAATCGGACCGTATAACCTACAAACTAGCTCCACCCTTGCTAGTGATAACAATGATAATAAATAAGAAAGGGCTAAGCCCTTATACTATTGCTTATCGTATATGAAGCCGAAAATCCCTTCGTAAATGACACTTTTTTTTCCCGAATGAGATAAGAATATCATTATGATGAAACTTCTTTAGTATTAGCGGGAATATACCAAATACTCTCACGAAATTGTGTAACAAATCCAAACATGTTTTTTACAGTGTTAATTTACTTAATTGGCTAATAATAGAAAAGATTGAGATGTTAAATAAATAGTTCATAATTAGGCACCATTATCAGAATATATATATAGGGTAGAATACTTGTGAAGTATATGTCTGTAAATTGTAATGAAATGAAACGACCACATTGAACCCATACAATAGGTAATTCTCAAGCATATATGCATGTTTAACTGCTTCTTTTTTTCTTTTTAAATGAAAGATACAAGCTTTGACAAGCTTGCATTTGCAGCCATAATACCATATTAAAGTTCACATGTGAATCTCAAGAACTAATTAAATTGCACGTACAACGGATATAAATTACTAATATATGATTATCATACTAGTTTTTGGATTGTATAAGGACTTCGAAAAGGGTTTGTGGCCGTCTTACAAATAAGGACGATATTCTTAAAAAAAAATTGTTCCCCAGAAAACACATAGAGTAAAATTTATACTCACTTGGATTTAGATATGTTAAATATTGCCAAAGAAAAATAATGTCTGAAATGGATTATCTGCTTTTGCGCTAGTAGATCTATATCTGTCTATATCTATATCTATCTATATCATTTTAGAAACATGAATACAATGTTGGTGGACGAAAATAGCATAAAATAACCATATATATATATATATATATATATATATATATATATATATATATATATATATATTGATAAACAGCTTTTCTATTTATTCCATAAAAAAAAATATACATTACATTCCAGCATATGCTGACCATTTACTTATCTCTTTTTGCAAATCTAGCATGGGCTCTTCTAACCTATAGCCATACATGATTCCCCAGTAATCTAATGTTTTACACAATCAAACAGTAGCTAACTGTAGCACAAAGGATAGCAGTTTATCTTTTGCAGAGCTTCTTTCCAGTTCTGTACTGAGATCCCTTTTATGTGTATGTGAGTAGCTATTTCTTTTCCTAAGCTGCTTAGTATCAATCGACCTCCTTGGAATCTCATTTTGTTCCTTTCTCTCCATATAACATTTACCAGCATGCCAAAAATATTTGGTTACTTTAGCACATTGTCCATTTCTTCTCTAAGCGCATATACTTATCCATTCAACTTCACTCTGCCAGGTACCAATAGGTCTATTATATCCCAGCCATCGCAGTTGTCTCAACCATAATTCCTTTGTCATTGAACATTCAAAGAAAAGATGATCGAAGGTTTCTACAGCTCTCTCGCAAAAGATGCACTGTTGTGGAGCATGTATGCCAAACTTCAATAGCCTTTCCACTGTTGTCAATCTACCATGTAATACAAGCCACAGAATGAACTTGAATCTTGGATGCATGTGTGGTTGCAAGATAATGCTCTTCCATTGGACCTTTTGGTGTTGAAAGAATTGTAGCATGTATAGTTATTGATACTAAACACTTCTCCCCTCTGTAGCTGATATAATCTGCTCTCCAGGTCTCCTTGAATTCCTTATAACTCACTTATCATTTTCCCTGTCTCAATTATTTTCCCAATTACCCAGCCTGCACTCGTAGGTATATGCATTTCTTCTATAGAGTAGTTCTTTATGTAATAGATGTGCATCCATTTAATCCACAAGCTATCCTTCTTCTTTGCCACTGCCCATAGGTGTTTTGCGATAGCAGCTTTATTCCAGTATATCATGTTCATTACATTGAGTCCCCCTGCACTTTGTGGTAAGCATATTGTTTCCTAAGAGATCAGTGCTCTCCTTGACACAGTAGCTAAGCTTGTCCACAGAAATGATCTGCAGATTGCCTCTATCATCTTCATCACTTTCTTTGGCAATAAGAATATTGGTGACCAATACGATTGCACTCCAAATAAAATTGATTTGATCAACTACAGACGCCCAGCATATGACAGTAATCTTGATGTCCAACAATTAATCTTCTGAGTTATCTTCTCTACCAATGGCCAACATTGAGAAATGGATAGCTTTTCGGAACCCAGTGGCACCCCAGATATTTGAAAGGTAGGCTACCTTCGGAGAACCCCAGTTCTTGTAGAATTCCCTCTTTTTGCCACTCAGTGACACCAACTATGTATACAGAGCTCTTGTCAGCATTTGCTTGAAGACCAAAGGCTATAGAGAACTTGTGGAAAGCTTGCTTCATTAGCCTGAATAATTGTATGTCAGCCTTGTAAAACATTATCAAGTCATCTGCAAAACATCATGTACAACTCCCAATTTCTTGCACTTAGGATGGAATTTAAACTCTTTCCTCCTCATCAGTTGCATAAACTCTCTTTGCAAGTACTCCATAGCCAAGGAAAATAGACAGGGGACATTGGATCCCCTTGCCTAATCCTCCTATTGCCTTTGAAAGGTGTTGTGAGTCCACCATTTATATTGAGTGAATATGTAACTGAGGATATGCACTCCATTACCCATCTGATAAATTTATAAGGAAACCACATGTCAGTTAACAATATTTTTAGGAAACACCATTCAACTGTGTCATAAGCCTTCCTCAAGTACATTTTAAGCACACATCTTGGAGAGATACCCTTCTGTTATACCCTTTAAACAATTCATAGGTGAATAAGATGTTATCGGTAATACTTCTTCTTTCAATAAATGCTGATTGTGAACTCCCAATAAGGTCTCCAATAACAGTATTTAGCCTTGCTGCAAGGATTTTTGTGATGATCTTGTATAGTGTTGTGCAACATGCTTTGGGCCTATAGTCTTTAACTTGACTCGGATTTTGCACCTTAAGAATTAGAGTTATTGCAGTAATTCTGACTCCTTTATGTAGCCTCCTAGTTGTAAGGAATTCCCTCACAGCTTCATAGACGTCATCTCCTACAACTTGCTAATGTCTAGTAAAGAACTCAATTGGAAACCCATCCACACCTGGTGCTTTATCATGAGGCATATCTTTTATTTCCTGAATTACTTCATCTCTTGTGACTTCCCTTATCAATTTCTCTTTTTGCTTCAAGTTAAGACAGGGTCCTTGAAGTATAGTCTTTGATTTTGGGCATTGGCATGTATTGCTATTCTCCCCTAGTAGCTTCTTAACGAATTTGATAAACTCTTCCTCCACCAGAGCAGGTTCAGTCACCTTGTTACCCAATTTAGTGTAGACAGAACTTAAAGTATTTGTGTTAGTCCTCATCTTCAGCTATGCATGGGAATACTTTGAATTTGAGTCCCCACAAGCTATCTATTGTGCTCTTGACTTTTGCTGTAGAATTTGCTCCTCTATGTTACTCCATTTCATAACTTCCATCAAAGCCAATTTTTCTTGGTCAATCAACCCCTGATCCATGTATTTGTGCTTTAGTTCACTCTGAATGACTTCAAGATTTTGCCTGGCTTTATTTAGTTGGGGCCTATAAGAAGCCATATAGGTATTCAACTCCTTCTTTTAAGCATGTGCCACACCCTATGCATGTTCCCCCCCATTTACCCTTGACTCCATGCCCTTCCTACTATGCCACCAAAGTCTTCATGATCCATCAGTGAGTTGTACAATTTAAATGGTTTGGGGTGTAGATTCTTTCCCTAATCTACCTCCATGCATTGTAATAGAATAGGTGAGTAGTCTGACACCTCTGCATTTAAGAAATCAGCTTCAACGTGGCAATATGCCACGACCCAATTCCCAAATTCGGTCGTGATGGCGCCTCTTGTGAAGACAAGGCCAGCCAGACTGTTTCAGAACACCACTTAAAGTAGTTAGTCAGTTATATAACAGTTCGAATATAAATTATTGATATTAATCAATATAAATACAACCCAATACAGCCCGACCGGGGTATCACAAGTCACGAGCATCTAAGAGGGTCTTTATTAAAATTTTAAAGTCTATAATATATAGAGTAAACTCTGGGAATCAAGAAGAAGAAGAATCTCAGTGCCGCGAGCGCCGGCGGTCACCTTGCTTAGCTACGATAACAATAGCTTCAATCCGCTACTAACGCGCTACCGGGTGAATAGTACCTGCAACTGCATGCGAGGTGCAGGGAGTAAAGTGAGTACTTCCAACTCAGTGGTAATAAGAGAGAATAATATCTGAGCGATAAGAAAACACGTATGGGCACATCAAACTGCTATAAAAGACAGAACAACCCTTTGAGAAAAAACAGAATATTTTTTCTTTGAAAAACCTTTCAGAAAATCTCAAGATCAGTTCAAAAATCTCTTTTTCAAATACCGCTTTTATTTTCAACAGCCCAGCATATGAATAGTATATCAGCTAGAACAAGTCAGCTCATAAGTCTGCCCATTGGCACAACACTCCTTAACATATAACACCAGGGTATCTGGTCAACAAGGCAAGTAACAGTATGTATGCCAATGATATATGAGTGCAAAATGTCGTGCCACGTAGTACAAACAGGAGTGAATGCATGAATGCAATGCAATGCACATGACCGCTACGGTGTGTAGCCCGATCCATGGGTACCCTGTGCTCACTGGGGTGTGTACAGACTCTGGAGGGGCTCCTACAGCCCAAGCGCTACTGCGGCGTGCAGTCCGATCCATATAATATACTACTGCGGCGTCCAGTCCAATCCATATAGTATACTACTGCGACGTTCAATCCGATCCATGTAATATACTACTGCGGCGTGCAGTCCGATCCAATATACTACTACGGTGTGAAATACGATCAATGAAATATGCTATTGCAGCGTGTAGTCCAATTCATGCATGTATATGCATGTGCTTACATAACACTCGAGGCCTGAAAGCCTCTTTTCATCACTCTTCATGCTATCACATATGGCCTTCAGCCTCAATCAGTCCAAAATAGTCAAAAGCTCTTCGGGCATCCGTAAAACAATAATACTCAGCTCAAACAATAGTTCAAATATTAGTTAAAACTCCAATTTTGAGAAAAATATAGCTGAGTTCATGAAAAAGTGCACATCACATGGATTGAGTTCAAATAATATTTCAAATAGTGATGATAGTTCATAAAGAGTTCAAATAATAGGCAATAAGCCCCAAGTATGGCAGTGAGCCCAAGTCATAGTGATAACAACAAATCATTTACAGTTTCACGGTAAAAACCAACAACCGAGACGGACCCAGTCATAATCCCCAACAGTTCTCTACCCCACGCTCAGGTCCAACGTGCAAGTCACCACAATACAACATTAGGATGTGCAAATCCGTGGTTTCAAACCCTCAAGATATCATTCCCGAATATTACTCACCTCGAACCGGTGAAATTCCTCGCTCGCGACGCCTTTACCCCTCAAATTTGCCTCCACGCGTGTTAAATCTAACAAAAATCAGTACAAATATATCATAATATTCTAATGGGACAACACCCAATCGAAAACAATCGAAATATAACAAAAATCTCGAAACTAGCAAAACCCGAGCCTCGGGACCGCTTCTCGAAAAAATACGAAACTTACATTTCCAGTATCCTCGTCTCACCACGAGTTCATGCATACCAAGAACTCCCAAATCCGAGCTCAAATGACCTATCAAATCTCAATTTGAAATATCAAAAACTCAAACCCTAGTTTCTTCAATTTTATGCCCAAATTCAAAGAAGTAATGGATGATTCTTCGATTAAATGACATATCTAGGCTACGAGACTTACCTCCGATCACTTCCCGTCGATCTTCAAAATATACCAACAAGCTCTCAAGGTGGTGCAAAAATGGTGGAAAAATGAACCCAAGTCGTGGATGAAATGTTATAAAAACAGGTCTTACTGCCCAGTTATTACTCTATGAGATCGCATCCAAGACTCTGCGATTGCATAGCACAAATTCCCCAGGGCCCAAAAATCCTCTTACACGATCGCATGATACCCTCTGCGATCACAGAGCTTCAGCCCCTCCTACTACACGATCGCATACAACACTACGCGACCGCATTGAACCATCTCCCAAACCTATGCAATCGCAAGACCCCTTACGCGATCGTATAACACAAAATCAGGCCCCCTCCCAGCCTTCTATGCGATCGCAATGCCACCTATGCGATTGCATAGAGGTAACCTTCTGCAACATTTTCTATTGAAATCTTCAACTTCAAAAGTCCAAACACTCTCTGATTAACCACTCGAAACCACCTCAGGCCCTCAGGACCTCAACCAAAAGCACCAACGTACCCCAAAAAATCATACGAACTTGTTTCAATCATAAAAACGCGCCCAAAAACACAAAAATCATCAATTCGTGACGGATTCAAGCCTAAGTTTAACTAAAACTTCCGAAACTCATATTCGATCAAAAACCCAACCAAACAACGTTCAAATGACCTAAAAATGTGTAGACACATCCAAAATCACCAAACGAAACTACTGTAACTCTCGGAATTCCATTCCGTCCCCCGGATCAAAATCTCACCTATCAACAGGAATTTGCTAAAATTCAAACTTAGCCAATTCAAGCGTAGTTCTACGCCGGGCGTCCAAATTCAATTCCTATTTTACTCCCATGTCATAAATCACCACCCAAAACTAGCTGAATTGTCGGAAATCTATTCTGAGCCTAATAACTCATAAGTCAATGTCTGGTTGACTTTTCCAATCTAGCCTTCTCTTAAAGAGACTAATTGTCTCAATTCCAACCAAACTCTATCTGAATCACTTCAAACTCTACAAACACATATAATGAAATATATAGAAGAATAAAACAGGGAAAACGGGGAGGTAATTAATGTGACGGCGGGTCGGTTCGTCACATCCTCCCCAACTTAAACAAATGCTCGTCCTCGAGCGTACACAGAGTTGTTCTAGAAGCCAACCAATAGCTGAATAATCTTATCAAGCATATACCCGGGGTGATCCCACGTGACCCTATCTCTTCCAGGTCCGACAACACGACATAGATGAAATTTCACAGTCCATCTAACCATAAACCATAGGACTGCGTTGCATTTTCCGGAGTTATACACAGGATCCAAACCTCACGTCTATATTCAGAATAAACCCGGACCAACTATAATAATCCATACCTGCAACCTCTGCTGCAATCATATGATATCCCACATAACTCAAACACATGTAGCGATAACTTACATTCACAACAGTTACCCACAACAACCAATATCGATAGAAATGTTTCATTTCAATACCTTCATATACTGCCAATAGCAACTGAAACACGAGATATAATGAACCCATCTCTCAGGTCAACCATTCATGAATCCATTTCCCTCTTGACTGATACTACAACAGGTTTCCGAGCCAAACCTCGATATTACCTTTCTAACAAGCTAAAATCAAATTGGTTCGTGCTCATTAATGACTCCAATGATCACTTCGACTCTAACCACCCCTCTGGTGATATGACACCTCGACGCAGGCCTAAGCCACAATTTGCGTAATACACGCAACAATGAGAAGTTGTATGAACATACTCAAATTATGACAATAACCCAACAAAAAAGTTGTACCTTAAGCTCAACAACACCATTACAACACAAAACTGAGATCCCGTCTCACATCATAGAAATAGAGTACCTGAATTCTCCTCGAAAGGTCATAACTTCACGTGGCCTTGCCACAATGCGCGATTCTATCCAAACACTATTACCCATGAAGCACCTCAAGTCACCATGCTCAACACGATCAGCCATGCACAGATTGAGGTCTGAAACCACGCAATCCATCACACCCACGGTGAAGCAATTAATATACACTATTCAATCCTGAAAGGACGCAACTGATGCGCTATTCGCCGAGCAACCCCCAATACGGATTTTCCTCAAAATCCAGGAAGCAAGGTATACAAAGTAACATATAAAAATTATTCTCCACATCACACTGTTACGGCGTGCAACCCGACCCAGATAACATACCCGTGGTGGTGTGCCACCAGATCCACACAAATATCTCACATAGGAGATGCACATCGATCCAAATTTGCTCATTACAATTAACACATATAGTCTCATGCTCGGCCACAAGAAACGCATCCGAAACCTCAATATCAATGGTAGATACCTCTTCACTGACATCCACCACGAAGGCCCAATGAATAAAGCAATGTGTGCCAGCCGTCCGCTGGACTCAGGAATACAAGATACCCTGCTAGAACATAATCCGATGCACCTTGCCACGCAGCCTGTGGCATTTTTCTGACATAGCCCATAACATATTAGTCTAGAAATTCTAACACTGGAACAATCAATCTGCCATCTAATATCATAACCCAAATTTAACATGCCACGCAAGGAAAGATCCACTCGGACCTCCAATTTCCAATAACCACTAGACGATGTCGATACACACGATCTATAACTACTGCATAGTCGGATCACTAGAACTTCTAGTCTCCAGCACATATAACACATGAATCCCTATGCCTGATCCCACAGTATAATGTACGAATACATAACCCACATCAAGTATCCATTCATACCACGAAAGATATTTAAAAACTTCCCTGCGCCATCAACAACTCAATTATCAACGGTCGATCCAATAGGAGAACACCGCAATACCACCAAATATTATCAGTTTTTCATTACCTTGCCCCCGCTAAATCACTAGCATAGTAATACCATCTTCCTTAATCATCTGGAGATCGATTCGTAAATCACCTGCAATTGCCCGTGCTGCTCAAGAATTTAATGACTTCCCATTATATTATGAACTGAACCAAAACCTTGAACACACAAATCTCAATTCTCCATACCATAACACATAGACCATACCACACTAGGATAACATGAGGACTTCCATCTCTCTCCTGCACCGCAAACATCGACACACTCAACTAGCCAAGAACTTTCATGATCCCGTATAGGAGCAAAATTATTACACACTCCATGCTTCCTTTACCCATAGGAATATACTCATTTTTAAACCACGGAAAACACATCAAGAACTCTTTCTCCCAATTCCATTGCACAAGCTAACTGCCAGGACTGAATCCTTCTACCCAAACCAAGTTAAGCAAAAAGCCGGCACTTAAAAGCTTTGCTGCACAATACATGTAAGGATCATTACCTCAAACACATAAAATAATTAATCATATACTTACCATACCGATTGGGTTCATTATCAAGCTATTCCATTTATCCAATTTCTTTCCCGATTCATCTTTGATTTGATATTCTCCCTTGCTGTAGCACCACAATACCTCGACCCAAGTTACCACACGAGGCTCGCACATAAAACCACAGTGTCTAAGATCCATAGGCCACTGAATACCCTCTCAAACATTTCCCAGAAGTACCACATTCCAGAATGCTTTATTTTGAAGAACTTCCTGCGATCTTGAATTCGTTTACCATTACCATCCAAATGCGGATACGTAGAATTCCATGATTAACAAAAAGTTCCACAATCATTGATCTTTTCTCATGGAAACACAGTCTCTAGCCACGTACACAAACTTAAGACACCTGATTGTTACATGCAAAATCTTGAACACAGTAAAACCATTCTCGAGGGTCGTTCCCTCTTATTCAGCTGTAGTTCACCTGTCCTGAATGAACGGAACCACTCGTGTCCTGAATTCATTTACCATTACCATCCAAATGCGGATACGTAGAATCCCATGATTAACACAAAGTTCCACAAGTATTGATCTTTTTTAATGGAAACACGGTCTCTAGCCACGAACACAAACTTAAGACACATGATTGTTACATGCAAAATCTTAAACACAGAAAAACCGTTCTTGAGAGTCGTTCCCTCTTATTCAGCTGTGGTTCACCTGTCCTGAACGAACGGAACCACTCGTGCCTCATTAGTACCCTGACACCGCATAACATGATTTCATACAGATACAAAAAACCATCTTTCTTCTCTATACACTGAGCATTCTTTATCATCAACAGCTCAAAACATCCCAGTATTTTCTCACACCTACGAAGCACCATATAACCTTGTAAAAATTTTCCTTCACCCATGCCATCCTCGGATCAATTTATACAATCAGAACTGATCCATCATCAGCCCTCGAAACAGAACCAACATTGCACATAGCCATGCAATTAGCTGACCAGCGGCAACCTCCCCAACTTGGCTCGAAGCCATATATCAAGGCACTCTTAGCAATTCATAGCACTTTTACTTCAATGATGACACAATGTTACAGTGAGATTAAACTCAAGTCATTTACAAGTTTGTGAATACACATATCATCTAGCACTGACATTCTCTGCAAACCTCGCATTCATTTCCACCTCAACTGAGTCCGTTTTCTTAAACGTCCCCAAATTCTCAAATTTCAATACATACCCTTTAATTACACATGAGACCTTCTAGCATAGACATAAGGATCATACCCCTCAAAAACACTCCGCATGAGATGACCCACCTGCTTCGCCTCATTTCAGTATTTCAACATGCCTTCCACCATCATATACGTTACACAATCAATTAGGCTTTCCGAGTCTGAGCTCATACCGTCACATGAAATATACACTTTCCAACTAAGAGATATGAAAAATATTCTGCACGCGCCCATAACTTGGGGCTACACATCATACCGTAATAAAAAACAAACATTTTACAACTCATCTATTATCCATCAGACTTCTTCGTCATTATCAAAATCACAAGATACACCTCGCAGTACCAACATACTCACCACATAGCTATCCTTCCGCCATTTCCACAACTAGGGACCATACTGAACGTATAAGTTCATAACACCAGCTCACAAAAATCAGCACCTTGGTGCTCAAGCCATAGGCAAAGATCCGACCTCAAGTCCTCCTGACTGGCCCAACATGAATTCACGGAGATTACATATCGCCCCTCGATCGGGGAATCACAAGCCATCCAGGCACATATACTACTGAGTGCTCGTCTGCGCACACAGATGTGCGGAAGGAATTTCAAGAATTATATCTCAAGCTGAATCAAGTACGTACAATAAGAATTCCAAGAAAGTGAAGTTTTCCTAAAGGTTCTACAGCCTCTCGAGGATAAATACAGATGTCTCCGTACCGATCCGCGAGACTCTAATAAACCTGCTCATGGCTCATGAGACCTGGTAACCTTGCACTAATACCAACTTGTCAAGACCCAATTCCCAAATCCGATCATGATGGCGCCACTCGTGAAGACAAAGCCAGCTAGACCATTTCAGAACACCACTTAAAGCAGTTAGTCAGTTATATAACAGTTCGAATATGAATTAATAATATTGATCAATATAAATGCAACCCAATACAGCCCGACCGGAGTGTCACAAGTCACGAGCATCTAGAAGGGTATTTATTAAAATTTTAAAGTCTATAATACATATAGTAAACTCTGGGAATCAAGAAGAAGAAGAATCTCAGTGCCGCGAGCGCCGGCTGTCACCTTGCTTATCTACGATATCAATACCTTCAATCCGCTACTAACCCGCTATCAGGTGGACAGTACTTGCAACTGAACCCGAGGTGCAGGGAGTAAAGTGAGTACTTCCAACTCAGTGGTAATAAGAGAGAATAATATCTGAGCGATAAGAAAACACGTATGGGCACACCAAACTGCTATAAAAGACAGAACAATCCTTTGAGAAAAATCGGAATACTATGAAAATCCTTTTAGAAAATCTCAAGATCAGTTCAAAAATCTCTTTTACAAAGTCTCTTTTTCAAATATTTCTTTTATTTTCAACAGCCCAGCATATGAATACTATATCAGCTAGAACAAGTCAGCTCATAAGTCTGCCCCTTGGGCACATCGCTCCTTAACATATAATGCCAGGGTATCTGGTCAACAAGGTATGTAACAGTATGTATGCCAATGATATATGAGTGCAAAATGCCATGCCACGTAGTACAAACAGGAGTGAATGCATGAAAGCAATGTAATGCACATGACCGCTACGGCGCGTAGCCCGATCCATGGGTACCATGTGCTCACTGGGGTGTGTACAGACTCTGGAGGGGCTCCTACAGCCCAAGCGCAATAATATTGCGGCGTGCAGTCCGATCCATATAAAATACTACTGCAGCGTGCAGTCCAATCTATATAATATACTACTACAGCGTGCAATCCGATCTATGCAATATGCTACTGCGGTGTGCAGTCCGATCCATGTAATATGCTACTGCGGCGTGCAGTCCGATCAATGCAATATGCTATTGCGGCGTGCAGTCCAATCCATGCATGTATATGCATGTGCACACATAACACTCGAGGCCTGAAATCCTCCTCACATCACTCTTCATGTCCTCACATATGGCCCTCACCCTTAATCAATCCAAAATAGTCAAAAGCCTCTCGGGAATCTATAAAACAATAATTCTCAACTCAAACAATAGTTCAAATATCAGTTAAAACTCCAATTTTGATAAAAATATAGTTGAGTTCATGAAACAGTGCAAATCACATAGACTGAGGT
Source organism: Nicotiana benthamiana (assembly GCA_034376525.1). Taxonomy (NCBI): domain Eukaryota; kingdom Viridiplantae; phylum Streptophyta; class Magnoliopsida; order Solanales; family Solanaceae; genus Nicotiana; species Nicotiana benthamiana. Next base: position 39,625,726 of record CM067336.1, read on the forward strand.
CAAATAATATTTCAAACAGTGAGGAAAACAATGATGATAGTTCATAAAGTGTTCAAATAATCGGCAATAAGCCCCAAGTACGGCAATGAGCCCAAGTCATTGTGATAACAACAAATCATTTATAATTTCGCGGTAAAAACCAACAACCGAAACGGACCCAGTCATAATCCCCAACGGTGCTCTACCCCATGCTCAGGTCCAGCGTGCAAGTCACCACAATACAACATTAGGATGTGCAAATCCAGGGTTTCAAACCCTCAAGATATCATTCCCGAATATTACTCACCTCGAACAGGTGAAATTCCTCGCTTGCGACGCCTTTACCCCTCAAATTTTCCTCCACATGCGTCAAATCTAACAAAAATCAGTACAAATATATCATAATATGCTAATGGGACAACATCCAATCGAAAACAACCGAAATATAAAGAAAATCTCGAAACTAGCAAAACCGGAGCCCCGAGACCATTTCTCAAAAAATTACGAAACTTACATCTCCGGGATTCTCGTCTCGCCACGATTTCATGCATACCAGGAACTCCCAAATCCGAGCTAAAATGAACTATCAAATCCCAATTTGAAATATCAAAAATTCAAGCCCTAGTTTCTTCAATTTTATGCCCAAATTCAAAATGGATGATTCTTCGATTAAATGACGTATCTGGGACACGAGACTTACATCCAATCACTTCCCGTCAAAACCCTCTTCAAAATATACCAATAAGCTCTCAAGGTGGTGCAAAAATGGTGGAAAAATGAACCCAAGTCTCGGATGAAATGTTATAAAAACAGGTCTGACTACCCAGTTATTACTCTATCTGATCGCATCCAAGACCGTGCGATCGCATAACACAAATTCCCCAGGGCCCAAAAATCCTCTTACACAATCGCATGATACCCTCTGTGATCACAGAGCTTCAGCCCCTCCTACTACACGATCGCATACAACACTACGCGACCGCATTGAACCATCTCCCAAACCTATGCGATCGCAAGACCCCTTACGCGATCGTATAGCACAAATCAGGCCCCCCAGCCTTCTATGCGATCGCAATGCCACTATGCAATTGCATTGAGATAACCTTCTGCAACATTTTCTATGTAAATCTGCAACTTCAAAAAGCCAAACACTCTCCGATTAACCACTCGAAACCACCCCGAGGCCCTCGGGACCTCAACTAAAAGCACCAACGTACCCCAAAACATCATATGAACTTGTTCCAATCATAAAAACGCGCCTAACAACAAAAAATTATTAATTCACGTCGGATTCAAGCCTAAGTTTAACTAAAACTTTTGAAACTCATATTTGATAAAAAAACCAAACCAAACGACGTTCAAATGACCTATAAATTTGGAGACACATCCAAAATTACCTAACAAAGCTACTGCAACTCTCGGAATTCCATTCCGACCCCCAGATCAAAATTTCACCTATCAACTGGAATTCGCCAAAATTCAAACTTAGCCAATTCAAGCCTAGTTCTATACTGCGCCTCCAAATTCAATTTCGATTTCACTCCCAAGTCATAAATTACCACCCAAAGCTAGCCGAACCGTCGGAAATCAATTCTGAGCCCTATAACTCATAAGCTAGCGTCCGGTTGACTTTTCTAATCTAGCATTCTCTTAAAGATACTAATTGTCTTAATTCCAACAAAACTCTATCTGAATCACTTCAAACTCTACAAACACATATAATGAAATATATAGAAGCATAAAATAGAGAAAATGGGGCGGTAACTCATGTGACGGCGGGCGGGTCGTTACATTATACTTATACGTCCATTCAACATTTCCTTGTACCCAATAATTTTTACTATATACCCTCTTTTCTGGTTGTTGTTTGTTACACCAAGTATAGAACCATCCCAAACTCTTCAATTATGTGAGTTGCAAGGTAATAATAGCATCCTAGGATCCTTTCTCATTTGTGTAACTGGAGACCTTATCCTATCATCTTGTGAAGTATATTCTTGAAATCTCCACTAAGTAACCAACTCTCCTCAATATTTGCTACTAAATTCACAAGTTTATCCCATAGTTGCTGCCTTTTGTTAACCTCATTACTTGCATATACCACAGTTATCAAGGTCTTAAATGTAGAATTTCTCTCTTGAATTTCACAACGTATAAATTGTTCATACAACAAAAGAATCTGCACCTCAATACTTTGTCTGCACAATAACCATATCCTTCCATTTGGGTGTTCCTTATAGTTACAATAGGATTCCCAACCACTACCTATTTTGTTCATTATCCTCTTAGCCTTAAATTCTTTTAGCCTTCAGTTCTTTAACTATTTTATTCATTATCTTGTTTCTTTAACTCCACCATATGCTTCCGCAGAAAGATTTTAAGCTCTTTCTGCTTATGGGCCTTGTTCAGACCCCTTATATTCCGGGTGCAAAAAATCATGTTTGGGTGAAATTGGAAGGGCCAGCGTCCCCTAGATATTCTTCTATCTGCAACACTGAAAACATGTTTGTAGAATGTACCCTATCATCTGCATATTTCTGGACTCCTTTCCCCTTCACTTTCCCATTATTAGCACATTTCTCCACCATTATTTTCTATTTGCTGCCTTTCCCCTTCAGTTCTAGTATGTTGTATCCCATTATCCTTCTTTTTTTCCTTTGGCAACCATTTCATGGTCGCTCTATGTTGTTGATTCTTCTTCTATATTTCCTTTGGTTGAACCTTTTCCTCCACTGCCTTTCCTTCCTTTACTTGAACCAGCATTCGTTTAAACTATGCCCAAATCTTACGCAATCACAACAGAACTTTGGCTTCCATTCATATTCTATTTGCTGAATTGTTACCCTCTTTTAGTTTGCATATCAATGCTATCTGGCAGTGGTTGAAAAATGTCAGTTTCCACCAACACTCTTGCATAGGACACCTTTTCCATTTCAGCAGTTATCTTATCAATGTACAAAGGTTTACCAACAACACTCGCTAGTTTGCTAAGTGCTTCTGCAGACCAATACCCCAAGGGCAGACCTGGAAATGTGATCCACAGGGGAACCATACTCACACTACCTGGATCAAACTTGAAGTCCATCCTCCATTGTTGTCACACAAAAGTTTTTTTATGATATGTATAAGGTCCGTCTTGGAGAACTAGGTCCCTATCCTCAGCATTCTCGAACCTGAACAAATAGTAACCATCCTCATGATACAGAATTTGAGGTTTCTTGACAAATTCCATACATTCGAGATGTAGCTATCCATTGCTTTGTCATAGGGGTTATCACCAAGTACAAACCCAATCAGGGTTGTGCTCCAATATAGCTCTTGTTCCTTCGTATCTTCATCTTCAATTTGCACAACAAACGTACCATCCCTCATAGCAGGGGGTACATAGCATAAGGTTTTTCCATTATGAGAACTTCGATTCTTCTGCATGGCTACCTTTGGCCTTTCAATTTCCACGGGAGCTGACATATCTTGCCTGATCTGCGCTGAATTTCCCATTGCTGAAAATTGTAGTTTTTGGTGAACGTGTGAAGCTTCCATGATTTCCTTCGGCAAAGCTTGCTCTTCATTTTATTCAATTTCTTCCCTAATTGGTTGAAATTTCTGTGGCAAAAAGCTGCCAAAAGTTACTGGTAGTAATCTCTGTTGAATACCTGTATTCGGCGTCACTGTCGTACCATCAATTTCCCCTTCCTTTGCTGGTTTGTGAAAAACTGTAAGAGCACTTCCAATCCATGTTAACCAACGATTAGGTTGATTGTGAGCAGATGTTTCCTCCATTTCCTCACCATCCTTAGCTCCCGACGGCGTTGGAAGCTTCTTCCGATGTCTAGTCATGGCTGAAGCTAGGGCAAAACAATATAATTTTAATATGCTTTTTTTGATACCTACAAGGATTCAGAGACAAAAAAATCGAAATTAAATGTAGCAGGAGAGGTCTTCTGGAGTGGTAATTATTCCTCTTTTAAACAACTAAAAGTAAATATTAAGAAATAAAAAAATAAGGATGTACTCAACGCGACATATATATGCTTAATGAGTATAACTCTAATTCAAAAGTTTAAGTACAAAAGAAAAATATGTCCCTTTTATTTTTTATATTTTTCCTTTTTGATTAGTATCTTGGTTTGAAAATCTTAAATTGCAACTGGAAAAGTCACTATTACGTTTATTATTTTAGTAAATCAGTGTAGCATCTGAAAAAAAGGAAAAAGGACTTTTCAAAAAGGAAACAATTTTTCTTTTAATAATAAAAACTAAATTAAATGAATGAAACAAGTATCCATTAGTAAGGATAAAATTCTGCAATTAATAAATTCTTCAAAAATATAAAAGAAAATAACTTTTCAAGAAGTATTCTCTAACTTAAGAAGAAATAAGTTATTCTACCAATAAAGTAAAAATCTATAGGTATTCCTAATTTTCTAGAGAAAGTAATTATTCTATTAGTAAGAACTAAAAACATTCCAATATTTTGGCCAAGATAAGGACGTGAGGTTTAAAGATAGATCACCGAATTCTCTGACCTATATATTCAATAAATAAAAATTTGTTATAAATAGAGAGATTTTACACTTCTATTTAAGGTGAATGTCTTTAATTAGAGAGATTATAGAGTCCTATTATTGGTAGCTAGATCATCCCACTCCCTATAAATAAAGGGGTCTTCTACCATTGTAATACATCCCTAACAATCTCTAAGTATCAATAAGAATACTTCTCTCTCTCTATTCTCTCTATTGCTCTTGTTCTTGCATTATTGTTCTTGTCTTTATATTATTTTATAACACGTTATCAGCACGAGACTCTACCGTCTCAAGAACCATTCTCGAAAAATCTAAGGTATTTCCCTCTTCCTAATTTAATTTTCGATTATGTCTGACATTACGAAAAGAAAGTTCGTTGCCCTTGAAATTTCGGGCAAGAACTATATGACATGGGTGTTGGATGCTGAAATCCACATAGATGCTATGGGTCTCGGAGACACCATCAAAGATAGAGAAAAAGCATCCACCAAAGACTGTGCGAAGGCCTTGATTTTCTTGCGCCATCACCTTGATGAAGGTTTGAAGATTGAATATCTCACCGTCAAGGATCCACTCATCTTGTGGAACGGCTTAAAGGAGAGATATGACAACCTGAAGTTGGTCACTCTGCCACAAGCACGATATGATTGGGCTCATCTGAGGCTCCAGGACTTTAAGCCCGTTTCTGAATATAATTCTGCAATGTTCAGAATTACTTCTAAATTGAAGCTATGCGGGGATAAAATCTCCGATTATGATATGCTTGAGAAAACGTTTACAACGTTTCATGCCTCCAATATGGTACTGCAACAACAGTACAGAGAGAAAGGCTTTACAAAGTACTCTGAACTGATTTCTCTTCTACTAGTGGCTGAGCGAAATAATGACCTGCTCATGAGAAATCACGAAAATCGACCCACTGGGTCTACACCACTGCCTGAAGCAGATAAGGTGCACTCTCATTATGCCAAACATGAAAAGGGCCATGGTCATGGTCGTAAACGGGGTCATAGCCAGGGACGTAGACAAGGAAGAAATTCCAATAAAGTCCGTCAACCCCCAAGGAGAGATAACCGCTGAAAGCAGAAACGGGATCATGAAGATCCTAAGGCAAATGGTTCAGAAACTATATGTTATCGTTGCGGTGGGAAAGGGCACTGGTCAAAGACTTGCCGTATACCAAGACACTTGGTTGACCTTTATCAAGCATCTCGAAAGAGTAAAGGCCCCGAAACAAATTTTGTCTATGACAACAACTTGGACATCACCCACCTGGATGTGGCAGACTTCTTTGAGCAACCCGAGGGGAAAATAGACCACCTAATCGGTGATGGGTCCGTGATGAAAGAAGATGGAGTTATTTGATTTTGTTCTATTTATTTGTATTAGTTAGTGAATAAACTAATAGTCATTAGTATTAGCTCGTATTAGTTAGTTCATGATGCAATGTTAGCAGTAGTTCTTTAGAATGTCTTCAATATGCTCAAATATCAATAATATTTTTATTTTCCAGTAGGGGTAATCGACTAGCCTGAAAAACTAGTCGATTATCTAATATTTTCGCATTAAAGCTGAAAAACAATTGATCGACAATCGATTGTCTATGTCTAACAATCGATTGTCGTTAGACAGTGTAATCTGGAATTTTTCAAAAATCATCCACAATCGATTGTCTATGTCTAACAATCGATTGTCGTTAGACAGTGTAATCTGGAATTTTTCAAAAATAGTCAACAATCGATTATCTATGTTTAACAATCGATTGTCTTAAAACAGTGTGATCTGGAATTTTTCAAAATAGTCAACAATCGATTGTCTATGTTTAACAATCGATTGTCTTAAAACAGTGTGATCTGGAATTTTTCAAAATAGTCAACAATCGATTGTCTAACTTAACAATCGATTGTCTTAAAGACAGTGTGCTCTGAAATTTTTCAAAATAGCCAACAATCGATTGTCTATATTTAACAATCGACTGTCTTAAGACAGTGTGCTCTGGAATTTTTCGAAATAAGCCGACAATCGATTGTCTACGTTTAACAATCGATTGTCTTAAGACAGTGTGATCTGAAGTTTTTCAAAATAGCAAATAATCGATTGTGTGTGTTTAACAATCGATTGTCAATGTTCAACAATCTATTGTTTGTGTTTAACAATCGATTGTTTGAAGAAAATGCTTAAACTGAAATTTTCAAACTGCAAAGTAATCAATTATGGATAACATATCTGATTTTGTTAGTCAACTGTTAGCACCAGATTTTGAAAATATTATGTGACACAAACGAATTGAACTTGTTTATTCTTATGTTCGTGTATCTCTTTTGTATGTCAAACTATGGGATAGCAAATATGGATATCTCACAAAGCGAACTTGGATCAACGTCCAACTGTAAAAGTATTTGCCTAGTTGATTCATGTACTACACATATAATACTCAAAGAAAAGAAATATTTCTCTCAACTAAATATGTGTAAGGCAAACGTTACTACAATCTCTGGAAGTAGTAAATTGATTGAAGGCTCCGGAAGAGCAATTGTAACTCTGCCCAAAGGCACGACGTTAATCATAGAGAATGCAATGTTCTCCTCCAAGTCTAAGAGAAACTTGTTGAGTTTTAAAGATGTACGCCGGAATGGCTATCATATTGAGACATTGGATGAAGATAATCTTGAATATCTCGTCATCACAAAGAACGTCTCCGGCCAAAAGAGGGTTATTGAGAAATTCCCGTCTTTATCTTGTGGCCTGTATTGGACAAGAATTAGTGCAATTGAGGCACATTCAACAGTAAACCAAAGGGTTACTGATTCCAATACCTTTGTACTTTGGCATGATCGATTGGGACACCCAGGATCGGTCATGATGAGACGGATTATAGAAAGCTCATATGGGCATCCGTTAAAGAATTTCAAAATTCTTTCGAATAATGAATATCCTTGCACTTCGTGTTATCAAGGCAAGTTGATTATCAGGCCATCACCAACAAAGGTTGGGACTGAGTCACCCACGTTTCTGGAACGTACACAAGGGGACATTTGTGGACCTATTCACCCACCTAGTGGGTCGATTAGGTATTTCATGGTCTTGATAGACGCATCTTGTAGATGGTCTCATGTGTGCCTGTTGTCAACCTTGCGTTTGCGAAATTAATGGCACAAATAATTCGACTACGAGCACAATTTCCAGATAATCCAATCAAGTCCATTAGACTGGATAATGCTGCTGAGTTTACATCCCAAGCATTTAATGATTATTGCTTATCAATCGGGATAAAAGTTGAACATTCTGTAGCTCATGTTCACACTCAAAACGGTCTTGCAGAATCGTTAATTAAACGCCTGCAGTTGATTGCAAGGCCATTACTTATGAGAACGAGGCTGCCCACTTCGGTATGGGGTCACGCCATCTTACATGCAGCAATGCTAATTCGTCTCAGACCGACAAATTACCACAAGTATTCCCCGTTGCAATTGGTTTTGGGTCATGAACCCAATATATCCCATTTAAGAATTTTTGGATGCGCAGTATATGTGCCTATAGCACCGCCATCCCGCACCAAAATGGGTCCGCAAAGAAGGTTAGGAATATATGTTGGGTTTGAATCGCCCTCCATCATTCGCTACCTCGAAACATTGACAGGCGACGTGTTTACTGCACGATTTGCAGACTGTCGATTCGATGAGACACTTTTCCCAAAATTAGGGGGAGAAGTTGGTGAAACCAAACGGGAAATTTTGTGGAAAAATGCATCATTATCTCATCTTGATCCACATACCTCTATTTGTGAAAGAGAGGTACAAAAGATTATCCATTTGCAAAGAATAGCAAATCAAATGCCTGACGCATTTACGGACTTGAAGAGGATAACGAAATCCCACATTCCCGCGGAAAATGTTCCAATCCGTATTGATGTCCCTGTTGGACAATCATCTAGTGTCATATCCAATGAGTCAAATGCACGCCTGAAGCGTGGCAGACCATTAGATTCCAAAGATCGAAATCCTAGAAAGAGGAAAAAGAATGATCAAAATGACACCACAAAAGAATCTCATGATTTAACAAATTCTGAGATTCATGAAGAATCCATTGAGCCCGAGACTCTGGAAAATACGGAACTATCCCTAAATCCAATTAATATTGAGGCAAATATTAATCGAGTGGATATTTGTGGTGGATAATGCCTTTGCTTATAATATCGCATCTAGCATTATGCAAGAATGTGAGGATCTCGAACCTCAATCTGTTGAAGAATGTCAAAAAAGACAGGATTGGCCAAAGTGGCAAGAAGCAATTCAATCAGAATTGAATTCGCTGGCAAAACGTGAAGTTTTTTGGCCCTATAGTTGAAACACCTAATGGTGTTAAGCCTGTCGGCTATAAATAGGTCTTTTTACGCAAAAGAAATGAGAAAAACGAGGTACAAAGATATAAGGCACGCCTTGTTGCACAAGGTTTTTCTCAAAGGCCTGGTGTCGATTATGAAGAGACATATTCGCCTGTAATGGATGCGATAACCTTTCGTTATCTCATAAGTTTTGCTGTCCATGAAAAGCTTGACATGCACTTAATGGATGTGGTTACTGCCTATCTTTATGGCTCACTTGATAATGAGATATACATGAAAATTCCCGATGGACTCAAGATGCCAAACGCGCATAATTCAAAATCTCGGGAAATGTTCTCAATTAAATTGCAAAGATCCTTGTATGGTCTAAAGCAATCTGGACGAATGTGGTATAATCGTCTTAGTGAGTACTTGTTAAAAGAAGGCTATATAAATGACGCCATTTGCCCGTGTGTTTTTATAAAGAAAACAACTTCGGAATTTGTTGTACTTGCCGTATATGTCGATGACATAAACCTTATTGGAACCCCTCTAGAACTCCAAAAGGCAATTGATTATCTAAAGGATGAATTCGAGATGAAAGATCTCGGAAAGACTAAACTATGTCTTGGTTTGAAAATTGAATATTTGGCAAACGGAATTTTTGTTCATCAATCTACCTATACAGAAAAGGTACTGAAACGGTTTTACATGACCTTTAAGTACACCGATGGTTGTTCGATCACTTGATGTGAACAAAGATCCATTCCGACCACAAGAAAGGAATGAAGAGCTACTTGGTCCTGAAGTACCATATCTTAGCGCAATTGGCGCACTAATGTATCTTGAAAATACTACAAGGCCTGACATATCTTTTTCAGTTAATGTCTTAGCAAGATTTAGCTCGGCTCCTACGAGGAGACATTGGAATGGGATCAAACACATATTGCGGTACCTAAAGGGAACTACTGATATGGGCTTATTTTATGGCAAGAATTGCAGCCCGGATCTTGTTGGTTATGCTGATGCTGGATATTTGTCCGACCCACACAAGGCTCGATCTCAAACGGGTTATGTGTTTACCTGTGGAGAAACCGCCATATCTTGGCGATCGACTAAGCACTCAATTGTGGCTACTTCATCTAATCATGCCGAGATAATTGCTATTCATGAAGCAAGTCGGGAGTGTGTGTGGTTGAGGTCTATAATACATCATATCCAAGACAAATGTGGTTTGAAGTGTGATAAACTACCCACAACTTTGTATGAAGACAATGCAGCATGTATAGCTCAATTGAAGGGAGGATTCATAAAAGGAGATAGAACGAAGCATATTTCACCAAAGTTATTCTTCACACATGATCTTCAAAAGAATGGTGATATCAATGTTCAACAGATTCGTTCAAGCGACAATATGGCTGATTTGTTCACAAAATCTCTACCAAAGTCAACCTTCAAGAAGCTAGTTCACAAGATCGGGATGCGAAGACTTAAGGACATAAATTGATGTTCTTATCAGGGGGAGTTAATGCGCGTTGCACTCTTTTTTCCTTACAAGGTTTTGTCCCACCGGGTTTTCCTTGCGAGGTTTTTAACGAGGCAACCAATAGGAGCATATTCAAACATGTGTACTCTTTTCCCTTACTTTAATTTTTCCCATTGGGTTTTGTTTTAAGGTTTTAACGAGGCACATCATTGAATAGACATTCAAGGGGGAGTGTTATAAATAGAGAGATTTTACACTTCTATTTAAGGTGAATGTCTTTAATTAGAGAGATTCTAGAGTCCTATTATTGGTAGCTAGATCATCCCACTCCCTATAAATAAAGGGGTCTTCTACCATTGTAATACATCCCTAACAATCTCTAAGTATCAATAAGAATACTTCTCTCTCTCTATTCTCTCTATTGCTCTTGTTCTTGCATTATTGTTCTTGTCTTTATATTATTTTATAACAAAATTGAGATTTTTTTCTTTCTATATCATACATGAAACCTTATCTATATTTATATTTATATCTATATCTATATAACTATATTAAAAGCACGAAGGCCCTTAACGAAATGTTATTCGTCTTTTTTACCCTTAAAAATCAATTTTACACTTAACAAAATTGTAACTTAAGTTGCCTTCTTAATATTTAGGAATAAACATTCAATTACCATTTATGCTAATTTTTCTAAAGGTAGAACTTTAAAATCAACGAGAATCTTATTTATTAATCTTTCCTTGTTAGATTGTATTAGAATTTTATTTGCAATAGGAAGACGTGAAATTAATACAATAAAGACTTGTGTTTCAAAAGGAAAAACAATGCACTAGATTTTTACCACGTCTAATCTCCATATTCTTTGCCGGATCTAAAATTAAAACGCTAAAAAAAAATGTTATGAAATAATATAAGAACAAGAACAATAGAGAGAAAAGTAGAGAGAGGAGTATTTTTATTGATACTTAGGGATGATTTACAATGGGAGAGAACCCCTTTATTTATAGGGAGGTGGTGGCTTAGCCACCAAGTAGTAAACCCTAGAATCTCTCTAAATATAGACATTCACCTTAAATAGGATTCTATTTATAACACTCCCCCTTGAATGTCTATTCAATAATGTGCCTCGTTAAAACCTTAACTAAAACAAAACCCAATGGGAAAAAAATTCTAGAAAAAGAAAAAGAGTACACATATTTAGAAATGCGCCTATTGGTTGCCTCGTTAAAAACCTTGCAAGGAAAACCCAGTGGGACAAAACCTTGTAAGGGAAAAAGAGTGCAACGCGCATTAACTCCCCCTGAAAAGAGCATCAATTCACATCCTTGAGCATTTCCATTCCAATCTTGTGCACCATCTTGAAATTATCATTCTTGATAGATATGAACATCTTCATATAATGTCGTGGAATGACTCTTCAATATCTCCATAGAGGTATTCTCGATGCCATCATGCTTATAGTTATAGCAAGATACATATGTATACAAGTTGCACTTAGGATGTGGTACTTCAGGACCAAGAATTGTATATACCTCAAGCAACTTCAATCTTTCATGGATTGACATGTAAGTTAAGTCATATAAGCCATATAATAGACATTAGATGCATATCAAGTTTTCATGTCATGCTAAGCAAATAAGATATCGAAAATTGATTACACATACCATTGACTTTATACTTTCAAGTATTTGAACTACATGTCCAAAACTACATGTCTTTCATATGGAATCAATTCTGCTTGAATTGTATCTCTTCCATTTAGCCAATATTTTTGTTTGTATTCGACAAACATAAGATCCTCATCGATATTTAGCGCTTATCATAGATGTCGTCGACGAACAGTTTATATCGGTTCCAATAAATTTTCATAAAAGACATAACATGGAGATCTCTTTATTCATATATTCAGGTACCTGAATCTCTCATGAGATTTTATGAAGTGTTATGTCATGTGATCTTCTAGATCACTTGCCTCCTTATTATGATCACATTGATCATTTGCTCATCTTCTTTGTTAATAAGCTATTTTTGAAACAGATTTGTCTATACGCTTTAAGCGTATCAAAGACTTTGTCCTTCTGGGACTTAATATGAGCATTTGCAATGAGAATATAGTTACTTTCTTTGGGTCAGCAAATGCGTATAGCATGCTTTGCAATATGTTGCAATTGAATTATCCTTTTATGAACTTCAGGTTCATATTATGATATTCGAGGATCTATATATACAAATGATAATTCATCCCATGTAACCTTTTCTCAAGTGTTTATCATGTCTCCCCTTCATGTTAGAAAAGCTAACTTGTTTCCTCAACTTTGAGGGTCCATCTTTGTGCATTATGATGTTAATGAAAATATACACCGCACATCAATAATAATAAGATGAAATTATTTGGTTCCTGACCCTGAACCACTTGTGAGGGGAGAATATAATATACTCTCGTATACAACGTATATCAAACTGATATATATAACTTTGTTCTCATAAGAAACAGTTTAGCTATTAAGTGGAGGCACTCAATAATTATCTTGCTAAACCAACTATGATATAAACCAGCTTATCAAGATGAACTATCTTGAATAGAAAATCTGGAAATTATGCTCGAAGTTATATTACTGAGCAATTTACCTCGCAAGCACCGGCCAGACTGCGGGTTAATAACAATCGCACATGTACCAATATCATAGATGCATCATATGTGGTATACATGGCATGTGAATGGGCTCATATTCACCTTTGGTATTTCCAGAATTTATGGTATTCAACCCGAACTCTTTAGTTGGTCAATCAATTAATGAGAACAAGTAATATAAGAGAATTCGTAAAGAATTTTCTAGTTCTTTAATATTTACCCATGTGAATTCTCAATTACTGCACATCATACTTAAAATGAGATGGCTAACCCGAATGCCAACTGAATAAATTATCAATATTGATAAACTTCAAATTTACACCATGACGTGTGCAATTATCAATAAACTTCAAGTTTATTATGGTATGGGTTTTTATACCAATAAATATCCACTTTATTGTGGCATTCTTTTGTTTGTGTAGTAAAAACTGGAGAATAAAGCGAGTAGCTTTTCATATACAAATTATCCCGCTACAAGTTGTAGTAATAGAAGATATCAAATCTTTCCTTTATTTATAGTCTCAATATAATCAATCGCTTTCGCATATACCTTGGAAACTGAATAAGTTTCTTTGAGACTTACTACCACACAATACCTTATTGGTAATCAATTGCGTTTCTCCAACATAGTAATAATTGGCTCTTCTAGAGCTCTCAATTAATTTTGTACTACCACAGATTCATCAACATCCATGTGGTGAATATCTCTTTTAAAGAGAAAGTTATACCATTATGGTCATGGTAAAAATTATATGCAAGATATGTTTCTTGCATTATCGTTGTCCTTTAATAGTCATATTTCCAAAATATTTTGGCGTACAATAGGTACGTGACCAACGATCATTCATGCCATAACAATGACATTATTTTCATATATCATCTCAAACCTCCTTCTAGGGGTGAGTGTGGTATATTCAATACCAATGCGTCTGGCATTCGATTTGCTATTCTTTGCAAATGGATAATATTTTGCACCTCTTTTCCACAAATAGAGGTGTGTGGATCAAGATGAGATAATGATGCATTTTTCCACAAAATTTCCCGTTTGGTTTCACCAACTTCTCCCCCTAATTTTGGAAAAAGTGTCTCATCGAATTGACAGTCTGCAAATCGTGCAGTGAACAAATCCCCTGTCAATGTTTCGAGGTAGCGAATAATTGAGGGCGATTCAAACTCAACATATATTCCTAACCTTCTTTGCAAACCCATTTTGGTGCAATATGGCGGTGCTACAGGCACATATACTGCACATCCACAAATTTTTAAGTGGGATATATTAGGTTCATGACCCAAAACTAATTGCAACGGGGAATATTTGTGATAATTCCTCAGTCAGAGACGAACTAGCATTGCTGCATGCAAAATGGCGTGACCCCAAACCGAAGTGGGCAGCCTCGTTTTCATGAGTAAATGAGGTATTCAAGATTATACTCATGTATTGTCTCAATCTGATATCCATTTTGAATGATATCTTTAAAACTCAACAAGTTTCTCTTAGACTTGGAGGAGAACATTGCATTCTCTATGATAAACATTGTTCCTCTAGGCAGAGTTATAGTTGCTCTTCCGGAGCCTTCAATCAACTTACTACTACCAGAGATTGTAGTAACATCTGCCTTACACATACTTAGTTGAGAGAAATATTTCTTTTCTTTGAGTATCGTATGTGTAGTACATGAATCAACTAAACAAATATTTGATCCAAGTTTGCTTTGTGAGATATCCATATTTGCTTTCCCATGGTTTGACATATAAAAGAAAATACATGAACATGAGAATAAACAAATTCAATCCGTTTGTTTCACATTTAAACAATATTTTCAAAATCTGCTGAGGTTAGTTGACTAACTAAATCAGATAGTCGATTATATATTTTCCATAATCGATTACTTTGCAGTTTGAAAATTTCAGTTTAAGCACTGTCTCAATGTAATCAATTGCTAAACATACATAATCGATTATTTGCTATTTTGAAAAACTTCAGATCACACTGTCTTAATATAATCGATTGTTAAACATACACAATCGATTATTTGCTATTTTGAAAAACTTCAGATCATACTGTCTTAATATAATCGATTGTTAAACATACATAATCGATTATTTGCTATTTTGAAAAACTTCATATCATACTGTCTTAATATAATCGATTGTTAACAAGTATATAATCGATTATTTTGCAGTTTTAATGCAAAATATTAGATAATCGACTAACTGTTAGGTTAATCGATTAACTCTACTGAAAAATAAAAATATCTTTGAAATTTAAGCATATTGAAACATTCTAAAGAACTAATACTAACATTATATCATAAACTAACTAATACGAGCTGATACTAATGACTATTAGTTTATTCACTAACTAATACAAATAAAATCAAACAATTCCATCACAGATCCATCACCGATTAAGTGGTCTATTTTCCCCTCAGGGTGCTCAAAGAAGTCTGCCACATCCAGGTGGGTGATGTCAAAATTGTCGTTAGAGACAGAATTGGTTTCAGGGCATTTACCTTTTAGAGATGCTTGATAAAGCTCAACCAAATGTCTTGGTACACGGCAAATTTTTGCCCAGTGCCCTTTTCCACCGCAACGATAATATATAGTTAATGAACTATTTGCTTTTGGATTCTCATCGCATCGTGCTTGTGGCAGAGTGACCAACTTCAGGTTGTCATATCTCTCCTTTAAGCCATTCCACAAGATAGGTGGATCTTTGACTGTGATATATTCAATTTTCAAACCTTCATCAAGGTGATGGCGCAAGAAAATCAAGGCCTTAGCATAGTCTTGGGTGGATGCATTATTTCTGTCTTTAATGGCGTCTCCAAGACCCATTGCATCCAAATGGATTTCAGCATCCAACACCCATGTCATATAGTTCTTGCCCGAGATTTCAAGGGCAACGAACTTTCTTTTCATAATGTCAGACATGAAACAAAATTACATCAAGAGCGTGTTCGTACTTACGGGCTTTATTATCACATTCACTTCAGGGAATGGATTATAATCATCTGTATGTGTTATATACAATCTCATGTCAAATATTACTTTCATAAAGTGAAAGATTATTTTGAGAATCTTTATTATTCTCATTATCACAATGATGACGATTATAATTCCGTCTATTGCCTCGTCCACATTCATTGATACCTTCATGGTAATAATTTTGTCTTCTTTCAGACTTATCACATACTGCTACCACATTCTCTAAAGGGAATGGAGCAAATTCAATTGGACGGATTTTGTCTTCTTTCGGACTTATCACATACTGCTACCACATTCTCTAAAGGGAATGGAGCAAATTCAATTGGACGGATTTTTTAATTCTTTGCCCACAATCATACATGAATTTAATCATGGCAAGACATAGAACTTTTACCACTTCACGTGGTTATAATTTCTTACAAACTCCACTAGAGTTTTAATCAAACTTTGTTGTCTATGTGTGTATATGAAATCAAATCGTAGAATTTCAAGAATTTGAAAGGGAAAAGTAAATTACTTACCTTTAAGGTATACCAATAAATGTTGTGATATCAAATATACCTCTTGAGTTTCCATCCCGTTGCATTACTTTATGATGATACCATCTCTTCTATTTTTCCGTATAGAAATTCTCATATGGAGCAGTAGCAGTCGTTATTACACTCTTTTGCTGGAAATTCACACGGTGAATAGATATTGGAGACGAAGGCTTCGACACAGCAAGTTCACCTAAGCTTTTCTTCTCTTCTTAATTTTTTTTTTCGTATAGAAATTCTGTAGGAGGAAGAAATCAAATTCAATTGGTTAGAGACTCGTGCTGATAACGTGTTATGAAATAATATAAGAACAAGAACAATAGAGAGAAAAGTAGAGAGAGGAGTATTCTTATTGATACTTAGGGATGATTTACAATGGGAGAGAACCCCTTTATTTATAGGGAGGTGGTGGCTTAGCCACCAAGTAGTAAACCCTAGAATCTCTCTAAATATAGACATTCACCTTAAATAGGATTCTATTTATAACAGAAGAAGAGAAGATTAACCAAATACACTAATAAATTGATTAATTTTTATAATACAAAACAACTTACATATCTATCTATATCTATATCTATATCTATATTATTATAAAAGTACGAATAATTTATGTTAAATGTTGAACGACTAAAATATATCCAAAACATTGACAGACTTTTATGCCCTTAAATATTTATATAATTTAAGGATCTAATTGTAAATTATCTAATGATGAAATTCTTTTTTGACTTAAACTACATATACATCAACCCTACAAAGTTGATTCTACTTGGATTAACAAAGCAAACAAAGCATGCCCATAATTTTCTTTTAAAAATAATTATTATTCATAATTAAAAATATATATAATTGTGGGAGAATAGGATATTTGCGTAGCATATTGCAAAGTCAATACAAGATTCTTCCTCACTATATGTTGTATTTGAAAAGGGAAGAATCTATATGATTAATTTTCCTTCAGTACAGCAATTCTGGAACGGGAGAATTTTGAGTTCTATTTGGAGAAAGATTTTTAAAAAAAATTAATTTAGGGATCTTAAATTTTTACACATATAGAAGAAATATTTAGGATTAAGCTCTAAAAACATTTATAACATTTTTAGTTAAGTAAAAAAAAACTTTACAACCCTTTAAAATCTTAATTTATATTAGTTCATATAAAGTTAAAAACTAAATTAAGTTAATATCTTTTATAACTACTTTAGGTTCCTAAATAGTACGAGTTACTACATGATTCAAATAATTGTTAATTTTAAAATATTAATTAATAAAAAATCATTAAATAAGTAATTTTTAAAATAAATTTAAAGGAAGAAATACAGGGGCGAGTTTCTATGAATATCTTTCTTTACATGAAAATAAAGTGGTAATAATAATGCAGATGAGACTTAAGTAAATTTATCATCTTTGTAAGTTAAGACGATGTCATTTTGAATTCAAGTTTTATATTTATGTAATACCATTAATTTCTAAATTCAAAATGATTGTCGTATTTTATCATGTCAATCACTCTATAATGATCATTGCATCTTGTAAATAATTTGTTGATAAATTTAGTTAGTTGTTCTTTCACATAAGAATTCTGACTAATTATTTACGTGTAACGAACGTGTATAATGATTAGTTATTATAAAAACATGAATATAATATTGGTTTACCAAAATATCCTTGGTATATTAATTGACAAATAATACCATGTAGGGTAAAATTGATATTCTAAACTTTGCTGGACTTCTAATATTAATCAAATTCAAACATGTCACACTAATCATCGAATTATTAAACTCATATACCGACTTCTGCCCCCTTTAACCAAAAATATTAGGATTCTTTCAAAAATCCATAAGAATAAAATATGACTAACATTATATTATGACTGTGTGTTTGAGGGAAATAGAAGAGAATCTGTTTCTTTTAAAAATTACAACATGACACATATTATGATGCTCCTAGAAATTATTTTCTAGCTTAACTTTTCCTCTAAAAATTAAGTTGATTCTTTAATTAGCTTAATTATATTCTTACACAAAATATTATAATGAATATTGAAATTAAACTTTTTAGTATTACTTTGAATTTTAGCCAATGCCACGAATTTATTTTGTTGTTTATCTGTGACGATCCGACCCGTCGACTTATGTGTTATTGCTCTGTTTCCCCCTTATTTTATGAATTCATGTTTAAATATCAGTATTAGATTCGATCGGGTGTAATTGAATTGGTTTTGGTTAGAAATAAGGCATATAACCTCTTAGAAGGAAGCTTGTTTTAGAAAAAGTTAACCGGAAGTTGACTTGTGAGTTAGAAGGCTCGGATGTGATTTTTGATGATTCGGTTAGCTTCGGGAGATGATTTGTGACTTAGGAGAGCGATCGGAATTGAATTTGGAGGTCCGAGTAGAATTAGGCTTGAATTGGCGAAGTTTGAATTTTGGCGGATTCCGGTTGATAGGTGAGAATTTGATCCGAGGGTCGGAATGGAGTTCTGAGAGTTGCAGTAGCTTTGTTAGGTGATTTTGTGTATGTCTGCAAATTTTCAGGTCATTCGGACGTCGTTTGGTCGGGTTTTTGATCGAATGCGAGTTTCAGAAGTTTTTGTTGAACTTAGGCTTGAATTCGTTGGGAATTGGTGACTTTTGTATTGTTGGATGTTTTTTATAATTGGATCAAGTTCGTATGATGTTTTAGTGTGGGTCTTTTGGTTGGGGTCCCTGGGACCCCGGGGTGGTTTCAGATGGCCAACGGGAAGAAAATTGGACTTGTGTGTTGCTGAAGGTTGCTGGTATCTGGTGTTTTCGCACCTGCGATTTTGGGACCGCAGGTGCGGTCTCGCGGAAGCGGAAGGTTGGATTGGAGCAGGTTCCGCAAAAGCGGAAGTTTGGACCGCTGAAGCGGTCCCGCTGATGCGATAATTAGGCCGCAGAAGCGGTCAAGGCCTTAAGTGAGGGACCGCAGAAGCGGACGTGGACCGCAGATGCGGTAGTCGGAGAAGCGACAATTTTGCCCGCAGAAGCGGTATCGCATGGGCAGTTAAATAAAATGGTCTTTTTCGCGAATTTCTGTAAGAAAAACATTTTGGACTTCGGACTAAGAGGGTTTTTGGGCTATTTAGATGAGGATTTCAAGGGCTTTCTTCAGGTATTGATTCTTGGACTTAGAATATATTATTATAGTGTGAAATTATGGATTAACACTGAAAATCCAAGGAATTAAAGGTTAAAATTGAAGAAACTAGGGCTTGAGTTTTAATATTTCGAATTGAGATTTGATAGGTCATTTGAGCTCGGATTTGGGAGTTCTTGGTACGTATGAACTCGTGGCGAGACGAGACTTTCGAAAATGTAAGTTTCATAATTTTTCGATAAGCGGGCCCGGGGCTCGGGTTTTGCTAGTTTTGAGATTCTTGTCATATTTCGATTGTTTTCAATTGGGTATATTCCCATTTGCATATTGTGATGTATTCACTCTATTTTTATATGGTGCTTTCGTAAATGTGAGAAAATACTAGGATGTTTTGAGCTGCTGTTGATAAAGAATGCTCTGTGCATAAAGAAGGAAAATGTTTGTTTGTATCTGTATGAAATCATGTTCTGCGGTGTCAGGGTGCAAATGAGGCGCAAGTGGTTCCGTTCGTGTAGAGCGGGTGAATTGCAGCTGAATAAGAGTGAACGACTCTCGAGAATGGTTTTACTATGTTCAAGATTTTGCATGTAACAATCTGGTGTCTTAAGTTTGTGTATGTGGCTAGAGACTGTGTTTACATTAGAAAAGATCAAGACTTGTGGCATTTTATGTTAATCATGGGATTCTATGTATCCGTATTTGGAAGGTAGTGGTAACGAACTTAGATTCGCAGGAAGTTCTTCAAGGTAAAGCATTCTGGACTATTGTATTTCTGAGAAGCGTTCGAGAGGGTATTTAGTGGCCTATGGGTCTTAGATAATGTGGTCTTATGTGGGAGTCTCGTGTGGTAACCTGAATTGAGGTATTGTGGTGCTACAGCGGGGGAGAATATAAAATTAATGATGACTCATGAAGGAAATTGAATAAATGGAATAGCTTGATAGTGCACCGAATCGGTGTGGTAAGGATATGACTAATAATTGTATGTGTCGAGGTAATGATCCTTACAGGCATGGTGCAGCAAAGCTTTTAAGTGCTGGCAATTTGCTTAACTTGGCTTGGGTAGAAGGATTTAGTCTGGTAATTTAGCTTGTGCAATGGAATTGGGAGAAAGGGCTCTTGATATGTTTTACCTTGGTTTGAAAATGAGTATGTTTCCTATGGGTATGCGAAGCATGGAGTGTGTAATAATTTTTCTCCTATATGGGATCCTGAAGGTTCTTGACTAGTTGAGTGCGCCAATGTCTGCGGAACATGGGAGAGACAGAAGTCCTCATATTATCCTAGTGTGGTATGGTCAATGTGATATGATATGGAGAATTAAGATTTGCGTGTGCAAGGTTTTGGTTCAGTTCATAATGGGAAATCACTAAATTCTTGAGTAGCACGGGCAGCTACATGTGAGTGGAGAATCGATCTTCAGTTGATTAAGGTGATGTAAATTGATGATACGTCAGTAATATTGCAACATTTTCCTGTTGGATCGACTGCGGATATTAGAGTTTTTTGATGGCGCAGGGAACTTTGAATATCTTTCGTGGTATGAATGGATACTTGATGTGTGTTATGTATTCGTACGGCGGAGTATGGGATAAGGCACAGTGATTCATGCGTTATATGTGTTGGAGACTAGAAGTTCTCGTTATCTGACCATGCAGTAGTTGTGGGTCATGTGTATCTACATCGTCTAGAAGTTGTTGAAAATTGGAGGTCCGAGTGATATGATATTCGATGGCAGACTAGTTGTTTCAGGGTCAGATTGTCTAGACTAATGTGTTATGGGCTACGTCATAAAATGCCACAGGTTGCGTGGCAAGGCATCGGATTATGTCCTAGCAGGGTAGCTTGTATTCCAGAGACCAGCGGACGGTTGGCAATAGGGGTGGGCATATATCGGGTAAAACTGATAACCCGAACCGTTAATTCTTTATTGGGTTATTGGGTTAACGGTTCGGTAACGGGGTAAAAAAAATTTTTCATTGGGTTATCAGTTCAGTCTCGGTTTGCACTTTTGTTATTGGGTAAAAAGCGATAACCCAATAAGAATGAAGTAATTTACTAATCTTTCCTTAAGTATATACTAGGTTTTATTTTACTAATTCCCTTCCCTCATTCATTTGTCTCTTTCGACTCTCATTCTGTTTCGCCGCAACCCCTCAAGGCTCAAGCTCACCAGTCACCACCAGGCACCAGTTCTCCGCCATTCGCTCCTGTATTCACTATTTACTTACTCACAATACATCACTAAAGGGAGGATAGTTGGTTCAATAAGGTAATAGTTGTCTACTTGTCTTTCAACAGTCAGTAACACAGACGTCGGATGCTATCTTTGCAATTCGGTTGGCCAATAAGAATCATTGAGGTACAATATGTTTGCTTCTGTTTGCTCAATAGCTTTTGTTTGCTCAATATTTTTTCTGCGTCTTGTTTGCTCAAGTGTTGTTTATTGTTCGGTTTGCTCAATAGCTTCTGCATATTTCACTTGAACTTGAATAAAGTTGTTTTTATTTGTTAATAAGATTGCCGACTTGGAGTCATTGATCCTACATAATCACCATGAAAAACTAAGTAATCAGATATTTCTTGACATGAAACTCAAGGTCACCACAATCCTGTTCGGTTATGGATTAAAAGCTAAACGTAACCACCAGAGTTCATCTAATTTGTGAGTCATTTGTTGAACAGATTTACGAAGCAATTAGCGAGAAATTTTGACTATAGCTGACATGGAATTCCGATCACACACATTGATATGAAAGCTACTGGTTAAAACAACATTCAAATGCAATGTTCCAGTTACTACAATCCAAACAATCTGATAACAAAGGTACTACTTAAATACTTTCTACCTCAGTATATTTCAAACAACTAAATCCAATAATAACGCTAAAATGTGAGCAAAAGTCAGGAAAACTGATTTCATTTCACTCCACATCGGAATTACATCAGGGAGCATTCGAACATGTGCCTGGGAATGAAGTTTCAACAGAAGATGAAAGTCTGCCTGTGTATCGTTTCTGCAGTAGCATTTCCAGTGTTCATATTTGTGTTTTCTGCAGCATCATAGCACTTTTAATTTTCAGTGTTCAACACTTTTAATATTTAGGGTTCAACACTTTTAATATTAGTTTTATCTTATCGGGTAAACCGATAACCGAACCGATAATGATCAATAACCGATAAGCCGATAATTGATAACTAATATCTTATCGGTTTAGTTATCGGGTTATGATATTTGTAAACCGATAATCGATAGATAAAACCGATAATTTCCAAAACCTAACCGAACCGACCAATGCCCACTCCTAGTTGGCAAGCATTGCTTTGTTAATTTAGCATTTGTGGTAGATATCAGTGCAGAGGTTTCTACCATTGATTCAGTTCCGGTATTGAGGGACTTTTTGGATGCGTTTCTTGCGGGCGGGCATGAGGCTATATGTGTTTATTGTAATGAGCAAATATGACTTGATATGCATCCCCTTTTGTGAGATATATGTGCGGATCGGGTGGCACGCCGTCACGGGTATGGTATCTGGATCTGGTGGCACACCGCCACGGGTATGTTATTTGGACCGGGTTACGCGCCGCAACAGTGTGATGTGGCAAATAGTTTTCCTATATGTTACTTTGTTTGCCTTGTTTCCTGGTTTATGAGGAAAATCTGTATTGGGTGTTGCTCGACGAATAGCGCATTGGTTGTGTCCTTTCAGGATTGAATAGTGTATAATACTTGCTTCACCGTGGGTGTGATGGATTTCTTGGTTTTAGACCTCAATCTATGAGTAGTTGTCTGTGTTGAGCATGACTTGAGGTGCTTCATGGGTAATAGTGTTTGTATAGAATCGCGCGTTGTGGCAAGGCCACATGATGTTATGACCTTTCGAGGAGGATTCTGGTACTATATTTCTATGATGTGAGATGGGATGTCAGTTGTGGGTTGTGATTGTACGGAGTGATTTGAATTACAACTCTTTTGTTTGAGTCGTTGTCATAATTCCAGTATGTTCCGACTGCTTCTCATTGGTGTGTGTATTGCGCAAGTTGTGGATTAAGCTACATCGAGGTGTCATATCACCAGAGGGTTGGTTAGAGTCGAAGTTATCATTGGAGTCATTAATAAGCACGAACCAATTTGATTTCAATCTGTTAGAAAGGTAATATTTGTGTTTGGCTCGAAAATCTGTTGTAGTATCAGTCAAGAGGGGAATGGATTCATGAATGGTTGGTCTGAGATATGGGCTTAGTATATCGCGTGTTCTAGATGCCGTTGGCAGTATATGAAGGAATTGAAACAAGACTTTAGCTAACAAAAAGTTTTTCTATCGGTATCCGGTTATTGTGGGCAATTGCTGTGAATGGAGGTTATCACTGCATATGTTTCAGTTATGTGGGATATCACATGATTGCAGCTGAGGTTGCAGGTATGGATTTATTACAGCTGGTTTGGGTTTATTCTGAGTAAAAATGTGAGGTCCTGATCTTGTGTAAGATTTCAGAGGGTGACATATACTCCTATGGTTTATGGGTTAGATGGACTGTGAAGTTCCAGCTATATTGTGTTATTGGACCCATGTGAGATAGGGTGATGAGGGATCACCCCGAGTAGTATGCTTGGTAAGGTCATTCAGCAATTGTGTTGTTTCTAGTACAACTCTGGGTACATTTGAGGACGAGCGTTTGTTTAAGTTGGGGAGGATATGACGATCCGACCCGTCGTCTTATGTGTTATTGCTCTGTTTCCCCCTTATTTTTATGGATTCATGTTTCAATATCAGTATTAGATTCGATCGGGTGTAACTGAATTAGTTTTGGTTAAAAATAAGGCATATAACCTCTTAGAAGGAAGCTTGTTTTGGAAAACGTCAACCGGAAGTTGACTTGTGAGTTAGAAGGCTCGGATGTGATTTTCGATGATTAGGTCAGCTTTGGAATACGATTTGTGACTTAAGAGAGAGATTGGAATTGAATTTGTAGGTCCAGTGTAGAATTAGGCTTGAATTGGCAAAGTTTGAATTTTGGCGGATACCGGTTGATAGGTGAGACTTTGATTCGAAGGTCGGAATGGAGTTCCGAGAGTTTCAGTAACTTCGTTAGGTGATTTTGGGTATGTTTGCAAATTTTCAGGTCATTCGGACGTTGTTTGGTTGGGTTTTTGATCGAATGCGAGTTTCGGCTGTTTTGGTTGAACTTAGGCTTGAATCCGTTGGGAATTAATGACTTTTGTGTTGTTGGATGTGTTTTTATAATTGGATTAAGTTCGTATGATGTTTCTGTGTGGCTTGGAACTTTTGGTTGGGGTCCCGGGGACCCCGGGGTGGTTTCAGATGGCCAATAGGAAGAAAATTGGACTTGTGTGTTGCTGAATGTTGTTGGCACCTGCGGTTTTGGGACCGCAGGTGCGGTCTCGCGGAAGCGGAAAGTAAGGCGCTGAAGCGGAAGGTTGTATTGGAGCAAGTTCCGCAAAAGAGGAAGTGTGGACCGCTGAAGCAGTCCCGCTGATGCGATAATTAGGCCGCAGAAGCTGTCAAGGCCTTAAGTGAGGGACCGCAGAAGCGGACGTGGACCACAGATGCGGTAGTCGCAGAAGCGACAATTTTGCCGAAGAAGCGGTATCGCCTGGGTAGTTAAATGAAATGGTCTTCTTCGCGAATTTTTGAAAGAAAAACATTTTGGATTTCGGACTAAGAGGGTTTTTGGGAAATTTTGATGAGGGTTTCGAGGGCTTTCTTCAGGTATGGATTCTTGGACATAGAATGTATTATTATGGTGTAAAATCATGGATTAACACTGAAAATCCAAGGAATTAAAGTTTAAAACTGAAGAAACTAGGGCTTGAGTTTTGATATATTTCAAATTGGGATTTGATAGGTCATTTGAGCTCGGTTTTGGGAGTTCTTGGTACGTATGAGCTCGTGGCGAGATGAGAATTCCAGAAATGTACGTTTCGTAATTTTTCGAGAAGCGGGCCCGGGGCTCGAGTTTTGCTAGTTTTGAGATTCTTGTCATATTCCGATTGTTTTCGATTGGGTAATGTCCCATTTTCATATTGTGATGTATTCGCTCTATTTTCGGCTAGATTCGACGCGTGTGGAGGCCGATTTTAGGGGTAAAGGCGTCGTGAGCTTGAGATTTTTCCGGTTCGAGGTGAGTAATACTTGGGAATGATATCCTGAGGGTTTGAAACTCCGGATTTGCACATCTTAGTGTTGTATTGTGGTGACTTGCGCGCTGGACCTGAGCGTGGGGTAGAGCACCGTTGGGGATCGTGACTTGGTCCGTCATGGTTGTTGGTTTTCACCGCGTATTTGCAAATGATTTGTTCTTATCATTATGACTTGGGCTCATTGACATACTTGGGGCTTATTGCCGATTGTTTGAACTCTTTGTGAGCTATCATCATTGTTTTCCTCACAATTTGAAATATTATTTGAACTTAATCCATGTGATTTACACTGTTTCATGAACTCAATTATATTTTTACTCAAACTTGGAGTTTTAACAGATATTTGAACTATCATTTGAGCTGAGTATAATTGTTTTACTGATGCCCGAGGGGCTTTTTAACTATTTTGGACTAATTGAGGTTGAGGGCCATATGTGAGGACATGAAGACGATGTAAGGAGGCTTCAGGCCTCGAGTGTTATGTTTAGATGTGCATATACATTGCATGGATCGGGCTGGACGCCGCAGCAGTGTGATATTGATATTGCGCTTGGGCTGTAGGAGCCCTACGGAGTCTGACCCCCACAGTGAATGCGGGTACCCAAATGGATCGGGCTACGCGATATAGCGGTCATATGTATTGCATTGCATTCATGCATTTACTCCTACTTGTACTGCGTGGCATGACATTTAACACTCATATATCATTGGCATACATATTGTTACTTGCCTTGTTGACCAGATACCCTGATGTTATATGTTAAGGAGTGCTGAGCCCGAGAGGATGATGTTGGATATTGTGAGTTGGGAGTGAGCCCGCGGGGCTAGTACTGTACTGAGAGGTTGATACTGAGCCCGAGGGGCAGGTTTCTGATTACTTCCTACTTGTTGAAATTACCTTTGCAACTGTTGAAAAAGCATATTTTTAGAAGAGATTTCGAACTGATCTTGAGATTTTCTAAAGGATTTTCCACAGTATTTCAGTTTTCCTCAAAAAAGGTTGTTCTGTCTTTTATAGCAGTTTGGCGTGCTCATACGTGTTTTCTTATCGCTCAGACATTATTCCCTCTTATTACCACTGAGTTGGAAGTACTCACTTTACTCTCTGCACCTCGTGTGCAGTTGCAGGTACTGATCACCCGGTAGCGGATTAGTAGTGGATTGAAGGTTTTGCTATCGTAGCTAAGTTAGGTGACCGCCGGCATTCGCGGCACCGAGCTTCTCCTTCTCCTTGATTCCCAGATTTTACTCTGTGTATTATAGACTTTTAAATTTTAATAAAGGTACTCCTAGATGCTCGTGACTTGTGACACCCCGGTCGGGCCGTATTGGTATTCATATTGATTAATATCATTAAATTTAGATTCGATCTGTTATAAAAACTAGCTAACTGCTTTATGTTGTGTTCTGAAATAGTCTGGCTGGCCTTGTCTTCACGAGAGGCGCCATCACGATCGGATTAGGGAATTGGATCGTGACATTATCACACAGTATATTTCCTCAAGAAGAGTGTAAAAAACTTTTAAGTTTGTACCATATAATATGTCAGTGGCTATTAGTTTTATGTGTCGGACGTTTTTCATTTTGAGGTTGAATATTTGAAATGTGAAAGTCGATAATAGATTAGGGAATTCTTAGATTATCAAAATTCTCACCACATAAGGATATCAAAACCCGATTATAAAAAACCGAGAAGGCTGAATGTTAATTAAACTACTTTTAACATAAACCTATACGATATTTCGGTAAACAAAATAAAAACAAATTTCTAAAAATTCTACTTCCGAATTTAAAGAAATGTGATTCAAATTTGAATTCAATTTAGTCTCGCTTTCTCTAAATTTGACGAATTACCTTGTCCTATTGAATAATGCTTGCAAACTATACTTTAGAATATTTTGTGTCTTTCTTTTTCTATTGATAACGATTTGGATTATGTCCTTGGACAACTGATTTGGGTGGTGCTTATATCATTGATAAAAATTAAACTGTGTGATATTTATGTGTTGCTTCGACTTCTTCGAGCATCATATGGCAGCATCTAAATGTTTTCCAACATTTATAATTATTTTTTGTACTTTGAGTGCTCTCGTGTTTTGGTTTAAATTACTTTTTGAGTGTACATAGTTACTTGATATAATTTTTATTAGCACATTTATACGCACTTCAAGATTCAAGCAGGATAATTAATTTATATTTATATTATTATAAAAATAAAAATATTAAAAAGCTAAATATTGAACGACTAAAATATTCTTATAAAATTAATCGACTTTTATGCTGTTCGAAAATTTAATTATCTCTTCACAATTTACTATGTGGATGCACACAAACGTACTTAAAAGTTGTCTTAGAATTCAAAATACTTTAGGAATCTTCTACGCCCAATAGACTCGGAAATTGAGCTCAAAAAGATTGTCTTAGAATTCAAAATCCCTAAGGATTCTTCTACGTCAAATATGCATGTAGTTGAACTAATTACTGTAGCTGCACGTTTGTCATTTTATCATTGACATACTTTGAGTTATACTTTCCTTTGTGATTTTGAAAAAAAAATTGGAACTAAATTTAAATGGATGTTCTTGCTAATTAATTTGTTGTGTATTCATTATGTTGCTAAATTTATCGTATATTTTTCTGTTTTATTGTATGAAACATGGGCATTATTAGTACATTCAACAACAAATATTTCGACAATGCTCTCTAAATTTAATATGCCTGTTACTGATTATAACTAGATTGTATAACTTCACCAATTGATTATTATTTCAAATACTAACATCACTATTAAATATATTCATTCCCAACGTACTTTTACAACAAATTAAGGTTAGAATATATTTCTTCAGAGATTATTGTATATGAGGTGAAACATGACACACATGCGATATTAACTGCAAGGCTAACATCATTGACATATTCAAAAACTAAAGTAACTTCTTATGGTTCAATCTGTCAAATTTTTATATATGCTCATAAAAGTCTTCCTTATCCACTTTATTCATATAAGTAACTAAGAAGTAAAAGTTTTATGAAAAGTTTATGCTATAAATTAGCTAAAAGGGTGTGATATTATCATATCTGCATGAAATTAACTCTTTTTTGGTAACAAGAACCCACATATAACATATCCTTCGTTAATTAATTAGTCGTGTTTATCATTGTACTAATGTGTACAGTATTTTCTTTTATTTCTCTTTTATTTTTTTATCTAATTCTTCGCAATTCTAAAGTATTACGTGTGAGGCACGTACATAGAGATTAGTTACCAAAAATGTGCATAATTTCATATTTACCAGTCATATTCATAGTTTTTCTATAATTATTATACTGTTCATTAAATATAAATTATGATAAGCTGATTCCTTCCTAATTAGGGTGCTACAAATCAGGAACAGAATATTCTA
This sequence comes from Nicotiana benthamiana, assembly GCA_034376525.1. NCBI lineage: Eukaryota > Viridiplantae > Streptophyta > Magnoliopsida > Solanales > Solanaceae > Nicotiana > Nicotiana benthamiana. The sequence goes on from CM067336.1 coordinate 39,654,892, forward strand.
ATTGATTTAGCGACCTTCTGATCAAATTTGAAACACAAATCCTATATATATCTCCAATTTAAAATCAAATTACATAAACTCTTTTCTGCAAAAACTCTGTTATTCGACATTTTTCCTTAAGCCACAAATAAAAAAAAGACAAAATCATCAATAAATTTGAACAAAATTGTAGAAATCAGTTTTGCAACAGCTCGGTTCATCGATATTCTCTCTATATCTCTCTTTATTTCTCAATTGCATATTTCAGTAATACAAATCAAATGAAAAGAGAGCAGCAATTCCACCATTGACAACAATTAAAAAGCTTGAAAGATTTGTTGAAAATAATCGAGAATATGTGTCACGACCCATTTCCACAACAAGTCATGATGGCGCCCAACTACCTTGCCGGACAAGCTAATTGTGGACAACATTTTTAAGTTTAACAATATCAACATTTTCAAGAAAGGAATAAGTATCCCAAAAGGGGTTTCCAGAATCCGATACAGTAATAAAAGTAGAGACATACCATTACAACCCAAAACTAGTCTACCAAAGTATGTGCCTGAACCTGGTGTCACGGCTACGGGCAACTAGTAGGGAATATACAAAATAAATAATATACTATCCTACTGTCTGAATAAGGATAGACAAAAAAGCAAAAGTATAAAGATGACTTCTTCGGCTGTAGATCGTCAACGAAAGGAGGAAGTTCACGGTAGGAGTCTAAGGTATCTCACGGATGCGCGCCCGAATAGTAACCAGATCCACCTGCCTCAGATCATGTACATTTAAGTATAGAAACATAGCATGAGTACATAAACATTATGTACCCAGTAAGTATACCGCCTAACCTCGAAGAAGTAGAGACGAGAGGTCGACTTGATACTTACTAAGGTCAATTATATGTGAGATTATTTATAAGCATGGAAGCTACTAGTATTAACATGTTCAAGAAAAGAGAGATAAGTCATGTCTTTAAAGTATCATAATTTTGCAATTTCATGTTTAATGTATAATAACAAGTAGTGTGAGTACAAGTTTCCACATAATAATCATGCGAACATTATACCGAGGCGACGAACCAAACCAACATAATGAAATGTGCACTTGTTGAGGATTGACAACGCGCCTATAGATGCATCTATTCATACGGAGGCGATCGGCCCGATCCACAAATAACAAGAAAGCATCCAGAATGCATATGAAGGCAATACATATTAAATTATTCCATACATGCATTCAACAAGTGTACAAGTTTACTTTTATTTTCCTTATAGCCTCTAATATATCTTAGGCAATCACATTAACATGATGAAATATAGATATTCATAACAATAGCATGATGTGGGTCCTAAACTACCCAGACAATCAATATAGTGATAGCTACGCACGGACTCTCGTCACCTTGTGCGTACGTAGCTCCCGCATTTAGCAATAACTATACATTTTATTAATCCTATAGGGACATTTCCCTCTCACAAAGTAAGAAAGGAGACTCACCTCTCTCCGAAGCATTCCTTCAATAACAAGAATAGGCTCCAACCTTAATTCGAAGCCGAACAAGCACCAACTAGTTAAATAAAGTAAGAACTAGTCAATACGTGCTCACAAAGTTGAATTCCAACTAATTAAATGATTTCCTAACCTTTTCCGAAAGTTTTCTAAATTTTGACCCCGGGCCCACGTGCTCGAATCTCGAGAATTTTTGAAGGAAAATATTTTCTATGACCTAAGGATTTTTAGTATGTAAATTTTAGTTCATTACATATCTAATTAGGTGGTTAAATCATAATTTTATCAAAACCTTATGTCTAGTTCTAACCCTTAATTTTATTTGATTATTAGTGTTAAATATATGTAATGTTCATGTATTTAAGCTAAGAGCGAGTGGGAATTACTTACCTTGTGATGTTATGTTGCAACCCTCTCTTTGAAAGCTCCAAAATCGCCCCAAAATCGGATGAGAAATGAGAGAAAAGGGGTTGGAGTTCGTATTTGATGAACTCTATGCCCCAGCGATTTTCGCTTCTGCGGGCATATTTCCACACCTGCAGAGTCTACTTATGCGGCCATTTAGCCGCTTCTGCAGTTCGGGGAGGAGCTGACCAGACCGCATCTACAGTCGTTTGTCCGCATAGGAAGGATCGCTCCTGCGGTCCCCATGGCCACTTCTGCGATTCCCCTTACCTTCCTCCTTTCCGCTTATGCGGTCAAGAGGCCGCTTATGCGGTCACCGCTTCTACGGTAAAATAGCCGCAGAAGCGGTTTTGATAGAAACAACAATTTTATTTATCTTCAAAATCCGACTTCACTCGAACCTCAACCATTTGACACTCGGGGCTCCCGAGCCCCATCCGAACATACCAAAAAGTTTGAAATTACAAGGCGGACCTAGTTGAATCCTCGAAACACCTAGAACAATACTAAATTAAGGATCGAACCCCAAAACCAATTGATTCAACATAATGAACTTCAAGTTCTTCATTTCCCTTCAACATGTCAAAAATGCCCTTAGACTACTCGGATTGACTCCAAATTTTACGGGTAGGTCTTACATGATATTTCGGACTTGTTACAAGTTTCGGAACCAGAATACGAACCCGAAACTTGGATTTTTTAATGAATATTTAGATTCTTTAATTCTTTAAAACTTTGATATAACAATTTACATAAAAATTCCGTACTCGGGATAGGGACCTTAGAATTCGATTCCGAGCATACGCACAGGGCCCATATTTTCCCACGGACCTCTCGAGATCATCAAATCACGAATCCGGATCCGTTTCCTAAGAAAGTTGACCGAAGTCAAGCTTGGACTTTTAAGAAAACCTTAAGGGAATAATTAGTTTTATTTTCACTCAAAACTCTTCTAACTTCCGAACTAATCACCCCCGAAGGTCGTAATTTAGCTAAGGAAAGCGTGGAATGTTCTATTTAAGGGAACGGGGTTCCAAATGGTAAAACGACCAGTCAAGTCATTACATTCTCCACCTCTTAAACAAACGTTCATCCTCAAACAGACATAGAAAAGTACCTGGACTGCTGAATAGGTGGGGATATCGACTCTGCATGTCCTCCTCGGACTCCCAGTTCGCCTCCTCAACCGGTTGGCCCCTCTACTGGACTCTTACCACAGAAACCCTCTTGGACCTCAACTGACGATTATGTCTGCCAACAATGGAAAATGGATCCTCCTCGTAGCCCAAGCTCTCATCTAACTGAATGGTACTGAAATCCAACACATGAGAGTAGTCGGCATGATACTTCCGAAGCATCGATATATGGGAAACTGGATGAACTCCTGATAAACTGGGAAGTAAAGCAAGCTCATAGGCTACCTCTCCAACTTGCCTCAACACCTCAAAGGGATCGATAAATCTTGGGCTCAGCTTGTCTTTCTTCCTGAACCTCATAATACCTTCATTGGCGAGACTTTCAAGAGAACCTTCTCGCCAATCAAAAATGATATATCACGCGCCTTTTGATCCGCGTAACTCTTCTGCCTAGACTGAGCTATGCCGAGACTCTCCTGAATCAACTTTACCTTATCCAAGGCATCCTGTACCAAATTTGTACCTAGTAATTTAGCCTCACCAGACTCAAACCACCCTATTGGAGAACGACAACTCCGGCCATACCTCTTACGGGTCCGTCTCTATGCTGGACTGATAGCTATTATTATATACAAACTGCGCCAAGGGAAAGAACTCATCCCAGTTCCCGCCAAAGTAAATCACACATGCTCTAAGCATATCCTCTAAAATCTAAATTTTCCGCTCCGACTGCCCGTCGGTCTGAGGGTGAAATCATATGCTGAGATCCACGTTGGTGCCCAAACCTCTATGAACGGCTCTCCAAGAGTGAGATGTGAACTGAGGGCCCCTGTCTGATATGATGGACACCAGTATACCATGCAACCGGACTATCTCCCGAATATAAATCTAAGCGTATCTCTCCGCTGTGTAAGTAGTCACCACTGGAATGAAATTGGCTGACTTGGTCAACCTATCCATAATAACCCACACTGAATCAACCTTCCACAAAGTCTACGGCAACACAACCACGAATTCTATAGTGATGCGCTCCCACTTCCATTCCGGAATGGGCATCTGCTGAAGTAGGCCACCTAGCCTCTGGTGCTCATACTTGAGCTGCTGGCAATTCAAACATTTAACCACATACTCAGCAATGTCCTTCTTCATCCTCTGCCACCAGTAATGTTGTCTCAAGTCACGATACATCTTCGTGTCACCCGTATGAATGGAGTACCTCGAACAGTGGGCCTCCTATAGAATCCTCCTCCCCAAGCCATCCATATCAGGAACACATACACGGCCCTCCATCCTCGCCGATAGTAACCTCCTTGCTACCTCCCTAAAGTACCATCTCTTTGAGGGCTGTCAAATGCGGATCGTCGAACTGTCGAGACCTAATATGCCCTAACAACGAAGACTGAGCAACCACACATGCTAGAACTCGGCTGGGCTCCGAAATGTCCAACCTCACAAGTCTGTTAGCCAAGGACTGAATGTCCAAAGCCAATGGTCTCTCCTCAGCAGGAATGAATGCTAAACTACCCATACTCTCCGCCTTTCTGCTCAATGCATCGGCAACCACATTTGCCTTACCCGGATGATAAAGAATGGTAACATCATAATCCTTTAGTAACTCAAGCCACGTGCGCTACCTTAAATTAAGGTCCCTCTGCATGAATAGGTGCTGCAAACTGCAATGATCGGTGTAAACCTCACATGACACCCCATAAATAATGCCTCTATATCTTCAGAGCATGAACAATCGCTGCCAACTCTAGATCATGCACTGGGTAGTTCTTCTCATGAATTTTCAACTGGCGTGAAATATATAAAATGACTCGTCCCTCCTGTATCAATACACATCCCAAGCCAATGTGAGAGGCGTCGCAATATACAGTATAAATCTCTAAACCGGAAGGCAATACAAGAATCAGTGTTGTGGTCAAAGTCGTCTTGAGCTTCAAAAAGCTCTCCTAGCACTCATCATAACAACGAAATGGGACACCATTCTTGGTCAATCTGGTCAAGGGTGAAGCAATAGATGAAAATCCCTGCACAAACCACCGGTAGTATCCTGCTAACCCCAGGAAACTCCTGATCTCCGTCACTGAAGTAGGGCGTGTCCAACTCTGAACTTCCTCAATCTTCTTGGGATCCACATTAATACCCTATCTTGACACAATATGCCCAAATAATGCCACTGGCTCTAGCCAGAACTCACACTTGGAGAACTTGGCATATAGCCTCTGCTCTCGCAAGGTATGAAGCACTACTCTCAAATGCTGCTCATGCTCCCCCCAGGCTACGTGAGTATATCAAGATGTCGTCAATGAAGATGATAACAAAAGAATCAATAAAAGGTCAGAACACCCTGTTCATCAAGTCCATGAACACCTCTGGAGCATTCGTCAGCCCAAAGGACATCACCAAAAACTCGTTGTGTCCATGTCTAGTCGTAAATGCAGTCTTCAGAACGTCTGAATCTCGAATCTTTAGCTGATGATAACCTGATCTCAAATCAATCTTAGAGAAAACCCTAGCACCTCTGCAACTAGTCAAACAAAATCATCAATACACGGCAATGGGTACTTGTTCTTGATGGTTACTTTGTTCAACTGGCGGTAATCAATTCACATCCGCATAGTCCTATCTTTCTTCTTCACAAATAGTACTAGTGCACCCCAAGGCAACATACTGAGCCTGACAAACCCCTTACCTAATAACTCCTCAAACTGATCCTTCAACTCCTTCAGCTGCTTAGGAGCCATACGGTACGGTGGGATAGATATAGGCTAAGTGTCTGGAGACAAATCAATGCAGAAAACAATATCACGATACGGAGGCACGCCTGGAAGATCAGAAGGAAAAACATCAGCGAACTCTCGAACTACTGGCACTGAATCAATCGTTAGAGACTCTGCTGTGGTGTCTCGAACATAAGCTAGATAAGCCAAACACCCTTTCTCAACCATACGCTAAGATTTCAGAAAGGAAACAGCCCTGCTAGGTGAATCAACTGTGGAACCCATCCACTCCAATCTTGGAAATCCTAGAATCACTAGCGAAATAGTCTTGGCATGACAATAAAGGACGGCGTGATAGGGAGATAACAAATCCATAGCCAGGATCACTCAAAATTTATCATATCAAGCAACAGAAGATCTACCCTAGTATCATAACAATAAAAGATAACCACACAAGACCGGTAGATCCGATCCACAACCACTGGATCGCCCACAGGAGTGGACACATGAACAGGAACACCCAAAGGTCAGGAGAGATAACCAGAAAATGAGGAAATAGAGATGATACATATGAGCAAGTAAACCCTGGATCAAATAATAACGAAGCATCCCCACCGTTGATTGAAATAATACATGGGATGACGACATCTGAGGCCAATATATATGACCTAGCTGGAAGGGCATAAAATCTGACTAGAGCGCCGGCTGAGTGGCCTCCACCGGACTGAGCAATAGCGGGTTGTCCTCTACCCGTCTGGACTCCATCCCTAGAATGGCCTTTACCAGTATGCCCTCCACCTCTAGATGGCTGGGCCGCTAGTGGTGGAGTCACTAGCTGCTGTCCCTGCTGCGCTGCCTTGCCCCTAAGCCTGAGACAAGTCCGCCTCAAGTGGCTAGGATCTCCACACTCATCAACATGGTATGACGGCCTGCTATCCCGAAGACTGACCTTGAAACCCCGCAGAACTACTAGGAAGAGCTGGAAGAGCCGGTGGACGATATGAACTCTCCGGCATCGCGCTGAAGTAAGAGCGAGAAGGACCATGAGGACCTAAATACCTATTGGATGAAACTTGAGTAGCAGGCAGGCGATAACAACCCTCTAGCATAGCACTAAAATACGGACGTGCTGGAGATGCCCGGGCAGGAGGTGGTGGTGCTGGACCTGAAGGCCTTCTCGGCTGACCCCTACCATGCTGACCTCTACCCCTAGCTGGGGCACCTTTGAACTCTCCAAAAAACCTCGCTCACTTGTCCTGTTGAACCTTCTCCCTGCCCTTATGGCGATACCCTTTAATCAAATAAGCAATCTCGACCACTAGCTGGTATCGTGTACCCATCTCCACTTCTCTAGCCATTTTGTTCCGGATATCCAGCTGTAACCCCAAGATAAACCTCTGCTCTCTCTCTACGTCTGTAGGAAGTATCATAAAAGCATGGCGAGATAACTCAAAGAACCTCGCCTCATAATTGGTCACACACATCAGATCCTGCTCGAGATGCTCAAATTGATACCGCAGCTCTTCCCTCTCGGAGGGAGGAATATACCTGTCCAAGAACAACTGAGTGAACTGATCCCAAGTGAGGGAAGGAGAAGCTACTGGCCTACAAAGAACATAAGACTTCCACCATATGCGAGCCCTGCCCTCCAACTAGAAAGTGGTGCAGTTAAACCCATATGACTCCAGTGTCCTCATGTTGTGCAATCTGTCCCTGCACCTCTCAATAAAATCCTGAGCATCATCATGACGTTCACCCCCGAAGACTAGAGGGCAAAGTTTAGTCTATCCGTCCAGTAACTTCTGCTGATCACCATCCCCAACTGGCATGGCTTGGGGTGCTACTACAATAACTGGTTGAACCCCATCTGCGAGTAGTGCACACAGAGTCTGATAAATGACGGCTGTACCACCTGGAGCCTGAGCAGTAGGGGTTTGTACTCCCCCTCCTCCCTTTGAGGTGGCTGGATCTACTAGAAAATAGATCAGCCTGTGTCATAGTGTCCACGAACTGAAGCATGCTGCCCATGACCTCCTGAAATCCCGGTGCTGTCAAAAATTCCACCGGAATATGCTCATCTGTGGGCAATTCGCCATGCTCCTCTATGATCGGATCCATCGCAGGATCTGTTGGTGGTGCAACTGGAACAACTCTAGGGCATCCTCGTCCCCTACCACGAGCAGGTGCCCTCCCCCGGCCTCAAGAAACGTGGGGAGCAGCTCCTCCTAGGTTAGGAGCGTTGGGGGTACGAGTCCTCACCATCTGTGAGAGAATAGAATGGAAATTTAGTACATTAACCACTGCACGATAGGAAGTAATTAAAGAGTAGTCTTTCCTAACACCCTATAGCCTCTCGAAGATAAATACAAATGTCTTTGTACCGATCTACAAGACTCTATTAGGTTTTGCCCGTAACACTGTGAGACCTACGTGAACCTAGTGCTATGATATCATATTGTCACGACCCATTTCCACAACAGGTCATGATGGCGCCCTACTACCCTACTGGGCAAGCCAATTGCGGAAAACATTTTTAAGTTTAACAATATCAACATTTCCAAGAAGGGAATAAGTATCTCAAAAGCGGTTTCCAGAACCCGATACAGTAATGAAAGTAGAGACATACCATTACAACCCAAAACTAGTCTACTAAAGTGTGTGCCAGAACCTGGTGTCACAGCTACGGGCAACTTATAGGGAATATACAAAATGAATAACATACAATCCTACTATCTCAATCAGGATAAATAGAAAAGAAATGTACAGAGATGACTTCTTCTGTTGCAGATCGTCAACAAAATTACAGAGATGACTTGCTCCCGAGCGCCCGAACATACCGACAAGTCTAAAATTACAAGGCGGACTTAGTCAAACCCTCGAAACACAACAACACTAAATCAAGGAATAGAACCCCAAAACCAATTGATTAAACTTAATGAACTTCAAGTTGTTAATTTCCCTTCAACGGGTCAGAACGCCCTTAGACTACTCAAATTGACACCAAATTTTATGGGTATGTATTATATGATATTTCAGACTTATACCAACCGCAATCCAAACCCGGCACTTGGGTTTTTAATGAATATTTAGATTCATTAATTCTTTAAAACTTCAATTTAACAATTTTACATAAAAATTTCGTACTTTGGCTAGGGACCTCGGAATTTGATTTCGAGCATACGCCCACGTCCCATATTTTCCCACGGACATCCCAGGACTGCAAAATCACGAATTCGGATCTGTTTCCCAAGAAAATTGACCGAAGTCAAACTTGGCCTTTTAAGAAAACCTTAAGGGAATAATTGATTTTATTTTCACTCAAAACTCTTCTAACTTCCAAACTAATCGCCCCCGAAAGTCGTAATTTAGCTAAGGAAAGTGTGAGAAGTTTTATTTAAGAGAACGGGATTCCAAATGAAAAAACAATTAGTCGGGTCATTACAATATGGTTTGGAGTTTGTATCTTAATTTTGAAAGGTTTTGGTGAAGAATAGACTTGGTTTTGAATGAATTTCAGAAGAAGAAGACATATTCCAGAAATTGTAGATTATTTGTATTCTGATAGTAGATGCTTTATTTTCTATTTTCATAAATAAAGATGCGCTAAAACTTCTACAAATCTTCTAAAAAACGCAATTATATCAAAAATCCCAATTATGCTACAATTGAATGTGAATTGGGATATAAAGATTCAATGCAACCAGTTTGTAAATGTTTTATAGATAAACTATAGATTATTTGTATTCTAATTGTAGATATTTTTTTTACTATGTTCACAAATCAAAAACGAGTAAAACTTCTACAAATCTTCTGCAAAAAATGCAATTATGTCGAAAATCCTAATAAAACTACAGTTGAATGAGAATAGGGATATTAAAATTCAATGTATCCAGATTGTAGATATTTTGTAGATAAATTATAGATTATTTGTATTCTTATTGTAGATACTTTGTTTTCTGTTTTCACAAATAAATAATGACTAAAACTTCTACACTAATTACTTGATCGCGTAAAGAAATTAGACAATTATGCCATTCATTATTCTTTTCGAAACCCATTTTGAAGATACAAATTACCTAATTTATTTTTGAAGATCATTAAGTTCGACCGATTACTTGATATCGTTTTGTGAAATTTCTGTAAGGTACGTACTTTGTCGACACATTTTTGGAAGGACCAAAAAAAAGAGTTCCTATGAAGACAAATAAGAACTAAAGAATTTCTCTGAAATATAACTTTAGTTACATGATTCTTTTTATATTTAATAACACTACATAAACGTGGGTGAAGGCGAGGATTTGGGAGAGAGAAACGTGGGAGGTGTGAGATATATGGTACCTTGAATTAAGAAGGGATATACGCTGTATTAATTATACCCTTAAAATACACTATAATATAAAATTGGTAATTTAATATACTAAGTATAATTAAGTCAAACCTTAAATATTGAGGATAATAAGATTGTTTATGTGGCATAAGAATATAAAAATTTCATAAAAACTACTTGTGTATTATAAAATTTTTGGACGGACTTATGAAGATTAGGCGCAAGACCCAATAAAAGCAAACACCATATAGTTTTGTGTTGATGAGTTAGAAAAATCATGATATTGATAATAGTGCTTTACAGATTTTAGGTGAGTTTTAACTTTTCAATTCTTTATAATCACGCTATATTTTTATTTTCTATTTTACATGTAAACAGAGTTAAACTTTATGACGGGGAAAGAAAATTAACAATGTTAAACATGCAGTCTAGACTTTAGACAGAATGAACGAGTCATGCTCACTAAAAAGAACCTAATGTTATGAAATAATATAAAAGACAAGAACAATAACTCAAGAACAAGAGCAATAGAGAGAAGAGTAGAGAGAGTTCTTCTTATTGATACTTAGAGAATGTTAGGAGTGTATTACAATGGTAGAGGTCACCTCTATTTATAGGGAGGAGGATGTTTTAGCTACCAATAATAGGACTCTAGAATCTCTCTAATTAAAGACATTCACCTTAAATAGAAGTGTATTTATAACACTCCCCCTTGAATGTCTATTCAATGATGTGCCTCGTTAAAACCTTAAAACAAAACCCAATGGGAAAAATTAAAGTAAGGAAAAAGAGTACACATGTTTGAATATGCGCCTATTGGTTGCCTCGTTAAAAACCTCGCAAGGAAAACCCGGTGGGACAAAACCTTGTAAGAGAAAAAGAGTGCAATGCGCATTAACTCCCCCTGATAAGAACATCAATTTATGTCCTTAAGTCTTCGCATCCCGATCTTGTGAACTAGCTTCTTGAAGGTTGACTTTGGTAGAGATTTTGTGAACAAATCAGCCATATTGTCGCTTGAACGAATCTGTTGAACATTAATATCACCATTCTTTTGAAGATCATGTGTGAAGAATAACTTTGGTGAAATATGCTTCGTTCTATCTCCTTTTATGAATCCTCCCTTCAATTGAGCATACATGCTGCATTGTCTTCATACAAAGTTGTGGGTAGTTTATCACACTTCAAACCACATTTGTCTTAGATATGATGTATTATCGACCTTAACCACACACACTCCCGACTTACTTCATGAATAGCAATTATCTCGGCATGATTAGATGAAGTAGCCACAATTGATTGCTTAGTCGATCGCCAAGATATGGCGGTGTCTCCACAGGTAAACACATAACCCGTTTGAGATCGAGCCTTGTGTGGGTCGGACAAATATCCAGCATCAGCATAACCAACAAGATCCGGGCTGCAATTCTTGCCATAAAATAAGCCCATATCGGTAGTTCCCTTTAGGTACCGCAATATGTGTTTGATCCCATTCCAATGTCTCCTCGTAGGAGCCGAGCTAAATCTTGCTAAGACATTAACTGAAAAGGATATGTCAGGCCTTGTAGTATTTTCAAGATACATTAGTGCGCCAATTGCGCTAAGATATGGTACTTCAGGACCAAGTAGCTCTTCATTCCTTTCTTGTGGTCGGAATGGATCTTTGTTCACATCAAGTGATCGAACAACCATCGGTGTACTTAAAGGTCATGTAAAACCGTTTCAGTACCTTTTCTGTATAGGTAGATTGATGAACAAAAATTCCGTTTGCCAAATATTCAATTTGCAAACCAAGACATAATTTAGTCTTTCCGAGATCTTTCATCTCGAATTCATCCTTTAGATAATCAATTGCCTTTTGGAGTTCTATAGGGGTTCCAATAAGGTTTATGTCATCGACATATACGGCAAGTACAACAAATTCCGAAGTTGTTTTCTTTATAAAAACACACGGGCAAATGGCGTCATTTATATAGCCTTCTTTTAACAAGTACTCACTAAGACAATTATACCACATTCGTCCAGATTGCTTTAGACCATACAAGGATCTTTGCAATTTAATTGAGAACATTTCCCGAGATTTTGAATTATGCGCGTTTGGCATCTTGAGTCCATCGGGAATTTTCATGTATATCTCATTATCAAGTGAGCCATAAAGATAGGCAGTAACCACATCCATTAAGTGCATGTCAAGCTTTTCATGGACAGCAAAACTTATGAGATAACGAAAGGTTATCGCATCCATTACAGGCGAATATGTCTCTTCATAATCGACACCAGGCCTTTGAGAAAAACCTTGTGCAACAAGGCGTGCCTTATATCTTTGTACCTCGTTTTTCTCATTTTTTTTGCGTAAAAAGACCCATTTATAGCCGACAGGCTTAACACCATTAGGTGTTTCAACTATAGGGCCAAAAACTTCACGTTTTGCCAGCGAATTCAATTCTGATTGAATTGCTTCTTGCCACTTTGGCAATCCTGTCTTTTTCGACATTCTTCAACAGATTGAGGTTCGAGATCCTCACATTCTTGCATAATGCTAGATGCTACATTATAAGCAAAGGCATTATCCACCACAATATCCACTCGATTAATATTTGCCTCAATATTAATTGGATTTAGGGATAGTTCCGTATTTTCCAGAGTCTCGGGCTCAATGGATTTTTCATGAATCTCAGAATTTGTTAAATCATGAGATTCTTTCGTGGTGTCATTTTGATCGTTCTTTTTCCTCTTTCTAGGATTTCGATCTTTGGAACCTAATGGTCTGCCACGCTTCAGGCGTGCATTCGACTCATTGGTTATGACACTAGATTATTGTCCAATATGGACATCAATACGGATTGGAACATTTTCCGCGGGAATGTGGGATTTCGTTATCCTTTTCAAGTCCGTAAATGCGTCAAGCATTTGATTTGCTATTCTTTGCAAATGGATAATCTTTTGTACCTCTCTTTCACAAATAGAGGTATGTGTATCAAGATGAGATAATGATGCATTTTTCCACAAAATTTCCCGTTTGGTTTCACCAACTTCTCCCCCTAATTTTGGGAAAAGTGTCTTATCGAATCGACAGTCTGCAAATCGTGCAGTAAATACGTCGCCTGTCAATGTTTCGAGGTAGCGAATGATGGAGGGCGATTCAAACCCAACATATATTACTAACCTTCTTTGCGGACCCATTTTGGTGCGGGATGGTGGTGCTATAGGCACATATACTGTGCATCCAAAAATTCTTAAATGGGATATATTGGGTTCATGACCCAAAACCAATTGCAACGGGGAATACTTGTGGTAATTCGTCGGTCTGAGACGAATTAGCATTGCTGCATGTAAGATGGCGTGACCCCATACCGAAGTGGGCAGCCTCGTTCTCATAAGTAATGGCCTTGCAATCAACTGCAGGCGTTTAATTAACGATTCTGCAAGACCGTTTTGAGTGTGAACATGAGCTACAGAATGTTCAACTTTTATCCCGATTGATAAGCAATAATCATTAAATGCTTGGGATGTAAACTCAGCAGCATTATCCAGTCTAATGGACTTGATTGGATTATCTGGAAATTGTGCTCGTAGTCGAATTATTTGTGCCATTAATTTCGCAAACGCAAGGTTGCGTGATGACAACAGGCACACATGAGACCATCTACAGGATGCGTCTATCAAGACCATGAAATACCTAAACGACCCACTAGGTGGGTGAATATGTCCACAAATGTCCCCTTGTATACGTTCCAGAAACGTGGGTGACTCAGTCCCAACCTTTGTTGGTGATGGCCTGATAATCAACTTGCCTTGATAACACGAAGTGCAAGGATATTCATTATTCGAAAGAATTTTGAAATTCTTTAACGGATACCCATATGAGCTTTCTATAATCCGTCTCATCATGACCGATCCTGGGTGTCCCAATCTATCATGCCAAAGTACAAAGGTATTGGAATCAGTAACCCTTTGGTTTACTGTTGAATGTGCCTCAATTGCACTAATTCTTGTCCAATACAGGCCACAAGATAAATACGGGAATTTCTCAATAACCCTCTTTTGGCCGGAGACATTCTTTGTGATGAAGAGATATTCAAGATTATCTTCATCCATTGTCTCAATATGATAGCCATTCCGGCGTACATCTTTAAAACTCAACAAGTTTCTCATAGACTTGGAGGAGAACATTGCATTCTCTATGATTAACGTCGTGCCTTTGGGCAGAGTTACAATTGCTCTTCCGGAGCCTTCAATCAATTTACTACTTCCAGAGATTGTAGTAACGTTTGCCTTACACATATTCAGTTGAGAGAAATATTTCCTTTCTTTGAGTATTGTATGTGTAGTACATGAATCAACTAGGCAAATACTTTTACAGTTGGATGTTGATCCAAGTTCGCTTTGTGAGATATCCATATTTGCTATCCCATAGTTTGACATACAAAAGAGATACACGAACATAAGAATAAGCAAGTTCAATTCGTTTGTGTCACATAATTTTTTCAAAATCTGCTGCTAACAGTTGACTAACAAAATCAGATATGTTATCCATTACTTTGCAGTTTGAAAATTTCAGTTAAAACATTTTCTTCAAACAATCGATTGTTAAACACAAACAATCGATTGTTGAACATTGACAATCGATTGTTAAACACACACAATCGATTATTTGCTATTTTGAAAAACTTCAGATCACACTGTCTTAAGACAATCGATTGTTATGCATAGACAATCGATTGTTGGCTATTTTGAAAAATTCCAGAGCACACTGTCTTAAGACAATCGATTGTTATGCATAGATAATTGATTGTTGGCTATTTTGAAAAATTCCATGGCACACTGTTTTAAGACAATCGATTGTTAGACAAAGACAATCGATTGTGGATGATTTTTGAAAAATTCCAGATTACACTGTCTTAACGACAATCGATTGTTAGACAAAGACAATCGATTGTTGATCAATTGTTTTTCAGCTTTAATGCGAAAATAGTAGATAATCGACTAGTTTTTCAGGCTAGTCGATTACCCCTACTGGAAAATAAAAATATTATTGATATTTGAGCATATTGAAGATATTCTAAAGAACTACTGCTAACATTGCATTATGAACTAACTAATACTAGCTAATACTAATGACTATTAGTTTATTCACTAACTAATACAAATAAGTAGAACAAAATCAAATAACTCCATCTTCTTTCATCACGGACCCATCGCCGATTAGGTGGTCTATTTTCCCCTCGGGTTGCTCAAAGAAGTCTGCCACATCCAGGTGGGTGATGTCCTCATTGTCGTCATAGACAAAATTTGTTTCAGGGCCTTTTCTCTTTCGAGATGCTTGATAAAGGTCAACCAAGTGTCTTGGTATACGGCAAGTCTTTGACCAGTGCCCTTTCCCACCGCAACGATAACATATCGTTTCTGAACCATTTGCCTTAGGATCTTCATGACCCCGTTTCTGCTTTCGGCGGTTATCTCTCCTTGGGGGTTGACGAACTTCATTGGAATTTCTTCCTTGTCTATGTCCCTGGTTATGACCCCATATATGACCATGACCATGGCCCTTTTCATGTTTGGCATAATGAGAGTGCACCTTATCTGCTTCAGGCAGTGGTGTAGACCCAGTGGGTCGATTTTCATGATTTCTCATGAGCAGGTCATTATTTCGCTCAGCCACTAGTAGAAGAGAAATCAGTTCAGAGTACTTTGTAAAGCCTTTCTCTATGGTTGCAGTACCATATTGGAGGCATGAAACGTTGTAAACGTTTTCTCAAGCATATCATAATCGGAGATATTATCCCCGCATAGCTTCAATTTAGAAGTAATTCTGAACATTGCAGAATTATATTCAGAAACGGACTTAAAGTCCTGGAGCCTCAGATGAGCCCAATCATATCGTGCTTGTGGCAGAGTGACCAACTTTAGGTTGTCATATCTCTCCTTTAAGCCGTTCCACAAGATGAGTGGATCCTTGACGGTGAGATATTCAATCTTGAAACCTTCATCAAGGTGATGGCGCAAGAAAATCAAGGCCTTCGCACAGTCTTGGGTGGATGCTTTTTCTCTATCTTTGATGGTGTCTCCGAGACCCATAGCATCTAAGTGGATTTCAGCATCCAACACCCATGTCATATAGTTCTTGCCCGAAATTTCAAGGGCAACGAACTTTCTTTTCGTATTGTCAGACATAATCAAAAATTAAATTAGGAAGAGGGAAATACCTTAGATTTTTCGAGAATGGTTCTTGAGACGGTAGAGTCTCGTGCTGATAACGTGTTATGAGATAATATAAAAGACAAGAACAATAACTCAAGAACAAGAGCAATAGAGAGAAGAGTAGAGAGAGTTCTTCTTATTGATACTTAGAGAATGTTAGGAGTGTATTACAATGGTAGAGGGCACCTCTATTTATAGGGAGGAGGATGTTTTAGCTACCAATAATAGGACTCTAGAATCTCTCTAATTAAAGACATTCACCTTAAATAGAAGTGTATTTATAACACCTAAGATTTTTTTCTTGTATTTATTTATTTATTGTGCTTTTATGTAACGTCTATTCGAGATTAAATGAATGTAATACCAATCTATATTACTTTTTTGTCTCTTCATAATTTCCATTTTGATTAATGGTAAGTTGATTAAATTTTATTAAAGGATTATTTGTTTAATTAAATTATAATATTAACCCTTTTCTTCTTTTTTTGATGAAAGAGTATATTATATCTTTTAGGTGAAAATTAAGTGGTATAAACAAATGTAGCGACCCGACCCGTCGTCACGTGAGTTACCGCCCCCTTTTCCCCGTTTTATGCTTTTATATGTTTTCTTATATGTGTTTGGAGAATTTGAAGTAATTCGGATAAAGTTCTGTTAGAAATGAGACAATTAGTCTCTTTATGAGAAGGTTCGTTTGAAAAAGTCAACCGAATGTTGACTTATGAGTTAAAGGGCTCGGAATGAATTTCTGATGATTCGACTAGTTTTGGGTGATGATTTGTGACTTAGGAGCGCAATCGAAATTTAATTTGGAGGTCCGGTGTAGAATTAGGCTTGAATTGGCTAAGTTTGAATTTTGGCGAATTCCGGTTGATATGCGAGATTTTGATCCGAGGGTCAGAATGGAATTCCTACAGTTGCACTAGCTCCATTATGTGATTTTAGATATGCGTGCAAATTTTCAGATCATTCGGATATCGTTTGGTCGGGTTTTTTTATCAAATGCAAGTTTCAAAAGTTTTAGTTTAACTTAGGCTTGAATCCGTGGTAATTCGATGATTTTGATGTTTAAGATAGTATGTTTATATTATGAGCAAGTTTGAATGAAGTAATAGAACATATCCATGCTTTTGGTTGAGGTCTCGAGGGCCTCGGGATGATTTCGGATGGCTAACGGGAATTTTTGAAAAAGAAAATGTAGCAGAAATTGCAGTAGAGAATTTACTCTATGCGATCACACAGGTAGGTCTACGATCGCATAGAAGTCCTGAGAGGGGTGAAGATTTTTCTCTATGCGATCGCGTAGTGAGGCCTGCAATCGCATAAGTTGATGGCGTTGAGAAGTGCGGTCGTGTGAGAGGTTATGCGATCGCGTATGAGGGGGAGACAAAGCTCTGCGATCGCAAAGGGTTTCCTGCGATCGCATAAGAGGATTTGAGGGCCCGGGGATTTTGTGCTATGCGATCACAAGGGCTTGGATGCGATCGCATAGGGTAATAAATAGAAGGTTTTTAATAACATTTCATCTGCGAACCTAGCCTATTTTCCACCATTATTAAGCAACCAAGAGAGCTTTTTGAGCTATTTGAAACGCTTTTTCAACAGGTATTGATTGGAGGTAAGTCTCTTGACTTAAAAACACCATTTTTATGAAGACTCAACCCTCAAATCCATGACAATATGTTAAAATTGTGAAGAACTAGGGCTTAGTTTTTGAAAATAAATTTTGGGGATTTAAAAGGCCACTTGAACTCCATTTTTGGTAAACTTTATATGTACGGACTCTTGGCGAGACGAGGAATCCGATTATGTAATTTTTGTAATTTTTCGAGAAGTGAGCCTGGGGCTCAGGTTTTACCAAATTCATGAATTTTAATACTTTTCGAGTATTTTTGGTTGGGTTATGTTTCTTTAATCCATATTTACGTATTCGTTGTGGCTTTGGCTAGATTTGACGCGCTTAGAGGGGCATTCAAAAGGAAAAGGCATTGCAGACCAGTCTACGGCCGGCTAGAGGTGGGTAGTTTGTATAGATGATGGCCTGAGGGTTTGAAACCCCGGTTTATCACATTGTGATGCTATGTTAGGGCATGACTCGCACCCCATGGCAGGTGCGAGATCGTATATAATTGGGGATTGTGACTTGGTACATCCCAAGTGCTAACTATAATTTATTGGCGGTGGATACGCACATTGTATTGTTGAAAATTTGGCTTATTGCCATATCTAGGGCCTTGTGCCGATTTGTAGCATCCGTCTAGAATGAATATCATTGTGATAGCATGATTTGTATCATTGATCTCAGTTCTGTGTCTAATCACTATTATGAAATGCTAAGTCACTTGTCATTAAATTAAATAATTAAATTATATTCTTATTAATAATTAGAAACTGGAAAATAAATTGAATCGGTTATGTGACTCATATGCATACTGTGGACTGAGTATGGATCGGGCTGCACGCCACAGCAGTGATATGATGATATTGCGTTTAGGCTGTAGAAGCCCCTCCGGAGTTTGTACACACTCCCAGTGAGCGTCGTCGACGTTAAACGGATTGGGTTGTATGCCGTAGCGGGTTCATGTGCATTGCATTGCATCTTTGCATTTTACTTGACTGATATAGTTGATTTTGCTTTGCTGTTAGTTCGTAGTTAAGGTGTCGGACTGTTAGTTTTAGCTTTACTTTATGGCATTTCGTGGATTTCTTATCTTCAGACATTTATATGCTTATTACTCACAGAGTCGGTAGTACTCACCCTACTTCCTGCACCTTGTGCGCAGATTCAGGTACACCAGAGGCTTAGCTGAGCAGCCGTTGTCTCGAGAGATTTTTTTCAGAGTTGTTGAGGCAGCTGCTTGACGTTCGCAGGACCTGACTACTCATCCTATTTTAGTTTATTATTATTATATACATTTCCCGACTTATGTATTTTCATTCAAATATTATTATCCAGTTTGTTTTAGAGGCTCTAGACTCGTGATCCCAGATCTTATGGGAGTGTTTATCGGTTTCGTATCTTTCCGTATTATTCTACTAATATTATTGGATTATTATTCTAAAATTATTACATTTCCCCTTAAATTATCGGTTTTGAGACTTATTGTTAAATTGAGAGAAATTGTTGATCAGACTTACCTAGCTTTAGGGATGGGTGTCATCACAGCCGGATTTTGGTCGTGACAACAAATTACTGAACGTAAATGTCCATAACAAAGGAAATAAATCAATATGAATATGCTTACAACATAAGAGAAGAGGATGATAAAGAATAGAAATAGCCATCATAAAGTTAAATAATTATATTTTACAAGTAAATAAATATGTAATCTATGTAAAAAAAGTAAAATTGCTGAAATTCTTCCTAATACATATGAAATTTCATTGCAAAGCACTATCATGAAGCGAGAAAAAACTTATGGAGATGGGACGACTATTTTTTTTAAAATATTGTAGCTTACTCTTTGTGATCACTTTAATTTACTAAATTTATTTCTAATTATGTTATCACTTTTGGAGAAGTTATTTAGAAAGAAAAATAATTTGTCACGAAAAAAAGAAAAAAAAGTTGTGCGTGTTATAAATAG
Source organism: Nicotiana benthamiana (assembly GCA_034376525.1). Taxonomy (NCBI): domain Eukaryota; kingdom Viridiplantae; phylum Streptophyta; class Magnoliopsida; order Solanales; family Solanaceae; genus Nicotiana; species Nicotiana benthamiana. The sequence goes on from CM067336.1 coordinate 39,674,768, forward strand.
ACTTCTATTTAAGGTGAATGTCTATAATTAGAGAGATTCTAGAGTTTTATTCTTGGTAGCTAAGTCATTACCTCCCTATAAATAAAGGGGTCTTCTACCATTGTAAACAACTCCTAACATTCTCTAAGTATCAATAAGAAGAACTCTCTATTTGCTCTTGTTCTTGAGTTATTGTTCTTGTTCTTATATTATTTCATAACACGTTATCAGCACGAGTCTCTAACCAATTGAAATTTTCGTTGTCTTAACTTTTGTTTGTGTATGGTTTTGCTTCAAAAAAAGAAACAGAATTCGAGATTTCGACCTTGGTTCCGTGTTCGTGATTCTAAAAGGCACGAGACTCTACCGTCTCAAGAATCTTCTTAAGAAAATTAAGGTAAGTATTTTACTTTTCTCTTTCAAATTCTTGGAATTCTATAATTTGATTTTATATACAAACATAGACAACAAAGTTTGATTATAACTCTAATGGAGTGTGTAAGAAATTATAACCACATGAAGTGGTTAAATCTCTATGTCCTGCCATGATTAAATTCATGTATGATTGTGGGCAAAGAATTAAAAATTCGTCCCATTGAATTTGCTCCATTCCCTTTAGAGAATGTGGAAGCAGTATATGATAAGTCTGAAAGAAGACTAAAATATTACCATGAAGGTATCAATGAATGTGGACGTGGCAAAGAATTCCGTCCAATTGAATTTGCTCCATTCCCTTTAGAGAATGTGGAAGCAGTATATGATAAGTCTGAAAGAAGACTAAAATATTACCATGAAGGTATCAATGAATGTGGACGTGGCAAAGAATTCCGTCCAATTGAATTTGCTCCATTCCCTTTAGAGAATGTGGTAGCAGTATGTGATAAGTCTGAAAGAAGACAAAATTATTACCGTAAAGGTATCAATGGATGTGGACGTGGCAATAGACGAAATTATAATCGTCATTATTGTGATAATGAGAATAATAAAGATTCTCAAAATAATCTTTCACTTTATGAAAGTAATATTTGACATGAGATTGTGTAAAGCACATGATTATGATCCATTCCCTGAAATGAATATGATAATTGTAATAGAGCCCGTAAGTATGAACACGCTCTTGATGTAAATTTGTTTTATGTCTGACATTATGAAAAGAAAGTTCGTTGCCCTTGAAATTTCGGGCAAGAACTATATGACATGGGTGTTGGATGCTGAAATCCACTTAGATGCTATGGGTCTTGGAGACGCCATTAAAGACAGAAATAATGCATCCACCCAAAACTATGCTAAGGCCTTGATTTTCTTGCGCCATCACCTTGATGAAGGTTTGAAACTGTGCTAAGGCCTTGATTTTCTTGCGCCATCACCTTGATGAAGGTTTGAAAATTGAATATATCACAGTCAAAGATCCACCTATCTTGTGAGATGGCTTAAAGAAGAGATATGACAACCTGAAGTTGGTCACTCTGCCACAAGCACGATACGATAAGAATCCAAAAGCAAATAGTTTATAAACTATATATTATCGTTGCGGTGGAAACAGGCACTGGTCAAAGGCTTGCCGTATACCATGACTTTTGGTTGACCTTCATCAAGCATCTCGAAAGAGTAAACGCCCTGAAACGAATTTTGTCTCTGACGACAACTTTGACATCACCCACTTGGATGTGGCAGACTTCTTTGAGCAACCCGAGGGGAAGATAGACCACCTAATCGGTGATGGATCCGTGATGAAAGAAGATGGAGCTATTTGATTTTATTTTACTTGTTTGTATTAGTGAATGAATAAACTAATAGCCATTAGTATTAGCTCGTATTAGTTAGTTCATGATATAATGTTAGTATTAGTTCTTTAGAATGTATCAATATGCTCAAATATCAATAATATTTTTACTTTCCAGTAGAGGTAATCGACTAACCTGAAAAACTAGTCGGTTATCTCATATTTCGCATAAAAACTGCAAAACAATCGATTGTCAATGATCAACAATCGATTGTCTTTAAAACAGTGTGATCTGGAATTTTACAAAAACAGTCAACAATCGATTGTCTATGATTAACAATCGATTGTCTTTAAAACAGTGTGATCTGGAATTTTACAAAAACAGTCAACAATCGATTGTCTATGACTAACAATCGATTGTCTTTAAAACAGTGTGATCTGGAATTTTTCAAAAACAGTCAACAATCGATTGTCTATGTTTAACAATCGATTGTCTTTAAAACAGTGTAATCTGGAATTTTTCAAAAATCATCCACAATCGATTGTCTATGCATAACAATCGATTGTCTTAAGACAGTGTGCTCTGGAATTTTTCAAAATAGCCAACAATCGATTGTCTATGCATAACAATCGATTGTCTTAAGACAGTGTGCTCTGGAATTTTTCAAAATAAGCCAACAATCGATTGTCTATATTTAACAATCGATTGTCTTAAGACAGTGTAATCTAAGTTTTTCAAAATAGCAAATAATCGATTGTGTGTGTTTAACAATCGATTGTCAATGTTCAACAATCGATTGTTTGTGTTTAACAATCGATTGTTTGAAGAAAATGTTTAAACTGAAATTTTCAAACTGCAAAGTAATCAATTATGGATAACATATCTGATTTTGTTAGTCAACTGTTAGCTGCAGATTTTGAAAATATTATGTGACACAAACGAATTGAACTTATTTATTCATATGTTCGTGTATTTCTTTTATATGTCAAACCATGGGAAGTAAATTGATTGAAAGCTCCGGAAGAGCAACTGTAACTCTGCCCAAAGGCATGACGTTTATCTTAGAGAATGCAATATTCTCCTCCAAGTCTAAGAAGAACTTGTTGAGTTTAAAGATATCATTCAAAATGGATATCATATTGAGACAATAGATGAGAATAATCTTGAATTCTTCATGAAAACGAGGCTGCCCATTTCGGTTTGGGTTCACGCCATTTTGCATGCAGCAATACTAGTTCGTCGGCTGCCCACTTCGGTTTGGGGTCACGCCATTTTGCATACAGCAATGCTAGTTCGTCTCTGACTGACGAATTGACACAAATATTCCCCGTTGTAATTGGTTTTGGGTCATGGACCCAATATATCCCATTTAAGAATCTTTGGATGCGCAGTATATGTGCCTGTAGCACCGCCATCCCGCACCAAAATTGGTCTGCAAAGAAGGTTAGGAATATATGTTGAGGTTGAATCGCCCTCCATTATTCGCTACCTCGAAACATTGACAGGAGATTTGTTCACTGCACGATTTGCAGACTGTCAATTTGATGAGACACTTTTCCCAAAATTAGGGGGAGAAGTTGGTGAAACCAAACGGGAAATTTTGTGGAAAAATGCATCATTATCTCATCTTGATCCACACACCTCTATTTGTGAGAAAGAGGCACAAAATATTATCCATTTGCAAAGAATAGCAAATCAAATGCCTGACGCATTTATAGATTTGAAAAGGATAACAAAATCACATATCCCCGAAGTGAATGTGACAACATTTGATTCACGAATACATATTCATTATTGGAAGAATATGAACATGAAATTGGTATTGAATATACCACACTCACCCCTAGAAGGAGGTTTGAGATGATACCACACTCACCCCTAGAAGGAGGTTTGAGATGATATATGGCATGAATGATCGTTGGTCACGTACCTATTGTACGCCAAAGTATTTTGGAAATATGACTATTAAAGGACAACGATAATGCAAGAAACATATCTTGCATATAAGTTTGACATGACCATAATGGTATAACTTTCTCTTTAAGAAAGATATTCACCACATGGATGTTGATGAATCTGTGGTAGTACAAAATTAATTGAGAGCTCTAGAAGAGCCAATTATTACTATGTTGGAGAAACACAATTGAGTATTGTGCTGTAGTAAGTCTCAAAGAAACTTATTCAGTTTCTAAAGTACACGCGAAAGCGATTGATTATATTGAGACTATAAATAAAGGACGGCTTTGATATCTCCTATTACTACAACTTGTAGCGGGGTAATTTGCATGTGAAAAGTTACCCGCTTTGTTCTCCAGTTTGTACTATACAAAAGAAAGAATGCCACAATAAAGTGAATATCTATTGGTATAAAAACCCATGTCATAATAAACCTGAAGTTTATTAAGTGCACATGTCATGGTGTAAATTTGAAGTTTACCAATATTGATAATTTGTTCAGTTAGCATTCGTATTAGCCATCTCATTTTGAGTATGATGTGCAAATTCACATAGGTGAATATTAAAGAACTAGAAAGTTCTTTACGAATTCTCTTGTATCACTTGTTCTCATTAATGAACTGACCAACTAAAGAGTTCGGGTTGAAGCCCATAAATTCTGGAAATATCAAAGGTGAATATGGGCCCATTCACCTGCCATGTATACCACATATGATGCATCTATGAAATGGTTACATGCGCAATTGTTATTAACCCGCAGCCTGGCCGGTGCTTGCGAGGTAAATTGCTCAGTAATCTAACTTCGAGCATAATTTCCAGATTTTCTACTCAAGATAGTTCATCTTGATAAGTTGGTTTATATCAAAGTTGGTTTAGCAAGATAATTATTGAGTGCTTCCACTTAATAGCTAAACTGTTTCTTATGAGAACAAAGTTATATATATCAGTTTGATATACGTTGTATATGAGAGTATATTATATTCTCCTCTCACAAGTGGTTCAAGGTCAGGAACCAAATAATTTCATCTTATTATTATTGATGTGCGGTGTATATTTTCATTAACACCATAATGCACAAAGATGAACTCTCAAAGTTGAGGAAACAAGTTAGCTTTTCTAACATGAGGGGGAGACATGATAAACACTTGAGAAAAGGTTACATGGGATGAATATCATTTGTATATGTATATCCCCGAATATCATGATATGAACCTGAAGTTCATAAAAGGATAATTCAATTGCAACATATTGCAAAGCATGCTATACGCATTTGCTGACCCAAAGAAAGTAACTAAATGGAAGAGATACAATTCAAGAAGAATTGATTCCATATGAAAGACATGTAGTTTTGAACCTATAGTTCAAATGCTTGAAAGTATAAAGTCAAAGGTATGTATAATCAGTTTTCGATATCTTATTTGTCTAGCATGACATGGAAAACTTGATATGCATCTAAAGTATATTATATGGCTTATATGACTTAACTTGAAAGATTTAAGTTGCTTGAAGCATATGCAATTCTTGGTCCTGAAGTACCACATCCTTAGTACAATTTGTGTACATATGTATCTTGCTATAACTATAAGCATGATGGCATTGAGAATGCATCTATGGAGATATTGAAGAGTCATTTCGCGACATTATATGAAGATGTTCATATCTATCAAGAATGATGATTTCAAGGTGCGGAATATTTATTCAAGTCAATATGGTTGATTTATTTATCAAATCTCTATCAAAGATTGTTTTGAAGATGGTGCACAAGATTGGAATGCAAATGCTCAAGGATATAAATTGATGTACTCATTAGGGGGAGTTAATGCGCGTTGCACTCTTTTTCCCTTACAAGGTTTTGTCCCACCGGGATTTCCTTGCGAGGTTTTTAACGAGGCAACCAATAGGCGCATATTCAAACATGTGTACTCTTTTTCCTTTCTTTAATTTTTCCCATTGGGTTTTGGTTTTAAGATTTTAACGAGGCACATTGTTGAATAGACATTCAAGAGGGAGTGTTATAAATAGACTTCTATTTAAGGTGAATGTCTATAATTAGAGAGATTCTAGAGTTTTATTCTTGGTAGCTAAGTCATTACCTCCCTATAAATAAAGGGGTCTTCTACCATTGTAAACAACTCCTAACATTCTCTAAGTATCAATAAGAAGAACTCTCTCTACTCTTCTCTCTATTTGCTCTTGTTCTTGAGTTATTGTTCTTGTTCTTATATTATTTCATAACAGCGTACAAGGAACTTGACTTTTGTCATATTTTATTTTTATTTTTGTCATATTCTATTTCTGCCGTGAACTAGGAAATTGTGAAGTCTCACCCTTTGGGGAGTGAAACTTCTTATCTCCTATAATTTGTGTAAACATCGATGAAATAATGTGAAACCAAAAGCGTTCGCACAAGAGTTTGATTTCTTACGCCGAAAAATGATTAATATCCTTCTAATACTTTTGTAGTTACAATTAACAACAATAACACAACATATGATCACGACCTGAATCCCTAATATTCAGTTATTTTAGTCATAACGTATTTTTTCCCACAAGGATAGCAGCAACAAAGGGAATAGCCTTAAAACATTGATCAATAAATAATTTAAAATTAGATAAAATCATAATTTTAAAATTTTATCTAATATCAATCGAACTTTGAATTGAACGAGAATTATGTCCACTTAGAATTTGGGTAAACAATTATAGATTGATATCATTCCTATTCAAATTAATTATGGTATGGCTTTTACCACGAGCACATCACTATTACATTAACCATGTTGGCTGACAAGGTAATAAAAACAATTTCTACTTCTGTAGATAATTTGGTAAAAATAACATACAAAGAAGAGAGTTTTATGTACCTAGCTATTAAGCATTGCGGTCTTTGAATGTTGATTTGGTGCCCAACAAATGGCTACTACTAAATGCTCAAAAGAGCTTTACCTATTTATAGAATGAAAATAATATAATTAATTAATTTGGCATTATTTTTTACTAAGCTAAGGAAATAACCTATGCTAATAATGACCTTTCTTTTGAAAATTTAGGATGACACTCTATCAATTATGTCACGGCCCTAGTTCACTAATCGTAAACCTGTCATGACTGCACCCAGTCTTCGTGACTAGGTAAGCCTGACACATCGCGAAAATTCAACAATCCTTACAAAAAACGATAAATAAAACATAAATAGCATAAGATAATGTATAGAGTGCAGTCTGGCACATACATATCTACTCAAAATAATGTAAAAACCTCCAAGACCCGAAAACTCACGTGCAACACATGCTAAGAGTAAAATATAACATAAGGCTCTAACATCCAGGAGTGTCAACAACAAGTGAGTACATGAACAAAACTACTAGCTAAAGGTAGAATAGAAGGAGACTCTTCGGCTCTGCAGATGCGGCAGATGCATACCTCGAATCTCCAAGTGCAGCTGCGATATCACTAATAGCGCGCCCGACCAGAAATACCTGGATCTTCACAATAAAAGTGTGCAGAAGAGTAGCATGAGTACACCACAGCGGTATTCAGTAAGTGACAAGCCGAACCTCAGTGGAGTAGTGACGAGGAAGGTCGACGCCCTACTGAGATGAACATTAAAAAATAATGTAAGAATAATAAATAGTAGATAACGAAGTAAATTCCGAATATCTAGCAAAATAGTAAGAAACACAGAACGACTACAAGTACAGACTACGAACACAAGAAAAATTACTCAAAATTTAGGATTCCACATGGAACTCCGGGAATTGAACCCGCAGTCCATTTATACCAATCTCGGAGGATCTTTCGGGAATCGAACCTGTAGTCCATCATATCAATAACAGAGGATCTATGGGAATTGAACTCGCAGTCCTTCTTACCAATAACAGAGAATTTCCGGGAATTGAACCCTCAGCCCGTCATATCAATATCAGAGGATCTCCCGGGAATCAAACCCGTAGTCCATCATGTCAATATCAGAGGATCTCTAGGGAATTGAACCCGTAGTCGTCATGTCAATATCAGAGGATCTCCCGGGAATTGAACCACAATCCCAAAAGTAAATACACCACAACAAATCAATATTTAACGAAAAGGAAGCCAAATGCGAACAACAAGTAAATTCGAGAATCTAACATGCTTCACAAGAAAGACAAATATGACAATTTAGTCAAATAGAGCAAATAAATCACTAGCATGCTTTCCAAGGAAAGACGGATATTTCAATTTAGTCAAATAGAGCAAATAAGTTACTAACATGCTTTCCCTGAGTCAAAACAAGTGAAATTTTATTATTAACAATTAATATGGGAAGAAAACACAGTCTAAATAAGCCAAGTAAGGTGAATTTTCAACAACTAGCACAAGTACACGCCCGTCACCTAGCGTACAAGACTTTTAAACAATGACAAAGATATCCTAAGGGGAGAGGTCCGCCACACAAGGTTAGACAAGCCACCTACCTCGAATTGGTACAAAACCGCTAAGAAACAATGCCTTTGCCACGAGTATCCGACTCCTAGTGGCCCAAATCTATTCAAACCAGTTGCATACTGTAAATAACATCGCAAGTAACTAGTTTCACGATTAAAATTAAAGCTAAGGCGCAAATAGGTAAAATAACCAAAATACCCCTTAGGCCAACGTCTCGGAATCGAATAAAATTTATATTTCCATAAATCTCGTACTCTCAGGAGTCTAACCATACCAAATTTATCCAATTTCGACACCATTTGGTCCCTCAAATCTTCATTTTATATTTTTGAAAGATTCCACAATTTTCTTCCCAAATTCCATCTCAAATAACTAACTAAATGATGAATTCAATACTATATTCATGTATTATAACCAAATCTGAGGTAGGATCACTTACCCTGATGAATTTCTTGAAAAACCTTCGAACAATCGCCAAAATCCGAGCTCTATAGGTCAAAATATCAAATAAAACTCAAAACCTCGTATTTATAGGGCATCCCTCGGATTCCAACAGTGCTGACCGCACAAAAATGATCGAGGTCCGTGCCCAGGGAGTGCTGACCGTACAAAAATGGTCGCGGTCGCGCAACAATTTGACTACAGTGACAGGCTTTACTATTTTGGCCATAGCTTTGTCTACAGATGTCCAAATGCCTATTATAATATGTTTCTGAAAACCAGATTCAAAGCTCTACAAGTTTCATTTTTGAATCACCGCAAAATTTTGTGTTGATAAAAAAATGAGCTTCTAAAGTAGAACCAGCAGCCTGTAGATCTTCCCCTGCGCGGCCGCGCGCCTAGCGCGAAAAGGAGCGCGGTCCGCGTCTCCACTGCTACCACCTCCATTTTTCTATGTTCTGGGTGTCCATACTCGCTCAAAACTCACCCGAAACATACCCGAGGCCTCCCAGACCTCAACGAAAAGTATCAACGCATCCTAAAACATTATGCAAACTTATTCCAATCATCAAAACACCTCGAAGAACACTAAAATCAACTTCAAGCCTAAGTTCCTTTAGAAACTTCAAAACACATATTTGATAAAAAAAACCCGACCAAAACATGTCCGAATGACTTGAAATATTGCACGCACGTCCCAAATGACATGACAGTGCTACCGCAACTTCCGAAATCCCATTTCGACCCTCAGATCAAAAATTCACTATCGGACCGAAAACTTCAAAATTCTTACTTTCGGCATTTCTAGCCTAAATGAGCTACGGACATCCAAAATACATTCCAAACACGCTCCCAATCCCGAAATCACCTAACAGAGCTAAGGGAACCATCAGTTTTCCATTTTAAGGTCGTCTTGACCCTATTCTAATTACGGACCATTTTCCAACACTTAAGCTCTCGTTTAGGGACTAAGTATCCCAAAACACTCTGAATTCTATTACCGAACATCCCAGCAAACCAAAATAGCATAAATAAACTTAGGGGAAGCAGTCAATGGGGAAACAAGACATAAATTCCAAAGACAACCAGCCGGGTCATCACATCCTCCTACACTTAAACATTCGTTCGTCCTCGAACGAGCATAGAGAACATACCTGAAGTAGCAAAAAGATGAGGGTATCGGCTGCGCATATCCCGCTCGGTCTCCCAAGTTGCCTCCTTGGCCGGCTGACCCCGGCACTGGACCTTTACTGAAGCTATATCCTTTGACCTGAGCCTTCGGACCTGCCTGTCTAAAATTGCCACTGGCTCATCAACATAGGACAAATCATTGTCCAACTGGACTGAAGAGAACTCCAACACGTGAGACGGGTCACCATGATACCTCCGAAGCATCGAAACATGAAATATTGGATGAACCCCGGCCAAACTGGGAGGTAAAAGAAGGTCATAAGCAACCTTCCCAACCTGCTTCAAAATCTCAAATGGACCAATGAACCTCGGGCTCAACTTTTCTTTCTATCCAAACCTCATGACGCCTTTCATAGGCGAGACCCGAAGCAAAACCCGCTCACCAACCATAAAGGAAACATCACGAACCTTTCGGTTCGTATAACTCTTCCGTCTGGACTGGGCCGCACGGAGTGTGTCCTGAATCACCTTAACCTTCTCAACCGCATCCTGAACAAAATCAGTGCCCAATAATCTAGCCTTGCCCGGCTCGAACAAACCCATCGGGGACCTGCATCTTCTACCATATAAAGCCTCACAAGGCACCATCTGAATACTGTACTGATAACTGTTGTTGTATGCAAACTCAGCCAGTGGCAAGAACTGATCCCAAGACCCTCTAAACTCAATCGCACACTCACGGAGCATATCCTCAAGAATCTGAATAGTGCGCTCAGAATGTCCGTCCGTCTGAGGGTGAAAAGTTGTACTCATGGTCACCCGGGTACCCAATTCTTACGGCTCTCCAAACCGTGATGTAAACATTGAACCCCTGTCTGAGATGATAGAAACTGGAATGCCATGCAGACGGACAATCTCCCTGATATAAATCTCTGCTAACCGCTCCGCTGAGTAAGAAATGCACACTGGAATGAAATGAGCGGACTTGGTCAACCGATCCATAACAACCCAAATAGAATCAAGTTTCCTTGCCGTCAGAGGGAGACCAGTCACAAAATCCATAGTGATATTCTCCCATTTCCACTTCGGAATCTCCATCTGCTGGAGTAATCCTCCCGGTCTCTGATGCTCAGCCTTCACCTGCTGACAGTTGAGACATCTAGCTACAAACTCTACTATGTCCTTCTTCATCCGCCTCCGCCAATAATGCTGCCTCAGATACTGATACATCTTCTCAGCACCCGGGTGGATGGAGTATCGTAATCTATGGGCCTCAGTCAATATCAACTCCCGAATATCATCAACATCGGGCACACAGATCCGCCCATGCATCCTCAACACCCCGTCGTCTCCAATAGTCACATCCTTAGAATCGCCATTCTGAACTGTGTCCCTGAGGACAAGCAAATGAGGGTCATCATACTGCCGCTCCCTTATACGATCAAACAATGAAGACCGAGAAACCACACAGGCTAGAACCCGGCTAGGCTCTGAAAGGTCCAATCTCAAGAACTGACTAGCTAAGACTTGGACATCCATCGCCATAAGTCTCTCTGAAGCTGGTAAATATGCCAAACTCCTCAAACTCTCTGCCCGGCAACTCAAGGCATTGGCTACCACATTGGCCTTGCCCGGGTGATAAAGAATAGTAATATCATAATCCTTCAGTAGCTCCAACCATCTCCTCTGGCGCAAATTCAGATCCTTTTGCTTGAACAAGTGCTGCAAACTCCGATGATCTGTGTAAATCTCACAAGGCAAGATGTACAAATAATGACGCCAGATCTTCAAGGCATGAACAATAGCAGCTAAATCAAGGTCATGGACATGATAGTTCTTCTCATGCACCTTCAGCTATCTGGACGCGTATGCAATCACCCTACCGTTCTACATCAATACCGCTCCAAGTCCAACTCGTGAGGCATCACAATATATTGTATAGGACCCCCAACCCGTAGGAAAAATCATATTAGGGGCTGAAGTCAAAGCCGTCTTGAGCTTTTGGAAGCTCGCCTCACACTCGTTTGACCACTGAAAATGAGCACCCTTCTGGGTCAACCTAGTCATAGGGGATGCAATCGACGAGAAACCCTCCACAAAAGGACGGTAATACCCCGCCAGGCCAAGGAAACTGCGGAACTCTATAGCTGAGGAGGTCTGGGCCAACTCTGCACGGCCTCCACCTTCTTCGGATCTATCGAGTGCCCTCACTCGATACCACGTGGCCTAGAAATGCCACAAAACTCAACCAAAACTCACATTTTGAAAATGTTGCATATAATTTCTTTTCCCTCAGAGTCTGAAGCACTATCCTCAAGTGCTGCTCATGATCTTCCCGTCTCCGGGAGAATACAAGAATATAATCTATGAAAACAATGACAAATGAGTCGAGATATGGCCTGAATACACTGTGCATCAAATGCATGAAAGCTGTCGGGGCGTTGGTCAGCCCAAATGACATGACAAGGAGCTCGTAGTGACTGTACCGAGTCCTGAAAGCAGTATTCGGGATATCTGGCTCCCGAATCTTTAGCTAGTGATAACCTAAGCGCAAATCAATCTTCGAAAACACTTGTGCGCCCTGAAGATGGTCGAATAGATCATCAATATGAGGCAAAAGATATCGGTTCTTCAATGTAACTTTGTTCAACTGAAGATAATCGATACACATGCGCATAGAACAATCCTTTTTCTTCACAAACAAGACCGGAGCACCCCATGGTGAAACACTGGGTCGAATAAAACCCTTATCAAGCAATTCCTCTAACTGATCCTTCAACTCATTCCACTCAGGAGAATTTATTCGGTAAGGAGGAATAGATATGGGCTGAGTGCCCAGAAACAAATCAATACCAAAATCGATGTCCCGATCGGGTGGCATGCCCAGAAGATCACTTGGGAACACATCAGGGAAATCCCGTACTACTGGAACAGAGTCAACAGAAAGGGTATCAGCACTAACATCTCTCACATGGGCTAAATACGCGGCGCACACATTCTCAACCATACGCTGACTTTAAGAAAGGATATAACTCTACTAGGAGTGTGATCAAAAGTACCACTCCACTCACTAAGAGGAATACCTGGCATAGCCAGCGTCACGGTTTTAGCATGACAATCAAGAATAGCATAATGGGGCGACAACCAGTCCATGACTAAGATAGTATTAAAATCAACCATATCAAGTAATAAATGATCTGTCCGGGTCTCAAACCACGAATAGTAACCAAACACGACTGATATACATGGTCCACAATAAAGGAATCTCCCACGGGAGTAGAAACATAAACATGAGAGCTCAAGTTCTCTCGGACTGTACCCAAATGCGGAGCAAAATAAGATGACACATAAGAATAAGTAGAGCCTGGATCGAATAGAACCGATGCCTCTCTGTTACTAACCAAAATAATACCTATGATAACAGAATCGGAGGCGATAGCCTCGGCATGATCAGGAATGGCATAAAATCTGGCTCGTCCCCTACCTTGAGGGCAACCTCTATCTCCCCGATTCCCGTCCCTAGCTGGCTGGGTAGGTGGGGCGGCAGCTGGAGCTGGAACAATGGCTTGCTGACCCTGTGGAGCATGTTGAGGCTGTGGAGTCTGAGAAGGCACACCCCTCCCATGTCTGGGGAACTCTCTAACCAAGTGGTGGGTATCCCCGCACTTATAACAAGCTTTAGGAGGACGAAGTGTCTGACTGACTGAATCCACCTCTGCTAGACTGGCCTCTAGAGGTACCCTCCGCAGGATGCGCTAGAAACGGAGGTGCATAATAAGGCTCCTGAAATCTGAGAGGAGTTGTAGTACTGCTAGATGAAGGAAGACCTGAGTGAATTGGGTGACCCTTATAGCCCCTACCATGACGTGCTGCTCCTGAAGTACGGGTACCATAGAAATGACAATACTCTCGAGACTCTTAGCCTCCCTCTCCTCCTGCTCTCTGGCATGCATACCCTCTAACCTCCTGGCTATACTGAACACCTACAGATAGGGTATATCCATCTCCAACTCTCGCGCCATGCCAGACATGATGGAAGGAATAAGACTCTCTATTAACCTGCGAACCCTCTCACGAACAATAGCCACCAAAGCTGGCGCATGTCTGGCCAACCTAGTATAACGGATATCATACTCAGAGATAGTCATAAGGCCCTGGAACAAGTGCTTAAGCTCTGCGTGCCATGCATCTTGGAGGCTTTGGGGAACAAACTCCCTCTGAAACATATCTGAAAACTGGGTCCAAACCAGGGAGGTAGCCTCGTCGGACTGTCTAGCTCAAAAGTGCGCCACCACTCATAGGCGGCTCTTCGAAGCTGGAAAGCCGCAAAGGAAACCCCAATCGAAGAAGTAATACCCATGGTGTGAAAAATGCGGTGACAATCCTCCAAAAACCCCAAAGCATCATCTGTAGCTAGTCTGCTGAAAATAGAAGGGTCATACTTCATGAACCGCTCTAATCTATGCTGCTCATCCTCCGAAATAGGTGCCCCATCATCGGGCTGAACCGGCACTATAGGCTGGACAAGAATAATATCTGGAATCAGTCCTGTGTGCACCCTCTGCTCTGGATTGCGGGCTTCGGGAGTATGGGCTCCTCCCCCGGCCTGGGACGTAGCTGCAGGAGGTGGAAGCAACCCTGCCTGAGACAGCATGGTATACATGCTCATAAACTACGCCAATGCCTCCTGAACAGCTGGAGTAGTGGTGGTTGTGGGCGTCTCTGGTGCCTGAGTCGTGACAAGGTCTGCTGGCGACAGCTCGCGCCGGTGCTCTGACTGCACCCCACGCGCATCCACGACCCTTGCCCCGGCCGCTGCCTCTAGCATCTGCATGGGGGGTGCGGGTGCCTGATCGTCCCAGGTTATGTGTTTCCTCACCATCTGTGAGAGAATAGAAGGCAGAAGTTTAGAATCGACGTCAAAAAACATAGCACGACAAAGAATTCAATGAAGTGAAGATTTTTCCTAAACAGTTACATAGACTCCCATAGATAAGTATAGACGTCTCCGTACCCATCAGTGAGACTCTAAATAACCGGCATGTGGCACGTGACTCATATGAACCTAGAGCTCTAATACCAACTTGTCACGATCCTAGTTCACCAATTGTGAACCTGTCATGACGGCACCCAGTCTTCGCGACTAGGTAAGCCTGAAATTCAACAATCCTTACGAAAAGCGATAAATAAAACATAAATAGCATAAGATAATGTATAGAGTGTCGCCTGGCACATACGTGTCGACTCAAAATAATGCTAAAACCTCCAAGACCCGGAAACCCACGGGCAACACAGGATAAGAGTAAAATATAATATACGGCTCTAACCTCTAGGAGTGTCTACAACAAGTGAGTACATGAACGAAATTACTAGCTAAAGGTAGAATAGAAGGAGACTCTTCGCCTCTGCGGACGCGGACGATGCATACCTCAAATATCCAAGTAGATCTGCAAGATCACTAATAGTGCGCCCGACCAGAAGTACCTGGATCTGCACAACAAAAGTGTGCAGAAGAGTAGCATGAGTACACTATAACGGTACTTAGTAAGTGCCAAGCCTAACATTGGTGGAGTACTGACGAGGAAGGTCAAGGCCCTATTGAGATGAAAAAAAAAGGAATGTAAGAATAATAAATAGTATATAATGAAGTAAATCCTGAATATCTAGCAAGACATTAAGTAAAACAGAACGGCTAAAAGTACAGACTACGAACACAAGAAAAATCACTCAAAACTCAGAATTCCACATGGAGCTCCGGGAATTGAACCCGCATTCCATTTATGCCATTCTCGGAGGATCTCTCGGGAATCAAACCCGTAATCCATCATATCAATAATAGAGAATCTCCGGGAATTGAACCCGCAGTCCTTCATACCAATAACCGAGGATCTTCGAAAATTGAACCCGCAGTCCATCATATCAATATTAGAGGATCTCTTGGGAATCGAACCCGTAGTCCATCATGTCAATATCAGAGGATCTCCCGGGAATTGAACCCGTAGCCCATCATGTCAATATCAGAGGATCTCCCGAGAATTGAACCCGCAGTCCCAAAAGGAAATACACCACAACAAATCTATATTTAACGGAAAGGAAGCCAAATGCGAACAACAAATAAAGTCGAGAATCTAACATGCTTCACAAGAAAGACAAATATGGCAATTTAGTCAAATAGAGCAAATAAATCACTAGCATGCTTTCCGATGAAAGATATATATTTCCATCTAGTCAAATAGAGCAAATAAGTTACTAACATGCTTTCCCTTAGTCAAAACAAGTGAAGTTTCATTTTTAACAATTAAATATGGGAAGAAAACACAAGCTAAATAAGCCAAGTAAGGTAAATTTCCAACAACTAGCACAAGTACACGCCCGTCACCTCGCGCACAAGGCTTTTAAACAATGACAAAGATATCCTAAGGGGAGAGGTCCCACACACAAGGTTAGACAAGCCACTTACTTCGAATTGGTATAAAACCGCTAAGAAACAATGCCCTTGCCACGAATATCCGACTCCGAGTAGCCCAAATATATTCAAAACCAATAACATACTATAAATAACATCGCAAATAACTAGTTCCATTATTAAAATTAATTATAAGTCGCGAAAATAGGTAAAATAACAAAAATACCGAGGTCTGCGCCCAGGGAGTGGTGACTGCACAAAAATGGTCGCGGCCGCGCAACAATTTCACTGCAGTGACAGGCTTCACTATTTTGGCCATAGCTTTCTCTAAGGATGTCTAAATGCCTATTATAATATTTTTCTGAAAACTAGATTCAAATCTCTACAACTTTTGTTTTTAAATCACTGCAAAATTCTTTGTTGATCAAAAGATATGAGCTTATGAAGTAGAACTAGAAGCCTGTAGATCTTCCCATGCACGGCCGCACGCCCAGCGCAAAAAGGAGCGCGGTCCGCATCTCCACTGCTGCCACCTCTATTTTTCTATGTTCAAGGGTGTCCGTACTCGCTCAAAACACACCCGAGGCTCCCCGTACCTCAATCAAAAGTACTAACGCATCCTAAAATGTTATACAAATTTGTTCCAATCATCAAAACACCTTGACTAACACAAAAATCATCGAATTACATCAACTTCAAGCCTAAGTTCCTTTAGAAACTTCAAAACACACATTTGATAAAAAAATCCGACCAAAACATGTCCGAATGACTTCAAATTTTGCACACACGTTCCAAATGACATGAAGGTGCTACAACAACTTCTGGAATCCTGTTCCGACCCTCGGATAAAAAATTCACTATCGGACCGGAAACTTCAAAATTCTAACTTTCGGTATTTCTAGCCTAAATGAGCTACGGACATCCAAAATACATTCCGAACACGCTCCCAACCCCGAAATCACCTAACAAAACTAACGGAACCACCAATTTTCTATTCCGAGTTTTTGATACTTTTCTAATTACGGATCATTTTCAAACACTTAAGCTCTCGTTTAGGAACTAAGTGTCCCAAAACACTCTGAATTCTATTACTGAACATCACGACAAACCAAAATAGCAGAAATGAACTTAGGGGAAGCAATAATAAGGAAATGGGGCATAAATTCCAAAGACGACCGGCCGGGTCGTCACAAATTACTATCATGCTAATCATGATCTAAGCTAAGCATGAACATAATATTGGTAATACAAAAATAACCTTATAATTAATATTAAGCATAATAAATCATAATGAAAGAATATAATCTAAATTCTAGATGTTAGCCTTGTAATCTTATTAGATTTAGGACATACATGAATAATATACGTTAGCATATAAACCTAATACCTCTAGGAACATGTTAGGTTTCTTATTAGTATAATTACTTTCGAGATATATTTTTAGCCATGTAATTCTTTTACTTTTAGGTTATACTTCTTAAAAATTTCTATTACTAGTTTAATTTGAATATTTATTTATTATCCTATTACTAAATTAATATGAGAAGGTATTATATTTTTCAAATTCATTTAAAAAAAGGAAAGAATATATTTATTATAAAAGCACAAATATAATTCTGATAAACCAAAATAGCCCTAAAATATTAATCACAAAAACTCATACGGAAAGGTCATAACTGTAATAACCTATTTCTTTGGATTACATACCCTTCTATTTTACTTTTTTTAATATTCAAACTTTTAAAATTAATAAAGTTTGTCTATTAAATTCTTTCTTATTAAAAATATGCATGAATCCAACTTCATAAGAATCCTTCGTATTGGTGATATATTGTCCAACACCAAAAAAATAATGTTAAATGAACTGCATAGCATACTGAATTTGAGAAACAAATATCCTCGTGATAATATATTTTTATATTGTATTAGAATTTTAAACTGCTTTCCTACTCAAATATTTTTTTATTATTAAATGTTCATATAACATTAAAAAAATATACCAAACTATTAAAAAGAAACTAAGAAAATATTTAAAAATTAAATGTGTGAGAAAAAGAAAGAAAATTGATTGGTAAAAGTCAATACCACTAACAATTTTGCAAACATAAAGATCTAAATGTGAAATATCAAATTGATCTTTTTACTTTTTAAAAATAAAATTTATGATGGATAAAATTATAATTACAATTAAATATTCAAGTAATGAGAATTAAGAATTTGAATAAATATAAAGTATTCTTTATGTTAAGACCAAATAACTAAATCTTTTAATTAGTTATTTAGCAACAGCATGCAATTCAATTATTTTTTAAATTTATTATACGAGTAAAATTATTTTTCAAGTTTAAAAAAAACTCTTAGGATAAATAAACTTATCCCATAAAAGAGCGTTAGAGATTAAAAAAATTAGAACATAAAGTAAAAAAGGTTAGCATAGTTAAAAATCAAAATACCATATAAGTGTCGCACAATCAAAGATCAAATATGCTTCTAAATATGTGTTTGTCCCTAATTTCAATGTTCGTCTCCCGAAATTAAAGGATATCCTTTTAATTTATGTGAAAATAATTTTAGTATAATTGTGTTTTTGCAATTATAATAAGTAAAGTCCAAGGACAAATATTTTAAATATCGTAACTGCATTTATCGTAATATATTTTATTGTACGAGCTACTACATTGTCACGACCCATTTCCATAATAGGTTGTGAGGGCGCCCAACACCGTTACCAGGCAAGCCACTGTGAAACATTTCTAACATCTTATATTTATTTTATCAATATTTAAGTGAAATAACCATTCCAATTTGGATTTTAAGACTAAAAGAGATAGATACTGTAAGTAACATATATTACAAATCCAAAATAAGTCTACCGATGTGTGTGCCAGAATCTGGTATCACAAGCCACGGGCGACTAGTAGAATATACACAAAAGAATAATGCACTACCCTACTATCTGAATTAGGAAAGACAAAAAACAAAAGTACAAAGAAAGACTTCTTTGTCGGTGGATCGGCATGAAAGAGAAGCAACGCACCGTAGAGGTCCCAAATGTGATCACTGATGTGCACCAGAATGATGTCTAGATCCACCTGCCTCAAATCATGTACATTTAAGTACAGAAGCGTAGCATAAGTACATAAATAATATGTACTCAGTAAGTATCTCGTCTAATCTCGAAGAAGTAGAGACGAGAAGCCAACTCGATACTTACTAAGGTCAAATAATATGTGTGTATAATGTTCTCTAATCATGGAAGTTACAAGTATCAACAGTTTATGACAAGTGGCAGAAGTCATGTCCTTCACAATATTAAATATACAATTTGCATTTTTGGGACAATAGCAAAACAAGGCAAATACAAGTTTCCACACAATTAAACATGTGCACATAGTGCCGAGGCGACGGCCCGAACCAACAGAAAGAAATTATGCACTTGCCGAGGGTCAACGGCTCGCCTATAGATGCATCTATTCATACCGAGGTAATCAGCCAGATCCACAAATATCAAGCAATGTCACAAAGGCACATTTAGAGTCAATTATACCATACAATATTCAACAAGTGTGCAAGTTTACTTTTATTTTCTTTCAAGTCTCTAACACAATCCTAAGTGATCTCATTAGACAATTAATATGGAGATTTTCATAAATAAAGCATGATGTGGGCCATAAACTACCCGGACAATCAACATATTAGTAGTTACGCACGGGCTCTCGTTACCTGGTGCATACGTAGCCCCCGCATGTAGCAATAATTACTCAATTCATTAATCCTATGGGTATAATTCCCTCTTACAAGTTTAGAAAGGAGACTCACCTCGCTCCAAAATGCGCTTCCAAATACCAAGAACGAGTCCAAGCCCTTAATTCGAAGCCAATTGGTCACAAACTAGTTAAAAGAAATAAGAACTAGTCAATATAAGTTTATAAGATCGAATCCTAGCTATTTAAGCCATTTCCCAACCATTTTCACAAGTTTTCTAAATTCCGACCTCGGGCCCACGTGCCCGGATTCTGAGATTTTTCGAAGTAAGTGTTCTCTATAACCTAAAGATCGCTAATATATATTTTTTAGTTCATTACATAGAAACATGATTAAATCTTAGTTTTATTAAAACCCTAGGTCTAGCTCTAACCCTTGATTTTTACTTAGTTTTTAGTATTCAATCTGCCTAATGTGCATGTATTTAACCTAAGGATGAAGGGGAATCACTTAACTTACAAAGTTATGTTAAAACCCTCTCTTTGGAAGCACCTAAATCACCCAGTGTGGAGTTGTAAATGGAGTAAATGGCTTTGAGTTCGAATTAAATGAACTCTCTGCCCCCAACTATTTTCGCTTCTGCGGTGTCTTTTCCTCTTATGCGGAAACCGCTTCTGCGGTTTTTGACCAAGTTGGCCGGACTGCTTTTGCGGTCAAATTACCGCTTAAGAGGAACTGCTTCTGCGGTCTCAAGACCGCTTCTGCGATTTTCCCTGAGTTGCCCTTGACCACTTCTGTGATTTTCCCTGAGCTGCCCTTGACCTCTTCTACGGAGGGCTAATCGTATCTGCATTTATGACAGAAGTAGTAAAAAAAAACTCAGCACTTCTTCAACTTTTATGTTCACTCCAGCCTCGATCATTTGACGCTCTGGGCTTCCGTGTATTGCCCGAACATACCGACAATTCTAAAATCACGAGGCGGACCTATTCGAACCCTCGGATCACTCAAAATAAAGTTAAATCTAGTAATCACGTCCTAAAACCAAATGAATCAATCCATTGAACTCCAAGTTCTTAATTTCCTTCTAATGGGTCAAAACACACTTAAACTACTCGGATTGACACCAAATTTTACGGGTAAGTCATAACTAATATGTTGGACTTGTACCAAGTTTCGAAACCCAAATCCGAGCCCGATACATAGGAAATCAGTGAATAATTAGTTTCTTTAAATCTTAAAACTTAAATTTAACAATTTCACATAAAAATTCATTACTCGGGCTAGGACCTAGGTGTCACGACCCAATTACCGAACAAGGTCGTGATGGCGCCTCTCGTGAAGACAAGGCCATCCATTCAACCCAATTCATCCCTTTAAGATAATTAATTAACACATTTATAGTATAAACATGGTTTAATTATATCCAATAGCGGAGAGTGTGGATAAAATACGGAAATCCAACCCAACTCAGCCCTAACCAGGGTGTCACAAGTCATGAGCTACTACAAAGTTTATTAAAATTCTACTAGAATTAGGAACAAAGTTTGAAGATATCGTAAATAACAGAAGATAAGGGAGAAAATAGGTATGCGAACACAATGCAGCTACCTCGATAACTCCGATGAAAACTAAACAGCAGAAAACTTGCTCTACGCCTCAAGAATACATGTACATGCACACATGGTGCAGAGAGTAATGTGAGTACTCCGACTTGGTTAGTAATAAATATAAATAATGAATGAAGTTAAGAAAATATGTTAAGGCACACAACATTTTATACATAAGCAGTGAAATCATCTAAAATAACAATTCAGTGAAATATCATGTGAGATTTCTTTTAAACTAGTAAAACATGTAATTTGGCAGTAAAATGAGAAGTAAAAATATGCCCCTTGGGCTCAATGTCAAAACAACAAGTAGAAATCTTCCACCCGGGCTCAGTATCAAAATAACAAGTAGAAATCTGCCCCTCGGGCTCAGTATCAAAATAACAAGTAGAAATCTGCCCCTCGGGCTCAGTATCAAAATAATAAGTAAAAATCTGCCCCTCAGGCTCAGTATCAAAATAATCAGTAGAAATCTGCCCCTCGAGCTCAGTATCAGTATCCCTGAACAATATCAGCCCCTCAGGCTCAGAACAGTATGAAGCAACCAGTAAATCAAATAACAGCACATAATTATTATGGCAGATAATGCTAATAAGCAATAAATGCATGAGTGCAATGCAATGCATATGGCGATACCCTCTGGTACCCACTACGGCGTGCAGCCCGATTCATCCATATTTATTTATTGTCGTCGACGCTCACTAGGGGTGTGTACAGACTCTGGAGGGGTGTCACGACCCAATTCCCAAACCCGGTCGTGACGACGCCTCTCATGAAGACACGGCCAGCCAGACCGTTTCAGAACACCACTTAAGGCAGTTAGTCAGTTATATAACAGTTTGAATATGAATTAATGATATTAATCAATATAAATACAACCCAATACAGTCCGACCGGTGTATGATAAGTCACAAGCATCTAGGAGTGCCTTTATTAAAATTTTAATGTCTATAATACATAGAGTAAAATATGGGAATCAAGAAGAAGAATAATCTCGATGCCGCGAACGCCAGGGGTCACCTTGCTTAGCTACGATAGCAATACCTTCAATCCGCTACTAACCCGCTACCGGGTGAATAGTACCTGCAACTGCATGCGAGGTGCAAGGAGTAAAGTGAGTACTTCCAACTTAGTGGTAATAAGAGAGAATAATATCTTAGCGATAAGAAAACACGTATTGGCACACCAAACTGCAACAAAAGATAGAACAACCCTTTGAGAAAAACCGGAATACTGTGAAAATCCTTTAAGAAAATCTCAAGATCAGTTCAGAATCTCTTTTTGCTAAGTCTTTTTTTCAAATATCTCTTTTATTTTCAACAGCCAATATATGAATGCTGTATCAGATAGAACAAGTCGGCTCATAAGTCTGCCCCTTGGGCAAAGCACTCCTTAACATATAACACTAGGGTATCTGGTCAACAAGGCAAGTAACAGAATGTATGCCAATGATATATGAGTGCTAAATGTCGTGCCACGTAGTACAAACAAGAGTGAATGTGTGAATGCAATGCAAATGCACATGACCGCTACAGCACGTAGCCCAATCCATGGGTACCCTGCGCTCACTGGGGGTGTGTACAGACTCCGGAGGGGCTCGTATAGCCCAAGCGTAATAATACTGCGGCTTCAGTCCGATCCATATAATATACTACTGCGGCGTGCAGTCCAATCCATGCAATATACAACTGCGACGTGCAGTCCGATCCATGCAATATACTACTGCGGCATGCAGTCTGATCCATTCAATATACTACTGCGCCGTGCAGTCCAATCCATGCAATATGCTACTGCGGCATGCAGTCCGACCCATGCATATATATATATGCATATGCACACATAACACTCGAGACCTGAAAGCCTCCTTACATCACTCTTCATGCCCTCACATATGACCCTCAGCCTCAATCAATCCAAAATAGTCAAAAGCCCCTCGGGCATCCGTAAAATAATAATACTCAGCTCAATCAATAGTTCAAATTTCAGTTAAAGCTCCAAGTTTTAGAAAACTATAGCTGAGTTCATGAAACAGTGCAAATCACATGGACTGAGTTCAAATAATATTTCAAATAGTGAGGAAAACAGTGATGATAGTTCATAAAGAGTTTAAATAATCGCCAATAAGCCCCAAGTATGGCAACGATCCCAAGTCATAATGATAACAACAAATCATTTACATTTTGCGGTGCAAACCAACAACCGGGACGGACCAAGTCACAATCCCCCAATGGTGCTCTACCCCACGCTCACGTCCAACGTGCAAGTCACCACAATACAGCACTAGGATGTACAAATACAGGGTTTCAAACCCTCAAGATATCATTCCCAAGTATTACTCACCTCAAACCGATGAAATTCCTCGCTCGCGATGCCTTTGCCTCTCAAATTGGCCTCGATGCGCATCAAATCTAACCAAAATTAGTACAAATATATCATAATATGCTAGTGGGACAACACCTAATCGAAAACAATCGAAATGTAACAAAAATCTCGAAACTAGCAAAATCCGAGCCCCAGGCTAGCTTCTCAAAAAGTTACGAAACTTACATTTTTGGAATCCTCGTCTTGCCACGAGTTCATGCATACCAGGAACTCCCAAATTAGAGCTCAAATGACCTATCAAATCCCAATTTGAAATATAAAAAACTCAAGCCCTAATTTCTTCAATTTTATACCAAAATTCAGAGAATTAATGGATGATTCTTTGATTAAATGATGTTTCTAGACCACGAGACTTACCTCCAATCACTTTACGTCGAAACCCTCTTAAAAATCTACCAACAAGCTCTCAAGGTGGTGCAAAAATGGTGGAAACATGAACCCAAGTCGCGGATGAAATGATATAAAACAAGTCGGACCAGGTCTAAAGCCCTTCTATGCCGTCGCAGACAAGGTATTGCGATCGCAATGCACAAAATTTCCCCAACCTCAAAATGAACTACGTGATCGCATCATTACATATGCGATCAACCCTATGCGATCGCAGGCAACATCATGCGATCGCAGAGACCAAATATCCAGCCTGCCCAAACTCTTCTATGCGATTGCGTCCCTGGCATTGCGATCGCATAGGCCTAAATCCTGCAACACCTGATTCTACAATTTCTGCAACTTCCAACATCCAAACACTCTCTGATAACCACTCGAAACCACTCCGAGGCCCTCGGGACCTCAACCAAAAGTACCAACATACCCCAAATCTTCATACGAACTTGTTCCAATCATAAAAACACGCCCAAAAACATAAAAATCATCAATTCTCGACGGATTCAAGCGTAAGTTTAACTAAAACTTCCGAATCTCACATTCGATTAAAAACTCGACCAAGCGACGTCCAAATAGTCTGAAATTTTGCACACATATCCAAAATCACCTAACAAAGCTACAATAACTCTCGGAATTGCATTCCGACCGCCGGATCAAAATCTCACCTATCAACCGGAATTCGCGGAAATTCAAACTTAGCCAATTCAAGCCTAATTCTACACCGGACCTCCAAATTCAATTCCGATCACACTTCTAAGTCAAAAATCATCCTCCAAAGCTAACCGAACTACCGAAATTAACATCTGATCCCTCTAACCACTCAGTCAACTTCCGGTTGACTTTTCTAGTACAAGCTTCGTTCTAAGAGGCTATGTGCCTTATTTTCAACCAAAACCAATTCAATCACACCCGATCGAATCTGATACTGATATTGAAACATGAATCCATTCAATAAGGGGAAAATGGGGTAGCAACTCATGTGACAGTGGGTCGGGTCGTCACAAGGGGCTCCTACAGCCCAAGCGTAATATCAAGCCATCTTGTGGCATCAAATTTAGGCCCTCGTCCTCATATCAATATCAGTATAATCACCCAGGCTCTCAGCCTCAATATCAATGTAATCAACCAGGCTCTCGGCCTCAATATCAATGTAATCAACCAGGCTTTCAGCCTTAATATGAATGTAATCAACCAGGCTCTCGATCTCAATATCAATGTAACACTGTTCCTGCACGCAACCTGATCCATGCTCAGTCCAGAAATCATCATAAACCCCTTGGGCATTCGTAAACAGTAGTTCTCGGCCCGAAATATCATTTATGTTTTCAAATCTTAGAAAGATGGTTGAGTTTGCAAAACAGTATTTAAAACCTTGGACTGAGATCAAATGATATGCTAATTTTGTGAAAATAGTGATATCAATCCCTGAAGGATTCAAATAATTGGCAAGAAGCCCAAATGTAACAATCAAACTCAATTAAGGATGATTCTCAATTATGTTCAAATAAAAAACACGGTAAAAACATCTCTCGGGACAGACCAAGTCGCAATCCTCAGTGGTGCTCTACCACGCCCGTTATCCGGCGTGCAAGTCACCTCAATATAGCGTTACAATGTGAAATTCCGCGGTTTCAAATCCTTAGGACATCATTAACATCAATTACTCATCTCAAGATGGCCAAAAGTCTAGCTCCCTATGCCCTTGCCTCTCGAATTGGCCTCCTCGTGCGACGAATCTGCCCAAAATCACACAAATATCGATGAAGCTCGATTTCTAAAAGACGGGGTTTTAGCTATATAAATCTGGGAGTTGCCCCTTAATGGCACTACAATAATCCACTACTCTTAGATAAACTTCAATCTACAATACAATATTTAATAGGGCCAATATTAGTAATAATTTCCATAATTTATGCCATTTAGGCCTATTATCAAACATCTTGTAGGCATAGATATTTACACCTCATAACTATAGTATTGGTTTATCCAACTATGACCATTAACCAACAATTCACTCCCCCATCATTCCTAACCAGTTTATAACTTCCAACAACATATGTATGACCATTCATTCATACCCAACCATCAACCTCCTTAATTAAACTATTTCACAATCTCTACAACCAACACAACCTAGGTTAGGCACTTATGACTTTCAATCATCATCCCATGAGTTCTAATGTATATATCATACATAAATAATCACCATAGAGTAGTTAGAGATGATAGACAAACTTCTTGTAGTAAGAATCTTGAGAATCCCACTTGTGGTGTTCTTGATAAATTTAGGGATTTGAAGGAAATTTAAGAATTTTCAAGACCAATCCATGTTAATATATGTATTTAGGAGTAGTAATCAACTCAAAATACTCCAAAAATCTTACCTTGGATCATAGAAATGAAGAGTGGGACAGATTCCTCTTGACAGAGCAAGCCCTTGCTCCAAAAATGACTTGGGAACTCTCTATACCCGGTCTTGGGGTATTTAGGGGCCTGCTACTAGCGCGCCGCTGCTCCCCATGTCCTCCTCGGACTCTCAGGTCGCCTCCTCAACCGGTTGGCCTCTCCACTGGACCCTCACCGCAGAAATCCTCTTGGACCTCAACTGGCGATCATGTCTATCAGTAATGGCAACCGGATCCTCCTCGTAGCCCAAGCTCTCATCTAACTGAATGGTACTGAAATCCAACACATGCGATAGGTTGGCAATATAGTTTCGAAGTATCGATACATGAAAAACTGGATGAACTCCTGATAATCCGGGAGGTAAAGCAAGCTCATAGGCAACCTCTCCAACTCGCCTTAACACCTCAAAGGGACCAATAAACCTTGGGTTTAGCTTGCCCTTTTTCCCGAACCCATAATGCCCTTAATAGGCGTGACTTTCAAGAGAATCTTCTGGAACAATCACAAACACTTTTTTGATTATGGATCTACTACCAGAAATTCAATGCGTAATCTCAGCATTCAATGTGTATTCCTGAATAATCTCATTTTTCAATTATTCAACCATTTCATTTTACCAAGTTCAATGTTAGCCAGATTAGTCAACATTTATCTCTTTCGATGCAACATCAAGATCTTATTTGTAACAAGTGGTTTTGTTGGTTGGTTAATTTGTCACATTTTATTCATGAAATGGCTTGGATTGGTATTAGTCTGGATACGGCAAAATCATTCTATTAGATCGAATAAGTACATTCGATCTAATAAGTACCTTGTGTTAGAATTGAGAAATTCTATGGCTCGGATCTTTAGTATTCTCTTATTTATTACCTGTGTCTACTATTTAGGCAGAATAACCTCACCCATTGTTACTAAGAAACTAAACCTTCTCGCCAATCATGAATGATAATATATCACGTGCCTTTTGATCCGCGTAACTCTTCTGTCTAGAATGAGCTGTACGGAGCCTCTCCTGAATCAACTTTATCTTATCCTAGGCATCCTGTACTAAATCTGTACCAAGTAACTTAGCCTCACCAGGCTCAAACCACCCGATAGGAGAACGACAATCCTGACCATATAAAACCTCATACGGGCCATCTCTATGCTGGACTGATAGCTGTTGTTTTATGAAAACTCCGCTATAGGCAAGAACTGATCCCACTGTCCTCCAAAGTCGATCATACATGTCCTAAGCATATTCTCTAAAATCTGAATTGTCTGCTCCGACTGCCCGTCGGTCTGAGAATGGAATGTCGTGCTAAGCTCTATGCAAAATGTAAACTCTCATCCGTATTATTAGAACTATTTCATCATCATCCATGATCAATTTTTATTATGTAAAAAGAAAGATATTCATATAAACCCCTAGATCTTTACTTTTTACAATAAATTTTTACATTGAAAAATATTGTCATTTAATTATTTTTTATATTTTTAGCACTTTAAAATTAAAATAATTTTGGTTATTAATATTTCCTTATTTAAATAGATAGTAACTTAATATTTAGAAACATAAAATATATTTTAAACTTTATAGGTATATAATGATATAAGACTTTTAAGAGTAGTAATAATTTTCCACTTCGTTTGAAATGTCAGTAGTGTATAGTACTAATTTTCCTTCTATAGTAGCTTTGTGACGATTTAAGACTCCTAAATCAAGTAAAACTATTTATCCTTTCGCCAAATATGACTCAAGTTCCCACGCCACAACTACAAAAAAGGAAAACAATTAAATATATTTTGTAAACAGTTCCATAGTGTTGTCGAAGAATTAGGCGGTGAGGAGTAGAGTCCAAAACGATAAGAGTCCGAAAAAGAATTTGATCCAAAATTCACTTTATAGGTTATGTGTAGTTTAAATGGAAAAGAAATTGATACTGATTTATAATTATATTCTTAACTTATACAAATTTAAGGTCATAAAAGCTAATTAATATTTCGAAAATATTTTAATCGTTCAATATTTAGACTAAATTATTCGTGCTTTTATAATAATATAGATATAGATAAATAAATATAGATATAGATAAAAATATAGATAGATAGATATGCGATATTTTAAAATTTTAAACACATTAGTGATGCGTAACGCCCGTACTCTTAGGGTGTGTTTGGTACGAAGGAAAACATTTTTCAGAA